>CM035632.1:16612891-17862891 GCA_020496765.1 Gossypium stocksii | reverse complement strand
AAGTAATCCCTAGACTTGATGGATTGGTGCAGCGGAGGACTCGATGGTGGCCACACATAAAGTTCTTGATTGTACCCCACTATTTTTTTTATTTGGGTATTACTTGAGGTTTATGATGTAATTTTTGAACTTGGACTTTTGGTTTTTAATTTAGCTTAAAAATTGTCGATGATTATTTTATTTTAGACAAGCATGATAAAAAACTCAGTTTTCACTAAAAATGAGCAGTTTTCTTCGAAATTGAGGTATTTGGAATTAATAACGAATTTTCCTAAAAATAGTATGTTTTCTAAAAGCTTCCATGTAAAAGAGATATGTTTTAATCACAATAACGATCATGTATTTCTAGTCTGGGGTAAAGTAAAGAATAAATAAATGGAACGGTTTTAACTCGTCAAACACGATTTCAAAAGCACTATCATGTGGCATCGCCAGGTTTGGCCATAACATCTAGGCTAAGTTGAGGTGTTCCATTTAATGATATTAGAGCCAGGTTGCAAAACTCGGCTGTGGATTTGGGTTTTAAAGATTGGTTTTAAAGAAATGATTTGAAATGTTTTTGGAATAAGTAAGTGGTACACCGAGTCTCTGGTGCTGATCCTATAAGTTTTTTGAAACTCTATTTTGATCTATCTGAAGATATGATTAGAATACTTTGAAACTAGTTTAGGTAGTATACCATACTGAAAACACTTTAGATAGTGTAAACTGAAAACTGTAGTGAGACTATTACTCGCGATAACTGACTCTAAACATTCTGATACTGTTATGCATAAAATATTTGTTAATAAAATATCGAAATTGTTAACTAATTTATAAAATTGTTAATACAGATAAACGTAAATAGACAATAAGCACACGTGGTACTCTGGACGGGGTACAAGAGGCCGAGATAGGGGCTGTAGAGGAACTCGAGCTGGGTCCTCATGATCAAGGTCCCATGATCATGCGACTGGGGACGACGCATTGTCCCAAGCCATGCTACGAATTTTAGAGAGGGTCGCTGGGCCCAACACTGGATCTGGGGTCCGAGGGTCGATTACAGAATGACTCTAGTCCGATGGGGCTGAGTTATTCAGGGTTGTCGCAGGGGTCGCCCCTAACGTGGCCGAGTATTGGATAGAGGCTACGAAAAGAATTATGGACTACTTGGATGTTATTGATGTGCAAAATCTTAAAGAGGTTGTTTCTTTGCTTTGCGACAAAGCTTATTAGTGGTGGTTGATAGTTAAGGAAGGGACTCAACTAGACTGATTGAATTGGGATTACTGTAAGACGGCTTTCCAAAGTAAGTATGTGGGAGCCAGTTACATTGACGCAAGAAGACGTGAGTTCCTTAATCTCACCCAGGACGATTGTTTAGTGGCCGAGTATGAGGCCAATTTCTTGAGATTGAGCCCGTATGCGCGAGGAATGGTGGCGACCGAGTATGAGCGCTATGTCCGTTTTGAGGATGGCCTCAGAGGCAATTTGCGAGTCTTGATAGCTACGCAGAGGGAGCGTGATTGCTCTACTCTAGTTGAGAAGGTGAAAATTGCCGAAGAGGTAAAGTATGCTGAACGCCAAAACCTAGAGAGAGGAAATAATAAGAGGGATTCAGAGCCCTCGAGTTTTGGGATAAGGCCTAAGAAAAATGCCAAGTCTGATGGGCCAGTGAGAGTTAGGCCTCCTGTTGCACCTACTGGGGTGGCGCTAAATGAGCATTGTGGTAGATGCCACTCGGGCAAGTGTTGGAGGACTACTGAAGCATGTCTGAAATATGGGTCGACTAAGCACCGTGTCAAAGACTGTCCATTGAGAACTAGCCAAATGCAAACTCCGGTTACCGATAATACACAGCTGCTGAGGGTAGTTCAGTAACCACTTAGGGGTCGAGGTTAGGCCAGGGGTGGTAACAACATAGGCTGAGGACAGAGAGCACCAAGCAGAGGTGATGGACCGAATGAGGCGAGGCAGCCTGCTTTGGTCTATGCTGCTCATCATCGTGAAGACAGAGATGCTCTAGATGTCATCACGGGTATGTTTTTAATATTTGATGTACCTTAATTTGCACTGATAGACAAAGGCTTTACACACTTATATGTAGCTAGTACTGTGTCTGAAACTTTGGGGATTCCAGTTGAGAGTACTGGTAGTGAGATAACTGTGTTAAGTCCTTTGGGGCAATCTGTCCGGGTTAGTAGATTGTATACAGATATTCCACTAAAGGTTTAAGGGACAGTGTTTCTGGTCGATCTAATGGAGCTCTCATTTGGAGAGTTTGATCTAATTCTTGGAATAGACTGGCTAGTAAAGCACCGAGTGAGTCTAGATTGTGCGATGAAGAAGGTGGTCCTAAGGACCGAGGAGGACAATGAGGTAGTTGTGATTGGGGAACGACGAGACTACCTGACTAATGTGATCTCAATTTTGGTAGCGAAAAAGTTGGTTCGAAATGGATGTGAGACATTCTTGGCTTACATTAGTGTTTCTGGTTCTAGAGACTTTTCAGTTAAGGACATTAGAACCGTGAGGGGCTTTCTTGATGTGTTTCTTGAGGAACTACCGGGGTTGCTTTCGAACTGAGAGGTGGAGTTTGAGATTGAGTTCATTCCTGGTATAGCTCCGGTGTCTATCGCCCCTTACCAAATGACACCAAAGGAGCTTACAGAGCTTAAGGCTCGAATCCAAGAACTATTAGATTGTGGGTTTATTTGTCCCAGTGTGTCTCCGTGGGGAGCCTTTGTTCTATTTGTGAAAAAGAAAGATGGGACAATGAGGATGTGTATCGACTACTGTCAGTTGAACAAGTTAACGATCAAGAATAAGTACCCACTTCTGAGGATAGGTGACTTATTCGACCAATTTAGAGGGGCTTCTATATTTTCTAAGATCGTTTTGCATTTAGAATACCATCAATTGAGGGTTAAGGAAGTCAATGTGCATAAAACGACATTTAGGACTCGATATGGACATTACGAGTTCTTAGTTATGCCCTTTGGTTTGACTAATTCACCAGCGGCATTTATGGACTTGATGAACTGTGTGTTCCAGCCTTATTTGGACCAATTTGTAGTAGTATTCATTGACGACATCTTGGTGTATTCTAAGATAGAGGATGAGCATGATAAGCATCTCAGAGTGGTACTACAGACTCTTCGTGAGAACGGTCATATGCAAAGTTCAGTAAGTGTGAGTTCTAGCTCCGAGAAGTGACCTTTTTGGGGCATGTGGTTTCGGCTGAGGGGATTCGTGTTGATCCTTGTAAAATTGAGGCGGTGTTGGATTGGAAATAGCCAAAGAATGTGTCTAAAATCTACAGTTTGCTGGGGCTGGCAGGTTATTATCGACGCTTCATAGAAGGGTTCTCCTTGATCGCAGCTCCGATGATTAAGCTTCTGCGTAAGGGAGTTCCTTTCGTTTGGACTGATGCACAGCAGGAGAGTTTTGATAAGCTTAAAATTGTCCTGACTCAAGCTCCTGTTCTAATACAACCTGAGCTTGGTAAAGACTTTGTGGTATACGGTGTTGCGTCGCTTGTGGGTTTGGGTTACGTTCTGATACAAGATGGTAAGGTGGTTGGTTATGCGTCTCGTCAGCTCAAGACTCATGAGACTAATTATCCAACGCATGATTTGGAGTTGGCAGCGTTAGTTTTTACTTTAAAATTTTAGAGGCACTATCTGTACGGTGAGAAGTGTACTATCTACACTGATCACAAGAACCTCAAATATCTCCTCACTTAGAAAGAGTTAAACCTTAGGCAGCGTAGATGGGTTGAACTGCTTAAGGATTATGACTACTCTATCGAGTACCATCCTGGTAAGGCCAATGTGGTGGCCGATGCGTTAAGCAGTAGGGCTATGACCGATCTGGGGGCGATGTTCGCTTGACTTAGCCTATTCGACGATGGGAGTCTGTTGGATGAGTTACAAGTGAAACTGACATGGATTGATCAGATCAGGTATAAACAGATGAGGGATGAGTCTCTTGAGTTATGTTTCCATCAGGCTGAGAGTAGTGCTACTACTGATTTTGGGATTAATAATGATGGGGTACTATGTTTCTACGGTCGGATTTTTGTATCGAATGATGAAGATTTGATACTGTTTATTCTGTAGGAGGCGCATAGTAGCCCTTATGCTATACATCCTGGCGAGAATAAAATGTACCGAGATTTGCGAGAGTTATACTGGTGACCAGGGTTGAAGCGTAAGGTTATTGACTTTGTTGCTCCCTGTTTGACTTGTCAGTAGGTTAAGGCTGAGCATCAGTTGCCCTTGAGGTTGCTGTAGCCGGTAAAGATACCGATATGGAAATAGGAACGAGTAATGATAGACTTCGTTAGTGGGTTGCCTCTAACACCCATTAAAAAGGATTCTGTTTGGGTCATTGTGGATCAATTGACTAAATTATCTTACTTTATCCCGGTTAGGATAGACTTCTCTCTATAGAAATTAGCTAAACTCTATATCTCTGAAATAGTGACGCTACATGGGGTTCCTGTCTCAATCATCTCTGATAGGGATCCTCGTTTCATGTCTCGGTTCTAGAAGAAGCTTTACGAGGCTTTGGGGTCGAGATTAGACTTCAGTACTATTTTCCATTCTCAGACAGATGGCTAATCGAAACGGGTGATTTAGATACTGGAGGACATGTTGAGGAGCTATATTATAGATTTTCGTGGCAGTTGGGAAGAGTACTTACCCTTAGCAGAGTTTTCCTACAATAACAGCTACCAGTCGAGTATCTAGATGGCACCTTACGATGCCTTGTACGGTTGTAGGTGTTGCACTCCCTTATCTTGGATTGAGTTGGGTGAGCGGCGTGTTATGGGTCTTAAATTGGTTTTTGAAACTGATGATAACATCCGGTTAATTCGAGATCAGTTGAAATCGAATTTTGACGGGCATAAGTCTTATATAGATCTAAAGCATCGAGAGATACAATATTCTGTTAGGGACTTCGTTTTTCTTAAGGTCTCGCCATGGAAGAAGGTACTAAGGTTCAGTCGCAAGGGCAAGTTGAGCCCTCAGTTTATTAGACCTTACTGTATTTTTAAAATGAGTTGGGCCAATAGCATATCAGTTGGAGCTACATCCAGAGTTGGATTAGATTCATGAAGTGTTCCACTTCTTGACGATGAGGTGCTATTGCACTGATCCTACGTACATTGTTCCTGTGAAGGAGATTGAGGTTAAGCCAGATCTAACATTTGAGGAGGAGCCGGTTCAGATTCTAGATCACGACATTAAGGTTCTGCAAAGAAAGTCTATCCCCTTAGTAAAGGTGCAGTGGCAGAATCATAGCACTGAGGAGCCCACTTGGGAGCTAGAGGATTCGATGCGTCGACAGTATCCTCACCTTTTCTGTTTAGGTAAAATTTCGAGGCCGAAATTTTCTTTTAGGGGGTAGAGTTGTAATGCCCTAAGTTTTTAAATATGTTTCTATAATTCATTGACACAAATATATTTTTGCTTCAGTGGTTTAGTGTTCTGGTGTGTATGAGAGGTCCCAAGTTCAAGGCACAACTTAGGAAAATTTTGGTATTTTTATGAATAAAACCATATCCCTAGTCAGTAGGCTTATAAGTAATCATTTGTAAAAATATATCAAAATGGGCCTACTGGTCTAATGGTTAAATGGAGTGTTAGTGTGTTTGTGGTCCTATGTTCGAGCCCCTGCATTGGCATTATTTTTGCTCAGATAAAGGACAATATTTCATTGGAATTAGAATTCTGAGTGGAGGTGATGTAGTGGGATTTGTGGGAGAGATTTTGGGGAAAGTTATCAGATAGTGGGTAACCACTTTTTGTTTTTAGAATTCGGCTCTCCCCTCCCACTCTCTAAATTTTCTGACGTTCATCCTTATAACTCTTTTGTTTTCCCTGCCGAAACTCTGCTCTTTTCTTTTTCCCCTTGTTCGTTTCTTTCACTTGCTGCCAAAAAGTGTCCCCTTTTCTCAGTCAATTTCTACTTTTATTTGGTGCCCTTGCTTCGTTTAATCGGTGGGACGCTTTCGATTTGTAAGTCTTGAGTTTTATTGTGCATTGATATTTTTCTTGACTAAGTGTTAATAAGGGATGTTTTTTTTGTTCTCATTAGGTGAAGGTCAGGAACCTATTGGCGTGCCATAGCGGAATTGAACGATAGGAGTTTTGATTCATTGATGGTAAGTGCGCATTAGTGTTAGTTGTTTCAATGAGTTTGGCTTTGCGTTGCTATCTCGATTTGATTCTCGTATATATCTAAAATCAAAGTTAGATTATCAATTTTCAGGTTCTGGAGTGCTCGATATTGTGTTAGAGTCAATTTGATACCAAGTGTGTACCTGAAAACACCAAAAAAACGAATTGGTGAAAGCCAAAAAATGAAACTGTCGATGCTACACGGGCGTGTAGTAGCCCGTATGGTAGGCCTTGTGGCAGTACATGGCCGTGTGAATGACGAACCAGGCCGTGCATGTGTAACACGGGCATGTGAGCCCATTTTTTTGAAAAGTTCTGTAGGGTTGCACGGGTCGCCCAAGTCGACTGTGACCAGCCGTAGGGTTGCTAAGCTTTACTTAGACCCTAATTATGTGAACTGATTATAGGATGAATGAATTAAGCTTGTTACACTTAGCATGTATATCTGACTGATTCTATGATATGATAAAGGGCATTATAGCATGTCAAATTTGTATTTTGGTAGCTCAGCTGCAATTATCCAATTATTGTACCACATTTCGATACAGTATGGTGTGTTGGGATGGGTGGGTCAATTTTATCCCCACATGGTCTGCACGATTGGACGGAGTTCGTGGCAGGACTGCTGGGTTGGGTTCAGTTAATCTATTCTGTTCTGCATATGATATCTAAGATGGGCTTGGGACCATATATCTGAGTCTAAAAAATATTTTAATATTTTTTTGTGCTTATTTTATGTGAATTAGCATGTGTGAAAGTTTCGTATGAAAATTTGTCTCTATGTGTGTTTAATTTGAAAAAGGATTAAAATGCATAAAATGTAAAATTAGCATGTTAAATGTTCATATGTTTAATTAAAATGGCTTTTGTTTATAATGTCCTTATGTGGCAATTTCACCATTGAATGTTTATATGGTCATAAATGACCTTAAAATATGTGTTTTATATATTGTTTTATTATGGACATTTTGGTATTTCATGATTTAATCATGAATTAATATTATACAAAACATGAAAATGGTGTTTTAATTCATTACCATTGTCGAAAATACTTAGAAAAAGAAAAGAATAAAGAGTTCCTAGGGTTCAGCTAAGCAAATTGGTGATTAAGATCAAGAACCAAAGAAAACGGAATTAGATCGGGGAAAGTTAAAAATTATTGAATAGTCATTTCGTCCGTTCACATCCGTACGAGGTAAGTCTATATACAAATAAATGTGCTTAAGTCGATTTATTCATGCTTATATATATAATTGAGTTGTGAATAACGACTATAGGAGACGCATATGTCAAATCTGAGAATGTTTCGAGTATGTGACGACCTCTGAAAAGCCCCGTTTGAACCTTAGGAATAATTAAGATACACATGTCATGACATAGGATCCGATATCTATTTACGTGTAAGACCATGTCTGGGACGTTAGCATCGATCTGAGATTTACGTGTAATACCATGTCTGGGACATCGGCATCGTATTTATCTTTGTGTAAGACCCTGTCTAAAATAGTGGCATCGATATCTGATTACATGTAAGACCACGTCGGGGACGTTGGAATTGTACGATCTTTCCTGAGTTTTTCGCGTATCATTTTTGGTTCCGAATGGTTCAACGGGCATTTCGAGAAAATGAGTGAACGTATGAATATGATTCCGGTTCTCGTACGTATGAAACATTACTATGTTTGAGATTGAAAGGTAGTATATGTTCAGTTATGAATTTATGTTATATATAGTGATATGAGAATAAAATATGGTATATGTTCAAATGATATTTGTGATCATGTGAATTATATAAGAAATGTGGATCTTTAATTGAGTTTTGCCATGAATCACTTGATTAAATTGAGCTATGAATGTGTTTTTGAACAATTTATTTGTATATGGCTTACTAAGCTCTTTGTAGCTTACTTTGTGTGTGTTTTCTCTGTTTTATAGATATTGAAGCTATCGAAAGCTCAGGGATCGTCGAGGATCATCACCACACTATCTAAACTTGTTTCGGTACACTTTTGAATGTATAATGTTGAATTATGGTATGTATAAGCTAGATGAGGTGAATATGTTTTGTGATGTATATAAGTTATGCCATGTGATATGGCTAACAAATGGTTGTGTTAATGCTTGTTTTTGGCATGTCACAAGTGGTGCATTTTAGTATGCTTGATATTGCTTATATAGTCTAATGAGAAATGGTCATTTTGGTATGAAAGTGTTGTGAAAATAGTAAGTTTAGCCTTGGGATAAATGTGGTATTGATGGTTTATGTTATATATGTTTGAGGTATGAAATTGGTTGAGATTTGGTAAGATTTTTGTTTGGAAATTGAATGTGATTTGAGATGAGAAATATATGGTATGAAAGATGAATGTTTTGAGTAAGTTTTGGCTAGTAAATTGTTGGTATAAATGCATTTGTTTTGGCTTGTAGGGATTACCCAAAATGGGTGGAAAAATTGGCTTTTCGAATGGCCTATTTTTGTCCATACGGTCAGAGACACGAATGTGTGTCTCAGCAGTGTGGAACACACGGTCATAGTACATGTCCATGTGTCCCCTGAGGTACCCTTTGAATTAAGTCAATATACCCTACAGGAATGACATGGCCTAGACACACGGGTGTATCTAGTGGCTTTGGGTGACACACGGGCTAGTCACATGGGCGTGTGACTGGCTGTGTGCACAAGTCACTAGCTCCCTTAATTTCTACACGGCTGAGCACACGGGCGTATCTTCTGGCCGTGTGAACAAGTTAGTAAGTATGCCCTATTTTGCCACGGCCTGGACACATGGACGTGTTTGGTGGCCGTGTGAGGCACACGGCCTGACCACACGGGCGTGTGACCTCTACAGCCATGAAAAATGTTTAAGTTTTGAAAAATTTTCTAAGTGTTTGGTTTAGTCCTGACCTTCTTCTAATGCATGCTGAAGGTCTCGGAGACCTTAATAAAGGACTCATTGATGATGTATGGTTATGATATGAGGTTGATGAAAGTGAAATGTCTGAAAAAGTTCTGAATTGTCCGGTAACGCTTCTAACCCCAGTCCAGCGATGGATGCGGGTTAGGGGTGTTACATTTGGTTGGTATCAGAGTTATGGTTTAGTTGATTCTAGGATTACCATAGCGTATGTGAGTCTAGCCATACATGACATATATCTGAAAATATGATGGTGTAATGAATCCTAACATCTAAAATGTGTTTTTCATAAAGTAATGGATCTCGAACGAGCGGTAGCCGATGATGTCAAAAGTAATGCACTAGCTTCTGCACAAAAGGTAGTGCCTTCTGATTCATGAAATGTATCTAGTAGCCACGAGTGAGAGGCAAAACAAGTCTTTTTCCAGATAATGAGTGAGTGAAGAATGATGAGATAATTTGAATTGAATCTAGTGATTTAAAAGGGTTACCAGCTGTGATAACTGCAATGAAGGCTCAGAAATATGTGAATAAGGGCTGTGAAGCTTATTTAGCTTATGTGATTGACTCGAAAGTTTCTGAAAAGAAAGTTGAATCAGTGCCTGTTGTCTGTGAGTTTCCTGATGTGTTTCCTGAAGAACTTTCGGGTTTACCTCTGATTCGAGAAGTTGAGTTTGACATTGAATTGGTACCAGGAACTACTCCGATTTCGATAGCTCTGTATAGAATGGCTCTGACCGAATTAAAAGAGTTAAAGTCTCAGTTGCAAGAGTTGACAGACAGAGGATTCGCGAGACCGAGTTTCTCACCTTGGGGTGCTCCAGTTCTATTTGTGAAAAAGAAAAATGGGACGATGAAAATGTGTATCAATTATCGTCAATTGAACAAGGTGACTATAAAGAATAAATATCCTTTGCCCAGAATCGATGATTTGTTCGATCAGTTGAAAAGTGCCACTGTGTTTTTGAAAATAGATTTCAGATCGGGCTATTATCAGTTAAGAGTGAAGGATGCTGATATTCTGAAAACAGCTTTCCGAACGAGGTATGGATACTATGAATTCTTAGTTATGCCTTTCGGATTAACAAATGCTCCTTCTGTGTTTATGGATCTGATGAACAGAATTTTCAAACCGTATTTAGATTAATTTGTTGTTGTATTCATTGATGACATTCGGATTAACAAATGCTCCTACTGCGTGATAAGTAATTGTATGCAAAATTCAGTAAATGTGAATTCTAGTTAGCGAAGTTAGCTTTTTTGGTCATATTATGTTGGCATCCAGTATTCGGGTAGATCCGAGTAAAATCTCAGCTATTCTGGATTGGAAGCCTCCAAGAAATATTTTTGAGGTTCGTAGTTTTCTAGGACTTGCCGGGTATTATCGTCGATTTGTGAAAGGCTTTTCTATGATTGCAACTCTGATGACGAGATTGCTGCAGAAAGACGTGAAATTTGAATGGTTTGATAAATGCCAGAACAGTTTTGATTAGTTAAAAGCTATGTTAATTGAAGCTCTGATACTCGTACAGCCTGAATCAGGTAAAGAGTATGTGATTTACAGTGATGCTTCATTGAATGGACTCGGTTGTGTTTTGATGCAAGAAGGCAAAGTCATAGCCTATGCCTCGAGACAGTTAAAGTCGTACGAAAAGAATTATCCGACACACGATCTGGAGTTAGCTGCGATTGTATTTGCTTTAAAAATCTGGTGCCACTATCCGTTCGATGAGAAATGTCATGTATTTTCTGATCATAAAAGTTTGAAATATTTGATGACTCAGAAAGATTTGAATTTGCGATAAAGAAGATGGCTAGAACTACTTAAAGACTACAAGCTTGTGATAGATTATCATCTGGGTAAAGCGAATGTTGTAGCTGATGCTTTGAGTCAAAAATCACTATTTGCATTGCGAGCCCTGAATGCTCAAATGTCTATGTCTGATGATGGTTCGGTATTAGCTGAATTGAAAGTGAAACCTTTGTTTATTCAGCAGATTTATGATGCACAAAAGATTGATAATGAGATAATGGCAAAAGAACTTAGTGTAATTCTGATTCCAATTCCGAATTTCGTATTGATGTTAATGATTGTTTGAGATTCTGAGATCAAATTTGTGTACCAAGAATTCCAGAATTGTTTCAGATGATTTTGGGTGAAGCTCACAATAGTAAATTCTCTATTCATCCAAAAAGCACTAAATTTTATAATGATTTAAAACAAATATGTTGGAGGCCAGGAATGAAAAGATACATCTCTGACTTTGTTTTGAAATGTTTGGTATGTCAACAAGTTAAAGCTGAACATCAGGTGCCCTCTGGTTTATTGCAACCAATTATGATACCTGAGTGGAAATCGGATCAAGTAACGATTGATTTTGTATCTGGTTTGCCTCTATCTCCGAGAAAAGAAGATACCATTTGGGTTGTAGTAGACAGGTTGATGAAATCAGCTCATTTTATTCCGATATGATCTGATTATTTACTTGAAAAGTTAGCTGAGCTTTATATTTCTGATTTTGTGAGATTGCACGGGGTACCATTGTCTATTGTGTCAGATAGAGATCTAAAAAATATTTTAATATTATTTTTTGTGCTTGTTTTATGTGAATTAGCATGTGTGAAAGTTTCGTATGAAAATTTGTCCATTTGTGTGTTTAATTTGAAAAAAGGATTAAAATGCATAAAAGGTAAAATTAGCATGTTACATGTTCATATGTTTAATTGAAATGGCTTTTGTTGATAATGGCCTTATGTGGCAATTTTACCATTGAATGTTTATGTGGTCATAAATGACCTTAAAATGTGTTTTATATATTGTTTTATTATGGACATTTTGGTAATTCATGATTTAATCATGAATTAATATTATACAAAACATGAAAATGGTGTTTTAATTCATTCCCATTGTCGAAAATACTGATAAAAAAAAAAGAATAAAGAGTTCCTTGGGTTTGGCTAAGCAAATTGGTGATTAAGATCAAGAACCAAAGAAAACAGAACTAGATCGGGGAAAGCCAAAAATCGTTGAATAGCCATTTTGTTCGTTCACATCCGTACGAGGTAAGTCTATATACAAATAAATGTGCTTAAGTCGATTTATTCATGCTTATATATATATATAATTGAGTTGTGAATAAGGACTATGGGAGATGCATATGTGAAATCCGAGAATGTTTCGAGTATGTGACGATGTCTGAAAAGCCCCGTTTGAACCATAGGAATAATTAGGATACATATGTCATGACATAGGATCCGATATCTGTTTACGTGTAAGACCACGTCTGGGACGTTGGTATCGATCTGAGATTTACGTGTAAGACCATGTCTGGGACATCGACATCGTATTTATCTTCGTGTAAGACCTTATCTAAAATAGTGGCATCGATATCTGATTACATGTAAGACCACATTGGGGATGTTGGCATTGTACGATCTTTTCTGAGTTTTTCGTGTATCCTTTTTGGTTCCGAATGGTTCAACGAGCATTCTGAGAAAATGAGTGAATGTATGAATATGATTCTGATTCTCGTACGTATGAAACATGTACTATGTTTGAGATTGAAAGGTAGTAAATGTTCAATTATGAATTTATGATATATATAGTGATATGAGAATAAAATATGGTATATGTTCAAGTGATATATGTGATCATGTGAATTATATAAGAAATGTGGATCTTTAATTGAGTTTTGCCATGAGTCACTTGATTAAATTGAGCTATGAATGTGTTTTTGAACAATTTATTTGTATATGGCTTACTAAGCTCTTTGTAGCTTACTTTGTGTGTGTTTGAGTTTTACTAAACTTGTTTCGTTACACTTTTGAATGCATAAATGTTGAATTATGGCATGTATAAGCTAGATGATGTGAATATGTTTTGTGATGTATATAAGTTATGCTATGTGATATAGCTAACAAATGGTTGTGTTAATGCTTATTTTTGGTATGTCACAAGTGGTGCATTTTAGTATGCTTGATGTTGCTTATATAGTCTAATGAGAAATGGTCATTTTGGTATGAAAGTGTTGTGAAAATGGTAAGTTTAGCCTTAGGATAGATGTGGTATTGATGGTTTATGTTATATATGTTTGGGGTATGAAATTGGTTGAGATTTGGTAAGATTTTTGTTTGGAAATTGAATGTGATTTGAGATGAGAGATATATGGTATGAAAGATGAATGTTTTGAGTAAGTTTTGGCTGGTAAATTGTTGGTGTAAATGCATTTGTTTTGGCTTGTAGGGATGGCCCAAAATGGGTGGCAAAATCAGCTTTTCGAATGACCTATTTTTGTCCACACGGTCAGAGACACGGGTGTGTGTCTTAGCCGTTTGTGACACACGGTCATAGTACACTTCCGTGTATCCCCTGAGGTACCCTTTGAATTAACTCAGTATACCCTACAGGAATGACGCGGCCTAGACACACGGGTGTGTCTAGTGGCCGTGGTGACACACGAGCTAGTCACATGGGCGTGTGACTGGCCGTGTGCACAAGTCAGTAGCTCCCTTAATTTCTACACGGCCGAGTACACGGGCGTGTCTTCTAGCCATGTGAACAAGTCAGTATGTATGCCCTGTTTTGCCACGGCCTGGACACATGGACGTGTTTGGTGGCCGTGTGAGGCATACAGCTTGACCACACGGGTGTGTGACCTCTACAGCCTTGAAAAATGTTTAAGTTTTGAAAAATTTTCAAAATGTTTGGTTTAATCTCGACCTTCTTCTAATGCATGCTTAAGGTCTCGGAGACCTTCATAAGGGACTTATTGATGATGTATGATTATGATATGAGGTTGATGATTGTGAAATGTCTGAAAAAGTTCTGAATTGTCAGGTAACGCTTCTAACCGCTGTTCGGCTATGGATACGGGTTAGGGGTGTTACACCCTAAGTTATATCTAATTCTGTACTTAAGTGGGCTAAGGCCCTAATTGATTCTAAAAAGGGCTTCGGCTCGAACTGCATACTTATGACATCTGATATGTATTCTGTTGTGTGATTTTTGTGGGGATTACAAATTGAGTTTCCGAAAACTCACCCTTTTCTGTTTAATTTATATAGGTAATCCCCAGACTTGATGGATTGGTGCAGCGGAGGACTCGATGGTGGCCACACGTAAAGTTCTGGACTGTATTTCGCTATTTTCTGATTTGGTTATTGCTTGAGGTTTATTATGTAAATTTTTGGACTTGGGCTTTTGGTTTTTAATTTGGCTTAGAAAATGTCGATGATTATTTTATTTTAGACAAGTATGATAAAAAAATTTGGTTTTCATTAAAAACGAGCGATTTTCCTTGAAATTAAGGTATTTGGAATTAATAACGAATTTTCCTAAAAATAGTATGTTTTTTAAAAGCTTTCGCGTAAAAGAGATATGTTTTAATCAAAATAACAATTATGTATTTCTAGTTCGGGGTAAAGTAAAGATTAAATAAATGGAACGGTTTTAACTCTTCAAACACGATTTCAAAAGCACTATCATGTGACATCGCCAGATTCGACCATAACGTCTAGGCCGGGTTTGGGGTGTTACAACTTTCATAATGGTATGTCGTTAGAAAGAGATCAATCACAATACTATAGTAGAATAAATTTGTGATTAAATGAGTTTATAATTAATAGGCGAAAAGTCAAAACCTAATAATAAATCATTTGAGCCCTAATTACATATATCCAAATAGTCCCTCCCTAGCTCATTGAAACTAGAAATGAATTGCATGTTTGAATCAAAATGAATAGAATGAAAAGAAATGGAAAACATTCAGAAATGGTTATGGTTTTATTTGAAATGCAGAAATGAAATTATTTGGAAATGAATTTGGTTTTCTCAAAATGGAAATAGAAATGAAAATGAGAAATTATTCATTTGTATATGTAGATGGATTAGTTAAAAAGGATTCAGGAGAATGAGTTTATTTTTTGAGCTATTTTAAAGCTTGAAAATGAAAATAAACCATTTGGTCATAGTGAACAAGTTAAATTGTGAATTATTAAATACATTTTTTAGAAATTTTACTCGGGATAAAATTGTCATAATTTTAACAGTGGTAAAATTAGGATGAGAAAATTATTTAATTGGAAAATTAATGTTTATTTTGGAAAATATAAAAATATATTGAGTTGGATTAAATTATAAAGTCATAGGTTAAAAGTCCAAAAAGCACATATAATTGGGTCAAATACAATGAGAGGCTAGAAGCCCCATCATAATGCATATGAGGGAACCACACCCTATTAGGCCCTCTCTCTCTCCCCTAGTTGGACTAGGAAGTTGTTTTTATATTTGAAATAAACGCCTACAATTCAACTAGGGTAGTACCTTCTCTTCTTATAAATAGGTGGCCTAGTAGGGCTATTAGCACAACTTTGAAAGATTGTTACTTTGTCGAAAAATAGAGAGAATTTATTATCAACTATTAAATATATTTTTCTAAATTAAAAATCCTACCAGCTTCTATTAAAGAAGAGAGTATTTTTGTTTTCACCCCAAAAAGTAAAGAAAATTTTTTCTAGTTCTGTGTTTTGATTTGATTGGTTCGAGCCCATACTTGAAATAACAGAGTTTGGAAAATGATAGAAAAGAAAGAAGAAGAAAACTTGTGCGGAGAAGAAAAGATCAACAGTGTTTGCTGTACACCAATCTCCCAAAGCTTCAATCAACGATATATGGTACTTTACCAACGATTGCTTATGTCGTATGAATGGTAACCTCTCATGCGGAAGTAATTTTTTTGAAAGCTACGAGGGCAGTGTTATTGGAAAAAATTTGGTTTGAAAACATTTTTCTTGCACAATGAACAATTAAAAATTTAAAAAGCAACCCAATTTGTGATATTTATAGAAATAAACCTTAGACCAAAATCATACCCATGTTTTCGGATAAGCGAATCCTTGATGTTTTCTAGCTTTCAACCAAACGATCTACTCCTCTATTCTCGTACCACGAACTGCTTCAAGTGTGGACTCAAACCAATCAAATCAAAACACAAAACTAGAAAATTTTTCTTTACTTTTTGGCGTGAAAATGAAAATACTTTCTTCTTTAATAGAAACCGGTAGGATTTTTTTCTAGAAAAATATAATTAATAGTTGATGATAAATTCTCTCTATTTTTCGATAGAGTATCAATTTCTCAAAGTTGTTTTAATAATCCTACTAGGCCATCTATTTATTAGAAGAAAATGTAGTACCCTTGTTGAATTTAGATGTTTATTTCAAATATAAAAGCAACTTCCTAGTCCAACAAGGAGAGGGAGAGGGGCTAATAGGGTGTGCTTACCCTCATATGTATTATGATAGGGATTTGTGCCTCTCATTATATTTAGCCCAATTATATGTATTTTTTGGACTTTTAACTTAAGACTTTATAATTTAATCCAATGCAATATATATTTTTATATTTTCCAAAATAAACATTAATTTTCTAATTAAATAATTTTCTCATCCCAATTTTACCATCAATAAAATTATGACAATTTTATCCCTGGTAAAATTTCTAAAAGAATTTATTTAATAATTCACAATTCAACTTTTTCACTATGATCGAATGGTTTATTTTCTTTTTCGGGCTTTAAAATAGCTCACTCATTCTCTTGATCATTTTTAACTGATTCATCTACAATTGCAAATGAATCATTTCTCATTCTCATTTCCTTTTTGAGAAAACTAGAATTATTTCCAAATTATTCCATTTCTCCATTTCAAATAAAACCATAATCATTTCTGAATGTTTTCCATTTCTCCATTTCTATTCATTCTATTCATTTTGATTCAAACATGCAATTCATTTCTAGTTTCAACGAGTTAGCAGAGGGAGCGATTGGACATATGTAATTAGAGCTCAAATGATTTATTGTTAAGTTTTGACTTTTCGCTTATTAATTATAAATTCATTTTGTTATGAAGTCATTCCACTATAGTATCATGACTAAGCTCTTGCTAACAACTTACCATTACGAAAGTAGCTACTCAATGCTCGTTCGATGACCTTGTCATAAGTGTGTTACCCTTATAGGATATCCTAAGTCTCTTTGGGATAATATTCGTTCTTTTAATATGATCCTATATTATCTCATGGTAATCGTTATATCTTCTTTTATGAAAAGTCAATTATTATCAAATAGTAATCAAGTCATTCATCACCAAGACGAACGACTCATGGCTATGTTTACTTTTCATAAACCATGTAATGCTAATGAGAGGATATCATTTAACCATGTCTCAGGATATGAATTCCATTATTGTGAATGAGGCTACATATTGTAGAAGTCGTACACGCAACGCACTAGCTTTTAGTTCCTTATCTATTTCAACTCAAGCTTTTACTTACATCAAAGTATACGAGTCACGCATACATAATTTGTCATCCACTCAAGATTTAGGTATGTCAAACTATGAATATCACAAGTGAATAGATCCACAAACGGATTTAGGATCTATTCTAGTTGGGTCCTATCTGAATACTGTTAGTCTAGTCAGTCACATCTATGTCTCTATCTTCTGGAAATCATCTGCTCCGATGCCCAAGACAAGGCATCTCCCTAATTGGACTTGATTGACGGTATTTTAGTCTTTCAATTGGTTTGCTCATTTCTGATTAGACTAAAGAAATGTTTAAGTTCATAAAATTCGACCACGTATTTAAACATTAGACAACCAATGAGAAACATTTGCTTCTCGTTTGCTTGACGTAAAAAAACCATTTCAGGACAGTAATACAAAGTATTAATGTAATTCAAGAATAATTTTATTAATAAATTTTTTCAAAAAATTACAAGTTTACTGTCACATCCCGAAAATTGAGTTAGTAGAATTGGGTATTACGTTATGGGCTTGAGAGAAAAATTAGGTTTAGATTTAGGATCTATTCTAGTTGGGTCCTATCCGAATACTGTTAGTCTAGTCAGTCACATCTATGTCTCTATCTTCTGGAAATCATCTGCTCCGATGCCCAAGACAAGGCATCTCCCTAATTGGACTTGATTGACGGTATTTTAGTCTTTCAATTGGTTTGCTCATTTCTGATTAGACTAAAGAAATGTTTAAGTTCATAAAATTCGACCACGTATTTAAACATTAGACAACCAACGAGAAACATTTGCTTCTCGTTTGCTTGACGTAAAAAAACCATTTCAGGACAGTAATACAAAGTATTAATGTAATTCAAGAATAATTTTATTAATAAATTTTTTCAAAAAATTACAAGTTTACTGTCACATCCCGAAAATTGAGTTAGTAGAATTGGGTATTACGTTATGGGCTTGAGAGAAAAATTAGGTTCTAGTTGGGTCCTATCCGAATACTGTTAGTCTAGTCAGTCACATCTATGTCTCTATCTTCTGGAAATCATCTGCTCCGATGCCCAAGACAAGGCATCTCCCTAATTGGACTTGATTGACGGTATTTTAGTCTTTCAATTGGTTTGCTCATTTCTGATTAGACTAAAGAAATGTTTAAGTTCATAAAATTCGACCACGTATTTAAACATTAGACAACCAACGAGAAACATTTGCTTCTCGTTTGCTTGACGTAAAAAAACCATTTCAGGACAGTAATACAAAGTATTAATGTAATTCAAGAATAATTTTATTAATAAATTTTTTCAAAAAATTACAAGTTTACTGTCACATCCCGAAAATTGAGTTAGTAGAATTGGGTTTAGGATCTATTCTAGTTGGGTCCTATCCGAATACTGTTAGTCTAGTCAGTCACATCTATGTCTCTATCTTCTGGAAATCATCTGCTCCGATGCCCAAGACAAGGCATCTCCCTAATTGGACTTGATTGACGGTATTTTAGTCTTTCAATTGGTTTGCTCATTTCTGATTAGACTAAAGAAATGTTTAAGTTCATAAAATTCGACCACGTATTTAAACATTAGACAACCAACGAGAAACATTTGCTTCTCGTTTGCTTGACGTAAAAAAACCATTTCAGGACAGTAATACAAAGTATTAATGTAATTCAAGAATAATTTTATTAATAAATTTTTTCAAAAAATTACAAGTTTACTGTCACATCCCGAAAATTGAGTTAGTAGAATTGGGTATTACGTTATGGGCTTGAGAGAAAAATTAGGTTTAGTATCATAGAAATTTAAATAGGATAAAATAATTAATAAATAAAAATGTTAATAATATATTAAAATTATTATTGGGTCTGAAATTAGGTGGTGAAAATTAGGATTAGGTGGTCGGTCATTAAATAACTTAAAATGAAGTTTAAAAATAAAAGCGAGTTTGAAAATAATTGAGAAAAATGTGCTTTAATTAAACTAATGATTGATTTTAAAAACAATGGAAAATAGAGAGTCTTTAAAAGGTAATTTCCCTTATTTTAAAAAAAAAAGTCTTCATCTTCCTTACTTCTTTAAACAACCCGTCTCCTTCCCTCTCACTTAGATTCACATTCAAAATTTTTCCCCAAGTTCAAATTTGATATTCTCTCTAAATTAACTCATCTTTGTGATTTTCAAGCTATTTAAACACCTCATCACCTTCCAATTTTAAAGAAAAATCATTAAATCATCATCAATTTTGTCATTATTCTTCTCACGTTCAACTTTGAATTAGCTCCACAACTTGTTGTTTTCTTAAAATTGATGTAATTTCTTGACTTATTATGATTAGATGAAGTTCTTGTAACTCTAATTTGGAATTTAATTGAGTGTTTTGAGAGTTTTTAAGATTTAAAGCTTTTTTAATTAAATTTTGGTTCAACAATGGTGAAATTTGAAATGAGTAAACCTACTATTTTTGATTGATTTCTAATATATTTTTAACTATATGGAAGGTATTTGAACTCAATTTAATATATCGGTATCCAATTTTAATGAATTTTGAGTTTCCCTCTTTTTGTGTGTTCATACAAGCTTAATTTTTTAGAAATTTTAAATTCATGAAATTAGATAAAATTAAAGGTTTATATTTGTAATAATATGTTAAATAGGATGTTTAGAAACTTAATTAAGGTTTAGAAACAAAAATCAAGTGAGGAAACTTTATATTTTGGCAAAATGAGTTGATTTTTGGCTTGAAAATGGTGGATCTCGTATTTCTTGGCCAAGCTTTAGTTTTAAAGTGAGTTCTTACTCATTTAGTATGTATGAAGTTGAAATCTAAGCTTAAAAGTAAGATTTGAGTGGTTAAACACCTATTTTGGTAAAACTAGTTAAGTTTTCGATATAGAGGTTAAGAGGCTTTGATTTATGATTTTGGAATGATTTAATGGTGTTTGTTGTTGTTTGTAATGCATTTTTAATGTGTTTGATGTGTATGAAAAGTGCCAATTCATTTAGGAACCTCTAAAAGCATGGACAAAGGCAAATTAAAGCTTACTTGAGCATGGTAGTTGAAGCAATGGTTGCTAAGATGAGTGGTCTAATATACTACATTTAAACTCTAGTACGTAGGTTAAGGTAACATATACGAATCCCCTACTTAATTAATATGTGAACCTTGGTTTCTCCTGGTACAAACCACTTGTTTGAGTGTAGGGTATGCATGTTGTGCGATTTTAATCAGCCAAATGCATGAATTTAAAACATGCATGTAGTTATAGGAATAAAATAGGTAGGTCGAAGCTGTAAACCATGTAGTTGACGTGGTAAGTGTGTGTGAATTGTGCATTTAATTATTTTTTGTGTGTGTGTGAGCATAATATTAAAGGCAAGCTAATGTACTAAAAAGGTATGTATATATAATATATGTGTGGGTTTTGTTGTAAATATCATATATATGTGTGGGTCTTGACTATATATAATATATATGCATACATGTGTCTTGTTTTATATAATATATTTGTATATGGGTTTTGAAATGCTAGCGAGCTAATAAAATAAAAATATATATAATTTGAACTCTTATAACATGCAAATTTCACTGACAATATACATCTATGCATACACGAACCAGTATGTGAATTATAAGCTCTACTGTAATGCAAGCTCTGATTAGTGCAAAATTATATTTTTATGAGATACTAAGTGTGAGCTCAACTGTAGTGTGAGCCAATTATATTTATGTGCTGTGTTATATTATGAACCATGTTAACTTGGCAAATCATACCATTATGGTGTACTGTGTTAATTTGGTGCTCTATATTAATTTCCTAGGCTGTGTATTGTGAGATTTTGAGTTGTATTGTATGTAAGCTAAGCTATTTCATAACCTATGCTAAATAAAATATGTTAAAAATGATTTATGTGAGCTATCTCATGAATGATATGTGAAATGTGTTATGTGTGCAATACATGTTGCATGAAAGTTATATTATCTGCGAACCAAGCTCTATTGTGAATTGTGAATTGCGAACTATGTTATAATGTGTGAGCTCTGGTTAATTGCGAGCCATATTATATTGAATATTGTGAATGTTTTAAAGAGATATTTTGACATTATGACCTTGTGGAACCATTGGATATAGTTGACATGCCATGGCATTGTGTCTAGAGATAGCTTTGGAGAGATAAGGGAATGTCGAGCATATCTCCATTCAATGGAGACACACAAGGCTCTATGAGCTAAGAGTGTTGGAGAGTGTAAGCATTTGTCCTACACTTATATTAGAGATAGCGTAGGACTCTTTGAGTCAAAAAGTGAGGTGTTATAAAGAGATCCACTTATCCAATGTGTGGTGATAGAGTCCACTTATAGGTGGTGATAAAGTCCCTTATATATGTTTCATAATGACAAAAATACCAATTTATCAATATTTGAGATATATGAGTTACAATATGGTATGGATGAATTATTAT
Source organism: Gossypium stocksii (assembly GCA_020496765.1). Lineage (NCBI taxonomy): Eukaryota > Viridiplantae > Streptophyta > Magnoliopsida > Malvales > Malvaceae > Gossypium > Gossypium stocksii. Next base: position 17,841,052 of record CM035632.1, on the reverse strand, counting down.
ATTGTATGACCTATTGTATTGAATGAACTGCGATTATGCATGAAGTGTTATTTTATGCGAACTAACTATTCTTTGTGAAGCGATTAATTCGTGTGAACTGTTATCTTGTTTAAGTTGTGATAAAAAGTGAATCGTTTAAGTATGCCTATTTCACCTAACCTAATTGATGTGTTTATTTGTAGTATGTTTGAGCACTCACTGAGCTTTCATAAGCTCACCCACTCTTTTATATCATTTCAGTGGTTTAGCTTATGAAGAGGTGGGGAAGTGAGCTATCCAAGTGATCAATAACGAGGCTATACCTTGGTATGTTGATGTGTTCCCAAATCCAATTGAGGAAGGCAATGTGGGACCAAATTATAGGATTTAGAATTAGAATAGTTATAATTGTTGGGTTGTAATTGGACATTATGGACTCTTTAGTTTGTCTTATTTGGAACTTTTATTACTACTTTAGATAAATGATTGAATGGTTGATTGTGAATGCTTGATGAATGGTATGAGTAATTGTTTGACTAACTTATAAGTAGAGGTTGAAGAGCCACTGGTTATTGAGGCAAGTCTTATATGTTTTATGTGTGATTTGGAAATTCATCATGAGTTTAGTTTCATGGAATATAAAATTGGACAAATTACATAAATAGTAGGTGGCCTGTGAACTAATTAAATGATGATGATTTTGTGAATAGACGTAAGATGTTTTAATGAATCTTCCTAAACAAGATTTATACATATTACTCTACTATACTATTTTCAACCATGTGAAATGGAGTTTTTCAACTATTTATCATATTATGATTTAAATCTAAACACATTTTTTTAAAAAAGCAATTCCAAAGTCCTTACTAATACAACCTTTAAAACTTATTGCATGCATGTATGGTGATTGAAGTTTTCAAAGGAAATGTTTGTTAAATATGAAGTTGTGAATTAGTTTTGTTGTTGATTGTTGATCCGAGTATCGAAGTGAAAGCATGACTTTAGGACTTTACATATTTAAATGAATAATTGTGTGAGATGTGATTGGTTGAATGGTGTGTTTTGTGGTGTTTTGACAGAGAGTCACTTTCGCAGCTAATGTAACCTTCGAAATTTGGGTCAAACCATCTCAAACTGGTTTGGGGCGCCACATGTACTTATACAAAAACGTTACACTTAGGATATTAGATTCAACAATGTCACTTTTGGCTATGGGAAAAAAAGGGGAGCATATGTGGGAAAAGGACACTGGCAATTGATGGAATGTCTAATCTAAAGAATGTTTTGTATGTTGATAGCCTAAAAGCTAACTTGGTTAGCATTAGTCAGCTTTGTGATCAGGGAATGCTTGTGAACTTCACAAAAACAAATGTGTGGTAGCTTCAAGGTAAAATGAATAGGTCATGGAAGGTGTCAAGACATTTGACAACTACTGTAAAGTTCTGCCATCCAAGTGCAACAAGGCAAAAGTGATTGAACTAAAGCTGTGGCATAAGAAGTTGGGACACATTCATTATTAAGGCATGCTAATATTGGTATGTTATGATACAATTTGAGGCTTTCCAAAACTAGGAAGAAAGATCTCTAAAGTTTGTGGAGATTGTCTCAAAGCAAAACAACATAGGGAATCCCATAAACTTTTGGCACAGATTCAAACCACAAATTTAATTCAACTTCTTCATATATACCATTTTTGGACCAATGCAAACTGAGAGCTTTAAAGGTAACAGACATGGGTTGGTATGTGTTGATGACTTCCCTCATTACACTTGGGTGTGATTCTTGAAAGAAAAAAAGACCCTTTCAATGAATTTAGGAAACTCTACAAAAGGCATATGATCGAGAAAGGGAAAACCATTAGAGCCATTGTCAAGATTCAGAATGATCATGGTAAGAAGTTTGAAAATTAAGAGTTTGCTAAGTAATGTGATGAGGAAGGCATTGCTCATGGATTCTCTGCTACTAAGATTCCTTAACAACATAAAGTGGTAGAAAGGTAAAACAAAACCATAGTAGTGGGCACTATTTGTGGCATTATTTTTTCCATCAAAGATATAAGCATATTGAAACAATAGAGCCTGATATGACCTAGAACACCATAGTAGTGGCAAATGATCTTTCTCCTAGTGGATCAAGTTGGTTTAGTATGAAGTTTAGGATTCTCATGAGTTTTCACCTGTTTAGAAAACTCTCTAGGAAAGTTGTTATTCCCTACCTCGTCCAGTTGATACTGTAACGCCTCAAGTTTTAATTTATGTTCTGCATAAATATGACGAATGTCTGTCTACTTTAGTGGTTAAGTGTTCTGAGTGTGTGGGGGAGGTCCCAAGTTCAAGCCACAACTTGGGTAAATTTTGATACTTTTATGATTAAAGCCTTAACCCTAGTCAGTAGGCTTAAAATTAAAAGTTGGTAAGTTCATGTCAGAATGGGCCTGCTAGTCTGGTGGTTAAGTGGTGTGTTATTAAGCTGGGGTCTTGTGTTCGAATCTCTGTAGTGGCAAAGGGGATTATATTGCTGCAAATTTCAGCTAAGAGTTTGTGTTTTATTGAAAATCTGAGTTGAGGGGTTAGTAGAGAGAATTAAGGGATGTGGATTAGGGGGTTATGAGTTTGATGAGCATTCTACTTTCTTTTTAGCAAAATTGGGCTACCTTCCTCCCTTTTCTCTCTTTTGCTGCCAATTTCCTTTTTCCCCTACTTTTGTTATGGCCGAAATTTCCCTTGCCTCCCTCTGGTAATTTTTATTTTCATAATAGCGAGCTTTTGTGACTCTTAGCCGTGGTTCAAGCATTTGGTAAGTGTTTTTTGTACATCTTTACCTTGGAATGTGGGATCGTGATTAAATGGTATGTTTCGTGTTTAGGTGATCTTTAGGCATTTGTGGGATCTCGACTGGTATAGTAGTAATGCGAATTCTCCGGTGCTCGTTCAAGGTAAGGGATTCAATTGTTTTAGGTCAGGATACCTCATTAAGTTTTCAATCAAATAAAGTTTAAGTGGCTTATTTGGTGTATTAATGGGCAATAATAGATTCGGGAGTGCTTGTGGTGGCCTTAACTACGAAACGATACCAGGTGTGTACCCGAAAACATAGAAAACGAGAATTGATGAAAGCCAAAAAATGAAACTGTCGATGCCACACGAGCTTGTGGTCGCCCATGTAGTAAGCCGTGTGGAGGTATACGGCCGTGTGGATGACAAACGAGGCCGTGTGTGCGACACGGGGGCATGACACGAGCACATGACACGGTCGTGTGATGGCAGGCTAGGCCGTGTGAGAGACGCGAGCTCAACCAATTGGGTCGTGTGTGCCACACGAGCGTGTGGGATTATGGGCCAGGCCGTGTGATCTACACGTGTAACACCCCAAACTTGGCCTAGAAGTTAGGCCCGAATCCGGCGTGTCACATTGAAGTGTTTTTTGAAAACCAAGTTTTTATTGAAAACCCTTCTTGTTTAAATATTTGTGTAAAACCTCAGTTTACATTTGATCAATTCCCAATGTGGTTTATTAAAAAGATTATTCCCTATTAAAGATGTTATTAATTATAAAATCTTAATTGTTGCGGAAGCTTAATTTAAAACAGAGGTTTTTTTGGAAAAACTCATTTTTACCACTAGCAATTATAAAGTCACAATAAAATCCCAAATTTAAAAATAATCTAGAAGTTATAAAAGCCTTATTACAATCCAATAAAAATAATTTAAAATAAGGTAAATAAATAAAACTACTGATCATTAGAACAAGTTGCAGTGTAGCCACCTCCAAGTCCTCTCCAATGTTGAACCGCCTACTGAGGGTCACCTGAAAAAGATTAAAAAGAGGGAGTGAGTTTACGAAAACTCAGTGTCTACGTCCCTCGACAGACACATAACATGCATTAAACAATTTGGGCCTAAGCCCTATTCAATATCGGTGGCCTTTGGGCCTTAGCCCATAGTGGCCTCGGTTGGGCCTGAGCCCATATCTCAACATACAGTGGCCTTAGGCCTTAGCTCAAATCACAACAATATCAATATGATTATGCAATGTGCAATTTCCCATAACCAACCCTGTACACCCCCTTCCAACCCTACACTACTGTGGGGAGATACTCAACCCACCCATCCTTATACACCCGGTGTGGCACCGGTTGCGGCACCACTTATCGTTGTAGCAAAGCTGCTCATATTCGGTGTAGCACTGGTTGCGGCACTACTTATCAGTGCAGCATAGCTACTCGGTGGCTAAAAAGCTGACGATGGCTAAAAAGCCTACGGTGGATCCACAGTCGTCAAGCAACTGTGCAACCTTTATATACACTTCCCCCAGTCATAATCCCGGCCCATATGCAACATAATAACACATGAATGCAACAGATAACATATAGCATGTATAAGTTATACTCATGGCACATAGGGGTATTTTGTTAATTTGCCAACTAAGGGTTTTTTCTGCAATTTTGTAGGTCACGGGTATTTCAGTAATTCTACCCTATAGGGATTTCAGTAATAATACCCTACAGGGGTATTTCAGTAATTCTACCCTACAAGGGTATTTCAGTAATTCTACCCTACAGGGGTATTTTAGTAATATCTTAATACCATGGGTCTAACTACGTACCTTGTCCCATCAACAAGTCCTCGTTGGCTCAAGTGAACAGATACTATGCACCAGGTAGGATGCCAAAGAAGAGGAGGTGAGTCATTAAGACTGCTTAAGTACCAAGCTCTCCCAAGATCCAATCCTAGACATGCATATACCCATTGCCACACTTTAACCTTATAACTTGTCCACAGTTACACTTAATTGGTTAATTAAGTTTTAGGTCTACTTAAACAATTATAAGATACTAAGCCCAAAAGTCCATTACATAACCCTAACGAGTCCACATACATTCATATAGCCCACTAGGCCCAATCACATTGATATGGCCCACTAGGCCCAGTCACATTTATATTTGCTTATTTGGGCCCATGAGTCGGTCGGCCCATTTGGCCCATTCTGGCCCAGTTGGCCAAACCGTGACCCAAGCCCATGAGATCGCTCATGGGGTCTCTGGTATTGTATCGGTTACCCTCATATGAGTGTTTGCACAGTCGCAAGACTACCGTAGCCAAACCTTTAGCTTTTCAGCATTTCTACTTTTCAGCATTTTGACATTTCGGTGTTTGTCGATCTATTGTGTATGTGAAGTGTGTGTACACACCTGATAGCAAAACGTGCTATGATCTCCTTAGCCACAAACCTACAAACAATATCACTTTTTAATTAATCATATGCTTAACAAATATCTTTACCAAAAACTGAAATCTTACCATTAGCCTTACCTTGTGCATAAAGCCCTAATAGCCCTTTCTAAATCACTAACCGCGATTGTCTTCCTAGATCTGCATCAACTTAACCATTAATGACTGAATAATAGGTGACTCGCATCCAACACGAGCCACCCTTATTACTTATGACCATTCGGCTAACCTCCAAACTAAAGTGAAGATTACTTACCCAAAACCCGAAATGCAAGGAGTGATTCGGCAGAGATTTAGAGAATAGAGATTCGATACTAACCACTACAAAATCAATTATGAGAGTGAGGGATATGAGAAGTCAGTTCTTAGCAAAACCGATTGAAAGAGTAAAGTCCTTACCAAGAATCAGTCGGCCAAGGTTGAAGAAAATAGTGGCGGAACAAAAAGGATTCGGCCAAAGGGTGTTCGAATTTAGAGTCTAGTATGGTGAAAAGGGATATTCAGCACAAGAAGAGAAGAGAAAGAAGAAGAAGAATTCGACTAGTGCCAATGAAGAATCAAAGGAGAATTTGGAACAAATGGAGGATAAAAAGGTCGACACAAAAGAAGGAAAGAAGGTTTCGACTTCTGGGTACTTGAGAGAACAAATAAATCACGAAAGAAAAGAAATCACCTATTACCTAATTATATGAAAGCAAATCGAACCAAAAGAGAAAACTACCGAAAAGAATGACAAGAGAATTCGGCATTTCACTATTATAGCCAAAATTGCCTACCACACTTACCTATTCAGCTCCATCACTACCCACACACCTCATCTCTTAACTTTTCTCCAAGATAAGCTCCTAAATCCCCTCCTTGAATTTCTCTTCTAATCACTTCCTTCAGAGTTCAAGTGTAACGCCACTACTAGCTGTCATTGAGTAAAAATAAATCCCCAATATTACCATGCCTGCACTTGAACCTAAGATCCCCTTGCCAGCTAATGACACCACCTCTCTACTCCTTAAGTGACGCCACTTAGCCACTACACCACAACCTCACTTGTGTCCTATTTGCTATCCATTTATTTAAAGGTCATAACTCCTAGGGTCAGGGTTCCCTAAAGGCTGAAAAACAAAAATTTTCCTAACCCATAATTCGAACCCAAGACTTCATAGAGGCCTCCTAAATACTTCAAAATCACTAGCCCAACCATTCTAACATGCAATTTTTGTCGTTATCATACTCTCGAAAAGTTTAAACACCCACGCCCAAGGCCCAATTCTTCTAGGCCCAAAATCAGGGTGTTATAACACGGCCAAGGTCAATTTAGATCGTGTGGGCCACACGGGCATGTGGGCCCACATGGGTGTGTGAGCCCATTTTCCTAAAATAATCTGTAATGTTGCACGGGTCGCCCAAGTCGACTATGACTTATCGTAGGGCTGGTAAGCATTATTTACACCCCAAATTTTATAATCTGATTATGTGATATAAGTTTTAAGCCTGTTACTTTTAGCATGTATATCTGTACTAATCTGAATATAAATTTATGTTTGTTATCTGCATGGTTGCATGTCATATTGGTATGTTGCATTGCATTGGGGTTGGGTTGATAAAGTTGAAGGAAGTATCCGAAAGGCTTTTAAAGCCTGATGTTTGGCAGCTAAGCTACATATTTCTGATATGTGCCATAATTCGGTACTGTATGGTGTGTAGGGATGGATAGGTACTTTATACCTTATTTGGTGTGCAGGGATGGATGGGTCGATTATATCCCCACATAGTGTGTTGGGTTGGACGGAGTTGGTGTGTAGGGTTGGTGGGTTGGGTTTTTCTGTTATTCTGTTCTATTATGCATGCTATACCTGAGATGGGATAAGGCCTTAAGTTGTATCTAATTCTGTATCTGAGTGGACTAAGGTGCACACTGAACCTGTAAAGGGCTCAGGCCCGATCTGTACATAAATATTTGACTGTATTCTGATGAATGTCTGTATGCATGCTTTCTGTGAGGGATTACACACTGAGTTTGTGAAAACTCACCTTTTTCTCTGTTTAATCTGTTCAGGTAATCCCCAGTAGTAGACGGATCGGTGCAGTAGATAACTCGATGGCGACCACTGCCACATACACATTGGTTTTACGGTTTATGCACTTTTACTGCTATAATCATTATTTTTGGGATTTATTGCTGTAACTTTGGACTTTGGGACTGTTTGTTTTAATTTGGGACCTTGAACTGTTAATTATGATTTTTTTTAAATTAATTGCAACGTAACAAAATACAATTTTCTTAAAATAAACCAAGATTTTCATAAGTAAAAACGATTTCAAAAATTATTTGGTTTCAAAAGCTTCCGTGTAAAAGAAATATTTCAAAGCAAATCAATTAGTACACGTTTTCCTAGACTAAGTAAAAGATAATAACTGGAATGGTTTTAATGTACCAACGTGTTTTCAAAAACTCTATCATGTGACATCACCAGATTCGGCCATAACGTCTAGGTCAGGTTTCGTGTGTTATAAATACATGCACGGATTGGGTAAAATTTATTAAATTCCATTCATTGAAGCTACCAGTTTTCAAGTTTGGAAAATCAATCAACTTGCAATGACTTTTTGGATGTAATCCAAACATTTCTGGGTTAGGATGTCTTCATAGCATTCAAAAATTTGTCTCCTAATTTGAAACTCACTTTGAATCACTCAATTTTATGTTTGAGAGATCAAGTTATGATTGTTTTAGTGAACACTGCGCGAGTAGAATTTCTGGACGGGATTATTAAGGAAATCACGAGTTTTAGGCTTTTAATTCGAATTTAAATCATATTGGGTTCAATATTTATGCCTAATTTTTATTCTATATGAGCCCAATATTATATTTATTAGGTTTTATTAGTTTTTCATTTATTTATTCTGAAGTTTGAATTTTTTAAGTATTTTAAGTAATTGTGGAGTTTTATATTTCTTAGTTAACAAGAAAGTTTAATTTAAAAATATTTCTTTTTTAGATTAATTAAAGTTTCAGTATACTTGAGATTTTTAATTAGATATATGATAAGCAATAAATTATACATGTTTTTATCTCATGCTTAGCCTAAATTGTGGATGAATTATCATTGAAATTGTAAAAATTGGTGCTCTTAATCCCTTAATTTCATGTTGTATACTCAGGTGAGCTTAGGGAAGAGAAAAAAGCAAGGAACAGGCCAAAAATGAGCAAATTAGGCCCAATTCAATAATTAACACGGCCTGGGAATTGGCCACATGGACGTGTCACACGGCCGTACCACCTTGAGCTCGAACACAGCCCAACCTCGATAAGCACGGCCTGGCCTTGATCCACACGGGCGTGGCACACGGGTGTGTCCCTGTCGTGAGGAAGTTCAATTTCACTTGGAAAAGTTTGCTTAGGGGCTAAGAAAGCCATTCTAAACTCTATATAAAGACTCTAGGAGGCAACCTCAAGGGGACATTATTTTCCCGCCAAGACGAGGAGTTAAAGGCAGGGAATTACTCGAAGGGAAGCCGATTGATCCACCTTAGAAGCCAAGATCTATATCAAGACAGAGGATCTCCCTTCAATCCTTTCAGGAGTTTTGGGTTTTCTTATATTTTGTTATTTTATTTCTTTTGAGATGTTTTATTTTATAATTATGAATTAAATCCCCCAAATACTTGAGGGGGATGAAACCTAAGACAGATCTTGTTATTATTTTCTCTTGAATTATATGATAAATATTTGATTTGTTCTTAATTGTGTTTTTAACTCTCAAATTTATATTTCCGGGATATTGATTTAAGTCGAATATGATTATGTAGAAGAGCAAAAGCCCCTGCATAGGAGTAGATCCAACACAATTAAGTTGAGTTGATCGCAATCCTAGAGATAGGACGACGAAAATCTGCCGTATTAGGGTCAAACCTAATAAGGGAATCCATAGACTGAGTTAAGGCAACTCTAGGGGTTTTAATTAGAAAGAGATTTCAATTAATCAACCCAGGGTTAGTTGTTTTTAGTCTCGAGAGAGATATTAACATAAGTTAGGGATTTCTACGGATCAAGTCAAGTGAATAAATCGTCTAGTTCAATTGTTGATAGCAAGTGAAGTCTAGGTGGATTCTCCCTTGAGTATTGTCCAAATCAATCAGTTTTTCATAAGAGTTTTTCCCCAATTCACTTTTTGTGCATTCTTAGCTTAGTCTAATAATTAGTTTAGTTTAATAAAAATCCCCTTTTATTTTTAGGTTAAATAATAGAAAGAAAGTTAGTACTAGTACTTTTGGTTCCCTTGGGTATGATATCTCGGTCTTGCCACTAAGCTATACTACTGTTCATAGGTGCGCTTGCCTTAAAATCATGATAATAGTTAGTTTCTGGTGTGATCATTTATTATAAATTTTATTACTTCATATCACTCATATCAATATACTTAGCTAGCTTATATAAAGGCCTCTTCATTGTTCATTAGGTACACAATTATTTTTCATCAATAAAATTTTCAACTTTAGGAGTTAGTTTCTTTTGTGCAAGATTGCTTTCTTGTGAATTTTAAAAGCATTTTTCTTCTCGATTTTCTTCAAGGAGTCGTTAGAATTCATTCTTCATCCTTCAATTTTGTGTGAATTATTTCTTGGAGGGTTGATTAGAGTCATTAGTTGAGTTTGTTGGATTTTATATCTTAAAGGGTTTAATTGGAAACTTATCCATCTATTCAACGTATTCATCAGTTTATTCGATCCATCTTCCACTTTTTATTCTATTATTTATTTATTTACTTATTATTTTGAATATTTATTATTTATTCTTAAATTTCTTATTTTTTCTTTTCAGGTTAGATTCAAATATTTATTTCTCGATTCGAACAACTTGAATACGATATTCTTTTGTTGCTCTTTTTATTATTTGGTATTGAACTTGAACGTTTTGAGTTGTTTCCATTCGCTAAATAAAGTGTTTCATCGATTTTATTTAAACAACCTCTAAAAAATTTGAACAAGTGACAAAAATAGAAAACTATTTCGTGGGTGAAAATTTGTGCCAAAAATTTTCAAACCAATTTTTTATTTATCATATAAAGAGGCTCCAATTTAATTTTCATGATTTTAGCACATCAGGAACACCAGGAATACCTTGAACGAAAAATTCAAGTTGTTTTCCATTATTTTGAGTATTTTCTACTGGGTAGATTATTTTCTTTGATTCTAGCATTAAGATTTCTTTTTTAGCTTTCTTATTCTATTGCACATTCAAATACATTTTCGCTTCTTGTGTTAATCGGTACAAAAAGAATTGCTTCTCTTTTCTCTACGCAACTTGGAGTTAAGTTTTTATTTGACTTCTTAGAGCCTTAAGTTAGTTTTGTTTGAGAGTGACCCCAGATCTATTGAATATGATTGAGTTTGATTACTTTTTAAAAGTTACAAGTGAAAAAATCTTAACTTCTTTTTTTTTTTTTTTTGTCTATCAAAGTTGTTTTGTTTTTATTTCAAGTGCATAATGGTGAGATTTAAATTTCTTTGACCAACTTTTCTTATTTGAGTTTTTTTTTTTTCAGCCTCTTATCACCAAACATTTTGTTCCTTGATTCAAGTATAAAAATATTTATTTTTTGAGTGTTTTTAACTGTTCTTATTTGAGTGCTTTAATTAAACTAAAACATTATTCAAGTATAAAAATTTTTACTTTTCTTATCACCAAACTTTTCTTAAACTAAAAGATGATTAATTAAAGTTAATTAAGCTATAATCTAATTATAAAAATGAGAATTTGGTGGATAGAGAGATAAACTCCATCTTCTCCAACAGACTATTAGAAAAGAAGAAGAAGCTTGACGCCATTTTTGATTTTTTAAAAGTTTTGATCTTTAATTCAAGTAAGTTCCTAGCCAATTTTTTTAATTTTTTTTATATATTTATACTAGGAGCTTGATTAAGCTAACCGAAGAATCAATTTGATCAATTGGTGAAGTTTTTATAAGATTCCATTATTGTGAATTGAATGATTTAGGTGTTAAATTGATAGAAATTAAGTTTATTTTAAGAAAACGACTTAGTTATAAAGTTTAATTGTTAGTTTCATATAATAGGGACTGATAACTCTTTAAAAGAGTTATATTTCAAGCCTTTAGAGTGAATTAATTGTTTGTAATTAATTAAATATGTTTGCATTTTTAGGATATTTTTAAAACATTGCATAACAAAGCTTGGATTGTGCTATAAATGCTATTATTTGTTACTTTTATTATTGAGGAAGAAAGGTGTTGGTTGTGGTTGGCAGTAGGTGCAGGATGAAGAAGAGAGGAAAGAAAAGAGTAGGAAAATGAAGGAAGTGAAATATTACTATGGCAAATTGTTGGTTAGATTACCAACAAGAATACCATAACAATTCTAGAAATATGACACAACACTCAGTCCACGTCACTCCCAGTCAGCTGTACTTGTACCAGATAAACCACCCTAAGAAAGATGAAGCAAAAGGTGTGTGCTGAGAGGGAGGGACCTACCCTATAAAGGAGGAAAGAGAAAAGAAAAGAGGAGAGGATTTTTGGAAAGAGAGGAATTAGAGAGCAGTTTTTCTCTCTGGATCAGATTCTCGGGGAAAATCTTAATGAAAAAAAGAGGAGAGGTTAGCAGCTTATAGAGCAGAAAAGTCACAGAAGCAAGGAAGGGGAAGAGAAATCTGCCCTTGGTTTTGCATCAAATCTCATTATTAAAGTGAAAGTTGGAGTAGTGAGAGCTTCCTGTAGTTCTGCATTTTTTTTTCTGATTCAAACTTTGTGATTCGTTTACTTAAATGATGATGTTGAATGGTTTTGTTTTGGATTTGAATGCCCAATCCATGAGCTAAATCTTATTGGGTTGGAATTATTTGGTTGAATTTTTATTATCTTTAATGCCCATGGTATGATTTTGGCTTTCAATAGAAGCAGACTGCAGTAGTGAATCCCTGAGCAGTAGAATGGTTAAGATTTTGCCATGGCATTATTATGGTATAAGAATAAAGCCTGAGTAATTCCAACCTCTATCATTCAACAGCACAAATCCTCCCTACTTATTTTTGAGAATTACCATAACATTTCAATATCCCTAGCATTTTTTTTTCATTCATAATTGATTTTATTAATCCATTCATTAAATCTCTTCATCAATTTGTCATCTGTTTCTTTTGTATAGTTTAATTAGTAGATTTCATAAGTAATAGCATAAACAATTACTTTAATCAATTCCGATCCCCATGGAGGCGATACTCACTCATCACTTTATTACTTGATTTGACATGTATACTTGCACATTCGCATTACACATTCACAGGCAACAAGTTTTTGGTGTCGTTGTTGGGAACTGGCATTATTGGTGAAAGTTTTGGTTTGTTATTACCTCTTTAATTTTGTTAGTTAGCTTAATTAGTTGTTTTGACCTTTAGGATTTTTATTAGTGCATGAGTAAAAATATTTCTGCAATTGAAGAGTATTCTTTTGATCCAGAAATTGAGAGAACCTTGAGAAGAAGGAGAAAAGAATTGCGAGAAATGGAAAGAATTAGAAATAATCAGTTAGAGAAGAGCCATTACATCAGGATGGAAGAGATGCTGATATCCCTCAAATAATAAATGACAAAGAAAGACCTATCAGAGAACATGTAGTGCCGATTTTGGATGATCTAAATCCAAGGATTGTCCGGACACATATTTAAGCTCAACATTTTGAGTTAAAGCCGGTGATGTTTCAAATGTTACAAACTATAGGGCAATTTAGTGGATTGCCTACTGAGGATCCACGATTACACTTAAGACTCTTTTTAAAAGTTTATGATTCATTCAGGCAGCAGGGTGTTCCTAAAGATGCCCTGAAGCTAAAGTTATTCCATTATTCGTTGTGGGATCATGCCAGAGCATGATTAAATGCATTATCGTCAGGTACGGTGTCATGTTGGAATGAACTTTGTCAGAGGTTTCTGCTGAGATATAATCCTTGAAACATAAATGCCAAATTAAGGAATGATATCATGTCCTTTCGACAATCTAAGGATGAAAAATTATATGAAGCATGGGAGTGATTTAAGGACTTAATTAGAAAATGCCCAATGCATGATTTTCAACAGTAGATGCAAATGGAAATGTTTTACAATGGATTGAATGCACATACAAGGATGGTGGTTGACGCATCTACCAATGAGACTTTGATTTGTAAATCATGTAATGAGGCATATGAAATTCTGGAGAGGATAGCAAACAACAGTTATCGATACCCCACTACAAGAGTAGGGACTGGCAGAAGAGTTGCTGAAGTAATGGAACTTGATGCAATTACTTCCCTAACAGCTCAGGTATCATCTTTAACAAATATGATTAAAACATTGAATAGACCAGTTCAAGTGCAAGATATGAAAGTAGTTGAGTTCGCATGTGTTTATTGTGGAGAAGATCATGTTATTTATGAATGTTCATCTAATCTAGCCTCAATTTATTATATGAGGGAATTTTAATCGCGACAACAACCCATATTCTAACACATATAATCGGGGGTGGAAGCAACATCCCAATTTTAGTTGGAGTAGTCAAGGGGTGGGAAATTCCAGCAAAGTTATTTGACAGAATGTTGTAAGTGCACCATCTAGATACAATCAACCCATGCCATGGCAAAATGCTTAGAAAAATTCAACTTCGAGTTCTTCACCTGTGGAATATCTATTAAAGGAATACATGGCCAAATATTATGCTATCGTTCAAAGTCAAGTTGTATCTTTAAGAGCTTTAAAGAATCAAGTGGGGCAAATTGCCAAAGCATTAAGCTCAAGACTGCAAGGAGCACTTCTGAGTGATACCAAAAATTCATGATCTCAAGGGAAGGAACAGTGCAAAGCCATTACACTCAGAAGTGGTATGTAGCTACCAGGAGTTGTTAATGGTACCACTTGAAGAAAGTAGTTTAGATTGCAAAATACGGAGAATTCAAAACCAGTAATGGAGTCGGCTAAAAAAGAAAAGAGTAACAAGAAAAATGTTAAAGCAAATTATCTTGTATTGCAAATAAAAATGCCATGGCAAAACAACCTCAACAATTAGAAGGAAGGCCACCGCTACCTTTTCCTCAGCTTTTCCAAAAATCTAAGCAAGATTTTCAATTCAAGAAATTCTATGATGTCCTAAACAATTACATATCAACATATCATTAGTTGAAGCATTGAAACAAATTCCTAACGATATGAAATTCATGAAAGATATCTTATCAAATTCTATGATGTCCTGAAGCAATTACATATCAACATAGTGTCAGGGGAGTTCGAGACTATTGCTCTCACAGAAGGGTGCACAGCAATGTTGAGAAACAAATTGCCACCAAAACTGAAGGATTGAGGGAGTTTTACTATACCTTACTCTACTGGAAACCATTATGTTGGTAAAGCATTTGTGACTTAAGTGCAAATATAAATCTAATGCCTATGTTTGTTTTCAAGAAGTTGGGAATAGGGAAAGCGAGACCTACAACTATCACATTGCAATTAGCTGATCATTAATATGTACATCTAGAAGGTAAAATAGAAAGCGTGTTGGTAAGAGTTGACAAATTTATTTTTCTAGCAGATTTTATTATTCTGGAAAGTGAGACTAATAAAAAGGTTACAACCATAATTGAGAGACCTTTTCTAGCAATTGATAAAAAATTAATTGATGTATAAAAAGGTGAATTAACTATGAGAGTTAATGATCAAAAAATAACCTTTAATGTCTTCGATGTTATGAAATGTGCAGATATAGATGAAGAATGTCACGCTGTTAAGATTGTTGACACAATAGTTCAGAAAGAATTTGCAAAATTTTATCACAATAATTTTAATGATGATGCAAACTCATTTAAGATAATTAAAGCAGAAAGAATTGAAGAGCCTGGGGAACTAATGGAAGCTAAGCAATTTGAGAATGAATCAAGGAGAAGTTTTGAATCATCAGATTTATCAGACCGTTCTTTTAAACCTCCTTTGCCATCCATACAAGATCCTCGTACATTGGAATTAAAGCCTTTTCCAATACATCTAAAGTATGCTTACTTTGGAGATAACAACACATTGCCTGTAGTTATTTCAGCGTCATTGACATTAGATCAAGATGCTCAATTGTTGAAAGTTTTGAAGATATCTAAGAATGTATTGGGCTGGGCAATTACGGATATCAAGGGAATCAGTCCAGCAATCTGCATGTACAAGATATTATTAGAGGATTGCAATGGCAAATCTATCGAGCAACAGAGAAGACTGAATCTCATTGTGAATGATGTTTTAAAAAGGAGATTATCAAATGGTTGGATGTTGAAATTATATACCCAATTTTTGATAGTTCTTAGGTGAGCCCTGCTCAATGTGTACCTAAGAAAGGGGGTGTCACTGTGGTAGGCAATGATAACAATGAACTCATTCTTACTTGTACTGTCACGAGATGGATGGTTTGTATAGACTATTAGAAACTCAACAAAGCAACAAGGAAGGATCATTTTCCTCTACCATTTATTGACCAGATGTTAGATAGACTAGCGGGGAAAACCTTCTATTATTTTCTAGATGGTTATTTGGGGTACAACCAAATTGCCATAGCTCCAACTGATCAAGAGAAGACCACATTCGCATGTCTTTATGGAACTTTTACGTTCTAACGAATGCCATTTGGATTATGTAATGCCCCTGCAACATTTCAACATTGCATGATGGCAATATTTTCGATCATGGTGGAGAAATTTTTAGAATTGTTATGGATGACTTCTTGGTGTTTGGCAATACCTTTGAATATTGTTGAAAAAATTTTGGAGTTAATTCTTTGTCGACGTGAAGAAACCAACCTTGTTCTTAATTAGGAGAAATGCCACTTCATGGTCCATGAAGATATTATTCTGGGACAAAATTTTGCCACAAGGGATTGCTGCTGACAAAGCGAAGGTTGAGGTTATTAAGAAATTGCCACCACCCTCCACAACTAAAGGTATTCGCAGTTTTCTTGGCCATGTAGGATTCTATTGACGATTTTCCAAAAACACTGAAACCCCTATGTACGTTGTTAGAACCCAACAGATCTTTCAATTTTGATAAGTCGTGCCTACAAGCATTTGAGGAATTGAAAAAATGGCTAGTCACAGCACCAATATTCATAGCACTAGATTGGACTTTACATTTCGAACTTATGTGTGATGCTAGTAATTTTGCCATAGGAGCAGTACTTGGGCAAAGAAAGGACAAGGTATTTCATGATATCTACTATGCATGCCGCACATTGATAGATTCATAGCTAAATTATACCACCATTCAGAAAGAGCTATTAGCTAAGGTATTTGCCTTCAAAAAATTCTAAGCTTATTTAGTGTGCACCAAGTTACAGTTTGTACAAATCAGTTTGCTATTAAGTACTTGGTGACCAAGAAAGATACCAAGCCTGTAACAGCCCTAACCCATATCCGTCGCCGAAATAGGTTAAGAGGCATTACTGGACTTTCAACTCAGCTCAGAACATTCACTCATCAAACATTTGTTAAATATCATCTCATTTCAGTAATTATCAATCATTCATATTCAAAGCATTCTTAAATCGAGCATATAAAGCTTAAATCATGTATTCAGGAGTGAATCAATAACATATAAAAGATTTGGGAAAACTTTGAAAAATTTTCGAACAAGGGTCACATGCTCGTGTGCCTCACACGGTCACCATACACGCCCATGTCTCAGGCCATTTGAAAATAGGGCATACATACTGACTTTTGTCACACGGTCGACCACATGCCCATGTGCCAGCCTGTGTGCCATCCACGGCTAGTAGACACGCCTATGTGTCTAGGCTGTATAACTCACTAACTTAATTAATTTAGCTATAGCAGACACACGGTCAAGTCACACGCCCGTGTGCTCAACCATGTGGGGAAAAATTAGGCTTATTTTAAGCCATATTCCTCACCCAAATTCAATCACCTATAAGCAATCACATGGTACCATTTCTATGAACATATAAGCAGCCAACCAATATCTTTAAAGGTACATTTTATACCATTTCATATACATCCATTTCTATACTCCAATTTAACACCATTTGTACGTTCAATTTTAGACCAAAATCAACTTGATCCATAAGTCAATAAACATATATAACACATGATATATGATTCAACATTACCTTAATAAAATTTCCAACTTACAATCAAGTGATCCAATTTACATAATCATCATATAACAAAACAACCATTGCATAACTATATCCATCATTTAAAATGCCAAAACATACCATTTCATTTAGCTAATACCAAATCAACCACTAAACCAACATAAGCCAAATCACATGGCTTAGTTATATATCAAAACATGTACCAAAATTCACATCCATAAAACTAGCCTATACATGCCATGTTATCACATTTCAAAGAGTTCAAAAATATACCAATTCGACTCCTTGATAGTGTGATGAAATCTTCGATGACTTTTAACCCCAGCGAGCTTTCAAATCATTATAAAATATAGAAAATAAATAGAGTAAGCTAATAAGCTTAGTAAGTTCGTAAAATTTTAGTACTATATATGATTTAACTATTAATTCATCAATTAAAGAAACTTGAATACATATAAACCAACTTCATTCAATTCAATAGTTATTACATGAACAACCATGTAATTCATGTATAATTTATCAACTTCCACTTACGTGTCATACGAATTTGTCAAATATCACTTACTTGTCGAGCGTTTCACGTATACCTATACTGATTCATATCATCATTTCTATTTCCATACCATAATCTTTTCAGTTGAACCAATGAGACTAACATCAAATACTCAGTATCTTGCTCACTAAGGCCATATATTTGGTTAGACCATCTATATTTCATATCACATAAATATTACCTATCCAAACATCAACAAAACATGTAATGTCCGTACAAAACAATCTAATCAATTTCTCAAATGCCCTTGTTTATAAAACCATCAATGAGTTAGTACCACAATATCCATATTTCATCAAGTCATCATAAGTGAAAACGATAAATATTCTAGCTCAAGTACATATACGGTTCAATTCATACTTTAATTCACTATATATCATCAATACCATGTAATTCACATAACATTTATATCAATTTATTTCTTTTCGTATGACTTGTAATGCATTCATATAACCAGTAGCAAAATTATGCCCGTTGAACTTCTTAGAATATCGATAGATACTCGGGTGATACACAGTAAGTGTATTTATCAGTAATCCGTCAATTCCTTATCATTTACGCTCTTTCGAGCCATGATCGGTAAGCTCCTCTTGAGCTGATATACGATAAGCTCTATTGAGCTTAAACGGTAGCTCTTAAGAGCTGAAACGGTAAGCTCTAACAAGTTGAAACAGTAAGCTCATACAAGCTGTGGTGAATCCACAACAAATGCATGAGCTCAACCAAACGGTAACCTTAGTGACATGTCACTTGTATCTAACGAATCCCTACAGTTCAAACCGGGCTCGTTATTATCCAACTTCATTATTAAAACATTCAATAACAAATTCATATATCATGTACATCATTTGTAACATTTCACTCTCAATCATATAAATAGTAATTCATTCAGTAACGTCATTTCATCCGCATAAACAGTACTTCATCTGTATAATAGAATTCATTCATATAACAGTAATTCATATATATATATATATATCAATAATTCACTTGTATAATAGAAATTCATTTGATAAAACTAGTAACATAATCATATAACCGGCAGTTCAAATTTCAAACTGGTTATTCATTCAACTTATGTATATTTATTTTACACAATTACAAGTATTTAATAGTTCAATTCTAGCTTTACGAACTTACCTCGAGTCACTCGAATGATAATTATCGGTTATTCGTCCATTTTTCCTTTTTCCCTAATCTAAGCTCGATCTCAGCTTATCTTGATCTAAATAATATATAAAATTTAGCATATCAACTTCCCTTTATATTCAATTTAACACATTATACGCATTTTGGCAAAATTACGTTTTTACCCTATTATTTCACATTTTTGCAATTTAGTCTTTATCACATAAAATCACAATTTCATGCAATTAAACACAAACCTAATCTAGCCGAATTTTCCATATATTACTAGCAGCCTAAATTTTTATTTTGTTCGCACTTTTAACCATCTAACTTCATAATTTCACAATTTAATTCTAAACTGACATTTTGGTCAAAAATCACTTTACAAAAACTATTAATCTAACATTAAACCTTCCAAATCTATCATCAATCATCAAAGAACACATAAAATCATCAATGGAAACTATCAAAATCTTTAACAATTTCAAAATCAGAGGTACGGCCTAGCTAGATTTCGAAGCAACGATCTCAAAAACATAAAAATCATTAAAAACTAAGCAAAATCATACATTAATCAAGCTTCTTAAGTGACTGAACTTAAAGAACAAAAATGGATTCTTTTTCTTCTCCATATTCGACCAATAGAGATGAATCATGCATGAATTTTCATGTTTTGTTTTATTTAATTAACCACAATAACCATTTTACCATTTTAACCTTTATTATAACATTAAAACATATAAAAAATAATGTCCATAAATGTCCACTAGGACAACCAATGGTTTAATTACCATTTAAGGAGTCCCACAATTTAATTTCATAGCCTTTTAGTGCCTTTAACAGTTTGAACCCAACTTTTACGCTTTACGCGATTTAGTCCTTTTTGCCGAATTAAACATTTAAACGATAAAATTTCTTTACGAAATTTTCACATAAGAATTCTATCATGCTATAAACCTTAATAAAATAATAAAATAAATATTTTGACTCGGTTTTTTGGTCCCAAAAACACTATTTCGATCTAACTCAAAAATGGGCTGTTACAACTCTCCCCCCTTAGGGACTTTTGTCCCCGAAAATCGTACTGGAAATAGATCAGAGTATTGCTTTCTCATAGGCTTTTTAGATTTTTACATAGTCTCTTTGAACTTGTGTCAATACAAAATAAAACTTTTAGTAACGCTATTCTTTTGTTTTTCAGCTCTTTGATCTCTCGAGCTAAAATCCTGACCTGCTCTTCACTATGCTATATATATGTGTGTGTGTGTGTGTGTATCTCAATATTGGTAGGAGAATTTATATGCAAAAGGTCTAATCTATACTGTCGTAACATGGATACATGAAACACTAACTTAATTTCCTTAAATTAATCTCATACGACCGACCTTATGAATCGTAGACCCAACTTCTCTTTACCGCTAAATTGAGTAATGCCATATCCACGACAATACTTTCTCAAAGTCTTAGTCCTTTGACTGCAACTCAATATTTTTATGTTTCAAGTTCGCATCATTTTTCTATCAATTTGAAACTACTTTCTAATGGTTATGAATTACTTTCACTATCTCTTCAATCTATCTGATTATAACAACCCAGTGGATATTTCTCTCACAAAACTCTATCCAGAACACGGAGTTCAATAACTACAACTATATAATACTTCATACTATACCATCTATATCCTAATATGATAACCATTATTATACGAAAACTTAACCAATAGTAAATGTCTTTCTTAGTTGTTTTCAAATTCCAAAACACAGTAACAAAACATATTTATGAGAATCTAAATCACTTTCTCATATTAACCATCAGCTTGAGGATGAAATGCGGTATTAGAACTCAACCTCGTATCCAAAACTTACTGTAGTCCTCTACCAAATCACAATATAAACCTCAGGTTCCCAAAATAATGGAGACCGACATGCTGTATAATCTGAAAATCTTTGAGATGTACAACTCAACAAGTCTAATAAAAGAGAAATATGTACGCATAGAAATAAATGTGCAGACTTTTTTTAAACATTCGATAATAACCTAGATAACATGTTTCCTTTTCAGTGATAAGAATAATCCCAATATAGAATTCATCGTAATATCATCCCATTTTTCACTCAAATATAATCTTAGGCTACAACAGTCCTGAAGGCACATAACAATCATTTAAACTTTCTGATACTTTAATCTTTTAAGCGTAGAGTTAGAAATATCTCGTTTTATACCTGTCTATCAATGCAACTATTTCAGATCATTAAACATCTTGTTATTTCCTAGAAGAATAAGCAAGCTACCACTGTAAGCTTTGTGTATCATTCATTATAAAATCCTTGGATTTATCTGTACTCGAACTCTATCTCGGAACAATAAATAATCATCGGTTCCAATCTGAAACTCTGAATTAGAAGACGTCTCCTATTGTACTCTTTTAGCTTGCAATTCACTACCTGATTTCAAGGTCCCATAGACTTGCTAAATAAACATCGATTTAACTTTCTAAATTAGATAATATTGAACCACCTTCTGATAAAGTAAATTGCATACTCATTACTTGTAAAGCAAACAAAGATTTTCCATTCACAATATCTATGTCTACAATCACTTTCCCTATATGATAATCAATCTCTAATCCATAATCCTTCCACTGTTAATAACTTTATTAACAGCTATCAAACCAATCAAAATTCAAAAATGCAATAACTTTCTCCATCAGAATAACTTTAATTTACAATATCATTTCTGAATTAAATCTGATCTGGTAGTTATAATTTTGTAAAATTTCTTCTAGAATATGAATTCTTCATTTAGACTACTCGTGAGTGTATAAGATTCATTTTCCAAACATACAGATAAGCTCAAGTACATAAAATTCAATTACCTTTCAAGTAAATAACTCAATCAGATTAAACAAATGAGTTGATATCTACTGTTAATAATGCAATTTGAAACAAAAGTGAAAATCAAATATAGGAATATTCAGTGCATTCAGGATGATTTCCTAGATGAACAACTATTAGTTGCCATAGAATTGCCATGGCATGTTGATATCGTCAATTTTTTGCTTAGTGGATTACTGCCACCTGAGCTCGCAAACCAAAGACGAAGGAAATTTATCCATGATGCCAAGCAGTATTATTAGGATGAGTCATTTTTATTCAAACATTGTGCAGACCAGATAAGTTAGAAGTGTGTTCCAGATGAAGAGATTCAAAGTATTTTATATCATTATCATTCAGTACCATATGGAGGACACTTTAGGGACATGAGAACTACTGCAAAAGTTCTCTAATCTAGTTTTTATTGGCCAACCTTGTTTAAAGATGCTCATGAATTTTGCCAAGCTTACGATCACTATCAAAGAATTGAAAATTTATCGAGAAGGTATGAAATGCCCTTGCAAAATATTTTAGAAGTGGAACTATTTGGTGTATGGGGAATTAATTTTATGGGTCCATTCCCACCTTCTTGGAACAATTTATACATACTTTAAGCTGTTGATTATCTCTCCAAGTGGGTTGAGGTTGTTACTTTATCAATGAATAATGCCAAATCAGTACTGAAATCTCTACATAAAAATATTTTTACCAGGTTTGGTACCCCTTATGCTCTAATTAGTGATGAAGGTTCACACTTTGATTGCAAATTAGTTGCTAATGCTCTGATCATGTATGATGTTAAGCATATGATTTCCACGCCATACCATCCCTAGACAAATGGACAGTCGGAAGTCTCTAACAGAGAGATTAAACAAATTTTGGAGAAGGTAGTTGATCCCACCCGCAAAGATTGGTCATCCAAATTGGATGAAGCTTTGTGGGCATATCGCACTACATTCAAGACACCATTGGGGATGTCACCTTTCTGAATTGTTTATGGGAAACCCTGTTATTTGCTCGTTGAACTTGAACATAAGACATAGTGGGCAATTAAGAAATTGAATATGGATTTAAGTACTACTGGTATTAATTGCTTATTGAAGTTGAATGAGATGGAAGAATTTAGAGCACAAGCTTATGAGAATGCCAAGATGTACAAAGAAAAGACTAAATAATGACATGACAACAAGATTTTTCCATGGCAATTTGCACCTAGACAACAAGCCTTGCTATTTAAGTCTAGGCTTAAATTGTTTCCTGACAAATTAAAATCTTGTTGGTTTGGCCCATTCAAGATAGTACATCTCTATTCTCATGGAGCTATGGCAGTCAAAGGCAACAAGGCTGGTTCTACTTTCAAAGTCAACGGCCAATGAATAAAGCAGTACTTCAGAGGTCCTATAATTTGTGGTAAAAATTCCATCATTTTTTGAGTTGGTTAATATTTTTTTCCTACACTGTTTTATTCATTTACTTTGTTTTTGATCCCTGTGTTTAGTTTATTCAATAAGTTTACTTAACTGTTATTTTCTTATGTTACAGGCACATTATGGCCTTGGTTTGTAGAAATCAGCCCATTTAATATATTAGTTAATTTTCGGTTTAATAAATTTTCTATTATTTTTCTTTTTCCCACCCAGTTTTTCTTTTTTCTGTGTTAGGGCACAATCTCATGTTAATCTTATCCCCCACGTCATTGCTATATTTTCTCTCACGTCTTACCCTAGTCGATTCACTTATTTTCCAACTTCTTTTCCGTTTCATCTTCTTTACCCTTCTCTATTTTTACTCCATAAAACTATAAAGGCCTCACCTTTTTCATTTCTATTCACTATTTTCTCTCAAATACCGATGATCTCACGAAGTCAGATACTGATGGTGAAGATAAGGTGCCAATCAACTAGCTAAAATAAAAGTGCTACAAGTGAACTGCTCGGAAATCAGTTCAAGCTGGCGCTGGTGAAGTGGACAGGCAACCGTGCTACAAATGTGCTGCCAGAAAATCAACCCAACCCAATTAGAGTAACCCAATTCTTTCCAAGCTTTGATTTTATTTGCAATTTTTTTTATTTTTTAACATGTTTCATGCTTTCATATTTGATTGTCATGACATTTGGTCATGTTTAATTATTCATGCATTGAGGACAATGCATCCTTTAGGTTTGGGGGTGCGTTGTGTTGAAACATTCATGCATTTTTTCATCCATTTTGCTAGTACATACAAATGCCAAATAACTACTAGACTATGCTGAGTATATTATTATCGGTGATGTTCAATGAGGATAATAACTCTTCTATTAATTTAGAAAATTGTGCTAGTTGATTAAGCATTTTTAGCTTAGGATAGTTGCTTGAAAATTGATTCCTAAAAGTAGAACAACTTAAGTATCATTGCAATTAATCTTTAGTAGGGTTCTTTTAATGCATTTATATTTTCTTAAACCTAAATTCAATAATTTGGTTATGAATAATAATGAATACCATGTCAATAGTTTTACACTCTAATGTTTGAAATTGTTGAGTAGGTCAGTAATGCTTTTTTTTTTCTCCATCGTATTATTGATCATAAAAACAAGTTCGAATAAGAGTGAGTAAAAAAATTATTTGTATTAATAATGATGATTTAAGGACACTCCACTGAAGTTCTACGCTGAATAGCTAAAGAGGTAGTTGTTTGCTCCATCCAACTTCTAAGTTAAAAGCCTTAGCTCTATAAGGAACTACATTCAAATTATGACATGATATACTACCTGGCAATCTAGTGTATGCTCCATTGAGATTGTCAAGTAAAGAAACCATGTAATAAGATGAATTCCTTAGAAAAAATAATAAATAATATTTGTAATTAAAGTTTTGAAATGACAGAATAAGTGAGAATAGAAAGCTGAATTTAAAGGAAAGATAACCTCAATACATTAGGAGAGGTTTGTTATAGTCAGAATTGCATAATTACTTAGGAACTTTTATATTTAGGAAACATTTTCTGCACTTTACTTGAAAAATGCCTACAAAACTTGAACCAATATTTTTTAGAAGACTGCTAAGAATGGAGGTATAGAATATATGGCAGATGGTTTAGCAGTATATATATCGTAACTATGTGCTATGGCAAATTCATGCATTCATGCATATTCATACATATTTTTCTTGATGACAAGTAATAAATCAGTTTTGAGGGTGTGATAACTCTTGAAAAGAGTTATATTTCAAGCCTCTAGAGTGAATTAATTGTTTGTAATTAAGTAAATATGTTTGCATTTTTAGGATTTTTTAGAACATTGCATAACAAAGCTTGGATTGTGCTATAAATGCTATTATTTGTTACTTTCATTAGTAGGGAAGAAAGGTTGGTTGTGGTTGGCAGCAGGTGCAGGATGAAGAAGAGAAGAAAGAAAACAGTAGGAAAATGAAGGCGGTGAATTATTGCCATGGCAAAATACTAGTTAGATTGCCAACAAGAATGTCACATAAATTCCAAGAATATGGCATAACACTTAGTCCACGTCACTCTTAGCCAGCTGTACTTGTACCAAATAAACCACCCTAAAAAAGATGAAGTAAAAGGTGTGTGCTGAGAGGGAGAGACTTACCCCATAAAGAAGGAAAGAGAAAAGAAAAGAGGAGAGGATTTTTGAAGAGAGAGGAATTAGAGAGTAGTGTTTCTCTCTACATCAGATTCTTGTGGAAAATCTCAAAGAAAAAGAGATGAGAGGTTAACAACTTATAGAGTAGAAAAGCCACAGACGTAAGGAAAGGGAAGAGAAATCTACTTTGGTTTTTACATCAAATCTCATTATTAAAGTGAAAGCTGGAGTAGCGAGAGCTTCCTGCAGTTCTGCCTTTATTTTCTGATTTGAAATTTGTGATTCGTGAACTTAAATGATGATGTTGAATGGTTTTGTTTTGGATTTGAATGCCCAATCCATGAGCTAAATCTCATTGGGTTGGAATTATTTGGGTGGATTTTTATTAACTTTAATGCCTATGGTATGATTTTGAGTAGATTAATGTTTCATTTGATTTGTGATTATTTTAAATGCATGCATGCTAGCTCTAGATATAGATGATTGTATGGTATATTAGTAGATCTGATTTAATTCTGAAAAGAGTAAATAGATTGGATTATTATTGGTTGATACAAGAAGGTATTTGAAAGAATATTTGTAGCACTCTAGACATAGAAGTTGCGATTTGTATAGGGAAAGGAAGAATAGTCTTGATATCATTCTTGAGTTCTGTAGGCATATAAAAAAAACTTAGAATGGTAGTGAATCCCTAAGCAGTAGAATGGTCAAGATTTTTCCATGGCATTATTATGGTATAAGAATAAAGCCTGAGTAATTCCAACCATTATCATTCGACAGTAAAAATCCTTCCTACTTATTCTTTAAGAATTGTCACAGCCTTTCAATTGTCCTAGCATTTTTTTCATTCATAATTGATTTTATTAATCCATTCATTAAATCTCCTCATCAATTTTTCATCTGTCTCTTTTGCACAGCTTAATTAGTAAATTTCATAAGTAATAGTATAACTAATTTTTTTAATCAATTTCGATCCCTATGGAGACGATACTCACTCATCACTTTATTACTTGATTCGACGTGTATACTTACACATCCACATTACACATTCAAATGCGACAGGGACCAACTTGATTAAAATTAATTTTTTATGAAATTTTGCTAGGAGTAAGAAATAAAAGGTCCCTAATGAAAATATGTGAAATAGAATTTAATCTAGAGGTCTAGATTAAAATGTTATGATTGTTAGGGTTTGGGGACTAAATTGAATAAATTACAAAATATGTGTGACTTTGTAATTGAATGTGACTTGATCTGGAATTTGATATTGTGTATTTTTGGGTTATTATTCGTAGTTAAAAACGACACAAGGTTGTCAAGAGGGAAACAAAAGGTGAGAGCCAACAAAGAGTAACTCGAGTTTTCGGTTTGTATTTTGATTATTCGAATCATTATAATTGTTGCATATTTATATTTTTTTTCAATAGCATGATATAGAGGTAAATTTAAAATGAGCATTTAAATTGAAATGTTATGATTGAGATTGGTTATCAGAATAGAGAACTAAATTGAGTAGAATAGACAAGAGTGTAACTTGATTAAAATATGAAATTGGATCTCAATTGGGTTGAAACATGTTAAGTAATGAATTGAAACTGATGAAATGTAAATTGAGTTATATGATAAATCAGGTGTTAGATTACCATATTAACTGCTCAGGCAGAGTTGAATATAGTTGGCATGCCATAGGTGTAACGCCCCAAAAATCTCAAACTTCTTTTTGTGTGGTTTTTTATGTGAATATGTGCTTAGTAATCTTTAGCAAATATTATTTAGGCGTTAGAAGGCCCATAGTAGAGTTTGGGTTCAAGTTTAAAAGGGAAAATATTAAATTTATTTTGGAGTTTAATTTTAGGCTTCTAGAAGATTGGTAGTGGCGTGAAGCTAGACTCTTAGAGAGGTAATTAGAAGAGAAAATTTAGGAAAAAGATTGGGGAGTTATCAGGGAGAAAAACAAAGAGATGAGAAGGGGGAAGTGATGGAACTGAATTGGGAATTGAGGCTATAGGCTATAAATATGTGCCGAATTTGGGATCTTAGGCTAATGCCAAATTTCTCATCTTTTCCTCAAGTGCCAATTTGTATTTTTTTTTTTGCATCCTTCTCTTCTTTCTTCTTTTTCTTGCCAAATTCTTCCTCTCCCTTTTGTTTCATCCATAGCCGAATCTTTCCCTTGCCAATTAAGCCATCCATTGTTTTGCCGAAACCCCTAGTGGTCCCATTATTCTTTTCTCTCTTAAAAGCCGAAGAACCATACCATTTATCGATTTCTCTTGTTCTCCATTACAATCTTTTTTGCTACCCTCAATCAAGGGGGTTAGGAGTCGATTGCATATTCAGTGGATATTTAGGCCGCAAGATTCAAGGTGAGTTTCGGTAAGTGTCTCATTCTTAATTTCGATTTCTTAAAGGGGTGGCCGAATATATGTGTCGCATATAAGGGTGACTCATGTGGAAGACGAGTCATCTGATGTTGATAGAATATGTGTGTTGATGCAGATTTAAGAATATTCGGGATTAATTGCTAAGGGAAAGGCTAGAAAAGTCGAAGGTACACGGTAAGGCGACGGTAAGGCTTCGGGATTTGATAAAGTTATAGTAGGGTTTGGAATTGATCCGAAAGTGGTTTTGATTGTAGGTCAAGGCTAAGGATAGTATAGTACGGGTCGTCAATCAGGTGTGTACAAACACTACACTCACAATATCAGCAATACCGAAAAGCCGAAATGTCGAAAGTGGCTAAATGGGCCCAGTAGGCCCTGAGGCTAAGTTTTGTGAAATTTATTGATTTGGTTATATGAATTGAGTTAGTCATGCATATTACATGATTTGAATTAGATTTGGGCCTAATGGGCCATACGATTGTGATTCGGGCCTAATGGGCTATATGGTTGAGAATGGGCTTTGTATATGGGTTTGGGCTTAGTATCTGTTAACTGCCAAACATTCATAAAACTTAAAAACACAAATGCAACCGTAGACAAGTCATAAGGTTGAAGTGTGGTAATGGGTATATGCATGTCTAGGATTGGATCTAGGAAGAGCTTGGTACTTAAGCGGTCTCAATGACCCACCTCCTCTTCTTTGGAATTCTACCTGGTGCATGCTTGTTCACTTTGGCCAACTGGGACTTGTTAACGGGCCAGGTAGGTACTGAATCCATAAAACTTAAAAATGATCGAAATGCCCTAAGAGCAAAAATGACTAAAATACCCCTATGTTTTAAATGTAGATTTATGTTACATGTATGATTGCAGCATTCATATGATATTCTGTTTAGGTTGCATATGGGTGGGAATTATGGTACGGAGGAAGAATTTGAGGATCACATGGTTGCTTGATGACTGTGGATCCACCGTTGGCTTTTAAAGCCTAGTATGTGATTAGCAGCTCTGCTGCAACGTTAGGTAGTACCACAACCGGGCTACCATTGCTGTGTAGCGGATAGGTGGGTCGATTTAGAAATCCCCACAGGTGTATAAGGTTGGTTGGGAAATATTGTGTAGTGGATGGATTATTGGGGAGGGTTTTTACTGCATTGCATATGTGATATATTACGATGATACTGTGATTAGAGCTTAGGCCCAATTGATTACTTGCATGTTAATGATTACTGAGGGTTGTACATACTGAGTTTCGAAACTCACCCCCTCTTTTATTTTCTCAGGAAATCCCTAGTAGGCGGTTCGACGAACAGAGGGACTTGGAGGTGGCTAGCTAGCAAGATGCTTTAGTTTATTCGTTTTTCTTTATATTTATTAAATATTTTGATTTCAGAATGTAATAAGGCTTTACCTCTGCTATTTGTTACATTGAATACTTTATTTTATTTCTCATAAGTTTATCTCAATTTTTTTAGGGTTTTATTCAAAATTAAGCTTCCGCGCATAAAAAGATCTTTCTAAAAATAATTTTTAACTTATAGAAAGAAGGATTGATTTTTTTACACAAGCCGTTTGAAAAACAACTTTAAACTAGAATTTTACTCAAATTTCTTGAGAAGGATTTTCAATGAAAAATGAGGTTTTTCGTAAAAACACTTTAATGTGACATGCCAGATTCGGGCCTAAATTCTAGGCTGGATTTGGGGTGTTACATTTAGTGGTATCAGAGCTTTAGTTGTAAAGCTTGGGATGTAAAAATGGGCCTTATTATTAATTTTAAACATTTTTATGGTAAACTCTAGGAATTCTTGTTGGTGGCACACCGAGTTTCCGACGTTGAGCCAAGTAAGTTTTCTTCCTTTTCTTTTCTGTTATTGAACTTGATTAAAATGCTGAACTGTATAGTGGGCTATTTTAAACAATAGGCTCTTAGAGACTAAAGCCCGTGGGAAACTTAAGCTTGTAGAGGATTTGCGACAACGAAATAATCTCTAAATTATTACTTGCATAAGACATAAGCCTTAAGCAGTAGGACTCTGAACTAATATCATAAAATTTTTAAACCAGAAATACGTACGCAGCGATGAGCGCTAGAAGAGGTGCAAAAGGCTGCGGCAGAGACTGTGGAAGTGTTAGGTGGATGTCTTGGGTGTGTATTAAAATTATTAGGATTAGAGTGCGCAGTGAAAGCATAGTGGTGTGACTTGGGTAGTGCGATTAATAGTTAGTTGGAAATTTTGAGGGCGAAATTTCTTTAAGAGGGGTAGAGTTGTAATGCCCCAAAAATCCCAAACTTCTTTTTGTGTGGTTTTTTTATGTAAATATGTGCTTAGTAGTCTTAAGCAAATATTATTTGGGTGTTAGAAGGCCCATAGTAGAGTTTGGGTCCAAGTTTAAAAGGGAAAATATTAAATTTATTTTGGAGTTTAATTTTAGGCTTCTAGAAGATTGGTAGTGGCGTGAGAGGTAATTAGAAGAGAAAATTTAGGAAAAAGATTAGGGAGTTATCAGGGAAAAAACAAGGAGGTGAGAAGGGGGAAGTGATGGAACTGAATTGGGAACTGAGGCTATGGGCTATAAATATGTGCCAAATTTGGGATCCTAGGCTAATGCCAAATTTCTCATCTTTTCCTCAAGTGCCAATTTGTATTTTTTTTCTTTCTTCTTCTCTTCTTTCTTCTTTTTCTTGCCGAATTCTTCCTCTCCCTTTTGTTTCATCCACAGCCAAATCTTTCCCTTGCCAATTAAGCCATCCATTGTTTTGTCGAAACCTCTAGTGGTCTCATTATTCTTTTCTCTCTTAAAAGCTGAAGAACCATACCCTTTACCGATTTCTCTTGTTCTCCATTACAATCTTTTTTGCTACCCTCAATCAAGGGGGTTAGGAGTCGATTGCATATTTAGGGGATATTTAGGCCGCAAGATTCAAGGTGAGTTTCGGTAAGTGTCTCATTCTCAATTTCGGTTTCTTAAAGGGGTGGGCAAATATATGTGTAGCCTATAAGGGTTCATGTGGAAGACGAGTCATCTGATGCTGATAGAATATGTGTGTTGATGCAGATCTAAGAATATTCGGGATTAATTGCTAAGGGAAAGGCTAGAAAAGCCGAAGGTACACGGTAAGGCTACGGTAAGGCTTCGGGATTTGATAAAGTTATAGTAGGGCTTGGAATTGATTCGAAAGTGGTTTTGATTGTAGGTCAAGGTTGAGGATAGTGTAGTGTGGGTCGTCAATCAGGTGTGTACAAACACTACACACACGATATCAGCAATGCGAAAAGCCAAAATGTCAAAAGTGGCTAAATGGGCCCGGTGGGCCCTGAGGCTAAGTTTTGTGAAATTTATTGATTTGGTTATATGAATTGAGTTAATCATTGGAAACACAAAAATTTATATACTTTTTCATGCCATTTTTAACTTAAATTCATGCAAATCTGGTTTAATTCTTGTCGAAAAGTAATTAAATATTATAAAATAATTAAATTGTGTTAAAAATATAAACATGATGAATTTTAATTAATTTTATAATTAATTTTGATTAATTTTGGTTAATTTTGATAGAATGGCACAAAGGGCGAAAAATGGCCCGGCGGACACTGCGAGAAGAACAAAATTGAGAAGCAGTTTGAAGTATCGAGGCGCATTAATTTCCAGCCCGAGACGGTCCAGAATGTGTATTAATTCATAATTAAATTAGTTTTAATTTATTTCCTATTTTATTTAGGTTAAATAAATTAATTTTAATTAATTATGGAGAAAGGGCCTAGTGAACCGCACTACTTGAACTGAACGGAGTGAGCCGAACCAGCCACTAATTGGGCTGACCAGAACCGGCCATAGGGTGACCCAAATCAGCAATTTAGCTGATTAAATATGCTCCCAAAAAGCCCATTGAAAAACCTCTAAATTGCGTTCAAACCCCACCTTTATTTTAGGCTTTGTAGATTTGCCCCAACCTATTTTTAGCAAGGTTGAAAGCTTCAACCTTGCCATGTGTGTGGCCGGCCATGTGGGGGGTCTCTTGGCTGCTGAGTTTGCTATTTTTAGCAGCCCTCTTCAGCTATAAAAGCCACCTCTTGCTGCTCATTTCAATCATCCCTCACTTCACAACATTCTCTCATTCTCTCTTCTCCTCTCCGCTCTCTTTTCTCTCCATTTCCCATTTCATTTTCCTATAGCTCTTGTTCTGATTTCTCCTCTTGGAAAAGAGGTGTTTTCCCAACCATTTTGGGCAGCAAGCGAGCATTCATAGAAGCCTTGACCGGCGAGGACAACGGAGATGAAGAACGGAGCAATCAGTCAAGCCACGGAGAAACACCGGATTTACCTTCTTGTTCCCTATCTTTTTAATTTCTATTGTTTTTATGATGAACATGTCTATGAATATGATTGTTGTTGAACTGGTTATTTTAATCAATTTTGCTTGAATTTAATTCGTGTTGGGTTGATTATATTTTGCCTACTTGAATTATGAAAATAGTGTTTATGCAGTTATAGGTCTCAGTGAAATGCTTAATTAAGTAAAATTATGCATAGGTTATCTGGCATTATAATTGTTTAGATAACTGAAGAATTAATTGTTTAAACGGATTGAAACTGCAATTAATAGACTCAGTACTTAATCAGTGCATGTTTAATTCTTCTAAGGTAGCTGAAAATTAAATTAGCATTGTATTTGACGATACATATGCCTTGCATAACTTGCAAGATTGTTGTGATTAAATTATTTCAAGGTATGGCTACTTTGTTACTTCACATAATCTTTTACATGTTTATTGAATTGAATTAATCGGTTGAATTGACATAGGAATATGCGAGAGATAATTTAATTCAATAAGTATGTATGTGCGATAGCATGTTTACCTTATTGAATCTGTTTATTCGGTTGAATTGGCATAGGGATATGTTCAAGAGATGAATAGAATTTTAATTAGTAAATATGTTCATAAGTTAGCAAATTACTAGGTTGCCGTGAATTTATTCGTAACAGCATAAGCATGAATTTAATAATTCTAAGTTAAAAGGTATAATTAATCTAACACAATCATATCATCTTGATTAAATCTTATTTGAAATAGTGCATTAGAACTCTTTTGTTTTATTTGAATTGTTTACTTAGTTTTAATCTTAATTTATAAATCACTCTTTTCAAACCAAAATTATTTTTACCTCACCAAAGTGTTTTAATTAATTTCATAAATATTGCTTTTTACAGTCCCTGTGGGTATGATAACTTGACATTTACTTGTCACTTTATTACTTGTTATGACTGTGTACACTTGCACATTTAAGCCGTCCCAAGTTTTTGGTGGAAAAAATTTTATATATTTTTTCTTGCGCTTTTTAACTTAAATTCATGCAAATCCGGTTTAATTCTTGTCGAAAAATAATTAAATATTATAAAATAATTAAATTGTGTTAAAAATATAAACATGATGAATTTTAATTAATTTTATAATTAATTTTGATTAATTTTGGTTAATTTTGACAGAATTGCACAAAGGGCGAAAAACAGCCCGGCAGACACTGCGAGAAGAACAAAATCAAGAAGCAATTTGAAGTATCGAGGCGAATTAATTTCCAGCCTGAGACAGTCCAGAAATGTGTATTAATTCATAATTAAATTAATTTTAATTTATTTCTGATTTTATTTAGGTTAAATAAATTCATTTTAATTAATTATGGAGAAAGGGCCTAGTGAACCGCACTGGTTGAACCGAACGGAGTGAGCCGAACCAGCCACTAATTGGGCTGACCAGAACCGGCCATAGGGTGATCCAAATCAGCAATTTAGCTGATTAAATATTCTTGCAAAAAGCCCCTTGAAAAACCTCTAAATTGCGTCCAAACCCCACCTTTATTTTAGGCTTTGTAGATTTGCCCCAACCTATTTTTAGCAAGGTTGAAAGCTTCAACCTTGCCATGTGTGTGGCCGGCCATGTGGGGGGTCTCTTGGCTGCTGAGTTTGCTATTTTTAGCAGCCCCCTTCAGCTATAAAAGCCACCCCTTGCTGCTCATTTCAATCATCCCTCACTTCACAACATTCTCTCATTCTCTCTTCTCCTCTCCACTCTCTTTTCTCTCCATTTCCCATTTCATTTTCCTATAGCTCTTGTTCCGATTTCTCCTCTTGGAAAAGAAGTGTTTTCCCAGCCATTTTTGGCAGCAAGCAAGGGTTCATAGAAGCCTTGATCGGCGAGGACGACGGAGACAAAGAACGGAGCAATCAGTCAAGCCACGGAGAAACACCGGATTCGCCTTCTTATTCCCTATCTTTTTAATTTCTATTGTTTTTATGATGAATATATCTATGAATATGATTGTTGTTGAAATGGTTATTTTAATCAATTTAGCTTGAATTTAATTCGTGTTGGGTTGATTATATTTTGCCTACTTGAATTATTAAAATAATGTTTATGCTATTATAGGTCTCAGTGAAATGCTTGATTAAGTAAAATCATGCTTAGCTTATCTGGCATGATAATTGTTTAGATAACTAAAGAATTAATTGTTTAAAAAGATTGAAATTGCAATTAATAGACTCAGTACTTAATCAGTGCATGTTTAATTCTTCTAAGGTAGCTGAAAATTAAATTAGCATTGTATTTGACGATACATATGCCTTGCATAACTTGCAAGATTGTTGTGATTAAATTGTCTCAAGGTATGACTACTTTGTTACTTCACATAATCTTTTACATGTTTATTGAATTGAATTAATCAGTTGAATCGACATAGGAATATGCGAGAGATAATTGAATTCAATAAGTATGTATGCGCGATAGCATGTTTACCTTATTTAATCTGTTTAGTCGGTTGAATTGGCATACGGATATGTTCAAGAGATGAATCGAATTTTAATTAGTAAATATGTTCATAAGTTAGCAAATTATTGGGTTGCCGTGAATTTATTCGTAACAGGATAAGCATGAATTTAATAATTCTAAGTTAAAAGGTATAATTAATCCAACACAATCATATCATCTTGATTAAATCTTATTTGAAATCGTGCACTAGAACTCTTTTGTTTTATTTAAATTGTTTACTTAGTTTTAATCTTAATTTATAAATCACTCTTTTCAAACCAAAATTATTTTTACCTCACCAAAGTGTTTTAATTAATTTCATAAATATTGCTTTTTACAGTCCTTGTGGGTACGATAACTCAACATTTACTTGTCACTTTATTACTTGTTACGACTGTATACACTTGCACATTTACGCCGTTCCAAGTTTTTGGTGGAAACACAAAAATTTATATACTTGTTCATGCCCTTTTAAACTTAAATTCATGCAAATCAAGTTTAATTCTTGTCGAAAAATAATTAAAAATTATAAAATAATTAAATTGTGTTAAAAATATAAACATGATGAATTTTAATTAATTTTATAATTAATTTTCATTAATTTTGGTTAATTTTGACAAAATTGCACAAAAGGCAAAAAACAGCCTGCCAGACACTGCGAGAAGATCAAAATCGAGAAGCAATTTAAAGTATCGAGGCGAATTAATTTTCAGCCCCAGACGGTCTAGAAATGTGTATTAATTCATAATTAAATTAATTTTAATTTATTTCCTATTTTATTTAGGTTAAATAAATTCATTTTAATTAATTATGGAGAAAGGGCCTAGTGAACCGCACTGGTTGAACCGAACGGAGTGAGCCGAACCAGCAACTAATTGGGCTGACCAGAACCGGCCATAGGGTGACCCAAATCAGCAATTTATCTGATTAAATATTCTTGCAAAAAGCCCCTTGAAAAACCCCTAAATTGCGTTCAAACCCCACCTTTATTTTAGGCTTTATAGATTTGCCCCAACCTATTTTTAGCAAGGTTGAAAGCTTCAACCTTGCCATGTGTGTGGCCAGCCATGAGGGGGGTCTCTTGGCTGCTGAGTTTGCTATTTTTAGCAGCCCTCTTCAGCTATAAAAGCCACCCCTTGCTGCTCACTTCAATCATCCCTCACTTCACAACATTCTCTCATTCTCTCTTCTCCTCTCCACTCTCTTTTCTCTCCATTTCCCATTTCATTTTCCTATAGCTCTTGTTCCGATTTCTCCTCTTCGAAAAGAAGTTTTTTCTCAGCCATTTTCATCATCAAGCAAGCATTCATAGAAGCCTTGATCGGCGAGGACAACGGAGATGAAGAACGAAGATATTAGTCAGGCCACGGAGAAATCAGTCAAGCCATGGAGAAACACTGGATTTGCCTTCTTGTTCCCTATCTTTTTAATTTCTATTATTTTTATGATGAACATATCTATGAATATGATTGTTTTTGAAATGGTTATTTTAATCAATTTAGCTTGAATTTAATTCGCGTTGGGTTGATTATATTTTGCCTACTAGAATTATTAAAATAATGTTTATGCTGTTATAGGTCTCAGTGAAATGCTTGATTAAGTAAAATCATGCTTAGGTTATCTGGCATTATAATTGTTTAGATAACTAAATAATTAATTGTTTAAACAGATTGAAATTGCAATTAATAGACTCAGCACTTAATCAGTGCATGTTTAATTCTTCTAAGGTAGCTGAAAATTAAATTACCATTGTATTTGACGATACATATGCCTTGCATAACTTGCAAGATTGTTGTGATTAAATTGTCTCCAGGTATGGCTACTTTGTTACTTCACATAATCTTTTACATGTTTATTGAATTGAATTAATCGGTTGAATCGACATAGGAATATGCGAGAGATAATTGAATTCAATAAGTATGTATGCGCGATAGCATGTTTACCTTATTTAATCTGTTTAGTCGGTTGAATTGGCATACGGATATGTTCAAGAGATGAATCGAATTTTAATTAGTAAATATGTTCATAAGTTAGCAAATTATTGGGTTGCCGTGAATTTATTCGTAACAGGATAAGCATGAATTTAATAATTCTAAGTTAAAAGGTATAATTAATCCAACACAATCATATCATCTTGATTAAATCTTATTTGAAATCGTGCACTAGAACTCTTTTGTTTTATTTAAATTGTTTACTTAGTTTTAATCTTAATTTATAAATCACTCTTTTCAAACCAAAATTATTTTTAACTGACCAAAGTGTTTTAATTAATTTCATAAATATTGCTTTTTACAGTCCCTGTGGGTACGATAACTCGACATTTACTTGTCACTTTATTACTTGTTACGACTGTGTACACTTGTACATTTACACCGTTCCAAGCTTTTGGTGGAAACACAAAAATTTATATACTTTTTCATGCCCTTTTAAACTTAAATTCATGTAAATCCGGTTTAATTCTTGTCAAAAAAATAATTAAATATTATAAATTAATCAAATTGTGTTAAAAATATAAACATGATGAATTTTAATTAATTTTATAATTAATTTTGATTAATTTTGGTTAATTTTGACAGAATTGCACAAAGGGCGAAAAAAGGCCCGCCGGACACTGCGAGAAGAACAAAATCGAGAAGCAATTTGAAGTATCGAGGGGAACTAATTTCTAGCCCGAGATGGTCCAAAAATGTGTGTTAATTCATAATTAAATTAATTTTAATTTATTTCCTATTTTATTTAAGTTAAATAAATTAATTTTAATTAATTATGGAGAAAGGGCCTAGTGAACCGCACTGGTTAAACCGAACGGAGTGAGCCAAACCAGCAACTAATTGGGCTGACCAGAACCGGTCATAGGGTGACCCAAATCAGAAATTTAGCTGATTAAATATTCTTGCAAAAATCCCCTTGAAAAACCTCTAAATTGCGTTCAAACTCCACCTTTATTTTAGGCTTTGTAGATTTGCCCCAACCTATTTTTAGCAAGGTTGAAAGCTTCAACCTTGCCATTTGTGTGGCCGGCCATGCGGGGGGTCTCTTGGCTGCTGTGTTTGCTATTTTTAGCAGCCCCCTTCAGCTATAAAAGTCACCCCTTGCTGCTCATTTCAATCATCCCTCACTTCACAACATTCTCTCATTCTCTCTTCTCCTCTGCACTCTCTTTTCTCTCCATTTCACAGTTCATTGTCCTATAGCTCTTGCACCGGTTTCTCCTCTTGGAAGAGAGGTGTTTTCCTAGATATTTTGGGGAGCAAGCGAGCGTTCATAGAAGGCTTGACCGGCAAGGACAACGGAGACGAAGAACGGAGCAATCAGTCAAGCCACGGAGAAACACCGGATTTGCCTTCTTGTTCCTTATCTTTTTAATTTCTATTGTTTTTATGATGAACATATCTATGAATATGATTGTTGTTGAAATGGTTATTTTAATAAATTTAGCTTGAATTTAATTCGTGTTGAGTTGATTATATTTTGCCTACTTGAATTATTAAAATAGTGTTTATGCAGTTATAGGTCTCAGTGAAATGCTTGATTAAGTAAAATCATGCTTAGGTTATCTGGCATTATTAATCAGTGCATGTTTAATTCTTCTAAGGTAGCTGAAAATTAAATTAGCATTGTATTTGACGATACATATGCCTTGCATAACTTGCAAGATTGTTGTGATTAAATTGTTTCAAGGTATGGCTACTTTGTTACTTCACATAATCTTTTACATGTTTATTGAATTGAATTAATCGGTTGAATCGGCATAGGAATATGCGAGAGATAATTTAATTCAATAAGTATGTATGTGCGATAGCATGTTTACCTTATTAAATTTGTTTAGTCGGTTGAATTGGCATGGGGATATGTTCAAGAGATGAATAGAATTTTAATTAGTAAATATGTTCATAAGTTAGCAAATTACTGGGTTGCCATGAATTTATTCGTAATAGCATAAGCATAAATTTAATAATTCTAAGTTAAAAGGTATAATTAATCCAACACAATCATATCATCTTGATTAAATCTTATTTGAAATCGTGCACTAGAACTCTTTTGTTTTATTTAAATTGTTTACTTAGTTTTAATCTTTATTTATAAATCACTCTTTTTAAACCAAAATTATTTTTACCTCACCAAAGTGTTTTAATCAATTTCATAAATATTGCTTTTTACAGTCCCTATGGGTACAATAACTCGACATTTACTTGTCACTTTATTAGTTGTTACGACTGTGTACACTTACACATTTACGCCGTTCCAAATGCATATTACATGATTTGAATTAGATTTGGGCCTAATGGGCCATACGATTGTGATTCAGGCCAATAGGCCATATGGTTGAGAAGGGGCTTTGTATATGGGTTTGGGCTTAGTATCTGTTAACTGCCAAACATTCATAAAACTTAAAAACACAAATGCAACCATGGAGAAGTCATAAGGTTGAGGTGTGGTAATGGGTATATGCATGTCTAAGATTGTATCTAGGAAGAGCTTGGTACTTAAGCGGTCTCAATGACCCACCTCCTCTTCTTTGGAATCCTACCTGATGCATAGTGCTTGTTCACTTTGGCCAACGGGGACTTGTTAACGGGCCAGGTAGGTACTGATTCCATAAAACTTAAAAATGATCGAAATGCCCTAAGAGCAAAAATGACTAAAATACCCCTATGTGTTAAATGTAGGATTTATGTTACATGTATGATTGCAGCATTCATATGATATTCTGTTTAGGTTGCATATGGGTGGGAATTATGGTATGGAGGAAGAATTTGAGGATCACATGGTTACTTGACGACCGTGGATCCACCGTTGGCTTTTAAAGCCTAATATGTGATTAGTAGCTTTACTGCAACGTTAGATAGTACCGCAACCGGGCTACAATTGCTGTGTAGCGGATGGGTGGATCGATTTAGAAATCCTCACAGGTGTATAAGGTTGGTCGAGAAATGTTGTGTAGCGGATGGATTATTGGGGAGGGTTTTTACTGCATTGCATATGTGATATATTACGATGATACTATGATTAGGGCTTAGGCCCAATTGATTGCTTGCATGTTAATGATTGCTAAGGGTCGTACACACTGAGTTTCGAAACTTACCCCCTCTTTTATTTTCTCAGGAAATCCCTAGTAGGCGGTTCGACGAACAGAGGGACTCGAAGGTGGCCAGTTAGCAAGATGCTTTATTTTATTTATTTTTCTTTATATTTATTAAATATTTTGATTTCAGAATGTAATAAGGCTTTACCTCTGCTATTTGTTACATTGAACGCTTTATTTTATTTCTCATAAGTTTATCTCAATTTTTTTGGGGTTTTATTCAAAATTAAGCTTCCGCGCATAAAAAGATCTTTCTAAAAATAATTTTTAACTTATAGAAAGACAGATTGATTTTTTTACACAAGCTGTTTGAAAAACAACTTTAAACTAGAATTTTACTCAAATTTCTTAAGAAGGGTTTTCAATGAAAAACAAGATTTTTCGTAAAAACACTTCAATGTGACATGCTAGATTCGGGCCTAATTTCTAGGCCGGATTTGGGGTGTTACAATAGGATTGATTGAGTACAATTACTTCGACTTTATGTCGATGAGCGTTGGGCTCATTCTATTTATTTTAGATGTTTCGATGAGGCACTAGGTGCCAAATTGGTGAGTTGGCGGGGATCCTTGTATCTATTGAGTAACGCTAATAGGGAATATAAATTGTGAATTCATTAATTGATATTTGAAAAATGATTAAATGTTATAAAGTTGAATTAAATGTATTTATAAATGATATTTGATTATATATAGTATGTGAAAGGCCATGCGAACCGGTTAACAAACCTAAGGGTCGATATGGTAAGATAAGGAATGATTGACTCAATTTGGAATTGAAATACTAATTTGATTGAGGGTATGATCAACTAGCTTACCAATGATGTAATACATAGTTGGTGCATTTGGTATAATGGGTGCACTTTGTGGCATATATATGTTGATATGTGATTAAGAATTAGCATGCATTATGTATGAATTGGTTGTTAATGGTAATTTAATTGGATGTATAAACTTGATATAATCTTGTAATTCTTTGATTTTAATCATCGAAATACCACAAAGCTTTATCACTGAACGTACAATTTGTTTTTTGTGCACAAGTTAGGTTCATATCGAGGTCCCTAGCAACTTGATTGTCTCCAAAAATAGAAACATCCAAAGTGTGAATACTAAAATAAATTATAGAATTATGAGGCGATATCCGCAAGTATGGGTCTAGTTGTAATATAGTTTTACAACGGAGTGGGTAAGTACTCCAAGGATCGTACTTTATAATGGAGTGGGTAAATACTCCAAGGATCGTACCCAAGAGAGGCATTGCTAGATCAATTCTAAACTGAACAATAAAAGATCTAGTTATTGAATGAAGAATATAAAATAACAGATTTTTTAGGGTTTTTATAGTAATTGAAAAAAATAGCATAAAAAGATAAAATTCAAGAGATAAAAAAGGAAGAAAAAACCAAATTAATTAGCTCGCTTCAGTAATCTCCATCAACTGTCACTTTGGGTTCCTCGTCAATTAACTAGTTACTACAATAGCAGGATCTTCCAATCTTCCACTACTTATCTTCTGACCTTACAGTCGAGACTAGTTTGGGGTTAAGGTGTTCACAGATGGGCAATACCAATTTTGGGTTAATTCCCACCTTGATGACTTCTCGGGGTTGTCAGGCCTAGGGTTTGTTTCACATTCTCCCTTTCCCAAATAGCTAATTCGTTGAGTAACCCTACAAAACAGTTAACAGATCATACCTTCACTCGCTAATCCCCCATAGAAGGAATACTTCTTCATGTCATTCATAAACAATATATAATCAATGTAAAGAGCAAGCATGCTAAATAAATCGACAATATAGAGTAAATGAAAGAGCCTAATTGTATGGGTATTAAGCGTGAATCCACAGAGTTGAATGATTCCACAATCCAAATCTCTTGAAAGAAAACAACGAACAAATAAACTAAACTCTAGAACCCTAAAAAATGAAACTAAATATAAAGAAAGAAACTAGGTTAATTCAAAGGTGTCTTTAACATGTGCCAAAAAAGTTTATTTATAGCCTTAAGGTGGACGTCATCTTAACCCTAGGTTAGCTAAAGTTCCCGGGCTTTAAGATTGATTGTGCGAACCAAAACACCCCTACTTCATGTCTAATTTCTGTCCTAGAGTCGATGTTGCAACACACTAGGACTTGTGTCATGACGTAGCAACTAATATGCTCCTCTGTAGCCATCTTTAAAGGTATGTTGCGACAGCCTTAGTCTGTGTCATGACATCAAAGGCAGACTTGAGTTTTCTTATTTCTGTTTATTATGTACAGCATCAGTCCTTCTGTGTTGCAACATAACATCTAGTATCATCCTAAAATGCCTTCTTATGGTCTCCTGCACACTCACAAAGTATGTTAGCTCTCCCTTAGGCCTCATTCGACCATTAGGGTCAATAAAAGACTCAATTTGCATATTTTATTGAATGTAAGTTAACTAAAGAAACTTAACTAAAATGTAATGAAAATGCTTGTATTCAAGCTCCGTAAGTGTGAAAACTAGTTTAATCTACTACACCAAATTTCGACAGATCAAACTTCCCCACACTTAATTTATTGCTTGTCCTCAAGCAACATAAACAAAGATGACAAATAAACATGATGACCCTTGAGCAAGTATGATACAAGTATTGACTTCGGAGTATATGACTTAGGCATTTCATGTATTCAACATGATGAATAGTTAACTTACCACCTTTGACTTCAAACATCTAAGTTCAATATGTGTGATAAACCATAAAAGTAACACATTTTAACCCCATGCTTGGTATATTTTTGGATGATTTATCTTATAATTTAATGAATTTGGTGCTCCTAATCCTTTAATTTCATGTTTTA
This sequence comes from Gossypium stocksii, assembly GCA_020496765.1. Taxonomy (NCBI): domain Eukaryota; kingdom Viridiplantae; phylum Streptophyta; class Magnoliopsida; order Malvales; family Malvaceae; genus Gossypium; species Gossypium stocksii. Next base: position 17,798,474 of record CM035632.1, on the reverse strand, counting down.
TACTTAGGTGAGCATTAAAAAGTAAAAGGAGCCAAAAACGGGCCAAAAACATACAAAATGGGCTAATTTTAGCATTTCACACTACCTAGGCCCCTCCACATGGGTTCACCACACCCCTATGTGTCAAGGCCGTGTCAACTTCAAACCTATTCAGTATTGCACATGGCCTGAGCCTTCGCACACGGGTAGACCACACGCCCGTGTCCCTGTCGAGCCCTGTTTAAATTTCATACAGAAAAGGCTAATTTTTAGGTATTTTGGGCATTCCAAAGTCTATTTAAACGCACTAGGAGAGGATCAAGGGGGATACACAGAGCAGAAAGCAGAATTTACTCGAAGAACACCGTTGGAACCATCTTTGAAGCAGGATCTCCTTTAAGACTAATGATCTCCATTCAATTTCTCTCGAAGTTTTTGGGTTTCTTTATGTTTTGTTGTTTTCCCAATTTTGAGATGTTTTCCTACATGAATTTGAACTAAATCCCTTAGATATCTAAGGGGGATGAAACCTAAGACGGATCTTGTTATTTAGTTATCTGAATTATATGATAAACACTTGTTCTTGTTCTTAATTATGAATTCCTAATTCTTGTTTTAATATTTTCAGGGTATTAATTCAAGTATTGATGTGCCTATTCAGTGGAGCAAAAGTCCCTGTCTAAGAGTAGATCTTTCATAATTAAGCGAAGTTGATTGCAACCCTAGAGATAGGATGACATAAATCTGTTGGATTAGAGTCAAATCTAATAAGGGAATCCATGGATCGAGTTAATGCGATGATGGGGGTTTTAATTGGAAAGAGATGTCAATTAATCAACTTAGAGTTAGTTGTTTTTAGTCTCGAGAGAGATATCAACATAATTTAGGGATTTCTATGGATCAAGTCAAGTAATAAATCGTCTAATTCAGAGTTGAATAATAAGTGAAGTCTAGGTGGATTCTTCCTTGTGTATTGTTTTTATAAATCAGTTTTCTAAAAAGTATTTTCCCAATTTACTCTCTGTCGCGTTCTTAGTTTAGTTAGTTTTTAAATTAAAACAAACCCTCTTAATCTTTAGGCTACATAATAAAAAGATAGTTAATACTAGTACTTTTAGTCCTTGTAGATACGATATTCCGGTCTTACCATAGCTATACTACTGCTCGATAGGTGGGATTGCCTTTATCGTGATCATAGTTAGTTTTGGAGACACACCAAGCTTTTGGCGCCATTGCCAGGGACTAAAATATTAGGAACACTTGATTTTTATTACTTTAGCCATTTTTACTTCTATTGCAATTTACTTTTTGTTTTTATTTTAATTTCTAATATTTCTTTTATTTGTTTCTAACAGGTGTTTCTAGTTTATGACTAGAAAAAACTCGTTAGGACCTTTGTTTTTCGATAGTGAGATAGAAACCACAGTTTGCAGAAACTGTAGAGAAATAAGGTGAAGTCTCCAGTACATAAAGGAAGAGCAAGAGGATGTGACCAACATTGCTGAGGATGTGACCAACATCTCAGAGTAAAGAAAATAACAAAACATAAAGAAAACTCAAAACCCCTGAAAGAATTGAAAGGAGGTCCTCAGTCTCGCTGTAGATCCTTGCTTCTGAGATGGATCAATCTGCTTTCTTCGAGTAATATCCTATCCTCTACTCTGAGTCTTGGCAGGGACATCGTACCCACTTATAGTCACCTCCTAGGGTCTTTATATAGAGTTTGGAGTGTCTTTCTTAGCCCCTAAGTAGCTTTTTCCGCATGAAATGGAAACTCGTTACGACAGGGACACGCCTGTGTGGCACGCCCGTGTGAATCTAGCCCAGGATGTGTTCAAGCCTGTTAATGTGGCACGGGTATGTGGTTCACTTGTGTGAGGAACTCCAGGCCGTGTTGATCTTTTACTTTGGCCCATTTTCTCTATTTTTGGCTCGTTTCTCGTTCTTTTCACTCTCCTATGCTCACCTAAGTATAAAACATGAATTTAAAGGATTAGAAGCATCAAATTCCACAATGTAAGGTACAATTCATCTAAAATTATGCTAAGCATGGGGTGAAAAATATGTACAAATTGCGGTTTATCAAATACCCCCACACTTAAGCCTTTGCTTGTCCTCAAGCAAAATCCTCAACTCACAATTAAAAATCATTCTTCTCAACTTATAAATCTTATCAATAATGCTTCGAATCAATCCATGAGTAGTCATACATTGAAAATTCAACTAAAAGAACATTAAGTTTCAAACAATCTAAGATGAGAATCTTATCATAGAAACATAGGTTTTCTCCTCTCTTCTAAGTAATTACTTTTAAATTCAAATTTAATAAGATTTGACATCCTCACTGAAGATTCACTCTATCCACTCGAGGTGTTTAGGGTTCAGGACTGAAGCACTCATTAGTCAATATGAAAAGCTATTACCATAGGCTTGCTTGAAAAACACATCTCCACCACTATAGATTGATATGATACATCGATCAAAAGGTCTTTAGATGGTTGTAATAGGGCTTCGGTTAGGGGTGTGGTCACAAGCTGAAAATAAGGGTTAGAATCGAGATTGAACTGAAAAAAATCATCTAACTAGAAAAATCTCTATCACTGAAACATATTCCTAGAATAAAATCTTTTTCATCGTTTAGGATCAAAAATTTATAATTGCATAAAAATATGTGAAACATCGAATTACAACTAAAATAAATATACACATTTTTTATTTTTTTAATATATATATTTAAGAACAAACCAAATATTTTACAAACTTAACTACTGAAAAGGAAATCATAGCTAGATAATTATTCAATTCAAATCTCGACAAAAATAGGGATCAAAATAATTATGAGTATTTCAACAATAATGGTTAATGGGTTAATATTAAGGGTAAATCAATGAATGGTTTGTTAGGCTCAATGGGGTTTACTGAGGGTTAATTTATGGAGGTAAGCTTTTATGGAGTAAGTGGGTTAAAACCTAGGTGCCTTTATCATCTCGGTATATCAAATCAATGGTGTGGTCTCGACATGTATAATTGAAGCAAGCTCTAGAATAACAAATCAGTATTGACTCACTCAAAGCAACAATAAAAGTAAGCATGAAAGGATGAACGCTCAAAAGGCTAAAAAATCTCACTAGAATTATGGCTTTTGATATCAATCCTGTAAATTTCAAATCTCAAGATAAAACCTAAATTTGGGAAAATAACCTAGAAAAATTTTAGATTCTAAAAAATTTCAACTTATCATGCTTGATTCGCTAATGTCTTCAAGTTTGAATAATCAATGAACAAATACCTATGTCTTAATCCTAAGCATATCAATAAAAATCATAAACCAATCAAAATTCATTCTAATTGTTAAGGCCAGGTTTTAGAGATTTGGGAACAATGCAAAAAATGAAAGTGAGAAAAATTTAGGGATTTTCTGAGAGTGAACTTAATAATCCCCCCACACTTAAGATGTACATTGCCTCAATGTACAAAGATAAATTTACTGAAAATAAGCATAAATCCTAATATAGGGAGAGAAGTGAAGCTCTCTGAATATTGGATGAATTCCTTGAGTTGGAAGTTTGTAAAAAGGGTAGTTAAAGGGTATCGATCCACAATATCCGTGCCAAAAGAATGTCTGAATTGGTGTCGTGGTGGCTATAGTCGTGGTCAAGTAGGACATGGCATTCATGAAGTAGTTTTTCCATTAGAGTTGGATTGGAGCTTTTATGTTCTTTGAAACTACGATAGCATCAATAAAACTTTAGGGAATGTAAATTGGCACAGTTTACTCGTTATGAAATAGTCGATATAAAATATTCAATATAAATTAAGTTTTTAGAACATAAAAATTGAAATTTAAATAAAGATAAATAAGAAAAAAAAGAACCTAAAAAGAAAAAAAAATTAAAGAGAAGGTAAAAATTAAGATCAAGAAGGAAAATAAAAAAGAAGATAAGAGGATTCAAAAGTTCTAATCCTCAGATGGTTTGTGAGGTGGGAGTGGTGGTGAGATGTAGAGATGTTGACAAATCTATTGGAGGGTAGCATCAATGTCATCAAGGCGCTGAAAACACTACTACTCAAATCGTGTCAAGCACTCATAGATGTTATTATATGAAGCTGCCACATGAACTGGACGACAGATGGGCGGTGGCTGAGACAGTGGCTCCTCGTGAGATGGAGGGACATCATTAGTAATGTCTTCTAGGTCCTCTTACTCGGTAGACTGAGCTAGACGGTATTGAAGAAGATCGGTCCCATGTCAACGCTCGATCATCCTTATGTGTAGCATGCTTTGGATGCCCTGTGGGGACATCTGGCCGATAAGAGTGAGAGAGGATGATTGTGCTACAGTGTTGAGGAGACTGAAGTGCTAGCCAGGCAAGTCACATATGGGCCAATCGAAATCACCACCTACGATGTCGTTCCGTGTAATGTTGAATGGGGAGGGCGATGAAATAGGCAAGGTCGAACACATGCCCGTGTGCCATACTCCACAAAAAATAGGCGTCGTGGGTGTTGACGACACTGGTGCTCTCTCGTCTACCTGTCAATGTATGTGCGGTAGGGCATGAAGGTATCTTAGTGATGGGGCAAGAGTTGTCACCTTGGAGCGACTAGGGTCGTAGGTGGCTGAAGCAGGGACGAGGGCTCGCCAACACTTGGAAGGAGTGCAGTGGATATGGCGGTGAATCTCGGAGAGGTCTTCCTCTTCCATGAATCTGTCGATATATAAGCCTAAAGCTACTCCAAACTCAGGTACGCTTAATTGGCGTACCAGACCACTGAGGCGGAACTGGATCGTTTCGGGATCATCATATTGGGACATGACCGTCTAAAGATGGAAAGTAGAACAAACCTCGAAAGTGAGCTTAAGGTATGTTGGTGCGACGATCTCAAAAAATTGACCCCCTGGGTCCGTCATCAACAGTGCCCGAATCGCATTCGCGAGTTGGACTTGTTCTAGGGTGGCCCAATCAATATATCTACCCACTCCGAGAGGCTTTGCCCTAAGTATCTGGAATAGTTCCTCTTGGGAAGCATGGGGGAACTGAAGGAATGGGTGTCAAATTTTTGTGGTGATACTAGAAGAGGTACCGTCGGGTCCTTTTTGCTTCTTGGAAGCGGGGACGGTGGCTTTCTTGCCACGTGAGGACGACATTATGTACCTGAAAAGTAAAGGATTCACAATTATTAATGACTGGAAAGGAATGGACATCGACTATCACTATGCATAAGTTAATTAACTAGGTAACGAATAAAACAAATCAAAACTGAATTTCCTATTTGAGTAACATGTTCAATTAAAAACTAACGAATACTCAATGCAAGAGTTAATAAGAAGAAATAAAGTCGGTGTTCGGATTATTCTAAGCATAGAATTTAACAAAACAATGAAGATGATGGTTGATATGGTGAGTATTTAACAGCAATGTGCACAAGAGTATCATGACTAAACTTCCTATGGGATAGCTAAAAATGGTAGTCAAAGGAGAATGCAAAATGGCATAGCAAATATTCCAACTCAATATGTATCATGATAATCATATGAGAAGTAATTGAGTAATGAAAAATATAGGGAATAAATAGATAGATAAATAAAAAAATAAAGGAAAAAATTAGAAATAAAAAATAAAAAATGTTAGTTAAGAGAAATAGGAGAAAAGGGAACCAATAGGGCAAGTGATGGTGGTGCACGGTGGTGGTGGTGGCACACGGTCGTGGTGGTGATGCACGGTGGTGGTGGTGGCACACGGTCATGGAGAGGAAGGGAAGAGATGTGGCTTGGTGTTTTGGTGGTGGGTAGGGGAAAAAGGAAGCATTGAAGGAAATTGGAGGTTGTTTTTGTGGTGTGGTGGTCTGGGCTAAGTCGAGGACGGCGTAAGGAGCAGCTGGTGTGAGCGGTGGTAAAGGAGGTTAGGGTTTTGAGTGGGGAAGATGATGAATAGTGAGGAGTTTATATAGAAATTAGGGCACACGGGCGTGTCACATGCCTGTGTGTCTCTTGTTCAGCCCGTGTGGTTTGAGGATTTTGAATTTCGGTGCGCCTGATGCTTCGCCCACGCCCGTGTTTGTTAGGTGTATTGGGGCACACGGTCATGTCCTGTTTTTTCACTTCTCCTATGCCCATGTTGATTTATCAGGTTCGACCATGGGTGTCAGACTCAGGCGTGTCGCACGCCCGTGCAAAGTTTTCAGCTTTGACCACGGCCTAAGGGCACGGGCTGTCACCCACCCGTATTGATTTAGTAGGTTTGGCCACAACCTTATCGCACGGCCGTGGCAATTTGTCGAAGGCCGTGTCTGGGAAAATTTTTGCTCTGTTTTCATATGGTCGTGTCGTACGGCCATGTCTCCTCCGGTGGTATGTCCATGGCCTTAGGCACGCCCGTGTGCTTGGCCGTGTGGCTTTGGAAAATCTGCATTCATGAAGTCAGTTTATGATTTAGATGTTAAGTTAAAGCAATTAACTATGTTAGTGCTCGGGTTGCCTCCCGAAGAGCGCTTGTTTATAGTCTAAGCTAGACTTCTCTCAAGCTTGCACGGTCACGGTGGTTTGAGGAGTACAAACTCCTCTCTCCTTCTATCAGTTTTAATATCAAAATAAGGTTTAAGTCGAGTATAATTTACCTTGAAAATGCCCAATGACATATGTGTTATCTCGACTGTACCATACGAGAAAATTTTCATTACCATGAAGGGAGGTGTGTCACCTGTAGGAAATTTTGAATTTAAGATTCGAAGATCCTCCTCCTCTAATAATACCTTATCCCCTACCTTAAATTGATTAGTCTTTACCTTAGGGTCATTATGGTAATACTTTGGTTTGATGTGGCATATCTTAGGTTTCCCTTTGTAATAGTTCAGCCACTCATCTAGTTCTTCGATTTGTAGCATTCGTTCTTCATGGATTGTTCCCTTGTTATCGTATGAATTCAAATGCGGCTCAGTTGCACTTTCATGAGGAGTACCATATAGAGAAGGTTGGACAGTGTGATCATTCTTATTATAAGGACTCATAATAAAATCTTTATCATTAACAGTCTTATTAGAATTACGAGCTTGCAAAGTAATTGTGTCATCACCTACACGAAGTGTAAGGTCACCTGTGCCTACATCAATTATAGTCCTTACAGTTGCTAAGAAGGGTCGCCCTATAATCAATGGCACATTGCTATCCTCATCTATGTCTAAAACAACAAAGTCCACTGGGAATATGAATTTCTCAATTTTAACCAGAACATCTTCAATTATACCTCTAGGAAATCTAATGGTTTTATCAGCCAATTGAATGCTCATCCTAGTTTGTTTGGGTTTCCCAAGACCTAGTTGTTTAAATAGTTTATAAGGCATTACATTTATACTAGCCCCTAAATTAGCCAAAGCATTTTTAACATTTAAGCTACCAATCAAACAAAGGATTGTGAAACTCCCGGGATCTTTTAGTTTGTCGGGTAGCTTATTTTGTAAAATGGCTTGGAAAACTGCATTCAGCTCCACATGTGACGATTCGTCTAATTTCTGTTTGTTTGCTAAGAGCTCCTTTAAGAACTTAACTGCATTTGGCATCTATGAAAGAGCTTCAATAAACGGTAAGTTAATGTGTAATTTCTTTAAAAGTTTAATGAATTTACCGAATTGTTCATTTGTGTGGCCTTTCCTTGTTGCATTTGGGTATAGGACACGAGGCTTATACTCTTTGGCAATTGGTTCTTTGCGACTTACCTCACCCTTACCTTTACTTACCACAGATTCCTGACTTGGCTCTGATTTGGCTTTAAGTAACTCTCCTTCATCGATCATGTCAATGGCATGGAGTTGCTCCTTAGGGTTAGTCTTGATGTTGCTCGGTAAACCACCTTGGGGTCTTTTAGAGATTAGCTTAGCGAGTTGGCCTATTTGAGTTTCGAGTCCTTGAATAGATGCTTGCTGATTTTTAAGTGTCGTCTTGGTGTTTTGGAAACGAGTTTTTGATACTGAGATAAATTTCGTAAGCATCTTCTCAAGGTTCGGCTTTTTCTCTTGCTGGTAAGGTGGTTGTTGAAATCCCAGAAGGGGTGGTGGTCTCTGATTTCCGTGATTACCTTGTCCCCCATGAGAAATTAGGGTGGGTCCTCCAACCTGCATTGTAAGTGTTACTATAAGGATTGTTTTAAGGTCGATGATTATTACCCATATAGTTACCTTGCTCATTTTCCATGCCGTGTCCATAATAAGAGTACTCTGGATTGCTCATGTTTCCTAGAGTTGAGTCACACTGCATCACTGGATGTACTTACGTCGAACCAAAGAAACTATCAATCTTTTTATTAAGAAGTTTTACCTGATTAGAAAGCATGGTGACTGCGTCAACATTAAAAACTCTGGCAGCTTTTTACGGCTTTGTTCTCATGACTTGCCACTGATTGTTATTCGGTGACATCTCCTCTATAAACTCGTAAGCTTCCTCAGGTGTTTTGTTATTGATTGTTCCACTAGCAGCTACAGCAATCATCTGTCTTGTTGAGGGGTTCAAACCATTGTGAAAAGTTTGAACCTGTAACCATAGAGGCAACCCATGGTGAGGGCATCTTCTCAATAAATCCTTGTATCTCTCCCAAGCATCGTAGAGTGTTTCTAAATCAATCTGCACAAAAGAGGAGATATCATTCCTCAACTTTGTCATTTTAGCCGGCAGAAAATATTTAAGTAAAAACTTTTCGGTCAATTGTTCCCAAGTAGTGATTGATCCTCTGGGTAGAGAATTTAACCACTGTTTAGCTTTATTCCTCAAGCAAAAAGGGAATAACCGAAGATGAATGGCATCATCAGAAATTCCATTTATTTTGAATGTGTCGCAGAATTCCAAAAAATTAGCTAAATGTGAGTTAGGATCCTTATCCTGCAAACCATCAAACTGAACAAACTGTTGTATCATTTGAATATTGTTAGGTTTTAGTTCAAAATTATTTGCAGCAATAGTAGGCCTAACAATACTAGATTTAGTACCAGCTAGATTAGGCTTAGCATAATCATACATAGTATGAGGAACAGGGTTTTGATTCACAGGATCTGCAGCTATCGCCGGGGGTGGTAGATTATCCTGATTTACGTCCATCTCTTCAGTAGATTCAGTTTCGTTTTCTTGTCCTTGTTCTGTGTTTCTTCAGTTTCTGCAAACTGTGGCTTCTAAGTCGTTATCAAACAATAGTGGTCTTGATGGGTTTCTTCTAGTCATAAACTAGAGACACCTGTCAGAAAAAGGAAAAGAAAAATTTAGTAAGAAAAATAGAAAATCAATTGCAAATAAAGTAAAAATAGCTAAAGTAATAGGAATCGAGGGTTCCTAATATCTTAGTTCCCCAGCAACGACACCAAAAACTTGATCGCGATTTCAATGAAGTAATAATGATCGTACCTGGAACTAACTATTATCACGATAAAAGGCAAGTGCATCTATCAAGTAGTAGTATAGTTAACGTCAAGACAGGAATATCGAATCCAAGGAACTAAAAGTACTAGTAATGACTTTCTTCCTATTATCCAACCTAAAAATAAAGAGGCTTTTGTTGGTAAATTAAAATTCTAGCTAACTAAAGACACGACAAAGAGTAAATTGGGAAATTACTTTAGGAAAACTTAATTGACAAACGCAATACCTAAGGAAGAATCCACCTAGACTCCACTTGTTATGTAACCCTGAACTAGATGATTTCTTCATTCGACTTGATCCGTAGAGATTCCTAAATTATGTTAATATCTTCGTCGAGAATAAGAACTACTAACCCTAGGTTGATTAATTGAAATCTCTTTCTAATTAAAACCCCTAGTTTTGCATTAACTCGTTCTATGGATCCCCCTATTAGATTTGACTCTAATCCGACAGGTTTTCGTCGTCTTATGTCTAGGATTCCGGTCAACTCCGCTTTATTATGTTGGATCTACTCTTAAACAGGGACTTTTGCTCCTTTGAATAAACACATTCGACTTGAATTAATATCCTGAAATGTTAACTCAAGAATTAAAAACACAATTAAGAACAAATCAAATATTTATCATATAGTTCAGATAACAATAACAAGATTCGTCTTAGGTTTCATCCCCCTCAAGTATTTGGGGATTTAGTTCATGTTTATAAAAGAATACATCTCAGAGTAAAGAAAATAACAAAACATAAAGAAAACCTAAAACCTCTTAAAGGATTGAAGGGAAATCCTCAGTCTCCTTATAGATCTTTGCTTCTGAGATGTATCAATCGACTTTCTTCAAGTAATTTCCTATCCTCTACTCTGAGTCTTGGCGTGGACATTGTACTGACTTATAGTCGCCTCTTAGGGTCTTTATATAGAGTTTGGAGTGTCTTTCTTAGACTCTAAGTAGCTTTTTTTAAGTGAAATTGAAACTCATTACGATAGGGACATGCCAATATGGCACACCCGTGTGAATCGAGCCCAGGTCGTGTTCAAGCCTGTTAATGTGCCACGGGCGTGTGGTTCACCCGTGTGAGGAACTCCAGGCCATGTTGATCTCTTACTTTGGCCCATTTTCTCCATTTTTAGCCCGTTTCTCATTCTTTTAACTCTTCTATGCTCACCTAAGTATAAAACATGAATTTAAAGGATTAGGAGCATCAAATTCCACAATTTAAGGGATAATTCATCCAAAATTATGCTAAGCATGGGGTAAAAAATATGAATAAAATACAGTTTATTAGTGGTTGTATAAATCCTTTTAATATGATTGATCACGTGGCTCAACCTTCTTTCTAGGAAACAATTTTGAGAAGCACAAATAAGCTACATTCTAGTTCATGCAAGAACAAAGGAGCCATCCATGAAGAGCGAATGCTACAGATAGATGAACTAGACGAATGGTGGACCTATGGCAAAGAGGAACCTAAATTACACCATACCAAATCAAAGCAGCACCATGACGAACCTAAGACTAATCAATTTAAGGTTGGGGATAAAGTACTGTTGGACAAAGCAGACCCTTGAGTTGTCACGTCAAAGTCCAATGGAAAAAGAGCAACTCCCTTCACGGTACTAAATGTCCTCCCATACAGTACAGTCGAGGTAACACATAATGAATTGGTACTTTTAAGGTAAATAATACTCGATGTAAACCTTATTTTGATCTTAAGATTGATAGTAGGAGAGAGGAGTTTCAACTCCTCGAACCACCATGACTACGCGAACGAGAGGTAAGTCGAGCTTAGACTCTAAATAAGCGCTTATCGGGAGGCAACTCGAGCACTAGGACCACTAACTTGTTTATCTTATCTATTTTTTATGTTTAAAATACAGGTTGTTGACCTACACGGCTTGGACACATGGGCGTGTCCTTGGCCGTGTGGAAACAAGGCCAAAAATCCCCAAAAATTGACATGCACACAGCCATGAACAGAGCCACACGGGCGTGCAACACCGGAGTCTAGACCACATGGCCTAGAAACACGGGCGTGTCTTAGGCCGTGTGAAACTTGGAGCTAAAATTGAAAATTTTAAACCAAGATAGGATGGAACACGGACGTGTGGGACATGACACGGGCGAGGGGAACATCACACGGGTATGGGAGAAGCGAAGAACAATGCAGATGATCATGCGACACGGCCGTGTGGTCTACACAGGCGTGTCCTAGGCCATGTGATGAAAGGGCATTAAACTTCCTCGACAAACACGGGCTAAACTCAGGCCACATGGGCATGTGACATGGTCGTGTGGCCCAACACGGGGCCATTACACGACCATGTCCCTTTAAAACTCCCCAAACCCTAGTTTTATTTTTACTATTTTGACCTCTTCCTCTTTTCACCCGCCAAGACCCAACCGCCATTTAACCTACCTACACCCATCCAACTCTGGCCGCCGCCATCCGAATGCCCTGGTCCTCCTTCCCTCTTTCTCCCTTCCTAATTCCCCTTCCCTTACTCCTCCATTTCCCTTACCAAAACCCCCTTCCTCCTCCTCCTCTATTTTAACCCACATAGCCACAAACCCCTACAAAGACAAACCAACCGCCGCCACACCTACTTTAGTCTCTGACCGTCACCAAGCCCCTATTATCGCCATTTTTGCACACCCTATTCTACCCATTTTGCTTTTGTTCATCTTTCAGGATTTATTCTTTTATTTATTTCTTAATATTTTGCTTTAACTTTCTTCTTTCATTAATCTTCATTCTCTTTAGTTTTTAGTTTACTGTATATTTCCCTTAGCATTCTCTGTTTCTTGCTTTTGTTATTACATTATTATTATTAGGATTAGTTTCGAATTATCACTGCTCACTCATTTGGCTACCTTGATTCTTGCTATTATTGATTTTAGAATATTTTGGTACTTTTATAGATTTAGTGAGTCGTTGTTTGGGTTAGGTTTTTATTTATTTACTTATTTATGTATTTCTACTATTTTTCTTGCATCTAAATTTCTACATTTTTATAGACAAATTCATGAATTTTACTGTTATTATTATTTTATTACTATTCATCGAATTTAAAAAATTTTTTTGTAGGTACACTATGACAAACACACGCGGCAACTCCAAGGTCGCCGTCCCCACTTCGAAAAAGTGGAAGGGCCCAGGCAAGACTTCTTTGAGCGCATCTGTCGAGACTCGCCACCCTCTACTCAGATTTTCATGAGGCCCTCAGGATGATTTATTTCAGGTTCTTCACATACGACCATTAGGTGTGGGCCCTTGTATCATTGGGCTGCCTTGGAGCAGGTCTAGCTCGCCGACCTTGTTCGCGTTCATCTTTCTACTACCCCTTAGGATAGATTTTTTGACATCATCGAGCCCATCAACATGGAGCTGACCCTGGAGTTCTGTACAATGTTCCACCTTCAGCATGTCATGTCTACTCATGACGAGGCCGGTACTATCACTTTTCGACTTGGTGGACTCATACGACACATGAGCGTTCCTGAGTTTGGTGCAACATTAAGCCTTTAAACAAAGGAGTTTATGGCTTCAAAGGATTTTCTCCACCTCTACCATCACATACACTAATCGCCCTCTTGCTATTGGACCGATCTTATGACGAGTGCTGTCCCCTATGATGCGAGTCACTCGAAGGTGACTTCTCTCCCTCTAGCACTTCGATACATATATGGCCCTTTGGCTCATACCTTGACTGGTATGAGGGATAGAACTGGAGTCGTGACCACCACTAATGCATACTACCTTTGGAACATGGCGACCGACCACGTATTCAACCTAGGTTATTTCATTGCTCTTGCATTTTACCATCAGACAGACTACCATAAGAGGGGCCCAATTTGTTTGGGTCCATATGTGACTCACCTAGCTTAACATTTCAGCCTCTTCGACACGCTAGAGATGTCATCGAAACTCACACTAGTAGGCCAGATGTCTCCTCAAGGAATTTCTAGTATAATCCATATGAGGATGATAGAGCAACAACGTGGCGTAGACCCCCCTCAGTACAGACTAGTTCGCTCTGACAATCAGGATGACCCCGAGGACAGTTCTGATGATGTTCCTCCACCTCATGAGGATCAACATCCACCACTGAGTTACCGACCTACTTATTCTGCTATCACATTAAGAGACATATCCGAGCATCTCACTCGCTTCGAGTAGTAGTGTTTCAAGAGATTTGACAGCATCGATGCCACTCTTTGACAGATTTGCCACCACCTTCATATTTCTCCTTCGGTAACGTCAACTCATGATGTATCTGATAATGAGGACCTTTGGGTCTATCTACTTTCCTTTTAGTTTCCTTTTTCTTTTTCTTTTTTTTTTATTTCTTATGTTCTTAATTTCCTTTTTAAAGACTTATCGTTTATATTTTGAACTATGTTTATGGTTATTATCGAGTAATGCTTTAATTCTCTTCCACAATTGTGTTTATTTTCTTACATAGCTCAGAATCATGCACTTCACTAGCTCTTTCTCCAACTCTACCTTCACTATTCCAAGGATTTCATCCAAAATTCAGAGGAGTTTCGATTATCTCCCTCTCTTATGATATTATGCTTATATTCTTATTATCTATCTTTGCACATTGAGGATAATGTACATCTTAAGTGTGGGGAGGTTATTTATATCATTATAAAAAAATCCCTGAATTATATCTTGTTCTCAAGTAATTTTCTCATGTTACTGTTAGAATGAATTTTGATTGATTTATGATTTTTGTTGATATGCTTTGGATTAAATCATAGGCAGTTGTGCATTGATGGTTTAAACTTCAAGTCATTAGAGAATCAAGCATGATAAGTTGATTTTTGAGAATTAAAATTTTTTTCTAAGTTGTTTCCCCAAATTGAGGTATTATTTTGAAGCTTAAAATTCATAGGATTGACATCAAAAGCCTTAAATTTTGTGAGATCTTGAGCCTTTAGAGCATATATTTTTCTTACTCACTTTTATTGTGGTTATGAATGTGTCAATATTGATTTGTTATTCTAGAACTTGCTTTGATATTACATGTCGAGACCACACTATATTTGTTATACCGAGATGATAAAGGCACTTAGGTTTTAACTCACTTACTCCGTAAAAAGCCTACCATTATAATTAACCCTTAGTGAACCCCCTTTAAATGCCTAAAACACCCTTCTTAATCTACCCTTAATATTAACCCATAGCGTATTTTTGATTCACTGAGAATTTCCCTTATTTAATTTAATCCCCATTTTGTCTAGATTTGATTTGAATAATTGCCTAGCCATGTTCTTCTATTCAGTTAGTAAATTTTCATTATTGTTCTTGTTCAAAAAAATGCATATACAAAGTTATTTCAGTTGAAAATTTATTTATTATATAGTGCTTGAACTTGAACAGTGTAATCCATGAGGAGAAGCTCAATTTTATGATTATTTATTCAATGGTGTAATTTCTCAATATTAGTTATTTTTCTAGTTTGGTAATTTTTCAGTTCAATCTCAATTCTAACCTTCTTTTTCAGCCTTTATCCACCCCCTAACCAAAGCCCCATTACATGTAACTCCCTAAATTTGGGCCTAGAAGTATTGGGCCTTAAGCAATGGAGCAGTTAGGAGACTGCACATAAGTTTTTAGTTGTGCAAGGAAGTGACACAAATATGTGTTTGTTTCAGTGGTTAAGAGCTCTGGGAAGTGTGTGAGAAATCTTGGGTTCAAACCTAGGCTTTAGCAAAAATTTTATTTTTATTGAGTAAAACCCTAGACTTCTGGGCTAATAGACTTATAAATAATTATGGTTAAAATATGACACAAGAGAGGTTGTTGGTCTATTGGTAAATGGCATGTGGAGTGTTCATGGGGTCTGAGGTTCAAGTCTTGGCATATTCAGAATTTTTGTTTTACTTACTTAAGTGAACTCTGACTTTGGCTTGTAGGCTTTTAAATTGTTGCAAATAAAATAGGACACAAAATGAGCCTATGGTTGAGTGGTAGGTGGCGTGTCAGTGTTTCAAAAGGGGCTTGTGTTCAAGTCATGCCTTGCTCAAAGAGGTATTTATTTTGCTATCCTTGCCATGTGAGAAGCAGAAATCAGCTGAAACTCTACAAGTTGGAATTTAAAAGAGTCATGGAGTAATTTAAGGAGGAAAAAAGGGGAGTTGGATAGGTGGTTTGTGGGCTATTGAGGAGATATATTTGGAGGAAAAATAGGAGTTTTGAAGGGGAGAAAGTGTTTGTGCCGAATTGGGGAGTTGGGAGCTTAGGAATTCAGCTAAGGGTATTATTTCCCTCATTTCTTTGTTTGGTTTTGGGTTTTGTATTCTTGGAAGCCGATTGTGGTATAGGTTTGTTCGGGATTTGTGCTTTTGGGGGAAATTTTGTTGTTTACTTGTTTGACTACAGAAAATTTTGTGCTACCTTTTTTCTAAATATCTCACTCTCCTTTTTTTTATTTCGAGTCTGCCAAATTACTCTTTTCTTGGTTCTATTCCTTTTGTTCAACCTTTGCCAAAAACATTCTTCTACTTTTGTTTCCTCTATTTTTCAAGTGTTGGCTGAATATTATTCCATTTGGCCGAATTAGTCATCTTTTCTCTTCTCCGTATTACCCTCTGTCGAACCCATGCTAGTACTCTCTTCCTATCGATTTTGAACCATTACTATCTTCTTTTGTGCGGTGGCTGAATACCATTGCCTTCTCTCAACACTTTCTTCTTCTATTTGTAATACCCTATTTCTGACAATCGGCTGAGCATTGAGTATCCTGTTTCTTTGCATTTTTCTGCGTTTTCCTGCAATTACTTCTTGGACTGAATACCGTTGGGTGAGTATTTGTGCTACTTCTTACTACTTTCCGGGTTTCCCTTCTATGAATGTCACCTTTGTCATCTTTCCTCACCGACTGCGTTTCTTTAACTCAGATTGAACATGTTACTCAACTCTCATGCACTACTTCTTTAGTCAATAATCGATTCTGGGGTTGGTAAGTAATTGAGAATCAGGCTTAGAAGGCATTGGGGTTTTGATGTGATATCGTATATCTTGATTGGATCTAATGAAGAAGGGGGGTTTTTGTATAGGTTGTGGCAGAAGCTGATCTGTCTATTGTTTGAGAATTAGGGGAAACAATTACCTCTATTTTTGGTAAGGACGCCGTAATTGATTTAGTTTTTTCCGTCAGATCTTTTTAGTATCGTAGGGTGAGTATCTAATCGAATGTTACGTTGTTGTAATCTAGGTACAAGGGTATCTAAAGCACGGTTCGTTTTCGTAATCAGGTGTGTAACAGTACCCTGTAATCAATAGTCGGTGAAAAGTCGAAAAGTTTGTACGCAGACACTGATTTGACTGTAAATCGACAAAAGCCGAAAAGCTGGGAAACTGGCGATTGATGCCACACGAGCGTGCAATCGCATGTGTGGTGAATCGAGCCCACGAAACATGGGCGTAAGACTGTAAAATGACCGACATACCCCTATAGGGTAAAATGACTAAATTACCCTTGAAGGGTAAAATGACCAAATTACCCTTGAAGGGTAAAATGACCGAATTACCCTCAAATGGTGAAATGACTGAATTACCCCCGAAGGGTAAAATGACAGTAATACCCCTGTAGTGTAAAATGATCGTAATACCCCTGTAGGGTAAAATGACCGTAGTACCCCTGTAGGGTAAAATGATCGAATTACCCTGAATGATAAAATGACTAAATTACCCTCGAAGGGTAAAATGACCGTAATACCCCTGTAGGGTAAAATAACCATAGTACCCCTATAGGGTAAAATGACCGAATTACTCTCGAAGGGTAAAATAACCGAATTACCCCTGAAGGGTAAAATGATCGTAGTACCCTGTAGGGTAAAATGACCGATATGTAACACCCCAAACCTGGCCCAGACGTTACGGCCAAGTCCGGTGTGTCACTTCACCTACAACTAACCATATTACCTAGTTTACTAATATGAGAGTGAGCTTTACAAAACTATTATTTAAGTCTTAAGAGAAATTCCCGGTTTATTGATGAACGTCCTATTCAATACTAGTTATTAAGACATTTATGATAAAACTTAACTTTGTTACTCGTTTGAAACATGTGATGTGATTTTGAAAACACTCGATTAATTTTAAGAAAAATTTGTGCAACTATATTCAAAAGAATTAAAGTAGTGTATGATTAAGTAATTTAAAAACCCAAAATAAAAATAATTAGAGCAGCCTTATTACAAACCCAAAACCATAATAAACATAATTTAAAAAATAAATACGGAAATAGAATAAGTTAAAATAGAACTTAATTAAATAACTGCAGTCCATGTGGCCACTCTGAATCCCTCCCAGCTCCAAGTCCACCGATCTAGGGTTCACCTGCATGGATAGAAAGAAAGGGGTGAGTTTGGAAACTTAGTGTGTTAGGAAAGCCCATCCCGAGCCCAAATCAGCTCAAGCCCACTAGGCCTAAGCCCTATCCAGTCTCAGTAATTACTAGGCCGAAGCCCTATCCAGATACAGTAAACTGGGCCTTAGCCCTTTTCAGATATCAATATGGCCCATAGGCCCATTTCAGTAGCAGAATAGATATTAATTATGAATGCAAGCCCATTACATGTGGGGAGACTACTCAACCCACCCAACCGCTACACTCCACCCGTACCAGCCCTGCACTCCATGTGGGGAATAACTCAACCCACCCAGCCCTACACTCCACAGTTGCAGCATAGCTGCTCAGATAAAAAAAATGAGGCAACGCCTCCAGTACGTGGTCAAGCCACTTTCAGAACTTCCTCCATTAATAACCCAGCCCCATGCAATAGATATTCATGATATGGCATACAGTAAACAGAAACAGTAAATCATGCATTTCAGTCAAATTTAGCCCTAGGGGTATAACGGTCATTTAGCACCTATGGGTAAAATAGACATTTCGCAACTACAAAGGATATTACAGTAATTATACCAGTTTTTAGGGTTTTCATGCATATTTTAATCAGTAATAGACTAACCTTTACCTCGGTAGCTTATTTAGCCCATTTTAGCAGATTACAGTCATTGGGCCCTAAAACCCCTAATGGGCCCTACAGTGCCAATTAGCTAATTTAGCCCATCTAGTCCAAATTTTACGATTGATTTACCCTTTTTAGTAGTTTTTAGACCTACACTCTACCAATATGCATTTATTGCCTATTTTTACTCATACGGGCCCGTAAGCCCGTTGGGCCCAGTTTTAGTCCATTAAGGCCCAATTTCCCGAAGTGCATGAAATTGCACATTCAACTAACTTACCACTCGTGATTACAGATCTAATAATTCCCAAATGACTTATGAGTGTTTGCACACTCACAAGCCCACGAAATGCCAGAATTTTGGCATTTCGGCTTTTGCCGAATTGAACTACAAGAGGGTGTTCAATACACACCTGATTTGCGACGACTGCTAACGAGATCTCCCACGATATCCTACAATCAATTACTAGACACATCAGATCCAAAATACAATGACAATCTCCATAATTCTACTTGCCATAATCGGCCATCACCACCTAAGGCTCTTGAGACATTACCTTTGCTAAAACTAGTGACTAGATCTAGATCTAGTCGTTCCAAAGATCCAAGCCTCTTATGCTCCTTGCTAGATCACCCCTTCCACAACAAGTACACATAAAACCAATTAAAAGAACTATCTTTACCTATCATCACATTTGACAGCCTCCCTAAAGAGTTTAGGGATTTCAGCTTTTCTTAAATTCAAAGGTAACGAGTAGATCTGAGATGTCAAGTACTTACCACAGGTTTTCCTTAATCAATGCGATTCTTATACTCAGATTTGATGCAGATCTAGCCCCTAAACACTAGCAGAATTTGAATCTTAGAGATCTAAGGATTTGGCTATATATCCCTAAAAACTATGGTGTTTTTAGCCTGAAAGAAGATATGATTTGAGACTATGGTTGGAGGGTTGTTTGTCGACAGAGCCTAAGGGTTTGAAGAGTATGAAATTCGGCTACAAGTGAGGAAAAACAAAGGGGGTTCGGCTATAGGCAAATCGGCACAGGAAGCAACCTTTTGGGATTTCAGCTTTTAGTAGTTGATGAGTTTGAGAAGAAAAGAGTGGCAATTTCAGTTTCTGAAGGGAAGAAAATGAAAGATGAGGGAGGAGGAGAGGTGATTTCGACTAGAGAGGAAAATAAAAAGAAAGAATGGAAGAGAGGAGAAGAGAAGGAAGAATTCAGCACTAAGGAAAGCTTACTTGCATTTTTTTACTTTTTACGACACTGAGAAGAGAATAGAACGAAAGTGAAGGCTCTAGGTGGTTACCCTAATTCAGCAAGACAATAAAGCAAATAAAGATTGCCCTAATGGCCAATCAAACCAACGGCCCAATCCCCCTAAGGCCCTAGCCGAATGCTACCTAAGCTCTATCACATGCCCGGCACATGTACAAAAATAAAAGTACCATCTGCTTACTTTACGACTTGAACTCTGGCCCTTAAACTCAGTCCACACGCCACTTTTTTAGGAACTTAGTGGGGCCACCTTGCCACTTTACCAAGGCCCTCTTTTAGTCTTCATTTACTAACTTTTTCTTAAAGGCCCACATAATTAAGTCCCCTTTCACTTAAAAGCCAAAATTGATATTTCTGCCGGGTTTTAACTTAGGCTTGGGCCTTCTAAAGGCCCACTAACACATTTAAACACAATTTCAGTATCCAGAACACCAAAATTTCAAAACTTCACCAAAAATCTTGAAAACCAAAAATCTCAAAAACCTAAACTTCACTAATTCTCTAACACCTATCACATCCTTGGACAAATTCATAAGCGTCTCTATTCATTGCTGTCCAATAAAACCCTAATTGTAGTATTTTTTTAGATGTCCCTTTTCCACCAAAATGCCCTCCACAAGGAGATGTGTGACAACCTTGTAAAATATCTTGTACCTCTTCCTCTGCTACACATCGCTAGACTAATTAATTTGTATATTGTCAAAATACATATGGTTCCTTCCAAACGTACTTTTTTGATTCATGAGCTATCTGGTTTTTCTATTGCCAAGATGTTTGTGCTAGGAAGACCCCCCATTGCAATGTAATTAACCTAACTTGCATATCATGGTGTTAGATGCTTACCTAGTCTTGATTGACTAACGTCTACTCTGAATAATTGTCCATTTGCAAAGGTCTCCTTAATACCTTCAATTTCCTCCTCTTGTAAATGGTTTTCAATTCCAGATAGGTGATCTACAATTTGATTCTTAGTCCTCTTCCTATCTACTATCCATAAATCAAATTCCTGAAGTTATAAAACCCATCTAATTAGTCTAGCTTTTGTTTCTTCTTTTCTTCATGACATATTTTAGCTCATAGTGATCAATATACACATATACTCGATTCAATATTAAGTAGGGTCAAAATTTTTCACACACAAACACTACTGCCAACATCTCTTTCCTAGCTGTAGTGTAGTTGCACTGTGTGGAATTCAATGTTTTGCTAGCATAATGAATAGCCCGAAATAAAATTATTCCACTTTTGTAATAACACTGCACTTACTACGTAATCACTAGCATCACACATAATAATAAAAGGTTCTGACCAATTTGGGGTAATGATTATAAGAGTAGATATGAGTTTTTCTTTTATTACCTTAAAAGCTATAACGCAACTTTGGTCAAATACGAAAGGTGTCTTTTTTCGGGGAAATTGATTTAGAGGCTTAGAAATATGTGCAAAATCTTTTATAAATCTCTAATAAAATATTGTATGGCCTAAAAAATTCTGCACACCTTTAACATTTCTCAGCAATGGTGCCAACAACTTGACCTCCACCGAATATACTAACGTCCAGAGTGTGAACATTGTAATAAAATATAAAATTATGAGGTGGTATCCGTAAGTATACGGGTCTAGTTGTAATATAGTTTTACAATGGAATGGGTGAGTACTTCGAGGATCGTACCCAAGGGAGGCGAGCACTAGACCAATCCTAACCTAAACACTAAAAAATCTAATTGGCACTTTTAAATTTAGTTATAGTACAAAGAATATAAAATAAAGGATTTTTGGGGTTTATATAATAATGAAAATAAAATAACATACAAAGATAAAATTCAATAGATTAAATGGGAAGAATAAATCAAATCTGATTATGGCTAATTAGCTCTCTTCGGTAATCTCAATCAACTAGTCACAAGAGCTACTTATCTTCCTACCTCACAGTCTAGACAAGTGTACGGTTAAAGTGTTCACGGATGGGTAATACCAATTTTGGGTTAACTCCCACCTTAATGACTTTCCAGGGTTGTCAGGCCTAGGGTTTGTTTCATATTCTTCCTTTCCCAAACAACTAATTTGTTGAGCAACCCTACAAAACAATTAACAGATCATACCTCCACTCACTAATCCCCCATAAAAGGAATAGTTCTTCATGTCATTCATAAACAATATATAATAAATGTAAAGAGAAAGCATGCTAATTAAATCGACAAGATAGGATAAATGAAAGAGCCTAATTGTATTGGTATTAAGTGTGAATCCATAGAGTTGAATGATTCCACAATCCAAATCTCTTGAAAGAAAACAATGAAAAAATAAACTAAACTCTAGAACCCTAAGAAAATGAAACTAAATATAAAGGAAGAAACTAGGTTAATACAAAGTTTTCATTAACATGTGCCAAAGGAGCTTATTTATAGTCTTTAGGTGGATGTTGTCCTTAACCGTAGGTTAGCTGGCATTCCTGAGATTTAAGTTTGACTATGTGGACCAAAATGCCCCTGCTTCTGTCTAATTTTAATCTAGAGTTGATGTCGCGACACACTAGGACGTGTGTCGCGACATAACAACCAGTATGCTCCTATGTAGCCATGTTCAGGTGTATGTCGTGACACCCTCAGTCTATGTCATGACATTGAAGGTAAACTCGAGCTTTCTTCATTCTGTTCCCTATGTTGTGACATCAGACCTCCTATTTTGCGACATAATGTCTAGTATCATCCTAAAATGCCTTCAAATGGTCTCCTACACACTTACAAAGTATGTTAGCTCTCCCTTAAGCCTCATTCAACCCTTAGGATTAATAAAAGACTCACTTTGCACATTTTATTGAATGTAAGTAAAATAAAGAAACTTAACTAAAATGGAATGAAAAGCTTATAATCAGGCTCCTTAAGTATGAAAACAAGTTTAACATGCTACACCAAATTTTCGCAGATCAAACTCCCCTACACTTAAGTCATCACTTGTCCTCAGGAAACATAAACAAAGATGATAACTAAACATGACGAACCTTGAGCAAATATGATACAATTATTGACTTCAGAGCATATGACTTAGGCATTTCATGTTTACTAACAACTTCAACATGATGAATAGTTAACCTACCACCTTTTACTTCAAACATCTAAGATTAGTATGTTACAAAATATATAAGCACTAAAGGTCTCTCTTATAGGAATCCATCAAGAAATCATACAAGTACTTTGATTATTTGAGCAAAATAAAAATAGTCATTTATGCACATGTCTACTATGATGTCTATTCATGAATAAGGATATTTAGGTCACATAGGAATTTTTGGCTTATAATGTTTTGAAACATAAGACATGTACAGTATTTAAAAATAGTAAGCATGAAAAGGGTTACAAACACGGAAATAGTTTGGCACATTGTATTGATCCCTATTGTTCCCCCTAAGTGACCCTTACTTGCTCACCGCCTTATTTCTCCTTTTCTCATCTTCTTTGTCCCTCCATATAGGAAGTCATAGCATGAGATAGTAATTATGGTTAGCCTACAAGTTTCGGTACACTAATGAATGAGTTTTTTTCTGTTGTTGTTACTTTGTCACTGTTCTTTTTCAATTTTTCTCACTCAAGAATGCTTTTTGGCTTTCTAGGTACTTTTTCTACTTGTATGGATTTTCTTTTTTGATTTTTCTTCTTGTTTTGCACTATCAGGCTAACATATAATTCCCATATCGCACTAATCTTTAATTTTTCACTCTATTTTTACAAACCCCACCATGATGTATCTATTTAACCATCAATACATATGGCTAGACATCTATAATCATGCAGTGCAGGACCAAAGAATAAGGGCAAATATTAATTGACATTTTCAGTCTAGAGGGTTGTAATGTGGTTCATCAAGAAGTGTCAACAGGCTCAAAAATTGGTCCTAAAGGTGAAATATAATTATGACAACTTTTTGGCTCTAGATGTGTTCCAAATAATGCCTTAGTTCATCCCTAAATATCTCAACATACACAAATTTAATCAACCAAACAAATACAAATCCGACTATTTATCATTCGTACTAGCATGCTCGTTTCCTTGTATTTTCTATATCACTTGGTACAGTTGATTGCTTAATACCTTTTTATAATGTAACATATAGAACTTTGTAGCCTAATAATCGAAAGTTTAAAATCACCTATCATTATGCCAAATTTATTCATAAACGCAAGAAACATATGTACATGCTCCTAACCAATCACTTGTATTTCTACAAGCTCAAGCACACAAACGACAAGAAAAATCAAAGAAAATGTAAAAATTTGAAGAAACTTTGCTATATTACCCCCCACACTTTAGTTGAAACATTATCCTCAATGTGTAGCCCATAAATAGATAAAGAAGGAAGTTACTCAATTAATCGTGGTCGCTCTAAATGCTAATGATGGGTGCTTCCTCTTTTGATCGCGTTAACTCAATTTTTTGTGTTTCCTTCATGTTGGGTACCTACATAGAAAATCTAACAAAGTGCAATAAAACAAAAAAAAACTATTTATTACTCCTACTTCTACAAAGTTTAAATTAAAATCATCTAATAATTAATACAAGTCTTTATAAAATTAAAATAGTTCAATCGTTCTCTTCATCCATCTTCTTACTCCCATCATTCTCCTTGTCTTCTCCTTCCTCCTCATTTTCATGCATTTCTTCTTATTGTTCCGCATTCATCAGCCCAAACATGTCAGGTGCATAATTGGGGACCCGAATGTTATTTTGCCTTGCAAATTCTTGGAATATTGGTCCCGACTCTTGCATCCATAGTATCATCCTATCAAGCTTTGGATGACTACTTTCACCGACGTCTTGTTGAGCTCGTGTCAACCATTACAATAGAATCGGTGTAGCCGTCACTTCCTATTGTCGCTTGTTCTAATCCTTTATTTGTTTGGCTCATAATTTTGTGTACTACTGGAATAAAGTGTCGCCAATAATACCTTTGGATGATTTTAGTGAATGCTCAGTGGATGTCATAGGTACACCCACTTTTCTGCATAATACTGTCACTAGGTGGGGAAAGAAGGCTTCCACCTTTTGGCTCCAAATGCATCTTCTCATGTTCTGATGAATCCATTTACTGATACATACCTACTTTTTTTGCAAAATAGCATAGAGTAACACTGCTCTAAAAGTATTAACGTTAGAAATATTTAAAGCAGGTACAATTCTTGTCCATACAAATTGGATCCACATTTTAGCCTCAAGAAACATGATTACTTGATGAAAGGATATTGGCATTTTGGTACATGTATGATGTTTCCATTCACCCCTACCTTCAATTAAGAAGTTTATAATACTGTTCATATCTATATCCCGAAAGTATTCTAGATCAGTTTCATTAATGAAATCATTCTCATAATATGGAGCATTATAAAAATTGCAAATGATTCGAAGGTTACTCGCACTTCTTTCCCCCATACAAGTACCATATCCCACATATAGTGTAACTTCCCTAACCTATATTCATCGCCGAAATAAGGTTACAAGGTATTACCAATCAACCATATCATAATTTATACATTTGAGCAATCATCATTAAAATACATTCATCTCAAACACTTTGTCCCTTATAAGGTCTTACGAGACCTTAAAACATGCTTAGAAGTGGTTCGGTACTAAATTGATAATATTTGTAAACTTTGGAAGACTTAGAAAATTCTTTTTGATTTACAGGTCACGTCCCATGTGAACAGGCTGTGTGCCTCACACGGCCACCAAATACGCCTGTGTCACAGGCCATGTGAAAACAGGGCATACATACTGACTTAGGTCACACGGCCAAGGACACGCCTGTGTGCCAGATCGTGTAAAAACTAGAGAGTATACTACCAACCACATGTGTCAGCCCGTGTGCCCTTTCGAAATGGCCTCACACGCTCGTGTCTAGACCGTGTGCTCGGCTGTGTCAAAACCTGGTAGGGTATACTAACTTACGTAACATGGCCAGTCACACGCCCATGTGTGAGGCCGTGTGAAGTGCCCAGGCTCAATTCAAATTAGCTTTCGAGCAACATGATAGAGACATCGCCCATGTCCCTGCCCATGTGGGCAAAAATAGGCCATTTGCAAGGCCATAATGTAATGCCCTGATTTTCGTGTTTTTGTGTATTTTTGTGAATTTGGTAAAAATTTAAATTTTGGTATTTGGCTGTGCAATTCATGTTTGGAGTGTGTAAATGGGCCTATGGAAGGCCCATGTGTTGGTTAAAACCAGGTGGAATTTTTAATTTTTTGGACTTAAAGAAGAGGGGGGCTTGAGTTGGAGGTCTTATAAGAAAATGTGGGTAAAATCTGTCACAAGTGAGCTCTTGGTAAAGTGGCATGGTGGAGCTACTAAGCTCCTATAAAAGTGGCATGTGAAGGACTGTACAAGGGCCAAGGTTCAAGTTGCAAGCTAAGCAAATGAGGATATTTATTTTTGTACAAGAATGGTGAGTGTTGGAACCCAAGTGGACTCTGATGGAGGAGTTTGAATTCGGCATGAGCATGTATCTAAGAGTGATAAGGGGGAGGATAATTAGGAGGGATTTTAGGAGATTTGAATAGGTGATGGCCAGCCAAGGGACTTGTGTAGTGCAAATTCGGTATTTGAGCTAAGTTAGGCATATTTCGGCATTTTATTTTTGTACCGATTAGCCATAACCAAAATTCCTCTCTTCGTCTTTCATTCTCTTCTCCCATACTCTCTTCTTCTCTCATTCTCTTCCTCTTTAATCTCTAGAAAATCGAACCTACTTCCCTCATTTTCTCTCTTTAGCTGAATACTCTAAACAAAGCCAAAATCCCGAAGGTTTCAAGAAGTTCTGATCTCTTTTAATGGTACACCTTTATTCTTTTCTTCTTTTAAGCAAGCCTCTATTCTCTATCGTCAACACCCCTTCAGTCCATAAACCCTTTCTTCTTCTTTGATCCAAAAGCCGAAAACACAACACTTTTGGGGACTTAGTAGCCAAATCCTGAAGTCTCTGGGATTCATTTTCTGCTGATACTTTGCGGGCAAGTTCCGTGTCGGATTTGAGACAGTACGAGTTGGAATCATTAGTAAGAGAACGGTTGGTAAGTGTTTGAAACCTTGGTTCAATTCATTGTTATGGAAATTAAGAAAAGTCAAAACCCCTAAATCTTTAGAGAGGTTGTCGTTTTAGGTTTAGGGCCTTATTGGCCTCTTTCATTCGGTTTTATGGTCTTATGTAGAAAAACATGCAATTTTTAAAGGAGCATCGAAGGCTTGGAATATTGGTGTGGCTAGTCTTGGATCTAAACAATCAGATTCGGCTAAGGTAAGGGAGATATGGATTGCTTGTATGGTAGCCGATTATGGCAATAGTCTGGTAAGTAGACTTCATCGATTCGTAGTTAATAACCTAGTAATTAACTATAGGTTCGTTGCGTGGGAGATCTCGTGGTGGTAGTCGCAAATCAGGTGTGTAACGAACCCTCTTTAGTAGCTTAACTTGATATATGCCGAAAAGCCGAAATGCCAAGGACTCGTGAGTATGCGAATGCTCATAGGTTAGTTAGATACGCTAAGTTTGATGATCGAGATCGTTAGAACAGGTAAGGGCACGATTTCGTGCATCACAGTAAATTGGGCCTTGAGGGGCTGAAATCGGGCCCAATGGGCTTTCGGGCCCATTTGGGTAAATTTGGTCGAAAATGGAATCTGGGTAAATTGCACATTAAGACAGTTAATACCGTTATGGAATATAGGCTAAATGGACCTAGATGACTAAATCGACTATGTAGGGCCCATTAGGGGTTTTTGGGCCAATAACTCAGTTTTGCTAAAATGGGCTAGAATCGCTGTTTAAACACTTGGAATTGTTGATAATTGATAATGAGCATGGAAACCCTAATAGTTGATAAAATTACTAGATTGCCCTTAAATGGCAAAGATTACTATTTTACCCCTAGATGAAAATGACTATTATACCCTAGGGTTTTATTTTGATTGAAATGCATGTGATACTATTGTTGTACATGATATGCCATGATATGTTCATTTTACACATGGGTTGGGTTATATTGATGGAGGAAGTGTAAGTGGCAATGCCACAGATACCGAAAAAGGGCTTTGCCCTAGTTACCGAAAGAGGCTAGGCCTCATGTTATATGATAAAGTAGCTATGCTGCCAGTGGAGAGTATTGGTTGGGTGGGTCGAGTTATTCCCCACATGGAGAGCTTGGTCAGTACGGGTGGAGAGTAGCGGTTGGGTGGGTTGATAGTTTCCCCACATATGGATATAGGTTTGCATACATGCATTAAGATTTACATGTATTGTTGAAATGGGCCAGTGGGCCATACCGCTTACAGAATAAGGCTTCGGGCCAGTGAGTGTATATATGAAAAAGGCCTAAGGCCTAGTAACCGATATATGAAAAGGCTTTGGCCCAGTGACAGATGAGATTGAATCAGGCCTTAGGCCTAGTATGCTTGTGTTGATGTGGGCTCTGAAAGGGCTTTGTTGCACACTGAGTTTTCCAAACTCACCCCTTTCTTTAACCTTGCAGGTGAGCCCTGATTTGGAGACTTGGAGCCAGAGAGGATTCAGAGTGGCCATGTAGATCACATTCGAACGTTTTTCTTAAATGTTTGATTTTTCTAATAATTTTTGCTTAAATTATTTTTATTCAGTTTTTGGGTTGTAATAAAGCCGCTATTAATTATTTTTTTCTTAAATTATTTTTTTAATATGATATTATATTGGAATAGACTTAGGTCGTGGTTAAAAAAAAATTCTCATTTTCAAAATAATGAAACGTCTACAACAAACCCGTTTATAAAATTTATAAAATCCTCAAATGAATTCTAAACTTAACTTGTTTTTCAAACTATCGCTAAGTTAAAGTGTGGCAACGGTTGTGTACATGTCTAGGATTGGATCCAATAAGAGCTTGGTACTTAAGTAGCCTACTTAGCTTACCTCCTCTAATCCGGAATCCTACCTGGTGCACAGCTTCCATTCACTTTAATTCTTAACTAAGATATTCTTAAAAATGCTACGACGGACTTTGAACAAGACATGGTTTTCCTGTAACCTTCCAACGTCACTCGTTAAATTCGGTCGTAACATCTAGGCTGGGTTTGGGGTGTTACACATAATGCCATCCATTTTGGGTCATCCCTACATGCACCAAATGACACATAATTTACCACAAAATTGCAACTAAAACAATATCAAAACATGCGCAATTCATGCTATAATTTCACCAATCAATTTCTTACTCATTTTTCCATACCAAAACATACTTCATCCACATGCCAAAACCATTCAATCATCTATTCTCAATCACCCAATTTCCACATCAAAACTTATACTAAAATCATATCAAAACCACAACTCAATCTCAATCAAACTTGCCCAAAATGACCATTTTTACTAGGCCATAAATAAACACATTATAAATACCATAATTCTTCACATAACTCATGCCAAACATCAATCCACAATCTAAACCATAATCAAGCCATATCACATGGCAAGATTTTCACATCTCAAAACATTATAACATCTCTAGTCTATACATGCCATAATCTAATATTTACAACATCAAAGTACCAAAATATTGTTTGATAGTGTGATGACAATCCTCAACGATCCCTGAGCTTTCAGTAGCTTCGTTAATCTATAAAACAACTGAAAACACACAAAGTAAGCTTTCAAAAGCTTAGTAAGCCATATACAAATACACTTATCACATAAAACAAATATAGACCAATTCATTCATGTAAATTATGGGAAAACACAATTACAAGTTCATATTTCTCATATAGCTCATTTGTTCATAGTTCACTTGCATATAAGCACATCTCATTCTCATATAACTTACATATCAATATTCATATTCATGCTCACCTTTTATACTTACACTACATATGCATTTCTTTCATATCTGAATCAGATACTCATTCACATTTTCGTTCTTTTCACAGTAATGCCCGTTGAACCATTCAGAATCAATAAGGATACTCGGATAGCTCGTAAATCTCATACAATGCCATATCCCAAATATGGCCTTACATCTTATCAAATATCGATGCCACTGTCCCAGATAGGGTCTTACACGAAATCATATACGATGTCGATGTCCCAGACATGATCTTACACGTAAATCTCAAATCGATGCCAATGCCCCAGACATGGTCTTACACAATATCACATCTCGAAATCCTATGTCATGACATATGTATCCTATACTATTCCTATGGTTCGTACGGGGCTTTCAGATATCTCAACTCTGTCGATACTCTCTCGAATTTAATGATTCAACTCCCATAGCAATTCAATACATTTCCACAACAATCAAAAATATATAATTAAATTGAAATACGTTTATTTGCATATGAACTTACCTTGCATGGAAACGAACGGACGGAAACAACTATTCGACCACTTTCAACTTCCCCCAATCTAATTTTGTTTTCTTTAGTTCTTAATCTATATAAATTAAAATTTGACTATTTAATAACACATTTCATTCATTTCAATCTAAAACACTCAATTAAACACATTAACCCCTATAATTTCACATTTTCTCAATTTAGTCCTTATTCACAAAAATCACAAATTACAACAATTTCCTTAAAACCCATGTGTCCCAAATTTCTATAGGGTCTCTAGCAGTCCAAAAATTTTATTTATTTCACATTTTAACCCCTCAATTTCTCATTTTCACAAATTAACCCACAATAGGCAAATTCATCAAAAATCACTACACAACACATGTTTATCTATTATCAAGGTTTTGTATTTCACCATTTAACAACACAAAACTCATGAATTCATCAATGGCACATCTCAAAATCATCATCAAATTCAAAAATTTTAGCATAGGCTAGCTACAACAAGATGCAACAATTACAAAAACATAGAAATCATCGAAAACGGATCAAAAACCATACCTTAATCACCCAAAATTCTTAGCTAAACCCTAGCAAGGTTTTAATCTTTCTTTCTCTTTCAATTTTTAGCAATCATGAATGAAGGATGATGATAAATTATGTTTTCTTTTATTTTAACATAAGTTATTTTGCAAATTACTAAGTTATCCTTTAATTAAAACATTAAAAATCATATAATGGATGGCTATTATTGCCCACTCATCATAATCATGGTCTAGTCACATTATAAAGACCTCATAATTATTAAGACATAACAATTTAGCACTTAATCAAGTAGAACACAATTTTTTCATTTTTTGCGATTAGGTCATTTTATCAAATCAAGCACACAAACGATTTAATCTTTACACGGAACTTTCACACATACCATATATCATATTGTAAACACAAAAAATAATATTGAAATATTTTTCTGACCTTAGATTTGTGGTCTCAAAACCACAGTTCCGACTAGGGTATAAAGTGGGCTGTTACATACGGCCTTCAGTATTTCAAAACTCATGGTCCTGTAAAGACGCATAAAACTTGTAACGCCCTGATTTTTGGGATTTTTTAGGATTTTTGTGATTTTGGTGTGAACTTGAAATTTTGTGGTTTGGTTATGAAATTTATGTTTTAAGTGTGTTAGTGGGCCTTTAGAAGGCCCAAGCCTAAGTTAAAACCCGGTAGAATTATCAAAGTTTGGATTTAAAGAGAAGGGGTCTTGGTTTGTGGGCTTTTAAGAAAAAAATGAGTAAAATAAGACACAAGTGAGCCCTTGGTAAAGTGGTAATGTGGCGCCACTTAGAGCCTAAGAAAGTGGCGTGTGAATGTATGCAAGGGACAAGGTTCAAGTCACAAGGTAAGCAGTATGGTATTTATTTTTACTGTGTACCACCCCAAACCCAGCCCAGACGTTACAGCCAAGTCTAGTGTGTCACATCAACGATGGATCAACCATGTTTCCTAGTTACTATAATTAGGATGAGCTTTGCAAAAACAGTTATTAAACTTTAAGGGAAAATCCAGGTTTTATTATGAACGTCCTATCTACTATCAGGTTGAAGGTGTATTTTTATTATAAGTTTTAACTTTTTGTTACTCGTTTGATACGTGTAACTGAATTTGAAAATGTTTGATTAATTTTAAGAAAACTCGTGCAGCCTTATTTAAATCGTTTGTAGTATAGTATAAATGAATAACTGAATACCCAAATTAAAATAATTAAAGCGGCCTTATGACAAACCCAAAACCAGAATAAAAATAATTAAAAATAAATAAGAAAATTAGTAACTTAATTAAAACCAATAATGCTGTCAATGTGGCCACTCTGAATCCCTCCCAGCTCCAAGTCCACCAGTCTAGGGCTCACTTGCATGGATGGAAGAAAAGGGGTGAGTTTGGAAACTTAGTGTGTAAAGAAAGCCCATCCGGAGCCCAAATCAGCTCAAGTTTACTGGGCCTAAGCCCTATCCAGTCTTAGTAAATACTAGGCTGAGGCCCTATTCAGTAATCAGTTAATCTGGGCCTTAGCCCTAGTCAGTAAACAGTAAATACTGGGCTGAAGCCCTAATTGGATAACAGTACGACCCATAAACCCATTACAGTAACAGATCAGTAACAATGCATGTATGCCCAAACCCAGCTTAAATCTAGTTGCTACACTCCACCCGTACCAGCCCAACACACCTGTGGGGGTGTCTGCATCAACCCACCCATCCTTTA
Organism: Gossypium stocksii; assembly: GCA_020496765.1. NCBI lineage: Eukaryota > Viridiplantae > Streptophyta > Magnoliopsida > Malvales > Malvaceae > Gossypium > Gossypium stocksii. Next base: position 17,766,222 of record CM035632.1, on the reverse strand, counting down.
CACTCCATAGTTGCAGCATAGTTGCTCAGATAACGTGGCCAAGCCACTAACAGTATAACGAGGCATAGCCTCTTTCAATAATACGAGGCAAAGCCCCTTTCAGTAAACCGAGGCAAAGTGGCAATGCCACTTGCAGTTACTCCATCAATAACCCAGTCCCATGCAATAGTTTAAACATGTTACGGCATACAGTGAGCAGAAACAGTAAAGCATGCATTTCAGTCAAATTTAGCCCTAGGGTTATAACGATCATTTTGCACCTAGGGGTAAAATAGTAATTTCTGACCCTTAAGGGGTATTTCAGTAATTATACCAGTTTTTAGGGTTTTATGCATATTTCATTCCTTGATAGTCCAACTTACATCCCAGTAATTTATTTAGCCCATTTAAGCAGTTTTTAGTTATTGGGCCTAAAACCCCTAATGGGCCATATAGTGTCACTTAGCTATATTGGCCCGTTTAGCCCAAATTCTATGTCTAGATTAATAGTTTTAACATACAAATCACGCGAACCCACTTACCACTAGTTTTCACGCAAATGGGCCTGTAAGCCAATTGGGCCCATATTTAGCCCATCGAGGCCCAAATTTACCGACGTGCACGAAATCGCGCACTCACCAATTTTACCGATTTCGAATACAAATCTTACCGCTTCCAACCAACCCATGAGCGCTCGCACACTCACAAGCCCACAAAATGCTGAAATTTTGACATTTCGGCTTTTGCCGATTTAGACTACTAGAGGGTGTTCGTTTACACACCTGATTTGCGATTACTACAACGAGATCTCTCACGCGATCTTTCCTACAATCGGTCACTTAACAAATTAGGCTTACAAATTAACGATAACTAATGTAATCTTGCTTACCCTATTTGGCCAACCTCTTTTTAGGCCTTAGAACACTTACCTCTGCCGAAAACAGTGACTAGATCTAGATATAGTCATTCCAATTGTCCAAGCCTTTAATACTCCTCGATCTTCAGTCCACACTACACATAACAAATCGATGATAACCAACATAATACTCACTTACCACATTCGGCCAAAATAAGGCATTATTAACGACTTACCTTGTCAACCTTTAACTACTATATCTAGATCTAGACCGCCTTGCAACCGTTGATCTTACTAGCCTCCAAATAGATCTTGATCGCTAGCCTTCAATCCACACTAACACATAATAAACCAAATGAAAATACTAATTTAAATCTTGACCAAAATCGATAGCCTCCCTAAAGCGTTTAGGGACTTTCAGCTTTTCTTAAATTACTAATTAATGGAAGATAAAATTTCGAGTACTTACCACCAATTATGTACTTGTTAGAAGCATTTCCAACACCTTTCCAACCTCAAATCCACAGTGGATCCAACTTAAAGCGCGAGTAGAGAATAGATCTAGAGTCTAATTCCTGAATCACTAAGAATATGGAGGTTCGGCTTTGAAAGAAAAGATGAAAGAAGAAGAAGAAATTGTGTAAAGAAAAGTGAAGGTGGTCGAAAAATAGACTTGAGAAGAAAAGGTTGTTTCAATAGGATTTGGCTTTAAGGAAAAAAAAAAAGAAAAGAAAGAGTTTATTCAGCTCTGGGTGAAAATAGAAGAGAAGATGAGCAAAAAAAATAGATAAAATAAAAAAAAACACGATTGAAAGAAAAAAAAAACAAAATCAGCTAATGGCTAAGAACATCCCAATTTAAATCCCATGCCTATCACCTTGTTTTTCGCTAGCAACGTTTGAATTTAATTCAAACTCCTTGCACCATTAGCAGCAGTCCACCGCTTGGCCAACTCCCATTGCTGCTAAGAAGAGTTTCGGTCCAACTGAACCACTCTCCCCACGCGTGCAGCAAAAACGCAGCCCTTTGCGCATACAACAGCTCGAACCCGAGACCTTCAGGCACCCACACACGCTGCTGGCCACTGCAATGCGACTTCAATTTCGATATAATACAATCGCATTTAATTATAAGCCTTACCTGCTGAAGCCTCGGCTGTTTAAAAAATAAAACCAAAATTTCACCTACACCTGGGTTCAAACTTGCGCCCGCTCGGACCCCTTAACACGCTGCTGCCACTGCGCCACAGGAGTCTTTGTGTTAAACCCCGTTAACACCTTCTTTTAAGGCATACTTTAACGTGACTCGCTTATTCTAAAAAAACAAACATTTTGCGTGCGCCGTGCATTGAACCCAACACCTCTCCCGTCTTCCTAGTGCTTCTTGCCACTGGGCCAGGCTTTCCCTTGTGTCCAGTTATGACCCAACTTAATTATAAGGCCTAATGCCCAGATTTCCCTAAGGAAGCAAAAATTAATTTTTTTGCTAGAGCCCTAGGCCTAGCCCAGGACTTTTCCCACACTATAAGTCCTTCGTATTTTATTTAAATACTAAACTAAACATAATAATAGTAATAATAATTTTTTTTAAGAATTTAAAACATCCAAATTATTCGGGTCGTCTTCTACCCGAACCCAGACTCAAGGCCCAATACTTCTAGGCCCAAAATTCAGGGTGTTACATACTGCATGTGCCAGTCATGTGATGGATTGCAAGTAGAACTCTGTTGGAAAGAGTTTGAGATGCTCATGGGATTGAATCAGGTAGGATAAGGGAGAGAAATTTCAGGAATTTTGAATGGAAGCAAGAGTTGGTCGGCCAAGGGACTTTGAAGTTGCATGTTTTGCTAGGAGGAGTTAGTATAGCAAATTCGGCAATTAGGGTGGTAAGTGCCGATTTCTCCTAGTAGCTAGCCTTCGGGATTTTGTCAAGTGAGACATTTTATTTTTGCCGATTAGTTATAGTATCCCTACCTCTCTTTTTCTTCCTCTCGTATGTTCTAAAAGCCGAAAGCAAGGCCTACAACTTTGTGCCGTTTTACCCAAGTTGTCGAATCAATCATTCCTTTTCTCACCTTCTTCATTTTTTTCTGTTTTTCTTCTTCTCTCTTCTTTATCTTTTCCCCACCGTTAAAGTAACCCCATTCTTAAGCCTCTTAGCCAATTTCATAAGAGCCAAAACTTAAAGCTAGTGTTCCCGATTTCATCTTAACCAAAACTTCTCCCCCTTTTGCGATTTCTTTCAAAATGCTGAATCTCAAACCCTCATCTCATTGCCGATTACCTTTTTGATTGAAACCATCTCTTCCTTCCTCTCAAATCTTTCAAGAAGCCGAACCTCTAACCTCTTATCTCATTCTCTGCCGATAGTTCTTTCACCTGGTGAACTTCTCTTCATCTATTCTTCTTTAAAATTGAAATATATATATTCTAATGAAGATCCAAAGCCAAAAACATTTAGAGTCATTCTCTACTCGAGTCTTGAGGCTAGATTTGCTTCAGATTTGAGATAAACAAGGGTTGGATGCATTCTTGTCTAATAGATCTTTGGTAAGTGTATGAAACTCCTTTCTATTCGTTATTTCAGGATTTAAGAAAAGCCGAAGTTCCTAAACCCTTTAGGGAGGCTGACGATTTTGGGTGAAGAATAATGCTAGTCTTTTTATTCGATTTTTATGTGTTCTAGTTTGCAAGAAGGCGTGATTTAGCAAGTTGCAATAAAGGTCAGAGACGTGGAAGTGAACTAGATATAGATCTAGTAGTTAAGATCGACAAGGTAAATGGTTAATAAGGCCTTATTATGGCCGAATGTGGTAAGTGATTATTACGTTGGTTATCATGGATTCGTAATCTAATATCATAGTGACCAATTGTAGGATAATCGCATGGGGGAATCTTGCTGTAGTTATCGCAAATCAGGTGTGTAAACGAACACCCTCTAGTAGACTAAATCAGCAAAAGCTGAAAAGCCAAAATGCCAAAATTTTAGCATTTCGAGGGCTTGCGATCGTGCAAGCACTCGTGAGTCGGTTAAGACCGATAAGATCAGTTGTCGCAATTGGTAAGATGGATGTGTGCACGATTTCGTGCACCTTGGTGAATTTGAGCCTCGATGGGCTAAATTTGGGCCTAATGGGCTTACGAGCCCATTCGGGTGAAAACTGGCGATAAGTGGGTTCTGGTGATCTGTATGCTAAAACTGTTAAACCGGCCATAAAACAAAATAGCTAGTAGACACTTAGGGCCCATTAGGGGTTTTAGGGCCCAATAGCGCTAAAGTTGGTAAATGGGCTAGATCAGTCACTTCGGTGAAAATTGGACTATTAATCACCGTGATAAGCATGAAACCCTAAAAACTGGTATAATTACTGAAATACCCCTTAAGGGTGGAAAATTACTATTTTACCCTTAGGTGCAAAATGACCATTATACCCCTAGGGCTGAATTTGACTGAAATGCATGCTATCATTTATCTATTCACTGTATGTCATGACATATTATTCTGATGCATGGGTTTGGGTTTTATGATGGAGGAAGTGCTAAGTGGCATTGCCACATTTACTGAAAGGGGCTTTGCCTCGATTTTACTGTTAGTGGCTTGGCCACGTTATCTGATTAAACAGCTATGCTGCGACGGTGGTGTGTAGGCCTGGGTGGGTTGAGTTATTCCTGACATGGTGTGTAGGGCTGGTACTGGTGGTGTGTAGGGCTAGACATGGGCTGGGCTCTACATACATGCATTATTTCTAATCTGTTACAGTAATGGGCCTATGGGCCGCACTGATTACTGAATAGGGCTAAGGCCTAGTTAAACTAAATCTAGATAGGGCTTAGGCCCAGTAAGCTTGAGCTAATTTTGGCTCTGGTTGGGCTTTTTTTGCACACTGAGTTTCCAAACTCACCCCTTCTTTTCATCTATGCAGGTGAGCCCTAGACTAGTGGATTTAGAGTTGGAGGGATTCAGAGTGGCCACGTGGACCGCAGTTGGATGATTTGCTTTAAGTTATTTATTTTCGTATTTGGTTTAAATTATTTTTTATTTTGGTTTTGGGTTTGTAATAAGGCCGATTAAAGTGTTTTAATTTGGGTTTTTATTTCTTATTTATAATTTGATTAAAACAAGTAGACTAAGGCTGCGCGGGTTTTATCTGAAATTAAACAATGTTTTCAAAATGAAACACACGTATACAATGGTTAACAAAAAGGACGACCAAGATCTTGTAATAAAATAAACTAAAAACTGGTAGTGGATAGGAAGTTTGCAAACCTATCTTGGATTTGTTTTGCAAACTTTACATAACGATTTGTAAAACACACCTTAATCGTAAAAACTAGGAAACATGATTAATCCATCGTTGATGTGACACACCAGACTTGGCTGTAACGTCTAGGCCAGGTTTAGGGTGTTACAAAACTGTTGAACAATGGGAACCATGGCATTCTCTTTCGATATCATCCAAAAACATTCCCACCTATGATATTTCAATAAAGGCCATATTTCCTTACACAAAACCATTAACGGATCGAATCCCCTCTCTTGCATAAAGGTTTTTCAAAGAAGTTTCTTAAAATATTTCCCAGTATCTGCGTTTGCAAAATTAGGGGGTTTTGATCCATTGATGGTTCGAATTCATTGGTTCTTCTAAGTTTTCTAGGAGGCATGATATTCTAATACAATACTAAGTAAACAATTCATGGAACAGTAAAAAGTCAAATTTAGGAACCTTTAACCTTTAATACATAATTGAGGTTCATTTGAGTTCCTTGCTTTCTCACGATGCTTTCGTTCCTTATTACCCCAAATATGGCTGAAGAGTTCATGAAGAATAAATAGAATGTGTAAGAATTTAGGGGTTTAAGGTCCAAAAGTGTAACACCCCAAACTCGGCCCAGACATTATGGCCAAATCTGGTGTGCTATATCACCTAAACTAATCCATATTACCTAATTACTAAATTTGGTGGTGAGTTTTTGTAAAACAATTTCTAAGGTTTAGGAGAAATTCCCGATTATTTGACGATCAACCTAATCTCTACCCGTTGTTAAAAGATATACTTCTTTATCATTACCTTGGTTAACCGATTGTAATGTGGGGTTGGTTTTGAAAGCAATGGTTTAAGTTTGGAAAAACGTGCGCCACTGTAGTTAAATTAATTTGAAGCAAATCATGCATAAATAATAAAAATAAAACCCAAATCAAAATAGTTAAAGCGGCCTTATTACAAACCCAAAATGAAAGTAAAACGAGTGATTAAAATAGCAAAGTAACTAAAGCAAGTTTTAAAACCAAACTCCGTCTTCGTGGCCACTCTGAATCCCTCCCAGCTCCAAGTCCACGAACTAGGGCTCACCTGCAAGGACGGAAAGGAAAAAGATGAGTTTGGAAAACTCAGTGTGTGCAGAAGCCGAACCAGAGCCCAAGTCAGCTCAAGCCCACTGGGCCTAAGCCCTATCTAGTCTCAGTCAGATACTAGGCCGAAGCCCTATTCAGTCTCAATAATCTGGGCCGGAGCCCTATTCAGATAATAGTATGGCCTATAGGCCCAATACAAAATAGTACAAATAACAGTATGAATGCAAGCCCATATCATGTGGGGAGACTACTCAACCCTCCCAACTGCTACACATCACCCGTACCAGCCAACACACCATGTGGGGAATAACTCGACCCACCCAGCTCACACACCACAGTGGCAGCATGGCTGCTCAGATAATTAGTATAACGAGGCAAAGCCCCTTTCAGTAAACATGGCATTGCCACTCATGCTTCCTCCACAATAACCCAACCCATGCAACAGATAGATATGTTATGGCATACAGTAATAGTAATAGTCAAATCATGCAGAACAGTCGTACCTAGCCCTAGGGGTATAATGGTCATTTTAAACCTAAGGGTATTGATATCGCGTGATAAGAAGTAATAAAATTTATAAAGACTTGATTTCACCAAAACTAACTAATATCACGACGTTGAGGTAAGCGCACCTGTCGAACAGTAGTATAGTTTAGTGGCAAGACCGAGTTATCGTACCCAAGGGAAACAAAAGTACTAGTACTTACTTCTTTTCTATTATCTAGCCTAAAAATAAAAGAGGTTTGTTTAAACTAATTCTAAATTTAACTAAGAAAGCGTAAAAAGTAAATTGGAAAAACTTTTTGGGAAAAGCTAATTAATATGGACAATACTCAAGAGAGAATCCACCTAGACTTCACTTGTTATTATTTTCTTGAACTATATGATTTCTTTACTTGACTTGATCCGTAGAGATCCCTAATTTATGCTAAACCCTCCGTCGAGGTGAAGAGCAACTAGGCCTAAGTTGTTAATTAAAGTTCCCTTATTAATTAACTCCCTAGGTTGCATTAATTCGATCTATGGCTCCCCATATTAGGTTTGACCCTAATCCGGTAGATTTATGTTGACCTATGTATAGGGTTGTATGCAGCTCTGCTTAATTATGGTAGATCTACTCTTATCATAGGGACTTTTGCTCCTCTGTTCTAAGCACATCTAATTCTTGAAATAATACCTAGGATTATTAAATCAAGAAGGAAGAATGCATAATTAAGAACAATTCAAGTATTTATCAAATAAATCAAGAATAAATAACAAGATCTGTCTTAGGTTTCATCCCCCTCAAGTATTTGAGAGGTTTAGTTCATAATGAAGAAAGAAAACATCTCAGAAGATATAGAACAACAAAACATAAAAGAAACCAAAAACCCCTGCAGGAATTTAGGGAGATCCTCTATGTTGCTGCAGAATTTCGGCTTCTGAGATGAATTAATTCGCTTTTCCTTTGGAGTAATCCCTTGCTTCTACCCTCAGTGTGGCAGAAAAACGAGAAGAAAAATATTTCTCAAGACGTCTCTCTGGCTTTGCCTCATGAGGTCTTTATATAAAGAGCTTGTGGGGAGCCTTTCTTAGCCTCTAAGCATCCCAATTTGAGTGAAATTCCCCTTCCTCACGACTAGAACATGCCCGTGTGCCACGCCCGTGTGACTTCGACAGAGGCCGTGTGATATTCTGTTTATGGGGCACGGCCGTGTGGCCTGGCTGTGCTTGTCGGGAATGGGCCGTGTGATCTTTATGTTACACGGCCGTGCGTTTAGCTATTTTTGGCCCATTTACCTCATTTTTGGTTCATTTTTGGTTCTTTTCTCTTCCCCATGCTCTTCTGAGTATAAGATATGAAAAAGAAAGGTTAAGAGCACCAATTCTCACTAAATCATTAATAATTTATCCAAAATATAGGCAAAATATGAGGTAAAAATATGTATAATTTAGCGTTTATCAAATACCCCCACACTTAAGCCTTTACTTGTCCTCAAGCAAAATCTCAATCCCTAATAAGAATCATTCATCTCAACCTATAACCTTTATCAATAATGTTTCAAACTAATCCACAGGTAATCATACAATGAAAAATTCAATCAGAAGTACATTAAAGATTCAATCAATTTAAGTTGAGAATTTTGTCATTGAAAACATAAGTTTCTTCATTCTTTCTAAGTAGTTATCTCTCCATCTTAATTAACAGGAGTTGACATCCTCACTAAAGGTTCACTCTATCCACTCAAAGTGTTTAGGGTTCAAAATTTAAGCACTCTCTAGTCAACCTGGAAAGTTATTACCATAAGCTTGCAAGAAAATCAAATCTCCACCACTATAGTTTGATATGATACATCGATCAAAAGGTATTTTTATGGTTGTAACGGTGCTTGGTTAGGGGTGCTGTCACAGGCTGCAAAAAGAGTGTTAGAACCAAGATTGAACTGAAAATTATCTAGCTAGAAAAATCTCTATTCACTGGAACATATTTTCAAAGCTTAATAACATCATTTTGGTGGCTTTAAGAGAGAAATATGCAAAAACTTAATTTGAACTATTATACATTACAACTAAATTTGACTGTATATACACATTTTTTTTTAAAGAACAATTCAAGTAATACAATGAATTAGTAAAGATTTACATGTGGAAAAGAGAATAAAGCTTAAATAAATTCAACTCAAATCTCGATAAAAATAGGGATCAAAAGTAATTGAATGGGAAATTCAACAAAAATGGGTTATTGGTTAATAATTAGAGGGTGAGTCAAGGAAAAGGTTGTTAGGCTCAATGGGGTTTACTAGGGGTTAGATTATGGAGGTAGGCTTTTGTGGAGTGAGTGGGTTAAGTCCTAGGTGCCTTTATCATCTCGGTATATCAAATCAATGATGTGGTCTTGACATGTATAATCAAAGAAAGTTCTAGAATAACAATTTAGTGTTGACTCACTCTAAGCAATAATAACAGTGAGCACGAAAGAATGTATGCTAAAAAAGGCTCAAGATCTCACCAGAATTATGGCTTTTGATGTTAATCCTGCGAATTTCAAATCTCAAGATAGTACTTAAAATTAGGGAAGATAACTTATGCAAAAATGGGGTTCTCAAAAATTTCAACTTATCATGCTTGATTCTTTAATGTTTTAAAGTTTGAATAATCAAAGTACAAGCACCTATATCTTAATTCTCAACATATCAATAAAAATCATAAATCAATCAGAATTAATTCCTACTAGGAAATTGAGGAAAATGCAGAGAACAATGCATGAAGTATAAATTTAGGGGTTTTCATGAAAGATATACTGAATTAAAGTGCGTTCCCCCCCACACTTAAGATGTACATTACCCTCAATGTACAAAGATATATATCTAGCAATAAAAGCATAATATCAAGAGAGGGGGAGAAAATTAAAAACTCCTTGAATTTAAGATGAATTGTGAGATAGGAAGAGCCGGTAGGTGTGGCACTGTGTTCCCATTTTCATAGAGATTTGAGCTGTGAGGCTCCTTTGAAACTGCGAATGGATTTAGTAGTCGTAGGGAGTTTTGAGTCAATGGAATTTACTTCCGTGGGATAAGCTGTAAAATAAAATAAGTAAGTAAAATAAAATACTAAAATGTAAAAAGGAAATAGAATAAACTATACTGGAAAGAAAAACAAAGTTAGAATAAAAAAATAAGAGTAGAAAAAAAAAGAAAACTAAATATTAATGGGTAAGTCTAAAAATTAAGAAAAAGAAAATAAAGAAAAATAAAAGTAGAAATAAAAAGAACATAAAAAGAAGAGGAACTAGTCCTCGAATGGATCACGTGGCAACGGTGTGATGTTCAGGTGCTGACATATCTGCGCAAGAGTGGCGTCGATGTAATCGAAGCACTGAAAACATTGTTGCTCAAATCGATCCAAGCGTTTGGATATGTTGACACGGGAAGCTACCGTCTGAGTGGGTCGTCTGGGGAGTGGTGGCTCGGCAGGCTTGTCCTCAGCTGGCGGTGGTGGTGGGACATCATCAACAACGTTCTCTAGGTCCTCGCCTTCCTGGACAAGGCGGAAGTGAAAGTGGCCGCCACCTGGCCGTCGCTCTACCATCCTCATGGAGAGCATGCTCTGGATTCCCTGGGAGGACATCTGGCCAAGTAAGGTGTACGAGGATGTCTGGACTACGGTGTTGAATAGGCCGCAGTAACGGCCTAGTCTCGTGATGTAAGGGCCCATGGAAATGACACCTCTTCGGTGCCTCTCAGTCTGGTGCTGCATGGCCAACGCTATGAAGTAGACAAGGTCGATGGGGTGGCCATTGGCCATACACCAGAGGAAATAGACGTCGTGAGTGTTGACGATGCCTGTACTCTCCCGTCTACCTATTAAGGTGTGAGCAAGGAAGGTGTGAATATACCTAAGAGAAGGAGGGAGGGCAGTCGCCTTGCTGACGCTGGGGTTATAAACTTGCCATCCTGGGGCGATCTCATTCCAGTAGTCGAGGGGCCAGATGTGGATGCGACGAGAGAGGGTGGGGAAGTCTTCTTCTGCCACGAACTGCTCGGTATAGAGATCGAGAGCTGTGCCAAACTCTGGGACACTCAGTTGTTGCACAAGACCTCCTAATCCGAATTGGACCGTGCCGGGATCGTCGAATCTATTCATGACAGTCTGGAGGTGGAATGTGGAGCAGAACTCGAGAGTGAGTTCTAGGTAGGTGGGCTCCACAATCCTAAAGAACTGGTCCCATGGGTCGGTGGCTAGCAGGGCTCGGACATCGTCCACCAGGTTAATTTGAGCGAGGGCATCCTAGTCAATGCATCGGCCCATCGAGATAGTGCGTGCTCGGAGTAACTGATAGCGTTCCTCTTGGGAGTCCTGCGAAAATGTGAGGAACGGGTGGCGTGTCTCGGAGGTGGGCCTCGATGAAGAACTTCCGGGTCCCTTTCGTTTTTTGGAAGCGGAGACAGCAGCTTTTCTGGCACGCGAAGATGGCATAGTATCTGAAATAACAAAACACAAGCATTAGTTCTAAAAATTAAGATTAGAAATAATTTAAAATTAATATTTTTCCTAAAATAACAAATGAGAAGTAACCTGAATAGTAAAATCTAATCATATTAAAAACTTGTAACAAAGAAAACTAGGAATTATGGGTATATATAGTGATTTTTATGAAAAAATGGCATGCAAATATGTGTCCAAGTGGCAAAATAAAATGGAATCTAAATGGCAAGCAAAAATAAAATTAAGTGACATGTAATCCAAATTGATTCAATATTATTCTAGAGTATTCATCCTATATTTCCTAATTCTATGCTTAAATCAACAATTAGACTAAAGAAAAAATAAATGAAAACTTAAAGAATTGAAATAAAAATAAATGAGAAAAATGAGAAAATAGAACCAATTATGAGTTGCACGGTCGTGGGGGGCTGTTACACGGGCGTGGGGATGATGAAATCTGGTATGGTGGCGTTTGGAGGGTTGTGGCAGCGTTTGTGGTGGTTTAAGGAAAGGTTTGGGTGAGAAATGTTAGGGTTTGAGTGAAAAGGGAGAGTGAAAAATGCCTCTTATTTATACATTATGGGTCACACGGGCATGTCACACGCCCATATGATTCGTATTTAGCCCGTGTTTTTTGAAAATCAGAGGTTTTAGCGCGCCATGTCCCGATGAGCACGCCTGTGTGGTTGATTCGCATGGCCGTGTGCGATCAGGTCTTCGTTACTCACACGGTCGTGTGATGGTATACACTGCCGTGTGCAATCGTGTTCGTGTATCACACGGTCGTGTGATATGTGCCACAGGTGTGTGAAATTTAGCAGTGTCTTCCACGGGCTAGGGACACGGGCGTGGGGATTTGTGCAAGCCTCTGTTAATACTACAGGGTTGCCATGGCCATGCCCCACAGCTGTTGGGGAGGTGTTGATAGCCCGTGTGGAATTCGTAAGGTCGCCATTGCCATATCACACGGCCGTGGGGATTTATCGATGGCCCGTGTTTTGGGGAAATTTTGCTCTATTTGTACACAGTCTGGGTGCACGACCGTGCCCCTGTTTCCAGTGTGCACATGGCCTAAGGCACGCCTGTGTGCCTGGCCATGTGGTCCTAATTTTCTGCATACAAAAAGTTGGTTTATGCATGAAAAAATACTAAAAAATTTTAAAGAAAAGAAAGTTACTAAGTTAGTGCTCGGGTTGCCTCCCGAGAAGCGCTAATTTAGAGTCTAAGCTTGACTTTACCTGGATGTGTCAAGAAGGGGTGTGATGGAGCCGAAGCTCCTCCCTGTTTTCTGTAAACTTCTCACCTCTATAATGTTTAAGCTTATGGCCGTTTACCTTGAACGTACCGTGGTTAGGGTGAGTTACCTCAATGGTGCCGTATGGAAAGACATTTAGAACAGTGAAATGACCTGACCATCTTGATTTGAGTTTTCCAGGGAATAGTTTCAGCTTTGAGTTGTAGAGTAAGACGAGGTCACCTGTTTTGAATTGCTTTGGTTGTTTCAGCCTTTCGTCATGGCGTCGCTTCATGGCTTCCTTATATAGTTGCGAGTTCTTGTAAGCATTGAAGCGCCATTCATCAAGCTCATTCAACTGCATTAATCTCTTTTCTCCTACACTTTTAAAATCAAAGTTTAAAAACTTTATAGCCCAGAATGCTTTATGTTCAAGTTCAAATGGTAGATGACAGTTTTTTCCATAAACAAGCTTATAGGGAGATGTTCCTATGGGTGTTTTGAAAACAGTTCTATAAGCCCATAATGCATCATCTAATTTTCTTGAACAGTCTTTCCTATTTGTTTCTATTGTCTTTTCTAGGATACGTTTTAGCTCTCTATTCGTCACTTCGACTTGGCCACTAGTTTGTGGGTGGTAAGGGGTAGCTGTTCTATGGTGTACTCCATACCTTTTCAAAACCTTTTCAAATTGAGTATTGTAAAAATGTGTACCCCTATCACTAATGATTACCCTAGGTGTTCCAAATCGAGAAAAAAGTTTTTTTAAGAAGTGTACTACCACCCTAGCATCATTTATAGGTAGAGCTTGGGCTTCTACCCATTTCGACATGTAATCTACTGCTACTAGTATGTATTTATTCCCAAATGAATTAGGGAATGGACCCATGAAATCAATACCCCATACGTCAAATATTTCACATGAAAGTATATAGTTCTGAGGCATTTCATTATGCTGAGAGATATTACCTGTTTGTTGGCATTTATCACAAGAGGTCACATACCTGTTGGCATCTCTGAAAAGTGTAGGCTAGTAAAAACCTGATTCGAGTACCTTATGAGCAGTTCTAGTTCCACTGTGATGTCTTCCTGTGGGTCCTGAGTCGCAGTGATTCAAAATTTGATATGTTTCTTTGTCATCAACGCATCTTTGTATAACCTGATCTGCACAAATTCGGAAAAGGAAAGGATCTTCCCAAAAGTAGTTTTTCACATCAGCAAAGAATCGCTTCTTTTGCTGATGGTTCAGCCCTTTTGGGGTTATGTTAGCCGCTAAATAATTCGCAAAATCAGCAAACCAAGGAGGTGTCGTATCTACTAAGGCTAAGAGTTGTTCCTCAGGGAACAAATCGTTCATCTTGTCTAGATATTTGGGCTGTGCGGTCTCTAGCCTTGAGAGGTGATCTGCTGCTAAGTTTTCGGCTCCTTTCTTGTCCTTTATTTCCAAATCAAATTCCTGTAACAATAGAATCCATCTTATCAATCAAGGTTTTGCATCAGTTTTAGTTAAGAGGTAGCGAAGAGTTGAATGATCAGTATAAACAATGACTTTTGACAAAATTAAATAAGATCTAAATTTTTCAAATGCAAAAATAACAGCTAGCAATTCTTTCTCTGTGGTCGTGTAATTTGCTTGAGCAGCTGTCAAGGTCCTGCTAGCATAATAGATCGGCTAGAAGTGTTTGTCCCTTCGCTGTCCCAAAACTGCACCTACTGCAAAATCACTTGCATCGTACATTAGTTCAAAAGGTAGATTCCAATCAGGTGAAATCATAATCGGGGCGTTAACTAACTTTTCCTTGAGGTTGTTGAAAGATTCTAGACATTCTTGGTCAAAGTTGAAGGGTATGTCTTTTTCTAATAATTTAGTTAAAGGCTTAGCTATTTTAGAAAAGTCTTTAATGAATCTTCGATAAAAACCGGCATGTCCTAAAAAGCTTCTTATAGGCTTAATTGAATTAGGAGGAGGTAGTTTTTCAATAGTTTCAATTTTCGCTTTATCTACCTCTATCCCTTTGCTAGAAATTTTATGTCCTAAAACAATACCCTCTTGAACCATAAAATGGCATTTTTCCCAGTTTAGCACTAAATTTGTCTCTTCACATCTGATCAAAACATGTTCTAGATTATTAAGACAAAGTTGGAAAGAATTACCCAAAAACTGAGAAATCATCCATAAATACCTCCATGATGTCTTCCACAAATTCATTGAAAATAGCTAGCGTACATCGCTGAAAAGTAGCAGGTGCGTTACATAAACCAAAAGGCATTCTGCGATAAGCAAACGTACCATATGGGCATGTGAATGTAGTTTTCTCCTGACCTTCTAGAGCTATCGAGATCTGGAAGTAACCAGAAAGGCCATCTAGGAAACAATAATACATATGACCTGATAATCTTTCCAACATCTGATTAATAAAAGGCAATGGGAAATGATCTTTTCGAGTGGCGTCATTCAGCTTCCTGTAGTCAATGCAAACTCTCCATCCTGTGACTGTTCTTGTAGGTATTAACTCTTCCTTGTCATTAGACACCACGGTCAATCCACCTTTCTTAGGAACAACATGCACAGGGCTTACCTAAGAACTGTCAGAAATAGGATAGATAATACCTGCATCTAGAAGTTTAATTACCTCGGCTTTTACAACTTCTTTCATATTGGGATTCAATCGTCTCTGTGCTTGCACTGATGGTTTGAATTCGTCCTTCATTAAAATTTTGTGGGTGCAGAAAGAAGGATTAATTCCCTTGATATCTAAAATTTTCCAAGCTATAGCACGTCTGTGTTCTCTTAACACATGGAGTAGTTCCTCTTTCTCTGCAAGGCTTAAATCAGATGCAATAATGACTGGTAAAGTTGATTCTTCCCCTAAAAAGGCATATTCTAAATGATCTGGCAGTTGTTTTAGTTCTAATTTAGGGGGTTCAGTACTGGAAGGTTTCTGTCTCAATTCATCACTCATCTTTAAATTCTCATAACTTATGTGCCTAGCGATGATTTCATTAGAATCTAATTCTTTCCTTACTTCCTTGATTTCAGGGGTGGTTTCATCTTTCCCCCCACCTTGAACGAGACACAGTTCCAACGTGTCTATGAGAGAAAGTTCCTGAAGATTGTCTTGAACAAAATAATCAATAATATCAATAAAATAACACGAATCATTTTGTTCTTTAAAAAATCTCATGGCATCATAAATTTTAAAGACAACTTCTTCCTCACCAACTCTAAGTACTAATTTGCCATCCTCTACATCAATAACAGCTCTAGCAGTGGCTAAAAATGGTCGTCCCAAAATCAAAGGTACTTCAATATCGTCATCCATGTCAAGCACAACAAAATCAATAGGGAATATAAATTTATCTACCTTTACTAGCACATCTTGAATGATTCCCCTAAGATATTTAACAGATCTATCGGCTAATTGAATACTCATCCTAGTGGGCTTGGGTTCCCCAAGACCCAGTTGTTTGAACATTTTGTAAGGCATAAGATTAATGCTAGCACCTAAATCAGCTAAAGCTTTATTAATAAGTAAACTACCAATCAGACAAGGGATAGTAAAACTCCCTGGATCTTTCAGTTTTGCTGGCAATTTATTTTGGAGAATAGCTGAGCATTCCTCGTTGAATTCTACCGTGGCCAATTCTTCCAATTTCCTTTTATTTGTCAGAAGTTCTTTAAGGAACTTCGCATACTTCGGCATCTGTGAAATTGCTTCAACAAAAGGTAAGTTAATGTGTAATTGTTTGAAAAGTTCAAGGAACTTACCGAATTGAGCGTCTGTATGGTCATTCTTCAATTTTTCCAGATATGGGATGCGCGGTTTGTATTCTTTGAGTGGCGATGGAGTGTTATCCTTTGGTTCTGATGCCTTTTCTTTAAATTTCTAGGATAGTCTTCTTTTCGGGTTCGGCTAGGACCTTTCCATCTTTTAAAGTAATCGCCTTAACATGTTCTCTGGGATTTGGCTCAGTATTACTTGGTAATCCTCCCTATGGTCTTTCTGAAATTAATTTTGCAAGTTGACCAATTTGGTTTTCAAGCCCTTGAATTGATGCTCGCTGATTTTTCAGTGCTGTTTCAATGCTTTGAAAACGTGTCTCTGATGCGGCCATAAATTTAGTAAACATCTCCTCAAGATTCGGCTTCCTCTCATGTTGCGGTGGTGGTTGCTGAAATCCTGGAGGAGGCTGTTATCTTTGATTTCCTTGTCCTCCCCATGAAAAATTTGGGTGATTTCTCCAACCTGCATTATAAGTATTGCTATAAGGGTTATTTTGAGATCTAGAATTGTTACCCATATAGTTGGCTTGTTCTGTTTCCATGCTGTGTCCATAAGATGCGAAATCTAGATTAAACATGTTTCCTTGAGTCGTGTCGCATTGCATCACTGATTGTGCCTGCGTAGAACTAACAAAATTATCAAACTTTTTATTCAAGAGTTCTACTTGGTTAGTAAGCATGGCGACAGCATCAATACTATAAACTCCTGCGGCTTTTGTTAGCTTTGTCCTCATGACTTGCCACTGATAATTATTCAATGACATCTCTTCAATAAATTCATAAGCTGCTTCAGGTGTTTTATTATTGATCGTCCCTCCTGCGACTGCATCGATCATTTGTCTAGTTGACGGGTTTAAACCGTTGTGGAAGGTTTGAATTTGTAGCCACAAAGGCAGACCATGATGAGGGCACCTCCTCAAAAGATCTTTGTATTTCTCACATGCATCGTATAGTGTTTTTAAATCCATCTGCACAAAAGAAGAAATATCGTTTCGTAATTTGGCTGTTTTAGCTGGAGGAAAATATTTAAGTAAAAACTTTTCAGTCATCTGCTCCCATGTGGTAATTGAGCCTCGTGGTAAAGAATTTAACCACTGTTTGGCTTTATTTCTCAAAGAGAATGGAAATAGCCTCAATCGAATGGCATCATCAAAAACGCCATTTATTTTGAAGGTATCACAAAGTTCCAAAAAATTGGCTATGTGTGAGTTCAGATCTTCGTCCTGTAAACTATCAAACTGCACCAATTGTTGTATCATCTGAATAGTGTTAGGCTTTAACTCAAAATTATTAGCAACAATAGTTGGTCTAAGAATGCTAGTTTGGGTACCAGCCAAACTAGGTTTTGCATAATCATACATAGGGCGAGGAGCTTCTTCTTGATTTGCTAGCGGCGCGACTATTGCGGGAAGTGGTGGAACATTCTGATTTGTTTCCATCACGTCTGTAGGTTCTGGCTCTTGCTCAGGTTCTTGTTCTGGATAATGTAAACTACGTCTAATTTCCCTGCGATTTTTTTTTTGCGAACTGTCGCTTCTAGATCTTCGTCGAAAAGTAGTGGTCCTGTTGGGTTGTTTCTAGTCATAAACTAAAAATACCGAAAAGAAAGAAAACTCAGAAATTTAAAAGAAAAGAAAAATAAAAATAAATAAAAATTGAAAATAAAAATAAAAGAAAAATAAATAAAGATATATATATATATTAATGGCTAAAGTAATAGAAATCGAGCTTTCGTAATATTTTAGTTCCCCGGCAACGGCGCCAAAAACTTGATATCGCGTGATAAAAAGTAATAAAATTTATAAAGACTTGATTTCACCAAAACTAACTAATATCATGACGTTGAGGCAAGCGCACCTGTCGAACAGTAGTATAGTTTAGTGGCAAGACCGAGTTATCGTACCCAAGGGAACCAAAAGTACTCGTACTTACTTCTTTTCTATTATCTAGACTAAAAATAAAAGAGGTTTGTTTAAACTAATTCTAAATTTAACTAAGAAAGCGTAAAAAGTAAATTGGGAAAACTTTTTGGGAAAAGCTAATTAATATGGACAATATTCAAGGGAGAATCCACCTAGACTTCACTTGTTATTATTTTCTTGAACTATATGATTTCTTTACTTGACTTGATCCGTAGAGATCCTTAATTTATGCTAAACCACCTGTCGAACAGTAGTATAGTTTAGTGGCAAGACCGAGTTATCGTACCCAAGGGAACCAAAAGTACTAGTACTTTCTTCTTTTCTATTATCTAGCCTAAAAATAAAAGAGGTTTGTTTAAACTAATTCTAAATTTAACTAAGAAAGCATAAAAAGTAAATTGGGAAAACTTTTTGGGAAAAGCTAATTAATATGGACAATACTCAAGGGAGAATCCACCTAGACTTCACTTGTTATTATTTTCTTGAACTATATGATTTCTTTACTTGACTTGATCCGTAGAGATCCCTAATTTATGCTAAACACTCCGTCGAGGTGAAGAGTAACTAGGCCTAAGTTGTTAATTAAAGTTCCCTTATTAATTAACTCCCTAGGTTGCATTAATTCGATCTATGGCTCCCCATATTAGGTTTGACCCTAATCCGGTAGATTTATGTCGCCCTATGTCTAGGGTTGCATGCAACTCCGCTTAACTATGGTAGATCTACTCTTATCACAGGGACTTTTGCTCCTCTGTTCTAAGCACATCTAATTCTTGAAATAATACCTAGGATTATTAAATCAAGAAGGAAGAACGCATAATTAAGAACAATTCAAGTATTTATCAAATAAATCAAGAATAAATAACAAGATCTGTCTTAGGTTTCATCCCCCTCAAGTATTTGAGATGTTTAGTTCATAATGAAGAAAGAAAACATCTCAGAAGATATAGAACAATAAAACATAAAAGAAACCAAAAACCCCTGCAGGAATTTAGGGAGATCCTCTATGTTACTGCAGAATTCCGGCTTCTGAGATGAATTAATTCGTTTTTCCTTTGGAGTAATCCCTTGCTTCTACCCTCAGTGTGGCAGAAAAACAAGAAAAAAAATATATCTCAAGACGTCTCTCTGCCTTTGCCTCATGAGGTCTTTATATAGAAAGCTTGTGGGGAGCCTTTCTTAGCCTCTAAGCATCCCAATTTGAGTGAAATTCCCCTTCCTCACGACTAGAACACGCCTGTGTGCCACGCCCATGTGACTTCGACAGAGGCCTGTGATATTCTATTTATGGGGCACGGCCGTGTGGCCTGGCTGTGCTTGTCGGGAATGGGCCGTGTGATCTTTATGTTACACGGCCGTGGCACACGGCCGTGTAGTAATACCTTGGGCCGTGCGTTTAGCTATTTTTAGCCCATTTTCCTCATTTTTGGTCCATTTTTGGTTCTTTTCTCTTCCCCATGCTCTTCTAAATATAAGATTTGAAAAAGAAAGGTTAAGAGCACCAATTCTCACTAAATCATTAATAATTCATCCAAAATATAGGCAAAATATGAGGTAAAAATATGTATAATTAAGCGTTTATCAAGTATAATGATAATTTCTCACCCTTAAGGGGTATTTTAGTGGATACTCTATTATGACGAGTTTTAAGCATGTTACAGTCACTAATAGTCTTTTTTTCATCTCAGCAGTCAATTTAACAGTTTTTAGTAGTTTCAGTTACTGGGCCCTAAAACCCCTAATGGGCCCTATAGTGTCCATTGGATCTCTAAGCCCATTTAGTCCAAGTTTAACATTTAGTTACCAGTTTTAGCAGTTTCAACCCCACAGTCTGCCAGAATACCCTTAATGCCTATTTTACCCAAATGGGCCCAAAAGCCCATTGGGCCCATATTCAGCCCATCGAGGCCCAACTTACCGACGTGCACGAAATTGCACACTCGCCCAACCTACCAGTAGCGATTTCAGATCCATCGTATTCCTATCGACTTGAGAGCGTTCGTACGCTTACAAGCCCACGAAATGCCAGAACTTCGACATTTCGGCTTTTCGACTTTTGTCGATTTGAACCATGAAAGGGGTGTTCGATACACACACCTGTTTGTGCTTTCACCGGTGAAGACTCCTAAGTGATATCTCCTACAATCCATCACTTAACCGATTAGACCACAGATCCTCAAAAACCACAGTAGAAAATCCCTTACCACAATCGACCAATGTCCCTAATGGCCATGAAATCTTACCTTGTCGACTTAGATGCACTAGATCTAAATCTGGTTGTATCGATGCCTTCAGTTCCTCGTTTGCTCTCCTCTTTTGCTAACTAACACGTATAAGAACCAAAATACCACACTGGGTTATCAATAGACTACGTCGACAGCCTCCCTAAGTACAAGGGATTTCGGCTTTTTCCTTAACTTTCAAGAAAACCAATGTATTCAGTATTTGATCACTTACCGATGACTCTGCTTGATGAATACTGCTTCCACGCCCTCTCTAAACTAGATCCGTAATAGTTCTAGCCCTAAACGCTAGCAGAGAATGGCTCTAAGAGGTTCAGCTTTAGGACCTATACTCAGGTACTCTTGTCGACACAACAGAGGAATAGGGGCAGTGAATCGATGGCAAAGGAAATAGATGTGAGGGATTCGATTTATTGAAGAATTTAAGAGAAGAAAAGGATGATTTTGGCAAAAGAGGTAGTCGGCAATAGAGAGTTTCGGCTTCTAGAGGTTGCTGACAGAGGTTGAAGAAAAGAAAAGAAGAAATAGATTGATTCGGCTTAGAAGGGTTTGCAATGGGATGACATCAGCTTGAAGAGAGAATGGTAGGATGGAATCAGTTCAAGGTGCAAGAAGAAAGGAAGAAGAAGAATAAAGGATGAAGAAAGAAAAGAAGTGAATTCGGCTAGGAGGAGTAATCGGCAATAGGGGTTTTGGGGTAGTAGTGTTCGGCTATTAGGTCAAAAAAGTAGAAAAGAATGGCAAAAAGAATAAAAAAATAAAACTCTAGTATGCTATACCCAATCGGTAGAAAAGGAGTTCACTTACCTAGAGAAATCGGCACACTAAATACCCAAATGACGAATGTGCTATGCCTAGGGTTGCATGCCAAAATTGCACTATCACAGAGTCCCTTGGCCGGCCACTGTTTCTCAAATTCAAATTCCCCTAAAATCTCTCCTTGATCCACTCTCATGAGCAATTCAAACTCTCCATGACAGAGTTTCACTTGAGTGCCAACACTTGACCACACATGCACATAAAAAATAAAAGTACCTTTAACTAACCTTGACTTGAACCCTAGACCTCCTATTCCCTCCTAGGCGCCACTTTTTTAGGAGCCTTGTGGCGCCACCTTGCCACTTTGCCAAGGCTCCCTTTGTGACAAATTTTACCAAGTTTTTCTTAAGAGCCCTCTTGACCAAGTTCCTCCCTTTCACTTAAAAACATACTTTGCTATTTTTATCGGGTTTTAACCTAAGTTTGGGCCTCCTAAAGGCCCACTAACGTACTTAAACACAAATTTAATAGTCTTAATATAGAAAATACACAATTTCAACAAAACGCAACAACCCAAAAAAAATCCCGAAAATCAGGGCGTTACAAAAAGGTTTTAAGGGATTTAAGAGAGTTTGGGGAATTAGGGGTTAAGAGGAGTTTTAATTAGAAGTAAGCATGGTTTTAGGTTAGAGAATAGGGTTTTCAGGGGTTAAAAATTGGGTTAAATGATGATTATTTTATGAGTTGGGCGATTGGGTTGGGTTGACCTTGTAAAAAATTACACCGATGTCGCGACACAAGGATTCAGTGTCGTGACATCCCTAGAAGACTACATATGTCGTGATACACCCTGCAGTTTGGAGGTCTGACGTA
This sequence comes from Gossypium stocksii, assembly GCA_020496765.1. Lineage (NCBI taxonomy): Eukaryota > Viridiplantae > Streptophyta > Magnoliopsida > Malvales > Malvaceae > Gossypium > Gossypium stocksii. The sequence continues at coordinate 17,744,255 of CM035632.1, read as the reverse complement.
AACTGTCTGCTATGTCATGACTCCCTAGGGTTATGTCGTGACAATATCTCTATTTCGGCTAAAAACTTCCAACTTTAAGCATGTTCCGGTTTAGAGATGTACTTACATTAAATAAAAGTCAAAATCTAAACTAGGTGATTAGTTTTATATACAATAACTTAAAAAAGTTAAATAACAAATCAACTAATTTTTACGTTTTTATTCGAGGAACAGAATGTTCATTTGGTATCGTTTTTTTCAAGTAGTATCGATACCACTCAAGGGAAATAACGATACCTGGATATCAGTATCGACACCTACAGACATTTTTATGGAATTTTGCTAATTATCCCCTAAGTATAATTCCAACTGAATGTATGATTGTTTAACGAATGATTTTCATGTAATAATTATAATTAATCATTTAGACGACTTAAAAAATTACTCGGTTAACAAAAGATGATCGATTTACTTGAATCTAGCTTCTTGTTTAATGTAAATAGACAAGATGGTGGTGCGGCATCCCGTATTGGAGCCTGGCAACCAAGCCGGGTATAGGGTGTTACATGCAATAAGTTTAAATTGTGTAAGAAAATTTTAAATTTTTGTGTTTTAATGGACCGTTGGAGGACTAAATTGAGTTTGATTTCGGAATCAAAACTCAAATGTGAGAATTATAATAGTTCGGTTTTATTGACTAAATTGTGGAAAATGTAAAAGTTGAGGAATTTTGGTACAGATGAAATTGATGTAGAATATGATACTTTTATGTTGTTTTATGTTGTTCAGATTGGTTAATTAAATCAAATTATACTTTTGATCAAGAATCTCAACGACCAGGGGATGTAAGAGAAAAAGGAAAAATTGCTAGTTAGCCCCCAATAGTTGAACCATTACCATTTTGATAGGTAAGTTCATACATTATGAATCAATTCATTTATGTTTTTATATTACATTAAGATTGTTAATATTGATTGTTGGTGGATTGGACTACATTATAATCTATGATGTATCCCGATAAAATTAGTAAATTCTCATATATAGGTTAGTTAGTTAGTTTGCCTAGGTTTTTAGCTCCTACATATGTTGTGGACTTGAGATTACAAGAATAGGTTCCAAGCTCCTGCATATGTTATGGACTCGAGAATACATGATTAGGTTCCAAGCTCCTGCATATGTTGTAGACTCGAGAATACAAGATTAGGTTCTGAGTTCCTGTATATGTTGAAGACTTGAGAATACAGGAATATTAAGCCCTGGCCAGGCAATTTATCATGTAGGTTTAACCCAAATAGATAACCAGGCACTATTATTTTCACCTATATACTGAGGTTTTTTATGAAATTTCATTAAGAAGGATTGCTATTAAAGTCTTGGAGACATACTATTCAAGATTGGCTAAATGACTATTATATTTTGATTATGAGATCAAAATTGGTTTGCTTGGAAACGAGAATGCTTATGGGTTTTCATATGGTTAAGCTCAAAGTATTATATATATTGATTATGTGGTTAAATTTTGATAGGTTTATTTGTATCTCATATTGAATTTCTTTATGATAAGAATTTGAGGTAAATGAATTTTTATATTATATGAGCTTACTGAGTATTTTATATACTTACCCGTATTATTACATTTCTGTAGATTTTGGACGTTTAGAATATGTCAATTGGATCAATGAGAAGCTTATACCTACTGTCACTAAATTTGGTAGATTTTGAAGTTCAATAGTTGGTTACTTGTGGCATGTATATGGGATGTTTATGTAGCAAGCTAATGATCATGTTTTGGCATTTTGGTTGTGAATGAGATTATATGAAACTTTGATCTATTAAATGTTCAGTACCTATGTGATACATGGTAATGAGATGACGTTGGTCAAGTTTTGAATGGTTTTATATGTGTTAAGGTAATAGCATGTATTGGCTATGAATGTTGGTAATTGTTGATGTTGGAATTATTGATTTGAATGGCATGAGTGGATGATGTTCCATGTTTGAATTGTGGTGCAAATTATGGAATATTGGTTAGGCACATAGGTGGAATATGAATTGGTATATTTTGGCATGTCTTGGTACATTTTGAATATGTTTATGTGATAGTAATTTCATGGCTTGAGTTTGAAGGTATTTTTGGGTACACACGGCTTGTGACACGGTTTGCCACATGGTCATGTGCCGCACATGGTTGCAGGACATGGACGTGTGCTCTCTTTGATTTTGGGTATAGGTTTGTTCACACAGCCTCAGAGAGTTACACAGCCTGACGACACGGTCGTGTGACCTTAACTTACATGGGCACAAGTTATTATACGGTTTAGCTACACAGCCATGTTATTGAGCCACACATGTTGAGCTCTGCCACACAGCCTGGGCTCACAGTTGTGTGACCACTGTTTGCACTTTTTACTCAAATATTTGTAAAATTTTTATTTTAATCTAGAATTCTTCACGATTTATTTTAAATGTTTTGTAAGCTCGAGTTAAGTCTCGTTTTGATTTAATAACATGGAAAATGATTGCAAATGAAATATTTGGTTTTTTATTTAAATTGTGAATAGTATTTTAGTTTTATAGTTATAATACCTTATAGCTCGAGTTGAGCGACCGAACCGGGTATAAGGTGTTACAATGTATGTAGCCTTTTGGTTGGTTTTTAAATTTTTGATTGAGGTGCCAATTATGGCATATTGGTTAGGCACTTAGGATTGTTGTTAAAGTGATATTGTTGGTATGTTAGATAAGATTGAATTGGTTTAAAACGTAAGTTAGTTTATAATTTTGGATAGATGTGAAATGGTAAGTATATGATTATGTTGGATATGATTAGGTATGTCCTTAGTTGATGATTTTTATGCCTATAATTGTATCTAAGGGGTACCATTTGAGTTTAGGTGATTTTGGCTTGAAATAAACATTTTAAAGATATGATTTTACTATTTATGAGCTTAAGTCTCGATATTAAGGCATTTACTATTGACATTTGGCCATATAAATAGTTTTAAAATGAGCAAAATCGTGATTTAGTATTGATATTTAACAAGGTATCGATACTCAGCTATAAATTCTAAGTACCAACTTTAAATTTTTGAAATTTTACAATTTGATCCTATTTCATGCCTAAATTTCACAATTAAGCCCTTGTTTACTTCAATTTATTATATTATAATATATGTGAATGGTACTTATATAAATTGCATGTAATTATCTTGTTTTTGTGTGTAGCATCCTATTACTCGGGTTCGACAACCAAATCGAGTAAGGGGTGTTACAACTCGACTATTCCACTATCCAAAGCATCTAATTCATTCATCTTTGATGTGAATAGCACAACATTGCTCACATAGTTGGTTTCCCCATCACTCCATGTCAAGTATAAAAATTCTTCCTTCTTCTTTTTAGGGGTATTAGCATATTCTACTTAGATATGCCCAAATCCATGGAACTCGTGTCATTGAATTCCATGTTTATTCTCATTAAAAATTTTATTTGACTTAGATTTGTTCTTGACTTTCCCTTCTGGATAGCCTTGGATGACTTAGATCGTTTATTCCTTCCAAACTGCTTCTTGGCTTCTTGTTTAACCCTTGAGTAAGTAAAAGAAATTATTATTGCATCTCCTTGATAATAATGCTTTGTTTAGTGGGTACAATTTCTACCACTGAAAAGGAAATGTTCTTCTCATATTTTGAATTGCCCTTCTTGGACTCTTCCAAGTTGGTTTCAAAGGTTTGGAGATATTCAATTAATTCATCAATCCCTATGGCATCAAATCCTTGGCCTCCTCAATGGTTGTTACTTTGATGTTAAGTCTCTCAGGTTATGACCTAAGGTTGAGTATTCATTTCCTAATGCAAAAGGCCAATTGGCTAGATCACAGAGTTTTACATAAAACTCTCCAATGGTCTAAAGTTTCAAATTTTGTTGTCAGCATCTAAAGCTTAGGTTATTTCACTGTATTGGTTCCTTTATGAGTTGTCTCCAGAATTTCCCATGCATCATTCCATTCAGTACACTTAGAAATACTCCTGAACTCTTGTGCATCTACTTCACTGAAAATAACATAAAGTGATTTAGAGTTAGTATTAGCAGCCCGTTCTTCTTTAATAGTCTAGGTTGCATCAGCCTCTGAAGTTTTTACTCTTTCAGTTTAAGTGAAGGGATGAGTCCATCTAGTTAAAACAACTCTTCAAGATCATTCATCTGTTGACTTGATGAATGTTTCATCTTGGCTTTCCAATATGCATCATTCGCTCTATCAAGCGTTGGGGGCGTAAGACTAAAGATTCTTCCACTGCAAGCTAATATATTAACCAGGATAATCACTATTTGTGTTAAGTAAGAGGCTCTAATATCAATTATAGAAATGAGGGGTACTTGTTTTCCAAAATAGAAATAGTGATTGCAATAGTGCTTGGAATGTGGCCATAGTTTCAATCACGAAACTAAAAGTGCATAAAAGATAAATATGAACACTTGATATGTAAAGCCTCAATTTAAGAAGTTTGACCTCAATTTACGTATGTAAAGCCTTGCCCAGAGCAATATCAACTATCTTTCTTACAGTACAACTAAGGATTTAATTCCAAACACTAGTCTAACATTCACTAATTTAGCAACCTTACCACTGTGCAGAGACTAGATCACTCACCCTCTAAGCTTCCCTCTCGAAAGTTTAGTTTTACAACTCAAGAGACTCTCTTGATTGCTTATAGAAATAATACACACATAAAATTTTCCTCACTTGAACAAATTTATGCCCTCCAAACCTCTTAGTCTCTCAATTTAACATAGGCAAAAATCAAGTTTATATACTACTTAAGTTTTGTTGACATAAGAGTTGTAGTCTAATCACTTTTCTAAAAAGTAAAGCTAAAAATTAGAATAGGATAATAATTGCTTAAGAGCCTAGGTGTAATTGAAAGTTTTCAACTATAAAAAGTGATTTTACTTAATTTGCAAGTAACCAAACTTGAAACACAAGAACTAATCTTCAAGTCTTCAATTTTAACTCAATTGGTCTTAATATTTTAGGCTCTAACTTTTCCCAATATCTTTAAAACAGATAATCCAATACTTTCGTTCTAAAATTTGTCAACTCTAAAAATAGGCAAGTTCGAGAATGAAACAATACCTGAAGTTATGCCCACTGTTTTAGCCTTATAAATTTTCCTTGCCTTCAAATGTGTCAACATAGTTTTTTTAGTAAAAGGGAAAAACTTGAGTTTTATATGGAAAGCTTAGGTTTTTACGTGGAAAATTCATTTTTCTTTTTAATTTTCGCTTTTTTAGAATTAGTTTTAGTTTTTTTTCCTGATAAAAGGAAAAACCGGAGGTTTTACAAGGAATTAACTGGTTTTATAGGAAAAGTTTAGGTCTTTATAAGAAAAAATCATTTTTATCTTTTTAATTTCCTTTAATTTTTTTCATTTTCTAGAATTAATTTTAAACTTTTCCCTAGTAAAAGGAAAAACTTGGGGTTTTACAAGGAATTACCTGGATTTTTATAGAAAAACATTTTATCTTTTTCATTTCCTTTTCCCCCTCGTTTAAAATTAATTTTATGTTTTTTCTAGTAACAAGGGGGAAAAGTTGGGTTTTTCCAATGAATTACTTGTGTTTTTACAAGGAAAATCTAGATTTTTACAATAAATTGAGTTATTAGAAACTTAGGGTTTCATCTCCGCAATTGAATAACTTAAATTCCTATAAAAACTTAAATTTTTTTCTTTTTAAAAAAAGAAATAAGTGACCAAAATGAACATTGAATTAATTACTTGTGACTAAAATGGGAATAATTTTTAACAGTAGTGCGTAAAATAAAATATTTTTTTACTGTGGTGCCTAAATGAAATTATTAATTTTTCGGTGTTCAAAATGAAAATTGGTGAACTTTTAGTGCCTATTGTATAGTATAACTTTTATATTTGTATAAAATCTGCGATAGAATTAAACAAATACTAAATCATTTGGGGATGGAAAAAACAATTGTATTCAATTTTAACAAAATAAAAGGTATATAAATGCTAATTAATATAAATTTTAAAAGATTTTAGGGGTTATCTTTAAATTTTAAAGTTAATTCATATGCATATATAGATAATGTAATAGCCCGCCCGACGTAGATCATACCTATATGTTGTTGGCGTATAATTAAGTAAGCCAGGGTAGTAATGGGGGTGGGTTATCAGTTAAAGTGTTGGGTTGGCATGTTGTGTGAATTTATCAGTACAACCTTGTGAGGGACACCTTGTTAGAATTCGCCATTTGGAGAACTCTAAAGTTGGAAACTCTAGGGTTTGGCGGACTTTTTTATGATACGATTCACCAACCCCAGATGTTCTAGGCAAACTTGTTAGTTCACAAAGCGATAGGATTGCTTTATGTGGAAATGATAGCTCGATGAGTATAGTTAGAGTTTTGTTAAGACTTAGTTAGAATTGAACTAGATATGTTTTTAGGTATCTGAATGACTTGTGTAGTTGGTTACTTAAGTGGTAGTAGTTGATTTTGTAACAGCCCATTTTCAGTGGTGTAAAAAATAATATTTTTGGGGTCACAATTTTGACAAGCGAGTTAGTGTTTTGTTATTTATTTAATATTTATGAAGTTATATTAGGGTCATATTAAAATTTAGTTAAGAGATTTTCATGTTTAGTTAGTTAATTAGCTAAAAAAGACTAAATGGTAAAAGTTACAAAAGTTAGTTGATATTAGTTAAATGGTTTAAATGGCTATGGAAATGTAAACTAATGGACTTAGTTGGTAAATAAGCCATATAGATAGATAGTGGACAATTATGGACATGTTTTGTTATTTATTAAGTTAAAATCATAAGGGCAAATGGTAACTAAGTAATAAATTAACATAAACAAAAGATGAAAATAGTTGTTATCTTCCTTATTCACCTAGCAAAATTGATTATCCATGGAAGCAGAAACCAAGCATTCGGCCAAGCTTCAAACTCATGCATGGCATGTAATTTTTGCCCATTCTTTTTATGAGTTTAATGTTTTTGAGTCTATTTTAGCTTAATCTAACTAATCCGAGGACCAATTTGTAAAACTGTTAAACATTTTGAATTATGACATTGATGAGTTTGAAGTGTTTTTGAAGTTTAATGGTAGATTATTTAGCCTGGTTGTTAAATAGGACTATTTTGTAAAGTAGTTTTTAATGACTTTAATGTTTAGGATTAAATTGTTAAAGTAGGAAAATTTCATGGAATTTAAGTGAATTTTTTTATAAAAATGGGCTGAGTAGGGACTAGGCAAAAATTGACTAGCATGGTTTTTCATTAATGTACTTAATTTGTAAATTTTGGGATTTAGGACTAAGTTGCATGGAAAGTAAAATATTGAGGTAATTTTGTACATAATAATGGAAGGACTTAATTGTATAAATCCGCTTATTTGAGTATTGGAATTGGAATAATTGAACAAAAATATTTATCTAGATCAAGAAACAACTCAAATAGACACAAATCGCAGAAAAGTCAAAGTAGCAGAGTAGTCGTCGGTTCCTAATAGAAATCATTTTGGTACATGTAAGTTCACAATTTAATTAAATTAATTTATTTGGTTGCTAGATGTAATTTGATTTATACCCATAAATCTGGTGATCAGATTCATTGACTTGAGAAACGAGAAAGACCATGGTTCAAAGATATCAGGCATTATACATGAAATGAGAAAGACCATAGTTGAAAGATACTATGGCATTAAACCTGAATGGGTAAGACCCTAGTTGAAAGATACTATGGCATTAAACGTGATTGAATCAATACCATAGTTGAAAGCTACTACTGCACCACTTCGAGATTGTGTAAGATCATGGTCAAAAGATACCACGACATCCTCTGAACAATGAAATAATTGGAAAGGTACACAAATTGAATGGTTATTGTATTAATGATCTAAGGTTTGCCATGTGAATAGGAATCAATGAATACGTAAATGATATTTGAAATAATGCATGTCTTGCAAAGTAATTTTATTCAGTAAGTTATGTTTACATTTAATCAAACTTACTAAGCATTATGCGCTTATGTTATTTATGTTTTTCCTTGTAGATCACGAAAAGCCTAGTTGATCGGGAGTTCAAGTCAGGCAATACACACTATCCATCTCTCATCTTGGTAGATGTTTTGGATTATTTTTATGTTGGTTATGAATGACAAGTACTAGGTTCTTTTGGTTTACTCGTTTATGTTGTTTATGTTTGGAATTTGACTTGGTGATACTTTGTAGTCATATATATATGTTTGGTACTTTAGTTTAATGATGTGACTGTAAATGATTTTGATATTTTGGTTGATGCCTTATGATGATAAATATAAATGTTAATGAATTATTTGAGTACTGTTAGTACATATTAAGGTGTTGTTTTGATATGAAATTGTGTGATTGTTGGAAGTAGACATGAATGGTATGAATGAATGGTAAGTTAGGTATGTGACTATATTTGGACATTGTGAACTTAAATGCAAGTTAGCTTAGTGTGGGATAGGTGTTTGATTTGGCAAATGGATTTTGGTGCCAATGAGGGCACATTGGTTAGGGACTTAGGTTGAATGTTTTGGCATGTTTAAAACTTGTTTTAATGGGTTTTGATAGCATCAAAATGGGTGAATTTGGTTTGACTTGGCATCTAAGAAAAGGGCTTTGTTTTAGCTTGATTTGGAAGGCATTTAGATGCACATGGCCTGGGACACAGGTTATCACACGACTGTGTGCCACACAGTCACACCATATAGTCTTGTATCATTTTAATTTTTGGTGCAGGTTGGTCCACACGGTCATAGAGAGTTACACGGTTGTGTGATCTTACTTCGAATACACACACGGTCTAGCACACAGCCTATGACATGACCATGTGACGTTATTTTGAATACTCTCATGGGCAAACACATGGGCTGGGACATCACCATGTAACCCATATTTCGATTGGTACATGGTTGGCCACAAGACCATGTTTCTGAGTCACACGACCTATGCTTTGTCATACATGCCGTGTGACCCCTGTTTTCAAAATTTTCTATAATTTTCTGTTTTCTTTCAAATTAGTCCCTGAATGTTCCCAAACTATTTTTAAGGCACCATAGGCTTGATTTAAGGCCGGTAAATGTATGTATGATATGAAGGAAATTAGAATTGAATGTTAATATTTTAAATTGTATATTTGTTTCTATATGATGCTAAATGTTATGATTTGTACTATAATACTTTGTAACCCTAATCTGGCGACAGAGACAGGCTAGGGGCATTACACGTTTGGTAAAAAGATTTGTAACACCACAAATCCAGCCTAGACATTATGGCTGAATATGGTGATGTCACATGGAATGGTGTTTGAAAACCTAGCTGCCCCGGAAAAGACCCTTTCAGTTTATTTACTTTTAATTGCCTCATCAATTTCAAAGACTCTTATTCGATTAATAGGTTTGTTTTAAAAACATAATTTATCGTGGAAGCTTTAGAAAATTTCACTTAAGAAAACCGCTCACGTTTAGAAAACCTTTATTTATAGAAAAACCATGTTTTTGTTGAGCTTTGTAGTAATAAATCGATAAAAGCAGATTAACTCCAAAATTAAAGCAAAAATAGTCCATAAGTCCGAATTACAAAAACAACCCAACAATTTAAATTAACCAAAAATCAACAAAAAATAGTTATTTATGTGGTCACCGTCGAGTCCTCCGTTGCACCAATCCGTCTAACTCTAGGGTTACCTGTATAGATTAAACAGAAAAGGATGAGTTTACGTAAACTCAGTGTGTAATCCGGCACAGAAATAAACATGCACAGATACAAATGTTCAGAATTAGTCAGTCTCAAATTCGAGCTAAGCCCATTACATATATAGATTTGGGCCTAAACCCATCACCGTAACAGATGCAGATGTGGGCCTTAGCCCATTATAGTTTCAGATACAAATGCAAATTTGGGCCTAAGCCCATATCAGAACAGATAAAGAAATCAGAATCCTACCCTCAGCCTCTACACACCATCTTCGACCATCCCTACACACCATGTGGGGTTTAAAACACCCAGCCAACCCTACACACCATGCGATACTGAATGCGGCACATGTCAAAAATTATGCAGCTGAGCTGCCAGAAAATAGGTGTAAACACCTTTCAGAACAATTCCTCCAATTATCATCATCCCACCCCAAAAAATAGAATTGGAAACAGAAATAGATAATATGCATTTACAATATACAGTCTAACATGCCCACTTACTTACATATGACATATATATAGCAGATGCAGTGCATACAATCATACATCAGTATCCTAATCAGTTCAGAATATCTCACAGTCAGATCACACAATTAAGGGTATAATTAGCCTTTACCAACCCTACAGTAGGCCCACAGTCATTTGGGACAACCCGTACAACCTTAGGGAACATTTCAGACGAATGGGCCCACACACCCATGTGGCTTGCCCATGCGGGCCCATGCGCCCGTGTGGCCCTACATGCTCGTGTGGCTACACAACCAGATTGGTCTTGGCCCGTATGGATCACATGGCCTGGCCCAAAAACCAACACATTCGTGTGGACTATGTAACACCCCTAAGCCCACATCCGTCACCGGAGGGTTAAGTGGCATTACAAGTCAAATATAAAACTCATTAGTACAAGTGAAACGACAATTATTAATCATATGGTATTATTAAATGTTAGCCCTATACGCTACTTATCCTATCAACACCATTTTACAGACATAGACGTGTCTTAATGCTTACTATATTTAATAAACAAATCGTTTAATGCTCAATTTAACACATAGCCGAATATGATAACCTCGTGATATAAGTGCGTTGATTTATTCTTAAAACTAATTTGCATCAAAACATTCAAACACTAATCAAAAAGCCATCATACATTAATACACCCTTTACAAAATACATACGATAATTTGGCAAGCCATTTTCGCATGGCTATCATATTTACAATATCGGTATGACACAATTTAAAAATCAAAAGTCGAACCTATACATGCCATTATTAGAGTTTTACTACCAAAAAGTACCAGAACGAGCTTGGATAGTGTGGACGACTTCGACTTTAAAAATTTCCGAGACCGTAGCTAACGAATGAGATCTATAAACAGAAGGTCAAGAGCAACAGAGTAAGCATTCGCATGCTTAGTAAGTTTTAAGCCATAAAAGAATACATTCAAAGATTAAAGCATGGTAATTCTAATACTTATCAACATCTATCTTTAACCGAATATGTCCGAGGCTAAATTTTCCCTATTCTACGTACATATAAAACAAACTTTCCTTAATTACTTTTCGAATCATATGTATAATTTCATCGTCTCAAACAACTCCAACACTTAGTCAAACATATACAATTCGGTACAAAGCTGAATCCTTATAGGCACTACAAGCACATGTACTTATTTTCTTATGTTCAACCATAATACTCTCGTATACTCAAACAAATTTAAGATACTTCCAAAGATCCAAATTTCATATACGGCAATTAAGTTTCACGTCTTTATACAGAATTCAGTATTTCTCAATTTACATAGCATAGTTTAAACAGAAACGGATTTGCCCTTCGTATATAGTACGTACCTGGTTAATTTAGACCATGAGCTTATTTACTACAATTGATAATACCCAAATTTCTTATTTCTAGCATGAATGCCTTTGGGCTTATCCCGGAATATTACACTAGCTTTCAAGCTCTTCGAGACTCGGCCCGGATGAATTATTGGCATGAATTGCCTTCGAGACTTAACCCAGATGCAACTCTGGCACGAATGCCCTTCGGGACTTGACCCGGATGCAACTCTGGCACGAATGCCCTTCGGGACTTAACCCAGATTATAACACAGAAACGTATGTATTTGGATCAATCTCATATATTTTTCACATAATTTATCACAAGTTCACATTCATTCGCCTCATTCATCAGCCATAGACAATATATTTTAACGGATTATCTATATCAGTAACTAAATGCATACACTATTTCAAATCAACTCACAAGCTAGGTTTAAATCCTTAAAACTTACCTCGCACTTTTCTGAATAATTTCGGGTCGGCTATTCCGTCACTTTAGCTTTCCCTCTATCCGATGTTGTCCCTCTTTACTCTTGAGCTTAATTAAACAAATTGAATATATTACTTCATATACCTCACTTAATCAAAACTAGATATACAATTATCCCCTCTATATCATATATATACATTCGGCCTTATCTATATATATATATATATATATATATACACTCATTCTAATGTGACACACACACATTTATTTTCTTTTCTTATACATTCGGCCAAATACCTTTATATTACAAGTCATGCCTAGCTTAGATTAGATCAAACATACATATTCTTCTAATACAACTTATCAATCAAGTCATATTAGTTATCAAAGGCCGAATATATTTCACATAGTGAGCTCAATTCATGGCTCCCCATTCGGCACATATTAGCATACACACAATCTTCCATACAAGCTAGTATTTTAGCATGGTACAAGTTCAACCACATGTTTACAATAAAATTTCAAGGCATGTGCATCCTAACCGAATGCTTCTCTAAGGTTCTCATGAACATTTCAAATCAAATTCTAAATACTCAAAACCGAATTTCCTAAGCTCTATTTACAAAAGTCTTTCATAATTTAAATCTATATGCAAGTAGTTAAATTCCTTAATTTTCCTCCACTATAAATCACTAACTAACCATCCAAACTAAATTCATTTGCCACAAATGGACATAATCGAATGTCCCATTGGCTTAATAAGTCACACAACTAAAAATTAACCAACCCCTTTCATCCTTATAACAAAATTATAAAAATAAAAAAATAAAAAAAATTTACTAAAAAGAAACATATCAAATTTCTTAGCAAATTCCCAATTCCAAATTCGGCAATTCGTGAGTGAAAATTACTCACTCATTATCTATTTCTAAACTTTCATTGAATCCCCATGATAACATGTATAATTTAGCTAAATCATCTACTAAACACCCCTTTTTAACAAACATGGACAACATCACTATTCTACCCCAAATAGCCGAATGCACAATAGAACACCCAACTCAAAGTTCAACAATTCAAATTAACAAAATTTCCAAACTAACAAAATTTCTTTATTCAAACAAATTAGCCAAATACAACTTATTCCTTTACCAATATTATAGAAATTTCATGTATCACAAAAGCTCATACATATCAATTTAGCTAGCTTTCTACTCACTTTCCCACCATTTTCATTTTAAAAACACAAACATCCAAGACTCATCACATTTCCTCCATGGCCGAATGCAAGCTTCATCAAGAGCTCAAAAATTCGTCCATTGAGCATGACAATGGCTTTAAAAACAACTCATTTTCACAATTTCACCAGAAAATAACAAAAATTTACATACCTTAATTTGATTTTCCCTAGCCGAATGCTTCTTGCCCCTTTTTCCTTATTTTCTTTTCTTTAGATCGGCTATGGAAGAAAGAATTATCTCTTCACTTTGGTGTTATCACCATTTCTTAATTTAAAAAATCATTTTTACTTATTATAAAACCTTTAATATTATTTTTCTAATATAAATGCATGGATTGTCTCACAAACATAATCATTGCCATCCACCTTAGCTCAAAAAGGTCCATTTGACATGCAAGTCCCTCAAGTAATAAACCATGCATTTTTTTGTCACTCAAATTCTACCTATAACATTTTCATATTTTAACACATGAGTCCTATCAAATATTTAACACCCCAAATCATAAAATTAAAGCACCAAATTCTCACATACTAACTACCACAAAATTTAAAACATGGATAATAATATTTTTGAAATTCTCTGACTCAGTTTAATGGTTCCGAAACCACTTCCCGGCTAAGGTCGAAATAGGGCTATCACAGACCACCTGTGTGGACTCACACGCCTGTGTGGCCCACACGGCCCAATTTGGTCCAACCCATGTGTTGCACACGGCCATACCCAGCCACCACACGGCCGTGTCTAGTGCACGACCTAGCCTTCATTAGTCACACGATCGTGTCATCGCACACGGCCTACCATACAGGGGACCACATGCCCGTGTGGCATCGACAAAACAGTTTTTTAGCTTTTCACCGAATCCTATTTTCTGCATTTCGGGTACAGACCTGGTATCATTTCGAAGCTAAAGTAACCATGAGCACTCTAGAACCTATAAATCAATATTCTAACGCCCAAATTTTGTGTTAAAATGAAACTTAAACGAAACTATATCGAGAGGTTAAACCCAATACCTTCAAAAATCTTACCTTCAATGAGAACATCTTTTCGACACCACCTCAATGGCGATCGAATAAGATGACTCGGCGTAAGCCCCCTACGGCCTCTACCATGGCCTCAAGTACCATGTCCACGGATACCTCATGCTCTCATTATCTAATACAGATTATCTACATTAAACAGTTTTATGAATCAAATACAGTTTTAGTATTTATTAACAGATGTTTTATGTAAAGCAGTATCAGAAGTTCAAAGTTTGTTTTCGAAGGTTTCAGTCTCTACCAGTTTCACTACAGTTTCAATTTCACTATAGTTTCAGTATACACTAGCTAAAGTGTTTTCAAAATAGTCTATCAACAATGTTTCCAAAATAACTATCTAAAGTGTCAAACAGAGTACAGAAGACTTACAGGATCGGCGCCGGAGACTCGGTGTACCACATACTCAATCTGAAAATTTCAAATCGTGTAAAAGCTATTTCTTTTAAAATTAAAATTTTGGAACCCAAAATTCACAGACGAGTTTTGTAACCTAGCTCTAATACCATAAAATGTAACACCCCAAACCTAGCCTAGACGTTATGACCAAATATGGCGATGTCACATGGCATGGTGTTTGAAAACCTAGCTGTCACGAAAAAAACCCTTTCAGTTTATTTACTTTTAATTGCCTCATCGATTTCAAAGACACTTATTCAATTATTCAGTTTGTTTTAAAAACAAAATTTATCACGAAAGCTTTACAAAACTTTCCATTTAAGAAAAACCATTCGCGTTAGGAAAACCTTTATTTATAGAAAAACCGTGTTTCTATTGAGCTTTGCAGTAATAAATCCATAAAAGTAGATTAAGTCCAAAATTAAAGAAAAAAAATCCATAAGTCCGAATTACAAAAACAACCCAACAATTTAAATTAACAAAAAATAAATAGAACATAGTTAAGTATTTATGTGGTCACTGTTGAGTCCTCCGCTGCACCGATCTGTCTAACTCTTGAGATTACCCGTACAGATTAAACAGAAAAAGGTGAGTTTACGTAAACTCAGCGTGTAATCCTCCACAGAAATAAGCATGCACACATACAGATGTTTAGAATCAGTCAGCCTCAGAATCGGGCCTAAGCCTATTACAGATACAGATTTGGGCCTAAGCCCATCATCGTAACAGATGCAGATATGGGCCTTAACCAATTACAGTTTCAAATAAATATGCATATTCGGGCCTAAGCCCATATCAAAACAAATACCATAATTAGAATCCTACCCTCAGCCTCAACACACCATCTCCAACTCTCCCTACACACCATGTGGGGTTTAAAACACCCACCTAGCACTACACACCATGCTATACCGAATGCGGCACGTGTCAGAAATTATGCAGTTGAGCTGCTAGATAATAGGCGCCTTTCAAAATATTTCCTCCAATAATCATCATCCCACCCTAAAAAAAATAGAATCAGAAATAAAAACAAATAATATGTATTTACAATATACAGTCTAACATGCTCACTTGCTTACATGGCATACATATATACCAAATGCAGTACTTACAATCATACATCAGTGTCCTAATCAGTTCAAAATATCTCACAGTCAGATCACACAGTTAACGGTATAGTTAGCCCTTATCGACCTTACAGTAGGCCCACAGTCGTTTGGGACGACCCATGCAACCCTAGGGAACAGTTTAGATAAATGGGCCCACACGCTCGTGTGCCTCATATGCCTAGATTGGCCTTGGCCCGTGTGGATCACATGGCCTAGCCCAGAACCCAAACGCCCGTGTGGACTCACACGCCCATGTGACCCACATGTGTAATAGCTTGATTTAGGGCTTGATAGAATAATGGTTTCCAAACCACGAATTCGAAGTAGAAAAATTTATTGTGATAAAGTTTTAAGGTTTATTATATGATTGAATGCATGTGTGAAAATTTGGTTAATAAATTTTAGTGATAAAGTGTCCAATTTGATTTTTAGGACTAAATTGCAAAAGTTACAAAATGTGTGTTTTAATTGCTAAAGGGATTTGATTGTGATGAGTTCTTAAATTAGAAGTCTTTATGTGGTAATTAGAGCAATATAGTTTAGTTTGGACAAAAATGGACATTGAAGGGACAAAACATCAAAGTTTTAAGTGAAGGGCATTTTGGTCATTTGGTTAAGTAAAGATTAAAAAGGGAAAAATCAAGCAAAATTTTTCTCATCTTCTTCTAACTAAGGCTGAAATTTCCATACTCTCCATAGCTAGGGTTTTTCAACTTCCAAGCTTCATAGTAAGTGCCTCCAAGCCCCGTTTTTAATATTCTTTACATTTTTGAAGTCCTCGTAGCTCGATTTACCTATTTCTACCATTCTTTTGAACTAGGGTTCATATTCAAAAATTTAACCATGTGTGTCATGCATGTATTTTAATGTTTAACGGTAGAAAATGAAAGTTTGATGTGTGATAAACAACTTTTACTAGGTGGTTTTTTATGAAAATGCATAAAGGGACTTATTTTAAAAGTTGTAAAACATGTGTATAAAATGTGATTTAGTGAAAATTATGGGCTGTTATGAGTATGTATGTGTGACGGCTAGGCTTGGATAATAAAAAAATTGAGTAAATTTCTTTATACGAGCCTAGGGACTAAAGTGTAAATATGTTAAACTTTAGGGGTAAAAATGTAATTTTACCATAGTGTTATTTTTTGGACCAAATTGAGTAATGTGATAATTAAATGAGTTAAATTTGGTATTATAGATCAAGAAAGATAAGGAATCAACCTTGATTGGGGAAAAAATATTTTAGACTAAATCGAATAACTAGTCATTTTGGACCGAGGTAAGTTTGTATGCAAATAATGCATTGCTATATAGTTATGCATTGATTACATTAATAATTGTATACATTGTAAATAACCATTTGGATGTGTATATCGACCAAGCTTCGACAAGTGAGAAAGATCCCGATTGAACCTTAGGAATCAATAGGATACAAGCGACATGTCACTAGGAAACCAAGTGTTTAAGTGATAAGTGATAAGTGGTAGCTTCGGCTACAAGTGATAAGTGATAGCTTCAGCTACAAATGATAAGTGGTGGCTTTGGCTACAAATAAGTGTGGCACTTATGTGCAAAACTTTCGAGTATCCTTTAGAATTCCAAGTGGTTCAACGGGTGATTCAGCGAAATAATGAAATGTAAGTGCATGTGATTATGTGATGGATTGGCATAGGTACATGTGTGAAACTCCTAAAAGATGAGTTCGATATGTGATGAACTATTGATAAAGTAGTGAATGAGTAAGATGTGAATATAAGGTTTGATAGTATCCATGTAATTGTTATAGTTTTAATTGTATGTTAAAAGTGTGTTTATAATGCTTATTATTTGCATATAAACTTACTAAGCTATTTAACTTACTCCTCTCTTTTTCCCTTGTCTTATAGTGTCACGAAGCTAACTCGGATTGGAGATCATCGGAGGATCGTCTCTCACTATCAAACTATTTTTGGTATATGTGGTCATTAATATTTTGAGTTATGGCATGTATAGAGGACTTGGTTATTTTCTTATATGTGTCATATTTGATTGAGCCAAGAATGTTGGCTTATTTTGATAAATGATCATTTTGTATCAGGCCATTTGAAATTAGCCAATATTGGTTCTTGGTATATGCATATGATGATGTTATCCATGGATGTGGTAGTTTGCATGATTTATTTTATTAATGTGTGATGTATAGGCATGATGTATGTGGCATGTGGTCGCAGTGTGGATATCTCGATTATGGATAATTGGTTGTGTAATTATGTCATGCTTTGTGTTGGTGAAATTGGTATAAATATGTTTGTGTTTTAGGGTGGCAAATGGCTTGACAAATAGCCTTATATTTGTTCACACGGGTAGTCACACGAGCATGTGTCTAGGCCATGTGTGACACACGGTCTGCACCTGGGTGTGTAGTTCGGCCGTGTGTCCCCTACACCCTAATTTTGCAAAACAGAATGTCCAGTAGTAAACATATGGGCAGAGATACAGCCATGTGTCTCATCCATGTGAAGGACACGGCCTCAGGACACGTGCGTTTGCCCAGGCCATGTGAAGTCTGCACCTTAAATGTGAAAATTAAATTCGCCACACTACCTAACACATGGGCGTGTGTGACTACACGGCCTACCCACACGGGCGTGTCCCAAATCACACAGGTGTGTGACACTGTTTTGATGAAAAATTTTCTCAGTGCTCCAAAGTTCTCGGTTAAGTCTCGATCCACTTCCAATGTATGTTTAAGGCTTCGTAGGCCCATGTTAGGGACATAATGAGTATGTATAAATTTTTTTTAATTTGAATGGAAATTTATGATTCAGATTATATGTGTAAGTGTGTTTAAGTCTGGTAATGCCTCGTACCCTTCTCAGCGTCAGACTCTGGTAAGGGGTCTTACAACACGGCCCTATTTGGTCTAGCCTGTATGTCACACATGGCCATACCCGGCCACCACAAGGCCGTATCTAGCGTACAACTTGGCCTTCGTTAGTAACATGGCCATGTCATCGCACACAGCCTACCACACTAGCGACCATATGCCCGTGTGGCGTCGACAGAATAGTTTTTCGACTTTTCGTCGAATCCTGTTTTCTGCATTTAAGGTACACACCTGGAATCGTTTCGAAACTAAAGCACCCACAAGCACTCCAGAACCTATAAATCGATATTCCAATGCCCAAATTTAGTGTTAAAATGAAACTTAAACAAAACTATATCGAGAGGTTAAACCCAATACCTTCAAAAACCTTACCTTCAATCGAGTAACAGCTTTTCCACACCACCTCAATGCCGACCGAATAACTTCAGCCCTTTATCCTTCTCCAAAAACAAACGAATCCCATAGGTCACTATCCATAAACTAAAAGAAATCACATTACCAAAAGCTTACCAACAAAACCAAACTAGCAAAGCCAACAACCACCCAAAGGGAAAAAGTAATGATTGAGATCAAAAGCAACAAGGAGAAGGTAAGAGGGGAGTTGCCATTAGAATTTTAGAGGAGAGAAAGAGGGAGTCAAAAATTTTGAAAAAAATAATTGGAATAGGCTATACTCTGATAACTTCCCCTATTATCTCCTTAAATCTCTCACTATTATCCCACCAATAACCTACTACTGAGAATCCCCCTTCCACATAACTCTATCCAAAATTTGATGAAAAAATACTACCTCTTGCCATCGTAGAGGATCAAACACAGGACCTCCAACACAGTAACACTCCACTTAACCACCAGACCAGTAGGCCCATTCTAACATAATTTTACAAAAAATTAAATAAAAGCTTATTGTATAAAGATAGGGCTAGTTTTTAAAAATAACAAAAATTTACCCAAGGCAAGGCTTGAACTTAGGACCTCTCACACACATCCAGAGCACTTAACCACTGAAGCAGACATATATTTGTGTCAAAAATTTATAAAAGCTGAAATAAAAAAATATGAGGTGTTGCAAGATTAGACTTCAAATCTTGTTAGGCAAGTTTAGCCTCAGTTTTCAAAGGTGATAGTGGGATGTCTGACCTTCCCACTGAGTTTATTTTTCTGTTGTCTGTGCTATATAAGGATGCCTATAGCCAACATGTTTCAAACCTTTAAACCTTTGTTTCTCTGTGTTCTTCCATATGTCTCTAAAATTTTTTGTTATCTTTGCTAGAGGAGACAAGGAAAGTTTCTAGGAGCTTGTCAAAACGCCATTGATATTGGTGATTTTTGGGAAACCCTTAGAATGTTGTCGAGGGAATTTACGTCTTTGTATTATTGTATGCATGATCAAATTTTCAGTAGATGAATGGTCTGATGATTATGATTAATTTTATTTAGCTTAAGAAACTAGCAAAGGTCCAAGCAATCGAGGCAAAGGGCCCATAGAGTAGATTTTATTCTGAAATTCCTGGTGAGTTCCTTCTTGATTCCTTTGAGTTATGAAAATTCTATGATATGTGCACTATGAAAGGTAAGTGGTCCCTACTGAAGATGGGCCGTGTGTCTTGCATTAATGAGTGTCTAATAAGTCCATGTTATGTGTGAACATAGCCACGGTTGAGGTAAAACTAACCACCTTGTGTGCGAGCCTAATGCCAGACTGTTTGTTATATGTGAAAATGTGAAAAGAAACTTATTTGTGATGCCTCCGGTAAGGCAACTTTATTTCAAACCAAACTCGCAGATCACGGTCCAACCTTGCGAGAGAACACATGTTCAATTTAACAAGAAATATGAAAACAAATATGATTTGGCTAATATGTAATTTTGGATTCTAAAACTGGGCCCTAGACTAGCACAAGGTTGGGTTATAGGTAAACATATGTGATTGTAAGAAATGAGTATAAGTTGATAGCATGTGTCCTCTAAAGATACTGTGTGTGTTGTTTTGACTAAGAATCATTATTGAAAAACTGTACTGGCAACTTGGTGTAATGTGTCTATAAGAATAAGTCTCGAAAATGTCTTTATCTTTGGGTCGATTATCAATAATCCGGTAAACAGTATGTGTCTACCTAGAGCTCACTAAGTTCAATTGAATTTATTTGTTACCCTCCTTTCTAAGGTAATTGATCAGTAGAAAAAGATCCGTAGAAAGGGACTAGGCTAGAGCTGCGTCTACAAGTGAGCCACTTGTCTGTTTTGTGTCATGCATAGCTAGTTGGCGGATGGTGTATATATGCATTTGTACTTAACTTTTTTTTTACCCCACAGCCATACTATTTTTGTCTTAAAGTGGAACTACCCCTTATTATTCACGTGTACGCCAAACTCCATTGATTCGCAGTTTACAAACTTGCCTTTTCTATTAAGTGTATTTGCCATACATGGCCGCGTATGTTTTAAAGATTGTATTTATTAATTCCTATTATTTTATTTAAGAATGTGTTATTAAATGAACCAAGAATAACGGTCATTAACTAAAAGAAGAACTTTTACAACTAATTTCTCAAATTTTTAAATTAAGCCAAGGGATTTGAGTCTATTAATAACGCCCCAGTTCGTTAAATAATTTGTTTGATTGATTAATATACACCATGTGTTCATGACGGGCTAAAGGGTACTACAGATAATCAACCAACTAAACCTTAATCTTCTAAAAAAAGTTCGTGGAATGTGCATAATTAGTGGTAATTATCTTATGATCACATGCATACATTTTACATATGAAATGATGAGATACTTACATATTTATATATAAACTACTTTAATTTTCAAATTTGTAACTCAACTTTTACTTTTTTTATATTATCTTCTTGAATTATGTTTTATATAATATATGATGTTATCATATATTAACCTCTAATTAAGGTTTAATTTTTGTCACTGACAAAAATTTGAAGTTGAATAAATTACAGTTTTTCATTAAAAAAACTTGTTTATATTAATTGCGTTATTGAAAAATATGTTTATATTAGGAATTAATGAAGGGTAACACTAATGTGATAAACGACCAATTTCATTCGTAAGAGTATTTATGTACAATTTTTGTACCTAACTTAAATTAAAGGTATTACTAAAATAAATTTTTGTTTAGAAAGGTTAATTTTTGCATGGCAATTTGCACCTTTTCATTTTTGGTTCTAACCTTCATTATATAAGTAATAAATTAGTAACAAATAAACTATTATATGAACTCTTCTCATTAATAAATTATTATATGATCCTGATAAACCATAATATATACATAATTTTACCCCAGGCTTAGCACATTTATGGATGATTTATCATTAGATTTATGCAATTCGATGCTCCTAATCCTTTAATTTCATGTTTTATACTTAGGTGAGCATAGGAAAGTGAAAAGAATGAGAAACGGGCCAAAAACGGACCAAATGGGCGAAAATTAGAGTGCAACATGGCCTGGGCCTCCACACACAAGATATCCACACGCCCGTGTCAATTCAACAGTGTTGAACACGGCCTGAGCCCGAGTCACACGGGTGTGTCCCTGTCTTGACTTGCTTTAGTTTCACGCAGAAAAGACTACTCAGGGGCTAAGAAAGATATTCTAGAGTCTATTTACACACCCTAAGAGAGGGCTAAAGGGATACACAGAGTAAAAAGCAATGAATTACTCGAAGAACGCCGATTGATCCATCTTAGAAGCAGGATTTCCATCAAGGATGAAGATCTCCCTTCAATTTCTTTAAGGAGTTTTTGGGTTTTCTTTATGTTTTGTTGTTTTCCCTATTTCAAGATGTTTTCCCTTATAATTATGAACTAAAACCCTTAAATACCTGAGGGGGATGAAACCTAAGACGGATCTTGTTATTAATATCTGAATTATATTATAAATACTTGATTTGTTCTTAATTGTATTCTTGTGTTAATATTTCAAGATATTAATCTAAGTTGAATGTGCTTATTCAGTGGAACAAAAGTCCTTGTTTAAGAGTAGATCCAACACAATTAAGCGGAGTTGATCGCAATCCTAGACATAGGACGACGAAAATCTGCCGAATTAGAGTCAAATCTAATAAAGGAATCCATAGATCGAGTTAATGCAACACTAGGGGTTTTAATTAGAAAGAAATTTCAATTAATCAACTAGGGTTAGTTGTTCTTAGTCTTGAAAGAGATATTAATATAATTTAGGGATTTTTATGGATCAAGTCAAGTGAATAAATTGTCTAGTTCAGAGTCTGATAACAAGTGAAGTCTATGTGGATTCTTCCTTGGGTATTGTCTTAATCAATCAGTTTTCCCAAAAGTAATTTCCCCAATTTACTCTCTGTCGTGTTCTTAGTTAATTAGTTTAATTTAATTAGTTTAAAACAAATTTCCTTTATTTCTAGGCTAGATAATAGAAAGAAAGTTATTACTAGTACTTTTAGTTCCTAAGGATTCAACATTCCGGTCCTGCCACTAAGCTATACTACTATTCGATAGGTGCACTTGCCTTCATCGTGATAATAGCTAGTTTTTAGTACGATCATATTACTTTATCATCACACACACGATTAGATCAAGTTTTTGGTGCCGTTGCCGGGGAACTAAAATATTAGAAACACTCGATTTTTATTACTTTAGCCATTTTTACTTTTATTGCAAATTACTTTTTATTTTTATTTTTACTTATTAATTTTCTTTTCTTTTATTTGTCTCTGACAGGTGTTTCTAGCTTATGACTAGAAGGAACCCGTTAGGACCTTTTCTTTTTTATAGCGGTATAGAAGCTACAGCTCGTAGAAATCAAAGAGAAATAAGGTGAAGCCTATAGTACATAGAGGAAGAGCAAGAAGTTGTAACCAACACTACCAAAGAGATGGAGGCAAATCCGAACAATCCACTACCTCCTATGGTAGCCGCAGATCTTGTGAATCAAAATCGTGCTCCTCGTACTATGTATGATTATGTTAAGCCTAATTTAGCTAGTACTGAATCTAGTATTGTTAGGCTTGCTATTGCTACAAATAATTTTGAATTGAAACCTAACACTATTTAAATGATTCAACAGTTTGTTCAGTTTGATGGTTTGTCGGATGAGGACCCTAACACACATTTAGCAAACTTTTTGGCATTCTGCGACACTTTTAAGATTAATGGTGTTTCTGATGATGCCATTCGCCTTTGGTTATTTCCCTTTTCTTTAAGGAATAAGGCTAAACAGTGGTTGAACTCTCTACCACGAGGGTCTATCACTACTTGGGAACAAATGACCGAAAAATTTATTTTAAAATATTTTTCGCCAGCTAAAACGGCAAAGTTGAGGAATGATATTTCTTCTTTTGTGCAGATGGATCTTGAAACACTTTATGATGCATGGGAGAGATACAAGGACTTATTGAGAAGGTGCCCTCACCATTGGTTACCCTTATGGCTTTAGGTTCAAACATTCCACAATGGTTTGAACCCCTCAATGAGGCAAATGATTGATGCAGCTGTCGGTGGAACCATAAACAACAAAACACTTAAGGAGGCTTATGAGTTTATAGAGGAGATGTCACTAATAACTATCAGTGACAAGTCATGAGGGCAAAGCCACAAAAAGCTGCTGGTGTTTTCAATATTGATGCAGTCGCTATGCTTTCCAGTCATGTGGAATTTTTGAATAAAAAGATTGATGGTTTAGTTGGTTCTACGCAGGTACATCCAGTTATGCAGTGTGACGCAAATCCTAAGTACTCCCCCTATGGTCATGGCATGGACAACGAGTAGATGAATTATATGGGTAATAATTCTCAACCTCAAAACAATCCTTATAGTAACACTTACTATGCAGGTTAGAGAAATCACCCAAATTTTTCATGGGGAGGTCAAGGGAATCAAGGAAATCAAAGGCCACCACCCCCTCTAGGATTTCAGCAATCCCCTTATCGATAGGAAAAGAAACTGAACCTCTAGGAGATGTTGGAGAAATTTATATCGATATCAGAAACTTGTTTTCAAAATACTGAAATAGCACTTAAGAACCAGCAAGCTTCAATTCATGGACTTGAAAATCAGAGTGGCCAACTCGCTAAGATGATATCCGATAGACCACAGGGCAGTTTGCCAAGAAACATTGAACCTAATCCTAGGGAACATGTTAAAGCAGTTACATTAAGGAGTGGAACAACACTAGCTGAGCCTGAAAAGAAGTTTCCACAAGAGTCTAACAAAGAGAAAGTTGAGGAGACTTCACCCAAGAAGAATTCCCCACTGGTGCTTAAAGAATACAAACCACCCATCCCATAACCAGTAAAGTTGAAGAAAGACAGCATGGATGCTCAATTCGGTAAATTTCTTGAACTTTTTAAACAGTTACATATTAACTTACCTTTTGTTGAAGTTATTTCACAGATGCCCACGTATGCAAAGTTTTTGAAGGAGCTTCTAACAAATAAAAAGAAGTTGGAAGAGTTGTCCATAGTGGAACTCAACGAGGAATGTTCAGCCATCCTCCAAAACAAATTACCAACCAAACTAAAAGATCCAGGAAGTTTTACTATTCCCTGTTTAATTGGTAATTTAAACATTGAAAAGGCGTTAGCTGATTTAGGTGCTAGAATTAATTTAATGCCTTATAAAATGTTCAAGCAACTAGGTCTTGGGGAACCAAAACCCACTAGGATGAGTATACAATTAGTTGACAGATCTGTTAAATATCCTAGGGGTATTGTTGAAGATGTGCTAGTTAAAGTAGATAAATTGATATTCCCTGTTGATTTTGTTGTGCTTGACATGGATGAGGATGTTGAAGTGTCTTTAATTCTAGGACGCCCATTTTTAGCTACTGCTAGAGTTGTCATAGATGTGGGAGATGGTAAATTATTCTTAGGGTAGGTGATGAAGAAATTGTGTTTAAAATTTATGATGCTATGTGATTTTCTAGGGAACAAGATGATTCCTGTTACTTTATTGATTCTATTGACTATTCTATTCAAGACTTTTTTCAAGAAATCACTCTTGAAGACACGTTGGAACTGTGTCTCATTCAAGGTAGGGGAGAGGACGAAGTCACCACTGAGATGGAAAAAGTAATAATTGATTTAAATTCCAATGAACCTTCTCCAAGACAAATAGATTGCGAGAGCATTGAGATTAATGATGAACTAAGACAAAAGCCCTCTATTGACGAACCTCCCAAACTAGAACTTAAGCAATTACCTAAACATTTGGAATATGCATTTTTGGAAGACGATTCTACATTACTAGTGATTATTGCTTCAGACTTGCAACCCAAGGAGAAGGAGGAATTAATTCAAGTGTTAAGAGAACATAAAATGGCCATAGCTTGGAAAATTTCTGACATTAAAGGGATTAGTCCTTCTTTTTGCACCCACAAAATTATGATGGAGGATGAATATAAACCATGTGTGCAAGCTCAAAGACGACTGAACCCCAACATGAAGGAAGTGGTCAAGGCTGAAGTAATTAAACTTCTAGATGCTGGAATTATTTATTCTATTTCTAACAGTGCTTGGGTAAGCCCCGTGCAGGTTGTTCCTAAGAAAGGAGGCATGACTGTAGTTGCCAATGAAAAGAATGAATTGATCCCTATAAGAACAGTCACAGGTTAGAGAGTTTGGATTGACTACAGGAAATTGAACGATGCTACCAGAAAAGATCACTTCCCCTTGCCCTTCATTGATCAGATGTTGGAAAGACTGTCAGGACATATGTACTACTGTTTCTTGGATGGACTCTCTGACTATTTCCAAATACCGATAGCTCCTGAAGACCAAAAGAAGACACATTCACATGCCCATATGGTACGTTTGCTTATCGTAGAATGCCTTTTGGATTATGTAATACTCCTACAACTTTTCAGCGTTGCATGCTAGCCATCTTTGACGAACTCATGGAAGATATCATGGAGTTGTTTATGGATGACTTCTCAGTATTCGGTAACTCTTTCCATCTTTGCCTTAAAAATTTAGAACGAGTTTTAATAAGATGTGAAGAAACAAATCTTGTTCTCAACTAGGAAAAATGTCATTTTATGGTTCGTGAAGGTATTGTGTTAGGTCATAAAATTTCTAGTACAAGGATTTAGGTAGATAAAGCAAATATTGAAACCATTGAAAAACTACCTCTCCTTAATCCGGTTAAGGCTATAAGAAGCTTTTTAGGACATGCTGGTTTTTATAGAAGATTTATTAAAGATTTTCCTAAAATAGCTAAGCCTTTAACTAAATTACTACAAAAAGATGTGCCTTTCGATTTTAATCGAGAATATTTAGAAGTATTTAACACTTTCAAAGAAAAATTAACTAATGCTCCGATTATAATTGTACCTGATTGGAATTTACCTTTTAAACTAATGTGTGATACGAGTGATTTTGCAGTAGGTGCACTTCTTAGACAATGAAGAGACAAACATTTTCAGCCAATATATTATGCTACCAAGACTTTGACGGCCACTCAAGAGAATTACACGACCACGGAAAAGGAATTGCTAGCTGTGGTTTTTGAGTTTGACAAATTTAGACCATATCTGATATTGTCTAAACTCATTATTTATACTAACCATTCCGCTCTTTGTTATCTTTTAACTAAGTCTGATACAAAACCTCGACTAATAAGATGGATTTTATTATTACAGGAATTTGATCTGGAGATACAAGATAAAAAGAGGCTAAAAATCTTGCGGTAGATCACCTTTCCAGGCTCAAAATCCACATCTTGAGGAACTTGATGAGGCCAAAATAGATGATGCATTTCCTGAAGAACAATTCTTGCTTGTATCTAATTCTGAGGTACCTTGGTTTGCCGATATTGCAAATTATTTAGCGGCTAACATAACCCCAAAAGGGTTGACGCATCAACAAAAAAATCAATTCTTCGCTGATGTGAAAAACTACTTTTAGGAAAATCCTTTCTTCTTTCGTATATGTGCAGATCAAGTTATTCAAAGATGTGTTACTAAGACAGAAGCATACATAATTTTAGAACACTGCCATTTGGGACTGACTGGAGGACACTACAATGGGACTAGGACCAATCACAAAATACTCGAATAAGGTTTTTGTTGGCCCACACTATTCAAAGATACTAATAGGTATGCTACTTCTTGTGATAAATGTCAAAGAATAGGTAATATCTCTCAACATAAAGAAATGCCTCAAACATATATACTCTCATGTGAAATATTCGATGTATGGGGTATTGATTTCATGGGTCCATTCCCTAGTTCATTTGGGAATAAATATATACTAGTAGCGGTTGATTATATGTCAAAATGGGTGGAGGCCCAAGCTTTACCTACTAATGATGCTAGAATAGTGGTAAGATTTCTAAAAAAACTCTTCTCTCGATTTGGAACATCTAGAGCAATTATTAACGATAGGGTTACTCATTTTTGTAATGCTCAGTTTAATAAAGTTCTAAAGAGATATGAAGTGCACCACAAAACAGCTACCCTTTACCATCCTCAAACTAATGGTCAAGTCGAAGTAGCCAATAGAGAGCTTAAAAGGATTCTAGAGAAAATGGTAGAATCGAATAGGAAAGATTGGGCGATGAAGGTAGATGATACTTTATAGGCTTATAGAATTGCATTTAAAACTCCTATAGGAACATCTCCTTATAGACTTGTTTATGGGAAAAGTTATCATTTACCATTTGAACTAGAACATAAGGCGTTTTGGGCTATCAAATTTCTGAATCTTGATCCTAAACTTGCAGGTGAAAAACAACTAATGCAGTTAAACGAGTTGGATGAATGGCGCAGTAATGCATACGAGAACTCTCGATTGTACAAGGAAGCAACAAAGTGACACCATGACACTCGTTTAAAGCAACCTAAGCAGTTGAGGTTGGTGACCTTGTCTTGCTTTACAACTCGAGGCTCAAATTATTCCCTGGAAAACTTAAATTGAAATGGTCAGGCCCATTCGTAGTTCAAACTATTTTTCCCTACGGCACAGTTGAGGTAACACATTCGAATCACGGCACTTTCAAGGTAAACAGTAATCGGCTTAAACTCTATAGAGGTTAGGATTTCAGGAATGATAGAGAGGAGCTTAGGCTCCATGAACCCTTGTAAAGGTGCACGCAAGGTAAAGTCGAGCTTAGACTTTAAACAAGCGCTTCTCGGGAGGCAACCCGAGCACTAACATTGTTGATTTCTTTAATTTCAATTCATAACATCTAAATTAGTAACTAAGTCTTTAAAACGTAGGTTTTACAGAGCCACATGGCCAGGCACACGGGCGTGTCTGAGGCCATGGACACACCACAGGTGGAGGCATGGCCGTGCAATATAGCCGTGTGAAAACAGAACAAAATCTGTCCAAAGCCAATGATGCGACACGGGTTTCGACAAATCACCACAGCAGCACGATGTAGGGCGTGGCACGAGTAACATGGGTGTGGGAAAGACAAAACACATGCGTGCCTATAAACTATGGATGAACCTATTAATACAACACGGGCGCGCGACACGCCCATGGCCTTTACCCGTGGGTGAACCTGAGAAAATAGCACGGGCGTGCGACACGCCCATGCCTAAAGACTGTAGTCGATACTGACTATCAAAACACAGGCGTGTGAACCATAACACGGGCATGGGAGAAGCGAATGAAGCAACACACGGCCATGCGACACGGCCATGTGACACGGCCATGTGCACTAACACACCCAAAGAATACGGGCATGGGCCAAGTATCGGACGCATTCAAAACCCAAAATCGCAAAACACACGGGATGAAATGAAGGCACACGGGCTTGTGCAACGGCCGTATGCCCCAATCCCTATTTAAACCCCTCACTATTCATCATCTTCCCCACTCAAACCCTACCCTTACTCTAGCTGCCGCTCACACCAGCCCCCATCGCTGTCCTAAACTCCAGCCAACACCACCCCAAAACCCATCCCAAAGCCCCTTTTTCCTCTCCACGCACACCACACTTCCTTTCCAATTCAAAAACCCAAAAATCCTTCCTTATCTTTTCTCTCTGTCATCCCCCCACCACTATTCAGCCACCCCCTTACACCGTCCTCCCCCTCACGTCGATGACCCACTACCATCCGACCACCGCACCGCCACACCTCTGGCCACTAATCCTTCACCTTCAGTTTCTCCCTCTTCTACCCTCTTTTTTTATTTCTAATTTTATTTTACTTCATTTTATTTATATTGTTTTATTTATTATTACATTTTATTTCTTATTATTACCTATTTGTTTCTCATATATTTCTCATGATCTACTAACTTAGACTATTTGTCATGCATTTTTGCACCCCTTCTTTTACTACTATTATTAGCCAAGGAATTGAATTTTTTAGTCATGTTATTCTTATGCCCATTGCTATCAAATTCTTACCATAGCATCCATTCTTTATTGCTTTCATCTTGTTAGTTTTATTAGTCTCTAGGATAATTCAAACACTTAATTCACTTCTTGATATTAATTCTTGTTTAAGTTTTGTTAGTTTTTGATTGAGCATGCTACTAAAATAGGAAATCGAGTTTCGTTATCTTTATTCATTTCTTGGTTGATTAACTTGTGAATATGGATAGTATATGATCATCTTCACCGTTCATTAACAACTGTTAACTCTTTTTCAGGTACACTATGTCGAATCCTCGTGGCAAGACTAAGGCTACCGTCTCTACCTCAAAAAAGCGGAAGGGACCCAGAGCTACATCCATGAGCGCATCTTCCGAAGTGCGCCACCCTTTCCTACATTTCTCCCAAGGGTCTCAAGAAGAACAATTCCAAATTCTAAGGGCGAGGCCTCTTGGAGTGGGACATTGTATTGACTAGGCTGCCCTAGAGTAGGTCCAATTGGCTAACGCAGTTCGGGCCCTCCTTACTATTGATCCATGGGGGCGATTCTTTGAGATCGTCAAACCGACATACTTAGAGCTCACTCTAGAGCTATGTTCAACATTCCATCTCTAGAAGGTTATGTCTCAGTTCGACAATCCCGGCATAGTCCAGTTCTATCTTGGTGGTTTGGTATGCCAATTAAGCGTGCCTGAGTTCGGTGTAGCTTTGGGCCTCTATACCGAAGAATTCATGGATGACGAAGACTTATATGAGCTCTATCGACATATTCATTACTCTCCTTCCATATGTTGGATGGCCCTAGTCCCTACTTCAGCTACTTACGACCCTAGTCGCTCCAAGGCGATAGCTCTCTCACCATCACTGCATTACCTTCACGTCATCCTCCCACACATATTGAAGGGCTGATGAGAGAGTACCAGCGTCGTCGACACCCATGACACATACTTGCTATGGAGCATGGCGCACAGGCACGTCTTCGACCTTGCTTACTTCATCGCCCTCGCCATTCGACATCAGACAGAGCGACATAGAAAGGGGGCAATTTGTATGGGTCCCTATGTGACTCGATTAGCTCGCCACTTTGATCTCCTCAACGCAGTAGTGCAATCATCCTCCCTCACCCTCATCGGTCAGATGTCTCCACAGGGCATCTCGAGCATTTTACACATGAAGATGATCGAGCGACGTCGTAGGTATGATCCTCCTCAGTACCGTCTAGTTCAATCCACTAAGTAGGAGGACCTAGAGGATATTACCAACGATGTCCCTCCCACTCATGAGGAGCCACCATCTCAGCCACCACTGATCCATCGCCTAGTTCATGTGGCTGCATCATTGATAGATCTCTCTAAGCAATTCACACGATTCGAGTAGCAGTGCTTTCAACGATTCGATCATATTGATGTTCCTCTATAGCAGATCTGTTAGCATCTCCACATCTCATCCCCACCCCCACCTCGCAAACCATCTGAGGATTAGAACTTTCGAGTCCTCTCATCTTTGTCTTTATTTTTGTCTTTATCTTTTTCTTTATTTTCATTTTTATTTTTCTTTTAACTTTTAGGTTTTTTTAGCTTTATTTTTCTCTTTATTTCAATTTCAATTTTTATGCTCTAAAAATTTAGCATAGTCTTTAATGACATTTTATATCGGCTATTTCTTCATGAGTAACCGTGTTAATTTATATTTCTTAAAGATTTATTGATGCTATCGCAACTACAAAAAGCTCCAAAGCAAACTATTACTTAGGAATATCCGACTCTAATGGGAAAACTACTCCACGACTACCATGTCCTGCTCAACCACGACTATAGCCACCACAACACCAAGTATAATATTCTTTTGGCACAGCAATTATGGATTGGCACCCTCTATCACCACTGGAGTATCCTCACTTTTGCCCTAGCTACAGATACACCTCAGAATCAAGTTTCCACACTTCCAACTCAAGGATTCCATCCAAATATTCAGGAAGTTTCACTTCTCTTCCTATCTTATGATCATTTGCCTTTATTTTTTTAAGATTCATCTTTGTACATTAGAGGTAATGTACATATTAAGTGTGGGGGTTAAATTATATCATTATCAGAAAATCTCTAAATTTTGCATTATTCTCAAATCCCTAAATCTTGGCTTTCACTATTAGAATGAATTTGGATTGATTTATGATTTTTATTGATATGTCTTAGATTAAAACATAGGGAGTTATGCTTTGACTGTTTAAACTTTAAGACATTAGAAAATCAAGTATGATAAGTTGATTTTTGAGAATTAAATTTTTTCTAGATTGTCTCCCTAAGTTTAGGTATTATCTTGAAGTTTGAAATTCACAGGATTGACATCAAAAGCCATAATTTATGTGAGATTTTGAGCCTTTAGAGCATATATTCTTTCTTGTTCACTTTTATTGTTGCTATGAGTGTGTCAATATTGATTTGTTATTCTAGAACTTGCTTCGATTATGCACGTCGAGACCACACTATTAATTTGATATACCAAGATGATAAAGGCACCTAGGTTTTAACCCACTCATTCCATAAAAGCCTACCTTCATAATTAACCATTAGTAAACCCCCTTGAGCCTAATAACCCATTTATTGATTTACCCTCAATATTAACCAACAGCCCATTATTGTTGAAATCCCCTTAATTAATTTGACCCATATTTTTGTCGAGACTTGATTTGAATAAATTGCTTAGCTATGTTTTCCGTTCTCTAGTAAAGTTTCGTACTTGATTTATTCTTAAAAAAAAAAGAAGTTGTTCAGTTGGTTGATTTATCGTTAGCATTACAAAGCTATGCTTGAGCATGAACGATGTTATTTATGAGGAAAAGTTCAATTCTAGGATCATTTATTCAGGAATGTAATTTCTCAGTATAAGTATTTTTCTAGTTAGGTAATTTTTCAATTCAATCTCGATTCTAACCTCCTTTTTCAGCTTGTGACCACACCTCCTAACCAAAGCCACGTTACAACCCTCTAAAGAATCAATCAGTTTTCCCAAAAGTAATTTTCCCAATTTACTCACTGTTGTGTTCTTAGTTAATTAGTTTAATTTAATTAGTTTAAAACAAATTTCCTTTATTTTTAGGCTAGATAATAGAAAGAAAGTTATTACTAGTACTTTTAGTTCCTGTGAATTTGACATTCCGGTCTTACCACTAAGCTATACTACTGTTCGATAGGTGCGCTTACATTCATCGTGATAATAGTTAGTTTTCAGGTACGATCATATTACGTTATCATCACACACACGATTAGATCAGATCCTTTTTCATCACCTCATATATGGTCTTATTCAATTATTTTATATCACATCAGTGATCTTTTTCTTTAACTCAAATTAAAAAAAAAATTCTTCACGTTAGATTTTGGGTTACTCAACCCTATCACGGAGATTTGATTTTTTTTTTTTTTTAATCTTCTATTTCTATATTTCAATGAGATGAACTGAGAAAGAAGTTTAAAACTTAAAACTTCCAATGATCAAACCTTTAACTCACAAAAGACAGAAAAAAAAGTTACCTAAAATTAAAAATTAAGATTAACAGCTTAGAAAAAAAGGATTTTAGGTTGTAAGCAATTTAACATCGGCAATGGAAGGATTACAGAATCTGGTATGTTCCTTCCCAAAGGATGCAAAATCAGGATCCCCTTTTTTCTTGTCGAAAATTCTCTACAGTCCTCGCGGCAGCTACGGCGGTGGAGCAGTCCTGACAATTCTTCCGTCAATATCATTCGTGTTTGTTAACAGGACCCAAACAAGTTGTCTCGTTGTAGACGTGTTCAGAACTATGTCGAATTTGCTTCATTGCTGAAATAATCGTCAACTACTCCCTCAAACGCCGTGTACGACAGTGGGCTCCCAAGGTTCTCAAGCGATTAAAAGACGATTGGTGTAATGTTATTAACCCTTTCAAATCTAGCTAGGTTTCGTATTAAGAAAATGGGTAACTAGTTTTGCCATGGGAAAGGGTATTCAAATACTTTATTTTTTCTGACATGAAAATTCTGAAAATGCATGTAGTTTATATATTTTTTTAAAAATACTTTCTCAAGATTCAAGAAATTAAAGCCTAAATTTTCAATATCAAACTTAAATCAAAACTCTGGTAACGAAAAGTTAATTTTTTTATATTTACAATGAAATAAAATAATTGATAGAAAAGAACGATGAAGAACAAGGTAAAAATGAACAAATATATATCGGATCTCCACGAAGAAGGGCGGAGCTGTGGATTAATCATGAACCCAAAATCTGATGTGGAGTTTTTTTTTTTTTTAATTTGAGTTGGAAAAAAAATTGCTGACTATGAACATATGGGCTATGTAATAATTTCTCTTGGTAACGGCTTTGTTAAATTAAAAAAAACAAAGAAAAAAAAAGAAAGAGAGAGACTAAATTTAAGAACAGATTTGTAATAGAAATGTGACTGAGACAATAATTAATTGCAAAATCCGTCACTAATGTCGACACCAAATGACTAATTAGATAAATTAATCAAAATAATTGTCATCTGTATGACTAATTAGATTAATTATCATAAAAGAAAATTTTATAAGATCAAACAACTAGATGAATATCGTTGTTTAGATTAATTCCAAGAGGACAATATAAGTTTTTTACTTTTAGTCAATGAGGATCTAAAGAGTATTTTGTCTTTAATGAAACCCCATGTACTTCAAAATACATTGAACTATTTTTTATTATTATAGGTGTAGCAGCCGTAAGCTTGATCAAATATAAATTTTTTTGTATAATAGTAAATTTAGTCCTTAGTGCTTATATTTGTTGTTATTTTAGTATTGATTAGTTTTTTTTATTAATTTGACTCTCATCCTTTAAAATTTAGTTAAATTATTTTTCATTTAAGAAAAAATTGACTCAACAACTTAAAGGCACTGATGTGGCACCTGCTTGACCATTCATAAAAAATCAAACAAATTATTCATTCTACTAATAAAGTACATGTAGATTGACATGTTAGTACCACTAACATTTTAACAAATTTTCATCTGAATTTTGTAATAGAAAATTATGTAATAGAAAAAAAAAAGATTAGGAGTTAGAATTTTGTGATTGTGTAATATTTTTTAGATCAAGTCATAGTCATAGAGTCATCGGATTTTCTACAAATGTCAAATATATTATAATAATTTATTAGTATTCTACAAGCTTTAAATAGAATATAAAAATGTAGCAAAGTGGGAGAATTAAATATTTAACAACCTCAAAAGGATCTGCTTTGGGACTTATTAAGATTCTTAATAATCTAAATCAAGTTGTTATTATGGTTAAAAACGAAGTCAATGGATGCTGATTTAAGTGGTTGGGAACTATGATTTTTTTTTCTTTTAATTAATTATGGGTCTTAATATATACCAAGTTGATAATCATATTAGCTCATTTTTGCTGTCATCGATAGCTTTTTTTTGTTATTAATACAATATTTTAAATAATTCTTGATGTAGCAACTTTCCAAAAGTTTACCTTTTCTCATTGAGAATCCAAGTCTTCTTCCATTTTATTAGAACTTTCTTCTATATTTTCTTCCCACTTTTTTTTCCCTTACAATATCATATCTCTTGCATTTATGAAAGTCTTTTAATTATTAGATCTTGAATGAAAATAGATACTTAATTAATACTGACTTTTGTTAAGATGATATATCTAAAAATATATAGTTAATTAGGTATGCTCATTATGTGTATTAATTTAATTAGGCTTAAGTCATTTAAACTTTTTCAAAAAAAAGTAATTAAGTTTCTCTTTTTTTTTTTTTTTGCATTAAATTAAGCATTTGAACTTTCAAAATGTATTAAAAGGGCCCTCAAACTTCTTCAAGAAAAGCAATTAAGCCCCTACATTTTTTCACTCAATTGGGTACTTGAACTTTCAAAATGCATCAAAAAGACCCTCAAAATTTTTTAAAAAAGCAATTAAGCCCCTACTCTTATTAAAAATTAGAAAAAAAATTATAAAAAATAAAAATAATAATAAATTTTATAAAAATTATTAAAATTTGATAAAAATATAAAAATTAAATTTTATTAAAAATATAATAGTGCCACAACACAGCGTGACATGTAACGAAAAATTATAAAAAAATAAAAATCAATAAAAGTTATAGAAAAATTATAAAATGCTTCTTTTGGTACAATAATTTTTATATCATTTTACCATTTTTATAAAATTTTAATAATTTTTATATTTTTTACGATTTTTATATTTTTTATAATTTTTAATATTTGAATTTTTATTAACATTTAATAATATTTATAGCTTTTATTGATTTCAATTTTTTATAATCTTTTTTCTAATTTTTAATAAAAGCAAGGGCTTAATTGCTTTTTTTTTTTTTGAAAAAGTTTGAGGGTCTTTTTGATGCATTTTGAAAGTTCAAGCAGACAATTGAGTGCAAAAAAAAAGTAGGGGCTTAATTGCATTTTTTGAAAAGGTTTGAGGGCTTTTTTAGATGCATTTTAGAAGTTCAAATACCCAAATAAGTGCAACAAAAAAGTAGGGTCTTAATTACTTTTTTTTTTTAAGTTTAAGGGCTTTTTGCACCATTAAACTATTCAAATATATTAAAATATTTTTAAAAATATCAAAACGTTTCGCTTAGAAATTTATAATATATAATATATATATATATATATATATATATATATAAAGGTTTAATAGTGTAACAAGCCCTTAAACTTTTTCAAAAAAAATTAAGCTCCTGCTTTTTTTTTTCAGTAATTTGGGCACTTAAACTTTTAAAATGCATCAAAAAGCCCTCAAACCTTTTCAAAGAAAGCAATTAAGCCTTTTTTTTTTTTTGCATTCAATTGGGTACTTGAACTTTCAAAATGTATAAAAAAGACCCTAAAATTTTTTTTCAAAAAAAGCAATTAAGCCCCTGCTTTTATAAAAAATTATAATAAAATAAAATAAATAAAATCTATAAATATTATTCAATTTTAATAAAAAATTCAAATATTAAATATTAGAAAAAATATATAAAAATCGTAAAAAATATAAAAATTGTAAAAAATATATATAAAATATATAGAAATATAAAATTTTATAAAGTCATAAGAAAATTATAAAAAAATGTAAAGAAATATAAATTTCGTAAAAAATTTTATAAAATTTATCGTACCAAAAAAAGTATTTTATAATTTTTTCTATAAATTTTATTGATTTTTTATCATTTTTAGCCACATGTCACGCTGTGTTGCGACACTTGATGACTTTAATTGAAAAAACTAGGGGTCTTTAATATTTTATGATTTTTATAAAACTTTAATTTTTTATTTTTTACAATTTTTATAAAAATATAAAAATATAAATTTTATTAAAATTTAATAATTTTCTAAAATTTATTATTTATTATTTTTTCTAATTTTTAATAAGAGGAGGGGCTTAATTGCTTTTTTGAAAATTTTTTAGGGTCTTTTTGATGCATTTTGAAAGTTTAAGTACCCAATTGAGTGAAAAAAAAAGCATGGCCTTAATTGCTTTTTTTGAAGAAGTTTTAGGGCCTTTTTGATGCATTTTGAAAGTCCAAGTGCTCAATTGAGTGCGAAAAAAAAAAAAGAGACTTAATTGCTTTTTAAAAAAGTTTAAAGATTTTTTACACTCTTAAACCTAATATAAATTTTTTATCTGTTAATTTAGATATATAATATTAAAATAATAAATAAAAATTTACATTTTCATAAAAACAAAGTAATATTACAACATGAAACCGATAAAGTGATTATAATTTAAATAAATAATGTGATGTTATCTTTATTCCAATGATTCATAAATTTGATTGATTGATTTAATTTAATTAAAGTAAATATGAAAAGGAATTAAAAGTGATTTTATATTCAATAATTAAATTCATATTTAAATGATTTTTATAAGAATTAAAACAAAGATATTATTTATCTAATTGTTGCTGGCAATTATATTATTTTGATTATAATTTAATGTTTGATGTTTAAATTATTTATTATTTAAAACCTAAATATTATTAATGATAAAAAAATATATTTAAAGTTTAACTTAAAAATATAATCCACTTTAAATATAACTAAAAAAGAAGTATTTTAAACGCAAACTTTCCATATACGCTTGGGTTCTTTTATATATATATATATATATATATATATATGATATGTTAACAATTTAAATTTTAATAAAAATAATGTATTAAATAAAATAAACTTAAAATAAGAATTAGAAAATCTTTTAAAATTAGTAGAATTCAAATTTATTTAAGGTTCGGATTATATGCTGAAAATCGAAATATCTTATTATATCTAAGAAGGTTTAAAAAAATATTGAGTCGAAAAAATAAGATTAGAAATCAAAATTAGACCCCTTTAAAATATAAGTCAAGCTTGAGCTTCGACACTTAAAGTTTGAGCCCATTTTTTAATTATGTAATATATTATTTTATTTTTATATATTAAGTTAATAATGCAAACATTAAAAAATATGTTATGTTGTATATTTTTTAAAATCCCAATAAAAATATTATATTATTATATTAATAATAACATTTTTTATAAAAAAAGTTTATATTATCATACCTAAAATAACTTCAAATTTATCATTTATAAATATAAGTAAATTTAAGTAAAATTTAAAATTTATGTTTTAAATAAAATCCCACTTAAATAAATATAAAATATATAACATTAACTTGAATACAATTAAGCTTAACCATGAACATCTTTAACTAGTCGAAATCATAATATTGTACCAGAAAGAAATAATAATAATATTTTTCTAAAGGAGATAAAGTTAAAGAAATATGCTAAAAACTAAACATAATGTTAATTTGTTTTGCTTGTTGTATTTCTATTTTTATTTCAATTTTTAAAGCCATAAACTTGGAATTAAAATTGAATATTTTTAAAGAAATGTGTGATAGTTCTTCGAAAAGAGCATAAATATAAAATTAACCTTTCAAGTGACTAATTTACCTAAAAAGACTCATTTTCAAGCATATTTACGAAAATGGACTGATTACACAATTATTTATTGGAAAGGGTCCTTTTTTGCAAAACGTGCCTACGTGGCCGCCTTTAAAGGGGAAAATGCCAGCAAAGCGCGCCCTTGGGGAGCTTTTTTGCCACGTCAGCAAAAGGCTTTCACGTGAGGCGTTTTGCTGACGGGGCAAAAAAGGCTCCCCCAGGGGTGCGTTTTGTTGGCATTCTTTTTAAAGCCAACAGCTAATTTTTTTGACCGTTGGGGGGTGTCCAACGGTCAAAAAAGAAAAAGTAAAAAATCCCCCCTCCTATTATTTCACACATAATTTCTTCACAATTTAACAAAAAATCTCTATAATTTCTCCCTAAAGCTCTCAAATTTCTCATTAAATTTCTCAAAGTTCTTTATAATTAGTTATTTACTTTAATTTTTTTTAAATTAGTATTATTTTTTTATAATTTTAAAAATACTTGATCGTGTTAGTAATGGCCGGAGAATTAATTCGTCTCGATCATAAACATATCTCCGTCGAACGAATGAAAATGGTAACGGTTTATTTTAAATTTTGAATATTATTTAATATTTTTTCATTTATGTACTTTTTATTAATTTTAATTTTTGAATATTATTAAATTTTTTTCATTGATGTAATTTTAATTAATTTTTAATTTTTGAATATTATTTAAAAAATTTTCATTTATGTAATTTTAATTAATTTGTTTTTTTATAATTTTTTATAACAGTCTGTAGATCGGGTGTTACAATGTTGTATTCATAATATGTCTGGTCCACCATCACCATTGATAGAAAATTACTTGAGGGAAATAGGTTTTTGGCACGCGGCCACTATAGGCCTAGGGTGCAAGTTGGACCCGAAACTCATTAGCGCGTTAATAGAGAGGTGGAGACAGGACACACACACATTCCATCTTCCATGCGGAGAGTGTACTATCACTTTGGAGGATGCCTAGTTACAATTAGGATTGCCGGTGGATGGGGCCGCACTTACCAGGTCCGTTCAATCTGTTGATTGGAGAGCCATATGCTATGATCTTTTGGGTGGGATTTCGAATAATATTTATGGAGGTCGGATCGAGATGGGCTGGTTATGAGACACATTCCCAAAGCCAAGGAATGATTCGACTGAAGTAGAAAGAATACGATATATTCAGGCATACATCCTTGAGATGATTGGAGATTATCTGATGCCGGACTTCTCACGAAACCTCATACATCTGAGGTGGCTACTGAAACTCGTTGATTTTAGAGTAGATGGCGAACTTAGTTAGGAATCTGCCGTGTTTTCAACATTGTACTGGGAGATGTGCGGGGCGACACCACCAAATAAAGCCAAAATTGAAAGTTGCCTATCACTACTACAATCATGGGCCCGGTTTCGCTTTCTATTTTTTGTCCTCGAGTGAACCACCTATATACATTCCCACTCATAACGAGGTAAAATTTTTATTTGATTTTACAATTATTCCATAGATTTAAAATAAAATTGTATGTTAAAATTTTATTTAATTAGGTGGAACCATCTAGCAAGTTATGTTGGAATACATACCGCATTTGAAGATGTAGGCTTCTATTAGACCAACGGTTGGAAGCGCAAGAAAGTATTAAATAAAATTATATACATAAAATAGTCATTTCATATTTAGTATTTAGTATTTAGTATTATGTATATAACTAATATTTTTATCCCGTTCATATAGTTTCAATGAACACCATACGAGGATCCGATAATACGGGCTCTAATTTTGGAAGAATTCTTTCAAAATCTGAATATTTGGCATGTTAAGATCCCATTAGTCAACTATGCTATTGTCGAGATGCACCGGATGGATAGAGTGTTGCGACAATTTGGATTTTGACAACCGATTCTTGATGAACTTGAGGTGCTCGATGACTAGCATAGAATCGACTTACGGCAAATGAATACGAATTGGCTGGTATTCTGGTCAAAATATATCGAAATTTAGGAAAATCAGTATGATCAAATACCTGATCACGAACTGATCATTGTCCCAAAGTTAGCATGCACCCTAGATTACATGACATGGTTTAGGATCCATGGCAAACCATATTTGCCGTCGGAAGAGTAGAGGCGTCGGCAAATTCGTGTGGAAAGGGAATGATGGGACTTTTTAAATCTAAGGAGAAGAGATGATGGCACGAGCCCATCAACAGCGCCTACACAATTACTGGGCCCAATGCCTCAACCGACGACACCCACATCACAGCCCCTTCATATTATGCCAAGTGCGTATCCTAGCCCTTATATGTATCCTAACCCATATATGTTTACTTTTCCCAATCCTATACCAGGTTGGAATACATGGCTCGATGCATCTTTTTTCCCGATGACTCTGACTCAACCGATGATATATAGGCCATCGTCGCTGGAGGGATCGCACGAGGCACCTTCGACAAGCTCATCTCATTGCCTTATGAGATTTAAACACCTCCGCCGTAGGTGATGCAAACACCTCTACATTCTTCATTCTACCAAGGTGGGTCATCCTCCCAACACCCACAACCGGAGCAACCACAACCCTCGTCAAAGCAACCAAGAAGGAATCCAGCGCGTAATCGTCGTCCACCCCCATATGGCACTGGTTCCAACCAGTATATACATTGATTTTTTAATATATTTGTAGAAGTTGTTTCTATATTGTTTCATTGAATAAAAAAGAAGTTGTTTTTAATATTTTAATAGTAAATTAATTTATATTTTTAATAAAATATAAGTTCTTTTGAATAAGGCAGAATAGAAATAATGCAACATAGTTTCATAACAGCAATTATCAACTATTTCGATTTGGACATGATCAAATTGTATGACCTGGGTTCCTACACTATCCACACAACTTCTGTTGGTTTGTTCTTTCTCCGATATCCATATTATTACGTATTCTACTCGATCAAGGTCGACCTTTTGGTTTGTGACACAATTTTCTATCCGATAACAACTTAAACGGAGCAAGCGATACAAACGACCATTAACATTCATCTGGGATCGGTGGGAGTACATGTCTCTACACATTGTACATGTATTCTATTTTGTACACTTCGCTGACATATTTCATGGGATCCAAACAAAGATTCTGATGAGCTGTAATTGCATGAGTGTATCGATAACGCAGTACGTCAAACGTCCCACAGTTGCAAGTCCTATTTATTAGGTGTACATGATATTGCCCTCCGGTAATACATTGGCTCAGTCTATCAAACTCCGTTACATGAAACCATAAGTTATCGTGATCGTGACACACAATGTGCATCG
Source organism: Gossypium stocksii (assembly GCA_020496765.1). Classification (NCBI taxonomy): domain Eukaryota; kingdom Viridiplantae; phylum Streptophyta; class Magnoliopsida; order Malvales; family Malvaceae; genus Gossypium; species Gossypium stocksii. The sequence goes on along the minus strand of CM035632.1, from coordinate 17,702,020 downwards.
TGTTGGCCCACGCCATTGCCTTGTTAATTTCTTGCAATACCTTCCGTAACCATACATGGTCTCTCTGCATTTGGCCTTTATAACCCGTTGCTCGCTTTGGAAATAGTGTCATCAAATAAAAATAATACAACTCTCACAACCGAGGTTTTCGGTGAATGACGCGTTCCTTTTAGAACAAAATTTATGCATTCAGCCAGGTTCGTAGCTATATGACCATATCGTAGGCCGTCATTGTATGCTTATGTCCATTGTTCAAAAGGTATGTTACATAGGTAGTCTGCGCCTTGATCATTAACTGAATGCAAATTCCCCAACATTTCATGAAAACGGTCCTTATCAATCTCGTACCCTTCCAATATAAGTTGATAGAAAAAATTACATACCAATATTCCATTCAGAATAAATTGAATATTACAACCAAAAGGATATTAATAGAGATTAAATACCCATGTTGGTCACTTGCTTTCGTTCAGTCGTAGACCGATATTGCCCGTAGTAGTTGGACGCAACGTGCCTTAGGCAATACCAATGGTGTGTGCAATCTCATAGGCTTTCATGTCGCTCAATTGTGACTAGTATTCAACTGCCCCGATCCAATATAATGCAGATATCAGGTTAGGGGCATACATGCCTCCTTAACCTAGAAAGAAAGAAATCCCAGTTATCAGCTGACTCCCCCAATGTTATTGCAAACGTAAAGATTCTCCCACTGCCATCTTGTGCCACAACTAGCAATAGCTGATGGGTATATCTACCATACATAAAGGTACCGTCAATTTGTACCAATGGCTTACAGTGCACAAATGCGTCCTAACATTGCTTAAAGCTCTAGAACAAACGTTTGAACATTTGGCATCCACGGAGCAATCGGTCATTGTAGTACGCAGGGATTATTTTAAGGTCTATTATACAATCTGGGGCATACCTCTCTAGCACCTGACACTGCTGTCAAACCTCATTATATGAAGCGTCCCACCCACTATGCATATTTTCCAATGCCTTTTGCTTAGCTATCCAAGCCTTGCGATAAGAGGGCGTGTACCTGAATTAGCTACGAATACTGACAATTATGCATGACACAGAAGTCCTGGGATCCGCATTCAACATCAGTAGTATTAAGCTAGCTATCATGCCTGAATCCATCTTGGGATGATCTTGTGAAACACCTGTCAACGAAGTATGTTAAATAATGCAACATTAAGTAATAACATTATTGTTCAAAACCCTAAACACCCAGTGATACTATACCGGGAACACAGGTATGTGGACCGTTGTACTTTTTTATCTCCCACAAACCTGCATTTTTCCTAAAATAAGCCATGATTTTCCATGAACATGTACCGTCTTGTACTACACACTTGGCCTCGAGCTTCTAGAATTTGGATTTAACCACATTGTAGTTAACCCCGTGATTGATGCTATGTTGTTTCAAAGTAATAAGAAAACTATCCTTACTGGAAAACTCCTTACCAACTTTTAAATCACCCGAATCCAATGTCGAACCTATACGGTCACATATTCTATGTGGTAGATCTAGAAACTCTAACACATCATCTGTCGATATATCGACATTATGTATATGGACTGGAGGCAAGTACGCCCTGAATCGTGGATCTTCTTCTTCTTCTTCTTCTTCTTCTTTTTCTTTTTCTTTTTCTTAATCATCATCATCATCATCATCATCATCTGAACCCCCTTTAACGTCTTCAAATTCAGATGGAACAGACTCTAGTTCAGAAAATAATACAACTTCTGCACTATCGAAGTTGGGCTCTCGAGGTGGATCCACACCGGACTCATCATCCAACCCATCATTATCTGCAACGTACGAGGTCCGTTCGCTGATGGGCGTCATAAGGAGTACATCATCCCTTCTTCTGGACATTTCATAACGTTCCTAATCAGATGTGGATTGCCAACCACTAGAAGTTGATGTCATTTCCTAATACGTATTTCCAGCATCGAACATCGACTTACCGATGCATATGTCTCATCCACTAACTGAGTGTCGTGCAGGAGTTGTGTTTTCCATACTGCCACCAAACACGGGCACTTTCGTGTTCTACCTCCTACGAACGGAGTATCGGCTTGGGGTCATGTATTCCTATCAAATAGCAGTTGATGTTGAAGTTGCAAATGTTTCATTTGGCGATGAAATTTGAACATATAAATTAAGATAGGGTGACCCACTAGTGAGATGAGTCTGCACCATCACTTCAAAGCTACTAAAACCTTTGATATCAAATAAGTCATATGTCATGGGATCAATCGAAGCACAAAATTGATACTTAATAGAAGAAACCCTACCTGGCGTTGTTCTGAAGATTTTACGCTTAATTCTTTTACAAAATTCTATAAAATCTATACTCTAGTTAAAAACCATTCACGCTGTGTTCTCTGATAAAAAAACAACGCCATTCTCGGTGTCACAGACTTCACCATCATAGTAAATAATAGCACTAATACGTTCACTCATCTTCAATTTCTATTCTGCTTAGCCTCTCTAATTTTTTCTGCTGTAACTTATGCATCCTGAGAATAAAATTTGCCTCGTTTATAGCCTAAGGCCAATCATGAATTACTATAGAAAAAGAGCGTCCACGTGGAGCTTTTTTCAGAAATTTTGCTAACATTGCATCTTGCTTGAAGCGTTTTTGACACTATTTGTTCAGAAACATCTTCCCAAAATTACTTTTTCAAGAACTACTGTAGAAAAAGAGCGTCCACGTGGGAGCTTTTTTTCAGAAATTTTACTGACATTGCATCCTGTTTGAAGCATTTTTGACACTATTTGTTCGGAAACATTCTCAAAATTATTTTTTTAGGAACTACTGTAGAAAAAGAGCGTCCACGTGGGAGCTTTTTTCTGTAATTTTGCTGATAGTGCATCTTGCTTGAAGTGTTTTTTATACTATTTGTTCATAAACGTCTTCTCAAAATTATTTTTTAGGGTAAAAATAGTCAATTTTGTTAAAAAATAAACACAATGTTATTTAAAAAAAAACTAAACCTTAATTTAATTAAAGTTGACCTTAAACCCTAAACCCTAATTTGCTTAATTTATTTAAAAACCATAAACCCTAATTTAATTTATTTAAAACCCTAATTTAATTTATTTTATAACCATAGAACCCTAATTTATTTAATTTATTTTAAAACCATAAACCCTAAACTCTAGTTTATTTAAAACCCTAACTTAATTTATTTAAAACCCTAAAAACCCTAATTTACTTAATTTATTTAAAAACCATAAACCCTAAATAATTTTTATAAAATAACACTAAATCCTGGTTTATTTTTAAAATCTACTAAAACTCTAAACCCTAACTTGTTTTAACAAAAACCTAAACACTAAACCCTAACTTATTTTAGCAAAACCCTAATCTTAAAAACCCTAAAAACCTAGGGACTAAACATACAAATATCCCTAACATATAAAAACACGGAGCAAAGCGCGCCCTTGGGGGAGCACTTTTTGCCATGTCAACAAAACACTTCCATGTAAGCCTGTTTTTGGCTTACTGGCTAAAGCGCTCCTCAAGGGCGCGCTTTGCTGGCATTTTCCCCCTTAAATGCGGCCACGTAAGCGCATTTTGCAAAAAAGCGGCCCTTTCCGGTAAATAATTGTGTAATCAGCCTATTTCCGTAAATACTTGGAAATGGGCCATTTTAAGTAAATTAGTCTTTTCAAGTATATCGTTTTTTAATTAAATATTTAAAGTGTTTTTGAGGTGAACAAATGGTATTGTTAATTTTACACCATTTTATTTTAAATTATTATAACAATTAATAAAAATATAACAAATGACATGTTTTTATTAGAAGTCGTATAATTTTTTTTTTTGTAAATGAGTCGTAATTGATAGTTTATGGTATCATTTTCGATAAAAAAAAAAGGCACTTAAATAAAAAAAATATAATATAGAAGTCAATTTTATAAATTTTTTAGTACAATGATGATTCAAACCTAAACTATATAAGATAAACACCCAATCACTAAACTATAATTTAATGTTTAAGCCAATTTATAGTAAAGCCTTCCCAAAATTAAACTAGTATAATGTAACTGTCTGGTGACATGCATTAGAACAAGGGATCAAAGACTTGATTTAATGGTCCAAGTAAGGGGTTTTGGTAAATTAATTTGTCAGATGGCTTAAGCCAGCAACATATCAAATTAATTATAATAACCCTCGTTTTCTTAAGAGATACATCATTTCTTAAAGAAGTTGGGAACTTCTTTCATTGGATTTGCAAATCTAGCTCACAAAATTAAAACAAGATAAATAAAAACACTTTTTTTTTATGTTTATTATTTGTATATCAAATTAAATGTAAGATGTTATAATTTGAGGGGATAAAAAATACTTATGGGTCGTACCCTTTAATTGATTGTTCTATAGGATTTATAATTTAGTCAGGCATTTCCTGGTTTTGATGCTAACTATTATTATTTTTAGTTTATCCTTAATCCCGAATTCCTAGCTAAATAATATTCACACGAGGAGAGGGCGGCAACAAACGCAAATAGGAGCAAGTACGAAGTCATAAAAACAAAAATTTTAAAAGGTCAAAAGTGAAAAAAAAAAATTTAAAATAGTCTAAATTAAAGAAATAAAAATTTAGAGAAGAAAATATGTAATTCTTTTTCCTTCGAAGAAGGACTAAAATTGATTTTTTTTTTTTAATTTTTAAAAGACAGTCAAAGAAAAATCATACCGATTCAACTAGGGGTGAATCCCTGGCTTTGTCTCCTGGGGTTCTTAGAAATATTTATTATTGACTAATAAAATGATAAAATTATATTTTAATATTTAAAAATTTATAATTCAGTTTCGATGTTTAATATTATAAAAAAAATTATTTTACACTTGTTCAATTATCTTGAATTTAAGCTTAAATATTTGTGACTATGTTAAAGATAGAACTTCTCAAAGGGATGAAATAAGAATAAGATCTTTTCAAACATGGTTAAACAAGGACTAAGGTAAACCATTCTAAATATAATACCAATTAAAATATATGTTATATAATCCGTGATACTATCGTCTTCAATGACCATGAAATTGAGATAAAAGATACAGGGTTGGTTATGTTCTTTTTCAAACCATTATAACTAAAAAAAATACAACATGATTATAATAAATTATAGTCCTAATTCTAATATGAATAAAATTAAAAAAATAATCTTTATTTGATTTTTTAAAAGTTTTGACCTAGATTGTTAACTTAAACTATAAATGCATTCAACCAGAAATTTTATTATTAGTGGTAAAGCAATAAGGGTGATTTTATAACACAAATTGAGGTGCAAAACATGACAATTATGATTGAAAACCAGACTATGGGTTTCTTATTGTTGTAGGCAAAGGAGATCTCCCAATGATTGCCCGGAATAGAGTGAGGCTAGGTGAAGAAGTGTACGAAACTTCATGTACTGCACCTCTTAACTGTTGCATATGTTGAAAACGTCAAATTTTGTCTATCCCTTGCTTCCCGAAATGATTAACTCCATCCCCAGTCTAATTTTATCACTGAAAGAATTAGTAAATGTGATTCAACCCATTTTATTATAAATAATTTAAATTCAAAATAATCTGAAGTAAAATTATTTCACAAATAATTTAGAACAATTCAATCTTGAAGTGAATAGAATTCATCATCCCAACATAAAAAAACTCGAACCTCAAATTTAAATAACTTGAAATTAAAAATAAACTCATACTTGAAAAAAAAATTAAAATCAATTCCGGAGGTATAAGAGATATTGCATACCTGAATAGTGTCATACCAGGGAGCATAGTTCCCAAATAGCACAAATTTCATTTCTTTGGCAAGCATGTTGGCAATTATCCTTGTTTGTGTTAGTAGGATTTTTGAGTCTTGATACCTATCGCAAACATTTAGTCAAAATTTAGGTAAATGGAACTTGAAAGAGATTATTAAAGACTTGACTTACTTGTATAAGAGAATTTGAATACCGCTCTTGAAAGTTTCAACAAAATAGGTTTGATATTGATTTCTAAATTATATGTTGGATATTTAGGCCTCCACCTTTAACACACCACAAGAAAGAAAGAGTTATAGTTAGACATGTCAATTGAGCAAGTTGGGTCAGTTTACATTTGGTTAATGTTGATCTAACCAATTTTGGTTTTAAATTTTTGGGTCATTTTGAGCTCAGTTAATTTCAAGTTTAGGTTTAATTTTAAGTTCGAGTTATTTTAAGTTTGAGGCTTGTGTTTTTCAAATCAAATCATTGCATGTTTAGATCATTTCGGTTTGAGTTATTTTAAGTTTGAATCATTTCAAGTTTTAGTTGTTTCGAATACAATCATTCAAGCTAGCTTTAATTCGAGTCAGTTTGAAAAATTATTGGAATTATTAACTTTTTATAATCAATTTAGGTACAATCGAGACAAGTTGAGTTTGTGTTTGGATTGATCAAGATAGGAGTTGAAGTAACAGGTGTAGTTTCTGACATCTTATATCCGACCCAATTAGAGTATTAGAATATAAAATACCACATTCAAATGTCGAAACAATCTATTTTACTATTTCACTATATTGAAATGGTAGTGTAGTGGTAAATTATTTTTTTAAAAAAAATTGGCAGCATTTCTGTTTATTTTACATAAAACCCCTGCAAAATTTAGATTTCATAATATATATCCCTATTTAAATCATCTCCCAAATCAAATCCCAACACTTCGATACTTTGAAACATACCGCAAACTAAGCATATCACATTAAAACCATTTAATTAACTACTAATATTATAATTATAGTAACCAAAAGTTAATTTTTTTTGTCACAAATACATATCTATAGCCAAATGGCTTTACTAAAAACCAAGTATATGTCAACTTGAAACAAAACAAAATATACGAACTTTGTAGAGTCTAGGATTTGTTGGTTGGATGCTGACGACTCCGAGTACAAAATCTCAAAATACACCTATCTTGCATATGAAAACAAGACCATTCAGTGAGTATTAATTTCAAATGATATTACTATAACTTAATCAATATAGTGTGAAATTTAAATAATTGGATTTAGTTGATTTGTGACTTCCTTAGACCAATTCAAGTATGTTTCATATCAAAGTTTATACAATACATTAAAATACACATGTATCCCAAACAAACCAAATGCGATATTATAACTGACCAATCTATCTTAATGAACTAATTAACACTTTATGCTAACAATGTATGTAGCCTTATTCGATTTTGCCTCATTTTGTCATATTGCATCACATTACCAATTTGAATAAAACCATTCTTCATGTTCAATATTGATGTTCGCTAATACATAGTTCGTATCTGAAATAATTTACAGATCCTATTAATATTGTAATTTGGCACCTAGTGCCTCATTGATACGTGCAGAACTAAACAAATTGCGCCCAACACCTATTGATCAATCTGAAGTAATAATGGTGCCCAGCTCTCGTTGGTACATCTGATGGTTAGTGCGCCCAGAGCTCATCGACTTATAGTCGAAGTAATTTTATATTGGCACATCCAACGTAAACAATTCACGCCTTGTGCTCATCGGCTCAACCGAAGTAGTAATTGTGAAAGCCACGGTTGGGACATTCGAAGAAAAATGCACCTAGCGCTCATCGACTTATAGTCGAAGCAATTATTATTATTTTACTCGATTCTATAACTCATTAATTATTCTCAACTTTGTCCAACAACTACAACAACAACCCATAGTCTAATTTCATTCTCAATTCAGTTTCCATTCCATTGATCTTAATAACAAATCTTTCATTGGATGTCATTTCATATAAACATGACATGATTCGTCTCATGTTCAAGCCTAATGCACAATTTTACTAAATTATACTATTTCAAATTTTTATACAACTTAACTCTGTATCATAATAATTAAACTCAACATTGTATTTCTAGTCAGCCACTCATATGTAACTTCCTTCGTTTTGCCAACTTACCTAACAATGAAATTAAAAGGAAAAATAAATAATAAGTTGACTTATTGTGATACTTACAGGAAATTTCGAACTATTCGTCGGTGACTTTAGCTTTTTCCTTCGATTTTGAAGAAATCGGATTGTCAGTAGCTATGAATTAACATAAAAAAAATAACATCAATAATTCACCCAATTCACAGTATATTATTATATCAAACAAACTTTACATTGCATTCAATTTAAAATCTTAAAATTGAAACAAGCATAACTCTCCATTCTAAACATCGATTTATAATTCGACTTCATTTCCTTCTATTTTAGACCCTCTATTATCAATTCTAATATCCACTTTATTTTCTCAGGTGAAAAATCTAACATCTAACTTCAAATCTAGTCATTTTCATGCATACACTAAAAAATTATCAATTTACATAAAAAACATAGAAAAATCATTAATGGTAACTTTTTAAAACCTTAACAATTTTATACATTGACACAAGTTAGTTAAATTATGATTCCCCAATCTCCAAAAACATAAAATTTATAAGAAAAGTAATAATTTACACTCACCAATTTATTTTAATGGAAGGATGGAGAAGACATCTTCTCTCTCCTTCCACTTAAATCATTTCACTTTATTATTATTTTTCTTTTTTTATAATAAATAATAATTATAACATAACAGCTCGTTTTTTAACCCATAAATTTGGCATGTCTTAAAGCCATCTTAAATTTTTGGGCTATTAGCAATTTTAGTGTCTTTAACTATTTTCAAATTAAAATTTATAGCAATCTAACTTTATAATTTTATCCTTGGACTAGATTAAATACTCAAATAAACTAAATTACTTATCCTCAATTCAATTCATTTATAATATAACTCCTAAATATTTTTATTAATTATTTACAAACTCGATCCATTAAAAAAACTCGAAACCGTACTTTTTGACACCACTATATCATGTTGTTACATAGTTAGTATTGAGCAATCAAGGAAAAGAAAGAGACCCTCTACAGAATTCCCAAACATAAGGTAGATGAGTTGTGTTTGCATGAAATGCTTCTTAAACTTGAGGCTTGTTAAGGTATCCTTGTCACACCCTAGTCTGGCGAACCAGTTCGGTTTGAGAGACTACGCCATTGGAGACAACCTAAGTTGTGAGACTTAGACCAGATAAGGTTGGTAACTTTATAGAGGAGCGCTATGAAGAATTTCGCCAATGCTACGGAGTGCCAGTTTGAGTGATAGCCAGATTATAGTTAGGGTAATGACCTTATTAAGCGGACTTTCCTACTAATAAAATTGCCACCCATGTTTTAGTAGTAAGTACGATGACTTGTAGGATAAGTTTAAGTCACCTAGCATCCTAGTGAAGGCAACGTGTTAATAATTAAGACATTTATAGAGCTTCGTAGGATGTGATTAATTACTGGAAGTGTGCAAGCAAGTAATGATTAGAGATAATCCTGATTGGGATTTGAATGTGAGTTATCTATAAATAGGATAGTGTGATAGTGGAGAGAAGATTTTAGATTCATCTTCTCCACTTTGTTATCATCAAAGAAACCAGGGGATTTTTTTTTTGTTAACAAGTTTGTGAGCTATAAAAGTTTAGGAGAACTTTTGTGCTTGTTGTCTGCTAGTAAATTCTTAAACCTTCCTTTAAGTTTTACCAGATAGGTAGAAACTAACTTAAGAAAGGATTGGTAGGATTTCTTTGAATACGAGGTAGGAAGGAAACTCCTATCTAGAAATCATTTGCATGTCTATAGATTCTTGTTGTATCATAAGTCTTTGGTTATTTTCGATGATTAAAGAAGTTTTATTGTTTAGCTAAAGAAACGAGAGAAGGTCTCAGTGCTAAAGGAAAAGAATTGGTAGAGTAGATAAAGCTCTAAATCAAGTATTCTATTGAGTTCCTCTGTACCTTGTGTCTATTATCTATGTTAGTTTGTTTACCTCTAAACTTCGTATAGCCAGGTAAATGTATTAGTTCTTTGTTTCTGAAGTTCATGTCTGAGGAGTCTCGTTTAAAGAGTCAGGGCATACATGGTTAAACACGGTTAAACAAGCTCAGAAAACATGGTATATATATACAGTATGAGTACTCTTTCTTTGGTGTACAAGTTCTATATCCAGATGAGTGTAAAGAGGTACAGGAGGGATGCTGTATATAATGGATAAGAAGATACGAGATAATGTGTTTTGCCTCTGGTATGACACTTAGATGCAAACTGTGATTGGTAAAAACCCGACCTTGCGAGAGAATACTTATGTATTCATACAAGGATGGGGAATTAGGAGGATACGGAGGTAATGTTGTTATCTAGCTCAAATGAGTGGATTTGAAGATATAGGAAAACTAGGGTTCTTTGGAAACTGGGATCAGAAGCTAAAACAAGGAAGGGAGTACGTAGAAAAAAAATGGTACATGTGGTATTGCACGTTGCATGAAAGCATGAATAGTAAGCCTGTCTATCATAACTGGTAGTCCACACAAGTGGCATATTGATGGAGCAGATGTGCTCGTGATTGCCATATATGATATTAGAAACCAATGTTGTTCTCTAATAAGTTAAGTTGATTTGCGGTTTCATCCACCATTTGATTTGAGACTAGAGTAATGAATATACCAAATATGGCGAATTACTCGAGTCCCTTTTTCTTAATGTCTAATAGTAATTAAGGTGGGCTCATTTTTCTCAAGAACTCACTAAGTTCATAGTAACTTACCTAGTTTTTTCTTACTTTCAGGTTCTTAGGTTAAATGTGGTGACTGAAGAGATATAACCATTTTATTTTAAATTATAATACTAACCAATAAGAACGTGACATGTTTTTAATGGATGACGTACAATTTTATTTTGTAAAATAAGTCGTAATTGATAGTTTATGGTATCACTTTTGATAAAAAAAGTAGGTACCTAAGTAAAAAAAGTATAATATAAGAGTCAATTTTATAATTTTCTTTTAATAAAATGATGATTCAAACTCAAACTATACTAATAAAGATGAACAATCAACCACTAAATCATAATTTAAGGTTTAAGCCAATTTATAGGAAAGCCTTAACAAAATTAAACTAGTATAATGTAAATATCTAGTGACATGCATTAGAACAAGGGGTCAATGACTTGATTTAAAACTTTAATGGTCCACGTAAGGGGTTTTGGTAAATTAATTTGTTTGATGGCTTAAGCCAACAACATATCAAATTAATTATAATAACCTTTCATTTTCTTAAAGGATAACATCATTTGTTAAAGAAGTTCGGAATTTCTTTCATTGGATTTGCAAATGTAGCTAACAAATTTTAAAACAAGATAAATAAAAACACTTTTTTTTATGTTTATTATTCGTATATCAAATTGAAACGTAACATCTTATAATTTGAGGAGATAAAAAATACTTATAGGTTGTATTAGAGGTGTGTATGGGCCGGGTCAAGCCGGGTCCAACAAAAAAATTTAGGTTTATTTGCTAGGCACGAGTCGAAAAGTGGCCCTATTAAAAACTAAGCCCAACCCGGTCCGTCCGTATTAATTTTTTATATAATTTTTAAATGTATATAATACATCAAAAATACTAAAAACATTAAAATAAATATTTCCCAAAAAATTAAAAATAAATTTTAAAAAATATGTATACTTAAATGACACTAAGATAGATGCAACTTAACAATCAAATGTCTCTAAAATAATAACAAAATTAACAATAAAACAAGTGTTATACAATATCCAAACAAGAATACCAAAATAATAGTAACATAATAGTGAAATAGTAGCAAAATAGCGAGAAAACAACAAGAAAATAACATCAAAACTAAGGGTAAGCGTACGATTGAATCTAATCGAATGAAAAAATTTCAAGTTAATCGAGTTGATGAATCCTATTTTATCATCCTAACTCGATTTGAAATTTTCTCGAATCGAATCGAGTGAGATGAAATTCTAATCAAATCGAATCAAATATATTTGTTCGAGTTAAATTAAAAAAAAAGGACTTTGGTGTCGAAACCATTTCTAAAGTTTGAAAAAAATGGGGTCGACTTTGAAAACAAAAATATGGAGTCGCCACCAATCTTTTTAGGTGTGATCGGATCACCTTAAAAAACAGTTATTTCAAAACATGGATTTTGGCCTACGAAATTCATGATAACGGGTTTGGGAGTCGGTTACGTACGAGGAAGGATTAGCACCCTCGTAACGCCCAAAAATTGGTACCGAATTGATAGTTTTTGTCCTAATGTCGAAAATTCAAAAAGATTTTAAAAACATGATCTTTTAAAAGCTTGAATAATTTGAATTGAAGCTTGAGATTCCTTTGTTCCGAAAAAGTACAAACATCACATCTAGCATGTTAGGACATGATGTTTTAAACCCTCGTAACTAAAATCATCTCATGATTTACAAAATTCATTAAAATGATATTTAGTTGTTTAGCCAAACGGAAAATCGAAACCTAGCACGTTAGGGCACTATTTTCCAAATTTCTAAACACAAAACATTGCCTTATTTTAGAAAAAATTTTTTTTGGATAAAATGTGATAATTTAAAGGAGATAGATATTTTAAAACAAAGAGTAAAAAATGTAACATTAAGTTATTTTAAAAAAATGTAATTCACTAAAGTTACAAGTCATATTAGCAATTAGTATTAACATAAATAATTAAATAAAAGAATGTCAAATAATATAAGCAAAAATAATAATGTTAAAATAAACTATGGATTTTAATTTTAAGAATATGAATAATAAAAAAAATAAAAAATAAAAAAGTAAATGGTAGAAATTTTAAAATTTATGAAAGGAAAAAAAAAGAACTAGATATAAAAATTTATTCACATGATTGAATGCACATAAATAAGGTGAGTAATTTATACAAAACAATCAATAAATACTATAACAATTTTTGAAAAAAGAAACATAAAATAATATGGCAAAATTTAAAATGGAAAGTATATGTATATAATGAAATAAATATATTTTTAAATAAATAAATACTATATATAAAACCTTAAATATATAGAAAATATATATAAGGGATAACATATAATATAGTAATATAAGATATATATACATAAATGATTTACATATTTAAGATATACGATATATAGAAAATTTTATATTAATGATAAAACAATTCAAATAGTATATAATATGCAAATTTATAAATAATACAAACAATAATATAGAACTTAATTAAAATATCTTAATAAAAAATGAAATAATTTGATATAATACTAAAATTATTAGAAAATAAAATATAAAAAAGAATTAAAAATCGAGGAAACAAGGATTAAATCAAAATAAAAAAGGTTGAAAAACGAAGATGAACGAAGAAGAAAATAAGAACAAACCGCGGAAAATAAGAACGCAAGAAAGAGAGAAATTTGAGTGAATGCTCTCAAGAATTCTTATTGTTTCCCAAAACTCAAGTGCTTTACAATGAAGGGAAAGGCCTCTATTTATAGTTGAGCCTCCCTAAATCCAACGGTACAGATCAATTATATCAACGGCTAAGATTAAAGGGGGTATCTACAATTTAAATCTTTAAGATTACAAAATCACATCTTCTAAGATTGCATACCATATCTTCTAAGATTGCATATCATATCTAAGACTGCATATCATATCTAAGATTGCATATCCTTGAAGATTATGTTTCCATATGCATTAAGCTTGTAGATGGACCTTCAATATTCTCAAGTAATGGGCCATTTCAATCGGGCCAAATGATATATTTGTAATTTTGGACTGGACTTGGACTTTGTTTTATTATTTTGGGTTTATTTTTTTTTGTATGGACCCGGGCTAAATTGGCCTATTACAACTGCCCCTCTTTGCTCATTGCCATGTAACGGGAATAGAGCAAAGACTACAAAAGGTCAATTTTGCCCGATCTTGCCAAGTCTTGAGTTCTTGGTCATTGTCTTCTTCCAACCCATCTGCAATTTCAGAGGTGTTGGACTATAAGTCTGACGGCTTCAATCTGCTTCACTGCAACTTCAAGAAGGCGATATCTGCTATCTTCAGCCTGTTAGACTGCAAACCCAACGATTGCCAAATCTGCCATCTTCGTTTTTCAGTCTACTCCCTTGCTACATCCGGAAGATAAGACTACAATCTTTAGCCTGCTCCCTTGCTACCTCAGGAAGATAAGGCTAATGGCTAAAACCTGCTCCCCTGCTACCTCGGGAAGATAAGATTTGCCAACATCAATCTGCCTCGCTGCTATCTCGAGGAGACAAAACCTTCATTTTTCAGTCTACTTCCTTACTACATCAGGAAGATGAGACTACAATCTTCAGCCTACTCCCTTGCTCCCTGAGGAAGATAAGGCTAATGGCTAAAATCTGCTCTCCTGCTACCTCGGGAAGATAATATTTGCCAACATCAGTCTGTCTCTTGCTATCTCGAGGAGACAAATTCTTTATTTTTTAGTCTACTCCCTTGCTACATCAGGAAGATGTGTAACGCCCCCAACCCGAATCCTTCACAGGAATAGAGTTACGGAGCATTACCGAAGTTACTAATTTATTTATCAGATATTTTATTTCATCTAGCATTCATATTTAGAACCAATTAAAAATTAAACATATTGTCCCCTAAACGTACTTATTTTTATCGACATGTTTTATTTAAATTTTATTATTCGTCTCAATATGCTTAATTTTCTTGTATCATCGTATCAAAAATAATCATATATTTACATGTCAAGATGAATATCATTTTCTTGCCATTCCTTCATAAACTTAAATTAGGTAATTCATTATATCAAGATTTCATGTATTTAAAAATACAATTCCAGCTACACTAATTTACCTTGTTGCTTGTTTATGTTTATAATTTCACTAATCCGATATCTTTTCTTTTCCACGTTCAAGTCTCGTATTTTAGTTGCACGGATCTTTATAAATAAATTTAATCATCATTTTCATTCATTTCATATTTAAATAATAAAATAATCCATTACATGCAATTTGATCATTCTTGACATTTTTACAAAATCGCCCATAAAGTTCTACTTTTATTCAATTTAGTCCCTGAGCCTAAAACATGCAAATTAGCCATGCTAGTTGAATATTCATACATATTTTCCTCCACCTCCACTCCATTCCACATCCTTAATTTATATAACATGCTTATAAGTAACATTATCAAAACTTTCACTATTTACTTATATGTATTTTCAAAACTGTCCATTTGAGTCATAGTTACTAAATTATTTATATCTTGAGCTACAGAACTCCAAATTAAGATCCGCTAATTTTCTCTGAAACTAGACTCACATGTCTTCTTACCATAAAATTTTAAGAATTTTTGGTTTATCCAATTAGTACAGATTATTCATTAAAATCTCTCCTATTTTGCTATTTGATAGTTCTGACCACTCTTCGGTAAAATTTAATTATCTCTTTGTACAGAAGTCAAATGATGTTCTCGTTTGTTTCTTATAAAAATAGACTCACTAAAGAATCAAACCATATAAATTATGTCCTGTAATAATTTTTATACAATTTTTAATGATTTTTTCCAAGTCAAAATAGAGGATCCCGAAATCATTATGAATCAGTCTCACAAAAATATAAATATCTCAGAGTACAGAATTTATTTACTTGTTCTGTTTCTTTTATATGAAAATAGACTCATTAAGCTTTAATTCCATATCTCAATAAACTTCTAATTCAATTTCTATCATTTTTGGTGATTTTTCAAAGTTGACCTACTGCTGCTGTCCAAAACAGTTTTGGTGCAAAATGTTGATTATCAAGTTTATAACACTCTTATTTCCCTTCTCTACAATATTTCCCATCACTTTCTCTTATTTTCTCTTCACTAACATATCAAGAACATAGAACCATATATAAGAAAACTCTATATTAACATCATTTCCATGCTTTTTCAATAATATCAAACTTAAAAATATATGGAAATCTTGATGTTCTTATCTTGTCCACTTGGTTTCAATCTTTAACCTGATATTCTATCTCTTCCAGCTTCTATTTTTTGAGTCCAACTTGACATTCTAACACCCCATAGTCTCTTTAGCATTTTTCTCCTTTGGTAGTTATGGAAATTCTTTTGGTTTCTAGGTAAAAATGGTGAATTTTTGGTGGAAAGACCAAATTGTAAAGAAAGGAAAGTTTCTTCTTCTCTTTCTTTTCTTTCTAACGTGGGATGCATGAAATTGGATGGTGTTGTTCCCTTTCTTTTTTTCTTTCCACACACACACACATATATACTAAATAAAATAATAAAATAATAAAATATCTTATTAAAATATTAATAAAATAATAATTTAATATATAATTATAAAATATCATCAATATAATCATTACTTTCTAGATTTCTCTCTCTTTCAATTGACCATTTTACCCTTCATGATCTTTTAAAATTCCTTCCTTGAGTCATCACTTAATTTGGTAAAATTGCAACTTAGTCCCTCATAATTCTTCACCTATTCAATTTAGTCCTAATTCATCAATTTTCCTTAGTTTCTAGATTATTCTACCCTTAAAATATTTGCACTATTGGTCCTTCAACTTTTCATATTTACACTTTTAACCCCTCAAATTTTGAGTATTTACTCTTGAGCAACAAAACTTTTCTCACTTTTACAATTTAGTCCTTTCTTGAATTAATATGTCATAATATATTTCCCAATGACGTAACTCAAATTTCCTCTTCTCGTCACTTTATTTCCTTATTTTACTATATCAAGGATAATATTTCACTGTAGAAATTTTTGGGGTGTTACATTTCTCTCCCCTTTAAAATAAATTTCGTCCTCGAAATTTCCTTGTTTTCTTTTGTTCATGAACTTCATTATCTTTATAATTCTATAGTTTCTTGCTTCATATATTTATCTAATTTATCATTTATATCCATTCTCTATCCTTTCATTTCACAATTTATTTTTAATTCAATATTGCGAACATACCTTATAACGAAAATTGCTTACCTTTTTATAATAGGCTCAATAAACTAAATAGAACACTTAGGATATACAGAACAGATATAGAAGTGAATTATTATGCACTATTAATCAGAGAGCACTTGGTGAGTACCAACATGCTATTATCAGTGAATGTGCTGGAGTCCCTTAATATACCACTAATATCTTAGTAGATTTAATCTCATTTTCTTGGGCAAATTACATTATGCACGCATATCACTTTTACACTTTTAGCATAATACATTTACATACTTTATAATTTAATCATTATGCTAATAACCTGTATGTTTATATCTTCTCTTTCTTTAATAATCTTTATCATGTACTTCATATATCACTTTCTAATTCCAATTTCACTTTCAATTCATTCACAATTCAATTTAATTTCACTTTCTCATCAATATAAATTCAATACTAATATTTATCCATCACTCAATTCAATTTCCATTTAATTTAATAATAACACTTACCTCATACTTCACTTACTATACACATAATTTAAATTTAACACTTAATTTTAAATAAATAATTTGAATTATAATAATACAACCTTATGTTGAGTATGTCTATCCTCAGTGGTATTACTATAATTCAAATTATAAACATTATAATAAATAGTAAACATCAAACATGTAACAATATAGGTCATATGTGTTAATTTATATTTAATTTCATATCTCAACAGAAATCTTTCATCAAAGGCATCACATATCATCTATATTACCTTTAATCAATTCATGAACCTTTGGTTCAAGCTTTCAATCTCATATCTCAATTTCACATTTCAATTCATACTTCCACTTTTTCATACTTTCAATAGTTCAATCGATCAAATTCATTCGATTTTCTCATTTCATTTATTCAATTGATTTTAATATCAATAATTCAAGCTCCAAATCTCACATTTCAATTTAATTCACAATTTAACTCATAATTTCTTTCTCATATTTTTAATAGTACGATCAATCAAATTTATTAAGTTCTCTCATTTTAGTTATTCACCCTATTAACATAACTCGGACTTAGACGGATACACGGATCCAACCAAACACACCAGTACGGCACATTGTGCCTAAAACGGTACATAGTACCTGATCAATATATCAGATGCAGTATACGACACATAAAGTGCCTGAAACGACACATAAAGTGCCTAAAATACGACACACGAGGTGCCTGATATACAACACACGATGTGCCTGATAGACGACACACGAGGTGCCTGATACGACACACAAGGTGCCTGATATACGACACACGAGGTGCTTGATACGACACACGAGGTGCCTGATATACGACACACGAGGTGCCTAATATACGACACATAAAGTGCCTGATCTGCAAAGCTGATAAATCCCGTACTCTTCCAATCCTATGGCATGCCAATTATATCTGACTAGCCCGACTAGTTAATAGGGAATTCAATTCTCATTTCAATTTCACTTAATATTCATATTTACACCTATTAACAAGACTCGAACTTTGGTCGATACACGGATTCCAACCAAACACACCAGTATGGCACCCAGTGCCTTATCGACTCGAGGTCAAAGTATCTCTGAACACTTCCAAATCCTATGGCATGCCAACTATATTCGACTCAGTCCGACTAGTTAATAGGGTACCGGAATCACATATCCATATCACTTTCACTTTCAATTGATCATAATTATTCGAATTCAATTCAATCACGATAACAATTCAATCAAAAATTTCAACCTCACAAAATCACATAATTTCACTTCAAGTCACATTTCAGCTCAATCACTTCCTCATACGTTCAATCTATATGCATTTCAAATAATCACATTCAAATCAATTTGACTCAATTCCAATCACTTTTCATATTTCCATTCTATATATTTTAATATATATCATCAATTCAAAGTCATTCCAATCATAATTCCTCATATATTCAATTCAATGCATTTTCCACTTTCCAATCAATATATCATCAAATGCTCATACATATTCAAACTTCATTTCAATTTCATTCAATTCACAATTTCTCATATTCGCAATTCAAATCAATTTCTCAATCCAATATGCATTTCAATGCCATATTAATTCTTTTAATTCAATTTCAATAATAATTTCTCATTTATTCTATTTGTTTCACTTTTCCAATTAATTTACATTTTAGATGCTCACATATATTCATAATTTAATACTATAGTGATTCAGTAAATTTTTGGGGTGTTACAAGATGAGACTACAATCTTCAGCCTGCTCCCTTGCTACCTCAGGAAGATAAGGCTAATGGCTAAAATCTACTCCCCTGCTACCTTGGGAAGATAAGAATTGCCAACATCAATCTATCTCGCTGCTATCTCGAGGAGACAAATTCTTCATTTTTCAGTCTACTCCCTTGCTACATTAGGAAGATGAAACTACAATTTTCAGCCTGCTCGCTTGCTACCTCAAGAAGATAAGGCTAGTGGCTAAAATATGCTCCCCTGCTACCTTGGGAAGATAAGATTTGCCAACATCAATCTGCCTCGCTGTTATTTCAAGGAGACAAAATCTTCATTTTTCAGTCTACTCCCTTGCTACATCAGGAAGATGAGACTACAATCTTCAGCCTACTCCCTTGCTACCTCAGGAAGATAAGGCTAATGGCTAAAATCTGCTCCCATGCTACCTCATGAAGATAAGATTTGCCAACATCAGTCTGCCTCGCTACTATCTCGAGGAGACAAGACCTGAAATCACTGATGTTGCTACACCGTCCTCTGGGGAACATGTTGTGTAGACTCGATTTCATATGCTTATGTTTATGCTAAATGATTAGGATACTATGATTAGAATGAATCAAATGCTCTTAGCCAAACGTGTTATGAATGGTATGAATGCAAAACATGGCATGAATATGATTCCTTTTTAAATGTTTAAGGTGTCATGCTCATTGTTCATTAAGCTTCATTTTTGTTCCTCTTGAAGTATCATATTCTATTCAAAGAATATGACCTATGTAAATTTTAGGGCTCACTCCACTCGAACCTTAGGGATACAAGGCTTGTACTACCTTCAAACCACCCTACCAAGATTATGGGATTTAATCCATACATACAAGATTTGGATCAACTTCAATCCATTCGACCGCAATTTAGGGTTTTTGAATCCTTTCCCATCAATTTGGTCTATCATACTGTTCCCCGAAGGCTATGGCCCAATGGGGATGCTTGTAAAAATAACCCTCTCTTAGGATTATGTTACCAATCATCATTTAGACAAAAAAATAGTCTCAATTTAGACCATTCTCAAGTACTTCTTACCCTTACATATGGGAATTCTTAAACAATTGTCCTATTTTAGTTTCTTGTATTATCTAAAAATTTCCAGAGTAATATACAAAACTTCTTTTGTGAAAGTATTATTAGTTCATCAATCATTATTTCAATGCAACATGCTTATGAATAATGAGTAATAAATAACTGATCTCGAAGATAGTTAGAAATAATTATAAAAAATAGGAAATTAACTAGGAACATATCTTTGAGAAGAAAAAGAATCCAAAGATAGTAAATTTAATATGAATAGGACAAAGACCAGGTGCCCTAGATATCGCAGCTTGAGCTTCTCTGCATAAACTTCCTTAAGATCATTTTGAGCTCAATATGTGTTTAGGGGATTCGGAGTACTTTGTCGATGCCCCAAGATGTAGCATACTTCTTCATTGTCAATTCAAGCATAGCAATACTACCGTATGCCCCATTTTTATCAAAATTTGAGTCGCCCTTTTCGGGTTTTCAACTCAAAACCCCTTTGGTCTCAAGGCGCCCTTTGCGGGTTTTCACCTTGGCCTCTCCATTTTTCTTTTTTCTTTTTTCTTTTCTTTTTCTTTTTCCCTTTTTTTTTGAAGGTCACAAAGCGTCCTTTGCGGGTTTTCACCTTGGCCTCTCCTCTTTTAGTTATCTCAGTCAAAATCAGTGTTCCTCCGTAGAACGTCTTCTTTATCATATAAGACTCTCCCTCGTTTGGCCTTCATTTCCCTTTGAAATCCCATAGAAAAGATCTTCCTCAATACTAGGTCCCTATCATGAAATTCCCTTGGGTGAACCTTTTCGTCATAAATCAGCATCATCAATTTTTGGCACATTTGGCTATGATGAATACTTTCAAACCTTTTCTTTAACCAAGTTCACTGGAGACAGTTTTCTTCATCCAATTCTTAACTCAATCAAAGCTTGGAAAAAGGAATCTCGATTTCCATGGGTTGAACCACCTCTATTCCAAAAACTAAAAGGGATGGTGTTGCCCTAGCAGAACTCCTGGTCGACATTTAATAAGCACAGAGAGTCAATAGTAGCTTCTTATGCCAATCTTACAAGTCTCGATCACCTTCCATAATTTTTTGTTGTTTTTGTTTTCTTTTTTGTACTTTTCCTTTTGGCAGCCTTTGCTGCACTGTGATATGGCACTTGATCTTTGAACAAACTGTAAACTTTTGACATCGTACAGTTGTGCACTATAAAATATGATCCTTTCTGGCATTTTTTTATTTTTTTTTGTTTTGTCAGCACCTGATCCTTTCCTTTTCTTGGAAATTTGATGATTGTCGACTTTGCAATATTGGCATATGAAGCAATATTCACCCTCTTAATGAAGTAATCAATGACCACAAAGATGATTTGATGTCAACTAGAAGCTTTTGACAAGATTGGCCCCATAACATCCATGCCCTACATATGAAAAAAAATCTGTGAAGAAGAGGCACGTAAATCTTGCCTTCTTCAATTCGGTATTTGTGATATAACTAATCAACCCCCTTCCATGGTAGACTAGCAGTGCCCAAACATCTCTTGATATGACCATGCAAGAACATCTTTGAACTCCCGCAATAGCTCAACAAGGTCTTGTTTTGTCTCTCCGGCTATGTGTGTTCCAATTTCATAACCTTTCCTTCCTCTGAGGATATATTCTCTACCACCTCTTCATGGGGTAAATTTTGTTTCTCTTCTTGCTTTACCATTCTTAACAAATCCAGAGACAAGTCACAATCTCTGTCACCTTCAAAATCCTGAGATTCCTCTAAACACATGTCGCGCTCAAAAAGGAACTCTGAATCTGTAGTATTGTTGCTCATGTCATTGATATCTAGGGACCTGTGGTAGGCACAAAAGAATGTACAAAGAACAAATGAATTCAAGAACAACTATTTACATGGTATTAATGAGAATAACAAAAGAAAAATTTTTTGGATGGAAATTAGAAGATAAAAAGAATAATAATAAAAAAATGAAGGAATATTTGCTCGAATTGATTATCAAAGATGTATTTTATTGAAACAAAGATGTCTAAACATGAGCCTATTTCACCAATGAAATCTTATTGTTTCTAGGCTTTAAAACAACAAGTATGTTCTGAACATTACTCTGTGTAATCTCTAAAAACTACTTGAAGTTCCTCTGCAGTCTAATTGTTCAAAACATTTCTAGGTTCGTAAGGATGAATGCCCAACAAGTTTCTTTGCTCAATTCCTTCCTCGTGTATGGCATTGATGTGGAGATTCTCCAACATTTCCTCATTGTTTTCATTTTTCAGCAATCCTGTCTTAAGGTGAATTACCCCTTCATCTGAGCCTTCTTCAGAAAATACCATTTCTTTGTTGTCCATAAGGCTCTGTACCAAGACCCTAAACTCAGCGCATTCCTAGATCTCATGCCCTTCTACTTTATGGAACTCACAGTAGTCCCCTATTCCTCCATATCCTTTCCTAGAATCTAATATCAACAATCATTTTCTTATCATTTCTCTCTAGACCTTTCTCAATGGAGTTTTTACTTCCTTAATATCCCCTTTGATTCTTCTTACGATGTTTTCACCAATCACATTTACCCTATTATCTCCATGGTTAGGTAATGGGTTCTCTGTACCAGGGGTATCATCAAACTTCACAATCCCCATCTTAATGAGTTTTTCAACTATCTTCTTGAAAGCAGTGCAGCTTTCAATTGAATGTCCCGGTATTCCCACATGGTAGTCACATTGAGCGCTTGAGTCATACCATTTGGGATATGGGGGCTGCAATAGTTTTAGATAAAACGGGAACACCACATATGCGTCAAACAAACTTTGATATAGCTCCTTATACATCATTAGGATGGGCGTAAATTGGAGCTTTTCAGAGTTTTGCCTTGTGCCCGATTCCTGCCTTGTCCAACCTTGTTTCCTAACAGTAGTTACTTTTGGTTGATTGACAGTTATTGACTTTGAGTACCCTTTGTTGTACATGCTTGTATTATCCACTTCATTCTCCCTTTTCCTTGGAGCTGACCTTTTGGTAGTTTCCCCTTCAATCTTGCCACCTTTTATGGCATTTTCAATCATCTCTCCCGCCATTACTATATCCACAAAGCTTTTTGTAGTGCTTCTTATCATATGAGCAATGAATGGGGCCTTTAAAGTATTGATAAGAAGCATCGTAGTTTCTTTTTTTAGGAGCGGTGGTTGAACTTGCATGGCAACTTCCCTCCACCTTTGCGCATACTGCCTGAAGCTTTCATTTGACTTCTTTTCCATATTTTGTAGAGTGATTCTGTCCGGTGTAATGTCTGTCACATGATTGTATTGCTTCATGAAAGCTTGCGCTAAGTCTCTCCAAGAACTAATTCTAGCACGACTCAATTGATTGTACCACCTAGACGCTGCCCCAACCAAACTATCTTGGAAACAATGGATCAACAGTTAATCATTGTTAACATAGCCGGTCATCCGTCTATAG
Organism: Gossypium stocksii; assembly: GCA_020496765.1. NCBI lineage: Eukaryota > Viridiplantae > Streptophyta > Magnoliopsida > Malvales > Malvaceae > Gossypium > Gossypium stocksii. The sequence continues at coordinate 17,678,397 of CM035632.1, read as the reverse complement.
AACATGGTGATGTGGGCTTCAGGGCAACTAGTCCCATTGTACTTCTTGAATTCTGGCATCTTGAACTTATGAGGAAGCACCAAATCTGAGACTAAGCTCAAGTCTTTAGCATCAATTCTATGATGACTATCAGCATTCTCTAAAGCCTTGAACTTTTCTTCTAACCATCTGCAGCGATCCTCTAGTTGTCTTGAGGATTCACTTCTCATCCTTCTCTTTCAATTATGTCTAAATCTGGGATGACAAGATTGGCAGGGTTATCTCCTGGGTTAGATCCCGAGCCAATTTAGAAATTCATGGGCACTCTAGTATCAGCTTGCCCTTGTTAGGGCCTAATTGTAATAGATGGCCTTTGGGGATGCACCTCAGGTTGGGCTTGTGCATGCGGTGGGGTGAAACCCAGAGGATAATCCTCGTTATCCTCTCTAGTATTAGTTATGAGGCCCTTTCCTTTGTCCATTACCCCATTCAGCAGCTAGGCTATTTGGGCCATCATATTTCTTTGAGCTTCCAACATCTGGTCTCTCATCGCTTGTTGGAGCTTTGCCAACTGCTCTTACATCTGATCTTGCATATCCCTCTGGAACTGTTAAAGTCTCTGATCCATATTTTTTGTCTTAGCTCGAGTACCGTAACGGTGTTCAGTTTCCAAATTATCCTTTCATTCTTTCTTTCTTTCTTTCTCTCTTTCTTTCTCTCTGAAATAACTACAACTAATTAAGGTCCTTCTATGATTTTAAATGCATATGATGCGATGTAATGCAAATGCATGAATACAAAAAGAATATCAAATTGAATTCAGTTTCATTTAGAAAACTTTATTTAGAAAATAAAATTCTTTACACAAAACGGATTACAAATACGCTTTCACCCTAAGGCCCAAAGCTTTAACCCTTCTAAACAATACAACTAATTCTCGACCCTTATCCGATTCTAACTCATACTTTACACTTAACATATTGGCTTGTGCTGCCAAAACTTGTAAATGATCAGCCACTTCCCGAATTTGCACTATGGCTTCACCCATGAGGTAGTCCCTATTCCTAACTTGATCTTGAGAATGATGAAGCTCCTCCTTCTAATGCCCTTCTCTTGCTTCAAGATGCTTGATCCGGAGTTTACAGTTTTGTAATTTCGACTCCAACCTTTCAATATTGCCCCTTATTTCCTCAATCTTGTTCAGACTTGACTTTAACTCGGTTGCAGAATTACAACTTCGATGGTGATGAAAAGACCGTCCAAGTTTAGCCACTTTAGCCTTTAATCCAAATTTCTCCTTCTGGCTCTCTGCCAGACTCTTTTCTAGGGCCTCATTTTTTACCTAAATTTCTTGGAACTTCCTTTCCTATCGATCAGCTTTGGCTTTTTCCTCTTGAATCTCTTGTTGCCACTATTCCAAAGTCTTTCCCAATCCGACTTTTTCTTTGACAGATTCATCTTCATATATTCTGTCTTCAAACTATCTCGATCTTCCTCAATCTTCCTTTTCTCTTTTCTTACTTTTTCAGTCTCCAGCTTTTGAACATCCATGTCTTAATGTCAGGTACAATTTCCTTCTTCCAACTTCTCTATCCTCTTTTCGAGCTCAAGACTCTTTTTTCAAAGTCTTGTTTTATAATCTCCCACTCTGATGGAACCACTCGTAAGTACTCCTTTATCGATTGAGCACCCTCCATAGTAGGTACTAAATCCACTTTCCCAAAAGTGAAACAATTGTAGGCAGGGTTCCAAAACTAAGCCATATCCCAGAACAAATGCTTGTCCACCTTAACTTCAAGCAAGTAGGGTAGATCACGGTAGAACAGCTGCTTAGTCTCATCATCCCATTGGACCCATATATCTTTCAATTTCTGAAGCTCATTCTGCGCCGCACTGATGCGAGTGAAGTCCCACAATTCCTATGTATATCCCTCAATGATACTATCTCCTTTTTCTAATTGGGTTTTTTTGGACCATACATGGACTGTAGCTTTGTCCTCCACTTTATCAAGAAATTCATTCTCCATAACAAAACTTTCTAATTTAGAAATCGAATCGTGAATCGACACCTTTTTAAATGACATTCAATGATAACAAAATAAATCTAGTTAGTGTCATGTAAAAAAAAATTCAAAGAAAGCAGGGAATAAACAAGCACCTATATAGGTAGCTACTATGGGTTATCATCGTATTACCTAGGGCAGGCTCTTAGGGTTTACTATATGTGTTTTTGGTTCTACAAAAAAGGGTACTTGAACCAGCAGATTCCTCGATCCTCACCCATTATAGGCTCATATGGACCGAGTTTAGTTCAGGGGGACACATTTCCCTATGGCCATGCGGAGATGAAAATCTCACGGAGACATAGGTACGGATGTATCTCGGAAGCGATCCACTAGCCCATGCGGAGGTGAAAACCTCACGAAGGCATAGCTTCTCACTCCTACTTAAGGGTGTGACCACAACGGTCATGCAATGCAATGCAGAAATATTTACAAAACCAACCAAACGCCAAAAAAAAAAAAAAACATGTTTTCAAATCAAATTTTCTAAACTTCGACATTTGGACAAAAATGATCAATTTTATGGCTTGACTCTCTTATTGTCCCCAGTGGAGTCGCCAAGCTGTCGAAACCATTTTTAAAGTTTGAAAAAAATGGGGCCGACTTTGAAAACAAAAATATGGAGTCGCCACCAATCTTTTTATGTGTGATCGGCTCACCTTAAAAAACAGTTTATTTCAAAACATGGATTTTGGCCTACGAAATTCATGATAACGGGTTCGGGAGTCGGTTACATACGAGGAAGGATTAGCACCCTCGTAACGCCCAAAATTTGGTACTGAATTGATTAGTTTTTGTCCTAATGTCGAAAATTCGAAAAGATTTTAAAAACATGATCTTTTAAAAGCTTGAATAATTTGAATTGAAGCTTGAGATTCCTTTGTTCCGAAAAAGTACAAACATTAAGTTATTTTCAAAAATATGTAATTCACTAAAGTTACAAGTCATATTAGCAATTAGTATTAACATAAATAATTAAATAAAAGAATGTCAAATAATATAAGCAAAAATAATAATGTTAAAATAAATTATGGATTTTAATTTTAAGAATATGAATAATCAAAAAAATAAAAAAATAAAAAAGTAAATGGTAGCAATTTTAAAATTTATTAAAGGAAAAAAAAAAAAAACAAGAACTAGATATAAAAATTTATTCACATGATTGAATGCACATAAGTAAGGTGAGTAATTTATACAAAACAATCAATAAATACTATAACAATTTTTGAGAAAAGAAACATAAAATGATATGGCAAAATTTAAAATGGAAAGTATATGTATATAATGAAATAAATATATTTTTAAATAAATAAATACTATATATAAAACCTTAAATATATAGAAAATATATATAAGGGATAACATATAATATAGTAATATAAGATATATGTACATAAATGATTTATATATTTAAGATATACGATATATAGAAAATTTTATATTAATGATAAAACAATTCAAATAGTATATAATATGCAAATTTATAAATAATATAAAAAATAATATAGAACTTAATAAAATATCTTAATAAAAAATGAAATAATTTGATATAATACTAAAATTATTAGAAAATAAAATATAAAAAAGACTTAAAAATCGAGGAAACAAGGATTAAATCAAAATATAAAATGTTGAAAAATAAAGATGAACGAAGAATAAAATAAGAACAAACCGCAGAAAATAAGAACGCAAGAAAGAGAGAAATTTGAGTGAATGCTCTCAAGAATTCTTATTGTTTCCCAAAACTCAAGTGCTTTACAATGAAGGGATAGGCCTCTATTTATAGTTGAGCCTCCCCAAATCCAACGGTACAGATCAATTATATCAACGGCTAAGATTAAAGGGTATCTACAATTTAAATCTCTAAGATTTCAAAATCACATCTTCTAAGATTGCATACCATATCTTCTAAGATTGCATATCATATCTAAGATTACATATCCTTGAAGATTATGTTTCCATATGCATTAAGCTTGTAGATGGACCTTCAATATTCTCAAGTAATGGGCCATTTCAATTGGGCCAAATGATATATTTATAATTTTGGACTGGACTTAGACTTTGTTTTATTATTTTGGGTTTATTATTTTTTGTATGGACCCAGGCTAAATTGGCCTATTACATTTGGATCCTTATAACCATTGTCACCCACCATAATCAAATTTGTCTATCGTAATCAAATTTATTATTAACTTTCATCTTTTCATAAATTATTTAGTAATCTTTTATATTCGAGTTAGCTTCTTTGCTTGTTTAGTTGTTTCAATTAATTTTTTATTTTTGTCACTATGCATTTTTAAATATAGAAATATATTAAATATAAAAAATGTGACTTTTAATAAAAATTATCTTAAAGATAAAATGTGAAATAGATACCAATATAAAATTTTAACACGAATATTTATGGCATCATTAATAATTCAATTTTAACAGAAATTTATAAAGATTTAATATGATTAAATAATTTAATAATATAAATAGTAGAAAATCAGAAGTCTAATTTAATAATATAAATAGTAGGCATAAATAAAGCTATTACTATTTAAGTTTAGGGGCTGTTTTTGGATGATTTTTTATTTGGGGGTAAAGGGTGACAAGTAAAAGTTTAGGGGGAAAATAAAAAAATTTTGAGGGTTGGGGGAGGAAAATTTTGGGGGGAAAGTGGGAGGGAGTAAAAGTATTGAGGGAAAAGTAAAAAGGTTTGGGGCTAGGGTAAAAATGTAAAATATTATAGTTTGGTATTCGGTTTATTCGAATTATTCGAGTTATTCAAATTCGAAAATTAAACTTGATTCGAACTCGAAACTTGAAAAAAATTCGAGTTGACTCGATTAACTCAATTTGTTTAACTCGAAATTTGATTTTTTTTAAAATTTTTTCAAGTTGAATCGAGCTCTGCTCACCCCTAATTGAAACAATGAAAAATAGCATATTTTTTTGTCCTTTTGTAAATTCAGGCCGGCCTAGGCCCGGGCAAAAAATGCAGTACCTGAGGCCCAGCCCGTTTTTTAAACGTATCTTATTTATTTTGTCGAAGCCTATTTTTTTTGTTTATATTTTTATTCAAATCCTCAAACTTTTCGAGTGAATCTTCAGGACGGACCGAATGACTCGATCCATGAGCAGGTCTAGGTCGTACTCTTTCTATAAGTTTTATAATTTTAGCCAGGTATTTCCTAGTTTTAATGCTAACTATTATTTTTTATTTTATTTTTTTTAGTTTATCCTTAATCCCAAATTCTTAACTAAATAATGCTCACACAAGGAGAGGGCGGCAACAAACCTAAATAGGAGCAAGTACAAAGTCATAAATTTTGTATTGGAGGTTGAGATAAAAATAAAAAATTTAGAAAGTTAAGAGTAAAATTTTTTGAATTAAAATGGTTTAAATTAAATAAATAATTATTTAGAGAAGAAAAAAATATAAGTTTTTCCTTAAAAAAATTAAAAAAGACTATTTTTTTTAATTTTTAAAAAACAGTAAAAGAAAAATTATACCTATATTAACTAGGGGTGAATCACTGGCTTTGTCCATAAGGAGGAGGGGCTTTGGCTCCTGGGTTCTTCGAAATATTTTTTATCATTAATTAATAAAATAATAAAATTATATTTTAATATCTAAAAATTTATAATTCAATTTTAATAATTAATATTATTAAATTTTTTGTTTTACACTCGTTTAGTAAAGGTACTTTGAATTTAAATTTAAATATTTGTGACCATGTTAAAGATGGAACTTCTCAAAGTCATCAAATAAGAATAAAAACTTTTCAAATACGGTTATACTTGAATTAATGGAAACTGATTGTTAGATATACTCGAACTAATGGAAATTGATTAAACAGATTAAGATCTTAATAGAAAAAGAAATTAGATTCAGATATTCTAAAAGATAATTATTGAAGATCCTTTGATAAAAGAATGTTTATGTCTTAGAACTCAGACAAAAAACTTCTAAAATTAATGATTTAGCTGAAGATCAAGCAATTAGTTGGACTTCTATTGATAAATATATTAGTATAGAAAAAGTATATATCAAAGAAATTAATAACAAAATTATTGAACTTTTTGAACCTAATAAAATCACTACTGAAATACAATTAAAATTGTTACATCTAAGAGATCCATCAATTCCAGAGATTGGATGATAGAAAGAATTAATAGTTCAAGTACATCTAAACTAGTTAGTATAATAGAATATGTGTTGTCTAGTGATAAATTATATTTTAAAAAGACAACAATAACAAGTACAAATGATAATCTAGTTTTACCCTCAAATACTCAAATAGATGAAGATGAGGAAAATCTAAGTAGAAGTTCTATATCTTCAACAACAATAGGAATAAAAACAATTCATATTCCTATTTTTCCTACAGAATCAAGTAAAAATTATGTATATTCTATAAACACTAGAATGGAAGAAATACAAACTTCAAAAATACTCCAACAAATGAAACTTGGAACAAGTGATGTTATTACATTCTCAAATTTCCAATCTTGGAAACATTATACATATATTGAAATTACATTTCAATTTAGAGGATATAAAACATATTCTTTACATGATTTACTAGATACTGGAGCTACAACTAGTAGTTGCAGAAAAAATGTTATTCCTTTAAAAAAATGAGAACCTAAGAAGCATCTGTTAGAATAGTATAATAAAATTTGATATAAACTTAAAACTATAAACCAAGATCTATTATGTTAAATCATCAAGAATAAAGCAAGAACAAAACTAGATGCGGAAGCATACCTGAATTTATTGATTTCTTGAAATCTACAGATCTTGGGGTTTTGATCTTCCAAATTAGCACAAAAGTAATATAGAGAAGGTGACTCTCTCTTTTCTAAAGATGGGATATTAGAAAAGTTAGCTTGTGTGTAATTTGGGGACCATAACCTTAATATATAATTTTGTCACATTAGCCCTAATTTTTAATTAGCCCATCATCAATTAGAAATTACTTACTAGAGTATCTACACATATTTGACCCATACTTTGTTTAATAATTAAAGCCTAATAAATTTTAATCAAATTAGGTCACTTTTAATTTGGGCCAACTTATTATGATAGTAAATAATAACATGTAATTACCTTTAATATATATGTGATGTCCATATTTTCCAACAATCTCCCACCTGGAGCACATATATATATATACTAATTACTTTATAATTACATGTCATTATATAACCTTATGAGCTCAAAACTTTACTATCATATCCAAAAGGTATTCCGAACAATCTCGTCCATTAATTATGTTAACATAGAACCAAGATGACTTTCGTTACATATATCGTAACTAAATTTATCCCTGATCATATATATTAATACAACCAAATGACATAGATCAAGCATGGATATGTAAGATGGAAATTACATGAAATATGATCTAAACATGTCTATTTCCAACTAGTCCTCCTTAACCTTAGTGAGATCAAACCTTACCAAAATCAAAGTGTGAATAAATCAAATAAACTTTATTTCTGTAGAAAATAAACTTAATATCTATAAATTGAAATAACTAAAAATACATCTATAACATAAAAGCATTTAAAAGTACGAACTCCCATTAAAACCAAATCGTTAAATGACATTACACCCATATAAGCAGTGTGCTCTTATAAAACCTTAAGTGTAGTCCCTTAGTAAACGGGTCCGCAATCATGAAGTTTGTCCTACTATGCTTTATAGGCACCTAATGTAACACCCTTTACCCTAGTCTGACGCCGGGATGGGGTACGAGGCATTACTGTACTTAACCTTGCTCAAACTTACTAAATCAGGCCATAATTCTCGATCCAATTTAAAACTTTTTCAAACATGCTCTTGATATTCTTACCATGAGCCTACGAGGCCCAAAACATACATCGGGAGTGGTTTGAAACCAATCCAGGAATTTTCGGGCATCTTCGAAAAATTTTTGCTTAAACAAGGCCACACGCCCGTGTGAGGTGGGACACGCCCGTGTGGGCTGGCTGAGTGGTCACACATGCCCATGTCCTTAGCCCGTGCTGAATTTATTTCTCCATTCTAGCTTACAGGTTTAAAACGGCTTGTACACATGCCCGTGTCCCTCACATGGCCTAAACACGCCCGTGTCCTCAACCAGTGGACCACTTTGTTTGAATATTATGAATAACTTGATTTCACACGGCCAAGACACACACCCGTGAGCAATACTGACTTAACTACTTAAGATGCAGGGGACACACAGTCGAGCTACACGCCCTTGGTGCAGATCGTGTGTGACATATGGCCTAGACACACGCCCGTGTGGACAAAAAAATAGGCTATTTTCCAAGCCTTTTTGCCACCTTGAAACACAATTAACCCATACCAATTTCAACTCACAATTCAAGCATAATTATACTTTTTAAACATTCACATTTTAGGCACTCACATGCTACCATACATATCATTCTCACCCATCATTACTCTACTTAAGCTTTCAACTTGCACACTCATGACTTTCATCCACATTGCACAAAATATAACTTAATCAATATTAGGCCCTTTCCAAAGGCCATTACAACTTGGCTCAGGTGATAACAATAGCCAACATTTTTTGATACTCAAAATAACATATATCAAAATAACCAATTTCCTATACATGCCATACATAAAAAATAACTAACTTTACTATACCAAAATGAATGTGACTTCGAGTTTCGACTTTGGTCGATCCCTGAGCTAATTCGATAAATCTACAAAGAAAAAGGGAAAATAAAGGGGTAAGCATTAAAATGCTTAGTAAGTTGCATGAATAAAATAACAGCATAGATAATGAAGCATCATTCAAAGAGAGTATCATAAATAGTTATATGCTTTCTTACTCATTCTCGTAACTTACTCATTCTCATGATTTACTCATTTTCATGACTTACTCGTTCTCATGATTTACTTTTCATTTCTTGTAACTTATTCAAAAGTACTTGTAACACTCGTCATGAAACTTTAGTCTTTCTCATTAACTAATCAACTTCAATACTTTCTCTATTAATATACTTTGAATATCGAAGGATACCCATAATGTCATTCTCATGGAATGATGCCAAAGCCATATCCCAGATATGGTCTTACATGGGATCTCAAGTCGATGCCGAAGCCATATCCTAGCTATGGTCTTACACGGGATCGTAAATTGATGCCGATGCCATGTCCCAGACATGGTCATATACGGGACCTCATGTCGATGCCAATGCCATGTCCTAGACATGGTCTTACATGGGATCTCAGTTCGGTGCCGAAGCCATGTCCTAGACATGGTCTTGCACGGGACCTACAAACACTCATGTCATGACTACGACATCCTTCATATTCCTTAACTTTTAATCAAACTTTTTCATTTATTTCATCGTTATTTCTTTGTATATTTCATAACAATAAATTTCATAGAAATACATAGAATTCATGAAATATCATCATAATGATTTTCATCATGCAAAATGCCAAATTATTACATACAACTTACCTCGGGTCCAAAATGCAGGTGAATGTGCGATTTAGTCTACCATCTTACTTTTTCCCCGATTTCGTTCCGGGCTTCGTGTTTCTTGATCTAAAATGACAAATTAAGCTCATTTAACACACACATTTGCTAATTAGCCCATAATTAACACTTTAGAAAAATTTATAATTTTGCCCCTAAACTTTTACATATTTGCAAAATGGTCCCTAGGCTCGTATAATGAAATGCACTTATTTTCTTTGTTACCCAAGCCTAGCCAAACTTTATTTACGCTCATAACAACCCCTATTTCTCATCAATTCACATTTTTACTACATATTTTCATACTTTTGCAATTTGGTCCCTATTAGGGATTTTCATGAAAAATCACTCAAAGAAAAATGTTTACTGCACTTCAAATTTTCATATTCTACCACTAGACATCAAAATACTTACATGCTATGCATGGGTATACTTTTGAATATAAACCCTAGCTCAAATTAGTGGTAGAAATAGCTAGATTAAGCTACGAGAATTTCAAAAATACAAAGAGAATTAAAAATGGGGCTAAATTACACTTACTTGAAACTTAAAAATGAAAGAAACCCTAGCTACGGAGGGCTTGGAAATTTTGGCTAGTACACGGAGAAGATGAGCTTATTTTTGGCTTATTTTCCCTTTTTATTACTTAATTTTACCAAATGACCAAAATGCCTTTATGGCCTTTCTTTAAAATTTTACCCTTCATTGGGCATTTTTATCCATCAAGCTATAAAATAGTCTAATTACTAAATAAAGACCTCTAATAATTTTTATAATGCTATTTCATACTTAAACCTTCTAGAAACTCATATTTTGCAACTTTTGCAATTTAGTCCTAAAGGACAAATTGACCACTTTTTCATAAAAATTTCATCATGGCATTTTATCACTATCATGCAATCATGTCATAAACTTAAAAATAATCATAAATTATACTTTTCTACTTTAGATTTGTGGTCTCAAAACCACTATTCCATTTAGGCCCTAATCTAGGATATTACAATTCTCCCCCTTAAGGATTTTCGTCCCCGAAAATCTTATTGGTGAATAAGTTAAGCTCTCATGTTTTCCTCAAGCTCCCATGTTGCCTCTTCTACCCCATGTCTTTGCCACAACACTTTTACAAGGGCAATACTTTTATTTCTTAACTGTTTGACTTCTCGAGCTAGAATCTTAACCGGTTCTTCACCATAAGTTATGTCCGGTTGAATCTTGACTTCTGTCAGGGTAATCACATGTGAGGGGTCTGATCGGTAACATCGCAACATGGATACATGGAACACATCATGAATCTTTTCCAACTCAGATGGCAGGGCTAGCCGATAAGCTACCAGCCCTATCCTATCGGTAATCTCATAAGGTCTGATAAAACGTGGACTTAATTTGCCTTTTCGGCCAAATCTAAGGATCTTTATCCATGAAGAAACCTTTAGAAATACTTTATCCTCGACCTGAAATTCTATTTCTTTCCACTTCAAATCAACATACGGCTTTTGTCTATCAGATGCAGCTTTCAAATAGTCTCGAACCACTTTTACCTTTTCCTTAGTTTCCTTGACTAAATTGACCCTATGGATCTGATGTTCTTTGAGCTCTATCCAATACAAAGACGTTCGACACTTATGCCTATATAAAGCATCATAAGGCATCATTTTCAAACTTGACTGAAAACTATTATTGTAGGCAAATTCGACTAAGGGTAGGTACTTTTCCCAACTCCCTTAAAATTCCAATACACAACATCTGAGTATATCCTCAAGCACCTGCATCACTCTCTCCGACTGACCGTCGGTCTGTGGGTGGAAAGCGGTACTAAAGTTTAGCTTTGTGCCCAAAGCTTCCTGTAGCTTCTTCCAAAATCGTGACGTAAATCTCAGATCTCTATCCGAAATGATCGATAATGGCACTCCATGAAGTCGCACAATCTCAGAAATATACAAGTCAGCCAACTAGTCTAATGAATAATCTGTGTGTACTGATATAAAATGGGTTGACTTCGTAAGCTTATCAATCACAACCCAAATAGCATCTTTCTTTTTCGGGGTCATCGGTAAACCCGTCACGGAATCCATGGTAACATGGTCCCATTTGCACTCGGGAACCATGATAGGCTGTAGTAAACTGGAGCGCACTTGGTGTTCTGCTTTTACTTGCTGACAAATCAAACATCTCGAAACATACTCGAAGATATCTCTTTTCATATTCGACCACCAATACCATTTCTTTAAATCATTATACATCTTGGTACTGTCGGGGTGGATAGACATACGACTACTATGTGTCTCATGTAAAATTCTTTGAATGAGTTCATCATCCTTTGGTACACAAATTCGATCTCAGAACCTTATACAACTATCTGAGTCGATCTGAAAATCTAAATTGGTACCCGATTCGCATTGAGCTTTCTTGGCTTGTAATTTTCTACCATCAAACTGTGCTTCACAAATCTCTTGAATGAACATCAGTCTAGCTCTTATTTATGTTAAAACTGAACCATCATTGGTCAAGGTCAACTATGTGTTCAAAGCTCTCAAGGTAAATAACGATTTCCTACTAAGAGCGTCAGCGACAACATTTGCTTTCCCCGGGTGCTAGTCAATAACCAATTCATAATCCTTTAGTAATTCAAGCCATCGTCATTGTCGTAGATTCAAATCTTTTTGTGTCACCAAATACTTGAGACTTTTATGGTCAGTGAACACTTGGCATTGCTCACCATAGAAATGGTGCCTCCAAATCTTTAACGCAAACACTATTACGGCCAACTCTAAATCATGAGTTGGATAATTCTTTTCATGAGGTTTCAACTGTCTCGAAGCATATGCAATCACTTTACCCTCTTGCATAAGTACGCAGCCCAATCCATTTAATGAAGCATCACTGTACACTATGAATTCCTTTTCGGGTTCTGGTTGTACTAGAATAGGAGCTTCAGTCAATAAGGTCTTTAATTTCTTGAAACTTTGTTGACACTTTTCGATCCACTCAAATTTAACATCCTTTTGCAACAATAAGTGATCATAGAAAATCCCTTAACAAATCTTCGGTAGTAGCCGGCCAAGCCTAAAAAGCTTCTAACCTTGAATACATTTCTCGGCGGCTTCCATTCAACAAGTGCCAAGATCTTACTTGGATCAACTCTGATGCCATCACCTGAAATGATGTGGACCAAAAATCCAACTTCTTTAAGCCAAAATTCACTTTTACTAAATTTGGCGTAAAGTTGCTTATCTTGTAGAATTTATAAAACTGTCTTCAAATGTTTGGCATGTTCCTCCTCATTACGAGAATAAATTAGGATGTCATCAATAAAGACTACAATGAATTTATCCAAGTATGGCCGAAAGATACGGTTCATTTAATCCATAAACACTACAGAGGATTAGTCAAGCCGAATGGCATGATAAGGAATTCGTAATGGCCATACCTCATCCAAAATGCAGTCTTCAGCACGTTGGACTCCTTAAATCTTAACTAATAATATCCAAACCTCAAGTCTACCTTGGATAACACTATGGCTCCTTATAACTAGTCAAATAAATCGTCGATCCTTAGCAAAGGATACTTGTTTTTTATGGTTACCTTGTTAAGTTGCCGATAATCAATGCATAACCTCATTGAACCATATTTCTTTTTCACGAATAATATTGGAGCACTCCACAGGGAATGACTTGGTCTTGCAAAAACTTTATTCGTCAATTCTTGCTGCTGAGTCTTCAATTCTTTCAACTCGATTGGAGCCATTCTATAAGGGGCAATAGAAATAGGTGTAGTACCTAGAGCCAATTCTATACCAAACTCTACCTCTCTAACTGGAGGTAATCCAGGCAACTCTTCCGAGAAGACATCCTGAAACTCACAAACCATTGGCACTGACTCAATTTTCAACTCTGACTCTTTAGTATTCATCAAAAAATTAAGGTAAGCGTCATACCATTTTCTTACACATTTCCGAGCAACCATGGAAGAAATCATTGTAGGTAAACCCTCAGGTTCATATGACTCCAATTGGAGAGTTTTACTATTCTCACATTTCAGTTTAATAAATTTTCTACCACAATCCACTACCACATCATGAGTGGTTAACCAGTCCATACCAAGGATTACATCAAATTCCTCAAATGGCAAAAGCATGAGGTTAGCTGGGAAACAATGACCCCTAATCATCAAGGGACAATCTTTACATACTTTGTCTACTAACACACAATTGCCTAGGGGATTGGATACTTTTATCATAAATTTTGTAGACTTTACGTGTATACTCATGCTAGATACTAATTTCATGCAAATATATGAGTGGGTAAACCTCAGATCTATCAAAGTAATAACAGAAGTTTCATGAAGAGAAAATGTACCCGTGATTACATTGGATAATGATGCCTCTTTGTGAGCATGAATAGTGTACGTCCTGGCTGGCACTCTACCCTCAGATCTCACAGTCTGTTCTTTCGGTGTGACTTTACTACTCACTCTCATTCTTGGGTTTCTCTCTACCCCTAGAGGGAGCGTTACCCAACCTCGCACTTTGGTCTCTATCTTTTTCAACCATCTCGAGGCACTCTCTAATGAAGTAGTATTAAGAACCACACTTGAATCAAGCTCTCTCATATGCCTGGCATTCACCGAGGTGGCATCTACCGTACTAAGGGCACTCAGGTCTACTGGGTCAGGTGTTACCCACACTCGCAACAGAGGTGGTCTGAGCTTTGGAGACTGAATAGTATCTACCTTTGCCCTTACTGGAGAACCCCGTTAAAGTAGCTGATCGTGTAGTAAATTCCTTTGACTTCTTGGAGAAGGATTGGAATGACTTACCAAACGGTCTCTTTCTCAAGTCACGAGACTCCATCTCAGCTTTCCTTTTCTCTTTGGCCAACTCTTCGGCCTTACAAGCTCTATCTACTAGCACAACAAACTCTTTCAATTCAAGAATACCAACAAACATTTTAATGTCCTCGTTTAACCCATCCTCAAACCTCTTGCACATAATGGCCTCAGTGGATACACATTCTTGAGCTTATTTACTGAGTCTCACGAACTCATGCTCATACTCAGTTACAGTCATTCGACCTTGCTTCAACTCTAGAAATTCCTTACGCTTCTGGTCAATGAACCAAGGACTGATATACTTCTTACAAAACTCCTTTTGAAAGAACTCCCAATTAGCTTTCTCACTTGGTACCACTGACGCAAGGGTGTTCCACCACTAGTAGGTGGAATCTCATAGGAGAGATACCATACACTTCATACATTCCTCAAGTGTGCAAGATAATTCATCGAATACCCTGATGGTATTCTTTAGCCAAAATTCAGTTTTTTTCGAGTCATCATCTTTAGTAGCCCGAAACTCTTTTGCCTCTTGTTTTCGGATCCTATCAACCAGGGGGTTTTCTCATCTTACTACCTCTACAATTTGGGGAGCTACCGGGGTAGATTGAGGAATAGTAAGGGTGGAGCTTGGCGTTGAGCAGCCGAGTTCATTTGTACGAACTATTTGAATCACTCATTCATCATTTGGAAGAAGGCCCCCAAGCCTCCCCTCCCTGACTAACTGTAGTTGGTTTATTTTCTGACCCAGCTGGCACCTTCCCTTCAACGGGAGTTGGCGCATTGCTTTCTACATCAACTTCTGTAGATTGTTTGGGATCTATTTATAATAAGAAAACATATTTAGATTGTCAGGAGTCGTCACACCATCATATCACATATGTACATAAGTATGACATGTATAGCTAGTCTCATGAATGTGCTAGGTTAGTCCTAGAATCAACTAAATACTAGCTCTGATACCACTAAATGTAACACCCCTTACCCGAGTCCAACATCAGGACGGGGTACGAGGCATTATCGTACTTAACCTTGCTCAAACTTACTAAGTCGAGCCTTAATTCTCTATCCAATTTAAAACTTTTTCAAACATGCTCTTGATATTCTTACCATGGGCCTACGAGGCCCAAAACATACATCGAGAGTGGTTTGAAACCAATTCGAGAACTTTCGGGCATCTTGGAAATATTTTTGCTTAAACAGGGCCACACACCCTTGTGAGGTGGGATGCCCATGTTCCTAGCCCATGCTGAATTTATTTCTCCATTCTAGCTTACAGGTTTTAACACGGCTTGTAGACACGCCCGTGTCGTTGGCCTGTGTCCCTCACACGGCCTAGACATGCCCGTGTCTTCAACCTGTGGACCACTCTGTTTGAACATTATGAATAACTTGATTTCACACGACCAAGACACATGCCCATGTGCAATACTGACTTAACTACTTAAGATACAAGGGACACAAAGTCGAGCTACAAGCCCTTGGTGCAGACCGTGTGTCACGCATGGCCTAGACACATGCCCGTGTGCGTAAACCATGTGGACAAAAAAAGGCTATTTTTGAAGCCTTTTTGCTACCCTGAAACACAATTAACCCATACCAATTTCAACTCACAATTCAAGCATAATTATACTTTCTAAACATTCACATTTTAGGCACTCACATGCCACCATACATATCATTCTCACCCATCATTACTCTATTTAGGCTTACAACTTGCACACTCATGACTTTCATCCACATTGCACAAAATATAACTTAATCAATATTAGGCCCTTTCCAAAGGCCATTACAACTTGACTCAAGTGATAACAATAGCCAACATATTTGGCTACTCAAAATAACATATATCAAAATAACTAACTTCCTATACATGCCATACATAAAAAATAACTAACTTTATTATACCAAAATGAATGGCTTGATAGTGTAACTTTGAGTTCCGACTTTGGTCGATCCTTGAGCTAATTCAGCAAATCTACAAGGAAGAAGGGAAAATAAAAGGGTAAGCATTAAAATACTTAGTAAGTTGCATGAATAAAATAGCAACATAGATCATGAAGCATCATTCAAAGAGAGTATCATAAATAGTTATATGCTTTCTTACTCATTCTCGTAATATGCTTTCTTACTCATTCTCGTAACTTACTCATTCTTATGATTTACTCATTTTCATGACTTACTCGTCCTCATGATTTACTTTTCATTTTCTCGTAACTTATTCAAAAGTACTTGTAACACTCATCATGAAACTTTAGTCATTCTCATTAACTAATCAACTTGAATACTTTCTCTATTAATATACTTTGAATATCAAAGGATACCCGTAATGTCATTCTCATGGAAAGATACCAAAGCCATATCCCATATATGGTCTTACATGGGATCTCAAGTCGATGCCGAAGCCAAATCCCAGATATGGTCTTATAAGGGATCGTAAACTGATGCCGATGCCATGTCCCATACATGGTCTTATATGGGATCTCTCTTAGATGCCCATGCCATGTCCCAGACATAGTCTTACGGGGGATTTATATCTCATCTCGGTGCCGATGCCATGTCCCAGACATGGTCTTATATGAGACCTCATGTTGATGCCAATGCCATGTCCCAGACATGGTCTTACATGGGATCTCAGTTCGGTGCCGAAGCCATGTCCCAGACATGATCTTACATGGGACCTGCAAATGCTCATGTCATGACTACGATATCCTTCGTATTCCTTAACTTTTAACCGAGCTTTCTCATTTATTTCATCGTCATTTCTTTGTAAATTTCATAATAATAAATTTCATAGAAATACATAGAATTCATAAAATATCATCATAATGATTTTCATCATCCAAAATGCTAAATTATTACATACAACTTACCTCGGGTCCAAAATGCGGGTTAACGCGCGATTTAGTCCACCACTTTACTTTTTCCCCTGTTTCATTCTAGGCTTCATGTTTCCTAACCTAAAATGAAAAACTTAAGCTTGTTTAATACACACATTAGCTAATTATCCCATAATTAACACTTTGGAAAATTTATAATTTTGCCCCTAAACTTTTGCATATTGCAAAATGGTCCCTAGGCTCGTATAATGAAATGCACTTATTTTCTTTGTTACCCAAGCCTAGCCAAACATTATTTATGCTCATAGCAGCCCCTATTTCTCATCAATTCACACTTTTACTACACATTTTCATACTTTTACAATTTGGTCCCTATTAGGAATTTTCATGAAAATCACTTAAAGAAAAATGTTTACTAGACTTCAAACTTTCATATTCTACCACTAGACATCAAAACACTTGCATGTCATGCATGGGTATATTTTTAAATATAAACCCTAGCTCAATTAGTGGTAGAAATAACTAGATTAAGCTAAGAGGATTTCAAAAATACCAAGAGAATTAAAAACGGGGCTAAATTGTAGTTACTGGAAGCTTAAAAATAAAAGAAACCCTAGCTATGGAGGGCTTGGAAATTTCGGCTGGTACATAGAGAAGATGAGCTTATTTTTGGCTTATTTTCCCTTTTTATTACTTAATTTTACCAAATGACCAAAATGCCTTTATGGCTTTTCTTTAAAATTTTACCCTTCTTTGGGTATTTTTGTCCATCAAGCTATAAAATGGTCTAATTACTAAATAAGGACCTTTAATAATTTTTATAATGCTATTTCATACTTAAACCTTCTAGAAACTCATATTTTGCAACTTTTACAATTTAGTCCTAAAGGACAAATTGACCACTTTTTCATAAAAATTTCTTCATGGCATTTTATCACTACCATGCAATCATGTCATAAACTTGAAAATAATCATAAATTATACTTTTCTACTTCAAATTTGTGGTCTCAAAACCACTATTTCGACTAGGCCCTAATCCTGGCTATTACACTTAACCACTCTGAACTTTTACTTTAACAACCAGGAACTTAAAGTCTATATTTTTGACTTTAATGTGCTTCTGTTGCTATTGGAATATAAGACTGCAATTTGTTTTCACAATTTGCACCTTAGTGACAAAATCTTGTATCCATATTTCATCAAAATTGGAGTCTTTATACCTAATGATCTTTAACTGATTAGACCTCTGATATGTGAGCATGTAGTCTTTTGTTCTCTGAAAATACCTTAGAACACTTTTAGATACTATCCAATGGTCCAAACCAGGGTTGCTTAAATATCTACTTAACATCCCAATAGTGTACACAATATTCCAATGTATACAAACTTGAACATACATTAGACTTCCCACTACTAAAATGTAAAAAATCTTATGCATTTCTGTAATCTCAAAATCATTCTTAAGGTATTGATTGAGATTATACTTATTATTAACAAGCAGTACGTCATTAACATATAAAACCAAATATAGAACCTTACTCCCACTAAACTTATGGTATATACAATTATCGATCCAATTCATCTCTAATCCGATTAAGAAAATCATTTGGTAAATTTTGTAATACTATTGACAAGAACTCTATTTAAGCCCATAGATGAAGTTCTTTAATTTGCAAACCATTAACCTTGTATCGTTAGACACAAAGTTTTCTAGTTGCACTATATAAATGTATGATCAACGTTACCTTTGAGAAACTATTAACTTAATATTCATTTGGTGCAACTTAAGGTCAAAATATTCCACTAAAGCCATTATAATTCTTTCTCTAGTGGACCTTTTTAATGACCTTCATTCTTGAGGTTGTCGAGCTTGTTTTTCTGGAACAACTAACTTATCTTGAATTGGGAGTTGTTCAACATTGTCTTGTTGAGGTTCTAGATTCACTTCTTGATCAATGATAGGTATTAGAACCTAAACATCATCAAAAGTGAGAGTAGGAACTGAGTTAGAATCCAATTCCTCCTCAAAAGCAATGCCTCTAACCTTATTTCTCTATTCAAACTCAACATCTTTAAAAAATGTAGTTCTTGTCTCAAAAATATTTCTAATTGTAAGATCATAAAACTCATAGCCCCTAGATTGCTCAGAATTTCCTTAACCCTTATACTTCATAGACATCAAAGAAGTCAGAAATGATGTCATCTCAACCTTATCATTTTTAGCAAAATGTTTCTCAATTTTGTCAAGGAAACCATTGGCTTGAGTAATCTTTACAGATTCTATGCCCCTAAAGGCTTCTAGAATGTTGTGCTTCATGATCATTAGACACATGTGATTTGAACCATCCCACCTCTCAAAATCCCTTTTAACATAATTGGTGCTTTTTGCAGTGAGAGGTGCAGGTTGTTCTTTCCTTAGTGGAAAGTTTATATCCATACAACCAAACACTATAAATAAGTGTCTTTTCTATTCCTTGAAATTAATCCTATTAAGCATGGGTATAGAAGTGATGTTAGCAGATATTATGGCAACAAAAGATGAACTAGCTAAATATAGAACAAAAATAAACAAAAACAAGTTCCCATCAATATTCATAAGTAAATAATAAATTCAAGATAACTAATCTCATTTCAAGATAAAAAACACAACATTAATATCAAGTCTTTGGACAGTAATATTAATAGTAAACGATACTCTTGTTGTAGCAATCAAACATTGACAACAAATTATGTCAAATAATGAATTAATCTTTGGACTAACTTGTTACTTACATAAATTACCTTATAATTGTCAAACATTTATCACCACAAATGTCGTTGAAATTTTGCCAAATATTAACTGATCTTTGAATCAATTAATAAATGCATGAATCATAAAAACATATAATCATCTTAATATTTTAAATAAACTAATCTACACAAAAGATGTCACTTTGGCGGCATTTTGTTTCAACTAATCTATCTAAAATATTAGGCATCCTTAGTTAAAACCCAAAGCCAAAATTTGAATTTATTTATTTCAAAATATTTATCTTAATTTTACCTATCAATCAAATTAAAAGATAATAGTATATATATTTATCCCAAAATAGCATACAATGTTGTTGGTAAATATAATAATAGTTGAATAAATCATAGACAACCTCACATAAGATTTCAAATTTAAACCAAAACAATTTGAATAAAGGTAAACCTCATCTTAAGATATCGGGCACTCCATTAATATTTCATATCTGGACAAAATATTAACTTGTAAGTGATATATTGGTGTAATAATCAAACATTGACAATAAAAGCATGTTGAACCATAAATCTTCTTTTTGGCCAATTTATTGCTCACATGTCAAATCAAATAACTGTTACATGTTTATTACCATAATCGCACATGTAATATTATTAATATTCCTTTGGGCTGATCAATATTAACATGATTTAAGTTACATACACACAAACTTTTATATTTTAAAACAAAATAATTTCAATAATAGAGGCCGCTTTGACAACATATTATTTTCAATTAAATTATTTTAAATATATATATATATATATATATATATATATATATAAACATACCAATATTCAAATGTCAAATGTTCATAACAGTCAAATGTTAGAACTAAAATTTTTTATTACACTACAATTTTTGAAATAACCTAAAGTAAAGTTGTCTAAATCACATGACTAGAAATAAATAAAAAAACATTAATCTTTGAGTGATATTATTATTTTATCAATAAATTTAAAACCAAATTTTATTGAACCAAAATCTTTAAACATATATTATGATTAACATGAGTTTACTTCATAGCTCCTAAAAATTAAATATATATCCATACCGAAAAATAACAACTTCAACGAATGTCCTTCAAACCAAGTTAACATAAAATCATAATTGAATCCATAAAAAAATTATCAACAATCTTAATATAAAAACATACAAAACTTAGACCATAAATATTTTATAGATTCAATAAAAACTAATTTAAACATATATTTATGCAGCCAACCAACAAAAAACTTATAACCTTTCAGGTAATTGGCAGCCGCCGATCTTAAAATAATTGAAGTGGTTAATTTCAACAAAATCTTTTGTGAGACAAACATTACTGGAACCAGTCTAGCTCCTCTAAGAAGTATTTGCTGGACAATTCTCTTAACTTGCTATAAAAAAATGTGGAATAAAAATTCCGAAACAGAAAAAAAAAAATATTTGATATTTATTCGTTCTTATTTATCTATATATTAGATGTATGGCATTAAAGAACCGAATTAACACCAAAGCAACACTGTTGAAACATAGATGATTTATTCATAATTTAAATTCAATTATCAGCCTTCAATTCCCTTAAAACTTACCTTGATTCCTTTGAGAATCAAAACCTTCTTTCTTTCTTTCTTTCTTTTTTTTTTTTAAATAGATTTTCCTTTCAAAAGTGGACGCATAATACTTAAAAATAATAATATATATGGTTTTATGATGAAACCTAAAGATTTTATTTTGAATCTCAAAGATTCAATATATATAGACTTAAATACCAAATCATAAGATAATACCCATAAAACCTAAAAATGATTCATTTTAAAAATTAAAGAAACTTAATGAATTCTTTCTCAATTATTCGACATGATGAGGCTTGAATGCCACTTGTTAGAACTGTAAAATAAAATCTGATATAAATTTAAAACTGTATATAACACCCTAACCTGTATCCACCTTCGAAACAGGCTTACGGAGCATTACCCGAATTTTCAAATCAAACGAACATAAATTTCAAACTTTTCAAATCATACCAATAATCATTTTAAAACCAATATAAAACATGCATATTGTCCCTTATACGAGCCTTCAAGGCCCTAAAAACATGTTAGAAATAAGTCGAGACTAAATCAAAAACTCAAAGAATTTTTCAGAAAATAGTAAAAATTTTTAAAACTACAGAGGTCACACAACCGTGAGACTAGGCCACGTGGGCATTCGAAGTAGGGACACACGGCCATGTTTGTGCCTGTGTAACTCACTGACTTGGGTCACACGGCCAAGCCACACGCATGTATGCCAGGCCGTGTACCCTTCGAAGTAACCCCATACGCCTATGTGCCAGGCCATGTGCTAGGCTGTGTAACAACCTGACTTGCAACCCTTTGAAAACTACAAGGACACATGGTCATGTTGCTTGGTCGTGTATCACACAGAATTGAGACACCCGCCCATGTCTCTACTCTTGTGGACGAAAATCGGCCATTTTACAAGCCATTTTTCCCACCCAATAAGGCATGTACCTACAACCAAAAATGTACATATATACAAGCCATAACAAGACACCAAAATCATGTATATTCTAGCTTCTTACATATGGTATAATCACATACAGCCAATATGCCCTTAAGCACTTCAAATGACAATATATAAACATGTCTAACCATGTACTCAATTTGACCAAAATAATCAACTAGCTTATAGGCATATTTGCACCAATACATGCCATTTAGCCTACATACCAAAACTCATCAAATGGTACCAAACATGCCATTCAACCACAAAGTACCAATGCACAACATTTCCATCAAGTTACAAACCATATATATAACATGCATATTCAAACCATAATTTCATCTTCCATAACTTAAACACATCAAGCCAAAACATCAACTATATTAAGGCTACTTATATGCATACCAAAATATACCATTTCACAAACAAAATGCCAAAACACATGCCAAGCAAAATGACTATTTCAACAACCAAAACACATGGCCAACATTAGCCAAAATACCTATGCATGCCATTATAACTGAAATTAAACATCCAAAAGTACAGAAAGAGCCGATGGATAGTGTGATATAGCTCCGACAAGCTTCCAACTCGAATGAGCTTTCGATTCACTATAAAACACAGCAAAATAATACAGAGTAAGCATTTAAGCTTAGTAAGTCTGTATATCAAAGAACATAACTTACCATTTAATCATATAATAGGTAAGTAAACCATAATTTGGCCAAAGCCTATGCACATAAACACCAACCATGTTAGCCATATAAATACAAATATAAACCGATAATCATGGATGAGCACAAAAATGGATTAAGTTTGATATACATGTATCATCCAATTCAATTTTTCATATACCATGTAACAACATTTCTAGATAATTCATATGTATCCTTGTAATAATTCTATCGAACTCTTACCATTTCGTATCAAAATATTGCCCGTTGAACTATTTAGAATACCGTTAGATACCCAAGATAGCTCACACATAATGTGCTAACCCATATAACTATAATCCATCAAATCATGTACATGTATGCTCACACGAGCTGTGTATTGGTATGCTCACACGAGCTGTAAATCGGTATGCTCACACAAGCTGTGAAAATGGGCCTGCTCACACGAGCTGTGGGTCAGAACGTAGTTACACGATGCTACGCGCACGAGCTGTGGAGTATCCAAAACACATACCGGACCTCAGCCATTGGTAGGACATTCAGGACCAGCACCCGAATTATGTAAACCCTAATGACATGTCATTTGTATCCTATGAATTCCTAATGTTCAAACGAGGCTTGATAGTAGTCGTACGTCGTTGGATATGCAACCGTGTATACATGTAGCAAATTTACAATTCATGCATATTTCAAAATAAAACATATAATCACAATTTACTCACACGAACTTACCTCGACGAGTATACATAGATACGGAGGCGATTAATCCGAGACTCTCTTTGCCCCGATCTAAAGCTGTACAAGGTTTGTCTTGATCTATACGGATATATTTAACTCAATTCAATATATATTTCATTCAATTTAGCCAAAAATTATATTTTAAAAAATTATCATTTTGCCCATATACTTTTAATTTCTTTGCAATTTAGTCCCTATCTCATAAAAATGGAAATTCATGAAATTCCACCATAACCCACTATAGCCGAATATCAATTAGGTCCCTAGCATGCCCTATATTTCACTTCTTTCACAATTTCACCATGTAAAATTTCTAATTTTCAATTAAATCCCTAATTAATAATTTTATAAAAAATCTCTTAACAAAAGTTGTTTATCTAACAACCATCCATTTTCTATCATCAAACATCAAAAATCATGTATGCTTATTAATGGAAAAATCCTAATATTTTAACAGTTTCACAAATTAGTGCCCGGGCTAGCTAGATTAAGCTACAACGATCCTAAAAAGATAGAAATAATTAAAATCGAGACAAAAATTCATACCAATGCAAGGTAATATGTTTTGTCGAAACTTCAAGCTCCCATGGCAACTCTTCTATTTTAATTTCGGTTGTGAAGATGATTAAAAGATGATGGCTTTGTTTTATTTGATTAAATTTATCATTATTTACCTATTTACTAATTTAACTTTTAAAAACATTAAAATTTACAAAAACGCCAAGCCATGTAGATCCACTATCACTATTTATGGTCTAATTACCATTTAAGGACTCATACTTTAGGGTTCTATAATTTACTACTTTTAGCTATTAGAACTCAACTTTTACACTTTACGCGATTTAGTCCTTTTTATCAAATTGAACATGTAAACGGTAAAATTTCTTCACGAAATTTTTATATGGTACTACTATCATGCTGTAGGCAATAAAATAATAATAAAATAAAATTTTCAACTTCATATTTGTGGTCCCAAAAGCACTGTTCTGATTTCACTGAAAATGGGTTGTTACACTTTACACTAAGATCTATCATATCAAATCATCAAGAATAAAGTAAGAACAAAACTAAATGTGGAAGCGTACGTGAATTTATTGATTTCTTGAAATCTATGGATATTCTGGTTTTGATATTCTAAATTAGCACTCAAGTAATATAGAGAAGGTGACTCTCTCTTTTCTAAATATGGGATATTAGAAAAGTTAGCTAGTCTGTAATTTGATGACCATAACCCTAATATATAATTTTGTCACATTAGCCCTAATTTCTAATCAGCTCATCATTAATTAGAAATTAGTTACTAGGGTATCTACACATATTTGACTCATACTTTATTTAATAATTAAAGCCCAATAAATCTTAACCAAATTAGATCACTTTTAATTTGGGGCAATTTATTATGATAGTAAATAATAGGATGTAATTACCCTTATTATATATATGATGTCCATATTTTGCAGCAACATCTAAAAAGAGCCATAGGAATAGATGGTAACAAAACCATTATTCAATATAAAGCTAAAAATGTACCAATCTACATAAATAATGTAAGATTTGTGATACCTAATTTCTTATGTTTTCCATAAATGCATAGAGATATATTATTAGGAAATAATTTTATATATCAACATTTGCCATTTTCTATTGATAAAAAATTAGTTATGTTATCCATAGAAAAAAAATTCTATAGAAATACCATTAGTAGAAAATCATAAATTTGTGTATGACAAAAAATTTTCACCACCAAGAAAGGAACAAATTAAACAACTAGAAACAAATCATTAGTTGTAAAAAATATTATATAATAATTTTAGTGAAGAACCACTAAAATTAAGGCAAAATAGCCCTAGATATTGTAGTATTAAATTAGAAAATCCCAATAAAATTATTAGAGTAAAAAATTTATTCTTGTGAATGTGTGTTACAAATATCTGTCTGCGTCAGTGGTTAAGTGTTCTGGGTATGTGTTAGAGGTCCTAAGTTCAAGTCTTACTTGGGTTAAATTTTGCTATTTTTATGAATAAGGCACTATCTATTGTCAGTAGGCTTTTAATAAATTGTTTGTAAGTAGATATCAGAATGGGCCTGCTAGTTTAGTGGTTAAGTGAAGTGCTAGTATGCTAAGGGTTAGGAGTTTGAATCCTTGCATGGGCGTTATTTTTGTTCCTTTTGCGAGAGAGAGTTGGGATAAGATGGGATTCTAGATGGTGGGGAGTTTGGTGGAGAGAATTAATGGGAGTTGATAGGGGGTTAGCAAATTACTTCCTTTGGATTTCTTTTTCACCATTTTGGCAAAATTCAACTCTCTCCCTCTCTTTTCCCCAATTTTTCTGTCGATTTTCCTACCCTTTCTATAACACCCCTTACTTAGGTCCGATGCCAGGACGAGGTACAAGGCATTACCAAACTTAAACTGAATCGTATAAAGTCAGACCTAAATTTCATTCCAATTTAAAACTTTTTCAAACGTTCTCCTATTATCCATATCATGGGGCCTACGATACCCAAAACATACACCGAGAGTAGTTTGAAACCAATCCAAGACCTTTCGAGCTCTTCGAAAAATTTTGCTTGAAACAGGGCCACACGCCTGTGTGAGATGGGACATGCCCGTGTGGGCTGGTCGTGTGGTCACACACGCCCATGTCCCTAACCTGTGCTGAATTTATCTCTCAATTTTAACCTACAAGTTTTGACACGGCTTGAGCACATGCCCGTGTTTATAGACCATGTCCCTCACACAGCCTAGACACACCCGTGCTCTTATCCCGTGTACTACTCTGTTCTTGAACACTATAAACTACCAGGGGTTCACATGGCCAAGGCACACACCCGTGTGCTTAACCCATGTGCAATACTGACTTAACTACTTAAGATGCAGGGGACACGCGGTCGAACTACACGCCCTTAGTGCGGACCGTGTATCACACACGGCCTAGACACACGCCCGTGTGCCTAGCCCATGTGGACAATATAGGCTATTTTCCAATCCTTTTTGCCACTCTGAAACACAATCAAACTCATACTAAATTCAACCTCGTAAAACCATACATAATATACACTATAAACATTCACAACTAAGGCATCCAAATGCGACCATGCCTTTCATTCTCATCCATCATTACTCTACTTAAACATGCACTTACGCAATCATGAACTTCGTCATTATTTCATAAAATATAACTCTGACAATATTGGCCAATTTCAAAGGCCATTACAACAACACTTAAGTATTATCAATAGCTAACACCTTTGGCTATCCAAAAAGACACTTATCAAAATGACTAATTTCATATACATGCCATACATAAAAAAACAATTAACTATATTATACCAAAATGAATGACTTGATAATGTGACTTCGTGCTCCGACTTTGATCGATCCCCGAGCTAATTCGGCAAATCTATAAGAAAGAAGGGAAAATGCTGGGGTAAGCATAAAATGCTAGTAAGTTGCATGGAATAAAATAGCAACATAAGTCATAAAATATCATACAATTAAAAATATCATAAAATGTCATTACTTTTCTACTCATTCTCATAACTTACTCATTCACTTCACTTACTCATTCTCATGACTTGCTTTTTCTCATGACTTACTCATTTCCATTTTTTTGTAACTTACTTAAATGTACCTGTAACACTTATCATAAACTTTAGTCTTTCTTGTTAAACTAATTACCCGAATACTTGCTCTTTACATTTTTTTAGAATACCGAAGGATACCTGTGAGTTAATCTCATTGGATGATTCCAATGCCATATCCCAGATGTGGTCTTACATGGAATCAAGTCGATACTGAAGCCATATCCCAGATATGGTCTTACACGAGATCTCATATCGATGTCGATGCCATGTCCCAGACATGGTCTTACACGAGATCGTAGGATGATGCCGATACCATGTCCCAGAGATGGTCTTACACAGGATCTCTCTTAGATGCCCATGCTATGTCCTAGACATGGTCTTACGGGGGATCTATATCTCATCTTGGTGTCAATGCCATGTCCCAGACATGGTCTTATACGAGACCTCATGTGGATGCCAATGCCATGTCCTAGACATTGTTTTACATAGGATCACATCTTGAGGCTAATGCCATGTCCCAAACATGGTCTTACATGAGATCTCTATTCGGTGCCGATGCCATGTCCCAGACATGGTCTTATACGGGACCTACAATGCTCATGACCACAGTATCCTTCGAATTCTTTATCATATACATGGGATTTCTCTTTTACTTCATCATCATTTCTTAGTAACATTTTAAATTAATAGATTTCATGGTTTATCATAAAATTTATAGAAAGATCATCACAATAAATTTTCATAATGCATAAAGCTAATTTATCACATACAACTTACCTCAAATCCAAAGTGCAAGTGGATGCTTGGTTTAATTTACCACCTTACATTTCTCCCAGTTTCGGTCTGGGCTTCATGTTTCTTGATCTAAATGACAAATTAAACTTATTTAATGCTCACACTGACTAAATAACCCATAATTAACACTTTGGCAAAATTTATAATTTTGCCCCTAAATTTTTACATATTTGGAAAATGGTCCCTAGAAATGTACTTATTTTCGTGACTACCCAAGCCTGGCTGAACTTTTCATATTCTCATAATAGACCCTATTTTTCATAATTTCTCACTTTTACTACACATTTTATCACATTTGCAATTTAGTCCCTATTAGGGTTTTTCATGGAAATTAACTTAGAAAAAGATGTTTACTATACTTTAAACTTTCATATTCTACCACTAGGTATCAAAATACTTGCATGTCATGCATGAGTATATTTTTGAATAAAAATCGTATCTCAAATTAGTGGTAGAAATAGCTTGATTAAGCTAAGAGGATTTCAAAAATACAAATAAAATTAAAAACGGGGCTAAATTACACTTACTTAGAGCTTAAAAATGAAAGAAACCCTAGCTATGGAGAACCCTTAATTTTTGATAGACAAGGAAGAAGATAGACCTAATTTTACTTTCTTTTTCCTTTTCTATTTCATTAATTAACCAAATGACCAAAATGCCCTCATGGCCTTTCTTTGATTTTTTTCCTTCCGTGGGCATTTTTGTCCATCATGCTAATAATTGGTCTAGTTGCTAAATAAGTACCTCTAATAATTTTTCTAATGCTATTTCATTCTTAAACCTTCTAGAAACTCATATTTTGCAACTTTTGCAATTTAGTCCTAAAGAACAAATTAATCACTATTTCATAAAAATTCCTTCATGAGATTTTATCACTATCATGCAATTATGTCATAAAATTATAATCATGAAATATACTTTTCTACTTTGAATGTGTGGTCTCGAAACCACTATTTTGACTAAGCTCTAATTTGGGTTGTTACAATTCTCCCCTACTTAGGCATTTCGTCCTCTAAAATCTTACCAGTGAATAAGTTTGAATATTGGGTCCTCATGTTTTCCTCAAGCTCCCATGTTGCCTCTTTTACCCGACAAGGGCAACACTTTTTTTCTTAAATGTTTGACTTCTCGAGTTAGAATTTTAATCGGTTCTTTACCATAAGTCATGTCCGGTTGTATCTCAATCTCTGTCGGGGTAATCACATGTGAAGGGTCTGATCAGTAGCGTCGCAACATGGACACATGGATTATGTCATGAATCTTTTCCAACTCAGACGACAAAGCAGCCAATAAGCTACTAGTCCTATCCTCTCAATGATCTCATAGGGTCTGATGAAACGTGGACTTAATTTGCCTTTTCGGCCAAATCTAAGGACCTTTCTCCACGGAGAAACTTTTAGAAATACTTTATCCCCGACTTGAAATTCTATTTCTTTCCTCTTTAAATCCACATATGACTTTTTTCTGTCAGACATGGCTTTCAAACAGTCTTAAATCACTTTTACTTTTTCCTCAGTTTCCTTAACTGCTTTAAGCTTTGTCTAATACAAAGGCATTCGACACTTACGCCCATATAAAGCCTCATAAGGCACCATTTTCAAACCCGACTGAAAACTATTATTGTAGGCAAATTCGACCAAAGGTAGGTACTTTTCCCAACTACCTTGGCATTCCAATACACAATATCTAAGCATATCCTCAAGCACCTATATCACTCTCTCTGACTGACTGTCGGTCTATGGGTGGAAAGCGGTGCTAAAATTTAACTTTATATACAAAGCTTCTTGTAGCTTCTTTCAAAATCGTGATGTGAATCTCAGATCTCTATCCAAAATGATCGATAATGGTACCCCATGAAGTCGTACAATCTCAGAAATGTACAAGTTAGCTAGCTTGTCTAAAGAAAAATCCATACGTACTGGTACAAAATGGGCCGACTTTGTAAGCTTGTCGACCACAACCCAAATAGCATCTTTCTTCTTCAGTGTCATTGGCAAACCCATCACGAAATCTATGGTAATACGGTCCCACTTCCACTCAGGAACCATAATAGGTTGTAATAAACTGGAGGGTACTTGGTGTTTTGCTTTTACTTACTGACAAATCAAGCACTTTGCGGCCAACTCCAAGTCATGGGTCGGATAATTCTTTTCATGAGGTTTCAACTATCTCAAAGTATATGCAATCACTTTGCCCTCTTGCATAAGTACACAGCCCAATCTGTTTAATGATGCATCATTATAAACTATGGATTCCTTTCCGGGTTTAGGTTGTACTAGAACAGGAGCTTCAGTCAACAACGCTTTTAATTTCTCGAAACTTTGCTGGCAATTCTCTGTCCACTTGAACTAACATCTTTTTGTAACAATCTCATTATAAGAGTGCCGATTATGGAAAATCCCTTAACGAACCTTCAGTAGTAACCGACCAAACCTAAGAAACTTCTGACCTCGGATACATTTCTCGACCGTTTCCATTCAATAATTATCGAGATCTTATTTGGATCGACTCTAATGCCATCACCCGAAACGATGTGGCCCAGAAATCTAACTTTTTTAAGCCAAAACTCTCTTTTGGTGAACTTGGCATAAAGTTGCTTATCTCTTAGGGTTTGTAAAACCGTCCTCAAATGCTCGGCATGTTTGTCCTCATCACATGAATAAATCAGGATGTCGTCAATAAAGACCACAACGAATTTATCCAAATATGGCCGAAAGATACGGCTCATTAGATCCATGAATACTGTAGGAGCATTGGTCAAGCCGAATGGCATGACAAGAAATTCGTAATGGCCATACCTCGTCTGAAATGCAGTCTTTGGCACGTCAGACTCTTTAACTCTTAGCTGATAATATCTAGACCTCAAGTTTATCTTGGAGAACACTGTGGCTCCTTGCAAGTGGTCAAATAAATCGTCAATCCTTGACATGGGGTACTTGTTCATTATTGTCACCTTATTGAGTTGCAGATAATCTATACACAAACTTATCGAACCATCTTTTCTTTTCACGTATAGTACAGGAGCACCCCTTGGAGAATGACTTGGTCTTGCAAAACCTTTGTCTGTCAAATCTTGTAGCTAAGCTTTCAACTCTTTTAGCTTGGTTGGAGACATTTTATAAGGAGCAATAGAAATAGGAGTTGTACTGGGAGCCAATTCTATTCCAAATTCTATCTCCCTGACTAGAGGTAATCCGAGCAACTCTTTTGGGAAGACATCTTGATATTCGCAAACTACTGGTACTACCTCAATTTTCAACTCCGACTCTTTCGCATTCATCATAAAAGCAAGGTAAGCTTCATACCCCTTTCTTATACACTTTTGAGCAACCATAGAAGAAATCAATGTAGGCAAGTTCTCGGATTCATCTAATTCAACTCGAAAAATATTTCGATCCTCGCATTTCAATTCAATAATCTTTCTACCACAATTCACTACTACATCATGAGTGGTTAACCAGTCCATACCAAGGAGTACATCAAATTCATCGAATGGTAAAAGCATGAGGTTAGTTGGGAAACAATAACCCCTAATCATCAAAGGGCAACCTCTATATACTTTGTCTACCAACACACATTTGCCTAGGGGATTGGAGACTTTTATCACAAACTCCATGGACTGTACGAGTATATTCATACTAAAGACTAGTTTCATGCAAATATACAAGTAGGTAGATCTCGGATCAATAAAACGATAATAGAAGTTTCATGGAGAGAAAATGTACCCGTGATTACATCAGGTGATGATGCCTCTTCACGAGTGTGAATGGCATACATCCTGGCTGGCACTCTACCCTTGGGTCTCACAATCTGTTCTCTTGGCGCCCCTTTATTACTGGCTCTCGTACCCGGGTTTCTCTAGGGTCTTCCTCTAGAGAGAGCATTACCCGATCTTGGACTATGATCCTTGTCTTTTTCGGCCATCTCAAGGCACTCTCTAATGAAGTGGTCTTGGGAACCACATTTGAAGCAAGCTCGTTCATGTGCCCAGCATTCACCGAGGTGGTGTCTATTGCACTGAGGGTACTTAGGCCTACCGGTTCGAGTGTTAAGGTAGTCTAAGCTTTAGAGGCTGAATACTGCTTTCCCTTGCCTTTACTCGAAAACCCTACTGAAGTAATTGATCGTGAAGTAAATTTCTTTGACCTCTTGAAGGATGATTGGAACGACTTACCAAAAGGTCTCTTTCTCGAGTCACGAGACTCTATCTCAGCTTTCCTCTTCTCCTTGGTTAGTTCCTCGGCCGTACAAGCTCTAGCCACAAGCACTACGAACTCTTTTAGTTCCAGAATTCTAAAAAACGTTTTAATGTCCTCGTTTAATCTATCTTCAAACCTCTTGGACATGATGGCCTCAGTGGACACACATTCTCGAGCATATTTACTGAGTCTCACGAACTCACGCTCATACTCTGTTACGGTCATCCGTGCTTGCTTCAACTCTAGAAACTCCTTATGCTTCTTATCGATAAATCGAGGACTGATATACTTCTTACAAAATTTTTCTTGGAAAAACTCCAATTCACCCTTTCCCTTGGTACCACTGACACAAGGGTGTTCTACCACTGATAGGCGGAATCTCGAAGGAGGGATACCACACACTTCATGCACTTTTCAAGGGTGCAAGACAATTCTTCGAATACCCTAATGGTATTCTCTAGGCAAAACTCGACTCTTTCCAATCATCATCTTTAGTAGCTCGAAATTCTTCTGCCCTTTATTTTCCAGATTCTATCAACCAGGGGCTTTTCTTGTCCTACTGCCTCTACTATTTGAGGGGCTATCGGGGTAGACTGAGGAATTTGAGGGGGTGGAGCTTGGTGTTGAGCGGCTGGGTTCATTAGGACAAACTCTATAAACCAAAGGCCTCCCGGGCCTCTCCTCCCTAACTAACTATAGCTGGTCTATTTTTTGACCCAGCTGGCACCGTCCCTTCAACAGGAGCCGGTGCCTTACTTTCTACATCATCTACCGTAGCTCGTTCAGGATCCATTTGCTATAAGAAAACACATTTAGATTGTCAGGAGTCGTCACACTATCATATCATGCATATACATAAGTATGGCATGTATAGTTAGACTCTTGCATGAATCGACTAAATACTAGCTCTGATACCACTAAATGTAACACCCCTTACCTAGGTTCGATGCTAGGACGGCGTACTAGGCATTACCAAACTTAAACTTAATTGTATAAAGTCAAACCTAAATTTCATTCCAATTTAAAACTTTTTCAAACGTTCTCTTATTATCCATATCATAGGCCTATGATGCCCAAAACATACACCAAGATTGGTTTGAAACCAATCCGGGCTCTTCCGAGCTCTTCAAAAAATTTTGCTTGAAACAGGGCCACACGCCTGTGTGAGATAGGACATGCCCATGTGGGCTAGTCGTGTGGTCATACACGCCATGTCCCTAGCCCGTGCTGAATCTATCTCTCAATTTTAATCTATAGGTTTCGACACGGCTTGAGCACATGCCTGTGTCTATCGACCGTGTCCCTCACACGGCCTAGACAAGCCCATGTTCTTATCCCGTGTACTACTCTGTTCTTGAACACTATAAAATACCAGGGGTTCACACGGCCAAGACACATGCCCGTGTGCTTAGGCCATGCGCAATACTGACTTAACTACTTAAGATGCAGGGGACACATGGTTGAACTAAACGCCTTTGGTACGAATCGTGTATCACACACAGCCTAGACACACGCCCGTGTGCCTAGCTTGTGTGGACAATATAGGCTATTTTCCAAGCCTTTTTGCCACTCTGAAACACAACCAAACTCATACTAAATTCAACCTCGTAAAACCATACCTAATATACACTATAAACATTCACAACTAAGGCATCCAAATGCCACCATGCCTTTCATTCTCATCCATCATTACTCTACTTAAACATGCACTTGTGCAATCATGAACTTCCTCATCATTTCATAAAATATAACTCTGACAATATTGGCCAATTTCAAAGGCCATTACAACAACACTTAAGTATTATCAATAGCCAACACCTTTGGCTATCCAAAAAGACATTTATCAAAATGACTAATTTCCTATACATGCCATACATAAAAAATAACTAACTATACTATACCAAAATGAATGGCGTGATAGTGTGACTTCGTGCTCTGACTTTGATCGATCCCCAAGCTAATTCGACAAATCTACAAGTAAGAAGGGAAAATGAAGGGGTAAGAATAAAATGCTTAGTAAGTTGCATGGAATAAAATAGTAACATAAGTTATAAAACATCATTCAATTAAAAATATCATAAAATGTCATTACTTTTCTACTCATTCTCATAACTTACTCAATCTCATGACTTACTCATTGACTTAACTTACTTATTCTCATTACTTGCTTTTTCTCATGACTTACTCATTTCCATTTTTTCGTAACTGACTTAAGTGTACCTGTAACACTCATCATAAACTTTAGTCTTTCTTGTTAAACTAATTAACCCGAATACTTGCTCTTTATATTTTTTTAGAATACCGAAGGATACCTGTGAGTCAGTTTCATGGTATGATTCTAATGCCATATCCCAGATATGATCTTACATGAAATCAAGTCAATGCCGAAGCCATATCCCAGATATGGTCTTACACGGGATCTCATATCAATGTCGATGCCATGTCCCAGACATGGTCTTACGCGAGATCGTAGGATGATGCCAATGCCATGTCCTAGACAAGATCTTACACGGGATCTCTCTTAAATGCCCATGCTATGTCCTAGACATGGTCTTACGGGGGATTTATATCTCATCTTGGTGTCGATGCCATGTCCCAGACATGGTCTGATACGGTACCTCATGTGGATGCTAATGCCATGTCCCAGATATGGTCTTACATAGGATCACATCTCGATGCCAATGCCATGTCCTAGACATGGTCTTATACGAGACCTACAATGCTCATGACCATAATATCATTTGAATTCTTTATCATATACATGGGATTTTTCTTTTACTTCATCATCATTCACTATAGGAAAATTGGGCTTTAGCTGCATTTTTAGTGGCATTCGGATAAAAAATGTCGTAAAGATTATAAATTAGCGGTGTTTGGAAGAAAACGCCACAAAAATTGAGCAATAGCGGCGTTTTTATACAAACACTACTAAAAACTAAGCAATAGCGACGTTCTTGGTACAGACATCGCTAAAAACAGAGAAATAGCAGCGTTTTTGGTACAAACACCGCTAAAAACTAAGCAATAGCGGCATTTTTGGTACAAATGCCACTAAAAACTGAGTAATAGTGGCACTTTTGGTACAAACCCACTAAAATGCCTCTAAAAACTGACTTTATAAAAAATATAAAACTACACCATTCGGTAGCTATGAGAAAGTTTCATTTTAGTTACTTAATTATGAAAAGTTACAAATTGATAACTAAATTATTTAGAAGTTTTCATTTTAGTTACTAAGTTGTTAAAATTGACGCCGTATGGCTTTCTCTAAACCCCTAAACCCTAAACCTTAAACCCTAAATTCTAAAAACATAAACCTTAAACACTAATTCCTAAACCTTAAAACCCTAAACCCTAAAAAATTTCATATGGATGTTAATGTGTATATATATATTAATGTAAAAGCTTATGTTTATAATAAATAGTGGAAGCAGTACTTAATATTGATTAAATATTATTTTTGGGTAGAGGGCTTAAAATCTATAGTTTAGGGTTTAACGATTAGTATGTTAAGTTTATGGTTTAGGGTTTGTTATTTTGGGTTTGGAGTTTAATGTTTTAAAGTTTATTGTTTGGGGTTTAAAGTTTAGGGTTTAGAGTCTTAGTGTTTATGATTTAGGGTTTAGGGTTAGGGTTTATGATTTTAGGGTTTAAGGTTTGGTTTCATTTTTAAAATTAATTTCATACACAATAATAAAATTTTACTAATTAGATATATTGTTTGAAACAAAACAAACCTAGTTTAAAAGGAATTTAAGAAATTCTTAAACTATTAAAATTTATTATTATTAAAGGAATTAGTGGCGTTTTTGATAAAATGCCTCAAAAACATTTTACTTTAGCTTAAACAGCGCCGTTTTAGGTTGCGCCTCTAGCGCATTAGTGGCGCTTTTTTAAAAAAAGCCACTAAAGGTAGAGAATTAACGGTGCTTTTTTTAAAAAATCCGTTAAAGGTAGAGGATTAGCAGCATTTTTTTAGAAATGCCGCTAAAGGTCAAGATTAAAATGACGTCGTTTTCTTTTACAAATTAGTGACGTCGTTATTAATATACCAAAATAACGTCATTTTTGTTTTAGCCATTTTATCCCCAATACAACTTGAAACCCCTTATTTTCCCCAAACTAAACTTTCCCAAAAACTTTAAATTTTCCTCAAATTTTGCCGTCCCCTTTCTCTTTTGGTTTCAGAAGTTTTTGAACTAATTTCTTTTGGGAGTTGCTGGTATCTTGCATGTGAAGCGAATTCTAGATCATATTTTTAGGTCGAGTTTCTGAGTCTCTAGTATGTAGAGTTGCAAAGTTCGATATGTGAAGCAAACATAAGAATCCAACCTCAAATGTTAGAAGAACAAACCCCATTTGTTTCATCAAATTCTAAAGGTGTTTCTTTTTTCTTTCCCCCTTTCTTTGTTTTTCTTGGCTTTTATTTTTCTGGGCTTCTTTTACTCTTCTGTTTTATCTTACTATGTTTTTTTTGTCCTTCTATTTACTATGAAATCGATTGGTATCTTATTTTTTGGTTTCGGGTTTTGCATGCATATTAAAACCTCGGACTTCAAGCTTATATAGAATTTGCTTCGAGTAAGAATCCATTCAAGTGCTCTTTTTTTCCCCTTATTGGGTCATCCTTCTTTTATATCTCTGTCTTGGGGATAAATGGTTGATATATTTTATGTTTATGTTATTAGGTCATAACATAGAGGAAATGCTTATGGTTTGAAAGTTGCTACATTTTGATAAGAGAAAAAGAATGGCTTCTTCAATCGGTTTTATTATAAATTTTCCTATATAGTTTCTATTCAAAATGAGGCATTGTTACCACCTCAAATTGGAATTTCATTGAACATTTGTAGGCTAATTAATATATGAATTCAATGGCAAAAGTAAAATGTAACTTCAGATGATGAACTGCAATGGTGTGTATATGTATTTCATGACAGTTCTACTATCTATTTATATGATAGTTCAATCATTAAAAATAAGTTTCTCTTGTATATTTTTTAGATTGCTTAGTGAACTTGTACGAAGAGACTCATATTCAACTTCACCAGTGTACCATCAAGTTGTTTCTATATTTGTTCCTAACTTTGTTTTTTTATGGGCACATCTTTGTTTTTTAGATTGCTTTTAATAAAAAAACTTCACTCCAATAAAAGAGGAGATCTGTGAGTTGAAGAGTTGGAGCATCTTTTTTCTAATAATTAGATATTTTCCTACTTGAGGTATATACCAATTATTGAATGTTTCATCTGATTATTGTCCCCACTTACGTTTTGAAACACTTCAAAAAGAAAAGAGGTTTTTCCCTTTTAATGAAGTTTAAGTTCAAGCCAAAAATTGGAGATTTCTTTGTATGCAGATTGATTATTTGCTCATTAACATATTGTAATTGGTACTTTGTACCGTTTGATCCAGCTGCTGATAATTTCCAAAGCATTTATTTATTGTCCCGTTTGTCCCTTGTAAAAATTAACTTGCAAGTTTTTTTTCTTTTCCTCTTTATATATGATTTGTAAATGTGTTGTGTGTGAATGGGTTTTTTCTGGATATTTTTCTTCATTTTTAGCTTTCCAGGTTTTTGTTCTTTTGATTGTTCAAAGGATCAAATTGCAAAAAAATAAAAAAACTACATGATTTAAATGTTTACTTGATCTGATCTCCTTTCGATTTTTGTAATATTTAAGCAAAAAAAAAAAGTTCCAAGTTCTTTGCTTGCCAATTTGGTAAGATTTTAATTTTCATATATACATATACATATACATTTGCATATACATATATGCTTAAAACCCTCAGTTTCTTCTTACAAATCCATGTAAAGAAAAAAGGGTTTTCCGGGTTTTATAATTTGCTTCTTTTATAACTATTTTTCTTTTTTTGTTCATTTATATTCTTATGTTTTCCATGTGTTTGTTTTAATGTCTATTTGGTATTTCATATATATATATATATATATATATATATATGTTTTGTTGGCTTTGAAGGTACGAAGATCCTCATCATGGTGAGGGGAAACACACAAATGAGGCGCATAGAGAACGATACAAGCAGCCAACTTACATTCTCAAAGTGACAAAATGAGCTACTAAAGAAAGCTTTTGAACTATCAGTTCTTTGTGATGCTAAAGTTGCTTTAGTCATCTTCTCTCTTAGAGGCAAGCTCTTTGAATTTGCAAGCTCTAGGTATATATAATTTTCTTTAAACCCCCCTCACTTTTCAATTAATTTGCTATTCAGCACCAATTTTCATACTTAGGGTTGTTTGATTCTACCATAAAAACTCTCACTTACGCACGTCATTTAGTACTATATACTCTCCACAACATTGTTCTTTCCTGTGGGGTTTTTCAAAGAACCAAAATAATGTTTATTTGAAAGAAAGGGTATAATTTTTTTGTGTTTTTTTTTTGTAGTATTAGTCTTATTAGAAAAATATATAATTGGATGTTATTCATGTTTAAATCCAATAATTTCTTCAGAGATAAGACAACATTAGTCAACTTTGTTTACCTAATGTCTTAATGATCAACATATGATTTCATATACAACTCTGATTATTGTTGAAAATGTTTATGTCATGTTTTATATGTACATAGATATTTTCTTTCATCCTCTGAAATTCATTGTGGAAATGCTTAATGATATTGTTTAGTTAATCATTTCTTTTTTTTTTTATTTTGTTTGAGGTTTTTATTGCATCTATGCCTATATATATGTAGCTTTTGTCCTAATTAAAACATTGTTTGTTTTTAATTAGAAGCTTTTCCATGCATTCATTTGTGTTGCTATTTGGATATATCATTTATTTAGCATGCAGCAAACTATAGAACGTTATAGACGGCATACAAAGGATAACGAAACCAATAAGCCAATTGAACAAAACCTGCAGGTTAGCATGTCTTTTTTTTTTTTTTTGATGTCTTAATGCAATTAATTATAGATTTATTTATGATTTTCATCTCTTTACTTTATATAGATTCTCCTCCATTTATTAGTAAACACATGAATTTAAATCGCTAGTTTTTGTTAATTGTCATGTATAAATTGGTAAGGTTTAATATTATTTTCCAATTGGATTAATTTATGAGTTTTTGTAAAAGTATGACGACCAAATTTTGGTGAATTAAAATAGAGATATTAACTTCTCGAGTTTTTTTTTTAAGTTGAGAAACAAAATTCACCATTAATTGTATGCATTTTTTTCTTATATGTATTCATGGTACATAATTATATACATAATCCATAAATTAGATGATGGTGCTAGGGGCAAATTAGGTGTAGACAGCTACGGCCTTGCTCCCCCTCAAATGGTAAAATTATCTTTTAGTCTCAAATAAATGATAGATTAAAATTATCTTTTATTGCTTTATTTTGCGAATGTGAAAATGATTGAATGTCAATTGATAAAAACTACCACTTTATAGCTTTGACTAAGAAACGATTGAGGATCCCAAGTCCGTCCCTCAAATGTTAAACTTGGACTTCACAAATTGTGCGCATCATACCTATAGTAAGGTTTGTCAAACTGAACTTGGTTTAATGTCCTACACTTTGTTTCTCGTTGGTTTTATGCTGTATGTTTGTTCATTCATATTGTGTTTTCTTGTGCAGATTGAACGGGTGGTTTATACATTTACTTTGGATAATAATTTTTTATTTCTTTTAGGATTTGATTGGGTTAGATGGTGAGGATCTTGCTCAATTCATGTCTTCTACCAGCCGGAAGTATGTATTTATGGTGTTTTTTTTTTATATTAATCTTATTACTTTAATGATTTTGGACTAGTTATATATATAATCATGATATACCTAAACATAGTAGCAATATTAAAACTTATATTCCCAAAACCCTTTCTCTTTTCCCTCAAATCAGTTCCCCCTTCCTCTCCCCTTAATCATTTTTCGTCTCATTTTCATTACATATATTCTCTTTGTTTAGATTTGAATTACAAAGGTTTTAGCTCTGAATTGGTTGCAGAGAAGTTATGAGGACAAACTAAAGTTATTTCTATAAATTTATTATGAGTTATTTCTTATCTAAATAGTGATCATGCACATCCAATATTTTTCTTTCTGGATCTACCTTAAGCTTAAACACTAGTTACACACATTGTTACTAACCTTTGACTTTGTTCTTTCTACCACTTCTAAGATAGTTCCAAGGTCATAATTATGGATGCTGATGGTAGTCACTCCAAAGGAATTGCAAGATCATTGAGAAATCTTGAGGTTAAGGTATGTGTTTCTAAATTTTCAAAGTACTATAAGAAAATTTCCTTGAGATACACAAAAATATGATGAAATAGGGGAGTCGCCTTACCAGGAATTCACAAGAGTGTATCATTTTTTTACACCTAATAAAGTATGTAAACAACTTCCTATAGGAGCAACATTTCTGTTAGTCCATGATAATTCCTCACTTTTGATCCTTATTTTTGTTCGTAATTTAAGTGAATTTGTTGAATATCCAACCTAAAAGTACTTGGTAATAGATGAAGGGGAACCACTTTTAATATAAGACCATGATAAAACATTACTTAATAAGATGTCAGTCAGCACCACTTAATATGCCCCTCCCATGTAGCCCATAGGATCTTGTTACAACATACAACTATTTAATGACTATACAAGCAGTTTGCCCAAACATTAATTTCATTTATATAGTATGATTTGTTTGCTGCATTTACGATTTTCTTTGCTATTGGATTTGAGACGATAATGGATTTTCTTGCTGTGATATGTGCTAGTATAAGTTGGCTGTCTTTTTAATATCCAAAAAATAGACAGACTCATATTGTTCTATCATTCAACAAGTGATTGTGTTTTATAGGTGCCTTTAAACCTAGATTGCCCTTCTTGAATGTATGTCTTGAATATGAAGAAAAGGACTATGTGTGGAAGTGAGTGAAGATTAATAGTAGGGTTTAGGTTTATTTTTACCCTAACATTTAACATCTTATGAACCTTAACTTAAAAGGGATTTGCTTGATATGGTCTTGATATAGCATTGAGAAAGCATTGCTCAGGATCAAGAAAAAACAAAATCCTTGAAAAGCCAAATACAAGTCTTGGAGAAAAACATTAAGGACCTGGATGCTAAGATTCATAATGTTGAATTAAACCTGAAGGATCTGCGAAAGCTAGAGGACCAGAAATCTACAGAGACTGCTGAAATGAGCACTTTGTTCAAGGAACAGCAAAGACAATATGCTGCTCTTGTAGAGGAAAATGAAGGTTTGTCAATTCAATAGCAGAAGCATGATTCATTCTTAATTTTTTTCTTTCTGTGAGAGCTATGTAAATCCTGCATTTACGGAATAATTTTTTTTATGTATATTTTCTTATATTGTATTGTTAGATATTGATGAAGAGTTGATGGAATGGAAAACCAAGTTTGACGAGAGGATTATGTTATTGGATAATTAAATTCAGAAAATTTAATTTAATTAATATTTTTATTTATCCTTAAAAGTATATAATTTAAAGTTCAAATTTCAAAAATAAAACATATAATATTTCTCATAGAAATAAATATTATTTAATTAAAATAATTTTTTAAAGGTCTATTTCTTAGAGGCGTTTGTGGGAAAAGCGCCGCCAAAGGTCCTTTATATAGCGGCGTTTTTGGAAAAACGCACAATCACTTGTTAGCGTCGTTTGTGGGAAAAGCACTACTAAAGGTCATGTTCTTTAGCGGGATTTGCAGGAAAAACGCCAC
Source organism: Gossypium stocksii (assembly GCA_020496765.1). Taxonomy (NCBI): domain Eukaryota; kingdom Viridiplantae; phylum Streptophyta; class Magnoliopsida; order Malvales; family Malvaceae; genus Gossypium; species Gossypium stocksii. The sequence goes on along the minus strand of CM035632.1, from coordinate 17,636,211 downwards.
TAAAGGTCACGTTATTTAGCGGCGTTTGCTAGAAAAGCGCCACTAAAGTCATGTTCTTTATCGACGTTCGTGGGAAAAGCGCCGCTAAAGGTCATGTTCTTTAGCGGCATTTTTTTACATAAACGCCGCAAATTGTTAGCGGCGTTGTCTTTAGTAGGAAAAAAAACGCTACTAAAAACCTGTTTTGCTATAGTGATTTCTTAGTAACATTTCACATCAATAGATTTCATGGTTTATCATAAAATTTATAGAAAGATCATCATAATAAATTTTCATAATGCATAACATTAATTTATCACATACAACATACCTCTAATCCAAAATGCGAGTGGATGCTCGGTTTAATCCACCACCTTACTTTTTCCCCTATTTCAGTCCGGGCTTTGTGTTTCTTGATCTAAATGACAAATTAAACTTATTTAATGCTCACATTAACTAAATAGCCCATAATTAACATGTTGGCAAAATTTATAATTTTGCCCCTAAACTTTTGTATATTTGCAAAATGGTCCCTAGGCCCGTAAAATGAAATGTACTTATTTTCTTGACTACCCAAGCCTAGCCGAACCTTTCATATTCTAATAACAACCCCTATTTTTCATAATATCTCACTTTTACTACACATTTTATCACATTTGCAATTAAGTCACTATTAAGGTTTTTCATGAAAATTAAATTAGAAAAAGATGTTTACTACATTTTAAACTTTCATATTCTACCACTAGGTATCAAAATACTTGCATGTCATGCATGGGTATATTTTTGAATAAAAACCCTAGCTCAAATTAGTGGTAGAAATAGCTAGATTAAGCTACGAGGATTTTAAAAATACGAAAGGAATTAAAAACGGGACTAAATTGCACTTACTTGGAGCTTGAAAATGAAAGAAACCCTAGCTATGTAGAACCCTTAATTTTCGGCACACAAGGAAGAAGATAGACCCAATTTTGCTTTCTTTTTCCCTTTTTTATTTCATTAATTAACCAAATGACCAAAATGCCCTTATGGCCTTTCTTTGATATTTTTTTTCCTTCCATGGGCATTTTTGACCATCATGCTAATAATTGGTCCAATTGCTAAATAAGGCCCTCTAATAATTTTTCTAATGCTATTTCATACTTAAACCTTCTAGAAACTTATATTTTGTAACTTTTGCAATTTAGTCCTAAAGGACAAATTAATCACTATTTCATAAAAATTCCATCATGAGATTTTATCACTATCATGCAATCATGTTATAAACTTAAAAATAATCATGAAATATACTTTTCTACTTCGGATGTATTGTCTCGAAACCACTATTTCGACTAAGCTCTAACTCGGGCTATTACACTTTCCCTACTGATCTTTCCCTTGCTATTTTCCTCTTCTCTATTTTCTTTTTGTTTTATTATTTTGTTGGCCAATTCTTTAATCACGTCATCTTTGTGTCTTTCGGGTGTTATCGTTAAGTTACCCTCTTCTTCTCTATCACGAATTTCTTGACAATTGAGTAGTGATGATTTTCATCTGCGATTAATGGCATAGGAGGAGGCTCGGGTCAGTGAATTCTGTGGTTCTCATTTTAGTGGTGTTAACGGAGGGTCTTCATCAGTGGTAAGTTAAGTTAATGTTGATAAGGATTGTCAAAAATTTGTTAAATAGTCTACTAAATTAGTTTTGGATGCTTTTTTGTTAGGTTTCCAGCCTTAGGGAGTGTTTCAACATAAAAAATGATACAGGTTTGTACCTGAAAATGCAGAAAATGGAGTTTTGGCAAAAGCAAAAAAGCCCACTGTCCACGCCACACGGGCATGTGGTTGCCCGTGTGGTAGGCTGTGTGCCCTAACATAGGCGTGTGATCGACGAGGCCAAGCAGTGCGCGCAAGACACGGCCATGTGATGGCCAAGTAGGCTGTGTGCGACACATAAGCTAGACTTTTTTGGGCCGTGTGGGCCACACGAGCGTGTGAGTCCACACGGGGGCGTGGGATTCTGGGTCAGGCCATGTGATCCACACGGCCAAGGCCAATTTAGGTCGTGTGGGCCACATGGGCATGTGAACCTATACAGGCAGGCCACATGGGCGTGTGAGGCCATGTTTTTGAAATGTTTCCTAAGGTTGCATAGGTTTCCCAAGTCGATTATGAACCGACTGTAGAGTCAGTAAGCACTACTTAGACCCTTAAATGTGTGAACTAATTGTATGGTTTATGTATTGAACATGATTTTATTTTGCATGTATACTAATCTGAATATATGTGTACTGACAACCACGTGATAGCATGTCATTTATTATATAATTCTATTGCATTGGGTTGGTGATACTCGCGATATTAAGTAATAAAATTTATAAAAATTGATCACACCAAAAACTAACTAATATCATGATTTTAAAGGCAAGCACACCTATCGAACAGTAGTATAGTTTAGCGGTAAGACCGAGTTATCGTACCCAAGGGAACCAAAAGTACTAATACTTACTTCCTTTCTATTATCTAGCCTAAAAATAAAATAGGGTTGTTTGAAACTAATTCTAAAACTAACTAAAAGTGCACAAAAAGTAAAGTGGAGAAAGACTCTTTGGAAAAGCTAATTGATATGGGGAATACTCAAGGGAGAATCCACCTAGACTTCACTTGTTATTAACTTCTTGAACTAGACGATTTCTTCACTTGACTTGATCCGTAGAGATCCCTAACCTATGTTAATACCTCCGTCGAGGATAAGAACAACTAATCCTAGGTGGTTAACTAAAGTTTCTTTATTAATTAACACCCCTAGGTTGCATTAATTAGACCTATGGATCCCCCTATTAGGTTTGACCCTAATCCGGCATATTTATGTCGCCGTATGTCTAGGGTTGCATGCAACTCCGCTTAATTATGGTAGATCTACTCTTAAAATAGGGACTTTTGCTCCTCTGCCTAAGCACATCAGTTTCTTGAAGTAATACCTAGGACTATTAAATCAAGAATGAAGAACACATAATTAAGAACAATTCAAGTATTTATCATATAATTCAAGAATAAATAATAATAAGATCTGTCTTAGGTTTCATCCCCCTCAAGTATTTGAGAGGTTCAGTTCATAATTAATAAAGAAAACATCTCAGAAGATATAAAATAACAAAACATAAAAGAACCCAAAAACCCCTGAAGGAATTTAGGGAGATCCTCTGTCTTAATGTAGAATTCTGGCTTCTAGGATGAATCAATCAGCTTCTCTTAGAGTAATTCCTTGCTTTTACTCCTTGTGTTGGCAGAAATATGACGCTCCTTTTTGGGAGAAAGGAGTACACCCTTAGAATTGCCTCCTAGGGTCTTTATATAGAGCTTTGGGATGCCTTTCTTAGCCTCTAAGTATCCAAATCTGAGTGAAATTACACTTCCTCACGACAGGGACACGCCCGTGTGCCACGTCTGTCTTTCATCAGTTGGGATGATGATATTTGGAGGAAGTGTATTGAAAGGCTTTAAGCCTATTGACTAGTAGCTCTACTGCAATATATACTGAGAGGCTCTTAAGCCTATTTTACTGGTAGCTTAGCTGCATTATACTGATATATGCCGCATTCGGTACTAATTAGAGTGTTGGGATGGGTGGGTGTTTTAAACCCCACAGTAAGGGTAGGGATGGACGGAGATGGTGTATTAGAGGCTGGTGGGTAGGATTCTATTTTCTTATCACTGCATACATGATTGTTACTGTGATAGGCTGAGGCCCTAGTGCATAACTACTACTGATACTAAAATGGGCTTAGGCCCAAACTGTGTTTGACTGTTTACTGTGATTTACTGCTTGGCTATTTTTTGTGGGGATTACACACTAAGTTTACGTAAACTCACCCCTTGGCCTACGTAAACTCACCCTTTCTGTCTTAGACGGATTATGTGGCAGAAGACTCGACGGTCACCACGGTCTTGGCCTTTCATAATTTTTAGTTTATGATTATTGGTTTTATTTTTATTTCTATTTTTTATTGGTTAAGTTTTTTGTTGTAATTCAGACTTATAGACACTTATTTGATTTGGTTCTTAATTTTCTTTTCTAAATGGATTTATAACTACTAGTTGTAGGAAAACTTAATTTTCAAAATAACAAAGGATTTCTCTAAAACACACAAGCACTTAAACTATTTTCAAAGCTTCCGCAACAAACAATGTTTTTTCTTAAATTAACTGATTAAATGGGTAAGCGGATTTGGAACTAATAAGAGATAAAAAAAGGTAATAACACGGAAATGATTTTCTCATAACAACTTAGTTTTCAAGCATACTATCATGTGACATCGCCAGATTTGGCCATAACGTCTAGGTCAGGTTTGGAGTGTTACATTTAGTGGTATCAAAGCCAGGTTGCAAAACTCGATTATGGATATGGGTTTTAAACTTGGTTTTTAAAGAACTGATTTTTAATAATTTGAATTGTTTTTACTGAGTATGTGGTACACCGAGTCTCCAGCGCCGATCCTATAAGTATTCTAAATCTGTGATATATGTTTAAACTGAAAATGCTATAGATAGAATATTCTGAAACTACTATAGGTAGTATACTGTGAAAATACCCTAGTTTGTATATACTAAAATTGTAGTAAAATTGAAACTATAGCAAATTGCTAGAGACTACAACATACGAGAACAAACTCTAAATTTCTGAAACTGTTTACATAAAACAATTATTAATAAATATTGAATTGTAACTGATTCATAAAATTCTTAATACAGATAAATCCAATTGGATATGAGCACACGAGGTATCTACGGAAGGGGTACTAGAGGCTGAGGAAGAGGCTGTAGAGAGGCTTGAGCTGAGTCTTCTTCACTGGGTAATGTGCTGAATCTAGACACAAGTGAGATGCTAGTATCACCGACTACTAAGACTGGGTCTCGTGATCGTATGGCTGGGGACGACTCATTGTCCTAGGCTATGCTAAGGATACTTGAGAGGTCACCGGGCCCATTACTGGATTTAGGGCCGAGGGTCGGTTACAGAATGACTCCGGTCTAATGGAGCAGAGCTCTTCAGGGGTGTCACTGGAGTCGCCCCTAATATGGCCAAGTACTAGATTGAGGCCACGGAAAGGATCATGGATGATTTAAATTGCACCGCAAGTAAAAATTAAAAGGTGCAGTCTCACTGCTACGAGATAAGGCTTATCAGTGGTGGCTGACTGTTAAGGAGGGCACTCAGCCCGAACGTCTGACTTGGGAGTTCTTTAAGACTGAATTCTAGGGGAAATATGTGGGAGCCAATTATGTGGATGCTCGTAGGAGGAAGTTTCTGAATCTTACTCAGGGGGATCGATCAGTGGCCAAGTATGAGGTCGAGTTTCTAAGACTAAGCCGCTATGCGCGAGTATGGTGGCATTTGAGTACGAGCGATGTGTCCGCCTTGGGGATGGCCTAGAGATAATTTGAGAGTTCTGATAGCTCCATAGAGGGAGCGTGATTTTTTTACACTGGTTGAGAAGGCAAAGATCACCGAGGAGATTAAGTGCGCTGAGCGCCAAACCGTGATAGAGAGAGGTAGAAACAAGAAGGATTCGAAGCCCTCGACTTCTATACAGAGGCCTAAGGAAAAGGCCAAATTTAATGGGCCAGTTCGAGCTGGGTCTCCTGTTACTGCTACTAGACTGAAGCCATGTGTAGACTATGGTAGGCGTCATCAGGGCGAGTGTTGGAAGAGGATAGGGCGTGTTTGAGGTGTGATTCAATGGAGCATCGTATTAGGGAGTGTCCGCAGAGGCCCGATTAGATGCAAGCTCCAAGTATTGGTACTGCACAGCTGCAGAGGGTAGTTCAGCCGTTGCTGAGAGGCTGTAAACAAGCTAGGGGTGGTAATGGTATTGGCCGTGGACAGAGAGCACCGGGCCGAGGTGCTGGTCATGCTGAGGTAAGGCAACCAGCTCTTGTATATGTTTCACGTCGCTGAGAGGATGGAGATATTCCAGAGGTCATCATGGGTACGTTTCTTATATATGATGTCCCTTATCTTGCATTGATAGACATAGGTTCCACACATTCCTATGTAGCTAGTACTGTGTCTAGAAACTTGGGGATTTTTTTTAGAGTGCTTCTAGTGAGGTGACGGTACTAAGTCCACTAGGGCAATCGGTTCGGATTAGCAAACTATATAGAGACGTTCTGCTAGAGGCTCAAGGGTCAGTATTTCTGGCTAACCTGATGGAGCTTCCATTTGGGGAGTTCGACCTAATTCTAGGGATGGACTGGTTGGTCAAGCACTGTGTCAGCTTGGACTGTGCGACTAAGAGGATTGTATTAGGAACTGAAAAGGATAACGAGGTAGTCATGATTGGGGAGCACCGTAATTATTTATCTAATGTGATTTCTACACTAGTGGCAGAGAAGTTGGTTCATAAGGGATGTGAGGCATTCTTGGCCTACGTAAGTGTTTCTAATTCTGGGGACTCTACAATTGGGGACATCAGACTGGTAAAGGATTTTTCAGACATCTTTCCTGATGAGCTACCAGGTTTACCTTTGAATCATGACTTGGAGTTTCGGATTGAGCTACCTCTAGGTACAGCTTCAGTGTCCATTTCTCCCTGTCGAATGGCATCAAAAGAGCTTGTAGAGCTTAAGGCTCAAATACAGGAGTTATTGGATCGTAGGTTCATCCGCCCTAGTGTGTCTCCATGTGGAGCATCTGTACTATTTGTAAATAAGAAGAATAGAACCATGCGGATGTGTATCGACTACTAGCAACTGAAGAAGTTAACCATTAAAAATAAGTAGCCACTACCGAGGATAGATGACTTGTTTGATCAATTTCGAGGAGCTTCGGTATTCCCTAAGATTGACCTCCAATCTGGGTATCATCAGTTGAGGGTTAAGGAGGCTAACGTCCATAAGAAAACATTTAAGACTCGTTATGGTCACTATGAGTTCCTACTGATGCCATTTGGACTGGCTAATGCATCGACAGTTTTCATGGATCTAATGAATTGACTATTTCAGTCTTATTTGGATCGGTTTGTGATGGTGTTCATTGACGACATACTGGTTTACTCGAGGAATAAGGATGAGCATGACGAGCACCTTAAAGTTGTTCTTCAGACTTTAAGGGAAAAGCAGTTTTATGCTAAGTTTAGTAAGTACGAGTTTTGATTATGTTAGGTGTCGTTTATGGGTTATGTGGTTTCTACTGAGAGGATTCGAGTCGACCCTCGAAAGATTGAGGTTGTGTTAGAGTGGAAGCAGCCTTAGAACGTGTCTAAGATCTATAGTTTTCTGGGACTGGCGGGTTACTATCGGCGGTTTGTTGAAGGATTCTCACTGATCGTAGCATCCTTAACTAAGCTACTACGTAAGGGTGTACCATTTGACTGAACTGATGCATAGCAAGAGAGCTTTGAGAAGCTCAAGACTGTACTGATTGAGGCTCCTATTTTGATACAACCAGAACCTGGAAAAGAGTTCACAGTTTATAGTGATGCATCACATATCGGTTTGGGATGCGTGTTGGTGCAGGAAGGTAAGGTGGTAACATATGCATCTCGACAGCTTAAGTCACATGAGATGAACTATCTGACATATGATTTGGAGTTGGTTGTCATAGTGTTTGCACTAAAAATCTTGAGGCATTATCTATATAGTGAAAAGTGTATCATCTACACTAATCAAAAAAACCTCAAGTATCTCTTCACTCAGAAGGAGCTAAATCTTAGGCAGCGTAGATGGACTGAGCTACTTAAGGACTACGACTGCACTATTGAGTACCATCCTGACAAGGCCAATATTGTGGCCGATGCACTGAGCCGTAGAGCTATGACTAATTTGATGGCGATGTTTGCTCGCCTTAGCTTATTTGATGATGGTAGCTTATTAGCTGAGCTTCACATTAAACTGACTTGGATTGAGTAGATAAAGGGTAAGCAGTTGGAGGACGAGTCTTTTGGTCTTCGGTTCTGACAGATTGAGAGTGGTAGCACTACAAACTTTAGACCGAATAGTAATGGGGTACTCTGCTTCTGTCGGAGGATCTGTGTTTTGAATGATACTGATCTGAGACAGTCTATATTGTGAGAGGTACATAGTAGCCCTTATGCTATGCATCCTGGCAGAAATAAGATGTACCGAGACCTTCATGAGTTATATTAGTGGCCAAGATTAAAATAAGAAGTTACTGATTTTGTGGCTAGATGTCTGACATTCCAATAGGTTAAGGTTGAGAATCAATTACCCTTGGATTTGCTGCAGTCGATTAAGATTCCACTATAGAAATGGGAGTGAGTGACTATGGACTTCATTAGTGGGTTGCCTCTAACACCCAGTAAGAAGGATTTAGTATGGGTCATCATGAATTGATTGACCAAGTCCGCCCACTTCATACCGGTTCGTATTGATTATTCTCTGCAGAAGCTGTCCAAAATTTATATTTCAGACATAGTGAGACTGCATAGGGTACCAGTTTTAATCATCTCTGATAGGGATCATCGCTTCATGTCTCGGTTTTGGGGAAAGTCACATAAGGATCTAGGTTCAAGGTTGGACTTTAGTACTGCATTCCATCCTCAGACTGATGGTTAATCGGAGAGGGTGATTTAGATACTAGAGGATATATTGAGGAGCTGTGCTATTGATTTCTGAGGTAGTTGGGAGGAGTATCTGCCATTAGTGGAGTTTGCCTATAATAACAGTTTTCAGTTGAGCATCCAGATGGCACTTTGTGAGGCTTTGTATGGTCGTAAGTGTCGCACTCCTCTATGTTGGACTGAATTGGGTGAATGACGTGTTCTGGGTCCTGAGTTGGTTTTTGAAACAGAGGATAAGGTTAAACTAATTCGAGATCGACTGAAGGCGGCTTCTGACAGGCAAAAATCCTATGCAGATCTGAAGAGACACGGGATTGAGTATTTTGTGGGGGACTTCGTATTTCTCAAGGTCTCTCCATGGAAGAAGGTACTATGGTTTAGTCGTAAGGGCAAGTTGAGCCCTAGGTTTATTAGACCTTACCGTATTCTAAAGCGAGTGGGACCAGTTGCTTATAGTGAAGAACCATTAAAATTACGAAAAAATAGCCATAGATATTGTAGTATTAAATTAGAAAATCATAATAAAATTATTAGAGTAAAACATATGATCTATACTAAACAAGATATATGTAACGCCCCAAAATTTCAAATTTTGTTCTTGTGAATATGTGTCACAAATATCTATCTGAAATTTTGTTCTTGTGAATGTGTGTCACAAATATCTGCTTTAGTGGTTAAGTGCTCTAGGTATGTGTGAGAGGTCCTAAGTTCAAGTCATACTTGGGTTAAATTTTGGTATTTTTATGAATAAGGCCCTATCTCTTGTTAGTAGGCTTTTAATAATTTATTTGTAAGTAGATGTCAGAATGGGCCTGCTGGTCTAGTGGTTAAGTGAAGTGCTAGTATGCTGAGGGTCGGAAGTTCGAAACCCTGCGTGGGCATTTTTTTTGTTCCTTCTATGATAGAGAGTTGGGCTGGGATGGGATTTTGGATGGTGGGGAGTTTGGTGGAGAGAATTAAGGAGAGTTGATAGGGGTTAGCAGAGTTACTTCCTTTGGAATTCTTTTTCTTCTTTTTGGCAAAATTTGACTCTCTCCCTCTCTTTTCCCCAATTTTTCTGTTAATTTTCCTACCTTTTCCCTACTGATTTTTCCCTTGCTATTTTCCTCTTCTCGATTTTCCTTTTTCTCGCTTCGTTTTGTTGGCCAATTCCTTAATCACGTTGTCTTCATGTCTTTCGGGTGTTATCAGTAAGTTACCCTCTTCTTTTCTATCACGAATTTCTTGATGATTTAGTGATGTTTTTCATCTGTGATTAATGGCATATGAGGACGCTCTGGTCAGTGAATTCTGTGGTTCTCATTTTAGTGGTGTTAACGGAGGGTCTTCGTCAGCGGTAAGTTAAGTTAATGTTGATAAGAATTGTCGAAAATTTGTTAAATAGACTGCTAAATCAGTTTTGGATGTTTCTTTGTTAGGTTTCCAGGCCTAGAGAGTGTTTCGACATCAAAAATGATACAGGTGTATACTCAAAAACGTAGAAAATGGGGTTTCGGTGAAAGCTAAAAACCCTAATATCGATGGCACACGGGGGTGTGGTTGCCTGTGTGGTAGGCCGTGTGCCCTAACACAGGCATGTGATTGACGAGGCCTAACCGTGCGTGCAAGACACGACCGTGTACGACATACAAGCTAGACTATTTTGGGCCGTGTAGGCCAGACAGGTGTGTGAGTCCACACAGGTAGTCCACACAGGCGTGTGGGATTCTGGGCCAAGCCATGTGATCCACACGGCTAAGGCCAATTTGGGTCTTGTGGACCACATGAGCAAGCCACATGGGTGTATAAGCCCATATTTTTGAAATGTTTCCTAAGGTTGCACAGGTCGCCCAAGTCAATTGTGAACCTACTGTAGGGTCGATAAGCACTACTTAGATCCTTAAATGTGTAAACTAATTGTATGGTTTATGTACTGAGCATGCTATTATTTTGCGTGTATACTGATCTGAATATATGTGTATTAATAACCATGTGATAGCATGTCATTTATTGTATGATTGCATTGCATTGGTTTGGGATGATGATATTTGGAGGAAGTGTGCTGAAAGGCTTTAAGCCTATTGACTAGCAGCTCCGCTGCAATATATACTGAGAGGCTCTTAAGCCTATTTGACGGGTAGCTTAACTGCATTATACTAATATGTGCTGCATTCGGTACTAATTGGAGTGTAGGGATGGGTGGGTGTTTTAAACCCACAGTAAGTGTAGGGATGGACGGAGATGGTGTATTAGAGGCTGGTGGGTAGGATTCTGTTTTCTAATTACTGCATACATGACTGTTACTGTGATGAGCTAAGGCCCTAATGCATAACTTCTACTGATACTAAATGGGCTTAGGCCCAGACTGTGTTTGACTGTTTACTATGATTTACTGCTTGGCTATTTTCTGTGGGGATTACACATTAAGTTTACGTAAACTCGCCCCTTCTGTCTTATCTGTATAGGTAATCCCTAGACTTAGACGGATCGGTGCAGCGAAGGACTCGGCGGTGACCACAGTCTTGGGCTTTCATGATTTTTAATTTATCATTATTGGTTTTATTTCTATTTCTATTTTTATTGGCTAAGGTTTTTGTTGTAATTCGGACTTACGGACACTTGTTTGATTTGGTTCTTAATTTTCTTTACTTAATGGATTTATAACTGCTAGTCGTAGGAAAACTCGGTTTTCAAAATAACAAAGGATTTCTCTAAAACATATGAGCACTTAAACTGTTTTCAAAGCTTCCACAATGAGCAATATTTTTCTTAAATTAACCTATTAAATGGGCAAGCGGATTTGGAACTAATAAGAGATAAAGAAAGGTAATAACATAGAAATGATTTTCTCATAACAACTTAGTTTTCAAACACACTATCATGTGACATCGCCAAATTTGGCCATAACATCTAGGTCGGGTTTGGGGTGTTACAAAATAGAAGAATTTGATATACAAATTAAGGAATTATTAGAAAAAGGATTAATAGAAAAAACTAATAGTCCATATTATAGTCCAACATTTATGGTTAGAAATCATGCAGAAATAAAAAGAGGAAAAACTAGAATTGTCATTAATTATAAAAAAAAATTAAATCAAAATGTTATTTTTTATGGTTATTTATTCCAAGAAAAGATGTTTTAATTAATTAGGCTAAACAAGCAAAATATTTTAATAAATTTGACTATAGCAAACCTTTAATAGCTTTTAGTGCACCCAATGGACATTACCAATGGAAAATGATGCCATTTGGAATATGTAATGCACCACAAATATCCCAAAAATGGATGGATTCTATTTTTAATAAATATAAGAAATTCTATTTAGCTTATAAAGATGATATTTTTGATATTTTCAGATTCTCTAAAATTACAAAGAAAATATTTAAATATTATTTCTCAAGAATTCATAAAACATAGTATCATATTAAGCCCTAAGAAAATAGAGCTAGAAAAAATAGAAATAGAATTTTTAGGATTAGAATTATCTGTAGATGGTCTTAAACTACAATATCATATTATAGTAAAAATAAAAGAATTTCCTGAAAAAATTGAAGATAAAAAGCAGCTTCAACAATTTCTAATAATTATAAATTATAGGAGAAATTTTTTTTCAAACTTATCAAAAAAAAAAAGGTATGTTATCTGAAAAATTAAAAAAGGATAAACTCTTTATATGGTCTAAAATAGACTCAAAAATTATAAAAACAAAATTCAAAATATGCATATTTCAAAAGTTTATTTACATAAACAATGAGATAAATTAATTTTGGAAACAGATGCCTCACCAAATCATTAGGGATGTATTTTAAAAGCAAGAACAATAAATAATGAAGAATTAATATATGGATATAGTTTAGGAAAATTTAAACCAAATGAAATTATTTATGTCATATTTGAAAAAGAATTATTAGCTATAAAGAAAGGAATAAAAAATTTTTCTTATATATTTGGCACTTGACAAATTTATCATAAAAACTGATAATCAGGTAGTTAAACATTTATTTACTAACAAAAGTTTGGAAATTATACCAAGAAGAATTAGATGGCATAATTGAATTATGTACTTTTAATTTTGAAGTTTTATACGTCAAAGGTGTTAGATAATTTGAGTGGAGACGATAGAACTAGTATAATTTAGTACCTAAAACTAACTATTATCACGATAAAGGCAAGCGCACCTATCGAACAGTAGTATAATTTAATGGCAAGACCAGAATGTCGAACCCACAGGAACTAAAAGTACTAGTAATAACTTTCTTTCTATTCTCTAGCCTAGAAATAAAGGGGAATTGTTTTAAACTAAAATCTAACTAAACTAAAATGCGACAGAGAGTAAATTGGGGAGAATACTTTTGGGAAAACTGATTGATTAAGACAATACCCAAGGAAGAATCCACCTAGACTTCACTTGTTATTAGACTCTGAACTAGACGATTTATTCACTTGACTTTGATCTATAGAAATCCCTAAATTATGTTAATATCTCTTTCAAGACTAAGAACAACTAACCTTAGGTTGATTAATTGAAATTTATTTCTAATTAAAACCCTTAGTGTTGCATTAACTCGATCTATGGATTCCCTTATTAGATTTGACTCTAATCCGGCAGATTTTCATCGTCCTATGTCTAGGATTGCGATCAACTCCGCTTAATTGTGTTGGATCTACTCTTAAACAGGGACTTTTGCTCCACTGAATAAACACATTCCACTTATATTAATATCCTGAAATATTAACACAAGAATTAATAACACAATTAAGAACAAATCGAGTATCTATCATATAATTCAGATATTGATAACAAGATCTATCTTAGGTTTCATCCCCCTCAAGTATTTAGGGGATTTAGTTCACAATTATAAAGGAAAATATCTCAAAATTGAGAAAACAACAAAACATAAAAAAACCCAAAAACCCATGAAGGAAATAGAAGGGAGATCTTCAGCCTTGATGGAAATCCTACTTCTGAGATGGATCAATCGGCGTTTTTTGAGTAATTCCTTGCTTTCTACTCTGTGTGTCCCTTTAGCCTTCTCCTAGGGTGTTTAAATAGACTCTAAAATATCTTTCTTAGCCCCTAAGTAGCCTTTTCTGTGTGAAATTAAAACAAGTCACGATAGGGACACGCCCATGTGACTCGGGCTCAGACCGTGTTCAACACAGTTAAATTGACACGGGCATGTGGATATCCCGTGTGTAGAGGTCCAGGCCGTGTTGCACTCTAATTTTGGCCTATTTGGTCTATTTTTGGCTCTTTTCTCGTTCTTTTCACTTTCCTATGCTCACCTAGGTATAAAACATGAAAATAAAGTATTAGGAGCATCAAATTCCATAAATCAATTGATAAATCATCCATAAATGTGCCAAATGTGGGATAAAGATATGTATATATTGTGGTTTATAAAAAACCCCCACACTTAAGCATTTGCTTGTCCTCAAGCAAAATCCTCAACTCATAATTAAGAATTCATTTTTCTCAACTTGTAATTCCTATCAATAATGTTTAGAAATAATCCATAAGTAATCATACCTTGAAAGTTCAACTAAAAGAACATCAAAGTTTCAAACAATCCAAGTTGAACATTTTATCACGAAAACATAGGTATCTTCCCTTATCTAAGTAATTATCTTTAGTTCAAAATCACACAGAGTTAACATCCTCACTAAAGATTTACTCAAATCACTCAAAGTGTTTAGGGTTCAGAAATTAAGCACTCACTAGTCAACATGAAAAGTTATTACCATAGGCTTGCATGAAAATCAAATCTCCACCACTATAAATTGAGATGATACACAGATCAAAAGGTCTTTAGAGGGTTGTAACGGGGCTTTGGTTAGGGGCGTGGATGCAAGCTGAAAGAGAGGGTTAGAATCGAGATTGAACTGAACAATTACCTAACTAGAAAATAACTAATATTAAAATTTTACATTACTGAGTACATATTCCTAGAATTGAGCTTTTCCTCATGAATAACATCATTTAGGATCAAGCACACTAGAATTTCATAATATATTCAACGACAAATTAACAACTGAAATAACTTCGTATATGTTTTTTTTAGAACAAATTCAAGTATGAAACTTTACTAACTGAATATAAGAAAGTAGCTAGGTAATTTATTCAAATCAAATCTCGACAAAAATGGGGATCAAATTAAATAAGGGAAATTATCGAGGAATCAAAAATAGGCTTATGGGTTAATATTAAGGGTAAATCAATAAATAGTTTGTTAGGCTCAAGGGAGTTCACTAAGGGTTGATTATGAGGGTAGGCTTTTTATAGGATGAGTGGGTTGAAACCTAGGTGCCTTTATCATTTCGGTAATCAAATCAATGGTGTGGTCTCAACATGTATAATGGAAGCAAGTTCTAGAATAACAAATCAATGTTGACACACTCCTAAGCAACAAAAAGTGAGCAAGAAAGGATATATGCCCTAAAGGCTCAAAATCTCACAAAAATTTAGGCTTTTGATGTCAATCCTGTGAATTTCAAATTTCAAGATAATACCTAAATTTGGGGAAACAACCTAAAAAAAATTTAATTCTCAAAAATCAACTTATCATGCTTGATTCTCTAATGACTCAAAGTTTAAACCATTAATGCACAACTACCTATGATTTAATTCAAAAACATATCAATAAAAATCATAAATCAATCAAAATTCATTCTAAAAGGGATAAGGAATTTACTTGAGAATAAGACAAAATTTAGGGATTTTCTAATAATGCTATGAATAATCCCCCCACACGTAAGATGTACATTGTCCTCAATGTACAAAGATAAATAAGAAGAATAAAGGCCTAATATCATAAGATAGGGAGAGAAGTGAAACTTCCTGAATTTTGGATGAAATTCTCGGAATAGTGGAAGCAGAATTGGGGAAAGAGCTACTTAAAGTGCACGATTCGGAGTTACTGAAGAAAATAAACACAACTGTGGAGAGAATTAAAGCATTACTCAATAAGCACCATAAGGATAAAAGGAAAAGGAAAAATATCAGAAATAAAGAAAGAGAAAAAATAAAAATAAATAAATAAATAAAATGAAAATAAAATTAGGTTTTGGGTGTTTTAAAATGGGCACGGTCACGTTTAGGTCCTGTGTTGGGCTACACGGGTATGTCACACACTCGTGTGGCTTGTGGTTTGCCCATGTTTGTCGTGAAATTTAATTTGCCCCTTCATCACACTGCTTTGGACACGTCTATATGTCCAAGCCGTGTAGATCACACGGCTGTGTCGCACGGCCATGTACTAAGGTCTTCGCTTCTCCCACGCCCGTGTGGTATCTTACATGCCCGTGTGGTCCGGTCGTGTGTGAGTGCTTTTCTCGTGTAGTTCTCTCACTTTTTCAAAATTCGAAAGATTAAGCTCCAGGTTTCACACGGCCAAGGACACGCCCGTGTGTCCAAGCCGTGTGGGTTAAAAACCTATACGAAATACATGAAAAATAGATAAAAATAAGTTTGTTAATGGTGTTTGGTGCTTGGGTTACCTCCCGAGAAGCGCTTATTTATAGTCTAAGCTTGACTTACCTTAATTTCGCATGGTCAAGGTGGTTCGAGGCGTTGAAAATCCTCTTTTCTGCTATTAATGCCATCAAATAAGGTTTGAGTCGAGTACTATTTACCTTAAAAGTGTCAAATTTGGAATTTGTTACCTCGACTGTACCGTAAGGGAAAATATTTAACACCATGAAGGGAGGTGTATTGTTTGCATTAGACTTTGAGGTAGAAATTTGAGGGTCCTTTTCGTCTAGCAATACTTTGTCCCCGATCTTAAATTGCTTCATTTTATTTGTAGGCGTGTCATGGATTGCTCCCTTATTTTTGCAGGAACTTAAACGTGGCTCATTTGTGCTTTTGTAAGGAATGTCTTGCAAAGAAGGTTGATCAATAAGTTTACTCTCATTAAAAGAACTCGTATTATTATGTCTATCATTAGATATCTTAACAAAATCACGAGCTTGAAGAGTAATCGTGTTATTTCCTACACGAAGTGTGAGTTCACATGTGCCCACATCGATTATAGTCCTAGCAGTTGCTAAAAAGGGTCACCCTAAAATTAATAGCACATCGCTATCCTCATCCATGTCTAAAACAACAAAATCTACTGGGAATATAAATTTATCGATTTTAACAAGAACATCTTCAATTATACCCCTATGAAATCTAATGGTTTTATCAGCCAATTGAATGCTCATCCTAGTTTGTTTGGGTTTCCCAAGACCTAGTTGTTTAAACATTTTGTAAGGCATTACATCAATACTAGCCCCTAAATCAGCTAATGCATTATCAACAGTTAAACTACCAATTAGACAAGGAATCATAAAACTCCCTGGATCTTTCAGTTTGTTAGGTAGCTTGTTTTACAAAATAGCTGAGCAAACTACGTTTAATTCCACATGCGATGACTCATCCAACTTCCGTTTGTTTGCTAAAAGCTCCTTTCAAAATTTAACTACGTTTGGCATCTGCGAAAGAGCTTCAATAAATGATAAGTTAATGTGTAATTTCTTTAAGAGTTTAAGGAATTTACCAAATTATTTGTCTGTGCGGTCTTTCCTTATCGCATTTGGGTATGGCACACGAGGTTTATACTCTTTATCTACTGGTTCTTTATGGCTTACTTCAACCTTACCTTTACTTAGAAAATTTTCTTGCCTCAATTTTGGTTTGTCTAACCTTCTTTCATCAAGCACAGTAATAGCATGGAGTTGCTCCCTTGGGTTGGTTTCTATGTTACTTGGCAAGCCACCTTGTGGTCTATCAGATATCATCTTGGCAAGTTGACCAATTTGATTTTCAAGTCTTTGAATTGAAGCTTGTTGGTTCTTAAGTGCTGTTTCAGTATTCTGAAAACGAGTTTCTAACACCGATATAAAATTTTCCAACATCTCCTCAAGGTTTGGTTTCTTTTCTTACCGGTAAGGGGGTTGCTAAAATCCCAAAGGAGGTGGTGGCCTTTGGTTTCCTTGATTTCCTTGTCTTCCCCATGAGAAATTTGGGTGATTCCTCCAACCTGCATTGTAAGTATTACTATAAGTATTATTTTGAGGTCGAAGATTATTACCCATATAATTCATCTGCTCGTTTTCCATGCCATGTCCATAGGGGGAGTATTCTGCATTCGCGTCACACTACATAACTGGATGTACCTGCGTAGAACCAACTAAACCATCAATTTTTTTATTCAAAAGTTCTACCTGGCTAGAAAGCATAGCGACTGCATCAATATTGAAAACACCAGCAACTTTTTGTGGCTTTGTCCTCATGACTTGCCATTGATAATTATTCAGTGACATCTCCTCTATAAACTCATAAGCCTCCTCAGGTGTTTTGTTGTTTATGGTTCCATCGGTAGCTACATCAATCATTTGCCTTGTTGAGAGATTCAAACCATTGTGGAAAGTCTGAACCTGTAGCCATAGAGGCAACCCATGGTGAGGGCACCTTCTCAACAGGTCCTTGTATCTCTCCCATGCATCATAAAGTGTTTCTAGATCCATCTGCACAAAAGAAGAAATATCAGTCCTCAACTTTACCGTTTTAGCCGGCGAAAAATATTTTAAAAGAAATGTTTCGGCAATCTATTCCCAAGTAGTGATAGACCCTCATGGCAGAGAGTTCAACCACTGTTTAGCCTTATTCCTCAAAGAAAAGGGAAATAACCGAAGGCAAATGACATCGTTAGAAACTCCATTAATCTTAAAAGTGTCACAGAATTCAAAAAAATTTGCTAAATGTGTGTTAGGATCCTCATCCTGCAAACCATCAAACTGAACAAACTGTTGAATCATTTGGATAGTGTTAGGTTTCAGTTCAAAATTATTTGTAGTAATAGCAGGCCTAACAATACTAGATTCAATACCAGCTAAATTAGGCTTAGCATAATCATACATAGTACGAGGAGCAGGATTTTGATTCATAGGATCTGCGGCTACCACAGGAGGTAGTGGATTGCTTGGATTTGGCTCCATCTCTTCAGTAGACTCGGTTTTGTCTTCTTGCCCTTCTTCTACGTACTGTAAGCTTTGCCTAATTTCTCTTCAGTTTCTGCGAACTGTAGCTTCTATATCGCTATCAAAAAGCAAAGGTCCTAACGGGTTCCTTTTAGTCATAAACTAGAGACACCTGTCAGAGACAAATAAAAGAAAATAAAATTAGTAAGAAAAAATAAAAATAAAAAGTAATTTGCAATAAAAATAAAATTGGCTAAAGTAATAAAAATCGAGTGTTCCTAATATTTTAGTTCCCAGGCAACGGTGCCAAAAACTTGATCTATTGTGTGTGTGATGATAAAGTAATATGATTGTACCTAAAAACTAACTATTATCACGATAAAGGCAAGCCCACCTATCGAACAGTAGTATAGTTTAGTGGCAAGACCGGAATGTCGAATTCACAGGAACTAAAAGTACTAGTAATAACTTTCTTTCTATTATCTAGCCTAGAAATAAAGGGGAATTGTTTTAAACTAAAATCTAACTAAACTAAAACGCGACAGAGAGTAAATTGGGGATAATACTTTTGGGAAAACTGATTGATTAAGACAATACCCAAGGAAGAATCCACCTAGAATTCACTTGTTATTAGACTCTGAACTAGATGATTTATTCACTTGACTTTGATCCATAGAAATCCCTAAATTATGTTAATATCCCTTTCAAGACTAAGAACAACTAACCCTAGGTTGATTAATTGAAATTTCTTTCTAATTAAAACACCTAGTGTTGCATTAACTCGATCTATGGATTCCTTTATTAGATTTGACTCTAATCCGGTAGATTTTCGTCATCCTATGTCTAGGATTGCGATCAACTCCGCTTAATTGTGTTGGATCTACTCTTAAACAAGGACTTTTGCTTCATTGAATAAGCACATTCAACTTATATTAATATCCTGAAATATTAACACAATAATTAATAACACAATTAAGAACAAATCGAGTATTTATTATATAATTAAGATATTGATAACAAGATCTGTCTTAGGTTTCATCCCCCTTAGGTATTTAGGGGATTTAGTTCATAATTATAAAGGAAAATATCTCAAAATTAGGAAAACAACAAAACATAAAGAAAACCCAAAAACCCCTGAAGGAAATTGAAGGGAGATCTTCAGCCTTGATGGAAATCTTGCTTCTGAGATGGATTAATCGGCGTTCTTCGAGTAATTCCTTGCTTTCTATTCTGTGTGTCCCTTTAGCCTTCTCCTAGGGTGTTTAAATAGACTTTGGAATACCTTTCTTAGCCCTTAAGTAGCATTTTCTACGTGAAATTAAAACAAGTCATGATAGGGACACGCCCATGTGACTTGGGCTCAGTCTGTGTTCAACACTGTTAAATTGACACGGACGTATGGATATTCTGTGTGTGGAGGTCCAGGCCGTGTTGCACTCTAATTTTGGCCTATTTGGTCCGTTTTTGGCCCGTTTTTGGCTCGTTTCTCGTTCTTTTCACTTTCCTATGGTTACCTAGATATAAAACATGAAAATAAAGTATTAGAAGCATCAAATCCCATAAATCAATTGATAAATCATCCATAAATGTGCCAAATATGGGATAAAGATATGTATATATTATGGTTTATCAAATTTCCTTTGATTAGCAAAATCGAGGAATTCCCTAACTTTTATTTTAATTTCTGAAATTGAATTGATTGTAATGTAATTTGTGAGTATCATAGTCCCTTTATTTATATGCATTCAATGAATACTATTTTAAAGAGCCACAAGCCTTCATTTTAGACATACTTCTTGGAAGAAACATGTCCCATGAAAATGTATCCATTGGATAATAAATCATCACTTTTAATTTGAATAGTTCTCATGAATAATTAATTTGCAATATATAAATTCCAACAATCCCCCACTAGATTGCTAATTCTAAAAAATAAGTACACAACAATTATGCATAAAGAATGGTGCCTGCAGGTTGAACCTTTATTTAGTGCAAACTCTCAGGGTATCAATAAAGTGAATGGTGGTTAGTCGCTTGAACCATAAGTCAATACTAGAAAAATTTCACACATAACCATAAAGTATTAGAGTAGGAGTTTATTTGCTTTAACACTGTATGGCTATGTACTCAGCCCGTTTCATGAACATGTATGAGAGAAAACCATAAAGAAAATCTCATTGAAGTGGCACCACTTCATGTTTATATAGGAGGATTTCATGACAATTACTGTCAATCCATTAAGAGTAAAACTCATCCTCCTAAAACATAAACACTGAATCATGATTCTTAATGCACATTGTCATTTGATAACTTGTTATTACCCTTTGAACCTCGAAACTAACTTTTGGCTAGAACAAGGTAGAGTTTCCATTATCAATGACACGATTAGAATGGTTTTAATCCCATCGTAGTGGTGGTACTCTTAACCAAATCCCTTGACAAACCTTTTGTCAATGAATTCGTTAAATTATCAACTGACTTAACATAGGTAACAATTATCACACCATCCCTAATCAATTGTCTCACATACTCATGTCTCAAACTTATATGTCCAAACTTTCCATTGTACACATTATTGTATGCTCGAGACATGGTGGATTCACTATCACAATACATAGAAATGGCAAACCTATGTTGTGGCCATAACTTTATATCTAGCAAGAGATCTCTTAGTCATTCCGCTTCCTTGGCAGTAGCCGCTATGGCTATAAACTCAGCCTCCATAGTTGAATGTGAAATGCAAGTTTATTTCTTAAAGGCCCAACTAATGGCTCCACCTCTGATCGTAAAAATCCATTCTGATGTGCACTTATTGCACTTAGACTTGTAATCCAACTTGCATCTGAGTAACATTCTAGTACCACAAGATATTCACTATAAAATAATCCCAAATTTTTTGTTTTCTTAAGATAGCCAAAAATCTTATAAATTCCTTTCCAATGATCAGTACTGGGACAATTTATATATCTTGCCAATTTGCACACAACAAATGCAATATCGGGTTTAGTGCAATGCATTACATACATTAGACTTCCAATTGTGCTGGCGTACTCAAGTTACGCTGTAACCCTACCATTATTCTCACTTAACTTCAAGTTTGAATCATATAGAGTGTCCGAATCCTTAATATTCAAGTGTTTGAACTTTTCCAATACTTTCTCAATATAGTGAGATTGGCTCAGTATAAAGCCCTTTTCATGCTTTTTTACCTTTATACCTAGAATTGTATCTACCTCGTTGAGATCTTTATCTTAAAATTTGAGGCTAGATACTCTTTAGTCTCATGAACACCTTCCGTGTTCATACCAAAAATCAACAAATCGTCTACATAGAGACAAATAATTACACCATACCTATTAGTGAATTTAGTGTAAATACATTTATCGACACCATTATGTAAAATATCGTATGACAAGACAATCGAGTCACATTTCTCATACCACTGTTTAGGCACTTATTTTAAACCACATAATGGCTTGATCAACTTATAGACCTTATGTTCATTCCTAGGAAGTACAAAGCCTACTGGTTGCTCCATGTAGACTTCCTCTTCGAGACCACCATTCAAAAAAGTCATCTTAACATCCATTTCATGTACATGTAACGTATGAATAGATGCAAATGCTATAAGAATTCAAATGGAGGTCATCTTATTCACCGGTGCATAAGTGTCAAAATAATCTAGGACTTCCTTTTTCCTAAATCCTTCAGCCACCAACCTAACCTTAAAGGTTGGGGAACCCCCTGTTGGAGTATTATTCCTTTTAAACACCCATTTACACCCAATAGCCTTTGATCCTTGAGGAAGATAAACTAGAATCCAAGTATTGTTGGATAATATTGAATCCATTTCATCATTAATTGCCCCTTTCTAAAATGTTGCATCCCTAGAAGTCATGGCTTCACCATAGGATTATGGATCACCATCGACATTAAACATTATGGTGATCTTCCTAATTATGAATTCTCTATTTCTCACTCTTTGACTTTTCATCGGCTCCATACCGTTATTGTCATAAAGACTTCTTTTGGTTTGATCACTTGAGATAATTAGTTGATAGTCTTTTTCTGAATCTATTGAATCATTGAATATCTTATTTTCAATGAATACAACATCTCTTGTTTCAATTATCATATTTAACACAAAGTCAAAAACATAATAAGCCTTAGAGTGTTGGGCATATCCAACGAATGCACCCTTGATAGCTCTTGGACCTAACTTTGTTCTCCATTGGTCGGGAGCTCTATAGTAAGCCAAACACCCCCACACTTTGAAATAATCTAAGTTTGGCATTCAACCCTTCCATAACTTATATAGAGATACATTAAATTTTCTCGATGGTATTCTGTTAAAAATATAGCATGCAGTCAATAATGCTTCACCCTTATATGGAAGTTTAGCTTTTAACAACATTGAGTTAACCATATATACTAAAGTATGGTTCTTTCTTTCCACCAAACCATTTTGCTGCGGAATATAAAGCGCGGAACACTCATGTTGTAAATGGAATAATGGTTTCGAAAACCATGAATCTGAAGTAGAAAAATTTATTACAATTAAGTTTTAATGTTCACTGTGTGACTGAATGCTTGTGTGACATTTTCGTTATGAAATTTTATTGTTTGGATGTCCAATTTGATAATTAGGACTAAATTACAATATGTGAAAAATGTGAGTTCTAGAAGCTAAGGTACTTATTTGAAATGGGTTTTAAAGTGGAGGTCCTTAAATGGCAATAGACCATTGTATAAGATGGACAAAAATAGACAAAGATGGATAAAATACGAAATGTTTTAATGAAGGGCATTTTGGTCATTTGGTAATAAAAGGAATTAAAATGGAAAATCAAGCCAAATTGTGTCCATCTTCTTCATGCTTGGCTGAATATTGCTATGGACACCATGGCTAGGGTTTTCGCTACTTTCAAGCTTGATTGTAAGTGCATCCAAGCCCTGTTTTTAATGTTCTTTACATTTTTGAAATCCTCGTAGCTCGATTTACCTATTTCTACCATTATTTTGAGCTAGGGTTTGTGTTTAAACATTTAAGCATGGTTGACATGCATGTGTTTTGATGTCTAATGGTAGAATATGAATGTTCGGTGTGTAATAAATGACTTTTACTAAGTAATTTTTGATGAAATTGCATAAAGGACTAGTTTGTAAAAAGTTGTAAAATGTGTGTAAATGTGTGAATAAATGCAAATTGTGGACTGCTATAGTTATTAAAATGGTTCGGCTAGGCTAAAATACAAGGAAATTGAATAAAAATTATTTTACGAGCCTAGGGCTAAAAGTGTAAATATGTCAAACTTTAGGGGAAAAATGTAAATTTTCCATAGTGTGATTTTTGGATTGAATTGTACAATTTGTTAATTAAATAAGCTAAATGTGATATTATAGATCACAAAAACAAGGTTCGAAACTAAAACGAGGGGAAAATGAGTATTTGGACAATACGGTCCTTTTCGTCATTTCTACGTCGAGGTAAGTTTGTATGTTAATAACATTATTTGATTGTGTTAATTTATTATCATGTATATGTAACTGATTTGTGAAATTTAAGTTAAATGTTGAGATGAAAAGAACGCAGGATCGATCACGATCACTTTATTGTGATATATGAATTAACGGATAAGTCTATGGTTTCACCATGGCCTAGTGATAGTATAGATTTAAGACCATAGCCGAGCTATGGCATTCTAGTGAAAAGTGATGATTTGACGGTAAAAGACCATGGTTGGACCATGGCAATCAAGTGATAAGTGATTTCTATATAAGACCATATTGGGGCTATGGCATCGGAGTTAAGTGATTAAGTGATTCCAGGTGCTGGTCTTGTCCGTCTACCAGTGGCTAGGTAGTCCTGCATATGTTGCGGATACCTGTCAGCTTATGTAAGCAGCACTAAGTAGCTACATTCGACCGTCAGCTTGTGTGAGCAGACCCATGAATAGCTCAAGAATGAGCTTATGTATGTAAAGTGATTAAGTGAATCAGGTGCTAGTCTTGTACGCTCTATCGGTGGCTGAGTATATCTGCATATATTGCGGATACTCATCAGCTTGTGTGAGCAACACCGAGTAGCTACATATTGACTGTCAGTTTGTGTGAGTAGACCCATTGATAGCTCAATAACGAGTAACAAAGTGATAAGTGGTAGCTTTGGCTACAAGTGATAAGTAGTTCGGTTATAGATAAGTGTGGAACTTATGTGCAAATTATTGAGTATCTTTAATGATTCAATGAGCAAGGTCATGATGATAATGTAAGTATTATCGAATTAAGTAAAACAGGTATGTATTCAACTCATGCGAGAATTGAATGATAGTGAATTGATGAGTTCATAGTGTAATATGTGTGCGAAATGAGAAGGATTAGTGTATAAGTGTGCTTCATGTTATAATGTATTTATTTGAGTATGTGAAAATATGAAGTGCTATATGAGATGTGAATGTCGAATGAAAGTTAATACAAAGAAAGTGTGAAAGAGTAAAATTTAACAATAAAATAGTTTTCGACAGTAGCAGTGGTGTGACTTTGAAAAACCACCAAAAATGGTGGAAATCGAATTATATGTTGAATAAGATATGAAATGAAAGCTTATTGAGTCTATTTTCATATAAAAGAAATGGTGTAAGCAAAAGAATTCCGTAATATGAGATATTTTAATTTTTGTGAGATAGGGTCAGAGTGATTCTGAAATCCCCTATTTTAACTTTGAAAAATCAGTAAAAATTGTATAAAAATAATTATGGGTTATAATTTATATTTTCAAAATATTTAATGAGTTTAATTTCAAGAGAAACAAATAGCAACATTATCTGAATCTCGTACTAATAGTAATTATTTTTTAATGAAGAGGGGTCAGAACTATCAGACAGCAAAATAAGGGAAATTTAAAGAATAAACTGTATTTATTGGCTAAACCAACAATTCTGAAAATTTTATGGTAAGGAGATATGTGAGTCTAGTGTTAGGGAAAATTTGCAGATTTTAATTTAGAGTTCTGTAGCTCAATATATAAATAATTTAGTGATAATGACTCAAGTAGACAGGTTAATATAAACATGAGTAAATAGTGGAACTATGTGCAACAATGATTGGATTACCTTGAGAACATATTATGAGGATTGTTAAAAGCATGTAAATGAATTGTTTAAATATTTGTGCATCCGAGCTTACTAAGCTTTATACCTTACCCGTGTTATCCGTTCTATGCTTATAGGATTTCAAAGACTTGCTCGGGTTGGAAGCTGTTAGAGATTCCTATCACACTATCCAGTTAATGTAATGGTATGGAGAAGTTCATAAACTTGGTATATGGCATGTATAGGGTAGTTAGTTATAAAGTGTATGGGCCTTTATTATTGAATCCTAAGTGAGTTGGATAGAAGTAGCCAAGTGTCTTGATTTAATTAAATAATGTGTGTTTGGCCATTTAAGTTGGCTTATTTTAAGACTGTGTATGTGCATGTGAGTGTCAAGTTATAGTGTTGATTGTGGAAAAATTGAGTGTATGTATATGCTTAAATTGGCACTATGTTATGTGGTGTGAATGTGTGTAAGTGAAGGGCGACAACATGGCTTGGAAAATAGCCTTGTTCTTGTTCACACAGGTAGACACATGGGTGTGTATCTAGACCGTGTGTGACACACGGTTAGCTCCATGGGCGTGTGACCTGGTCGTGTGACCTGGTCGTGTGACCCTAAAATTCTGATGACATCACAAACAGAGAGTTACACGGGCTAAGGACACGGGTGTGTCCTAAACCACACGGGCGTGTGAGACCACACGGCCTACCCACATGGGCGTGTGACTCTCCAAAGCTTGAAAATTTTCTAAGTGTCCTAAAAGTTTTGAAAGTTCTCGGTAGAGTCCCCAACCATTCCCAGCGTATGTCTTGGGCCTCATAGGTCCATAATGGGGATGTTACAAGTATGTATGAAAAGTTTTAAATTGGATGCAAATTTGATGGCTCGATTTCATATGAATGTTTATGTTTTAGTTTTGTAATACCTCAAGCCCTGTCCCAACGTCGGACAAGGGTGAGGGATGTTACACATGTACCACACCTTGTTCCTCATAAAATACATTAAATTCATTTGAAAAATATTCACCACCTCTATCACTATGAAGCATTTTGATTTTCTTACTAAATAAATTCTCAACCTCATTTTTAAAATGTTTAAACATATCAAACGCCTGGTCTTTACTTCTCATGAGATACACATAAGTAAATCTAGAAAAGTCTATAAAAGTGATAAAATATCGTTTTCCACCTCTTGTTAAAGTTCCATTTAATTCACCAACATCCAAATGAATTAAATATAACACTTGCGAATTCCTTTCACACTTATTAGGAAACGACTTCTTGATAATTTTTGATTGAATACAAATTTCAAATTTATCCACAAACTCGTCATTACTTAGACTTATATAACCATTCTTTTTCATATATTGTAAATTTTTAAAATTAAAATGTGCTAAACGCGCATGCCACAAAAGATAAGATTTAATAATATAAGCAAAAGAATTAACTTTAGTCGTATCAATGCTCAACTTAAGCATACCCTCGTTACAATATCCTTTTCCTACATATATATCACTCTTAAGCAAGACAAACATATCGGATTCCAAGATAATCTTGAACCCCTTGTTACATAGAATACTTGCAGACACTAAATTCTTTCTCACGTCGAGAACATGCAACACATTGGTCAGAGTCAATTTCTTCCCAAATGTGAAGTTTAGTTCCACCATCCCTTAACCAAGCACCTTTTGCCACTAGTTCACAACTCTTGAATTGTTGTCAGTCATTACACACATGGAAAGTAGCTCCAGATTCAAGCCACCAATTACAGGACTTATCAGTCACGACTATGTTGAATTCAATAATCATACAAATCTCCTAACTCCCGATCCCTTCCGTAACCATGGCCGTTAAGTCCATGTCCTCCACCATATTGGCTTTGGAAGTTGTGGCATATTACTTATTTTTGAGAAGTCTACAATCTTTAATATAGTGCCCTTTCTTATTGCAATTATAACAATTACGAGATTTTTTCTTCTTGTCTTGCACCTTCTTCGTCTCGGATATGGCCTTTCGCTTACCGTTTTGAGAGTTCTTGGACTCATTCACATGGTTCACTTTAGAACTTTGGGGAAGATACACTGCATCACACTTCTGAGTTTCCTTTTCAATACGCAAATGCCTAAGTATTTTCTACACAGTGAAGTCCTCTGCATATGCATAAGTTTCTTTCGATAATTATTCCAAAACGAGGGCAACTTCGAGATGATAGCTCCGACTTGTAACAATTCTGGAATAACAACTTTCAAATCACGAAGCCTACTTACAAAGACTTGTAATTTATGGACCTAATCCATGATCAGGATATTATCGAGCATTTTGAATTCGAAATACTTCATCAATAAAAAATTTAAGTACCTTGTCAATTAGTATTGTATTTCTCTTCAAGAGTTTTCTATATTTCCACTAGGGATTGCATCGACATGTAGATATCATATAATTGATCATACACGGTGTTGAGAAAGTGTCATCGACATGTGAAATTGTCTTCTTCACTCTTCTTTTTGAGTTTACCACTTTCGCAGTTTCCTCGAGGTTTGCATTAAGGGCGGGATCCTCTACTGGTTGTAGGTTTGGATCCAGAATGTCTGCCACATTTAATACAGTAAGAAGGAACAACATCTTGTCCTTCCAACGATTGAAGTTTGAACCATCAAATTAGTCAAGTTTCACAAACTCTTGGTCCATTACTTTGAATGCGGTGGTAGCCTCGGTTGCCATTTCTAAATTAGTTCTCTTTGATTGTTGGATAATTTGAGTGAAGACGATAGAACCAAAGACTTATATGAAAATAAACAGTAGACTTTGAGGCACGAATGACGCTTTTCAAAGAGAACTATTTTCCCCCATATAAAGTTGCTAAAGGGTTAAGACAAAGGTCCTCCTAGGATACAATGAAGTTTTGAATTTCCTTTGATTAGGAAAATTGAGGAATTCCCTAACTCTTATTCTAATTTCTAAAATTAAATTGATTGTAATGTAATTTGGGAGCACCATAGTCCCTCTACTTATATGCATTCAATGAATACTATTTTGAAGAGCCACAACCCTTCATTTTGGATATACTTCTTGGAAGAAACATGTCTCATGGAAATGTATTTATTGGATGATAAATCATCACTTTTAATTTGAATAGTGCTCGTGAATAATTAATTTCCAATCTATAAATTCCAACAAAAGGTACTGACAATATTATTGTTGATTATCTTAGTAGGCTTTATGGATAGAGGTAAACAACCTCTAAAAAGAGTTGGTGAATAGACTACAGTTAATAAAAAGTCCAACAAAGGAAACACCTTCAAATAAAAAAATCCTAATCAAAGATTTGTGACAATACCTTCTCAAGTACCATTTTATCCTAATCAAGTATATTATGATTCATATCCAATGGTAAGACAATCATTAGAATTTCAACTTAATTATCATTTGCACCACAATTGGTAAGTCAACTACCTTAGTCACAAGATCCAAATTCAACGTACCAAGCTAATTATGTTGAAATTATTCAAGGACCAGAAAAATTTTGTGAGATGGAAAATTTGTTGTAAGTCAACTACCTTAGTCACAAGATCCAAATTCAACGTACCAAGCTAATTATGTTGAAATTATTCAAGGACCAAAAAAATTTTGTGAGATGGAAAATTTGTTGTAAGTCAACTACCTTAGTCACAAGGTCCAAATTCAACATACCAAGCTAATTATGCTGAAATTATTCGAGGAGCAAAAATATTTTGTGAGATGGAAAATTTGTTGAAATCACAACAAATTCAAGAAATAATGGATTTTTATAATCCAAGCTTACTATTAGAATTATATAATTTTACTAATGAAATATAGAAAACCCATATTACTGAGCAAAGAGCAAATTTTAAAAGAGCTCTTACTACGCTTTCACAATTTTTAGTTGAAAAAACAACTAAAGAACAAGAAATTCACGATTTATTATTAAAATCTATTTTATATCGTGATTGAGAAGAACTAGAAATTAGTTTTTTAGATATTAAGGAGATAAATAATCTTCTTGATATATCTAGTATTTTGTTAACAAGGGAACAAGTAATCCTTTTATAAATAAAATATTTAGATTATGTTTATATATAATAAGGCTAGAATTATATTTCCTATAGAAATATTTATTAAAATTGATGGAGTTATTTGCAACCAATAAGCTTAGTTTCAAAAAGCCTTTTCTAAATATTTTTTACAAGCTTATGTTTTTACAAATCATTTAGATGAAAAATTTCCTACTATAAAATTTAGACTTAATCATGAACCATTTGATATAAGCTATATTGAATGGGGTTTTATTAAAGAAATAACAGTTTAAACTTTTTCCTTTTATTTATTAAAATATTTTTTAGCACTTATTAAATCTATGTTATTACGAATGATTTTTCAGCTTTAAATTAGTAGCCTTATTGGTATAGCTTAAAGAGAAAATTTTTATCAACTATATCAAATTTAGGCTATCTCAAAAATGCTCGAAGGAAGAAACCTATTTGCAACTACAAAAAAGAAAGAAAACTTGACAATATATGTTGACAAGTGTTATAATAATCCTGGTTATTATCAAATCCAAGTAATAATAGATCTAATTGCCAAAGCCCAAAATCTACTTCAACAAAAAACTTATAGCTTTTGGACTGATGATTGAAGAATATTGGAATTTGATGTTGGATATCACCAGGATGATATAAATGAAAAATCTGTTCAATTATTAAAAAAATAGTTGAAATGGAGATTGATGATTTTTCTTTCCATATAACTGAAGACATAAAAAATACATAGGAAAGTTGGAACTCACCACGATTGTTAATGGATTCATTAAATTTAAATTAAATTGAAAAAATAAATCTAAATAATATTCAAGAAGGATAGCGTAAAAGATAAAGGAAGCTCCGTGAAAAAACCAATTAAGAAAAAGACAAAAAAACGAAGCAACATGGAAGCAACCACAACTGAATCTAGACAAAAGGGAAGTAACATGAAAGCAACCACAACTGGACAAAGATGTCATCAATAAAAGATGAGACATCATCCTTATCAGGAAACTGAGCGGGATTCAAATTCAATTAAACAGAGCTATGAATTTCTCTTATAAAAAGAGGTGGAAAAAGCCTAAAAAGGACATTCAAGTTTTGCACTGAATTTAGATTCAAGTTCTCCTTCAAGTTATCTCTCAAAGTTTTAAGTCATTTCTCTTTTTTTTAAATCTTTCATTTACTACTAGTTTCATTTGTAACCTTAACCATCATTCGTTCTCCATGTAAATGGTATCAGAGCTATAGTGTAACGGTTTCTGGAGAAATAGTTCCTAGTATTCATTGTATGTACTCTCCTTTATTCTCAATTCTATTTATTTCATGGTTATTTATCTTAAAACACATATATATGTTGTTGTCTTACTATTGCTTGTTTTTGTCCTGGTTGAAACAATTGGCTTTTTAAAGTAAGAGAATTTAATAGATAACAAACAATCTTAGATACCTAAGATAAATTTCATGGAAGAAACTAATTGTCTATACAAGGATAAAATTTGCAATCATGCTATACATATTGACTCTAAAAATGAAAATAACATTTCATCAATTAGTAAAGGTTTTAATACCCTAATATATATTACTTTTATATATTTTCATAAGTTATATAATAAAGTTAATAAAATAAAACAAAAAATAAATAATTTAGGAGAAGTAACCGAATTAGATTTGAACAACAAATCTAAAGATATTTTATCTAAAGTTAAAAATAAATTAGAACAAGTTCTTATTAATAAAAATATAGAATAAGAAATAGATTTAGGTCCTTTATATTATGGTAATAGTAATATAACATTAGCTCTGTCAGAAGAGGAAGACACTTCATCTGAAGAATCATCTACTAAAAATTAAGGACATAAAAAACCTAAAGAACAAAAAAGAAATTTTACTTATCAATAAAAATATGACTTCCAATCCTATAAACAATTACAATATTGGAAGAATAAATTTCCTAAGACATCTGATAAAAATGAAAGAATAGAATATCTAAAACTTATAAAACAAGTTTATGAAAAACATAAAGATCTACTTGTATTATTTAATTATCATTATATGCTAAACTATGATTCTACAAATAGTAGTAGTTCTAATAACTATATAAACTTAGAAGATATAAAAGTTACAAGTTATAAATCTTATGAAGAAAATTCTTCAACAGATGAAGATAAAAATATAGATATACTTGAAGCAATGGAAATTAATCAAACAGATCAAGATCCTAATGGAAAAAGAAAAATAGATTTGGATATTCTAAAAGATGATTATTTAAGATCATTTAATAAAAAAATATGAACAAGTTGAAAATACAACTAAAATTTTTGGTAATCAAACCGAAAATATTGCTACTAATGAAATGAAATCTAAAAAATTAGGAGAATCGTCTACCCAACCTATTCCACATAGGATAGACGATCTGAAAAAAATGTTGCTTAAGGAGGAATATATTTAGATCTATTCCTACTGGGATTTGATAATAACCAAGATATCATAACACTTGTCAACATATTTTGTCAAGTGTTCTTTCTCTTCTGTAGCTGTAGATAGGTACCCAAAATAGAGTGAGGCTAAGTGAATGAGAAGTGTGCAGGACTTCATGTACTGCACCTCTGATTGTTGCAAATGTTACAAATGTCAAATTTTGCTCGTCCCTTGCTTCCCGAAATGATTAACTCCACCCCAATCTGATTTTATCACTGAAAGATTTAGTAAATGTGATTCAACTCGATTTTATTATAAATAATTTAAATTCAAAACACTTTGAATTAGAATTATTTAATAAGTAATTTAGAATGATTCTGTCTTAAGGTGAATAGAATTCATCATCACCCAACATAATAAACTAGAGCCTCAAATTTAAATAACCTGAAATTAAAAACAAATTCAAACTTGAAAAAATTTTAAAATCAATTCTGGAGGCATAAGAGATATTGCATACCTACATGGTGTCATACCAAAAAGCATAGTTCCCAAATGTCACAAATTTCATTTCTTTGGCAAGCATGTTGGCAATTATCCTTGTTTGTGTTAGTGCGATTTTTGAGTCTTGATCCCCATTGCAATGAAATACTTCAAATTTTTAGTCAAAATTTAGGCTAATGGAGCATGAAAGAGACCATTAAAGACTTAACTTACTTGTATAGGAGAATTTGAATACCGCTCCTAAAAGTTACAACAAAATAGGTTTGATATTGATTCCTAAATTATTTGTTCGATATTTAGGCCTACACCACTAAAACACCATAAGAAAGAAAGAGTTATAGTTAGACCTATCAATTGAGCAAGTTGGGTCGACTTACATTTGGTTAATATTGATCTAACCACTTTGGGTTTTAAATTTTTGGGTCATTCTGAGTTCAGTTAATTTCAAGTTTAGGTTTAATTTTGAGTTTGAGTTATTTTAGGTTTGAGGCTTGTGTTTTTTAGATCAGATCATTGCATGTTCAAATAATTTCGGTTTGAGTTATTTTTGTTTTAATCATTTCAAGTTTAAGTTGTTTCAAATTCAGTCATTCAATCCAGCTTTAATTTGAATCAGTTTGAAATTATTGGAATTATTAACTTTTTATGATCAATTTAGGTTCAGCTCAGTTGAGTCGAGTTTAGTTTGTGTTTGAATTGATCAAGATAGGAATTGAAGTAACATGTGTAGTTAGTATTGAGAAATCAAGGAAAAAAAAAGATCCTCCATAGAATTCCCAAACATAAGGTATATGAGTTGTGTTTTCATGAAGTTTTTCATGAACTTGGGGCTTGATAAGATATCCTTGTCACACCCTGGTTTGGAAAACCGATTTGATTTTGGAGACTACGCCAAAGGAGACTGCTTAAGTTGCGAGATTTAGACCGGATAAGGATGGTAACTTCATGGTGAAGTACTGCGAAAAACTTCGCCAACACTGCGAAATGCCAGTTTGAGCGATAGCGAGATTATAGTTAGGGTGAGGACCTTATTAGGTGGACTTTCTCACTAATAAGATTGTCACTTGTGTTTTATTATCGTTACTTAAGTGAGTACGATGTCTTGTAGGATACTTTTAGGTCATCCAACATCCTAGTAAAGGCAACATGTCAATAATTAGGACACTTGTAGAGCCTTGTAGGATGTGATTAATTAGTGGAAACATGAGAGAACAAGTAATGATTAGAGATAATCATGAATGTGATTTGGGTATGGGTTATCTATAAATAGGATAGTGTGATAGTGGAGAGAAGATTTCTTATTCATCTTCTCTACTAGACTTTATTATTAAAAAAAAAAAGAAGAGTTCTTCTTTGCTAACAAGGGTGCTAACTACAAAAGCTTAGGAGAACTTATGTGCTAGTTGTCTACTAGTAAATTCTTATACCTTCCTTTAAGTTTTACTAGATAGGTAGAAACTAACTTAAGAAAGGATTGGTAAGATTTCTTTAAATACGGGGTAGGAATAGATTCTTATTGTATAATAAGTCTTTGGTTATTTTCAATGATTAAAGAAGTTGTTTTATTGTTTACCTAAAGAAATAGGAGAAGGTCCCAGTGCTAAAGGAAAAGAATCAGTGGAGTAGATAAAGCTCTGAGTAAAGTATCTTGGTAAGTACCTCTATACCTTTTGTCTAGTACCTATGTTAGTTTGCTTACCTCTAAACTCACTATAGCCAGGTAAGTAGCTCAGTTATTTTTTTCTAAAGTTCATGCCTAAGGAGTCCCATTCAAAGAGTCGGTACATGTATGGTTAAACACAATTAAATAAGCTCGAAAAACATGGTATACATATATAGTATGAGCAATCCTTCATTGGCACACAAGCTTCGTATCCAGATGGGTGTGAGGAGGTACAGGAGGGATGTTGTATATAATGGATAAGAAGATACAAGATAATAAGTTTTGCCTCTAGTATGGCACTTAGATGCAAACCTTGATTGGTGAAAACTTGACCTTGCTCAATAACACTTATGTGTTCATACAAGGAGGGAGTTAGGAGGATATGGAGGTAATGTTGTTATATAGCTTAGATGAGCGGATTTGAAGATACAGGAAAAATTGTGTTCTTCGGGAACCAAGATCAAAAGTTAGCACAAGGAAGGGAGTACATAGAAAAAAATGGTGCATGTGGTATTGCACGTTGCATGAAAGCATAAACAATAAGCCTATCTATCATAAATGTTAGTCCACACAAGTGCATATTCATGGAAAAGATATGCTCGTGATTGTCATCTATGATTTTAGAAACTAGTGTTTTTTGCCAATAAGCTAAGTTGGTTTTCGTGCATCCTTAATGTTGCGGGTTTTTATTTAATTTGCACTTCTAAATAAAAATGGTCTTAAACTAAGGGAATACCGGTCTGATAAAAAGGGGTACCCACCATAAGGATAATTTCCTCTTCTATAAAGAAAAGTAAATATGGATGTCTTTTAATTGTGTCAACCTATGACTCTCTATACCCAGATCCGATAACCGAGTCGGGTATGGGGTGTTACAATCCTTGTATATGATCTTTGAAACATGGATCACCTAGGGTAATCGATCTCATCAGAAAATCTCATAATTGCTGACAACTGTCCAAGATTAACATTTGCAGCATATAAATTTAATGAGACACAATGTACAACTTACCTCTATATGCTATGCCTAGAATTTTTGCAGGTAAAGAGACTGTCCAAACTGACTTGTCGATGTGCAAAAGGGCAAAATCAAATCGTTCGAGTAAGTATACTCTCCTATTTCTTTAGCTTCATTGTTCCTCATGCCATTGCATTTTGTTAATAAGGTCTGGTGAATAAACTCTTTTTTGTACCTCCGACAATTGCACATCATTTTTCGTAGCTCCAACAATTCATCTGAGATGACCCCGTGCTACCAAAGAAATTTGGTGTTTTCGATACTAATTTCCCAATCCGAAAGAGGATGTCCCAACTATATGAATAAAGTGAAAAAGAAAAAGAAATGTTGGACATTGGCATAAAAGTTGAGAAACTATTTTTAAGTAACGAGAGATTAACTACAAGAGCTTTCAGCCTAATTGGACTACCATTGGAATGTTTATTGTAGTACAGCACAGAAGCAGCAAGTTGTGGTACATAATGACCTACAAATTAAAAGTTAATAAGAAAAACATAGATTTAAAAAAGATTGCAAGTAATGAAATTTTTTTCCTACGTAGCTTTTGATCTCATGATGATGAAGTAATTAAAACTGATCGCACCTATAAACTAACTAATATCACGATAAAGGAAAGTGCACCTATTGAAAAGTAGTATAGTTAGTGGCAATACTGGAATATTGAATCCAAGGAACTAAAAGTACTAGTAATGACTTTCTTCCTATTATCTAGCCTAAAAAATAAAGAGGTGGTTTGTGTAAACTAATTAACGCTAAACTAAACTAAGGATGTGACAAAGAGTAAATTTGGAAATTTCTTTTGGGAAAACTGATTGATAAGGGCAATACCTAAGGAAGAATCCACCTAGACTTCACTTGTTATCTAACTCTGAACTAGACTATTTCTTCATTTGACTTGATCCGTAGAGATCCCTAAATTATGTTAATACCTCCGTCGAGGATAAGAACAACTAATCCTAGGTTGATTAATTGAAATCTCTTTCTAATTAAAACCCCTAGTCTTGCATTAACTCGATCTATGGCTCCCCATATTAGATTTGACTCTAATCCGACAGATTTTTGTCGTCCTATGTCTAGGATTGTGATCAACACCGCTTAATTGTGTTGGATCTACTCCTATACAGGAACTTTTGCTCCTCTGTATAAGTACATTCGACTTAAATTAATATCCCGAAAACATCAATTCAAGAGTTAAAAACACAATTAAGAACAAATCAAATATTTATCATATAGTTCAGATAACAATAACAAGATTCGTCTTAGGTTTCATCCCCCTTAGATATTTGGGGTTTTAGTTCATAATTATAAAAAGAAACATCTCAGAATAAATAAAATAATGAAACATAAGAAAACCCAAAACCCTTGAAAGGATAGAAGGGAGATCCTCTGTCTTGATGTAGATCCTGGCTTCTGAGATGGATTAATCGGCTTTCCTTCGAGTAATTCCCTGCCTCTAGCTCTCCGTCTTGGCAGGAGGACTGAGTTGGTACTGTCTTGTACCGTCCCCTCTATTGTACACCCTTGTAGTTGCCTCCTAGGATCTTTATATAGAGTTTAGAATGTCTTTCTTAGCCCCTAAATAGCCTTTTCCGAGTGAAATTGAACTTCATCACGACAGGGCCACGCTCGTGTGCCACGCCCGTGTGAGTCAATATTGGGCCGTGTTTAAGCTTGTTAGAGTGGCACAGCCGTGTGGGTTGCCTGTGTGAATCAATTCTAGGCCGTGCTCGAGCCTGTTTATGTGGCACGGCCGTGTGATACGCCCGTGTGGTGAACTTTTAGGCTGTGTTGATTCCTTACTTTGGCCCATTTTCTCTGTTTTCGGCCCGTTTCTTGTTCTTTTCACTCCCCTAAGCTCACCTGAGTATAAAACATGAAATTAAAGGTTTAAGAGCATCAAATTCCACAAATTAAGGAATAATTCATCCATAAATGTGCTAAGCATGAGGTAAAAACATGTATAATTTACAGTTTATCAAATATCCCCACACTTAAGCCTTTGCTTGTCCTCAAGCAAAATCTCAATTCACAATTAAAAATAATTCCTCTCAACTTATAATACTTATCAATAAAGTTTCAAACTAATCCACAAGTAATCATATATTAAAAACTCAACTGAAAGAAAATTAAAGTTTCAAACACTCTAAGTTGAGAATCTTATCATAGAAAAATAGGTTTCTCCCTTCTTCTAGGTAATTACCATGAACTCAAAATTAACAAGAGTTGACATCCTCACTAAAGATTCACTCTATCCACTCGAAGTGTTTAGGGTTCAAAAATTAAGCACTCATTAGTCAACCTGAAAAGTTATTACCATAAGCTTGCAGGAAAATC
Organism: Gossypium stocksii; assembly: GCA_020496765.1. Lineage (NCBI taxonomy): Eukaryota > Viridiplantae > Streptophyta > Magnoliopsida > Malvales > Malvaceae > Gossypium > Gossypium stocksii. Next base: position 17,598,664 of record CM035632.1, on the reverse strand, counting down.
AAATATCCACCACTATATATTAACATGATACATCGATCAAAAGGTCTTTCAAGGGTTGTAACGTGACCTTGGTTAGGGGTGTGCTCACAAGCTGAAAAAGATGGTTAGAATCGAGATTGATTTGAAAAATCATCTAACTAGAAATATCTCTATCACTGAAACATATTCCTAGAATAAAGATTTTTGGATGACATCGTTTAAGAACAAGAACTTAAAAATTACATGGAAATATGCAAAACATTGAATTACAACTGGAATATACATTTATTTTTTTTAAGAACAAATCAAATAACAACAAATTGAATATTTATAAACTTTACAAACTGAAAAGGAGAACAAAGCTAGATAATTATTCAACTCAAATCTCGACAAAAATAGGGATCAAAATAATTGAAGGGAATTCAACAAAAAATGGGTTATAGGTTAATATTGAAGGTAAGTCAAGGAATGGTTTGTTAGGCTCAATGGGGTTCACTAGGGGTTAACTTATGGAGGTAGGCTTTTATGGAGTAAGTAGGTTAAATCCTAAGTGCCTTTATCATTTCGGTATATCAAATCAATGATGTGGTCTTGACATGTATAATCGAAGCAAGTTCTAGAATAACAAATCAGTATTGACTCACTCAAAGCAACAATAAAAGTAAGCACGAAAGGATGTATGCTCAAAAGGCTCAAAAATCTCACTAGAATTATGGCTTTTGATGTCACTCATTTGAATTTCAAATTTCAAGATAACACTTAAAATTGGGGAAAACGAACTAGAAAAATTTAAATTCTCAAAAATTTCAACTTATCATGCTTGATTCTCTAATATCTTAAAGTTTAAATAATCAAAGCATAAGTACTTATGTCTTAATTCTCAATATATCAATAAAAATCATAAATCAATCAGAATTTATCTTAATAGGGGATTGAGAATAGTGAAAGTGAGAATTCAAAATTTGAGAACAATGCATCAAGTTAGTGGCAAAAAATTTTTAGGGGTTCAAGGATAATACAAAGAATGAAAGTGAATTCCCCCCACACTTAAATGTACATTGTCCTCAATGTACAAAGATAAAGCTAGTAACAATTGAATCATAAGATAGGGAGAGAAGTGAAACTCCCTGAATATTGGATGAATTCCTTGAGTAGTTAAAGCTGAATTAGAAAAAGGGCCATTTGAAGTTCATGATTTTGGGTGACTGAAGAGAATAGCACAACTGTGTGTAAAATTCAGGTATAACTCGATAAAAATTAGAGTGCAAAAGTAAAAAGAAAAAGGGAGGAATATAAAATAAAGAAAATGAAAATTGAAATTAAATAATAAGGATTTAGTCCCACGGCCGTGGCACACGCCCGTGTGCCTTTGGGTTGGCCCGTGTACTTCGTGGACTTTTTGGTGTGACCACGATTGGTTAGCACGGGCATGTTGGGATACACGGTCATATAACACAGTCGTGTCTTCTAGTGTTCGCTTCTCCAACGGCCGTGTCCGGGCTCACACGCCCGTGTATGAGTTGACAGGTTTAGCCACGGCAATATCGCACGGTCGTGTTCCTAACCATGGGGTGCCCACGGCCTTAGGCACACCCGTGTGCCTGGTCGTGTGGTTCAGGTGAATCTGCGTTTTAAGGAGTTAGTTATAAATCTAAGAAAATCAAATTTGTTAGTGCTTGGGTTGCCTTCCGAGAAGCGCTTGTTTATAGTCTAAGCTCAATTTCTTACCTGCACCTTTATGAGGGATTGTGGAGCCTAAGCTCCTCTCTATCATTCTTAAAGTCATCACCATAATATAGTTTGAGTCGATGACAGTTTACCTTGAAAGTGCCTTAAGTTGGATGTGTTACCTTAATTGTGCCGTAGGGAAGAACACTTTGAACTATGAATAGGCCTGACCATCTCAACTTTAGCTTTCCAGGGAATAATTTAAGCCTTGAGTTGTAAGCAAAACAAGATCGCCAAGCTTAAATTATTTATGTTACTGCAGACGAGCATCATGGCGTCGCTTTGTGGTTTCCTTGTATAAGCGTGAGTTTTCATATGCATTGCAACGCCATTCGTCCAACTCATTTAGCTGCATGAGTCTCTTTTCACTTGCAAGATCAGGGTCGAGGTTTAAAAATTTAATGGCCCAAAATGCTTTATGTTCTAGCTCAGAGGGTAAATGACAACTTTTCCCAAAAACGAGTCTATAAGGCGATGTTCCTGTGGGAGTTTTGAAGGCAGTTCTATAAGCCCATAAAACGTCACCTATTTTTATGGCCCAATCTTTTCTATTTACTTGTATGGTTTTCTCTAAGATACGTTTTAGCTCTCTATTAGCTACTTCAACTTGTCCACTAGTTTGAGGGTGGTAAGGGGTAGTTGTCTTATGGTACACTCCATATTTCCGTAAAACTTTCTTAAACTGAGTATTGCAGAAATGAGTTCCCCTATCACTAATAATTGCTCTCGGTGTTCCAAATCGAGAAAAAAGTTTTTTAAGAAATCTTACTACCATTCTAGCATCATTAGTAGGTAAGGCTTGGGCTTCTACCCATTTAGACACGTAATCGACTACTATTAAGATGTATTTATTTTCGAATGAGCTAGGGAATGGACCTATGAAATCGATGCCCCATACATCGAATATTTCACATTCAAGTATATATGTTTGAGGCATTTCATCACGTTTAGAGATATTACTTGTTCGTTGACATTTGCCACAAGAAGTAACATACCTACTGGCGTCTTTAAATAATGAGGGCCAATAAAAACCTGATTCGCCTTTTTTATAGGCGGTCTTAGTTCCACTGTAATGTCCTCCTGTTGGTCCTGAATGGTAGTGTTCCAAGATTTTGCTGGCTTTAGTCTTTGTAACACGTTTTCGAATGACTTGGTCTGCACAAATACGAAAAAGAAAAGGGTCTTCCTAGAAATAGTTTTTCACATTAGTAAAGAATCACTTCTTTTACTTATGTGTCAACCCTTTTGATGTTATGTTAGCAGCTAAGTAATTTACAATATCAGCAAACTAAGGTACCTCAGAATCAGATATGACTAAGAGTTGCTCTTCAGGGAACGAGTCGTTTATTTCAGCTTCATCAAGTTCTTTGAGATGTGGATTCTCAAGCCTGGAAAGGTGATCTGCTGCTAAGTTTTCAGCTCCTTTTTTGTCTTGGATTTCCAGATCAAATTCCTGCAACAGTAGAATCTATTTTATTAGTCGAGGCTTTGCATCAGATTTAGTTAAAAGATAACGAAGGGCTGAATGATCAGTAAAAACGATGACTTTAGACAATATTAGATATGGTCTAAATTTGTCAAATGCAAAAACCACAGCTAGCAATTCTTTTTCTGTGGTAGTGTAGTTCTCTTATGCTGCTGTTAGAGTTTTGCTAGCATAGTAGATTGGCTGAAAATGCTTGTCTCTTCGTTGTCCAAGAACTGCACCTACTGTAAAATCACTCGCATCACATATTAGTTCAAAAGGTAAATTCCAATCAGGTGCAATTATAATTGGAGTATTGGTGAGTTTCTCTTTGAGAGTGTTAAATGCCTCTAGACATTCCTAATCAAAATTGAAAGGTACGTCTTTTTCTAGTAATTTCGTTAATGGCTTAGCTATTTTAGAAAAGTCTTTAATAAAACTTCTATAAAAACCAGCATGTCCTAAAAAGCTTCTAATTGCCTTAACTGAACTAGGGGGAGGTAGTTTTTCAATGGTCTCAACTTTTGCTTTATCTACTTTTATCCCTTTACTAGAAATTTTGTGTCCTAGCACAATACCTTCTCGTACCATAAAATGGCATTTTTCCCAATTGAGAACAAGATTTGTTTCTTCACATCTTATTAAGACTCGTTTTAAATTTTTGAGGTAAAGTTGGAAAGAGTTACCGAATACTGAGAAATCATCCATGAATACCTTTATGATGTCCTCCACGAGCTCGTTAAAGATTGTTAGCATACAACGCTGAAAAGTAGCAGGAGCATTACATAATTCAAAAGGTATTCTACGATAAGCAAATGTACCATATGGACAAGTGAATGTCATCTTCTCTTGATCTTCAGGAGCTATCAGGATTTGGAAATAGCCAGAAAGTCCATCCAAAAAACAGTAGTACATATGTCCTGATAGTCTTTCTAACATATGATCAATGAAAGGTAAGGGGAAGCGATCCTTTCTCGTGCTGTCGTTTAATTTCCTGTAATCAATACAAACCTTCCAACCTGTGACAGCTCTTGTAGGGATTAATTCATTCTTTTCATTGGCAACAGCAGTCATGCCACTTTTCTTAGGAACAACCTACACAGGACTTACCCAAGCACTGTTAGAAATAGGATAAATAATTCCAACATCTAGAAGTTTAATTACCTCAGTTTTAACCACTTCTTTCATGTTGGGGTTCAGTCTTCTTTGAGCTTGCACACATGGTTTGTATTCATCCTCCATCAAAATTTTGTGGGTGCAAAAGGAAGGACTGATTCCTTTGATGTTAGAAATTTTCCAAGCTATGGCTCTTTTATGCTTTTTTAACACTTGAATTAATTCCTCTTTTTCTTTAGGTTGCATGTTTGAAGCAATAATGACTGGTAGTGTAGAATTGTCCCCCAAAAATGCATATTCTAAGTGTTTGGGTAATTGTTTAAGATCTAATTTGGGAGGTTCGTCAATAGAGGGTTTTTGTCTTAGTTCATCCTTGATTTCAATGCCCTCATAATCTATTTGTCTTAGGGAAGATTCGTTAGAGTTTAGCTCAGTTATTACCTTTTTCATATCAGTGGTAATTTCATCTTCTCCCCTACCTTAAATGAGACATAGTTCCAACGTGTCTTTAAGAGTGAGTTCCTGAAAAGAATCTTGAACAGAATGATCAATAGAATCAATAAAATAACAGGAATCATCTTATTCCCTAAAAAATCGCATGGTATCATAGATTTTTAATAAAATTTCATCATCCCCTATCCTAAGCACAAGTTTTCCATCTCTCACATCAATAACAGCTCTGGCAATAGCTAAAAATGGTCGTCCTAAGATTAAGGGTACCTCAACATCCTCATCCATGTCTAACACAAAAAAATTAATAGGGAATATAAATTTATCCACCTTAACTAATACATCTTCAATGATACCCCCAAGATATTTAACAGATCTATCAGCTAATTGAATACTCATCCTAGTGGGTTTTGGTTCCCCTAGTCCTAGTTGCTTGAACAATTTATAGGGCATCAGATTAATGTTGGCACCTAAATCTGCTAATGCCTTTTCAATATTTAAATTACCAATCAAACAGTGAATAGTAAAACTTCTTGGATCTTTCAATTTGGTTAGGAGTTTATTTTGGAGGATCGCTGAACATTCTTCGTTAAGTTCCACTGTAGATAACTCTTCAAACTTCCTTTTGTTTGTTAGAAGTTCTTTCAAAAATTTTGCATATGTGGGCATCTGTGAAATAGCTTCAACAAAAGGTAAGTTAATATGTAATTGTTTAAAAAGTTCAAGAAATTAACCGAATTGAGCGTCCATGCAGTCTTTCTTCAATTTTGCTGGGTATGGGATGGGTGTTTTGTATTCTTTGAGTACTAGTGGGGTGTTCTCTTTGGGCTCGGCTTTCTCAATGTTTTCCTTGTCATGTTCTTGTACTACCTCCTTTTCAGGTTTGGCTAGTGTTTTCCCGCTCTTCAATGTAACTGCTTTAACGTGCTCCTTCGATTTAATCTCTATGTTGCTTGGTGATCTTTTGAAAATTAGCTTAGTGAGCCGGCCTATTTGAGTTTCAAGTCCTTGAATGGATGCTTGCTGGTTCTTAAGTGCCATCTTGGTGTTCTGGAAGCAGGTTTCTGACATGGCGATAAATTTAGTGAGCATCTCCTCAAGGTTCGGCTTTTTCTCTTGTTGGTATGGTGGTTGCTGAAATCCCAGAGAATGTGGTGGTCTTTGATTTCCTTGATTGCCTTGTCCTCCCCATGAGAAATTGGAGTAGTTCCTCCAACCTGTATTGTAAATGTTACTATAAAGGTTATTTTGAGATCTAGGATTGTTACCCATATAGTTGGCTTGCTCGTTTTCCATGCCATATCCATAGGTGGAGTACTCAGAATTGCTCATGTTTCCTTAGCTTGAGTCACATTGCATCACTGGGTGTACCTGCGTAGAACCAACAAAATTATCAATCTTTTTATTAAGGAGTTCAACCTGATTAGAAAGCATGGTGACTGTATCAACATTAAAAACTCCGGTAGCTTTCTGTGGCTTTGTTCTCATGACTTGCCACTGATAGTTATTCAGTGACATCTCTTCTATAAACTCGTAAGCTACTTCTGGTATTTTGTTGCTGATTGTTCCACCAATAGCTGCATTGATCATTTGCCTCATCGAATGATTCAAACCATTGTGAAAGGTTTGAACTTGTAACCACAGAGGTAATCTATGGTGAGGGCACCTTCTCAATAAGTCCTTGTATCTCTCCCAGGCATCATAAAGTGTTCTAAATCCATCTGCGCAAAAGAAGAGATATCATTCCTTAATTTTTCCATTCTAGCTGGCAGAAAATATTTGAGCAAAAACTTTTCGGTCATTTGTTCTCATGTAGTGATAGACCCTTATGGTAAAGAATTTAACCACTGTTTAGCTTTATTTCTCAAGGAGAATGGGAATAACCGAAGATGAATGGCATCATCAGAAATGCCATTTATTTTAAATGTGTCACAGAATTCCAAGAAATTGGCTAAATGAGCGTTAGAATCCTCATCCTGCAAACCATCAAACTGAACAAACTGTTGTATCATCTGAATAGTGTTAGGTTTCAGTTCAAAATTATTTGCAGCAATAGTAGGCCTAACTATACTAGATTCAGTACCAACTAAATTAGGTTTAGCATAATCATACATAGTACGCGGAACAGGATTTTGCTCAATAGGATTCACGGCTACCACAGCGGGTAGCTGATTATCTTAATTTGCCTCCATCTCTTCAGTAGGTTCAGGTTCTTCTTCTTGACTTTGTTCTGGATATTGCAAGCTTCTTCTTATCTCTCTACAAGTTCTACGAACTGTAGCTTCTAAATCATTGTCAAACAATAATGGTCCTCTTGGGTTTCTTCTAGTCATAAACTAGGGATACCTAGAAGGGAAAGGTAAAAAGAAAATTAAAAACCTAAAATAAAAAAACAAAAAAATAATTTGCAATAGAAGTAAAAATAGCTAAAGTAATAGGAATCGAGTGTTCCTAATATCTTAGTTCCCCGGCAACGGCACCAAAAACTTGATCTCATGATGATGAAGTAATAAAAACTGATCGCACCTATAAATTAACTAATATCACGATAAAGGCAAGTGCATTTATCGAATAGTAGTACAGTTAGTGGCAAGACCGGAATATCGAATTCAAGGAACTAAAAGTACTAGTAATGACTTTCTTCCTATTATCTAGCCTAAAAAATAAAGAGGTGGTTTGTGTAAACTAATTAATGCTAAACTAAACTAAGGATGTGACAAAGAGTAAATTTGGAAATTGCTTTTGGGAAAACTGATTGATGAGGGCAATACTAAGGAAGAATCCACCTAGACTTCACTTGTTATCTAACTCTGAACTAGACGATTTCTTCATTTGACTTGATCTGTAGAGATCCCTAAATTATGTTAATACCTCCATCGAGGATAAGAATAACTAATCTTAGGTTGATTAATTGAAATCTCTTTCTAATTAAAACCCCTAGTCTTGCATTAACTCGACCTATGGCTCTCCATATTAGATTTGACTCTAATATGGCAGATTTTCATCATCCTATGTCTAGGATTGCAATCAACTCCACTTAATTGTGTTGGATCTACTCCTATACAGGGACTTTTGCTCCTCTGTATAAGCACATTCGACTTAAATTAATATCCCAGAAATATCAATTCAAGAGTTAAAAACACAATTAAGAACAAATCAAATATTTATCATATAGTTCAGATAACAATAACAAGATTCGTCTTAGGTTTCATCCCCCTTAGATATTTGGGGTTTTAGTTCATAATTATAAAAAGAAACATCTCAGAATAAATAAAATAATGAAACATAAGAAAACCCAAAATCCCTGAAAGGATAGAAGGGAGACCTTCTGTCTTGATGTAGATCCTGGCTTCTGAGATGGATCAATTAGCTTTTCTTCGAGTAATTCCCTGCCTCTAGCTCTCCGTCTTGGCAGGAAGACTGAGTTGGTACTGTCTTGTACCATCCCCTCTACTGTACACCCTTGTAGTTGCCTCTCAGGGTCTTTATATAGAGTTTAGAATGTCCTTCTTAGCCCTCAGTAGCCTTTTTCGAGTGAAATTGAACTTCATCACAACAGGGACATGCCCGTGTGCCACGCCCGTGTGAGTCAATGTTGGGCTGTGTTTAAGCCTGTTAGAGTGGCATAGCCGTGTGGGTTGCCCGTGTGAATCGATTCTAAGCCGTACTCGAGCCTGTTTATGTGGCACGGCCGTGTGACACGCCCATGTGGTGAACTTCCAGGCCATGTTAATTCCTTACTTTGGCCCATTTTCTCCGTTTTCGGCCCGTTTCTTTTTCTTTTCACTCCCCTAAGCATACTTGAGTATAAAACATGAAATTACAAGTTTAGGAGCATCAAATTCCACAAATCAAGGAATAATTCATCCATAAATGTGCTAAGCATGAGGTAAAAACATGTATAATTTATGATTTATCAGCTTTCCTTGATGATAAACAAATTAGAGTTTCTGTATTATGGGAATTGTTTGAACCAATTAACAAGGAAATTTAGATTCTCCTCATCTGAAGAAAAGGCTCTAACTCAGTGCTCTGAGTTCAACACTTAACCACTGTGGGGCTCATTTCATGGTAAATTATTTTTTACCTGTAAAAGTGTCATTGACGCTTGTGTAATTTGATCTAGTATTTGAGTACGAAAATCCAACCCTAATTGGACTCTCAGCGTACAAGATGTTTGATTATGTTTGTTATGAAAATGAAAACAAGTGCATTAACGGTAACTTAATTTAAGTATGGGTTAACTCCTCTGAACATTCCTAAATTATGGTTTGTATTCTAAATTGATTCCTAAACTTAAAACATTTTAATTGAGTTAATTTAACCATTAGTTTAAGCGTTAAATGACTGCTTAGAATTGGCATGAAGCATATTTAAAACACATGTGTACCTATTGTATGAACAATTTGGATCCATAAAATAATTATACTCATGTTTATAATTTGATCCATGTGTTAAATTTGAGTTGGCATTTAATCTCTAAGCTAGTAGAAGGATTAGGGGCGAAGGCAAAAAAAAATAGAGGAGACCAATGGAATTTTAAATTTTAGAGGAGTCAAAATATAATTTTTACCATTATACTAACTTATAATGGATAATTTTTAAAGGGGCTTAAACACAATTTCACCTTTCTTTGGGGGTAAGGGACAAGGCCCCTACTTGGTCCCTTGTATTTGCTCTAAAGAAAGACCTAATTGATTCGACACTAATACTTTAAATACTCAATTATAACATTTTGATGTTTGAGACCAATTTAAAAATTATACCTTAGTTCGAGAACTTCTAGTGGAATTAACCCTTTTCGTTACAAGATGCAACATTTATTATCCATCCTAGAAAAGTTAGATAAAACAAGATGTAATTTTCACCTTGTTTCACTGCTATTTCTTACCTATTTTTTTTAATACCCAAGATGTCTGCAGATCTAATAACTAGACTGCCATCTCAACCTAACCATGTCTCATTCAAGCAACACTCTAGTTACGTTGTTATAGATGCCAAGCATGATCAAGCTGTATTGTACTACTTTGTGGAAGTGGATGCTACTACACATCCACTGTTGCATCCCTTAACTTTTACAGTTTCATGGAGATGTATGTAGGAGTGAATTCAAGAGATCTTTTTAGTGGGGTAAAATTAAATTATAATTTTTATGATAGTAAAATATAATTTTATCATTTTAATAATTTATATCTTTATAGTTTTAAAGGATGAAATCAAATTTTTATCATTTTTAAGGGGGTAAAGTGCAATTTAACCTTTATTAGTTTAAAATTTTAAAAATTTTAAAATGTCTAAATAAAAAATTTTCTATTTTAAAAAAGATCAGAGCCTCTACCAACCCCTGACTATCCCTAGATATATGATTAAAACATATTTGCAAGTTTTCTTAACATGTTTTCTTGAGGGGAGACTGTGAACTAAAATTCTTACGGGTCCTAAAGTGTTCAACACTTGATTTGAGGGCATTTCTAGATTGTTAATTAATACGATTAAATCAATAATTTATATGAAAAGGAATTAGTAAAAACATACCAATTCAATCATTTATAGGAAATAAATTAATAAAAGTAAACAGTTCAAGTTTACAAATTACTAATTCTTTTTCAAAAACTAACAACGATATTAACTTAGTAAAATCAAATAGTAATATCAAATTATCGATTCTTATAAATTATAAACTTGTAATTAAACTTAATATAAAAGTATATTTGAGTATTTCAATAAAATAGAATTTTCGAATCAAACGGATCAAATCAAGTCTGGCATAAATAATTTTTTTTTACTATTTGAACTTGGTCGGTCCCATTTTACTCATTGAACCACTCTAATAAATAGTATTCAACTTATAATATCCACAAATTTGATGTTCATAAGGAATGTATTCAAGCTCTAATTTTTGTGGACGGTCTGATGACTTGGTCTTCCTTCAAGTATATATATATATGTCACGAGGTTAGATCTTTCTCGCGATCAATTCATTCCAAACTCACCTAAGTCAGCCTTTACTCAAGTGAGGATTCCTTAAGAACTCCTCTAAGGCACCAATTGTAGAGTGGAAGCGATTTATGCCAAAAGAAGCAACAAAAGAACACCAGAAAGAGCGCACGCAAAATGTTTTGAGTAAATGCTCTCTATTCTCTTATTCACCAAGAATAATGAAACAATGAATGGAGTGAGTACAATTGAGGGAGAGGCTCTCTATTTATAGTTGAGCTCCCCCAAAATCGACGGTCAAGATACATTTACATCGACGGACGAGATTAACCATATCCCTTAATTTTAGGGATTTACAAGATATGCTATATCAAATCTAATATAATCTTTACAAGATATGATTCCCTCTATCTTCTAAGTTAGTTACCAAATTAGCCTAAGTTGCCATATCTTCATTATCAGGTTAACCAGGCTTCAATCTGACAGGTTTCTCCAACAGCTCTTGGAATCGAGCTAGTTCTCGTGGGACAAAGAATCTCAATCTAAAGAATAGACCTCCATCAAATGCATTTGGTGCAATGATCACGGGCTTTGACCTGCGGCCCATGACATTCTCCCCCACCCATTCTCGCAACGTCTCGTTGCGACTTCTGAATGGCACTAACTTGATTCGCCTCGATCTTGTCTCGACACCTTAACTTTTTCCTTCCTTTGGGACTTTTGCCTCAGCTTTCGTCGCTTCTTAACTCAAGTCGTCCTACTCTTTTGTACATCTTGACGACAAGAAGTTATGTCACTCTCTTGCCCACATTTTAACTTCACTCAAACAAAATCCTCTTGATTTACAACACTTGGCTTCACTTTGCCCATAGTCTCTTGGCGTCTTTGCTCAAGAACTTCGAAAGGGGCCCTACGTTCTTGCCAAGTCAACAAGTTAGAATGCAACACACTATCAAAGTGTTTGAAATGTACCTTTTCATTTACTCGGGCCAACTGTCCTTCATGCATCACTTCTTTTTCCTTAAAGTCCGATGCATCACCCACCTCTCCTATAGGTGGAAGCCTTGTCGATGACTCGGCCAACTCCGATGCTTCACTCGACTTGAGCCTTATTGGTCCCAACTTCACTATTTTCATCACAACTTCTTCCTTTAAGTTCGATGATAGACTCACTTCTTCCTTGGGTGGAAGCCCCTTCGACGACTCACCAAGCTCGGACGTTGCCTTTCTTTTGACTATGGCTTGCTTTGGACAATTCCGCAACTCATGCGGACCACGACACAAGAAGCACTTTACTCGCTTCTTTTTGCTCCTCTTTACCCTCTTGGCTTCAACTTTTCCTTTGCTTGAACCAAGCTTCTTGGGTTCTTTGTCTGCTCCATCGTCCCCTTCGATGACAGACTTCTTTGGACACTTCCGCAACCTATACGGACCATGACATAAGAAGCACTCCACTAGCTTCTTCTCGCTTTTAGCTTCCTTCGCTTCAACACCCCTTGTGCTCGAACCAAGTCCCAAGGCCTTTCCCACTGGCTTATTCTTAAGAACGAATTTCCTCAGACATTTCTTCAACATGTGTGGACCGTCGCATAGAAATCATTTCAGCTTGTCCCTTTTCCTCTTGGGTTTTTTCTTCCCAACTCGAAACCTATTACCACCATTGTTGCCGTTACCATTGCCATCAACATTGTCTTCCTTGTGATCCTTTTCACGTATGCCCTTCTCCTCAAACTTGGAAGACCCAAGCTTGTCTTTCCCTAGACCAAGCTTCACCACAGCCTCTATTACCATCATGGCTTCCGACAGTTTTTGGACACCTCTTTGTTCCACCTTATGTCTGACCCAAGGCTTCAATCTATTCTGAAAAGCAAGCAATACTTCTTTCTCAGCCACATCTGAAACTTAGAGCATGAGTTCCTTGAACTGTCGAACATACTCCCTCATTGTGCCCCGTTGCGTTATCCCTTACAACTTTGCTCGAGCTTCTTCCTCGATAAACTCTAGGTAAAACTATCCCTTCAATTCACATTAAAACTCTTGCCACGTCCCAATTTCACATTGCCTTTTATCTATGGTCCTACCTCGCCATCATAAAAGCACAATATTAGTAAGAAACATTGAAGTAGTATTTACTTTAATCGCATCGCCCATGATGTCTTAGGCACGGAAGTAGTTTTCCATCCTCCACAAGAAGTTGTCCACATTGCATGCAAACCTTGTCCCCACAAACTCTTTCGACTTTGAGACATTCTCATAACTGAGTGCTGCACTTGACGCTCCTTTCCCCACGGCTGTTCGGTACAAGGCTAGCTCTCCCTCGAGCTCCTCTATTCTTGTGCTCAAAGCCATCGTCGTGGCCATTGTTTCCTCCTTCAAAGCCTTCACCATGGATTCGAGAGCATCATTCCTCTTCGTCAGCTTCTTCCTTTGGAAATCTAGCAACTCTTGTATGCTATCCCTTTGGGAAGTGAGACACATTGTCACAAAGTCCCTGGACTGCTCCCTCTAGTCCTCAATGCTTTCCTCAAGCGCATTGTCTGACTCTTTTGCGTCTTCTATGGGCTCTTCAAGTTTACCCACGCATTCCTCAATAGCCAACAGCATCTCCCTCAAAGACTTTCTTGCCCACCTTTGTTTGAACTCATCTTTCGACATCCCAACGGTGCCTTCGAACCAATAGCTCAGATACTACTTGTCACAGGGCTAGATCTTTCGTCTCACAATCTGTTCGTTCCAAACTCGCCTAAGTCATCCTTTACTCAAGTGAGGATTCCTTAAGAACTCCTTCAAGGCACCAATTGAAGAGCGGAAGCGATTTATGTCAAAAGAAGCAACAAAAGAACAACAAAAAGAGCACACGCAAAGTGTTTGAGTAAATGCTCTCTATTATCTTATTCACCAAGAATAATGAAACAATGAATAGAGTGAGTACAAATGAGGGGGATGCTCTCTATTTATAGTTAAGCTCCCCTAAAACCGACGGTCAAAATACATTTACATCAACGGACGAGATTAACCATATACCTTAATTTTAGGAATTTATAAGATATGTCATATCAAATCTAATCTAATCTTTACAATATATGATTCCCTCTATCTTCTAAAATTAGTTACCACATTAGCCTAAGTTGCCATATCTTCATTATTGGGTCAACCAAGCTTCAATCTGACAGGCTTCTCTAACAGCTCTTGGAATCGGGCTAGTTATCGTGGGCCGAATGATCCCCATCTAAACAATAGACCTCCATAGGATGCATTTGGTACGATGATCACGGGCTTTGAACTGCTGCCCATAACATATACACATACATATACATATACATATAAGAAGAACATAACTCTGAAACTTCTATTGAACAGATTTTGCCCATTTTTGGGTCTAAAGAAATTTCGGACAAACAATTATTTTGTGTCAAGTGAATTGATTTTTTCATTTATTTCTTTTTTATTCATTATCTAATTCAAAATACTTGAAATATATTACTAACACTAACAAAAAAATCTACAAAAAAGTTAATCCGTAATGTTTAAATTTTTTTTATCTTGGATTTAAACTTTACACAACGGATTTGAAAGAACTCTTAAAATGAATATTTATTAAAGGAGGCTAGTGGATTTGATTTAGACTAAAAGCTCAGCCCAAAACAAGGCCCAACACTGTGTTATTTAATCTCGACGACGCAGTTTTACTTCCTCCTCAATCCCCGTATAAAGGCGTTGGCGACTGGAAACGCCGGCATTTCAAATATACGGAACAAGATGAAACTTAATGTATGTATGTATTATATCCGCTGTCAGCTAAGCAATTGTGAACTTTAAACTCAATCCCCCAAAACTTTTCTCAGTTTCAGCCATAACCACAGCCAAATTCTCTTTGGCAAGCTATCGAAAACATTGTCATGGCTATGCAAACCGGAGTAGGTTTGTCGAAGATCTTGATCTTAGCCGGCGCCGGTACCGTTCCAACTGAATTTCTTACTTCAATTCTTCTTTTTTATTTTTCTTACTGTTTTAATTTTGACTTCAACTTGTTAATTTCGTTTTCAGGTTATACGGGTACTGTCCTCCTGAAAAACGGTAAATTATCGGACGTATTAGGCGAATTGCAGGTTAGTTTTGATCGTTTTTTTTTTTTTTTTTTTGTTTTGATTTGCTAGTTTCTCCCTGCCGTATGATTCAAATATTTGTCCTTTGGATTTTGTGTTGATTGACTAGGTTTCTACTTTTCATTCTTTTTCGTCTATTAATTTTAGCTTTTAACTCCTTTCCTGATTTGGCAGTCGCTGGTGAAGGGACTCGAAAAATCGGGGGAGCAAGCTGATGATTCAGATGCACTTCTAGCTCAGGTATATGAGGAAATAGAGCTTAAAGTTTAAATCTTTTGGTTGTAATATTGATCTTTTTCTATTAATTTGTAGGTGCGTCGTTTGTCAACGGAGATCAGGCAACTGGCATCAGCACGGCAGATAACTGTTCTGAATGGGGATTCTGGCGGTATTTTCTTAATTATATTTGCTTAAATAGTAGTTCTTTTAGGCGCATATATGTGAAACCAGTTTATAATTGCATTAACGGGATTAGATGAAGCATTTTCTAAGTGGATTTGCCTTTGTTGTTTGCTTTTTTCTTGATTTGGCAGGTAAGTTAACCTCTCTTGTAGTACCAGCCGCAGCATTGGGGGCATTGGGTTATGGTTACATGTGGTGGAAGGTATGCCATGATTTAATTGATTACTGATATGGTTTCTTTTTTACAATGTAGAATTAACTATCATTTTTATGGAAAATATATCTGCTGATGCCTGCACTGTTTGTCAATGTTTCATTATTTATTGATATGGTTTCTTTTTCACTATTCTGTGGCTACGTGGAATTAGTTATCTTGTCTTATACAAAATAAAATCCCCCAATGCTTGCCTTGTCACTTTTGATTATTTGCATCTGCATTATTGAACAAAATCGATATTTTTACATATTGATATTAACTTCTACAATTAGCTCTATTACTCTTCATTCATGCTGTCTGCTTTGTAATTTGACTAACATATTTTTTTTCTTTCGTTTTCTAATTACTAGGGTATTTCGTTCTCTGATCTTTTCTGGGTCACAAAACGCAATATGGCGATGGCTGTGGAGAACTTAACAAAACATCTGGATTCCGTCTCAGATGCTCTCTCTGTAAGTTTATGCTCTCTTCGTTGCATTTTCTATCATGTTTTAGGGTTAAATGCTTCACTGAAGCATTTTTCTGTAAAAATGTATTATTTGCCACGGAATTTATTTATTTTACTAAAAGAGGATTTGGCCAGTCAAAAGTAATGGTGATTCATTTTAATGGAAAATTGCCTTTTAATTAATTCCATATACAGTGAGATCGAGTAGAAACCAAAAAACTTTGGTTATAGTCTTTCCAAAAGCAAAAGATTCCTTTTGTACTTACTCCTCCAGTGTGTATTCTTCCTTTTTTGTTCCAGTTCACTGAAGTTATTATTTGATGAAATATTTTGTTGGAAATCTTACTGCAGATTAATATAGTGAGGGTTTTTGTGCTTGTTTACACTTGTTTTAGTGTTGAGGTTTTCTTAATGAATATACATCTTCCAATATGTGTTTTCCTAATTAGTTTTGAAATCAGCTTTTATATTAAAATGGCATGCTATGATATGTTCTTAGAGCCTCTGATTAGTTCATAAATCCTACATTGGCAGGCTGCAAAGAAGCATTTGACTCAACGCATTCAGAACCTGGATGATAAAATGGAAACACAGAAGGAAATCTCGAAGAGCATTCAAACAAGTGTAAGTGCACATGCTTATCCATCTTTGAAGTCAGAATAAGGCCCACTTCCCCATCATCTATCTTCATTTCCTCTTCTTGCATTTTTATGTTTTTAGCTTTAAGTATGAAGTTAAAAGAGTGCAACTGGTTACAACTTACACATTATTGTTTTAAATGTTTCTAACTGCAGAGATAATCTGGCTTTGATTTCAAAGATAATATGTAGGTCCAAAATTTTTTGAAACATTTGAACTTTGATGTTAGAATATCAAGGTTATGATGCTTTTTGTTGCACTTTGATTCTGAGCTTTGCACTAAGGAACTTGGTTTTGGGGTTGAAATGCACCAATATATCAAGTGAATTATTGTTTTACCATCACTAATGGTGCTTATATTTGTGGAGCAGGTAGAAGAGGCTCATATGAATCTGTCTAATATTGAATATGATTTGGATGCACTGCAGAGAATGATCTCTGGTTTGGTGAGAATTCTTTCCTTTTTTCCCTCTAATAATCGTTGCACTTGTTGAGGAGTGGTTGTTAATTGGTGGTGCAGTGGTGGTTCTCTTCTTTCCCTCTTTCAGTTTCTCCCCCACTTCTGTAGATGTTAAACTTGTTAATGAAGTCAACTGGTTCCTCTAGTAAGACAGAAGAGGAGAATCACTGATTCTTTCTTTTCATGTCTCTATTCTCCTCTTCTTAGGAAGTTCAAATTAAAATCTCATACAGGCATTGCATATTGATAAGACTTGATGAAATTAGATATAAATACTCTAATGTATTGAGGAAAAACTCTCCCAAAAGTATATATTTCTTAGAAATATGTACAACTGTATATACATGAAGCATTGAATCAATTAAGAAAATCTCTAATTAGTATCTCTAAAAATCAGCTGTAATATCTAAAGATATGCTATTCAATGCTATCAAATCAAAAATTCTCAAGAAGACTTGAAAGTCTATCTTTTCATATACTTTTAGTTGAATTGTTTTGCTTCTGTAATAATTTTTTTTTTTTCAAATTTTCACCCTTGCAGGATGGCAAAATTGGTTCATTGGAATATAAGCAGGTAGTTAGTTTTTACCTTTTTTTGTACTTTGCAACACTGAAGTTAAATGTGTAATTTTGGTAGGAAAATACACCAAGTGTAGTTGTAATTATTAATACTATTTTTTAATATTGGGATCTTTTTTGTGGCAGGATCTTGCTAATGCTGGTGTGTGGTACCTTTGTAATATGGTTGGTGGAAAGAGAGCAAACATGCCTGAAGCTCTGCAGGTTTGTATCAGTAGAAAGAAAGAAAATATGATATTATTCATTCTGTCGTACTTGATCATATTTAAAAGGGAAAAATGAAAAATAATGAGGGGGTTGCAATTTGTCATTATAATTTCCGTTGGTCTATGTATTTTGGATCATTTCTTCTTTTAAACCTGTGGTAATCCCTACTAGTTTCTGAAAGATAATATGATACGTGTTTCTGCACTCAAGTATGACTTCGATAATTCCATCTGTAAGTCATTTTAGGACTATAATCTAATTGTCTGATTTGACATTTGCTTGTAGGAGCAACTTAAACTTTCTGGGAAATCTCGTGCTGTACTTGCATCAGGAACTCCAGCTCTGAAGGTATCTTTCTGAATGTGTAGAAAAAGTTCAAAAATCGAATTCTCTGTAGGAAAATACTCATGCACATTTGCCATTATACTTAAATTTGTTGTGCTCAAATGAAGTGTGCATTGACACAGGTATCGATATTAGTTGAATGTGGTAGCCCAAAGTTTCATGGATGATACACAAGTTAATTGAATGAGCTGTAAATTTTCATTTGTTGATTTAATGTCTAAATCGTAATGTTGACATGTTTATTTCAGGGTCTGAAAGATGTTGCAGATATTTCATCTGGAAATATGAATGATTCAGGAAGAGATGGTTTTGTGAAAGATGGCTTTGATAATTTGGATGAAGAGCCAAGAAGCCTGCAAAGGTTTGATTCTTTTTAAAACCCTAATGCTCTATCAGTTCACGTAAGTTAAAACTTAGTGTGCCCAGTAGAAAAATTTTTTGGAGGACAATGTTTTTATCAATGTTGGGTTATGTCATTGTGGCACTTCAAGGCTTCATTGATGTTATCTTTGGTAGAAAATATAGAAAATTGAAAGAAATAATAATTTGTTTCATCGTTCAGTAGAGTTGATAAATGAAAAGAAAATAAAATTATTGAAAAATGCATAATTTTGAACAAACTTACATACCTCATTTTCTCTCTTATCATTTTAATTTGTTTTTATCTATTAAGATAGAAAATGACGATGTCTCATCTTTTTTTCTCACATTTCTTTTCTACCATGTACTGAATTTATGTTCGTTTTTTGGGTATGAGGTACGAAAAGGAAACTAATATGTTGTGGCTGTCAAGCAATGATGGAGATTATGATATTTTGCAGGAGCGTTTCAGCTAGGTGTTGATGGCATTGTGTTCAAGTTGATAGAAGTTACCTATGCCTATAAATAACGGAATCCACCTCATAGACTACGAGAGTGAAAACTTGGCGGGATGCCATAGATAAAAAATGGTGGAGGCCTTCAATGAGAACATAAATCTTTGGAGGCAAATATATACACATTCCAGTTTGCAGATACTCTTTTGGATTTTGATACCTGTAGGCAGTTGATCACGTTACTCGTTATCGTGTATTCATGGTTTTAAAACATGTAGTTTGCAGCATATATATATCTGTTTTTTTATTTGCCTTTTGTTGAAAAGAAAGAATAAGGGGCGGGCGATATATGACCATTACATCGTCTTAAACCATTCACTAGAGAGCCTCACACATGATCAATGAATACTCTGTCTAAATTGGAAAACCTAATTGATACAGCTCACATCACAATATCCGATACTCTTGAGTCCGGACAGATTATAATTACCATATGATAGGATAGCCAAGAGAGCAATCTACATCGCTTCAAAACACAAGGCAGAGATAATTTTATCTAATCTAAGCTAAAATTCAGAATATTTTGAAAAGCATAACGAAAATTAGAAACCTCCTCATCCTATGACAAAATTTTGAACTACCTACTCCATTCGTAGTCTCCTCCATATCTAGGATTGGCATTATTCGCACGACTTGTATCATCCGGTTTGGTTGAATTGGCAAAGGCGTGCCAACCTAAAAGATATGGCAAAATAAACTGCAGAGATAGGCAAACCAAAAATTCCAAGTGAATCAGGATATGGTTAACGATATGCTAACATCTATAGACCATACACAAAAACTATTCTCAAAGCATATAAGAAATTAACATTTTCAATCATCAACCCTATGTATGCTGTTGTGCAAGTAGTATTTGTTGAACAATTTGCAGTAGATAAAAGAAAAGACAATTCAATCCCCCACCCTCAACTATACATCTTAGTACTTGTTACGACAGCAATTTTTGGATACATCCTAAAACCATTGTCCATAGACAGGAAGTGCAAAATGAAAATAAAAAAAAAAAAAAGGAGAGGATTTATCATACGCTGAATGCAGATTTGAGGACAGTGAACTCTCCCCGTGTAATGGGGATATAAACATTTTCGTCAACGTTTAGAAGTTTGTTTTGAACACCTTCAACAAAAAGTCATTAGAAATGTTAGGTCTCAATCTGTCACGCGCCGATTATGATCACACATAGCTTGACAAGAAATGAGAGAAAAAATGGGTGTCGGAGGTGCATAAATATGTGTCCATCATTCCCATTCGAACTTTGATTAAAGGAGTTTTGGTTAGAAGATATCACATCAACATGAGTTTGATCCACCGACAACGGCATCCTCTAACACATAATTAACATTATAGGACAATGAATCATCTCTATACCCAAAAAAAAAAATATTATATATGCACATTTTTCTAGGGCTACAGTGATAAATGCATCAAATTGAAAATGATTTACAAGTGATGTGTAAATGAACTTGAAAAATTATCATTAGACATGGAACTAGGAAAATTATTAATGGTGCTGCATTAAAATTAGATGTTATGGCATCACCAAAGCAAATAATATTCTTAGTTCCTGGAAAGGATTCAACAGAATTGAGCATTACCAAGGTTAAAAAAGTGACCAGAGCCATCCGGTAGTGGCTCTACCTTCAACACCTTCCTAACCTTTCCTTCATCACTGAAAAATACTACTATGTCATTAGAATTCATCTCAATTAAAAACAATAGTCACAACTTTGCCTTCTTTTTTTCCTTTTTTTCAACATTTACATATGACAGTCAACTACAAAATATACTTCATTATAAAAATTTAAACTAATTGTACTGTCAAGAAGTACATGAAGTAAAAAGCTTTACAAGCATGTCCCTAGCAGTTACAAATAAATGTGTGTTTCTTGCTTCCTCCACCCAAATGTTAAGCATTTTCATGATTAACAGAAATAACAATCTAGTCCATTCAGAAAGGAAATCTGATTTTACTCAAGGCGTTGCTTCATAAAACCAACATAACATCCTGCACATGGAACGATTCCTCCTCTATTGAAGAAAAATCTTCTTATCATAAATATATATATTTCTTGCCCTAGACCCTCAATAAACATCTACTTTCGTATAGCATATGAATATATGAGAAACCACAAAACTGAAATGGGATGGAATATATGTATATATATATATATAGGGGTGAATATTCGATCGAGTCGAGCCGAATCGAGTCAAAAAATTTCGAGTTAGTCGAGTTGACGAATCCTATTTTAGCAACCGAACTCAATTTGAATTTTGTTTTTAATCGAGTCGAATCGAGTTAAAAAATTTCGAGTCGAGTCAAGTCGAGTTAACAAATCTTATTATTTATACTTAATGTTGCATTTACATAGACCGATTATTTAACAACTAGACGAAGTAGAAGCTTTTAGATTAATTTTGAGTAAATGAAAAAGGGAAAATGGGGCGATTCGAGAAGGAAAGTAAGACTACTAGGTAAACATTTATCAAAACAACATAGTTTTGCTTTTTAACTTGATAGTTTTGACTTTTAACTTTAGATATAGTAAACATTTATCAAAACGACGTAGTTTTGTCTTTTCTTATTTGGATTTTCGAATAACTCGAATTAAGTGTGAGCGTTCGGTCGAATCGAGAGAAATTGTTCGAGTTTAATTAGAAAAATTAATAATGTCAAATTAAAATCTTGTTACAATATAACTATTCTCATGTTAGAATACATAAATTTGAAACCATATATATTTAAAAACTTTTTAAAAGCATAATAATAATAATAAGATATTTTAGTATGATAAACTTGAATCATTAATCACTTATTTAGATTCCAAAATTATTATTTTATAAAATTTTTAAATTTTCAACTTTTTTTTATATATTTTTTAGATTTTCTAAAAAAAATTATAATATTTTTAAAAATACAAATTTTAGAATTTTTATAAATATCTTGAATTTTAAAAATTATTTTCAATTTTTGAAAATTATTTTGATTTTTTTGTAATTTTTGTTAAGAGAGACCAATTTGCTCATTTTCAAAATTGATAGGGACCAAAAGGGTATTTATACTAATCTGTTATTTGAATTATTCAAAGTTATTCAAATTGTAAAAATTCAACTCGACTCGAAATCGAAATCCAAAATTTCTTATTCGAGTTGATTCGAAAAACTCGAAAAACTCGATTCGAAAAACTCGAAAAACTCGATTCGATTAACTCGAAATTTGAATTTTTTTCGATTTTTTCAAATCAAATTTTGCTCACCCCTATATATATGCATGAAATTACAACTATCTCAACAGATCCAATCATAATCAAACATTATAAGCACTGAACTGACAAACTAGGTAACCAATTAACCAAAATAAATCAGGAAGAGAACCCACACAGTTACACAAGTTGGGACTCGAACCTATAATCTCAAAGTTTCTAAAGCCTCAATCTTGCCATGAAGCCAAGGCCTCATTGCAGGGGTATAAAATATTTAAGCAGTTGCCAGCAGAAACATAATGCAAGAGGAGGAGTTCAATTAGCAACTCTAGTATTCAATACACAGACGGGTGTTTGAGGGTGAGTGGAAGAAAGGGAAGGATAGTACCTTTTTCCTTTAAAAGGATCATGGAAAAATTCACACGATTCCCTCATGCCAAGGCTAATCAGAGTTCCAATTTCAGTAACTGATAATGAGAACACCTGGAGAGAAGCAAGCCAGCAATGGATGTATATCATGTCTCTAGAACGTATTCATCCTTCACAACAAAGATTTTACATTTGATCTACAGTAAACACAGAATGTGGAGACCAAAATTATGAATGTCCACATACATGCAAATCTGTGAAGTCTTTTTAACAAGATTTCGGAACAAAGATTCCTTTGTTCTATCTTAATATTTGAACCATGCATTTCTTCAAATATTAGAAACACCATCATCTAAAATGTTAAATGCTTAGTTAGTTTCTTTTTTAAAAAAGCATTAAATCAAAAGCTGATTTAATTTAGCATAAGATCACCTGCTTCCTACTCCAATCATATTGTCTAACACCAGCAGCAGGTGCAAACTGTAGCAGCACAAAACCTTCCCTGGATATTTTAAATGCCCCAGACTGTAGATAAAACACATCCAAAGAAAATGAGCGTACAAAACAAAGAAAGAGCATCGAAATTTGCAAAATGAACTAAAAAAAAAAAAGAGGAAACTATAAATGAAACGTACATCTAAAGGCACAAACTCAGGTGCCCTTGGCTCCACAGTCAGAGCAGCCTTCCCTTTGTAAATGGAATGACCTACATAAAACCTAGCCGGCAACCCTGCTGTCAAATAAAACACTTTCAACACTTGAAAAGAAAACACCGATAAAAAAAGCTACAAACACAAGGCTTTAGCTTTACCTAAGGATGATGGCGAAGTAGAAGAAGAAGAGTCATTAAACCTCTGTTTCTGATCGAAGTATTCAGATTGGCGGCATTTGAGAGAAAACTTGGAGGGTTTAGAGAGTGGATTAAATTTAAAGGAACGGGTTTGGGAGGAGTTGAGTGAAGAGAAAGATGGGAAAAGCTTGCGGTTGGAGATGGAGCTGAGGTTCAAGGTTTGGGGAGTGAGTGGGGGAGAAGATAAGAGTTGGAGTTGCAGCATTCTTTTCTTTTGGGTATTTTCTTTCTTTGGTTCTCTCTCTTCCCACCTATATTTGATTTAATATTTTCTTTTAAGGTTTGGGGGTGAGTGGGGGAGAAGATAAGAGTTGAAGTTTTCTTTTGGGTATTTTATCAAAAGAATCCTTTTCAAATGATAAAAAATTTGATTTGTTTTGAGGTTTTAAATTTAAGTTTGGTGAGAATGTCTTACAAGTTCTTGCTTTAGAAAAATAAAAAGTTTTTGTTTGTTTTTTTAAGGTAAATTATACTTTTAATCACTAAATTAGATTTAAATTTTTGTTTTAGTCATTTAATTAAAAATAATTATAATTTGATCATTGAATTATTGAAAATATTTTATTTAAATTATTGGGGTGTTAAAATTGATCTTATATGATTTTTTTATTTCATGAAATAATTTTGAACATTATAAATTAGAGAATCAAAATTTAAAGAAATTTTTTATTTATTTTTGACACTGACTATTAAATTAACTTGAATTTAAGATATATTTTTTTACTCATTAATAAGTACTAATCAACAGTATTAATAATTGAATCATCGCTTAAAATTTGTTGATATAACTTTTTTTTCAAAAAAATATTTAACAATTCAATAATTTAAATAAAAATTATTGAATGTAAATATTTTTAAATAATACAATTATCAGATTATAATTTTTTGATAAAATCAAGATAAAAACTTAACCCGACTAATGTCGTAGCTTATCTTTGGTTTAAAACATACATATAAAGTGTTGTGGGGTCGGGAGCTAGAGGCTTATCCTATGCCACACATCGTCTCATTAAGCCAACCACATGGTCTTCTTCAACATCACTTCTAAGTTGGGAAGCCCATTTCAACCTAATAGCTTAATTTCATCTTCTTTTTGGTATTCATACTCTCTCTCGAATCAACTACACATATTTAAATGTCTTCACTTGCTCCCTTATTTCGTCCTCTCCTTCCTCAATGGAGTTTCTTGGTTATTCTCAACTCCAACCCAAAGATTAGCCTCAAACCTTGTGTCTTTTCATCATCATCTTCATCTTCCTACAATAATGATTCAGTTCCTCTGCCTAAACAAAGCCAAGTACTCTCTTCTTCTTTTTTCTACGGGGTTGTTCTTTTTGGTGTTTCTCCCTTCTTCTTCTTTTTTTTTTTAATGTTATGTTTTTCCTCTGTGGGTGGCAGACACAGTTGGGTTATGATCCTTCAGAGGAGCTATTTGGACTCTCGCCTGTTCCAAAACCAAGGTTTTTAGCACTCCTGCCTGCTCTAATGCTTTCAGTCTACATGCATTGCTTCTTTTGATTTTCTTTGAGAATCTTGATTAAGTATGTTGTCAATTGTAGCTTTTACATACTTATTATTCTGCTTTACAATGGTGAGTAGGTTGAGTATGTTTTTTTGGAACTATTGCTCAAATGGCAGCTCCCTCCTGAATTCCCAATATATGTTGTTTAAAAAAAACTTTAACATTTTGCTGCTTTCACATTTCAGCTGACCTGTGAATGTTAGATTGAACTGACATCTCTAGTAATTTACTACTGAATTGATTTCACTTCAGCAATGCCCTTCCAAAACCAAGATCCTGGTTCGGTCCCAATGGACAATACATCAGAGAGCTTCCTTGTCCAAGTTGCAGGGGGAGAGGTTATACTCCATGTTCCGAGTGCGGTATTGAAAGATCAAGATCAGATTGTTCCCAATGTAATGGAAAGGTACACGTTTGCATTGTTCAATGGACATAGGAACATGACATGTTATCCTTATCATTATTATTATAAAGTACTTGATGGCACCCATCCTAGCCATTCACTTACACATAATGGCAGGGTATAATGACTTGCCGTCAGTGCTTGGGAGATCGTGTGATATGGGAAGAGTCAATAGATGAGCAGCCATGGGAGAAAGCTCGTTCAATGTAATCTCCTTATTCTACTTTCTATTTTATTCAACATTTAAGTCATTTTTCTCTACTTGATCCACATTTCTGCCTTTTCTCATGTGTATTCTCTTTGGTTTCCTTTTAGGGTGAATCTTATATAATGTCAAGTTGTTAAGTTAATTGCAGTATAGATGAAACCTGTATGAGGCTTTTTGTATTAAAGATCATGAGAGTGCTTATATAAAAATGTTCCTCTAATCTTGTCCAGTTCTCCACTCCGAGTAAAAGAGGATGATGAGGTAGACAATCTAGATTTGAAACTGGATGTGAAGAAAAAATCAAAGCGCGTTTACCAATCACCATCTCCTGAAGTTGGATTGAAGATCAGCCGATCACTAAAAGTTAGTTGGATGCTTGAATCTTGGCTTCATCTTGTTGTAACAATTTTAGCCTTCGTTTTAGTCATTCATTTGTTTTAAAGAGATTTCCTCTTCAAGCTGCCATTATCTGTTGCCTTTGGCGAACTATTCTGAAAGCTGCTTATTGCTTTCTTCTGAATATATATTTGAAGTGGGAGAAAGATGTACATTTTCATGAATTTAATCTTCTTTGTTTAGTTGGATGATTGCAGAGTCTAAATGCCAAAACAGGACTATTTAGTAAAAGAATGAAGATCATTCATCGTGATCCTATGCTTCAAGCTCAAAGGGTGGCTGCCATCAAGGTATATTTGAAATTGTAGAAGCATATACCAGTTTTTGAACTTGTGTTTTTCTTTTCTTAGAAGCAAAGTGATGCTTTTTGGTAGTAATATTATATGTAATGCAGAAAGCAAAAGGAACAGCTGCAGCAAGGAAGCACGTTTCTGAAGCTTTGAAAGACTTTTTTAGTGATCCAGAGAACCGACGTAAGCGGAGCATTTCTATGAAAGGTTGCTTACATTTTCCATTAAAAGTTTGCTGTTTATATATATCATACTTGCATCAACTGGGGCAGTATAAACAGTCCCGTTTAAGGTTGGCTTTCTTCTTGTGATACAGGAGTCAAATTTTACTGCAGAAATTGTGGCCGTGAAGGGCATAGAAGACACTACTGCCCCGAAATTAGAGATAGTTCAATAGACAAGCGGTTCAAGTGTCGAGTATGCGGAGAAAAAGGCCATAACAGAAGAACTTGTCCAAGGTCAAGGTTGAGCAATGAAGGAAGGTCAAGTAGAAGGCATCACCGTTGCAAAGTTTGTCGCAAAAGTGGTCATAACCGTCGCACATGCCCTCAAGTGATAGGGGTGAGAGACACTTGGACCGCTGGAAGTAGAATATACACCTGCAGGTTATGCCGAAAAGAGGGGCACAATGCAAGGACATGCCCTAGTAACAGCTAACAACACAACAGTTTGATTTTGGGAGGTTATGTGAAGTCACAAACTCAGTGTTTATGTTGTATGATGGATGGATGGCAAATATTGAGAATGTAGAACGAGTTATATATATATATATATATATATATCGCTATAACAATTTAGCCTTCTCTATAACAGCCATATGCTATAACAATATTTCACGATAATAGTAAAGTTTTTAGTAGAATCTTTAATCTTCTATAAAATCTTTTCACTTAGTAGTGTTTGGTAGGGGTGAGCGTTTGATCGAATCGAATTGAATGAAAAAATTTCAAGTTAATCGAGTTGACGAATCGTATTTTATCATCCTAATTTGATTTGAATTTTTCTCAAATCGAGTCGAGTGAAATAAAATTCGAATCAAATCGAATATATTTGTTTGAGTTAAATATTAAAAAATAATTTTGGGTCATTGTAATCACTGTCACCCATCTAATAAATTTTTTTCACCATAATCAATTTTTTTATTAACTTTCATCACCATATAATTTATTTATTAATCTTTTATATACGGGTTAACTTTTTTGCTTGCTTAGTTGTTTCAATTATCTTTAAATTCTTGTCACTATGTATTTTGGAGTAAATGGTGAGAAGTAAAAGTTTAGGGAGAAAATAAAAAGTTTTGGGAGTAAAAGTTTGAGGGAAAGTAAATAGGGGGAGTAAAATTTTGGAGGAAAAATATTAAAAAAATTTGGGGGGATAGGTTTGGGTTAGATGTGGGATGAGATGGGAAGCGGGTAAAAGTTTTAGGGAAAGTAGGAGGGAGTAAAAATTTTGAGGGAAAATAAAAAGTTTTAACGGTTTTTGAGAGTAAAATTTTGAGTAAAGTAAATAGGAGAGTAAAATTTTGGTGGGAAATGGATTTTGGGTAGATGGGGGTTTAGGATGGGAGGGGAGTAAAAGTTTTGAGGGGAAAGTGGGAAGGAGTAAAAGTTTTGAGGAAAAATAAAAAGGTTTGGGAGTTTGGGGTAAAAATGTAAAATATTATAGTTTGATATTCAAATTATTCGAATTATTCGAGTTATTCGAATTTGAAAATTGTAACAGCCTGAAATTGGGTTTAGTCGGAATAGTGATTTCGAAATCACTTACCTGAGGTTAGAGAAAATTATTTTAGCATTATTTTATGTGTTATGGTATTTTTATAAGAGTGCATGAAAATCTTGGTGAATTAATTTCCGCGATTACAAGCTCAATTGCGAAAAAAGACTAAATCGCCTAAAGAGTAAAAGTTGTAGCTACTAGCATTAGTTATTAAATAGCAGGTGAATTATAGTTAGAGGCCTTCGAAATGTAAATAGGCCTAATTGATAAGAGATGGCAGGCCATGAGGTGAAAGAAATTGAGAAAAATTCAATTTGACTAGTTATAGTCAAAGTTAGGTGACTTATCTTGTCATAAAATAGTAGCCTCCTAGCTAACCTTTATCTTCTTCATTTTTCTTCTTTATTCACTGAAAATTTCAGCAAGTTTGGGGTTTTGAAAGCTTCAAAAATTTTAGCAAATTATCACCCTCACAAGTAAGTCAATTTGATGACCTTTCTTGAATATTTGTACATTTTTAGAACCCTTGTAGCATGAGCTACTATTGAGGGGTGTGTTTTGCAAAATGGTTAAGTGTTTAGGGTTTTGTCATGAACGAATAAGTGTTGGTTGCTGGAATTTTATGAAGGAAAATGAATGTAGGTTGTTAAATAAACAACTTTTGAAAAAGGGTGTTCATGGAAAACACCTAAATCAGACTAATTTATAAAGTTTGATAGGTTGTTGATATTTGTGTGAAATAATGAGAATTTAAAGCTTTCATAAGAGTGAAAAACATTCTGTTGAGCTTGGTTAATTAGAAATTCGATAAAAATCAATTTCTGAGCCTAAGGGTAAAATTGTCATTTTGCCAAAGTTTAGGGGTAAAGTGGTCATTTTTCCAAATTATATTTTTGATTTGTTTAGATTAATATAGTGAGTAAATTAGTGAAATCTTGTCATTATAGATCAAGAAGTACGAGATCCAAACTTAGACAGGGGGAAGGCCAAACTCGTAGTTTGAAATCAATCGAGTCACCCTATTTTGTATACCGAGGTAAGTTGAGTGTAAATATTACGGCTTTCTTCATACATATTTATTGATTTATTGCTATTGCATGGAATATTGATTTTTGCCTAAGAAATGACATTGAAATGTTATGATGATAATTTCCCCGATGGAACCGTAGGAATAGATTAGATAATTGGGTCGTGAGACTAAGGTGATACGAGAGCTAGTGTAAGACCATGTCTAGGATATGGCATCAGCCTCATCATTTATCAGTGTAAGACCATGTCTGGGACATGGCATTGACACCGAGATGGATGAGCTAGTGTAAGACCATGTATGGGACATGGCATCGGCTCAATATGCGCTAGTGTAAGACCATGTCTAAGACATGACATCGGCATGGATCGATGAGAGCTAATGTAAGACCATGTCTGGGACATGGCATCGGCCTCAATACGAGAGAGTCAGTGTAAGACCATGTCTGAGACATGGCATCGACTCGAGATATATGCCAGTGTAAGACCATGTTTGGGATATGGCATCGGCCTCAACATGTGAGCCAGTGTAAGACCATGTTTGGGACATGGCACCGGCGCTTAACCTACGTTTGAGGCTATTGAGTATCCTCTCCTATTCCATTGAGTTCCATGGGAAAAATTTATAGCTTGAGTAATTAAAAGAAATGATGACCTTATTGTGAGTGGTACAGGTACTTGTATATCATGTATGCGAAATGAGCTCGATCTTTTAATGTATAATTAGTAAGAGAGTGATGATGAGTAAGTTATGCCTATAATCATTTATGTTTATGAGTGAATGTTGGTAGGTTATGAGCATGTTAATTCATGGTAAATTGTTGATAATATTTGCATTCAACTTACTAAGCTTTATGCTTACCCCTCTCCTTTCTATTTTCTTATAATGCAGCCTAATTAGCTCGTGGATCAAAATACGTCGAAGGCTCCATTCACACTATCATCTCAAGCACTCGATATAGTTAGCCTTAGCATTTTGAGAATATGGCATGTATAGGACTTTATTCTTTTGTTAAGTGTCATATTATTTTTGAAGCCAAAGGTGTTGACTTGACTTTGTGATAAACGATAAATTATACATATTTTTACCCCATATTTAGCCTATATATTGGATGAATTATTATCTATTTCATAAGAATTAATGCTCTAAACCTTTCTTTTTCATATCTTATACCCAGGAGAACATAAGGAAGAGAAAAGAATGGAAAACAGACTAAAAACGGAGAGAATGGGAAAAAATGAGAAAACGACACAGCCCAAGAAGTCACCACACGATCGTGGCACACGATCGTGCCACATGAAAATCACACGGTCTAGCCCCTGACAAGCACGGTCAGGCCACATGACCGTGCCTCCATCCACAGACTCTCACACGGCCTCTTGTCGTGGCACACGGGCTTGTCCCTGTCATGGGGAAGAGGAATTTCACTTGGATTGGGATGCTTAGAGGCTAAGAAAGGCTCTCCAAAACTCTATATAAAGACCCTAAGAGGCAACTCTAAGGGGTTACTTGATTTCCCCTGTCAGGTGGACTTGATTCCCCTGTTTAGGGTATTCTTTTCTCCAGGTAGGGAGCCGTCTCGCTGCTGACACGAATAGTGAAAGCCAGGGATTACTCGTAGGGAAGCTGATTGATTCATCCCAGAAGCTAGGGATCCTTGGGTTCTTTTATGTTTTGTTTTCTTAATACTTCTGCGATGTTTTCTTTCTTTATTATGAACTAAACCCCTCAAATACTTGAGGGGGATGAAACCTAAGACGGATCTTGTTATTATTTATTCTTGAGTTATATGATAAATACTTGAGTTGTTCTTAATTATGTGTGCTTAATTCTTGTGTTAATAAGCCTAGGTATTAATTCAAGAAACGGATGTGCTTAAAGTAGAGGGGCAAAAGTCCCTGTGATAAGAGTAGATCTGCCATAATTAAGCGGAGTTGCATGCAACCCTAGACAT
This sequence comes from Gossypium stocksii, assembly GCA_020496765.1. Classification (NCBI taxonomy): domain Eukaryota; kingdom Viridiplantae; phylum Streptophyta; class Magnoliopsida; order Malvales; family Malvaceae; genus Gossypium; species Gossypium stocksii. The sequence continues at coordinate 17,567,773 of CM035632.1, read as the reverse complement.
AGGGCGACATAAATTTGCCGGATTAGGGTCAAACCTAATATGGGGAACCATAGGTCGAATTAATGCAACCTAGGGTGTTAATTAATAAAGGAACTTTAGTTAACAACCTAGGCCTAGTTGTTCTTCGCCTCGACGGAGGGTTTAGCATAAATTAGGGATCTCTACGGATCAAGTCAAGTGAATAAATCGTCTAGCTCAAGAACCAATAACAAGTGAAGTCTAGGTGGATTCTCCTTTAAGTATTGCTCATATCAATCAGCTTTTCCCTAAAGTTTTCCCCAATTTACTTTTTGTGCACTTTTAGTTAGTTTTAGAATTAGTTTCAATCAATCCTCTTTTATTTTTAGGCTAGATAATAGAAAGGAAGTAAGTGTTAGTACTTTTGGTTCCCTTGGGTATGATAACTCGGTCTTGCCGCTAGACTATACTACTGTTCGATAGGTGCGCTTACCTTTAAAATCGTGATATTAGTTAGTTTTTGGTGTGATCAGTTTTTATAAATTTTATTACTTAATATCGCGAGCATATCAAGTTTTTGGCGCCGTTGCCGGGGAACTGAAATATTAAGAAAACTCGATTTCTATTACTTTAGCCATTACTATATTTATATATTTTCAGGTTTTATTTATTTTTATTTTATTATTTTCCTTTTCTTTTATTTTATTCTATTTTTCTTTGCTTTTTCCTTTTAGGTATTTCTAGTTTATGACTAGAAACAACCTAGCAGGACCATTGCTTTTTGACGAAGATTTAGAAGCGACAGTTCGCAGAACTCGCAGAGAGATCAGAAGAAGCCTATAGTATCCAGAACAAGATCAAGAACAAAGGCCAGAATCTACAGAAGAGATGGAAACAAATCAAAATATTCCACCACCTCTCGCAACAGTCACGCCACCCGCAAATCAAGAAGCCGCTCATCGCACTATGTATGATTATGCTAAACCTAGTTTGGCTGGTACCCAAACTAGCATTCTTAGACCTACTATTGCTGCTAATAATTTTGAATTAAAGCCTAACACTATTCAGATGATACAACAATTGGTGCAGTTTGATGGTTTACAGGATGAAGATCCAAATTCACACATAGCCAATTTTTTGGAACTTTGTGATACCTTTAAAATAAATGGCGTTTCTGATGATGCCATTCGTCTAAGGCTATTTCCATTCTCTTTGAGAAACAAAGCCAAACAGTGGTTAAACTCTTTACCACGAGGCTCAATCACCACATGGGAACAGATGACCGAAAAATTTTTACTTAAATATTTTCCTCCAACTAAAACAGCTAAATTACGAAACGATATCTCTTCTTTTGTGCAGATAGATTTAGAAACACTATATGATGCCTAGGAGAGATACAAAGATCTTTTGAGAAGATGCCCTCATCATGGGTTACCTTTATGGCTACAAGTTCAAACCTTTTACAACGGTTTGAACCCTTCAACAAGGCAAATAATTGATGCAGCCGCAGGAGGAACGATCAACAACAGAACACCCGAAGCAGCTTATGAATTTATTGAAGAGATGTCACTGAATAACTATCAGTGGCAAGTCATGAGGACAAAGCCGACAAAAGCTGTAGAAGTTTATAATATTGATGCTGTCACTATGCTTACTAACCAAGTAGAACTTTTAAATAAAAAGTTTGATCATTTTGTTGGTTCTACGCAGGCACAGCCAGTGATGCAGTGTGACACACCTCCAGTAAATATGTTCACTCCAGACTACTCATCTTCTGACAATGGCACAGAAACTGAGCAAGCCAATTATATGGGTAACAATTTTACATCTCAAAATAATCCATATAGTAATACATATAATGCAGGTTGGCGAAACCATCCCAATTTTTCTTGGGGAGGACAAGGGAATCAAAGACAATGACCCCCTCAGGGATTTTAGCAGCCACCGCCGCAACAGGAGAAAAAGCCCAACCTTGAAGAGATGTTTACCAAATTCATGGCCATGTCAGAAACCTGCTTTCAGAATACTAAAACAGCATTAAAGAACCCGCAAGCATCAATCAAAGGCTTTGAGAATCAAATTGGTCAACTCGCCAAGTTAATATCAGAAAGACCATAAGGTGGACTTCCAAGTAACACTGAGACCAATCCTAAAGAGCAACTTCATGCCATAAATACAACAGATGAGGAGGCATTAACCAAAGATGACCCAAAGTTATGCGAAGAACCTAAGGTGAGTAAAGGTAAGGTAGAGGTAAGCAACAACAAGCCAGACATCAACGAACACAAGCCTCGTATACCATACCCAAGAGTGTTACAGAAAGATCTTACCAAACCTAGCCTAGCCTTCGTCAATCACACTAAAGCAGAGCACCAACTATGGCAAGGCCCCCTTAAGGGTTAGGTTAGTCAATCCAGCCCGAGACGCGTTCGTTGAAAAAACCGCCGTAGGAATGGAGACCTTTCAATAGAGCGGAGGCGAACTGATCAACGAGAAAGAGGCCCTACTCACTACAAACGAATACACCAAAAGATCGAACAGCACTCATGCCTCTCCCGCATAAAGGGGGCGTGGCCTCTGAAACCCAAAAGCGGCAGAATGGAATGGAAAAGGGGTGCTTCGGATCGGGAGTAATCACTAGTTTTAGGGCGAAAATCGGGGGGAAGGACAAATTTTCAAGAAGATCTCGGGCTCGATCTGGTTTAGTATCAAGGTGATTCTGTTTTTGTTCCTAAATATATGGGTCCGTGCAGCATTTCCACGATATCGTTATGATCAATTAATGGGACTTGGCCGGAAAGTGTTCTTGCCTCTATCATTAGCTCGGGTAGTCCCCGTTTCTGGTGTTTTGGTCACCTTTCAATGGCTCCCTTAATTATGTGCGAGGAATTTCCCTCTTGAGTAATGGGAAGCGGGCTAGTCCCCGAAAATGCCCGTTCGCTTGTCGTTGGGGCTAAAAATATTCCTTGTTCGTTCCTAGGAACTCAGTAAAGTGACCAGTAAGCAACTGTGCCTGAGAAGAAAGAGATATTGATTATGAAAGCCTTTAAGAGATAGGGAGTGCCACAAGCCTAGGTCCCCCGACAGAGAGTATGGATCACTATGTCTCAAAAATGCGTCTTGCTTAGGTTGAAGCAAATGCCAGTATAGTTGCTGTTCTTATGCCGCTATTAGTAGATCAAACGCTCTTCTTTCTCTGATCTTTCGGAGCCTTAGTCGAGTCAGATCTGCACCGCAGGTTAATCGCCTATAGTACCTTCTGGTCTTGCTTGATAACTAGCCTACACCCCATTATCTCCTATCGACGGCATTCGATTGATCGTATGGATCATCGAAAAAGGAGATTTCAACTTATACAACTAGAACTTAGATTGATTGTGGAATCCGAGCAGAGAGAACCCGGGGCGGGCAGGAAGATACGCTAGGCGGAGTAGTCGCTCTGGAGCAGGTTCTTCGACTGGATCAATGCATGTATGAATCCTAAAAAAATCCCGAAGGTCTAGTCTAGAAAAAACTCGGATTTGGTTGGGTTAGCCTTTTGGTAGGAAAGGCGGTCACAGGAAGAAATGCCCTACCAATGAATAGATTAGTCTACTAACGTCAACAATTCGGTAAGTTTCTTAAACTCTTAATAAATTTACACATTAACTTACCATTTGTTGAAGCAATTTTGCAGATGCTAAACGCGGTTAAATTCTTAAAAGAACTCTTGACAAACAAGCAAAAGCTAAAGGAGAAATCTCATGTGGAATTAAATGCAGTCTGCTCAGCTATTCTACAAAATAGACTACCGACCAAACTAAAAGATCCAGGGAGTTTCACTATCCCTTGTTTACTTCGTAGCCTAGAGGAAAAAAATGCTTTAGCTGATTTAGGGGCAAGCATAAATGTCATGCCTTATAACATGTCTAAACAACTAGGTCTTGGAACCCCTAAGAAAACCAAGATAAGCATTCAACTAGCTGATAAAACTATTAGGGCACCTAAGGGAATAATCGAAGATGTACTTGTCAAAATCGATAAATTTATATTCCCAGTTGACTTTGTTGTCTTAGACATTGATGAGGATAGCAATGTACCCTTAATTCTAGGGCGTCCCTTTTTAGCAACTGCTAGAACAAAAATTAACTTAGAAACAGGTGAACTCACACTACAAGTAGGTGATGATAAGATTACCTTACAAGCTTAAAACTCACTTAAATCTACAGATAAAATCAAAATTTTGAGTCCTTGTAAGAACATTGACTTCACCACTTAACTTTCTGTGCAGGATACACTCTACGTAGAGGTGACCCAAACACAGACAAGTCCATCCAAGGGAGACGAACTTGAAAGGCGAATGCTCCAGATTGAGGAACTTGATGAGTGGCTGAACCATCATGAGAAACCCAATATATGCCACACCAACCCAGAGCATCATCAAGACAACCCTTAGGTAATAATAAGGCAACTCAAGGTTGGAGATAAGGTAATTTCAGTAAAGGCGATCCTCGAAACTTGAATTCAAAGGAACACACCAGTGACTCACCTTACTTCACGGTAATGAAAACCTTTCCCTATGGTACAGTCGAGATAAAACATGAGTCACTCGACACTTTCAAGGTAAATCACACTCGACTCAAATCTTACGTTGATAATGAAATTGTAAGCAGGATAGAAGAGTATCAACTCTTCAAACCACCGTGAACGTATAAGCTCAAGCAAAGTTGAGCTTAGACTATAAATAAGCACTTCTCGAGAGGTAACCCGAGCACTAACTTAGTAATTTTTCTTCTATTTTGTTTCTAACATTTCTGGTGCAGGAAATTATGACCACACGGCCTGGAACACGGGCGTGTCTAAGGCCGTGTGACTTCTCAAAACAGAGCCACGGTCGTGCACTTCGACTGTACACGAGCAAAGCAAAAATTATGTATCACACGGGCCACCGATAAGTCACCACGGTCGTGCGACATGGCCGTGGCAACCTTTCAATTTTGACATGGGCTTGTACAACGCCACACGACCGTATCTTCAGGCCGTAGCCAACACTGCCAATTCAAACACAGCTGTGTGCCCTTCTACATGCCCGTAGAAGTAGCGAACATCATCGCACACGGCTGTGGGAACTCTTACACGTCCGTGGGAAGTGTGAACGAGATCGCAAACAGCCGTGCGATATGGCCTACACGGGCGTGTGTCTCGAACCAGACACACCTAAAACCACTAGAGTTCGAAGAACACGGGCTCAACCTGAGCTACACGGGCGTGTGCTATGCCCGTGTGCCCTAAAAAAATTATAAATAGGGGGCCACTATTCACTTCCCTTTCACTCAAACCCTAAAATTCTCCCTCCCCAAACACCATCCACCGTCGCCACAGGCTTCCCAAATGTTATCAAGCTTGTACAAGCAACCCCACGCCCGTGCTAAACTCCCTCACGATCGTTCCAACTCTTCCCCATGACTGTGCACTCCCACATTTGGAATAATGTCGATATCTCGAGGAAAGAAAACCGCTGTCCCTACATCAAAGAAACGAAAGGGACCTAGTGGCTCCTCATCAAGGCCCATCACCGAGAACTGCCATCCTCTCCTCCATTTCCCGCAAGCCTCCCAGGAAGAGCAATATCAACTACTCCGAGCTCGCACTATATCTACCGATCGATGCATAAATTGGGCCGACCTCGAGCAAATAAACCTAGTAGATGACGTCCGGGCCCTATTAATGATCGAACCATGGGAATAGTTCTTTTAGATCGTGGAACCCACATACCTGGAACACGCTTAAATTCTGTTCCACCTTTAACCTCTAGACCGTGATGAACAGATTTGATGACCCTGGGATAGTCCAGTTCCGTCTCAGAGGACTCGTACGACAACTTGGTGTTCCAGAATTCGGCTCTACACTCAGACTCTACACGGAGGAATTCATGGAGGAGGAGGACTTCCCCAACCTTTCCCGTCGCATCCATATCTGGCCCGTTGATTGTTGGCGAAAAATCGCCTCGGGGCGTCAGATCTATAACTCCAGTGTCAGCAAGGCGACCGCCCTCATCCCACCTTTGAGGTACATCCATGCTCTTCTTGAACATACACTGACAGGTAGATAGGAGAGCACAAGCGTCGTCAATACAGACGATGCCTACTTCCTATGGTGCATGGCCAACGGACACGTCATCGAGTTAGCCTATTTTATCGCACACACCATGCAGCATCAGACAGAGCGGCACCGCAGAGGCGTCTTATTTATGGGCCCTTACATCACACGCCTAGCCCGCCACTTCGGGCTCCTCAACACTTCTGCCCAGACATCCTCCTACACACTTGTTGGTCAGATGTCTCCCCAAGGCATCCAAACCATGCTTCATATGAAGATGATCGAGCGGAGGCCCAAAGGCAACCCCTTCCAGTTCCGCCTCATCCAGGAGGGCGAGGAGCCAGAGGACATCCCTGATGACGTCCCCCCACCAGAGGAGGATGCGCCGGTCGAGCCACCAGGACCCTGACAACCAGCCCATGCGACAGACGCCCACGCTGAGCTATTTGAGCGCTTTTCACAGTTCAAGCAGTAATGGTTCTAGCACCTTGATCATATCGATGCCACCTTAGCGCAGATATGCCAGCATCTCAACATCACTCCACCACTGCCGCATGATTCATCGGAGGATTAGATATCTCTATTCCTCTTATGTTTTTATTTTTCATTTTTTTTCTCTTTTACTTTTTTTTTTATTTTTCCTTTAGCTCTAACCATTGTTTCTCTTGAATTCTAGTTTCATTAGTTCTTATTTGAGTATTAGTATTTCTAAAATTTAGTATTACTTTGCTTTTGTTATTTCTTTATTTTCTAACAGCTAATACCTAACGAGTAATCTCTATTAATCAACAATTCCTACGACTAATTAATATTTTCACGGTTCAAAAAGGAGCTCTACAGCTCATATTCAGACGGAAATAGGAACACTCTGCCACAACTGCTGGCTCTTCCTCACAAATTCATCCTAAATTCAGAGAGTTTCCATTCTCTCCCTATCTTATGATATTATACTTCTCTTGCTATTCAAAGATCTTTGTACATTGAGGGCAATGTACATCTTAAGTGTGGGGGGGGAAGCTTACTTTAAATCTTTATATTATCTATAAAAATCCCTAAATCTATACTGTATGCATTGTTCTCAACTAATTCTCAGGCTCTTACTAGGAATTAATTCTGATTGATTTATGATTTCTATTGATAGGTTGAGAATTAAGATATAGGTGCTTATACTCTGATTTTTCAAACTCTAAAACATTAGGAAATCAAACATGATAAGTTGAAATTTTTGAGAACCCCAATTTTTGCATAAGTTTTTTTCTTTAATTCTGAGTATTATCTTGAGATTTGAAATTCACAGGATTGACATCAAAAGCCATAATTCTGGTGAGATCTTGAGCCTTCTTGAGCATACATTCTTTCGTGCTCACTTTTATTATTGCTTTGAGTGAGTCTATATTGATTAGTTATTCTAGAACTTTCTTTGATTATACGCGTCAAGACCACATCATTGATTTGATATTTTGAGATGATAAAGGCACTTAGGATTTAACCCACTTACTCCACAAAAAGCTTACCTCTACAATTTAACCCCTAGTGAACCCCGTTGAGCCTAACAACCCATTTTTTTTTAACTCACCTCCTAATTATTAACCAATAACCCATTTTTTGTTGAATCCCATTCAATTACTTTAACCCCTATTTTTCGAGATTTGAAGTCGAATTATTATCTAGTTTTATTCTCGTTTCTAGTTGTAAAGTTGTAAATCTTCAAGTTATTATATTAAGTTGTTGTAAAAAAAAATAATAATGTGTACATACAGTGGAATTCAATTGTAATTTGTAATAGTTTAATAAGTTTTTGCATATTTCTATTTTCAGGCTATGGAGACAGAAACGATATTATCTTAAGAATTAGCTTTAGAAATATGTTTCAAAGTGATAGAAATTTTTCTAGCTAGATAATTTTTCAAGTTCAATCTTGATTCTAACCCTCTTTTACAGCCTGTGACAACACCCCTAACCAAGCCTTGTTACAACCTCTGCAAAGACCTTTTGATCAATGTGTCATATCAATCTATAGTGGTAGAGAGGTGATTTTCTTGTAAGCCTATGGTAATAGCTTTTCAAATTGACTAGAGAGTACTTAAATTCTGAACCCTAAACACTTCGAGTGGATGGAGCGAACCTTTAGTAAGGATGTCAACTTCTGTTAATTAAAATGGAGAGATAATTACTTAGGAGAAGGGAAAAGAGCTTATGTTTCAATGATAAAATTCTCAACTTAGAGTGATTGAGTCTTTAATGTTCTTTTGATTGAATCCTCATTGTATGATTACCTGTAAATTAGTTTGAAACATTATTGATAGAAATTGTAGGTTGAGAGGAATGACTCTTCAGTACGGAATGAGATTTTGCTTGAGGACAAGTAAAGGCTTAAGTGTGGGGGTAATTGATAAACGATAAATTATACATATTTTTACCCCATATTTAGCCTAGATATTAGATGAATTATTATCTATTTTATAAGAATTGATGCTCTAAACCTTTCTTTTTCATATCTTATACCCAGGAGAACATAAGGAAGAGAAAAGAACAGAAAACGGACCAAAAACAGAGAGAATGGGCCAAAATGAGAAAACAGCATGGCCCAAGAAGTCACCACACGACCGTGGCACATGGCCGTGCCACATGAAATCACACAGTCCAGCCCTCGACAAGCACGGCAAGGCCACACGACCGTGCCTCCATCGACAGACTCTCATACGGCCTCTTGTCGTGGCACACGGGCGTGTCCCTGTCATGGGGAAGAGGAATTTCGCTCGGATTGGGATGCTTAGAGGCTAAGAAGGACTCCCTAAAGCTCTATATAAAAACCCTAAGAGGCAACTCTAAGGGGGTACTTGATTTCCCCTGTCAAGTGGAATTGATTCCCCTTTCTAGGGTATTCTTTTCTCCAGGTAGGGAGCTGTCTCCCTGCCGACACGAAGAGTGAAAGCCAAGAATTACTCGTAGGGAAGCTAATTGATTCATCCCAGAAGCCAGAGCTCTACATCAAAACAGAGAATTTCCCTTCAATCCTTCAGGGATCATTGGGTTCTTTTATGTTTTGTTTTATTAATACTTCTGCGATGTTTTCTTTCTTTATTATGAACTAAACCCCTCAAATACTTGAGGGGGATGAAACCTAAGACAGATCTTGTTATTATTTATTCTTGAGTTATATGATAAATACTTGAGTTATTCTTAATTATGTGTGCTTAATTCTTGTGTTAATAAGCCTAGGTATTAATTCAAGAAACGGATGTGCTTGAAGTAGAGGAGCAAAAGTCCCTGTGATAAGAGTAGATCTGCCATAATTAAGCAGAGTTGCATGCAACCCTAGACATAGGGCGACATAAATCTGCCGGATTAGGGTCAAACCTAATATGGGGAACCATAGATCGAATTAATGCAACCTAGGGTGTTAATTAATAAAGGAACTTTAGTTAACAACCTAGGCCTAGTTGCTCTTCACCTCGACGGAGGGTTTATCATAAATTAGGGATCTCTACGGATCAAGTCAAGTGAATAAATCGTCTAGCTCAAGAACCAATAACAAGTGAAGTCTAGGTGGATTTTCCCTTAAGTATTGTTCATATCAATCAGTTTGTCCCTAAAGTTTTCCCCAATTTTCTTTTTGTGCACTTTTAGTTAGTTTTAGTATTAGTTTCAATCAATCCTCTTTTATTTTTAGGCTAGATAATAGAAAGGAAGTAAGTATTAGTACTTTTGGTTCCCTTGGGTATGATAACTCGGTCTTGCTGCTAGACTATACTACTGTTCGATAGGTGCACTTCCTTTAAAATCGTGATATTAGTTAGTTTTTGGGGTGATCAGTTTTTATAAATTTTATTACTTAATATCGCGAGCATATCACTTTGAAATACTTCATTTTGTATAAGGCCAAACTTATTGGTTAATATTTACCATTGATTATTAAATGCAAATGATAATGTTTTCATGAATGAGAGTTCAACACGAGTAATTGTATGTGCTAGGAGTAATAACTTGAATGCATGGTTTGTTAGATTATATTAAGTTGTGTGGATGCCAAATTATGGCTATTGGTTGAGTATTGGAGTCTTGGTATACTTGGATATGTGTTTGATCTTGTTTCAAGGTGGCAAAGAGGCTTGGTAAATAGCCTATTCTTGTCCACACGGGTAGACACACGGGCGTGTGTCTAGGCCATGTGTGACACAAGGTCATCCCCATGGGCGTGTGGTTAGGCCGTGTGTCCACTGCACCTTGAATGAGTAGAATTAAATGCCTAGTAGTAAACACAGAGGCTGAGATATGACCGTGTGTCTTAACCGTGTGAAGGGCACGTCCAAGCACACGAGCGTGTGCCACGACCGTGTGATTGCTGATGTCAGAAACAGAATGTCAAGGTTTTTACACATGGGCTGCGACACGGGTGTGTCATGGCCGTGTAAGGGACATAGGCGTGTCATGGCCTTGTGAGGGACATGGCCGTGTCATGGCCGTGTGAAGGACGCGGGCTAAGCACATGGGCGTGTGTTAGGCCGCATGAAAACCCTGTAAGTTCGATGTTAGAAAATAAATTCACACAGAAAAAAGGCACGAGCATGTCCCTAGGTGCTTAGGCCGTTTGAGGCACACGGGCTATCAGCACTGCCATGTCTAGAAACCACACGGGCGTGTTGCCCTTCCACATGGCCGTATGCCCTATTTTTAGTAGTTTTTAACAAAATTTTCTTAAGTACTTGAGATGGTCCCGAATTGTTTCTAAACCACGTTTCAAGCTTCATAGGCCCATATGAAGGTCCGTAGGATAATATTTGAATAACTTTTAAATTAGGACGTATTTCATTGGATGTAAGTTGAATGTTTGTATGAGACTTAGTAAGGTAATGCCTCGTATCCTATCTCAGCATCGGATGTGAGTAAGGGGTATTACATTTAGTGGTATCAGAGCTATGGTTTAATCAATTCTAGGACTAACCTAGCTTGTGTACAAGTTTAACTATACATGCCATATTTGAAATATGATAGTGTGACGACTCCCGACGATTATAAATTGTATTTTTCATATAGTAAATGGATCCTGAAAGAACTATGGCAGATGATATGGAGAGTAACGTGCCGAGGGACCATGCTAGTTGAGACTGGGCCCGTGACGATGAGTCAGGGCAGAGGGGCTAGAGAAGCCTACCTCTAACGGATGAACCCTTGGTATACAGAGTACGTTTGAGCCAATCCGAACACTCCACCTCTCCCACCTCCTCTAATTTATCAGTATGCCCCGGTAGCTGCTCAAGGAGTAGACACTGTTAGGAGAGAGAGAGACCTCCAATGGATATAATTAAGAAGCATGGAGCTGAGCCGGGCGAATAAAGATGATGACCCGGAGAGAGCCGAGTTCTGGTTGGAGAACACCGTTAGAGTGTTTAATAAGTTATCGTGCACTCCTGAATAGTGCATAAAATGCGTTGTGTCTCTTCTGTGAGATTTAGCCTACCAGTGGTGGAACACTCTCATGTCGGTGGTACCAAAAGAAATAGTAACTTGGGAGTTCTTTCAAGAAGAGTTTCTGAAAAAGTATATTAGTTAGAGGTTCATCGACCAAAAGAGAAAGAAATTCCTTGAATTGAAGCAAGGTTGAATAATAGTTACTGAATATGAGCGCGAGTTCGTGAGACTCAACAAGTATACACCTGAGTGCGTGTCTACTGAAGCCACCATGTGTAAGCGATTTAAGGACGGCTTAAATGAGGACATTTGATTGTTGGTGGGTATTCTAGAGATCCGAGAGTTTGAAATACTCGTTGAAAGAGCGTGTAAGGTCGAAGAGTTGGCCAAAGAGAAGAGAAAAGCTGACATGGAGTCCCGTGATTCGAAGAAAAGACAGATGGAAAAATCACATCAGTCCTCATCTAAAAGATCAAGAGAGTTCACTACCCGATCGACTGCTTCAGTAAGATACTCGGGAAGAAGCAAGAATAAATAGCATGTAGTGCCCAAAGCTCAGACTACCTCTGTTGCGAGTGTTGGTAGTGCTCGACTGGATATACCTAAGTGCCCACAGTGTGGTAGATGACACTTCGGCGAGTGTCGAGGAAACGAAAGAGGTTGTTTTCAGTGCAGTTCACTTGATCACTTCATCAGAGACTGTCCTAAGATGTATGATGGAAATAAAAAGCAAAAGGTGAGAGCGAGTAGTGTTCCGTTGAGAGGTAGACCGTAGAAGAACCTGGGCAGCGGGGCTAGTAGTCGAGGTGCCCCTAGTGATCTTGCTGTGAGGTCCGATGGCAGAGCACCTGCGAGGACGTATGCTATTCGTGCCCATGAATAAGCTTCGTCTCCCGACATGATTGCGGGTAACTTTTCTATCTACGATATACATGTTATTGCCTTGGATGACCCAAGGTCTACCCACTCATATATTTGTATGAGTGTATGAATGTATATGTCGAGTCAACTGAGTTTGTAGTGAAGGTGTCAAACCTACTAGGCAAACATGTGCTAGTTGACCAAGTATGTAGGGATTGCCTATTGACAATTATAGGTCATTGCTTTCTGGCTAACTTCATGTTATTTCCGTTTGATGAGTTTGATATAATCCTTGGTACGGATTGGCTGATTACCCATGATATAGTGGTAAATTGTGGGAAGAAGTTTATTGAGCTGAAATGTGAAAACGGAGATGTTCTTTGGATTGAATAAGGTGAATCAGATACTCTACCGTTAGTGGTGTCTTCTATGACAGCTCAGAGGTATTTAAGAAAAAGATACGAGTCGTATCTTGCTTTTATACTGAATACCCAAGTGTTAGAAGTGAAAATTGATTCAGTGTCAGTGGTACGTAAGTACCCGTATGTGTTTCCGGAAAAGTTGCCCGGATTACCTCTAGAGAGGAAAATAGAGTTTGGTATCGAGTTGGTCCCTAGCATGGTACCTATCTCGATCACTCCATATAGAATGGCTCCGACGGAACTTAAGGAATTGAAGACTTAGTTGTAAGAGTTAACAGATAAGGGTTTTGTGAGACCGAGCTATTTTCCATAGGGAGCTTCGGTATTGTTCATAAAGAAAAAGGATGGCTCAATGAGATTGTGCATAGACTACCATCAGTTCAATAAGGTTACAGTGAAGAGTAAGTATCCCTTGCCAAGGATCGACGACTTGTTCGACCAGTTGAAAGTAGCAACTGCATTCTCTAAGATAAATTTAAGGTTGGGGTATTATCAGCTGAGAGTCAAGGAGCAAGATGTGCCAAAGACTGCTTTTTGTACGAGGTACGGCCACTATGAGTTCCTTGCCATGCCCTTCGGCTTGACAAATGCCCTTGTGCTATTCATGGACTTAATAAATCGCATTTTCTAACCCTACGTGGACAAGTTTGTTGTTGTCTTTATTGATGACATACTCGCCTATTCTTGTGACAAGAGTGAGCATGCGGAGCACTTGAGGACTGTAATCTAGACTTTGAGGGTAAACAATTATACGCCAAGTTCAGCAAGAGTGAATTTTAGCTGTGAGAGGTCAGATTCTTGGGACACATTGTGCCAGGAGATGGGATCCGAGTCAACCCGAGTAAGATATCGACTATTGTTGAGTAGAAACCGCCGAGGAATGTAACAGAGATTAGGAGTTTCTTAGGCCTAGTGGGCTACTACTGACGATTTGTTAAATGGTTTTCAATGATCGCTACTCTGATAACGAGGCTACTTTAGAAGGATGTTAAGTTTGAGTGGACAGAAAAGTGTCAATAGAGTTTTAAGAAGTTAAATGCTTTGTTAATCGAAGCCCCAATGTTAGTGCAACTGGAATCAGGAAAGGAGTTTGTTGTGTACAGTGATGCATCCTTAAATGGTTAGGGTGTATATGCAATAAGGCAAGGTAATAGCCTACGCCTCGAGATAGCTGAAGCCACACGAGAAAAATTTCCCAACCCACGATTTAGAGTTGGCCGCCATCGTGTTCGCATTGAAGATTTAGAGACACTATCTGTATGGCGAGAGATGCTGAGTTTTCACGGACCAAAAAAGTTTAAAGTATTTGATGACATAGAAAGAGTTGAATCTACAGCAACGAAGATGGCTAGAGTTGGTAAAGGACTACAAGTTGATAATCGACTACCATCCTAGAAAGGCGAATGTAGTCGTCGATGCGTTGAGCCGGAAGTCATTGTTTACCTTAAGGGCTATGGATGCTCAGTTGTCAATGACCGACGATGGTTTGATTTTAACTGAATTGAGAACCAGACTGATGTTTTTGCAAGAGATTGTTGAAGCTCAGAAAAGTGACAAGGAACTACAAGCTAAGATAGCTTAGTGCGAGACGGGAAATGAATCAGACTTTAGAGTTAGTGCCGACAGTTGTTTGATGTATCGAGACCGAATCTGTGTACCTAACGATGCTGAGCTTATTTAGAGGATCTTGCGAGAGGCACATAGTAGTCGCCTATCTATTCACCCGACCAACGTGAAAATGTATAATGAGCTGAAGAAAATGTATTAGTGGACGGGAATGAAAAGAGAAGTATCAGAATCCGTCTCTAAGTGCCTAGTTTGTCAGCAAGTAAAAGCCGAACACCAAGTACCTTCGGGTTTACTTCGGCCGGTAATGGTTCTCGAGTAGAAATGGGACCGAGTTATCATGGACTTCGTGTCAGGGCTACCTTTGTCGCCAAAAAAGAAAGATGCAATATGGGTCATCATAGATAGACTAACAAAATCGGCTCATTTCGTACCAGTTCGCATGGATTATTCACTTGAAAAACTAGTTGAGTTATACATCTCTGAGATAGTGAGGTTGTTGGAGTGCCCTTGTCGATAATTTCGAAAAGAGATCTGAGATTTACGTCTCAGTTTTGGAAAAAGTTACAAGAGGCATTAGGGAAAAAGTTGAATTTTAGCACGGCTTTTCATCTGTAAACTGATGGTCAGTCAAAGAGGGTAATCCAGATACTGGAGGACTTGTTGATATGTTGTGTCCTCAAATTCCAAGGCAGTTGGAAAGGTATTTATCGCTTGTTGAGTTTGCCTACAACAATAGTTATCAGTCGAGTCTAAAAATGGCGCCTTATGAGGCTTTATATGGGCGCAAGTGCTAAACGCCTTTGTATTGGTCAGAACTTAAAGAGAATCAGATACACGGGGTTGATTTAGTCAAAGAAACTGAAGAGAAAGTTAAGGTAATTCGTGATTGCCTGAAAGCCCCCTCGGATAGACAGAAATCCTACACGGATTTAAAAAGAAAAGAGATCAAGTTTCAAGTCAGGGATAAAGTGTTTTTGAAAGTGTCTCTATGGAAGAAAGTCCTCACATTAGGTAGGAAAGGTAAGTTGAGTCCACGATTTATTGGACCTTACGAGGTGATTGAGAGAGTTGGACCGGTAGCATACCGATTAGCATTGCCTCGAGAGTTAGAGAAAATCTACGATGTATTTCATGTGTTGATGTTACGCTGTTACCGCTCTGACCCTTCTCATGTGATATCACCGACAGAGATGGAGATAAGCCCGGATATGACCTATGGTGAAGAGCCGATTAAGATTTTGGCTCGAAAGGTCAAGCAATTGCGAAAAAAGAGTATAGCATTAGTGAAGGTGTTATGGAATTGACATGGAGTCGAGGAAGCCACATGGGAACTAGAGGAGACGATGAGAGATCAATACCCGGACCTCTTCAACGGTAAGATTTTCAGGACGAAAATCCCTAAAGAAGGAGAATTGTAACAGCCTGAAATTGGGCTTAGTTGAAATAATGATTTCGAAATCACTTACCCGAGGTTAGAGAAAATTATTTTAGCATTATTTTATGTGTTATGGTATTTTTATAAGAGTGCATGAAAATCTTGGCGAATTAATTTATGCGATTACAAGTTCAATTGCGAAAAAGGTCTAAATCGCCTAAAGAGTAAAAGTTGTAGTTACTGGCATTGGGTATTAAATAGTAGGGGAATTATAGTTAGAGGCCTTCAAAATGAAAATAGGTCTAATTGATAAGAGATGGCGGACCATGAGGTGAAAGAAATTGGGAAAAATTTAATTTGACTAGTTATAGTCAAAGTTAGGTGACTTATATTATCATAAAATAGTAGCCTACTAGCCTAACCTTCATCTTCTTCATTTTTCTTCTTTATTCATCGAAAATTTTAGCAAGTTTGGGGTTTTGAAAGCTTCAAAATTTTTAACAAATTATCACCCTCACAAGTAAGTCAATTTCATGACCTTTCTTGAATTTTTTTGCATTTTTAGGACCTATGTAGCATGAGCTACCTATTGAGGGGTGTATTTTGCAAAATGATTAAGAGTTTAGGGTTTTCCCATGATTGAATAAGTGTTGGTTGCTGGAATTTTATGAAGGAAAATGAATGTAGGTTGTTAAATAAACAACTTTTGAAAAAGAGTATATATGGAAAACACCTAAATTGGACTAATTTGTAGAGTTTGATAGGTTGTTGATATTTGTGTGAAATAATGAGAATTTGGGGCTGTCATAAGAGTGAAAAAGATTCGGTTGGGCTTGGTTAATAAGGAAATTTGATAAAAATTGATTTTCGAGCCTAGGGGTAAAATTGTCATTTTGCCAAAGTCTAGGAGTAAAGTGGTTATTTTTCCAAATTATGATTTTTGATTTGTTTAGATTAATAAAGTGAGTAAATTAGTGAAATCTTGTCATTATAGATCAAGAAGTATGAGACCCGAACTTAGATAGGGGGAAGGCCAAACTCGTAGATTGAAATCAATAGAGTCACCCCATTTTGTATACCGAGGTAAGTTGAGTGTAAATATTACGACTTTCTTCATACATATTTATTGATTTATTGCTATTGCATGGAATATTGATTTTTGCCTAAGAAATGACATTTAAATGTTATGATGATAATATCCCCGATGGAACCGTAGGAATAGATTGGATAATTAGGCCGTGAGACTAGGGTGATACGAGAGCTAGTATAAGACCATGTTTAGGACTTGGCATCGGCCTCGTCATGTGTTAGTGTAAGACCATGTCTGGGACATGGCATCGACACGAACCGAGGAGAGCTAGTGTAAGACTATGTCTGGGACATGGCATCGACACGGACCGAGGAGAGCTAGTGTAAGACCATGTCTAGGACATGGCATCGACCTCAATACGAGAGAGTTAGTGTAAGACCATGTCTGAGACATGGCATCGACTCAAGATATATGCCAGTGTAAGACCATGTTTGGGACATGGCATCGGCGGTGAGACGAGAGCTAGTGTAAGACCATGTCTAGGACATGGCATCGGCCTCAACATGTGAGCCAGGGTAAGACCATATCTAGGACATGGCACCGGCGCTTAACCTATGTTTGAGGCTATTTAGTATCCTCTCCTATTCCACTGTGTTCCATGGAAAAAATTCATAGCTTGAGTAATTAAAAGAAATGATGACCTTATTGTGAGTGGTACAGGTACTTGTATATCATGCATGCGAAATGAGCTCGATCTTTTGATGTATAATTAGTAAGAGAATGATGATGAGTAAGTTATGCCTATAATAATTTATGTTTATGAGTGAATGTTGGTAGGTTATGAGCATGTTAATTCATAGTAAATTGTTGATAATGTTTACATTTAACTTACTAAGCTTTATGCTTACCCCTCTCCTTTCCATTTTCTTATAGTGCCGCCTAATTAGCTTGTGGATCAAAATACGTCAGAGGCTATGTTCACACTATCATCCCAAGCACTCAGTATAGTTAGCCTTACCATTGATTATCAAATGCAAATCATAATATTTTCATGAATGAGAATTCAACATGAGTAATAGTATGTGCTAGGAGTAATAGCTTGAATGCATGGTTTGTTAGATTATATTGAGTTGTGTGGATGCCAAATTATGGCTATTGGTTGAGTATTGGAGTCTTGGTGTACTTGGATATGAGTTTGATCTTGTTTCAGGGTGGCAAAGAGGCTTGGTAGATAACCTATTCTTGTCCACAAGGGTAGACACAACGGGCGTGTGTCTAGGCCGTGTGTGACACATGGTCAACCCCATGGGCGTATAGTTAGGCCGTGTGTCCCCTGCACCTTGAATGAGTAGAATTAAATGCCCAGTAGTAAACACACGGGCTGAGACACGGCCATGTGTCTCAACCGTGTGAAGGGCACGGCCACGCACATGGGTGTGTGCCACGACCATGTGATTGTTGACGTCAGAAATAGAATGTCAAGGTTTTTGCACAAGGGCTGCGACATGGGTGTGTTATGGCCGTGTGAGGGACACGGACTGAGCACATGGGCGTGCCCCTAGGTGGTTAAGCCGTGTGAAGCATACGGGCCATCAGCACGTCCATGTCTAGAAACCACACGGAGGTGTTGCCCTTCGACACGGGCGTGTGCCCTATTTTTAGTAGTTTTTGACAAAATTTTCTTAAGTACTCGAGATGGTCTCGAATTGTTTCTAAACCATGTTTTAAGCCTCATAGTCCTATATGATGGTCCATAGGACAATATTTGAATAAGTTTTAAATTGGGACGTATTTCATTGGGTGTAAGTTGAATGTTTGTATGAGATTTAGTAAGGTAATGCCTCGTACCCTATCCCTGCGTCGGATACAAGTAAGGGGTGTTACAAAACTCAACTCGATTCGAACTAGAAATTCAAAAAAAAGTCCAGTTGACTCAAATAACTCGAATAACTCGAATATCTCGATCCGTTTAACTTGAAATTCAAATTTTTTTTGAATTTTTCGAATCGAATCGAGTTTTGCTCACCCTTAGTGTTTGGTGCTTTCTCAAGTTACGATTAAATACATTGTGATTCTTTAGAATTTGATTGTCGGGAATGTAATTTAGAGGTGCTCATGGCGGGGCTTAACCAAAATTTTAGGCCCAATCCGAAAAATGGGTCAAAAATTTTGTCCAAGCCTGGCCTAGCCCATATCAAAATTTATTATTATTATTTTATATAAAATTTTTATAAAAAATATAAAAAAAACTTTAAAATAAATGTTTTGCAAGAAATTAAAAATAAATTTAAAAGAAGTATGTATATTTAAATAATACTAAGATAGGTGCAACTTAAATAGCAAATGCCTCTAAAATAGTAACACAATTAACAACGAAACAATAATTATACAATAACAACATAATAGTAGCAACATAATAGTGAAATGGTAGCAAAATAGTGAAATAACAATAAGAAAATAGCAAAAAAAAGTAAAAAAAAAAAACTCATTCCGGTCAAGCCGGGCCGGGCCCAGACCAAAAAAAACCCTACCCGAGACCTAGCCCGTTTTCTAAATAGGCCTTATTTTTTTTTGCCTAAACCCATTTTTTGAGCTTATATTTTTACCCATATACTCCCACTTTTCGGGTAGGCTCGGCCCATGAGCAGGTCTAATGTAATTGTCAATAAATTTATTTTACAATGTTTAATATAGATGAGAAGGTATTGATTAAAATACATTAAAGTTACATTATCACGTTTGAATCACTAAATATTTTTCTAGAAATCTAATGATAATTTATGAATCTACCCTTATTAAATAAAATATAATATTCATGTATTTATTTTTTATAATAAATTTTATTCTTAACAAATACTTAGATTAAATGTTTAATATTAAATTTAATTGATAATTGGTACTTTGTTTTCAAAGTCTCAATGTAACATAATTTACACATAATTTACTTGAATGTAATATATAGCTGCTTTGAAATTTGACACATTTGTTTTATCTGTTCTACTTCTAAATGGACTGACAATCATTTGCTCATTTTTACTTTAATGTAATACATAACTGCTTTGAAATTTGACACAATTGTCTTATCTATTCTACTTCTAAATTGGCTTCCAATCATTTTTTCATTCTCGAAAATTATTCCTATAAAATTTTGAATCACATACAACAAACCATAATTCAAAAATAAATTAGGCAAAAAGGTTATGATCAATCCAATCTTAGAGCTAAACCTAAACGTTAATTTTTTTTCCTTTTGCTTATAAAGAGTCATAAATACTATAATTGAATTTTCAATTAATACACCAAAAGGAAGAGAGAAAAAAAAACTGTTGCTATTTTAAGTTTCTTGATTGCAATGGAGGTGCTGGCCACAATAGCTTGACACTACCAAAACTATGCAAATAAATACTCAAAGAACACCAAGGTTTGTTTACGCAGTTCAGGCTCCCTATGTATGCGAATCCTAGCTCAGTAAGTAATTTCACTACCTTTAATCCACAATACAACAAGTGATTCACACTCTATCACTCTCTGAATATAGAGATCTCACCTTTGTACCTAAAGACTAGAACACTCACCTCTAGATCCTTCCCCTTAGAACTTAGGCAATAACACTTAAACAATGTTTACAATAACAGTTTGTACTCTCTCACAAAACAATTTCTCACATGAACATATTAGAATGCACTCAGTAAGCTCTCATTACATAACCTAGAAAAGCCTAAATTCATATATCAATTTCGGCTTGCTAACATATAATCTAAGTGAATACAAAGTAACTCATTGAAAACAATTATTACAATATCAATAATCAAAATACAATGAATCGAAGATATGCTCTCCAAAATCAACAATAGTATCTCAATGAAATCTCTACATTCCAAGGACTTAACTGATTCACATGAATTTAATCCAATATTTGAAAGTCAAGGATTGGTTTCCATAGACGGATCAAACTATCTTCAGTTACATAACACATTAACAGGTCCAAAGATTTTCTTCATTAAATTGCCAAACCAAATTAGGCAAGTATTTAACCACCTCAGTGGCAGCTTACAGTTGGTACTACCAAGTGGCATTCAACAAATCTCTACTCATTTTGCCTTAACAATCTCTCCCTTTGGCAATTTATTGAACATCACAATCATTAATAGTTGCCCTTTAACACAAACCTTACTCTACTTAGCTCAACTCAGTACATAATATATTAGCTTTAACTACCATTGCTATGTTTAGAATTCATCGAATAAAAATTCAAAAGAAAAAGAAATCATCACCACATCAAGGTCTGATTCATCTCCAATATCAACATCTTTTGAAAATGTAAGCAACTTCACCAAACAACAACAGGACATATACTTCCCATATAACAACCAAAACGTATTCAACACCAATAACTTCCTTAACCATCTACACTCTACTCCCCCTTTTTATTTAACAAACTTGCTAATTAGAATGCTAATGATCCTTACTCTCTTGATTGGACCAAGGTAGAACGAATGTTGAAGAATATCAATATTAAAACAATATAATCTAATCAAGAGTACAAGATCACTAGATTAAGCAAACAATTGTGCAATGATCACCTACTCTACATATCATTCTTTAGTGCAACCTCTCTATTCCTAATCTACTATATGATTTTGATCTCTGCACGCATCTTGGCAATTACACGATTATGACATCCAATATAGGATTTTAGATGATTTATCATCCTTTTTTTGAATCCTTCATTATTGTCTGAAGGGCCAATATGAGTGGGCACTTCAGCCTTCTCTGTAATAGCTCTTGCTTCATGGTTTGCTTATTTTATCTCCTCAATATCTTCTTCACCTGCCTGCTCTACACTAACATGTTTACCCTTCAACCGCTTAAGAGAGAACTTCAACTTGGGAATTGTCCTCTTACACCTTTCAATGATCTTCACAATCATTAGATTTTGTAGTGTTAGTACTTGAAAAATTAAAGATAGAAATGGTAAGAGATTTCTAGCATAACTACAAATTTTGTCACGTCTTGTTCCAATCTAGGCCATTTGTACATTTCTTTTACATGTCAATACATCTTATTTTATCTAAGATGCATGGCATAAGGGCTAGGATGTGCTTCCTAAAATATGGTTTGTTTTAAACCTTTGTTGTTTGGCACACAGTACCTCCATCGGAAGCACAAAATACCCTCGTCATTAAACCCAAAATCTTTAGTTTTGTCATCCTCCACCTGCTTAATCTGTGGGAACAAGGATAGATCCAGGGGTTGTTTGGCCTTGACCTCATTGACTAAAGTAGGTTTCACTTATGACTCGGCTAGCAAGCCTCCATCATCCACTAGACTTAACCTTAAAAACATTGTTCTTAGATCGGTCATTTGTTTTTTTACTTAGAGCATCTGCCATGACATTGGCTTTTCCGAAGTTATATCCAGTTACATAATCATAATCCTTAACAATTTTATCCACCTTTATTGCTTTAGGTTCAATTCATTTTGGGTGAAAAGGTACTTCTCACAATACAAGTAGTGCTTCTAAATTTTCAGTGCAAAAACCATTCTTGCCAACTTTAGGTCATGAGGCGGCTAGCTACACTCATGTTATTTCAACTATCTTGACGCATAGGCAACAACTTATCCACCTTACATCAATACACATTGAAGGCTAGTGTAAGACACATCGCTATACACCACATACTCTTTTCCCAATTCGGGTTGAATTAACATGGGAGCTTGGGTTAACACATCCTTTAGCTTTTCAAAACTTGCCTATCAATCCTTCATCCATTTAAAAGGAACACTCTTCCTCAACAACTTAGTGGTGCAACTATCAAGGGGAACCCTTTGACGAATCTATGATAGTACCTAGCTAAACAAAGGAAACTTAGGATTACAAAAACATTTTTAGGTTGTTTCCATTTAAGGATGGCCGCTATCTTTGCCAAATCTACCCAAATACCCTCTACAGATACCACATATCCTAGAAACATAACCTCAAACTAGAATTTGTATTTGCTTAGTTTGGCATACATTTTCTTTCCTTAGAAAATTTGTAGAACCTTTCTAAGGTGTTCATCATGTTTGATTTCAGTTCTTGAATAGACTAAGATGTCATCAATGAATACAATGACAAATTGATCAAAGAAATGTTGAAACACTCAGTTCATTAAGTCCATGAAGGTTGCAAGAGTGTTGGTTAAACCGAAAGGCATTACAAGGAATTCATAGTGGCCATATCTAGTTCTAAATGTGGTTTTAGGCACATCCGCCCCCTTTACTTTTAGTTGATAGTACCCTCGACCTTAGATCTATATTAGAAAACATCGTTGCACCTCGAAATTGATTGAACAAGTCATCAATTCTAAACAGAGGATAGTTATTCTTAACGATCAGTTTATTCAATTGTTAATAGTCTATGAAAAGCCTTAAGGAGCCATCTTTCTTTTTTAGAAACAAGACCATGGCTCACCATGGAGAAACATTGGGTCTAATAAACCCGCAGTCTAAAAGTTCCTAAAGTTTGGTTTTCAATTCTTGTAACTCTTTATGTTAAATTTGGTAGGGAGCAATGGACACCGGAATGGTTCGTGGCAACAGTTTGATTCTAAATTCTACCTTACTATCTGGAGGTAACCTTGGAAACTCCTCGGGAAACACATCTGTAAATTCCCTAATAGTTTGGATGCTATCTAAGATAAAGTTATTGGCATTCTCATCCATTACATAAGTTAGATATGCCTCGTACCCTTTTTGAACTAACTTCTCGACAACCATAACAGAAATTACATTGGATAAATAGTAACAATCTCACTACCCACAACTGTTTTCAAGGTTACTCTCATAGAGGGGCAGTTTAGGCTAACTTGGTGTTCCACTAACCAATCCATACCTAGAATCAAATCAAACTCCCCAAAAGGTAACTCTATAAGATATGTTAAAAACACTACCCCTTGAACCTCTAATGGACTTCTCCTATAGACCTTATTTACAGTAACCAATTGTCCTAAGGGGCTTACTATAGTAACATCAATAGTGGTTTCCTCTACCCCAACATCCAATTTATCAGACATATTACATGCAACATATGAATGGGTGGATCCTATATCAATTAGGGCAAAGTTGTAATTACCCGAAAGTCAGTAGAGTCAAAAATAGTGGTTTTAGAATACTATTTTTCGATGATAAGATCAGTGAATATTATTTATTAATATTTACGAGGATATTACAGTATTATATTGAAGTTTGGTCTAATAATTTTGGTTATTTGGAAGTTAGATCAGGTACAAGTATATCGGTTCTAAAGTCAGTGGTTTCAAATATTGAGGTATCGAGACCTTATTTTCATAAACCAGACTTATATTAATATTTATTAGAGTTATTTTAGAAACGAATTGAATTTAGGTTAGATAATTTCGTTGAATTAGTGTGTAATTTGAGTAATTGCGTAAGGATTAAAAGTTGGGTTATAGATTAAAATAAATTAAAGCGGCTAAAATAGTAAATATGCATTTAATTAATAGTAGTGGACGACAGTAATGATATGTGTTATATATATATGATAACTTAATATATATATGTTATAATAAATAAATAACATGAAATGTATATATATTACATAATAAATAAAATGAAACATAAATGAAATAAATAAAAATGAAAGTGGAAAGTGAGAGAAGAATGCATGCAAATTAAAAAGGAAGGAAAATAAAGAAAAGAAGAGAAGAGAAAGAACGCATAGCTAAGGGACCTAAGGGTTCAAATCCAATTTGGTTAGTGTAATTTAGTTCCTTTTTTTTTTTGTAAATTTTACGTTTTTAAAATCCTAGTACTTAGAGCTACTCGGCCCATGTCAAAATTTTTAGTATTTTTTTAATAATTTAGATGTTGTCATTGTTGCGTAGTTTGATTATTAGGGGTTAATTTGATAGATTTTAAAGCTAGAAGTGAAAAAGGACTAAATAGTGAAGTTAATTATTGATTTTGAGCAATAGGGACTAAATTGTGAAAAATTTGAAATTTAAGGGGTAGAATTAAAAATAGCGAGCTAAATTTAGCCTATAGTGAAATTAGTATAAAAATTTGAGGTTAAATATAGGGATTAATATTAGTCTCGGTTTACGAACTAAATTTGAAGATTAAGCAAAATATGGTGTAAAATTTGTAATTAAATGAAATTTTAGTTGTGTATTATTAATCTATTATAATTATTATATTTCGTAGCAAACGTCATTCGGAATCCTCAAGTAAGAAGGGGAAAGTCAAGGTCGATGTCGAGTAGCTCGAGATATACGATTTGTGTTTCTATAATCTTATCTATTGAAAAATGTTGCTTTTAGACATTGCATTTTTTGCTAAGTATTTATATAAGGTGAGTTATTCCTTTGAAACAATTTCATGAGATGTGAATTTGAATTAAATGATTATTAATGACAAGGTATTAAATTGCATAGTTATAAAGTAAAATATTGTATATTGTACATTGTACATTGTACATTGATTAATTTAATGAATTTGATGCTTCTAATCCTTCAATTTCATGTCTTATACTTAGGTGAGCATTGGAAAGTAAAAAGAGCAAGAAATGGGCTAAAAACAGACAAAATGGGCCAAAATCAGAATTCAACACTGCCTAGACACTTCCACACGGGTACACCACATGCCTGTGTGTGACACACGGGTTGGCCACACGCCCATGTGTCACGGCCATGTCGACGATTTATCAAGTCAGTATTGCACATGACTTGGGCACCTTTACACAGGCGGACCACACGCCCGTGTCCCTATCGAGCCCTGTTTCAATTCTACTCAGAAAAGGATGATTTTTAGGAATTTTGGGCATTCCAAAGTCTATTTAATCACCCTAGGAGAGGATTAAAGGAGAACACGGAGAGCAGAAAGCAAGGAATTATTCGAAGAAGGCCGTTTGATTCATCTTAGAAGCAGGATCTCCATCAAGACTGAAGATCTCCCCTTAATTTCCTTTGAAGTTTTTAGGTTTTCTTATGTTTTGTCGTTTTCCAATTTCTAAGATGTTTTCTTTCACTATCATGAACTAAACCCCTAAATACCTAAGGGGGATGAAACCTAAGACGAATTTTATTATTTTCTAAATTATATGATAAATACTAGATTTGTTCTTAATTATGTTTATTAATTCTTGTGTTAATATTTCAGGACATTAATTCAAGTTGAATGTGCTTATTCAGTGGAGCAAAAGTCCTTGTCTAAGAGTAGATCCAACATAATTAAGTGGAGTTGATTGCAATCCTAGAGATAGGACGACGAAAATCTACCAGATTAGAGTCAAATCTAATTGGGAAATCCATTGATCGAGTTAATGCAACGATAGGGGTTTTAATTAGAAAGAAATTTCAATTAATCAACCTAGAGTTTGTTGCTCGTAGTCTTGAAAGAGATAATAACATAAATTAGGGATTTCTACGGATTAAGTGAATAAATCGTCTAATTCAGAGTCGAATAATAAGTGAAGCCTAGGTGGATTCTTCCTTGGGTATTGTCTTAATCAATCAATTTTCTAAAAGTATTTTCTCAATTTACTCTTTGTTGCATTCTTAGTTTAATTAATTATAGATTAAAATGAATCCCCTTTATTTTTAGGTTAGATAATAAAAAGAAGGTTAATACTAGTACTCTTAGTCCTTGTGGGTTCGACATTTTGGTCTTGCCATAAGCTATACTACTGTTTGATAGGTGCGCTTGCCTTTATCGTAATAGTAGTTTAGTTTTGAGGTACGATCACATAAATATCACATCATACATTGTATGAGATGTTGGATTTGATATGAAAATGAGATGGTTGGAACCTACGTGTTCAAATCCAAGTCACGCTAACAAAAGAAGTAAATGGTAAACTCGAGATAATGCCTTAAGGTGGTAATGATTTGAAAATGGCAATGCTATTGAATAGCAAGTGTGATAGAATGAAGTGAAATATAGAATGAAATGTGAATTGGGAACTAAAGTGGTGAATGGATATATATTTAAAGAATGATGTTAAATTAAGTATGAAATGAATTGAAACATGATTGAGGTAATATTGCATAACATCATTTATTATAACTTGAGCATGTAACTGTATTGTATTTTACTTTAATGTTCAGATTATAGAAATACCACTGAGTTATATGCAACATGTGATTTTGTTTCTCATGCATAGGTTAGGTACTTTCTACTTATCGTCGACATAGTATCCAACAACGAATCTCGAGCTCAAGTGTGGTGATGTTTAAATTGTAATGGCATGCACCTAGGAAGTCTTTGTTTGAGGTTGTTTATAATGTGATAATATTTTAGTTTTCTAGTGAAATGATGATTATGTGTATATATGGTTGTGGTTGAGGACGCTGGTATAATAGCTTACCTTAATGTTTTGGTATGTGTTACTTTAAAGTTTAGTAGCTTAAGTAACTAAAAGTTAGTCCAATTATGGCAAAATTTTGTATGAATGAAAGCTTTGAATGGTTGATGCTTTACTAGTATGTTTGATTTTATAGAATGCGGTACAAATGGGGGTACATTAGTTAGGCATATTAGTTGATTGATTTGGCTTATTTTGAGTATGTTAATTGTGTTTTGAATAGGTCAAATGGTTGGTAATTGAGTTACTTAGTGTCTAAGTAAGTATGAATTGGTAAACTTGAGTTTTAGGGTACATTTAGGCACACACGGCCTGGGACACGGTCTATCACATAACCACATGTCACATATAGGCGTGTGCCCTGAATGTGTTGTAAAAAAGTATAAATGTAGTTCCACACGGGCTGAGACACGGCCGTGTATCTCAAGTTAGTGAGTTACATGGGCAGAGACAAGTGTTGGGACATGGCTGTGTGCCTAACTTCGAAAGTCACACAGTTTGGGGCATTTCACACGGCTGTGTGGCCATTTTTTTAAGTATTTTTGTAATTTTCCCTAAACTTCCAGAATTGTTTCAAATTAGCCCCTGTTTGTTTTTAAATTATTTTTAGGGTCCTGCAAACTTGTATTAACTACTGTAAGAGTATTTTTACTCTGATTTGGCATGAAATAGCTAGCCTAAATTAGGTGAAGTAGTTTATTCTACTAATATCACTGAAAGTAGATAGGTAGAGTATAAATCAATACTTTGATGCTAATAATTGGAATAGTCTTGTTATGTATCCATCTTCTAGCTTTCAAGAAGCGATAAATAGTGATAATAGTGTAGACAGTGGAAGACCAAGTCTAGCTTTGCATAGCATGATTTTTTATTTGATTGTATAAAACACTATTATGAAAATATTTGACTGGCATGATCTTCCCCTATATAATTTATTGTTGTTAATAGTTAGCTTACACCATGGATTATGATGTTAATAAATGTTGTGATTGGTTAGTAACACCCGTGAACCTAATCTGATGACGTAGAGGGGTTAGGGGTGTTACAAAAGTATAGAACTGGATGGATGATAAAAATACTTGTGATAACATTGGATGCATCTCTATACTCATATCCTCTAACAACATAAACAAGAGTAGGTTGTCTAACCTCAGTTCGGTTCGTGCCAGTTGCTATAGTATTTGTGGCCCTATTTGACCTCAGCCCTCAGAGGAAACCGATCTGTTCTCTGATTTTAGGTTAAAGTTTGTTCTTGCACGCCTCGACGAGGACAATCTTTCACCATATTTTCTGTTGACCCACACCTCAGGAAAGCACCTAAATTTTTCTAGTACTTGCCCATATGGCACTTATTATAGCATGAACAGTTGGAAGTCCTGCCCCCAAAAGTAGTCACAGCAACCCCTTGCTGCGATCTACCCTTTTTGGCTCATTTTATAGGACAAGTATTCGAGCTAGTGGAACCCGAATCTCTTTTAACCGGGACCTTATTCTTTTCCCGTTGTCTGTGTTCCACCTATTTTATTTCCTCCACGATTTTTGGCTTTCTCCACTAAGATCTCAAACATCCGTTCCTAGTGTGGAGCAACCTATATTTTAAGGTCAAATCACAACCCATTTTTGAACCTCACACACTTGTCTTGTTCTGTGGCGACCATTCATTGGGCATAACAACCGAGCCTCGTAAATTCAACCTCATATACTAACATGGTCTGATATCCTTGCTTTAGCTCGATAAACTTGAGTCTCCGGGCATTCATAACTTAGTGCCCACATATTTCTTTTGAAAGGCCTTTTTTAAGTATTCTAAGGTTATACGTTTAGCTTGCGTTTCCCTTACCACATGCTACCACCAACGATAGGTTTTTTCCCTTAGCAAGGACATAGTGCCCTTCAACTTTTGCTCTGGAGTACAGTCTAAATCCTCCATAATCCTTTTCGTTGAATTCATCCAGTACTCAACCACAATAGGAGTCATTTCAACAACACCTTTGAATGTTTCCGGCCCATTTGATCGGAGCCTCTCCACAACAGATCCACGACTCCTCAATCCAATTTGGGTTCCAGCAACCTTTTGCAAACCATTAACATTGCCTGTGTCACTATGTCATCCCCATTCTTATAGCTTCTACCATCATTGGTGGTAGAATTCTTAATGTACACCTCCTCAGGAATCAGGCTTTATTCTTGAACAATTGGTGGCTGATCTGCCACAAATCGATGTGGAAAATTAGGTTTTTTTCAACACACTTAAGGAGCTTTTTTTTGAGAAAAATAGAATTTTTAGCATAGTTTTTTGTTATTTTAGTATTTTCAGATAATAAGTGAAAATGTCTTAAGTTTTCTAACTTTTACCTAAATTGATCCTAGTGTTATTTGGAGACCTAACATGTGTTTCAGTGCTATAGGGACGTGTCGGAGGTTGAAAAGGAATGAGAATGGAACTAAGGGTAGAGGTATCATGATATCCACCCTTTGGAATCACGACACCTTAGACAGTATAGAAGGCCAAGGATTCCTTTAACTGGTATCACGATATCCCCTTAGGTATTGCGATATCCACCCCTAAGGAAGACCCCAAGTTTCAACACTACTTGAGATATCGCAATATCCTCTTCGGGGTATCGCAATATCACCTTTGTCAATGGGACAAACTTGGACAAAAAAGGCAACATTTGTCTACTCGACCCACTAATCACACAAGGCATATGTAGAGGCACTTTTGGAATCGAAAAGTCATAGAATACACTTCAAAACAACCAAAAATTGCTAAGGAGACACACACACACACATTAGCTTAGTTTAGGTTTAGTTTTCTCTAGGTTTTCTTTAGTTTTCTCTACACTTTTTCTAGGGTTTTTATTTTTCTCTTCTACCTTAGATTAGAATTTATTTTTCTGTATTTACTTCTTGTTCTTCATGTTCTTTATGTTACTTAAGTTGGTTAACACTGTAACTAAGGTTTATTTACATTTCTAGTCCTTATTTTTTACTTTCAAGACTATCTAAGCATTAGTTTAAATTATTTTAATTTATTTTACTTTAAATCTGTCAAAGCTTATTCCTTTTATGTTTCTTGCATTAGCTTTCTTTGTTAAATGGTTTTGGTTTCATGCTTTTTAAGTTTTCTTACATAAAAATCTCAACTTTTATATTTTTCTCAAGCTTTACTTTCATGATTGCCTTGTTTTCCATTACCATGTTTATTTTCTTTACTTTGAGCATGTGTAGTTAAACCTTTAAGGAGATTGGTTGATGGAGACGTGGATAAACTAAAATTTTTGGACAAAGGACTAAATCATAACAACTTGGACTAATTTGAATAGAACTAACAACTTAGTTAATGATCCCCTAAGGGAATATTAAGATAAAGTGATACCGAAAGACAATCTTGTCGGTCACCCATTCGTTATTTCTAGATTAACCAATGAGGTTGGAAGATAAGCCAGACCCAATTCGTCTCGATAAAATTGAGATCGAAAGATAAAATGGAGTGACTTAGTAATTTAAGTGATTTATGTTCTAAGTTCGAAATTTTGTGAACCATATCAAAGTTAACCGACCCCTATTAGTTACTTGCTAGACAGTCCCTTTAGTTTACATTTCCTGTAATTTAGTCCTTAGGGTAGAATATTTAATTTTCTTGCAAAAATCATCTTTTGTGTGCTGTCATACTATAAAATCATATTAGTATCCACTTAGACTCTATTGTGTATGCTAGTTATCGCTCAACCGCTTATTCCTTTGGGTTCGATTCTTGGAATACTTAGTTGTTTCATTGTAACACTATAAAAATTACAACTGGCCTGTATGCTTGTAGTAAAATTGGGCTTTAAAAATTAGTATATAAATTCAGTGTTTTAATGTGTATGAGCGCAGCCGGTTTGTGGCTCTACAGGTGCAGCCCTACGCGGCCTACCCTTACCATGTCTACCTTGGGTGTTCATTGTAACACCTCTAGCCCGTATCTGTCGTCGGAATAGGGCTATGGAGCATTACCTGAACATACGAAATGAACACAAACATTTTATATTATTTTATCATACTTGTTAGAAATTCATCGTAAAGTCCCTAATTAGGGCCCTCGAGGCCCATAACATGCATTAGAAACAAATCGGGACTATATCAAAAACTCAAAGAAATTTTTACAAATTTTCAAAATTTTTCCCAAGTGTAGGGGTCACAAGCCCGTGTGGTCAGGCCGTGTGGCATATAAGGTAGGACACACGCCCGTGTCCTAACCCGTGTAACTCTCTGACTTGCAATTTAATTAAGTGCATGGGTCACACGGCCAAAACACATGCCCATGTGCTAGGCTGTGTAGACTATTTAAAATTTGAAATTTAAGTGCAGGATTTACACGGCCAAGACAGATGCTCGTGTTCTAGGCCATGTGTTTCACACGGCTGAGACACATGCCTGTGTCTCTGCCCATGTGCCCAATTCTGAGCATTCTGTTTCTAAATTTTAAGATGCAAGGGACATACGGCCAAACTACATGCCCATGTGACACA
Source organism: Gossypium stocksii (assembly GCA_020496765.1). Taxonomy (NCBI): domain Eukaryota; kingdom Viridiplantae; phylum Streptophyta; class Magnoliopsida; order Malvales; family Malvaceae; genus Gossypium; species Gossypium stocksii. The sequence continues at coordinate 17,536,191 of CM035632.1, read as the reverse complement.
CGGCCAAACCACATGCCCATGTGCTAGGCCGTGTGTCACACACGGTCAAGACACACGCCAGTATGTCTACCTGTGTGGACAAAATAAATTCGTTTCCTTGCCTTATTTCTCACTCAAATTTTCCAACAACCTACACCAATACTTGCAATCATATACCAACTAATACAAACATTATTCCTCGAGTGAAGGGAAAATCCTCGTTTAATTGGTGCGAGTTGATTACTCGATTGATCTTATGTGATGATAGTTTAATTTTAGCCATATTAAATGCTAAAGCAAGGTTTTCTTTGCAAAACAGAGAAGCTTAGAAATGCAATAGTGAATGGTAATCTAAATGAGTTTAGAGTGAGTTTACTTATGATGTTAAATTTCAGATCGGACATGACTCCTGTTATTATTGTTATTTCAAGATAGAATTTGCATATTGATGAATCCAGAATTTATGCTGAAGTCTTTGGTACGAGGCTTAATAGTAGCACGTCTATTCATTGAAGAATAATAAAATGAGCAGTTATATGAGTAGATGTTCTGGTGTTTGAGTATGTATCACAATATTTTCGAGTTTTTGTTTAGATGTCTATTTGTTATCAAGTAAGCCGAAATCAAGTATATGTAGGGCTAATACAGTCAGTGATGGTATGTGAGTGATGATGAGATAGAGTTACCATAAGTTTCGTATCGGGATTGTTATAATTTCCGAAAAGGAAGATGTTACTTGGATTATGGCTAATTGTTAGGCAAAGATCCGTATGATCATTTCAGTGTGAGTAGAGTTCTCATGACCGATTACTGAGTATATGTATTTCGGAAAGAGTAATTTAGATTTTGACGATGTACTCCGACACTGGGTATTAAAGTTTAAAGGTTATTGGAAAGAGATATACGAGGTTAAATCGATTTGTGATTCTAGCAAGTTAGTGAAAGTGTTTCATGAGATTTGGAAGCAACTTCTTCTGGTAAGATTTTCGGGACGAAAATCCCTGAAGGGGGAGAGAGTTGTAACAACTCAATTTTGGGTCTAGTTAAAATAGTAGTTTCCGGACCACAAATCTGAAGTCAAAAAAATTATTTTATTAATTTTTTTAAGTTTACAGTATGATGGAATTATTATGTGAAAATTTCGTAAAGTAATTTTACCGTTTGAGTGCTTAATTTGATAAAACGATTAAATTGCATAAAGTGCGAAAGTTGCATTCTAATAGCTAAATGTATTAAATAGCTATAAAGTTTTTAGTGGAAGTCCTTATGTGGAAATTAGCCCATTAATAAGTTAGTGGAAGATATTTGTTTGGTATTTTTGAAATTAGTTAGAAACTAAAAAGGTAAATTGGTAATTAAGTTAAAATGATATAATAAGACAAAAATGCTAACGTCATCATCTTTATGTTTCTTTCTTCCACCGAAATATGTTTCTTTCTTCCACCGAAATAAAGAAAAAAAATGGGTAGCCATGGATGAGCATATAGTCGGCCAAGCTTCTATGGCTCATCTAGGTACGGTTTTTGTCATGTTTTTAATTATTTATATGTTTTCGAAGTCGTGGTAACTCGATTTAGCTATCCCGTACCTTCGTTTTCAAAACTGTTAAGGTTTGTTAATTTTTCCATTGTTGATAAAGTGTGTATTTTGATAATTGATGATAGAAAATACATTCTTGTTGTTAGATAAACAACATTTGTAAAGTGATTTTTGATAGAAATGTCGATTAGGGGCTAAATTGAGAAATGTGATAAATTGTGTGGTAAAAGTGTGAATATGTGAAATATGTGGGCTACTGTAAGTATGATAAATATTCGACTAGGCATGGGTAGTAAATAAATTGAATGAATTTCATTTTACGAGCCTAGGGGAAAAAGTGTAAATGTTATAAAGTATAGGGGTAAAAAATGTAATTTTACCAACAATGTGAAATTGGGCTAATTTGAGTAGCATGATGAATAAATAAATTAAATGTGTTGTTATAGATCAAGGAAGATGAAATTCAGAATTAGATCGGGGAAAAGCAAGATAACCGAGTAATTGATTTATTTCGACGTTTCATACTGAGGTAAGTTCGTATGCTAATAAGCATCAAATTTGATATGTTTAAATGCTTAATCGATATCATGTATTATTTCACATGTTATTATTGGATCATGAATAATATAAAAATACGAGATTGTATTGAAAGATCAAATTAAGAGAAATGCAGGGCTGAGTAGGATTGAATTACGACATGTGATGAATTGACGGTAAAGACCACGGTTGGACCATGGCAATATGTGTAACCGTGTAAGACCATATCTGGGATATGACATCGACATTGTTATGTGAGCCAGTGTAAAATCAAGTTTGGGACATGACATCGGCATTATTATGTGAGTCAGTGTAAGACCATGTCTGGGACATAGCATCGGCATCGATATGTGAGCCAGTGTAAGACCATGCCTAAGACATGACATCGGCAAGTATTTCCATGTAAAACCATGTCTGGGACATGGCATCGGTATGAGATATCATTTAAGACCATAGCTGGGCTATCGACATCGATTTGAGATTTCGTGTAAGACTATAGCTGGGCTATTGGCATCGATATGAGATCTCCATATAAGACCATGTCTGGGACATGGCATTGGTACGATCCATTATGTATGAGTTTTCCCGAGTATCCTTAGTATCCCAAGTGGTTCAACGGGTGAATCCAAAGATTATGTCAAAGAAATGACAAGGTATGATAATGTTGAAAGGGTACAGGTATATACGCAAAATTCACGAGTAATGAATTTGATGTATATAGGACATTTGGTAAGAGTGTAAATGAGTAAGTCATACCTATGAAAATGATCTTGTGATGACCTTGTGATTATAGGTCTATGCTTGTGGTGTATAAACAGGTGATAAATTTGATTGATGATCATGTGTGAGGCTTTTAGGCCAAATTAAATTGAGACATGATAAGTTTAAGTTTTGTTGTTGATGTATAGGTTAAATTCGCCAATGAATGGCATGTAAATATTTGATAATGACTAGCTATTGGAATGGCTAGTTAAGGATATGCTTTGGTGTTATGTATGATTAAATGGATGTTAATACAAAGAAATCATGAAAGAGTAAACTTAGCAATAAAACAGTTCTGGACAACAGCAGTTGTATAACTTTGAAAAATCACCAAAAATTATGGAAATTTAATTAGAGGTCTAATAAGATATGAAATTAAATATTATTGAGTCTAGTTCACATAGAAGAAATAGTGTAAGAAAAAGAATTTCATATTATGATATATTTGAATTTTTGTAGGACAGGGTTAGGATGATTTAGGAATCCGCTTTTCTGACTTTAGAAAATCATTAAAAATTGCATAAAAATAATTACAATTTATAATTTATATGTTTGAAATTATTAATGAATATATTTTCATAGAATCAAACAGTAACATCATCCAAGTCCCGTACGAGGAGATAATTAATTTTTAGTGAAGAAGGGTCGAAATTATCAAACAGCAGAACATGGACAAATTTAAAGAATAAACTATACTTATTGGCGAGATCAAAAGTTCTAGAAATTTTATGGTAAGGAGATATGTGAGTATAGTTTTAGGAAAAATTAGCAAAACTTAATTTGGAGTTCCATAGCTCAAGATATAATTAATTTAGTGACTATGACTCGCATAGACAGCTTGATATGAAAATAAGTGAATAGTGAAACTTTGTGCAATTATGATTGCATTATCTTGAGAGTATATTATGAAGATTGTTAAAAGCATGTTAATAAATTGTTTATTATTTACATGCCTACTTACTAAGTTATATACTTACTCGCTCTTCCTTTCCTTTTTCCTATAGTGTCACAGATGCTAGCTCGAGTTGGAGGTCATCGGAGATCCTATCACATTAACGAGCTATTGATGGGTATCAATGATTTTCTAGCATTTTAAGTCTATGGCATGTATAGGGTTTTGGTTATTTATGTATATGTTATTATGAGTTGGCCTAGAATATTGGCCTCGGCTAATTGAAGGTCATTGTTGTACAAGGCCATTTAATGTGGCCAATATTTCGTATGTTATAAGTCTATGATGAAGCATTACATGGATGTGCATGTTTGTTTGGGTTGGATGAGTGAATGTGTGATAATTATGTGTGGCAAATACTAAATGTGAATGGTTGAGTAAGTTATATGCTGTAATTAGATAAGTGTGTGTGTGTGGTTGTGCATGATGAATGTGATTTATAAATAGTGTATGAATACCATGGTGTGGTTATTGAGATGCCTAAAAACGCCATGTTTGTGTTGATAAACTTGGTATGGGTTTGCAAGTGTGTTTGGATGGAAAAAGGCTTGGTAAATAGCCTAACTATCCTCCACATGGATGGTCACACGGCCTAGCACCCGAGCGTGTGACATGGCCGTGTGACCCTAAATGGGTGATGACGCCATAAACAGAGAGTTAGACGGGTGGAGGACACGGGCGTGTCCTGAGCCACATGGGCTTGTGTGACCGTACGGCCTGCCCACACAGGTGTGTGACTCTCCAAAATATGAAAATTTTCTTGGTGTCTCAAAAGTTTCAAAAGTTCTCGGTTTAGTCCCTAACCACCTCTAATGTATGTTTTGGGCCTCATAGGCCCTTATAAGGAACTTTAAGATAAAAATTGAAAAATTTTAAATTTTAATGAAATTTTATGACCTAGAAATGTTTGTGTAACACCCCTTACCCGTGTTTGACGCTGGAATATGATACGAGGCATTACCAGAACACACACATGCAATCGTACAAAACCGAGACATAAATTTTACATCCAAATTAAAATTTTAAAATTTCTTCACTAAGTCTCTGATATGGACCTACGAGGCCTAATACATACTATGGAAGTGGTCGGGGACTAAACCGAGAACTTTGGAAAACGTTGGAAAATTTCTTGAAAATAGGGGCATACACCCATGTCCAAGGCCATGCCTTTCACACAACCATTCACATGCCACATTTATCACATCAACATCATGCACTAATTCATCCACACACATATGCAAGCATGCTCATTCATGAATTGCATCATTTTAACTTATAACATAACTAATAATAGCTACATTAAATGGCCTTATACAACAAAGACCTTCAAATAGCATAGGCCAATATTTTAGGCCAACTCATAGTAACTTATAAACAATTAACCAAGTCCCTATACAGGCCATAGACTTATAAATACTTGAAAACCTTTTTATATCGACCAATACCTTGATAGTGTGATTGAGTCTCCGACGATCTCTAACTCGAGCTAGCATCTATGATACTATAGGAAAAAGGAAAGAAAGGGAGTAAGCATTATAGCTTAGTAAGTATGCAAATAATAAGTAATTTATTAATATGATTTTATAAATCTTCACAATATATTTTCAAAATAATATAATCATTACTACACATAGATCCACAATTTACTCAAGTTCAAAACAAGCTGTCTATTTGAGTCACAGTCACTAAATTATTTATATCTGGAGTTACAGAACTCCAAATTAAGATCTGCTAATTTTTCCTGAAACTAGACTCACATATCTTCTTACCATAAATTTTTCAGAATTTTTGGTTTAGCCAATAAGTACAGTTTATTCTTTAAAGTCTCCCCTATTCTGTTATCTGATAGTTCCGACCACTCTTCACTAAATATTAATTATCTCCTTGTACAAGATTTGAATGATGTTTTTGTTTCTCTTGAACTAAACTCATTAAGGATTTTAAGCATATAACTTACAACCCATAATTATTTTGGTAAAACTTTTAATGATTTTCCAAAGTCAAAACAGGGGATTCCAAAATCAATCTGACTCTATTCCACAAAAATTCAAATATCTCATAATATGAAAATTTTTTTCTTACATTGTTTCATTTATGTAAAATAGACTCAATAAGATTTAATTTCATATTTTATTCAACCTTTAATTCGATTTCCACAATTTTTGGTGATTTTTCAAAGTCATACAATTGTTGTTGTTCAAACTGTTTTATTGCTAATTTTACTCTTTCATAAATTTTCTTTGTATTTTTGTATTAACTCCCATAGTAACACTTACCCATATCAACCTTACCAAAATTCGATCACATATCGAGCATATTTCTCATAAGTTTACACACACATACCTGCACTTATTCATCACTTAGTCATATTTGTTTACACTTAATTATTTCTCATTGAACACATCGGAGTATTAATGGATACATCGGGATGTTTCACATAGTGCCACACTTGTAGCCAAAGCTACTTCATTTCACAAGTTTCACATAGGCTCGTTCTCGAGCTAGTCACATTTAGCACAATGCCATGGACTTATTTCACTTAGATGCCATGGTCTTATTTCACTTAGCATAATGCCATGGACTTGTTTCACTTAGGTGCCATGGACTTGTTTCACTTAACACAATACCATGGACCTATTTCACTTATGTGTCATGGATTTATTTCACTTAGCACAATGCCATGGACTTATTTCACTTAGATGCTATGGACTTGTCTCACTTAGATCCTTAGTGACATGTCACTTGTATCCATTTATATTCCTAAGGTTCAACTGGGAAATTTCTCACTTATTGCCACTTTGTAGAATACATCAAATAGTCATTCAATATTCAGCCATACATCATAAAATATATCAAAATATTAAAACGTAAATAAAATGATGCATTATTTACATATAAACTTACCTCGACCCGAAAATGACAAACGGACGTATTCAACATTTTCTTTGATTTTCTCCCGTTCTAAGTTTGAATCTCATTTTTCTCAATCTATAACAACACATTTAACTCATTTTTTCAATATAAAACTCAAATTAACCCAAATTCACATTTTGGAAAAAAAATTACATTTTTACACATAAACTTTGTCATATTTACACTTTTGCCCTAGGCTCGTTAAATAATTTTTATTCAATTTCTTACATTTTAGGCCTAGCCGAACCATTTTCATAACTATAGCAGTCCACAATTTGCATTTATTCACACACCTACACGCATTTTACAACTTGTTACAAACTAGTCCTTTTAGGCATTTTCACCGAAAATCACTTAGTAAAAGTCGTTTCTCTAACCATAAACATGCATTTTCTATCCTTAAACAAAAAAATACACACATATTCATCTTGGGTCAAAACCCTAGACTTTAATCATATCTCAAATTAGTGGTAGAAATAGATAGATCTTGTTACGAGGATTTCAAAAACGTAAAAATCATTAAAAACGGGGCTAGAACGGACTTACAATCGAGCTTGGAAGCTTGAAAAACCCTAGCTATGTCTTCTCCATGCAAGTTTCGGCCATGGGGTAGAAGATGAGAAAAATTTGGCTTTTAATTTGATTTTTAATTCATTTAATCATTAAATGACCAAAATGCCCCTAACTTAAAAATATTCTATTTCACCCATTTCATGTCCATTTTTGTCCAATAAATTAACCAATGGTTTAATTTCCATTTAAGGACCTCCAATTTAAAAGATCATAGCAATTGGACACCTCTAACATATAGAACTCAATTTTTGCACTTTTTACAAATTAGTCCTTTTGACTAAATTGAGTGTACAAACGTCAAAATTTTTGTACGAAATTTTCACAAAAGAATTTTATAAAATTGTTGAACATAAAAATATAATAAAAATAAAATTTTCCCTTGTCAGATTTGTGGTCCCGAAACTACTGTTCCGACTAGGCCTAAAATCGGGATGTTACAGTTTGTATGCATGTGTTTGAGTCTGGTAACGCCTTGTATCCTATTCCGTTGACGGACGTGGCTAAGGGGTGTTACATTAATCTCATAATTTCTCATGTCAGACATTTTATCCATTGAATTATTGAAATATCGATGGATACTCATGTAGTACACATAAAGTGTACAAAGTTGTAACCGTCAACTCATAATCAAGGGTACCCATCAGGGCACTTAATTAGGGAGCACACTCTCGAGCCACATATCAAGATGTTTAGATGAGCCATGTAACACAACACTTATCCGGGCTAAACAGGAAACTTTTAAGAACTTTGATCAGGGAGCTCATAGAGCTTAACAGGTAACTCCGAAGAGTTATTATCAAGGAGCAGCGGATAGTGTAACAGGGAGTTCAAGCGAGCCATGTCAGGAAGCTCATAAGAGCCTATATTAGGACACTCATGAAAAGCTGCGTTTGTGTCCACAATAAATGCTGGATCACAACTGATTGAATCATGTAACAGGATGCTCACAAAGAGCTGCGGTAGTGTGCAACACATGCAGAATCACCACCGATCAGGATGCTCTCAGGAACTATATAACAGGATGCTCAAGAAGGCTTTTAACAGGATACTCGTCTGAGCTATAATGTCCACAACATATGCATGACTATAATCAATACGGGAAATATTGTATCAATCGTATTTCATTATTCAAACGGGACTTATCATTTTTTGATAAAAAAATCAAGCTTATGATAAATTTTATACATTAAACATTTATATAATTCACATAGTTACAACATTCAATTTAAATATAATGATATGCATAATTAAGTTACACAAACTTATCTCGAGAGTTGTTCGTACTTAAACGTCTGCTAATCCGACATCTTTTCCTTTCCTCGGTCTAACTTCAAATTTGAGTTATCTGAATCTATATAAATGAATTTAATCATCAATTTAATACAAATCATATTCAATTGGATTCAATTTACATACTAGGAAAAATTACCATTTTGCCCTTATACTTTTCATAATTGACAATATCGTCCCTAGGCTCGGAAAATAAAATTCATACAATTTAATCCTTATTCCAAGCCTAGTCAAATTTTCTATATAACAATAACAATCCTTATATTTCACAAAAATAAAAAAAATTTTTAATGAATTTTACATCTTTACAACATAGTCCTTAATTCCCAATTTCATCAAAATTCTCTTTGTAATAGTTGTTTATCTTTCAACAACCTTTCATTTTCTACCATAAATTTCAAAATTTTAGCATCTTCATCCATGGCAAAATTTCTATACTTTGATATCTTTGTAATTTAATCTTCAAAATAGATAGATTAAGCTATACTGATCTCAGAAATATAAAAATTACTAAAAACGAGACAAGAATTTATACCTAATTAAGCCAAGAAAGCTTGTTTTCTCTTTGTAACAGCCCAATTTTGGGCTTAGTCGGAATAGTGGTTTTGAAACCACACATCCAAAGTTGATAAATTATTTTTATATTATTTTATGTGTTATAATACAATGATATGGGTGCATGAAAATTTTGGCGAATTAATTTTAGCGATTGGAACCTTAATTTCGAAAAAGAACTAAATCGCATAAAGGGCAAAAGTTGCAATTCACAAGTAAATGGTGTTAAATAGCTAGAGAGTCATAATTAAGAGGCTTTAAAGAGTAATTTCACCCCTTTTTGAGTAGGGTGGCCGGCCATGAGACATGAAATAAAGAAAAGTCAAAGAGTTGGTAAGTTTTGGTAACTAAATTGATAAAATAATGCCTAAATTGCTTAGCCTTCATTTTTCTTCATTTTTGGTCTTCTTCTTCACTAAAAATATCAGCATAGTAAGGGGGTTTTGAAGCTTAAATTTTAGCCAAGCTAATTCTCTTGCAACTAAGTGATTCTCATGGTCTTTCTTAATAATTTTTGTATATTTGAGACCTTTGTACCATGAGCTATCTAATGAGAGGACTATTTTGCAATTTGGTTGAAAGTTTAAGGAGTCACCATGAGAGCATTTATGTTGTTAACTGAAGTTTTATAGAAGAAAATGAATCTTGGTTAATGAATAAACAACTTTTGTGAAGTGGTGTTCATGAAAAACACCTAAAATGGACCCTTTTGTAAATGTTAGAAATTATGTAGTAATGTTGTGAAATAATGGAAATGTGGAGTTGCTACTAGGGTAAAAAGGGTTCGGTTAAGCATAAGAAATGAAGAAATTTGAAAAAAAAATCAAATTTTGAGTCTAAGGGCAAAATAGTCATTGTGTGAAAGTCTAGGGGCAAAATGGTCATTTTGTAGAGTCATAAATTGTGGAATGTATGAATTGTTATGATGATTAAAATTAGTGAATTTTTATTATTATAGATCAAGAAAGACGAAAAATTGACCTTGACCGAGGGAAAGGCAAAGTTACGGACTAAATAAAAAAGTTCAGCATTTTGTACCGAGGTAAGTTTATATGTGAATAATGTTTTATTTCAAGTTTATGATTATTTGTTTTGTTAATCGTACCATGTGGGAAATTATGTGAAGTGTAAATGAATATGTATCGACAAGTGTTGACAAGTGTTAGAACCCGATTGAACCTTAAGAATCGAATAGGATACGAGTGACATGTAACTAGGAAACCCAATGTATAAGTGATTAAGTGTTTTCTAGGTGCTGGTATAGTACGACTACTAGCGGCTAGGTAATCTTGCATTTGTTGCGGGTACTTGTCATCTTGTGAGTAGTTACGTCTGACCGTCAGCTTGTGTGAGCAGACCCGTGAACAGCTCGATAATGAGCATCTAAGTGATAAGTGTTAAGTGGTAGCCTCGGCTACAATAAGTGTGGCACTTATGTGCAAACCTTTCCATGTATCCTCTAGAATTCCATGTGGTTCAACGGGAAATGAAATTGTTATGATTAAATGTATATGACTAGGTTATGAGATGATGCATATGTTGGTTTATGTTTAAAGTGTATATATTATGTGATATGTGTTCATCGTGTTAATTTGATCAAGTGGTAAGGTTAAGTGAGTAAGTGATGAATAAACTCTCTTTGTGGCTAAGTGAACTTAGTGTACGTTATGATTAAGTACTATAAGCATTAATTTTCTATTATTTACATATAAACTTACTAAGCTTTATAACTTACTCTTTTTTTTTTCCCCCATTTTCCCTTATAGGTTCGTCAAGCTAGCTCGATGCTCAGTGATCATCGGGAAATCCCATATACACTATCAACCATTATTTTGGTATTTCGTTTGAAACACTTAAGATTATGTCATGTATAGGTAGTCTATTCATTTTGTCATGTGTCATAGTCCTTTGGCCAAATGATTGGCATATAGTTGTTGATAGCCATTTTGTAAAATGTCACTTGAAATTGGCCAAAATTTACCAAGTTTACCTTAATAAGTTATTTGTGATTATGGGGTGCAAATGTTGCATGTGATGCATGGATGAGTTTTGTGTTTAATATTGAGTATGTGATGGTGAAATCAATGTCATTAATGTTATTATGAGTGTTTGGAATGTTATGAGAAGTGTTTGTGATATTGGTGTGTACATTCAAGTGTTTCAGGGTGGCAAAAGGCTTAGTAAATAGCCTTACTTTTTTTTCCACACGGGTAGACACACGGGCATGTGTCTAGGCCATGTGTGACACACGGTCTACCCCACGGGCGTGTGGATAGGCCGTGTGTCCCTTGCACCTTAGGTTGGAAAAATTAAATGCCCAGTAGTAAACACACGGGCTAAGACACAACCGTGTGTCTCAATCGTGTGGGAGGCATGGCTTAGCACACGAGCTTGTGCCACGACCGTGTGATCTTAAATGGTTGTTGACGTTAGAAACAGAATGTCAAGGTTTTTGCACACGGGTTGTGACACGGGCGTGTCATGGCCATATGAGGGACACGGGCTGACCACACGGGTGTGTGCTAGGCTGTGTGAAAACCCCTGTAGGTTCGATGTTAGAAAATAAATCCACACGGATGAGGGGCAGGGGCATGTCCCTAAATACTTAGGCCGTGTGTACCACACGGGCCTTCAGTACGGCCATGTCTAGAGGGCGTGTTGCCCATCCACACGGGTGTGTGCGCTGCTTCTAGTAGTTTTTCTTGAAATTTTTCTTAGTATCCAGAATGGTCCCAAATTATTTCTAAATCATGTTTTAGGCATCATTGGTCTATATTAAGGACCGTAAGACATTGTTTGAAAAGTTTTAATTTGGGATGAAATTTTATGACTCAGAAATGGATGTTTGCATGTGTTTTAGTAAGGTAATGCCTTGTACCCTATCCCGGTGTTGGAAATGGGTAAGGGGTGTTACAGTATTTCCTAGGGTTTTCATAGAAATTTTGGGGAAGAAGATGATATATTCACATGATATTTCTTATTAATTTATTTATCATCTTTAATTATTCTCATTTCCAATTTAGTCCTTATCCTTTTCTAGATTTTCCATGGATGAATCACCAGAAATATCTACTAACTTTTTTTTAATGGTCTAATTACCATATAAAGACCTCAAGTTTTGAATTCTATAGCTATTTAATCCTTCTAGCTTCTAGATTTCAACTTTTGCATTTTATACAATTTGGTCATTTCTATAATTAATCATGAAATTGGTAAAATTTTCTTATCAAAATTTTCATACTTATTTCCTATCATAATGTAAATCATGAAATTATATTAAAAAAATATTCTTTCTGACTCGGATTTGTGGTCCCAAAACCACTATTCTAATTTCACTGAAAACATGTTGTTACATTCATAATTCTTTAACAGAAGTTTTAAAATCTAAGGTATATCTGCAGTTTTCAAACAACAGTTCAAACGTTGGCTATTTCCTAAATGTTTACAATCTACAGTTCATCTAAAGTCTCAAAAGTAATAGTAACTATAGTTGGACCGACATCAGAGTCTTGGATTCAATTTCTTGCATTTTTTTCAAAATCTTGTGGCATGGTTTTACCCAAAGTACCCATTTAATGCATTCACGTAGATTCACTCAAATTTCCACAGTTCGAGTTTAGGAAAACCTAGGCTTGGATACCACCAAATGCAACCTCCCCAACCCGACTTAGACGTTAGGCCTGAATTGTAACACCCCTTACCCGTGTCCAACACTGGGATAGGGTACGAGACGTTACCTGTAACGCCCTCTTACCCGAGACCGTTGCCAGAGTCGAGCTTGAGGTGTTACTAAACTTATTTCATCACTTTTTAAATTTTAAATCAACTAATTAAATTTTCGTAGCAAGCTGTCTTTCTTCGTCATGGTCGCTTAAAAAATCATATCTCGAGTTACGAAACTTGAAATCAAGATCTGTAAATTTTCCCTAAAACTAGACTCATATATCTATCTACTAGTTGTTTTCTAGAATTTTTTGTCAAGCCAATTAGTACAGTTTATTAGTTAAATTTACCCCTATTTTAGAACTTGACTACACTGACCTCTGCTTACTATGAACCACTTTTCTCTCTGTAAAAAATACATATGGCTATACCATTTGTTTCTATTAAAACTAGACTCAATAAGGATTCTGAAAATATAAAGTACATCTCCTAATTATTTTTGTAAAATTTGTAGTGAATTTCCAAAGTTGGAACAGGGGATCCAGAAATTGCTCTGGCCGTGTTTCACTAAAACTCAAATATCTCATAACATATAACTCCTTTACCTATTTTGCTTCTTCCATATGAAAGTAGACACATTAAGCTTCAATTTAATATTTAATTCATCACCTATTTCGGTTTCTACTATTTTTAGTGATTTTTCAAACTCACATCACTGCTGTTACAACATTCTATTTTATGACAAATTTTCACTTTTCTATGGAAATTCATGAACTATTAACACTTTGAACATACATGGTCTCATACATGATCTAAATTAACCATTCCAAGGACTAATCATTATCAGGCATTTTCTCAACCAAACCACAACCATATCGCAAGATTAATTACACAAAACAAGTATATTGCTATACATGCCATATTTGAGTTATACAAGCCATTTTACCAAAATAGTTCTTCGGATAGTGTGAACGAGCCTTCGACCTATCCCGGTTCCTGAGTCGGCTTGTCCAAAACTACAATGAATGAAAAGGAGGGAGTAAGCATAAATGCTTAGTAAGTTCACATGCAAATAACAAGTAACATAACAAAGCAATTCTTCCAAACAACACTAGCATGGTATCACCAAAACATATATCACATTTCTAATCATCAATTGTCATCTTACCACATTATTGATGTTGTATCAAGTTTCAACCCGAGGGTTAAGTACATACCTGTCCAAAGTATCCATTTCACAACACTTATCAAAATGATACTTGCCTCTTGAGTGTTCTTCCATTTCGCTAGAATTTTACCCGTTGAACACATCGGAATATAACTCGGATACATGGATAATTTGCACATAAGTGCCACATATGTAATCAAGTAACCATGTAACCCGCCCATAAGCGAACTCGGACTCAACTCAATGAGCTCGGGCGTTCGCATCCATAAGTGAACTCGGACTCAACTCAACGAGCTCGGATGCCTAGTTACATCTCACGAACTCGGACTCAACTCAACGAGCTCGGACATTTGCATCCATAAGTGAACTCGGACTCAACTCAACGAGTTCGGATGCCCAACCATCCTAGTGACATGTCACTTGTATTCTAATCTATTCCCAAGGTTCAAACGGGATTTTCCTCAATCACACATTTCCCAGTCGTTCTCCTCGGAATATCGGAACCAATACGTTACTTGTATCTCATACTTATCAATTTAATCACATACTTTTCATACCAATACATAATATTTCACAAAGCATAATATTCATAATAACAAGTATCATATCATATAAATAGCATTAAATCACTTAAAATAGCAATTATGTTACATTATTTACACATGAACTTACCCCGATACCAAAATATGACAATCGGCCTATTCCTCGTAAACTTTGTTTTTCCCTTGATCACAACTTGAATCTCATTTCTCTTGATGTAAAATAACACATTTAGCTTATTTAATACTCACATTTATCAAAACGGTCCTTGACCCTAACTTTACCAAAATTACGAATTTACCCTTAAATTTTTGTATATTTACACTTTGACCCCAAGGCTCGGAAATTAAATTTTATTCCAAATTCTTATGTTTTAGGACATGCTGATCATTTATTTACCATTAGCAAGCCCAAATTCCAACTACAATATGCACTTATGAACAATTGGTAGTTTTACCGATTAAGCCGTTCTACTCGTTTTTACTCAAAACTGAGTAGCACAAGTTGTATAACATAATCCGAAACCTCATATTCTATCATAAAACATGAAAATACACAAATTTCACCTATGGGTATTTTTCCAAATATGAACCCTAACTCAAAATATTGCTAATATAAGCTTTATCGAGCTACCGGGATCACAAAAATATAAAAATCATTAAAAACGGGGCTTGGATGCACTTACTGTGAAGCTTGAAAGTTGAATAAACCCTAGCTATGGTGGAGAGAAAAATTTGGCAGAACCAAATGAAGAAGATGATCAATTTTGTGTTATTTTTCCCATTTTATTCCATTTAATATCCAAATGACCAAAATGCCCTTCCTTACTAAACTTTCAAAAATTCCACCCATGTCCAATTTTTGTCCATAAACTTAGAAATTGGTCAAATTGCTATTTAAGACCTCCTAATTAATATCCCAAGTCAATTTCATACTAAAAAATTCTAGAATGCAAATTTTGCAGCTTATTCGATTTAGTCCCTAATTTCAAATTAAGCACTTTATGTATAGAATTTCTTCACGAAATTTTCACATAATCATGCCATCATATCATGAACCTCAAAATAATTATAAAATAATTATTTCTATCTCAGGTTTGTGGTCACGAAACCACTATTCCGATTAGGCCCTAATTTGGGATATTACATTACCTTTCAAAAATACGTGCAACCATTCAATCTAAACTCATGGAAATGCGTTCCAATTTAAAAATTTTTCAAATACTGTCTTACAAACCCTCACTGGGCCTACGAGGCCAAAAACGTGGTTTAGAAACAACCCGGGACCATTTTGGTCACTTAAGAAAACTTTTTTAAAAACTAGTAAAAATAAGGTACACGCCCGTGTGGAAGGGCACCACACCCGTGTGCCCCTGAACATGGCTTTGCTGATGGCCCATGTGCCTCACATGGCCTAAGCTCCTAGGGACAACCCGTGCCCCTTGTATGTGTGGATTTATTTTCTAACATCGAACCTATAGGGGTTCTCACATGGCCTAGCACACGCCCGTGTGCTCAGCTCGTGTCTCTCACACGGCCATAACACGCTCGTGTCGCGGCCCGTGTGTAAAAACGTTGACATTCTATTTCTGACATCATCACTCACACGGCCATGGCACGCACCCGTGTGCTGGCCGTGTCCTCCACACAGTTGAGACACACAACCGTGTCTTGTGCCCATGTGGAACATTGATGGGCATTTAATTTTTCAACTTAAGGTGCAAGGGACACATGGCCTTATCGCATGCTCGTGGGTAGACCGTGTGTCACACACGGCCTAGACACATGCCCGTGTGTCTACCTGTGTGGACAAAAATAGGCTATCTACCAAGCCTCTTTGCCACCCTGAAACAATTACAAAGGCATACTCAAACGTACCATGTCTAAAATACTCAACCAATAGCCATAATTTGGCATCCACACAACTTAATATGATCATTCTAAACAACCATCATACAATTACCCTAACAATTGCATTCATCAAACCACTTTGCATAATCATGAAACATCAACATTTCATTCATTAACCAATGACAGTTATCAGCCAATACTTTTGGCTTTATACAAAATGTAGTATTTCAAATTCAAGCCAACACATTTGGCTCCCAAAATAATATGACACAACCCATGCCTAGTTTCTATACATGCCATTTCTCAAATTACTTAATTCTAACTATACCAGGTGATCAAGCCGATAGTGTGAGCAAGGCCTTCGATGTCCAATGATCCCCAAGCTAGCTAGGCGGCACTAAAGGAAAATGGAAAAGAGAGGGGTAAGCATAAAGCTTAGTAAGTCTATATGCAAACATTTAATACCTTAACTATGCATTGAATAATAAAAATGCAGCTCAACTATACCGATACTTCTAAAACATGAATTCACTTACTCATCCCACACCTTACCCAATATCTTCAATACCATTTTTACGCACAAAGCTCATCTCATTAATATTTACATTTTCTACACTTATTTACCACCACAACACTCGTGAATTCTGTTTAAGTGATTCCACAACATACACATCCATGCACTAAACCATATAAGATAAATTCGCACATAACAATTCATAGTAATTTTAATAATAAGGTGGTTTCGCACTTAGCCCACCTTTACCGACAATTTACGGTGGTTTTGCACTTAGCCCACCTTTATTGATAATTACGGTGGTTTCACACATAGCCCACCTTTATCAATAATGTTGAATAATAGCGTACTTAGCCCACTAGTTTCAACTATCATACGGTGGTTTCGAACATAGCCCACCTTAATCTATGTTTTATGAAATTTTGCCCATACTCTCATTTCTCGTATTTCTATCCAATGACAATATCATTCAACTATATATTATATAAGGTAATTCTGAATGAAAGCATTAATAAAAAAGGTATCGTTTACATATAAACTTACTTCGATTTATAAAATGTAAAAACTCGATCAATCTCAATCTACGAGCTTGGTTTTTCCCTGATCTAAATTCGAGTCTTGTATTTCTTGATCTATATAAAAGTAAATTCACTAATTTTAATCATCAATTTAATCTAAACAATTCAAAAATCACAATTTGGCAAAATGACCATTTTGCCCCTAAACCTTGGCAAAATGACCATTTTACCCCTAGGCTCGGAAATTGATTTTTATTGAATTTTCTTATTAAACAAGCTTAATAAAACTCTTTTCACTCTTATAGCAGCCCAAAATTCCTATTATTTCACACACTTATTCTTTATTTTACAACTTCTACAACTAAGTCCTCTCTAAGTGTTTTCATATAAATTTCTTCACAAAAGTTGTTTATCAAACAACTATGATTCATTTTCTTTCATAAAAATCCAGCAAGCCACACTTATGCATTCATGGTGACTCTCTAAATTTTCAACCAAATTGCAAAATACACCCCTCAAAAGTTAGCCCATGCTACAAGGGTTCCAAAAATGTAAAAATCATCAAGAAAAGACCTTAAAGTCACTTACTTATGAGTGCTTGAAGTTGCAAAAAATTTAAGCTACTAAAACCCCTTCTAATGGCTGAAACTTTTGGTGGTAAGAAAGAAAACAAGAAAAAGATGAAGCTAGTCTTAGGCTTTATTATTAAATTGCTAAATATCTCACCTAATACCTAACTTTGACTTTTCTTCCTCTAATTGCTTCCCTTGGCCGGCCATGCCTAAGAGAGTGGGGCTATTTGTCCAACAGACCTCAAATTTTTGTTCTGTAGCTATTTGACATCAATTTCTAATAAAACACAACTTTTTCCTTTTATGCGATTTAGTCCTTTTTCACAATTAAACCTTCAATCGCGTAAATTAATTTACCAAAATTTTTATGCACCCTTATAAACATGCTATAACACATATAATAGTGCTAAAATAAATTTCTCAAACCTCGAGAAGTGATTTCAAAATCACTATTCTGACTAGGCCCAATTTTGGGTCGTTATATGAATTCAAAAGAGTACATCAGCCACCAAAATGGCCCAATAAGCTATTGCAGTTGTAATAGCTCGCTCATTGGAGACTCCATATTATGTTGCTATTTGGCATATAGTTGGTAAAGTTAAGGGTAAATTTGAGTAAGTAAAGTATTTGTTTTGGCTAAGTAGAGTACTCTGTGTGATTCGCCATTTGGCAAACTCTTAGTTTTGGCGAAGAGTTAGGTTTGGTGGACTCTTTTGTTAAGTATCCTCCCACCCCAGATATTTGGGCAAACTCATTATGTTCGAAATTTTATAAGTTTGTTTTATTGAATGCTTGATGATTTATTTAGCTATGTTGGAATTTAGTTGAGACTTAGCTAGAACCACACTAGAATATTGTAGATGATTTGACCTAAAACTTGTTAAGAGTGTTTAATCATAGAAATCAAGGGTGTTAGTGGAATTATCTGACTTTTTTCCACTAAACCTTGTCTCCAATGCATGAGTATATAAGGATAGAGTTGGCCATCATGAATTACCTTTACATCTTCTTCTTCCTTGAATTTCGCTATAATTTTCTAAGAAAACCTTAATGTAGAGTGTTTCATCAAAGAGGGTTCATAGAGTTTAGCTAACACCTATGTTTGTACCAACTTATTGGTAATTTCTGATGAATCCTTAGGTTATTATCAAAACAATTCACCTGTTTAACAAACTGCATGCATAGCCATCAGAATTATTCTTGAGGAAAGAAACTTCTCGATTCTAGATTATGTGACATTGATTCTTGCATCCATGATAATTTTTAATAGATTAATGATCTAATAAGAATAATTATATTTCTTTTAGCTCAAGAAACTAAAAAAGGTCCCAGTGATAAGGGTAAAAGACCTGTTATGTAGATCTGTACTAGAGTTTTTGGTGAGTTCCTTTTGACTTCCATGTGTTGTAGATTCCACTATATATAAATTATGTAAGGTAAGTAATCTCTCTTAGTAATGTACGAATGGTATATGTGTGAGTAATAATAATCCAGTGTCATTAGTATAAGTTTAGGGTTTAGGGTTTAGGGGCATACTATCGATTTTGGAAGGATGGGTAGTCACCCTCAAAAAGTCAATGTGAGACATCAAGAAAAGGCTCGAGGAAGTTGAAGGGGGACTCACTGGTGGGTTGCAATCAATGAAGAAGCAGCTCAGGGACTATGTGTGAAGTCTCTCAGTTTCGTTGAGAATAAGATGATCAGTATAGATGATGCCCTTGAGGCTATGATGGCGACATTGAAAAAGGAGATTGTGGAGCTAAAGGGTGAACTTACAATCTACAAGGCTCCTTTGGGTAATGGAGGGTTAGTTGCTGTACCCAAGCTTAGTGTGGATGTTCCCAAGCCTAAAAAAATTTAAGAGGACAAGGTCTGTAAGAGATGTGGACAATTTTCTGTGAGGAATAAAGTAATACTTTCGTGCCAAAGGCATCAGGGATGATACTACTAAGGTAAATACTATTGCTATGTATTTTACTGACGTTGTTTTGTTGTGGTGGTATCATAGGTCCATGGATGTGAGACATGATAAGACCGAATTAGAACTTGGGAGGAGTCCTAAAGGGAGTTCATAGTAAAATTTTACCCAGAGTATATTGAGGATGAGGCTTAGGTAAAGTTACATTGACTAACGTAACAAGGCACAGTTAGAGAGTATATGCTAGAGTTTAGTGAACTCATGCTTCATATCTTAGATATGGGAGAGAAAGAGGCATTCTTTTCCTTTATGGATAGATTGAAGCCATGGGTGAAGCAAGAGTTTCAACACAAGGGGTTCAAGAGCTTACCAAAGACATGATTGTAGCAGAATCTTTTATCGAGCAACGGTGGGGAACACAAAGACAAGCTTTCTAAGAATGGTGATGGTAAGGCTAAAAGCCCGGGGGAAAAGAAGAAGAGTGGACCTTTAACTTGCTTCCATTATGATGGTCTGCTTATGGTAAAGGATTGTCTGAAGAAGGCATCACTTTTTGCCATGGAAGGTGATGATAAGGAAACCAAGAATCTTGGCTCGACATTGGGTGGTGTCCAAGACAAGTCAAGCCATGGGCTGATGTTCATAGACATCATTGTGTCAGAAAATTGAATGCACTTGTTGACACAATTGCGTTAGATTTGTTCATGTCCAAATAGACTACACATGGCCTTGGGCTCAAATTTGATAAGGAATCAAGTTGGATTAAGACATCAATTCGAAAATCTTTGAGATAGAGGGTGTGGCAAAAGGAGTGGAACTTTGACTTGGCAGTTGGATTGATAAAGACACCATTAAGGTAATACCACTTGATAACTTTTTCTTTGTGGTTGAATTTAATTATTTTACCAGATTGATGTAGGTATTTTTCCTTCTAGCAATTACATAGTGATCTCAAAACTGAACCATCAATGTATCGTACAAATAAAAAAGAAATGAGGTATGAAAGGAAAGACCCTATCTGTAATGCAATTTTCTAAAGGAGTACATAGAGATGAAGTCTCTTATTTAGCTATCTTGAAGGCTGATGAAGTCCTTAAGCCAATTGGTAAGATTCTGAAAGAGGTGGGACAGTTGTTGCAGTCTTTTCAAGATGTGATGTTTGTCGAGTTGCCTAAGAAACTACTACTAAAGAGAGAGGTGGATCACAGGATTGAGTTACTGCCCAACATGGAGTTGTCGGCTAGATCTTCATATTGTATATCTTCATCAAAATTAGAAGAGTTACAAAAACAATTGAAGGAGCTTTTAGATGTGGGATTCATCAGATCATTTAAATTTCCATTTAGTATGCCAGTGTTGTTTCAAAAGAAGCATGGTGGGTCGTTGAGGATGAATGCCAATTATTGGGCCTTAAACAAAATCATTGTGAAGAACAAGTACCCAATTCCCCTTATTGTAGATTTGTTTCATCAACTTGGTAGTGGGAGATGGTTTACCAAGTTAAATTTGAGATCGAGGTACCATCAAATTTGAATAGCCGATGAGGACAAGCCAAAGACAACTTGTATGACACGTTATGGTTTTGTATGATTTCCTTGTGATACCCTTCGGAATAACGAATGCTCCAACCATATTTTTCACCCATATGAATAAGGCAGTTTAACCCTTCCTAAATCATTTTGTGGTTGTTGATCTTAACGGTGTTGTGGTGTACAGTAAGTCACTTGAGGAGCATGTTGAACATTTGAGATATGTGTTCCAAACCTTGCAGGAAATAAGCTATATGTCAAAGACGAGAACTACTCATTTGCCTAATGCGAGGTACCGTTTTAGGCCACATTGTGGGAGCTGGCAAGATCCAGACGGATGAGAGCAAAATTTGTGTAACGCCCTGAATTTGGGCCTAGAAGTATTAGGCCTTGAGCAAGGGAACAGTTAGGAGACTGCACATAAATATTTAGTTGTGCAAGAAAATAGCATAAATACATGGTTGCTTTAGTGGCTAAGTGAATTAGGAGTGTTTAAGGGTCTCTGAGAAGCCTTGGGTTCAAACCTAGGCTTTAGCAAAATTTTTAGTTTAAGTGAATAAAAACCCTTGGTTCTAGATAGTAGTTTCTTAAGTTATTGTGGATAACTTCTGATGCAAAGAGCCTATTGGCCTATTGGTAGGTGGTGTGTAGAGTTTTCTAGAGGTCTGAGGTTCGAGTCCTGTACTGCACTGTGGAGTGTTTATTTTTGTCACCTGAGCTGTGAGGTGGTGGAGTTTGACTGAAATGCTACAGAATTTGAATGAGGGAGTGATATTAGGAGCAAATCTTGGGGAGATAAGGAGGATTTTTAAGAGAATATTGTGGAAAAAAATAGAGGGTTTGAGTAGGAGAGAGTCTTAGTGCCAAAAGTGGACTCTACACTCTAGGATTCGGCTTTAGAAATATTGTAGGGGTTGTGCACGTTGTGGGGTTCTAGTTTCTCTCCATTTCAGTTTTTGGTTAACATCTTTGGTTGCTTTTTGCTACTATACCGAATACTATTAGGGATTTCAAGCTTTCAATTTTTGGGGTTGCCTTCGGTTTCACTTTTTCCTCCAGTTCCTTGTTAATCGGTTTCCCTTTCCTTCTTTTCTACTCTCTCCATCTATTCGTTCTCCTCCCTTTTTGATATTGCTCTTTTGGCCAAATATTTTATTTTCCTTTCCCTCTTTCAATCTCAACTGAATACACCTCCCTCTCCATTTTTTTCTTCCCTTTTTTTTTTTCCTTTTTGATTGGTAGACCAATTGTTTACGACTTTCTTCCCTCCCTATTCTTGGCCGACTACTTCCATGTTTTACTGTTAGTATTGTTATTTTGGTTCTGCAAGAGTTTCTGACAATCGGTAGGTACCCATTTTTTCCCCTTTTGTTTCCTTAATCTTTCTTTATGTCTACAACTCGGTTCTCTCTTACTTTTTCTAAAAAATCGAATCTTTCTTTCTTTTCTTCTTACATTCCCTGTTTGCGTTCCTTGACCCATCTTCAAAATTTGATGCTCATTGGATTTTAGTTATTTCAGTGGGTTGAATGACTGCAGGTGATTTGGAGGTAATCAAAATCTGTTTTCATCGTACAATAAAGGTAAGAGCATTACCTTGCTTTTGGGTAGGTCAAATATGCCTTTGATTCTGTAAGATTAATATTTGTGGGTTTAAGCCACGTATATGATCAATCTTGATTACTAAGATCCATGTTCATAATACAGATTTTGGGTAAGAAAGGTGGGATCGGTTTTAGCCAAGTGATCTTAGGGCAATAAGCCATAGTCATTTGTTCAAGGTAAGGGGTGATTGTCGGTTTAGGTTAAGTGCTTATGAACGCTAGTGATTGTAGGATTAACTGTAAGCCTTGAATGGATGTAGGCTCTGGCTGTGGACTGTTCACTCGGCATCATAAACATGTGTGTACTCACACTATTCTAACCGTAGATCGACAAAAGCCGAAAAGCTAAAAAATTGGTGATTTATACCACGCAAACGTGCGATCGTACGTGTGGTGAACCAAGCCTATAACATATGGGCGAAAGAATGTAAAGGCCACCATGAGCGGTCTTATGGGCTTAGGCCGTCATGGGCCACGATGGGCTAAAATGGGTCGTATGGGCCCAATGGGCTCGTGGGCCCCATACGGGTAAATCTCACGAGCATGTGGGAATAATGGACTCAGTTGTGTCGCACACATGGCTATGGTTATTTCTAGGCTGAGTGGGCCACACGAGCATGTGGGCCCAGATGGGCACATAATGGGCCTTGGGCCCATACACACTGATATGTATGTTGAGGTTACATAAGTCGCCCGAGATGACTGTGGACCTTCTAATGGTTTGGTAAGTGTGCCTAGACCCATTCTGATGAAAATGATCATTATGCCCTAGAGGTAACATGATTGATTTGCCTATGATGTATGACTGTGATTGAGTATGACATGTTACATACACGTATGTTATTATGACATGACATTCTGCATAGGGATGTGTTATTATAGACGAAGGAAGTGTTATGGCTTTTCGCCATCCTGATTATGGCTTTTAGCCATCCTACTTATGGCTTTTAGCCATCCTGGCTATGGCTTTTAGCCATCCTGTTTATGGCTTGTAGCCATCCTATTTACTGGTAGCTTTTAGTGCCGCAACCGGTACTAATCTTGGTGTGTTGGGTTGGGTGGGTTGATTTTATTCGCACATGGTGTGACTGGCGGGACGGAGTGGTGTGTTTGGCTGGATTAGGGGTGGGATTTCTGTTTGCATATCTGCTCTTTTATTGATACTGTATTGGGCTTAGGCCCACATGTATTCTGTTTCTGAATTTGTATTGGGCTAAGGCCCACCTGATACTGTGACTGTAATAGGCTTAAGCCCAGTCTGTTACTGCATACTGAATGTCTGGCTGAGTGTATTAAGGGATTACACACTAAGTTTTCATAAACTCACCCTTCTGTTTAATTGTACAGGTAATCCCCAGTGTTAGGCAATTCGGTGCTGCGAGGTGCTCGATGGTGGCCACACATCCGTACTGGTTTCCTATTAGTTTTGGATTTCATAAGTATTTCATTTAGGTTTTGATATGTAATAAGGCTCTTTTGGATTTTATCCTTAATTTGGTGTTATTACTCTGTTTTTATAAATTGCTAGATGTAGGAAAAAGACGAGTTTTTCAAAAGATAACTGTTTTCAAAGACACCACGTTTATGCAACTGTTTTCAAAAGATAAGCTTCCGCTATAATTAAAAAAGGTACTTTTGACAATAACACAAGATTTTCAATTATTCTTTTAGATCACACAAAGAGGCTAAACAAAGATTTGGCTTTTCAACTGATATCGCATTTTAAAATTAAATAACTCTTCAATGACGTGCGTTTTGGAAATGAACAACCCGTTTTGAAATCACTGTTTGACTAAATAATTTTGAGGTTTCCAATGTCATCGAGGTTTTTAGTTTCACACTCCAATGTGACACTGCCAGATTCGGCCATAATGTCTAGGCCAGGTTTGGGGTGTTACAATTTGGGCCATTGTTGATTGGGAAACAACAACTAATGTGATGAATTTAAGATCTTTGCTTGAGTTGACAAACTACTACCAGTGCTTCATCGAAGGCTACTCCAAAATCACTGCACCTTTGATGAACTTGTTAAAGAAGGGCAAGGTGTGGGATTGGGCTCCTCAATGTGAGATGCCTTTAACCAAGTGAAGTAAGTGATAACAAGAGAGCTCGTACTTGCTTTGCCAGGTTATTGAAAGCCATACCGGGTATGCACAGATGCATCAGACTATGCTATTGGGGGAGTACTGATGCAAGATAGGCATCTAATTACTTTTGAGAGTTGAAGGTTTAATGAGACAGAATAGATATATACAATCTAAGAAAAAAGAGATAACCAATATGGGGCACTGTTTTTGCACTTGAAGGCACTATTTATTGGGTTCCAGGTTTGTGGAATTCATTGATAATGATGCAAATAGTTATTTTCTAACCTAGAAAAGGTTGTCTTCCAAACAGGTTTATTGGCAGATTTTTCTAGCAGAGTTTGATTTTAGCATAGAATACAAGCCGGGGAGTGCCAACACTATGGCCAATACGCTTAGTTAAACGATGGATTTTGCGGTAATCAATCAGCCCAATAGCTCTTTATTGGAGCACATTCGAGAGGGATTGTCCCATGATCCTACAGCTAAAAATTTGATCAAGCTTATCTTTTGGAGGACTGCTACTATTGATCTTACATGGGTGATGATGTTGAGACCTATGTGAATACTTGTCTAGTGTGCCAATAAGACAATGTAGAGTTGAAGACTTTGGTCAGATTGCTACAACCTTTGCCCATTCCAAAGCGTCTACGAGAGAGCGTATTTATGGACTTTATTATTGGTTTGCCTAAGTCTGATGGGTTTTCGAGTATTTTTGTTGTGGTGGATGGGTTTTCCAATTATGGAACGTTCATTCTAACAACCAAGAAGTGTCTTGGTGATGAGCCAACTCGTTTGTTCATTAGACATGTGGTGAAATATTGAGAAGTGCCACAGTCTATCATCATTGATCAAGATGGGCATTTTACAGGTTGATTCTAGATGGAGTTGTTCAAGTTGATATGCTCAAGCTTAAACTTTTCCACTAGCTGACATTTGCAAAACCGATGGGCAAATTGAAAGAGTGAATGGGTTGTTGGAGACGTATCTTTAGCACTATGTGAGTGCCACACAAAAGGATTGGCCAAAATTGTTGGATGTGGCCCAATCTTCATATGACTTGCAATGAAGTGGGGCTACTAACCAAAGTCCATTTGAAATTGTGACGAAGTAGTAGCCACTCACACCCAATGTTGTTGTGACTCATTATATAGAACCAAATCCAACAACTTATCGTTTTGCAAAGGACTGGCAAGAGTAGAATGACTTAGCCAAAGCTTATCTGCACAAGGCAAGTAAGCGTAACAAGAAGTGGGCTGATCAGAATCGTAGGGCTGTGGAATTTTAGGTTGGTGATTTAGTCCTTGTGAAGTTACATTTGATTTTGTGCCACAATGACTTGCACAAAAGGCTTGTACGGTGGTATAAGGGCCCATTCCAAATTGTAAAGAAGGTAGATAATGTGGCCTACAAACTTGAATTGCCACCAAAACTTAAGGTTCATCAGATATTCCATGTCAGTATGCTTAAGCCATTTAATAAGGATCCAAATCGAGGCAAGTCTAAAAGAGCACCAATGTGGGTGAAGGTCTCCTACAATCGTGAATTTAAAAGCATCGAGGCAAACTGTGTGATTAAAAAAAAGTACTATAGGCCACGACATTAATACTTAGTTTGGTGGAAGGGACCTCTCGACAATGGAGTAAGTTGGGAACCTGCCGAGGCCTTATAGCAGTTCCAAGACAAGCTAGACTAGTTCAATGCGGAGGGCACGACGAGGGTGTCACTAGAACAAGTGAGGGAGAATGTAATAGGTTACGTATGAGAGCCCTCAACCATGACACAATTATATGATCCTATTCATTTATGTGCTTTAACCTGTATCATTGATTTTGGGGAGGCTCAACTATAAATAAAGGTCTCTCCTCCTCATTGGAATTCATTTATTAAATAATAGAATTCTTGAGAGCATTCACTCAAACATTCTCTCTTGTGTTATTGCTTTTTTGTGGCTTTATTCATCTTTCTAGTTCCTTCAACTTTTATGTTGCTTCCATCTTGCTTTTCGTTGGTGCCTTGGAGGAATTCTATTTGAATCCTCAATTGTTAGGGGTTAGGTTGACTTAGGCATTTCTGTAGCGAAAAATTGCCTAAGGCCACACGGATTGTGAGGCTAAAGTTCTAGCCCCGTGACAGCAGTACCATCAGTTTGTGATATTTGAGATGTGATTTATGGTGATGGAGAAAAAGTGATTTTTGTGATACCTCCGGTAGGGCAATGATATTGCAAATTGGACTAGAAAATCATGAGAAAACATGCTATTATGAATAAAAATGATATTACGGGTTAAGAGGGAGTATTTATATGAATAAGACTGTGTGATATTCTTTTGATTCTGAATTCTAGGTACAACAATAGCATGAGGATGAATTGTACATGTCGTGTTCAGTTGGCAAATAGTAAATGCCCTTGTGTTATGTAAATGGTCGTATTAACCTTGCCTGTGTCTTGTGAACGCCATTGGGCGTATTATGATATTAACATGTAAACCCTTTTGAAAGGTTTGGTATTATATTAAGCATTAATTGTAAGATTTATATTACACTCATTTAAGTTTGGGAACTCACTAAGTTCATATGAACTTACTCTATTATCTTTTTCCTCTCTAGCATGCTGACTAAAGGAAATACTTTCTGTTAAAGGGACTACGCCAGAGAATTGTTGTTATTGTGAGCCATCTTCTTAGTTTTGTATCATGCATGATTGTTTGGGGTGGCATGTAATTGTATTTTGGAACCAACATATATAAAGATCTATTATTTTGTCAAGATACTGTTTCATAAGAATCTTTATAATTTTTAATCTTTAGATTTAATCTAATATATTTTGTTCCATTAGATTTCCTGTTTTCACCTATACGCCCAACAGATTGAATATTATTTTAACTACCAATAATGTATATTGAAACTTTTGTGAAGTAATAGTCTATCATACGTTTTATACTCATAACCTATAAAGTTTTACAAAGTTTTCATAGAATGATTGTCCCAAAATTCTTTTGTTAAATTCTTTGAATTTAGGTTGTGGCACATCATACTCGGATCCAATTATTGATCTGGATAAGGTGTGTTACACTAGTTTTTAAAACAATCACATTACAACATTTGTTTGTTTTAGAAGAAAACTTAGTTTATTCTAAGGAAACTCATGAGCCATCAAAAACTAATTTAGATTAACCTTCCTATGTAACGATGACTACATTAAAAAACTTAGTTAATAACCAATTTTTTATTACTAAAAAATATTTATAATTTAGTAGCGGAGAATTGATATTTACTTAGTTTTAATAAAATATATGTTTTATACATAATTAATTAAAACACATGTTTCAACATTTAAAAAAAAAGATTAAATGTCATACATGCTATAATAAATAAAAAACCCAAATCCTAAGTCCCATGTCATAATTCAAAAATAAAACATTACAGTTTCAAAATCATAAAAATATCAAATAATAAACTTAAAGTATTTTAATAAATCAAAATCGAGTCAAGACCCTTCAGATGTCATGTCTGCGTCCTAACCTGGTGAGTTATCTTCAAAGATGGAAATAAAAGGGGAATGAGCTATGAAGCTTAGTGTGAGTTCCATCATAAGAAAACCAGTGTAGAAAAATAAACCAAACATACATTATAAAAATTTTCAGTACAATAACAATCATATAGTATAGTGAAAATTGATAGTTTGTTTGAGAATGCTTATGCGTGATGGTGCAAAGCAATTGCAATTTAACAGAAAAGAAAAGGTCCTACCCCACTGCTGCACTCCATAGTAAGAGTTCCTCAGAACTCTTTTAATTTAGACACTTCAGTTTGTGGTTGAACCACCAATGTTGCAGGTTAATATGTTATTAGTAGCTGTGAATACACAACGAGTTTGCAGATAAAAGCTGCTAGTAAATTTGTGGATAAATTGTAATAGCCTAAATTTGGGCCTAGTCGGAATAGTAGTTTCGGGACCACAAATCTGACGAGTAAAAATTTATTTTTATTATATTTTTATGGTATACAACTTCACGGAATGATTTCATGAAAATTTCATTCGAAAATTTTGACATTTGGGCACTCAATTTAGTCAAAAGGACTAAATTGTAAAAGTGCAAAAGTTGAGTTTTACATGTTGGAGGTGTCCAATTGTTATGAAATTTTAAATTAGAGGTACTTAATGGTAATTAGACCATTGGTTAATTTTTTGGACAAAAATAGACATGAAATATGTGAAATAGAATATTTTTAAGTTAGGGGCATTTTGGTCATTTAGTGATTAAATGATTAAATAAACAAAATTAAAAGCCAATTGTTTTCCATCTTTAACCCCATGGCTGAATTTCACAAGGGGAAACCATGGCTAGGTTTTTCAAGCTTCCAAGCTCAATTATAAGTCTGTTCTAGCCCTGTTCTTAATTATTTTTACGTTTTTGAAATCCTCGTAACAAGATCTATCTATTTCTATCACTAATTTGAGATATTGTTAAAGTCTAGGGTTTTGACACATGATGAATATGTGTGTATTTTTGTGTTTAATGGTAGAAAATGCATGTTTATGGTTAGAGAAACAACTTTTACTAAGTGATTTTCGGTGAAAATGCCCAAAAGGACTAAGTTGTAAAAGTTATACAATGTGTCATACAAGTGTGTTTTAATGGAAATTGTGGGCTGTTATAGTTATGAAAATGGTCCGGCTAGGCTTAAAGTACAAAGAAATTGAATGAAAATCGTTTTACGAGCCTAGGGGCAAAATTGCAAATATGTGAAATTTTAGGGACAAAAACATAATTTTTCCATAACATGATTTTTGGGTCACATTGAATAATGTGACTAATAAATAAATTAAATGTGATATTATAGATCAAGGAAAACGAGGTTTGGAACTAGAACGAGGGTAAAACAAGAAATTGATGAATAAGTCATTTTCACCGATTGTGCTACCGAGGTAAGTTTGTATGTAAATAATGCATCGTTTTTACTTACGTTATCATATTTTATTATGTTTTATGAAATTTGGTTGAATATTGAATGAAATTGTCAAGTATCAAAAAGTGAGAAATTTCCCGGTTAAACATTAGGAATAGAATAGGATACAAGTGATATGTCACTAGTGACTCAAGTGTGGTACTATGTGAAGGCCACCTTGAGAAGAGATAGCTTGATCAAAAGTGTGGTACTATGTGAAGGAAACTTTGTGAAGAAAGATAGCTTTGGTCACAAGTGTGGTACTATGTGAAGGCCACTTTGTGAAGAAGGTAGCTTTGGCTACAAGGGTGGTACTATGTGCAAGCCACCGGGTATCCGTTATTATTCCGATGTGTTCAATGGGAAATGACTAAGTGTAAACGAATATGACCATGTGATGAATAAGTGCAGGTATGTGTGTGTAAATTTATGAGCAATGTGCTCGATATATGATCGAACTTTGGTAAGGTTGATATGGAGTAAGTGTTACAATGAAAGTTACTATAAAGAAAACATGAAAAAGTGAAATTTAGAAATAAAACAGTTTTGGACAATTGTAGTTGTGTGATTTTGAAAAATCACCAAAAATGGTGGAAACCGAATTAGAGGTTGAATAAGATATGACATAAAATCTTATTGAGTCTATTTTCATATAAAAGAAACTGTGTAAGCAAAAGAATTTCATATTCTGAGATATTTGAATTTTTGTGAGATGGGGTCAGAATGATTTTGAAATCCCCTATTTTGACTTTAGAAAATCATTAAAAATTTTATAAAAGTAATTATGGGTTAGAATTTATATTTTTAAAATCTTGAACGAGTCTGTTTTCAAGAGAAACAAACAGAAACCTTATCTGAGTCCTGTACGATGAGATAATTAATTTTCAGTGAAGATGGGTTAGAACTATCAGATAGCAGAATAGGGATGAATTTAAAGAATAAACTGTACTTATTGGATAAACCAAAAATTCTAAAAATTTTATAGTATGAAGATATTTGAGTCTAGTTTTAGTGAAAATTGGATAAACCAAAAATTCTAAAAATTTTACAGTATGAAGATATTTGAGTCTAGTTTTAGTGAAAATTAGTGGATCTAAATTTGGAGTTTTTTAGCTCAAGATATAAATAATTTAGTGACTGTGACTCGAGTAGACAGCTTGAGATGAACATGAGTAAATAGTGAAACTATGTGCAATTATGATTGTATTATCTTGAGAACATATTGTGAAGTTTTATAATAGCATGTTAGCAAATTACTTATTATTTTCATACCTACTTACTAAGCTATAATGCTTACCCTTTCCTTTCATTTTTCCTATAATGTCACAAATGATAGCTCAAGTTGGAGGTCGTCGGAGATTCTATCACACTAACAAGTTATTGACTGGTATTGTATCAACGATTTTCAAGTATTTTAAAGTATATGGCATGTATAGGGACTTGATTATATGTGTATATGTTATTATGAGTTAGCCTAGAATGTTGGCCTATGCTATTCGAAGGTTATTCTTGTATAAGGCCACTAATGTTGGCCCATATTAATTATGCTATTTGCTAACGATGATACAATCCATGGATGAGTATGTTTGCATGCGTATGGATAAGTGAATATGTGATAAATGTGCATGATAAATGTTACATGTGTATGGTTGTGCAAGTTGGTTAAGTGTATGTGTGTAGTTGTGCATGATGATTGTGGTTAATAAATGATGTATGAATGCTCCTGACGTGGTTAATTAGATGTCTAAAAAAAATGACATATTATGTGTTGATGATAAATTGATATAAGTGTATAAGTGTTTTGGGGTGGCAAAGGACTTGGTAAATAGCCTTACTTGTGGCCACACGGGCAACCACACAGCCATGTGCCCAAGGTGTGTGAAGTCTGCACTAAATTTTTAGAAATTCGAAACGCCACACGGCCTAACACACAAGTGTGTATCTCGGCCGTGTGAAAGACACGGCCTTGGACATGGTCGTGTGCCCCTGATTTTCAAGAAAATTTGCAACATTTTTAAAAGTTCTTAGTTTAGTCCAGGACCACTTCCAAAGTATGTATTGGGTCTCGTTGGCCCTATTTAGGGACTCAAAGATAAAAATTTAAAAAGTTTTAATTCGGATGAAATTTTATGAGTTGGTTTAATATGTTTACAAGTGTATGTGTTCCGATAATGCCTCGTACCCTATTCCGATGTCGAATATGGGTAAGGGGTGTTACAAAATCACTAGTGTTTGCAGGTTAATACGCTTTCAGGAGGTTGTGAATACACAACATGTTTGCAGATAAAAGCTTCCTGTAAATTTGTGGATAAATCACCAATATTTGCAAATAAACTGCCAGTACTTCCCCCTTTCAATCATCCCACCCCATGCAATGCAGTATGACATGCTAATAATAGTATAGTATAGAAACAGTAGACATGCTTAGCATGTAATCAAATTAACAATAGTAGCAGACATGTATGTCATGTATTCAGTTTATCGGCAACAGTAGTCATGCTAATCATGCAATTGGAAACACAATGGTACGAGTAACAATACAATATATTAGTAATCCAATGACAATAAACATGTACCAATCACATATCATGCATATACAATATCAATTTAGTCAATCAAATCATGGGTTCCAACATTATTCATAATATCAGGGACTCAATTGAATGAGATCAAACACTAAAAATAGTTTGGGGACTATTCAGGGACTAAACTAAACAATTCATAAAATTTTAGGTAAAATTGTAAAATAGGGGACACACGACTGTGTGGTCAGGCCGTGTGCCATGCTATGAGCCGTGTGGAGGGGTTACACGACCATGTAGCCAGGCTGTACAACAGATTGTGTGGTTCACACGCCCATATAGCCCTATTCTTAAACACGGTTGGCCCTAATTTGATTATAAAAGAACACATACCTTTCACCAAGAGTCTGATCAACGTTCCTCATGATCAAATTTGATCCGATGCACTTAAAACAAGTTCTTCAAACAACATATTTGCATGAATTAACATTGGGTATCAAGATTTAACAAGATTAACGGAGTTTTTTGCAAGATTCGTAAAGATCGTTTAATCAATCTTATGATTTGCGTGGATAGAAATTCTATAAAAATCTAAGATTAAACATCAGGATTGAAATGTTCTTACCGATTCTTTGACAATATTTTGAAACTTTGACCATTTCAAAAAATTAATCACGAATCAGTTAAATCAAACTTTTACAATCTCAAAAACATAAAATTTATAAGAAATGGACAAGAAAACACTCACCATACATTTCAACCAAAAAGATTAATGGAAGAAGGTGATGACTTTCTTTCTTTCTTTTTAATTATTATGATATAACACATGTTTTATTTACTTTAAAATTATAATTATAATTTAATTTAATAAATTTTTAAACATGCAAAGCCATTAATCATCCACTATCTTCTAAAGTGGCTAATTGCCATTTCAACCTTTGGTTTAATCTGTAACACCCCTAACCTGTAATCTATCGTCTGATTAGGGTTATGAGGTATTACGAACACATCATTCCATCAACAATCCCATACAATACATCTATTTAGAAGGTCTACGAGTCCTTAATCATGCCTTAAAAAGGGGTCGGGACCAAATTGAAAACGTTTGAAAAACATTACAAGTCATATAAAAAATTTGCCTTTGAAACAGGGCACACGCCTGCGTGGCTAGGCCGTGTACCTTGCACGGCCGTGCCTTGCACTTTATGTAACACCCCAGACCCGACCCAGACGTTATGGCTGAATTCGACGATGTCACATTGAAGGGTTGCTTTCAAAAATAGTTTTGTTACTAAGGACTTAGTTCAAACGAAGTAAGCTTGGTAAGAAATTTACTTAGTTAAAAACCAAAGAATTTAATTAAATAAATAAATAAAAATATGCTTATTAAATAAAAAATAACTAAATAAATCTGAAGTAAATAGTGTAATCGGAGTTACATAGCCTTATTACATCACAGTGATGATTAAAAATAATTATCATAAAACACTTAATAAAACTATATGTAAAATTCCTAAGAAACTTGTAGTGTGGCTGTCTCCGAGTCCTCTCCTGCATCGAGTCGTCTACTGTGCGTCCCCTGATTATTAATAATAAGGGCGTGAGTTTCGAAACTCAGTGTGCACAACCCTTGTCAATCAAATCAATTCAATATACACAAATCACATTGGGCCTAAGCCCTAACAATATCGGTGGTCTGGGCCTTAGCCCACATTGACCTCATATCATACTAGAGTTACATGTATGCAAATGTTCCTATCCCAAATCCAACCGCTATACACCACCCGTGCCAGCCCAACACACCTGTGGGGATGTCTACATCAACCCACCCATCCTCTACACACTAATGGTAGCACACACAGCGGCACTACTCATGTTGCAGCAGGGCTATTATATATATACGGCGTAGCAAAGCTACTCGGTGGCTTAAAAGCCTACGGTGGATCCACGGTCGCCAAGCGACTATGCGATCCTTAAATCACTTCCTCTGTATCATCAAAACCCACCCAAGTGCAACATACAATTCATGAATGCATCATACACATTTTCATACATTTCCACATATTAAGCACTTAGGGGTATTTTGGTCATTTTGCTATCTAGGGGTATTTTCGTAAATCTACCCTACAGGGGTATTTCGATACTCTTACCCTACGAGGGTGCTTTAGTAGTTCTACCTTACAGGGCATTTTCGTAATTCTACCTTAGAAGGGTATTTTTGTAATTTTATCCTAGAAGGGTATTTTTGTAATTTCCTAATGATACAGATTTTAATTATGGATTTTGGCTCATCAACAAGTCCTCGCGGCTAAGATGAATAGACACTATGCACCAGGTAGGATTCAAGAGAAGAAGAGGTGGGTCACTCGGATCGCTTAAGTACCAGGCTCTTCCATGATCCAATCCTAGACATGCATATGTCAGTTGCCACACCTTAGTCCATTGACTTGTCCATGGATATATTTATTACTTAGTTAAGTTTTATGAAAATTTGAGAGTCCATTTAACTAGGCCTAAAGTCCATTAAACCCTAGCTTGCATTCGTACAACTCCACAAAGCCCAAACATGCTTATAAAGCCCATTAAGCCCAATCATAATCCAATCATACAATTCAAGCATGTCATTTCATCATACAATTTCATATCACAATTTTGCCAATTTAGGCCCACAAATTTGGCAGGCCCATACGGGATTTTGGGATTTCGGGTTTTGCCATTTCGCTGTGTGTGTAGTGTTTGTACACACCTGATTGATGACTCGCACTCACACTATCCTCAGCCTTGACCTACAATTAACACCATTTTCGAATCAATTCCATACTTTACTATAACTTAATTAATCCCGAAGCCTTACCGTAGCCTTACTGTGTACCTTCGGCTTTTTTAGCCCTTCCTTAGCAAATAGTCTCGAATATTCTTAGATCTGCATCAATACACATATTTTATCAACATCAGGTGACTCGTTTTCCACACGAGTCACCCTTATAGGCTACACATATACTCGACCACCCCCTTAAGAAACCAAAATTGAGAATGAGACACTTACCGAAACTCGCCTTCAAACTAACAACCTAGATATCTGCTGATTAAGCAATCGGCTTTTCAACACTAGCTTAAGGATGGTAATCAAAGATGGATAGTGATGAAGGAAAAAAAACCGGCAAGGAACCATAGGTATTTGGCTTTTAAGAAAAAGAAAGGAACTACTAAGGGTTTCAGCAAACAATAGATGGCTATTTGGCAAAGGAAAAATTTGGCAAAGATGGAATAAAGGGGAGAAGAAGAATTCGACAAGAGGAGGGGAGAAAAGAAACTATAGCAAAGTAAAGAAAACCCTACTATGAAATTCGGCACTCCTTAAATAGCCAATAGCCGAACCTAGCCCTCCCTAAAGTCCATTTTGGCACATCACTTTTTCTCTTTACTCTCCTATTTTCTCTCCTTATCTATACTTTAAAATTCTCTCCTGAACACTCGCTATCAGAGTCCATTCCAACACCACTACCTTGCCTTCTTAATGCAAAAATAAAACATTAAAAAAACCCTCTCCATGCCTCGAACCTTAGACCTCTTCCACTGCTTGTAACACCACCCTTGCTCCCCAAGTGGCGCCTCCTTGCCACTGAGCCACAGGCCCAACTGTGATCCATTTTCCTCCTTTTTGTCTTAAAAGGCCTACCTCCAACCTCTAGGGTTTTCTTCAAGCAAAAATTAAAATTTTCCTCAAAGTCCTCCCTAAACCTAGGGCTTCACACATATTTTATTTCTCCCTAAAATTAATGTTCTAACACTGCTAAACACACAAGTCGACATCAAAGCACAAAAGATGAGGTTTCGGGATTTAGGGTGTTACACTTTACCTCAGTTCGTGTGAAACACTGACTAGGGTCACATGGTCTCTGGACACGCCCGTGTGTCTGACCCGTGTGCTATACTGATATAAATGACTATAAAACAGGGTTCACACGGTCACCAGGCATGGCCGTGAGTCTAGCTCGTGTGCAAAACTTACCAAAATACCCAGAAAATAGGGGTCATACTGACGAGTCACACGCCCGTGTGCTCTGGCCGTGTGGTACGAAATAGGCTTGGTTTAATCCACTTTCACACCCCAAAATACTAGTACCTACAAGCACAAATTATACAACATTTATAACCCAATTTCAGCCAATTTCATGCTTCAACACAATCACTAATATAACCAAATCAATGACAACCAATTCAAGCATAAAATCCCTTTCAAATCTTACCAATTTACAAGGCACGTTCATATTCAAACAATTGCTTTAAAAACCATCCATGTACTAAATCATCTTATGCTCTTAATCTACCAATTGGTTCATACCAAAGTGACCATTTCCACATTAACCAAAATTGTAACATTTATCACATATAATCACAAGCATTTACACATACTTGGTTAGCCAAATCACTTGGCATAACATAAACCATTTAAAATATATTCAAAACTCCCTAGCTTATCCCATACTTATCTATATATGCAAATACAAAATGGTACCAAAAGAGCTTAGATAGTGCGATGAAGATCCTCGGTGATTCCCGAGCCTTCAGTAGCTTCGATAATCTATAAAATAGGAATAAACACACCAAGTAAGCTCTAAAAGCTTAGTAAGTCATAAGCAAATAATTTAATAAACTAATTCAATAGCAAATCATCCATTCATCCAAATCAAACCTTTCACAAACCTTTATCCATGCCTTACCATATGGTTTACTCAAATTGATGAACTTCATCCTATTGATTCACAGGATCTCATCATACACTCTTTCATAACAAATATGTACATTATACGTACCTGTTCATTCCGTACGAACTCACTCATTTTCATAATCGAAACTCATTCGTTGACCCATTTGAAATACGAGTCGAAGACATAAATACCTCATTCGATAAGTACTCATACCATGGCTCGAAGCCAAATCAAAGTAGCTTATTCTAGAGCACTTATACCATAGCCAGTAGCCAAATCAAGGTCACTCCCTCAAGATACCTATACCATGGCACATAGCCAAATCAAGGTATCTCTCACACTTGTAGTGTCGATATCATGGCCCGAAGCCAAATCAGTTCTAGTGACATGTCACTACCTTCCAAAACTAATCCTACGATTCAACAGATCTTTCTCAATCTCGTTTCTATTACTAACTCATCCATAACATCAATATCACTAATTCCACCTCCTCTGAGGTGTCATTCATTTCAATTCATTCAATAATAATGCAATTAATAACATTATAATGAAATTACTACTTATGAACTTACTTCGAGTGTGATTCGTTGAAACAAGTCGATTACTCGTCGACTTTCGTTTTCCTGCGATCTAAGTCCGGATTTTGCTTTTCTTGATCTATATGTATTAAAAATAACTCATTTAATCACACACTCAATCAATTCAATCCAAGGACACACAATTAGAGCATTTTACAAAATAGCCCTCACATTTTCACCTTTTGACATTTAAGTCCCTATTTCATAAAATCATCAAATACACCAAATTCCATTTTAATCAAGCATACCCAAATTCTCCCTTAGTCTATTCAAGCCCACATATTTCATCAATTTTACATTTTAGTCCTCCAAATTAACAATTTCACAATTTAGCCCAATTTAGCTAAATTCATTAAAAATCCAAGAACAAACATATCAATCAAATACATATCTTTCATTTTTCATGAACTAACATCACAAAACCCACCATTTCATCAGTGGCATATCTCATAAACATTATCAATTTCTCAAATTACAACATGGGCTTGATAGTAAACTAAGCAACGATCTCAAAAACGTAAAAATCATCAAAAACCGAAACAAAACATACCTTAATTTATGCTTCAATATGGCCGAATGTTTTAAAAGCTAAGAAACCTTATTTTCTTTCATGAATTTCGGTAAGAACAAAGCAAAAATAATAGCCATTTCTTTGTTTGTTTTATTAATATAACATTTAATAAACCATTTACTAGTTTGCCCTTAATGAAACATTAGTAAAACCATTTTAAACCATGGACATAAATGTCCACTATCATTATAATGGTTTAATAGCC
Source organism: Gossypium stocksii (assembly GCA_020496765.1). Classification (NCBI taxonomy): domain Eukaryota; kingdom Viridiplantae; phylum Streptophyta; class Magnoliopsida; order Malvales; family Malvaceae; genus Gossypium; species Gossypium stocksii. The sequence goes on along the minus strand of CM035632.1, from coordinate 17,497,590 downwards.
TTTTAAGGAGTTTAAACATTTTAAATCATGGCAATATAATACATCAACAATTAAAATGCTACTTTTACCAACTATGCAATTTAATCCTTTTTCATAATTAATCGTACGAACGATCAAATTTTCTTATGAAACTTCCACACATACTAATTCACATATTAAAAACATAAAAAATAATAATAAAATATTATTTCAACCTCAGATTCGTGGTCCTAAAACCACTATTCCAACTAGGGTCTAAACCAAACTGTTACATATTCACTATTTTAGTCTTTTAGAAATTAAAAATCTCTAGCGATTAACTTTTATCACTTTTAAGATTTAGTCATTATACCATAATTAACCCCTAATTTGGAAAAATTACCCATCCAAAATTTAATTCATCTATATAATAACTCAGAAATATTTAATAAAAAATACCTAAAACTCTGTTTACGAAAATGATGTCCTGATACATCAATTTTCAACACCACTAACATTAGAGTAAGAACACTTGTAACTTAACTACCTATCCAATTAACAAATTTGTCAGATCAAAATTTAGTATAATATTATAATTGGCTCGTAAATATTAATTAATAATATTTATGGACTTGATTATCAGAGAACAAGATCCTAAAACCACTGTTTTCAACACCACTGAAAAATAGACTATTACAAATGCCACCTATTGTGTCTTTGTTTTTCCTTTCTTTGTGTTCCTCCTGTCTCACCTTGGTCTCCCATCTCTGAGTTATTTTAATTCGTTAATGTTACTGGCAATTGGTAAAATTAAAAACTTATTATCTGATTTAGCTTTCTCAGTTGTAATGGAAGAAGTTATCTTTTTAGGGTTATATATATGTAATGATATCTTATGGTGGTATACTATATTCCTGAATTTGGAATATAGTTTTGCATTCTTCAATTTGAAGAATACAAGTAGTGAAGAAGACAGTCAATCCATGCTTAGTTAAATGGAGTGAGGATACTAATGTTGATGCTAGGTTTGTCGCTATCCAAGCACTAACGGGTACCAATAACACAAGGTGGTGTCCTATTTAAGTCACCTAGCTTTTACAACCACAATGGCTATGCAAATGAACCTTGGGGTCGCAAAGATGATAACAATTGAAATAAGTGACATTCACATTCCAAAACTCGAGTTAGTAGAATTGGGTATTAGGTTGTGGGATTGAGAGAAAAATTGGGTTTAATATCAAAAAAATTAAGATAGGATAAAATCATTAACTAAATAATAATGGTAATAATAAAATAATTGGATTATTCGTATAGGTTAGCAGAGACTAAATGGAAATAATGGTTAAAGTAGAGGTTAAATGTGTAAATTAAGACTAATAGTTAAAAAGGGGGAGCTATTAGAACAAGGGAGAAATAGGAGAGGACTTAGAGGGTAAATAACCCAATTTTTAAAGAAGTTGGTTGGCTATAAAAGGCCACTCATCGTCTGTTTTTTTTATTTTGTTTCCCTCCAAGCTTTTTTCATTTTAAATTTTTGTTAGATCCAAATTGGAAATTTTCTTTCAACAATTTTTGCATATTGTATATTTTTTTAACATCTAAACACCCTCTACTTCTTCAATTTTGAAAGAAAATCACTCTTTCTTCTCCAATTTCTCAGCTAAACTTAGCTCAATTTTACTCAATTGGTGCAAATTCATGGAGGTTTTCAAACTAAAGTAAATATATTATTTTATCATTTTTTATTAGGTGTTTTAATTTTGAATTTTCATAGATCTAATCAAGAAAATTAAAGATCTATAATTTTAAAGCTTCAAGTTGCATAAAAAGGGAAAAACAAGTATTAAAGAGCTAAGTGTTGATATGGAACCAATTTTCAATAAGTGTCTATAGGATTAAGAGGTTTATAAAATTGACTTAGTGAAATCTTTAAACAAATTCATGAATTTAATTAGGATTTAGTATAGGAATTAAATAGAGTAAAATTGTGGCTAAGTAATATGTCAAAAACAATGTGAGTTGTGCATTTAAGGTAGCGTGTGTGTATGCATAACATTAAGGGTGAGAGGATGTATTGAATAGGTTTATATATATAATATAAATATGCTTTTGTGGGTTGTGTTGTATATAATATATATGCATTTGTGGGTCATGTTTTTATATTATATTTATGTATAAAAAGGTCATGTTATTTATATAATATATGCGTTTATGATTATATATGCATTTAAAGGTATTGTTTTATATAATATATAAGTATATGGGACTTGAAATGTTTGTTGAAAATTTGACGTGACAAGGGTCACTAAATAGGTATGTATATATATAATATATATTCGTATATAGTTTTGTAATGCTTGTGAACAAATATAAAAATAAATAATGTAATGTGGACTCTTATAACATGCGAATTTTTACTGAGAATGCACATCTATGCAAGCACCTATATGTGAATTATGATCTTTACGGTAATGCCTTTGCAATGTATTTGATGTGTATGTAAAAAGTCAAGTCATTTGGGAGCCTCCATAAGCATGGACAAAGGCAAATAAAAGTTTACTTCAGCATGGTAATTGAAGCAATGGTAACTAAGGTGAGTTGTCTGATATACTACATATAAACTCCAGTAGTAGATTAAGGTAACATATGCGAACCCCTTTACTTTCATACGAGCCTTGCAACATGTTATGTGCAAACAACGCCGTGTTATTTTGTGTTCTATGCTATATTTGTGTATTGTGTTATATTTTGAACCATGTTAACTTGGCGAATTATATTATTATGGCTAACTGTGTTAAGTTGGTAATTTGTATTAATATGGCGAACTGTACTAATTTGCCAAACTGTGTTTTGTGAGATTTTAAGTTGTATTGTATGTAAGCCAAGCTATTGTGTGCCCTATGCTAAATAAAATATGCGAACTATGATTGATATGAGCTGGGACGTGAATGATATGTGAATTGTGAATTGAATGTGCAAGCTACGTTGCATGCAAACTATTTCAGTTACGAACCATGCTTTATATGTGAACTGTGAATTGTGATATTATGAACTATGAATTGCATATTGTGTAATAATGTGTGAGCTCTGCTTAATTGCAAGCCTATTATACTGAATATTGTGAATGTGTTAAAAAGATAAGTTGACATTATGACTTTATTGAACCATTGGATATAGTTGGCATGCCATAGGATTGTGAGTACTCACCCTTTTTATTACAATGGACATTGTGGCCTGGAGATGCATTGGAGCGATAAGGGAATGTAGAGCATAGCTCTATTCACCGGAGACAATGCAAGAATCTATGAGTCGAGGATAAGAAGAGTGTCAGCATGTATGCTACACTTATATCAGAGATCACGTAAGACTCTTCGAGTCCAAAAATGAGACGTTATAAGGAGATCTATTTATCTAGTGTGTGGTGATAGAGTCCACTTATAAGAGGTGTTAGAGTCCCCTATATGTTTCATAATCACAAAAATGTTAATTTATCATTATTTGAAATATATGAGTTATGCTATGATATGAACTGTTATATACTATGAACTGCTATTCAGTATGAATTGTTATCTCATATGAACTGACATTTGATGCGAGTTGATATCTTATGTGATCTACCTATCTTATGCGAATTGCTTATTATATGTGCATTGCTTATTTTATGAGTTCTGTTATGTCGTGTGAGTTACTATTCTATGCAAGTTGTAATAATTTATGGATCATTATTGTATGTCTACCTTCTAACTTAACTGATATGTTTATTTGTGGTATGTTTGAGCACTCACTGAGCTTCAATAAGCTCACACTCCCTTTTTAAAAACATTGCAGTGATATAGTGTGCGAGGAGGTATGAAAGAGAGCTATCCAAGTGATCCATAATGGCACTGCACCTAGGTATGTTGATGTGTTCCCAAATCAAACGAAGAAGGCAATGTGGGATCAAATTATGAGATTTAGAATTAGAACTAGTTATACTTGTTGGGTTGTAATTGGACATTAAGGACTCTTTAAATGATTTGGTTTGAAACTTTTATTACTGTTTTAGATATATGATTACATGGTGGATTGTGAATGCTTGATGAATGGTTTGAATAATTGCTCGACTAACTTGTAAGTGCAGGTTGAAGAGTTGTTAGTCATCGAGGTAAACCTTACATGTTTTATGTGTGATTTGGATACAAACATGTGCTTGGTATGCATGAGATGTAACATAGAGTTTGGTCAAGTGATGAACACTGCTAAATGCCTGCTAACTAATTAATGAATAATGTTATGAGGTTGTGTGAGGTGCTTTAATAAATTTTCCAAAATAAGACTTATACGTATAAATTCTACAATACTATTTTTAGACCTTGTGAAATGGAGTTTAATTTTTTCAACATTTTACTACATTACGATTTAAATCTAATCATTTATTTTTAAATAAATTGGTTTCTAAAACCCTTTGAAATATAACCTTTTAAAATGCCTTAGTACCTGCATGAATGCTCAACTGAAGCTTTTAGAATATTTGCTTGTTAAAAATTCAATTTACAAATTATGTTGATGACTTGATGATCAGAGTACCATAGCGAAAACATGACTTTAGGACTTTACATATTTAAATGAATAACTGTGTCAGGTGTGATCAGTTGGATGGTGTGCTTTTGTGGTGTTTTGACAAAGAGTCACTTTGGTGGCCAATTTGACGTTTGAAATTTGGGTCGGATCATCTCGGCTGAGTTTGGGGTACTACACTACAATCATGTTGGAGAAGCAATCATGTAAGGTGGTTCTTATGGTGTCGGGGTAGTAGAGTGATGAGTGATAGAGATGGGGGAATAGTGATAGACAATGATGAGGATTAGTGGTTCTTATTGTGGGTGTCGGGCGATGATGAGGATTGATAGTTCTTATGTTGCAAATAAACCAAAAAAAAAATGTTTTGGACTAATTATAAAGAGGTTCCAACTTTAGTCAAAAGTAAAAAACATGTCACATTAACAATTCGTTATTGGATTAATGCAATTTTTAATGGGAGTGACAAATTCAAGCAATTATCTTAATTAGAATAATTAAATTTACAAAGAAAAATAGAGTGACCAAAATAGGAACGACACTATTTTAAAGTCACTTGCTTTATAATTTACCTTTAATAATTTTATTTTTAAAATATTATAATACTTACTAAATATTTATGCTATATATTAAAATATTATTTTACTTTTACATAAATATTAATCATTCAAAAATTGTTTAACATGAAATTTTTTTTTTTGTTTTTAATGTTAACAATTTAAATAGTAATGTTTAATAATAACAATATTTAAACTTTTATATTAATATTATTTAATCCCAAAATAATACTATTTATTCTTAAGGCTTGAATCATGTAACTTATACATATTTAAAATGTAACACCCGAATTTTGGGTCTAGAAGTATTGGGCCTTGGTTAAGTTTTGGATCCTAGCTTAGTATTTTTAGGAGTTTAATTTTGGCCCTTTTAGAAGGTTGGTAGTGGCGTGAAGCTGGACTCTCAGAGAGGTAATCAGAAGAGAAAATTTAGGAAATAGATTGGGGAGTTATCAGGGAGAAAAACGAGGAGATGAGAACGGAGAAGTGATGGAGCTGAATTGGGAATTGAGGCTATGGGCTATAAATATGTGCCGAATTTGGGATCCTAGGCTAATGCCAAATTTCTCATCTTTTCCTCAAGTGCCAATTTGTATTTTTTTTCTTCTCTTCTTTCTTCTTTTCTTGTCGAATTCTCATCTCCCTTTCATCTTTTTACCGAAAATCCATAGAGTTGTGTTTTTTTTCTCTGCAAAAGCCGAACACCATCCCTAATTTCTTAAAAGCCGAATACCCACGTCCTCTTGCCAATTTCTTTTGTTTTCTTTCATCATAAACCTATTTTTGTAATTCGCAACCCTTAATCAAGTGGTTAAAAGCCGATAGCACACTCAGTAGAGGTCTAGGTCGCAAGATTAGAGATTAGTTTCGGGTTCAAAGATTTCAAGCGGTGTAAGGATTCCTAGCAAATAGTAAGCGTACTCACTCTAAATTTCGGTTTCATAGGTGGTCGAATATCAATATGGTTGATAGGGGTGACTCGTGCGGAATACGAGTTACTTGATGTTGATCATATGTGTGTATTGGTGCAGATCTAAGAATATTCAGGAATATTTGCTAAGGAAAGGCTAGAAAGCCGAAGGTACACGGTAAGGTTACGGTAAAGCTTCGGGATTTGATTAAGTTGTAGTTTAAGGTATAGAATTGATTCGAAAGTGGTTTTGATTGTAGGTTGAGGCTGAGAATAGTGTAGTGTGGGTCGTCAATCAGGTGTGTACATACACTACACACACGAAAAACGGTAAAAGTCAAAATCCTGAAATCCCGTATGGGCCTGCCGAATTTGTGGGCCCAAATTGGTAAAATTGTGATATGAGATATTATGTTGAAATGATGTACATGAATTGTATGATTGGATTGTGATTGGGATTAATGGGCTTTATAAGCATGATTGGGCTTAATAGGCTTTATAAGCATGTTTGGGCTTTGTGGGGTTGTAGGAATGCATGTTAGGGTTTAATGGACTTTAGGCGTAGTTAAATGGACTCTCAAATTTTCATAAAACTTAACTAAGTAATAAACATGTCTGTGAGCAAGTCAATAGACTAAGGTGTGGCAACCGACATATGTATGTCTAGGATTGGATCATGGAAGAGCCTGGTACTTAAGCGATCCGAGTGACCCACCTCCTCTTCTCTTGAATCCTACCTGGTGCATAGTGTCCGTTTATCTTAGCTGCGAGGACTTGTTGATGGGCCAAAATCCATAATTAAAATCTCTATCATTAGGAAATTACGAAAATACCCTTCTAGGATAACATTACGAAAATACCCTTCTAAGGTAGAATTACGAAAATGCCCTGTAAGGTAGAGCTACTAAAACACCCTCGTAGGGTGGGAATACCGAAATACCCCTGTAGGGTAGGTTTACGAAAATACCCCTGGGTAGTGAAATGACCAAAATACTCCTAAGTGCTTAATATGTGAAAATATGTGAAAATGTGTGAAAATGTGTATGTTGCATTCATGAATTGTATGTTGCACTTGGGTGGGTTTGATGATACGGAGGAAGTGTTTTGAGGATTGCATAGTCGCTCGACGACCGTGGATCCACCGTAGGCTTTCAAGCCACCGAGTAGCTTTGCTACACCACACATATATAGCAGCCTTGCTGCAACGTGAGTAGTGCCGCAACCAGTGCTACCGTTGGAGTGTAGAGGATGGGTAGGTTGATGTAGACATCCCCACAGGAGAGTGTAAGGTTGGTACAGGTGGAGTGTAGCGGTTGGATTTGGGATGGGAACATTTGCATACATGTAATTCTGGTATGAGATGAGGTCAATGTGGGCTAAGGCCCAGACTACCGTTATTGTTAGGGCTTAGGCCCAATGTGATATGTGTATATTGAACTGATTTGATTGCCAAGGGTCGTACACTGAGTTGCGAAACTCACACCCTTAAATTAAATGTTTTAGGTGACCCTCAGTAGGCGGCTCGACGTAGGAGAGGACTCGGAGATAGCCACACTACAAGTTACTTAGGAATTTTCAATATAGATTTAAATGAATTGTTTCCTTTTAATTACTTAGTTTTATTACTTTATTTTCAGTTGATGTAATAAGGCCTTGTGTCTCCAATGTGACTATATTTAGGGTTATTAATATTTCAACTGCCTAGTTTTTAAACTTAGATAAATTTCTCAAATTAAACGTGGTTTTCAAATAACTTTATCATATGGGTGTTTTTATTTAAACATGGGCTTCCATTATGGCCCAACATGAATTTGAATTTCTAAATCACAAACTTAAGTTTTTAACCAAGTAAATTTTCTACCGAACATGTTCTTAAATGAATAAAGTTATTTTAAAAAATAGTCCTTTCAATGTGACATCAGCAGATTCGGCCATAACGTCTGGGCCGGGTTTGGGGTGTTACATTTAGTGGTATCAGAGCCCAGTTGCAAAGCTCGGGCTGTGAAATGGGCCTTAGATTTTGGGTTTTTAAAACAACTAGATTAAAAAGTTTTTACAGGATTCTTGAAGTGTGGTTCACCGAGCCCTCGACGTCGAGTCAAGTAAGTTTTTCTGTTACTGAACTTATTTAAATTACTTAACTGTATTTAGATATTGGGCTACGTTAGACAATAGGTTCTTAGAGACTAAAGCCCGTAGGAAACATAAGCCTGTAGTGGATTTACGACTGTGAAACAACTTTTAAATTGTTAGTTACATAAGACATATGTTTTAAATAGCGGAACTAATAACTAATCTCATAAAAATTCTAATATAGAAATACGTACGCAACAAAGAGCGCTTGAAGGGGTGCGAGAGGCAGCGGCAGAGGCTGTGGAAGTGTTAGGGCTTTGTAAACATTTGAATCGGAGTTTGGTACTCATTCTGTGTGTGTTTGAGAACGGTTGCGATAGGTGGATGTCTTTGGTGTGTATTAAAATTATTTAGATCAGAGTGCGCCGCGGTAGCGTAGTGGATACACGACCACCGTGTTATTTAGAAATTTTGAGGACGAAATTTTTTTTAGGAGGGGTGAATTGTAACACCCCGAATTTTAGGTCTAGAAGTATTGGGCCTTGGTTAAGTTTTGGATCCTAGCTTAGTATTTTTAGGAGTTTAATTTTGGCCCTTTTAGAAGGTTGGTAGTGGCGTGAAGCTGGACTCTCAGAGAGGTAATTAAAAGAGAAAATTTAGGAAATAGATTGGGGAGTTATCAGGGAGAAAAACGAGGAGATGAGAAGGGAGAAATGATGGAGCTGAATTGGGAATTGAGGCTATGGGCTATAAATATGTGCCGAATTTGGGATCCTAGGCTAATGCCAAATTTCTCATCTTTTCCTCAAGTGCCGATTTTTATGTTTTTTTTCTTCTTTTCTTTCTTCTTTTCTTGTTGAATTCTCTTCTCCTTTTCATCCTTTTATCGAAAATCCATAGAGTTGTGTTTTTTTTCTCTGCAAAAGCCGAACACCATCCCTAATTTCTTAAAAGCCGAATACCCACGTCCTCTTACCGATTTCTTTTATTTTCTTTCATCATAAACCTATTTTTGTAATTTGCAACCCTTAATCAAGTGGTTAAAAGCCGATTGCACACTCAGTAGAGATCTAGGTCGTAAGATTGGGGATTAGTTTCGGGTTCAAAGATTTCAAGCGGTGTAAGGATTCCTAGTAAGTGTACTCACTCTAAATTTCAGTTTCATAGGTGGCCGAATATAAATATAGTTGATAGGGGTGACTTGTGTGGAATACGAGTCACTTGATGTTGATAATATGTTTGTATTGGTGCAGATCTAAGAATATTCGGGAATATTTGCTAAGGAAAGGCTAGAAAAGCCGAAGGTACACGGTAAGGTTACAGTAAGGCTTCGGGATTTGATTAAGTTGTAGTTTAAGGTATAGAATTGATTCAAAAGTGGTTTTGATTGTAGGTCGAGACTGAGAATAGTGTAGTGTTGGTCGTCAATCAGGTGTGTACATACACTACACACACGAAAATTGGCAAAAGTCGAAATCCCAAAATCCCGTATGGGCCTGCTAAATTTATGGGCCCAAATTGGCAAAATTGTGATATGAGATATTATGTTGAAATGATATGCATGAATTGTATGATCGGATTGTGATTGGGATTAATGGGCTTTATAAGCATTATTGGGCTTAATGGGCTTTATAAGCATGTTTGGGCTTTGTGGGGTTGTAGGAATGCATGTTAGGGTTTAATGGACTTTAGGCCTAGTTAAATGGACTCTCAAATTTTCAGAAAACTTAACTAAGTAATAAACATGTCTGTGAACAAGTCAATAGACTAAGGTGTGGCAACCGACATATGCATGTCTAGGATTGGATCATGGAAGAGCCTGGTACTTAAGCGGTCCGAGTGACCCACCTCCTCTTCTCTTGAATCCTACCTGGTGCATAGTGTCCGTTCATCTTAGCCGTGAGGACTTGTTGATGGGCCAAAATCCATAATTAAAATCTTTATCATTAGGAAATTACGAAAATACCCTTCTAGGATAAAATTACGAAAATACCCTTCTAAGGTAGAATTACGACAATGCCCTGTAAGGTAGAGCTACTAAAACACCCTTGTAGGGTGGGAGTACCGAAATACCCCTGTAAGGTAGGTTTACGAAAATACCCCTGGGTAGTCAAATGACTAAAATACCCCTAAGTGCTTAATATGTGAAAATATGTGAAAATATGTGAAAATGTGTGAAAATGTGTATGTTGCATTCATGAATTGTATGTTGCACTTGGGTGGGTTTGATGATACGGAGGAAGTGTTTTGAAGATCGCATAGTCACTCGATAACCGTGGATCCACCGTAGGCTTTCAAGCCACCGAGTAGCTTTACTACACCGCACATATATAGTAGCCTTGCTGCAACGTGAGTAGTGCCGCAACCGGTGCTACCTTTGGAGTGTAGAGGATGGGTGGGTTGATGTAGACATCCCCACAGGAGTGTAAGGTTGGTACGGGTGGAGTGTAGCGGTTGGATTTGGGATGGGAACATTTGCATACATGTAATTCTGGTATGAGATGAGGTCAATGTGGGCTAAGGCCCAGACCACCGTTATTGTTAGGGCTTAGGCCCAATGTGATATGTGTATATTGAACTGATTTGATTGCCAAGGGTCGTACACACTGAGTTGCGAAACTCACACCCTTAAATTAAATGTTTCAGGAGACCCTCAGTAGGCGGCTCGACATGGGAGAGGACTCGGAGATAGCCACACTGCAAGTTACTTAGGAATTTTCAATATAGATTTAAATGAATTGTTTCCTTTTAATTACTTAGTTTTATTACTTTATTTTTAGTTGATGTAATAAGGCATTGTGTCTCCAATGTGACTATATTTAGGGTTATTAATATTTCAACTGCCTAGTTTTTAAACTTAGATAAATTTCTCAAATTAAACGTGGTTTTCAAATAACTTTATCATATGTGTGTTTTTATTTAAACATGGGCTTCCTTTATGGCCCAACATGAATTTGAATTTCTAAATCACAAACTTAAGTTTTTAACCAAGTAAATTTTCTACCGAACATGTTCTTAAATGAATAAAATTTTTTTGAAAAATAGTCCTTTCAATGTGACATCGCCAGATTCGACCATAATGTCTGGACCGGGTTTGGGGTGTTACATAAAAAATGTTGTATTAAATTATAGTATTAAAAATTCATATTTTTAAATAATGTTTATTTTTAAATAAGTATAAATTATAATCTATATATTTATTATTAAAATAGAAATACAAATAATTTTCAAGAAAATATTAAAATATATTTAAATTTTAAATTAATGGAAATTTTATCATCTATTATTATATTAGATCATATTTTTACTAAAACTAATTTTTATTGTCAAATGCATTCAACGCGAAGTGTTCATTTTCTGGTTAAATAGTATTTTTTTTATTTCAGTAAAGTAATTTTATTTATTTTTAACATAATTAAATATATGAATTATTTTCATAGTTAAAATATTATTGTAATTGAAAACTTTTAAATCATAATCAATGCTTGAATGAAAACAAGGAATGAAAGTCTTTTTCTTTCTTTTTGTAATTTTTTAAGCTACTACTTAATGAAAACGCCTAAATGTTATATGCTAATTCATGTATGTTATAGTGAAAATGTAATTTAACATGAATATAAAATAGAATTTAAGATTTAATAAAATATTTGATAATATTTAAACTAATTAATAATAAAAAATTATTTTAGTATCAATTTAATAATATAATAATCAATATAAGATATTTTGTCAATTCCAAGGCAATAAATTGTATTAATTATAAACACGAATGTTATATAAAATATAAAATATATATTTAATAATATTAAAAAGTAAATTATCAATGTAATATCATTTTATTATTTTTATATTAAAATTAAAAAAATATTCTTAATGTAATAACATTTGGCTCTAAATGAAGGGTACAATTGTTTTTTTTTTTTTCAGGGGTTTTTAAAAAATGGAATATATTAATTATAGAGGTGGGAAATTGGGTGAGTTATTTGGAGTTTAGATTTTCGAATTCTACATTTTTAAGTTAGCATTTTTCATTTGGGTATTTTAGGTTTGGGTTGTTAAAGGTTTGGTTTGAATTTATTTTACATTTAATATAATTAATATATCTACATAATTTAAATTTTTATATCTCAATATAAATGATTAATTTATTATATTTTACAAAAAACAGTTACTTTGACACATTCATGTATTATTATTTGACAGCCTACAAATATGTTTTAAATATAAAACTCTAATTATTTTATCAATAGTTGGAATAAGAAATATTAAAGATCTCTTAGATGTAAATCATTTAAATTAGAAATTTAATTATTCAATGTTGCAAGAACTATAAGCTAAAATAATGCTTATGAAAATGCAATGACAAATAATCAAGCAAAAAATTAGGTGATAATATCATAGAGGTTATTTGATAATCCCAGTTTCTCAAAAATGATTATATAAAAAATAATTATAGCTTTTATAAAATTAGTTAATTAAAAGAATATTAGAATGAAATTATTTAGTTAGAAGAAGAGTGAATAAATGAATGAATGAAATTCTTGCGCCTCACAAAGGAAATGTTGTATCAAATATTAAATGATTAAAACTCCTTGCAAGGAGAATGAATACAATAAAGAAAGAAACATTTCTTCAATATCCCCAAGCATCTCGCTCATATCTTGAAGTTGAAAAGCAGTTATATGATGAGAGTTAATTGCGAGTGGTCTAACAAGGCTTGTTTGGGCGGCATTCAAGTGTTCCTGACCACCTCACCAGGAGTGGCACCATGTGAGCCGGCTTATATGCTATCATCTTGTCGCCTCCAAATTTCTTGGCGGCCTTCGGGTCTCCTGATTGTATGAAAATGGCACCGTTCAACATCAAATCACCCTCTGATCTCCAATCCCATTTCTTCCACTCTTGCTTAGTTGCATATTCCCTCTTGCAAACCTTCACCCAAAACACCCACCCAAACATTAGTAATATTACTTTACATGTGAACTTGAACTTACCTCCAAATTAACTCACAGGAATGGAATGGCTTACCTCTTTAGCTGCAATGTTACGTGGGGCTCTAAATCGGTTGCCATGGCTGATAATTGTAGGGTGACTGCTACCTCCTATAGCGGACATGATCCAATGACGGTAATCGTTGTTCACAACATGGACGAAACCAAATCGGACCCTAGGCATCCTTTGTACCAAATTTTTACCGAAGTGGGTGAAAGCAACGGTGATTTGCATCTTCTCATCAGCACTGTAGCTGTCGCTTGCTCCAAACAGCATCACCTGCAGTGCAGCAGCCAAATATTTAATTGGATGGATTACAAAAAATAAAAAGGAGGGGGGTGGGGGGGTTTGGATTGATTACATCGTTGTGGTCAGTAAAGTGGCTGTTGGAAATGGTAATGGCGGTGGAACCCTGAATAGCATCGATGATACCATCGGAGCACTTGTAAACGGAAAGGTGGTCAAGCCAAACGTTGGTTGATCCGAAAAGGGAGATGCCATCACCATCGCTCCTTGTCCTCAACCCAAGGTGGTTCTCGCCATCCTTGATCTTGCCACCTTTGCTAGGGAAGATGTTATGGATATGGATGTTATGAATGATGACGTTCTTGGCAAACTGGATGGTAATACCAGCCCCATAAGCAATATGCACATTGGCTCCCCTACCATCGATGGTTTTGTTGCTGGTCATAAGGAGCTCCTCTTTCAACCTAATAATCATCCCCCTAGCGAAAGTGATCCAAAGCGGACGGTTCTGGATGACAGCATGACGCAAAGTTCCGCGACTTGGGTTAAGAACATCATCGGTAGGATCAGTGACAACGTAAATGGGTCCATCCTTTCCACCGGTAGTACCACGGCCAAATCCAAGTACGCAATCAGCCAACTTTTTCCTGTTCTTTTCCCAGTTGCGGTCACATCGCCAGCATTGGTCGATAGGGTTGGTTGCTTCACAAGGACCTCCCTTCTTCTTCTTCTTCAACATCCTCCTCGTGGAATTGGTGCGAAACCCCATCAAGGTCCTGGCCACATGGTCGTTGAAATGCTGGGTGACTTCCTCTGGGTTAGGATTGTAAGCGTTCTCCAGGTTTTCTTTAGCTTGCAACTCCCTTTCCCTCCAATAGTCATCATATTCTGCGATGTGAGCCTCGAGGCTAGGGATTATAACCCCCAAGCACAGGAAATACAAAATCAAGCTAAAACTTTTATTTCCCACTCCGGCCATTGTTTCTTTTAGCTTCTTTCTGTGTTCGGATTTCCTATTCGATTCTGTTGGAGAAAAAAAAATTATTAAAATGAATTGTTTTTTTCAAGGCCGATGTCCTGCAAACTGTATGAACGATTTGCAAACAGGACTCGGACAAGAGGAGACAAGCCTCGCCAACAGGTTCAACTTAAGCTTGGTCTGCTTTGAAGAGTAAAGGATCATTGTATATATAGTACTGGGATTGTTTAAAATTAGCAACATACCTCCCTAATTTTAACCATTGCTCCCAGTGCTTTCAGCCGCAACAATTACGGGGACCGTTGGAATACAAATTTTAGCTTTCTAAATTTCCCAATTTGGATAAACTTTGGTTTTTAAAATTCAAAATTCTAATAAAATTTAGTTTTTTTTTTTTTTTTTTAATTTATATTTTGATTATAGGGAGCTTGAATTTGGGTTCCCTATGTTTTAATTTACAGAAAATAGTTTTAGGAAAATAAGCTCTTTTTTTTGTAAAATGACTCATCCTTTTGAAAAGTTAAATCATTTTTCAAAAAATAACTCTTTTATAAATAATTTTATTTTTATATAAAAATTAACTTCAGTCGAGCTTAATATTATTATATTAATAATACAAAAAAGGTCAATAGTATTAAAGATACATATTTAATTATATATGTATTTAATCATATAATAATTTATTGATGAAATTTATTATACTTCATATTTCAATTTTATTTTAATAATACATATTAAAAAGTTTAATTTAATATAATATGTTGAAAAAATAAAAGATTTGAGAAAGTATGTTGATTTTTCCTAAATTTATCGATCTACGCTGTTTTTGGAGAGAAAAAAGAAAACGCGTCCAACGGTAACTTTTTCAATGGCTATAAGGACTCCAACAACCATATATTTTCTATATAAACCCCTCCAAACTTTATTGTTTTCAACCAAATATTCAATACTCATTCTTCCATCCTATAGTCTCAATCATCAATTTTCAATTTCTAATTTTCAATCATCAAACCTCAATTATTTTTTAAATTCTTTTATTGAATTTTATTCGATTTTATTTTATTCTTTATAATTTTTAAATAGAAAACCAACTTATTCATTTGGATGACAAGCATATCACCGGCGTTCAATTACAATGCTAAGAAAATTTATTAAATTATTCAATTTTAAATAGTTAATTATTATGTTGTTTAGATATTAATTTTTATGTTTATATACTCAACCCAAAGATCAAATTTTGGAGACGTACATAAACAATTTAATTGAAGGTGCATCAGATGTCATTTATGGACACTTGCGAGATGTAGGATTTTTTATACGTGGCTCGCATGCTCGGGGGACTAAATTGGATCCCCATTTATTAGTGCTTTGGTCGAAAGATGGAGACTGGAGACACACACATTCCATCTTCCTTGCAGCGAGTGTACAATTATACTCGAGGATGTTATTTTACAACTCGGTCTACCGGTCGATGGGGAAGTCATTACGAGGCCTGTTATTAGTGCCGATTGGAGTGCAACATGCAAGCAACTACTAGGGAAGGTGTCGAACAAGTTTAAGGGTAGCTGGATCGAGATGAGATGGTTGGAGGACAACTACCAAACTATCAAGGCTTTTGCAAGTGACATTGAAAAGGAACAATTCACGTGTGCATTCATCTTAAGGTTAATCGGGGTCTGCTAATGCTAGATAAATCTTGCAATCTGGTACATTTAAGGAGGCTACTAATAGCCGACTTGAAAGAAGTCAGACGACTTGGTTGGAGATCAACGGTGTTGGTGACGTTGTACCGAGAAATGTGTTGAGCGACGATACCCAAAAAAGTTAAAATCAACGGTTGCATGCTCTTTCTTCAATCATGGACATGATATCGACTATCATTTTTATGTCCCTAGTGGAACTCCCTTATGAATTCCCACTCGTAATATTGTAAAATTCATTTGACAATATCATTACTATTTTTAGTTTTCATTATTGTAATTTTAAAATACCATATTATTTGAATATGTGGAATAACCCCGCGAGACAGCGGTATATCGGCCAAGCTCGAGGATATGCAACTAGCTTTAGATCAAAAAACCAAAAAGGAGGTTAGTTTATGAATTTCAAAGTTATATAATATTTATTCTAGTACATGAAATTAAATATTAGACACATGCTAAAAATTATAAATTTGTATTGCAGTTTGTATGAATGCCATATGCAGATTCAAGGATTCAAGAATGTGTCTCGGTCAAATTTTAACCAATCACAACATTTGGTATGTCAAAGTGTCATTGATCATTTTTGCAATGTTTGAGATGCATGAATCTGACCGAGTAATGCACCAGTTTGTGTAACAGCCCGAATTAGGGCCTAAACGGAATGGCAGTTTCGGGACCACGAATCCGATATAGAAAAATTTATTCCGATAAAGTTTTAAGGTCTATTGTGTTATTGAATGCATAAGTAAAAATTTAGTAAATAAATTTTTATCAACAAAGTGCCCGATTGAGTGATAGGACTAAATTGAAAAAATTTCAAAATATGTGTTCTAGAAGCTTTTAGTGTGAAATTGAAATGGAATCCTAAACTAGAGGTCCTTATTTAGCAATTAGGCCATTTTATGGCAAGATGGACAAAAATACCCATGGAAGGGAAAATTTGCAAAGAAGGCCATTAAGGGCATTTTGGTCATTTAGATGTTAAAAGAAATAAAAAGGGAAAATAAGGCCAAAAAGTGTCCATATTTTCTTCCTCCTTGGCCGAATTTTACAAGCACCATAGCTAGGGTTTCTTTCAACTTTTCAAGCTCCAAATCAAGAACGACGCGAAATCGACCTTGACCGTGGAAAAGGCAAGGTATTGGACTAAATTGAAAAGATTTGCATTTTGCACCGAGGTAAGTCTTATATGTAAATAATGAGTTATTTTAATCATTATGTTTAATTATGTTTAATTATTTTGAAATTATGAAATTTCATATTGAAAAATTACATACATAATGTGATAAAACCGACAAATAAAGAAAAGTCCCGGTTGAGCCTTAGGAATCATTAGGATACAAGTGATTTGTCACTAGGAAACCATTGACTATTATTGATTGTTTATGTGATTCCAGGTGCTGGTCTAGTTCGACTACCAGTGGCTAGGTAATCTTGCATTTGTTGCGGATACTTGTCAGCTTGTGTGAGCAGCACTGAATAGTTTCGACTACACCGTCAGCTTGTGTGAGCAGACCCGTGATTAGCTCATCATTGAGCCTTATGTGATATGTGATATGTAGTAGCTTCGGCTACAAATTATGAGTATCTTCGGCTGCATTATGTGTGGCACTTGTGCTTTATTCCGTGTATCCTTTAGTATTCCACGTGGTTCAACGGGTTATATGAATCGATTTGATAAAGTGTGATTACATTTGAAAAGATTTGACCATGTGTTTAAGATTGTATATGTGCAGGTTATATGAAAAATATTATGTGTGCTAAGTGCTTAATGTATGTATTGAATCATGTGGTAAGATCACATGAGTAAGTGATAATTCCCAAACTTAATTATATGATAGGAAAGCTTATTTTCCATTAGCTATGTTTTATTGTCTTCAACTGCTCATTAATTTTGCATATAGACTTACTAAGCTTTATAGCTTACCCCTTCTCTTTTCCCTTCCCTTATAGGTTCGTCAAGCTCATCCGAGGTTCCGTGATCAATGGAAATCCATCAACACTATCAACCATCATTTGGTATTTGATTATGAACTTTGAAAATTATAGCATGTATAGGAGGTCTATTATTTTTGGTAATATGTCATAGTTTTTCCATTCGTTGGTAGTAGTGTATTGGCATTTTGGCCATGAGAAATGAGCCATGAATGGTTAAGTCATATTTTGTTAAAATGTTGTAATCTACTAATGTGCAAGCTTGCATAACAAATGTGAAATGTGTGTGGATGTGCATGCTTGATGATGATGGATAAAGTTAGTGTGTGGATGGCTCAAATTGTATGTTTGGATGGAATTTTATGTTATGAGGTGAATTGGCAAAAAAACTGGTTGGTATTGGTTTGTGTTTCAGGGTGGCAATTGGCTTCAAAAATAGCCTATAATTGTCCACACGGATAGACACATGGGCATGTGTCTAGGCCATGTGTGACACACGGCTAGACCCATGGGCGTGTTGATAGGCCTTGTGTCCCCTGCACATGAAATTATGAAATTTAATGTTTTGTAGTAAAAACATGGGGTGGAGACACGGCCGTGTGTCTTGATCGTGTGCTTGACACGGCCTAGCCCACGGGTGTGTGGCTTGGCCGTATGACGAAAACTTCGCGATAACGTCATAAACAGAATACCTCAGTTTTTCACACGGGGTGAGAACACGGACGTGTCGAGGTCGTGTGAAGAATACAAGCCAGGGACATAGGCGTGTGCTCGACAGTGTGAAAACTCTTGTAGGCTCGAAATGAAAAATAATTTCGCACGAGATAGGGACATAGACTTGTGTGACCACATGGCCTGCCCACACGGGCGTGTCCCTATCCCACACGGGCGTGTGCCTTATTTTGAGTCAAATTTTTATAAGTATTCGAAAAACTCCGGTTTGGTACCAGATCATACCCAACATATCTTTTGGGCCTCGTAGGCCCATAATAAAAATGTTTTGAATAAGAATGTGAAAGTTTTAAATTTTATGAGGTAACTGAGATTCATAATCAAATGATCGTGTGAGTGTAAGTACGGTAATACCTCATGCCCATGTCTGGTGACGGTTATGGGTGAGGGGCGTTATAGTTTGGGTGTACGTAACGTATTTCGCCACCACCCTAGGAGCTCAATGACCTACACAAGATTGACTTGCGGGGGAGACTGGAGGAAGATTAGCCAACATTCCACAAGAAGTATATTGAGATGTTGCAATGTATGTACGATTTTGCAATGCATGAACCATTTCTCACACCGAAGTTGGCGACATCTGTGGATTACATGAATTGGTTCAGGTATAACGGCAAGCCGTATATATTGGCGGCTTCATAAAGGTGTAAAAAACATTTTCGGAAGAGGCCATGATGAGAGCCCATCAATCCTAGGTTGAGAGAAGATGTCACAGCAGGATCAACATTTGTTTCATCTCCACCGAAGAAATCGATTGTTGTGCAACCTCCAAATCAGTATGGTTCATTTATTATTGGTTTCAACCCAATTTTTCTATCACAAGCATCACAATATGCACACTCATTCCCCGTATTAACACATTCAGCTTCAATTTATTTTACACAAGCACCACAACACACACAATCGTTTCCTGCATCAACACCTTCTCCAAGGATATATTTTGCAGGATCACCACCCACCGTATCATATTACATGTCAACCCTGCCAACAACACTGATGCATCTAGTATCACCGATAATTTCTACCTTCTATCTACAATAGTGCCGTGTGACACCATATAGTGACCCTTCGATAGTGTCGTAAACACCCCCAACATTGTTGTTCTACCAAGGTGGGTCATCCTCGCAATTGTTGATTCAAATAGGAGGGACGTAGGATAGGCGGCTAGGGCATTGTCATAGTCAACTACGGAGGAAGGAGGTGAAGTTAGTGATCAACCTTAACGTACACATGAAGATAAAGCCGAAGTCAATGAGGAACCGCCAACCCAACTTGTGTCATAGAACCCTAGGCGTGCCCCATGCAAACCCACTTGTAGCACACATTCGGGACATCGATGATTATGTTATTTTTTAATTTTGTAATTTTTTTTGTATACTTTGTTTTACTTCCCAAGTGTACACTTATTTACAATATATGGAACAAAGTTATTAAATTCGTTTGATTTGTACACAATCATATTGTGAGTTTAAAATTTACAATTATTTATGTTACTTTTTCATTTATGTTTTTCTTCATTCATTTGTTAAGTACAATGTTTTCGAAAGCAAAAAATTGCCCAAAAGATTCGGAAAAAGGTTAAAACTTTGACTTGTATGTTGTAATATATCTTATTTTAATAAAATCAATTATGAATAAAAAAATGCTAAGGCAATTGAAATATTGTGGAATTGCCAAAGAATATGTAGGGTGGATTTGTACTGTCAAATGATAAAGGTTGGAATTACTTATGCTTAATTCTTATACCAACATAATGCCATGACAAAATCTTGACCATTCTACTGCTTAGGGATTCACTATTGCAATTTGCTTCTTTCGAAAACTAGACTTTAAGCTATCATTTTTAGTTTCTTTGCATGTCTATAGAACTCAAGAATGATACCAAGATTGTTTTTCCTTTCCCTGTATGGATCGCAACTTCTATGTCTAGTGTGCTACAAATATTCTTCCAAATACTTGCTTGTATTAATAGATAATAATCCAATCTAATTAATCTTTTCAAAATTAAACTAGATCTACTAACATATCATACAATCATCTATGCCTAGAGCTTGCATGCATGCATTTAAAATATTCACAAATCGAATAAAACAATAATCTACTCAAAATCATATCTTGACATTAAAGATAATAAAAATTCACCCAAATAACTCCAACCCAATGAGATTTAGCTCATGGGTTGAATATTCAAATCCAAAAGAAAACCATTCAACATCATCATTCAAGTTTTCGAATCACAAAGTTCAAATCAAAAAGTAAAGGCATAACTGTAGGAAGCTCTCGCTACTCCAACTTTCACTTTAATAATGAGATTTGATGCAAAATTCAAGGCAGATTCCTCTTCCCTTTCCTTGCGCCTATGACTTTTCTGCTCTTTAAGTTGTTACCGTCTCCTTTCTTTTCTATGATTTCCACAAGAATTTGATGTAGAGAGAAAAACTGCTCTCCAATTCTTCTCTCTCCAAAAACCCTCTCTCTATTTTCTTTTCTCTTTCCTCTTTTATAGGTTAGGTCCATCCCTCTCAGCACATACCTTTTGCTTCCTCTTTTTTAGGGTGGTTTTCCTGGTACAAGTACAATTGGCTAAGAGTGACGTGGACTGAGTGTTGCGTCATCTTTCTAGAATTGCCATGGCATTCTTGTTGGCAATCCAACCAGCATTTTACCATGGCAATATTTCACTCCCTTCATTTTCCTACTCTTTTCTCTTTTCTCTTCTTCATCCTACACCTACTGCCAACCACAACCAACACCTTTCTTCCCTAATAATAAGAGTAATAGATAATAACATTTATAGCACAATCCAAGCTTTGTTATGCAATGTTCTAAAAATATCCTAAAATGCAAACATATTTACTTAATTACAAACAATTGATTCACTCTAAAGGCTTGAAATATAACTCTTTTCAAGAGTGATCACACCCCAAAACATGAATTATTGCTTGTCCTCAAGCAAAATATGTATGAGTATGCATGAATTTACCAAAACATATAGTTACCATATATATACTGCTAAACCATCTACCATATATTCTATACCTCCATTCTCAATAGTCTTTTATTAAAACAATTGGTTCAAGTTTTGTACAGTTGTTTAGCAAATGAAGTGCAGAAAATGTTTCCTAAAAATAAAAGTTCTTAAATAATTATGCAATACTAACTAAAGCAGACTTCTCTTAATGTATTTAGGTTATCTTTCCTCTAAATTCAATTTCTCTTTTCTCACTTATTCCATCATTTTAAAATTTTAATTACAAATATTATTTATTAAATATATAATTTTTTTAGGGAATTCATCTTGCCACATGGTTTCTTTACTTGACAGTCTCAATGAAGCATACATTGGATTGCCAGGTAGTATATCATGCCACAATTTGAATGTAATTCACTCATGAAACCAATGCGTTTAACTTAGAAGATGGATAAAGTAAACAACTACCTCCTTAGCTACTCAGCCTAGAACTATAGTGGAGTGTCCCTAAATCATTATTATTAAGAAAACTATTTTTTTTGTTCACTCTTATTCGAACTTTTTTTATCAATAATACGATAGAGCAAACAAAGCATTACTAGCCTACTTAACAGTTTCAAACATTGGAGTGTAAAACTATTGCCATGGTATTCCTTATTATTCATAACCAAATTATTGAATTTAGGTTCAAGAAATTATAAATGCATCAAAAGAACCCTACTACAGATTAATTGCAATGATATTTAAGTTATTCTACTTTTATACTTTTAGGAATCAACTTTCAAAAAGCTATCCTAAGATAAACATACTTAATCAACTATCACAATTTTCTACATCAATCGAATTGTTATTATCCTCACCGAACATCACCAATAACAATATACTTAGCATAGTCTGACAATTATTTGGCATTTGTATGTACTGGCAAATTGAATGAAAAAATGCATGAATATTAAAACATAAATTTACTGCATTTACAACACAACCCACCCCCAAACCTAAATGATGCATTGTCCTCAATGCATGAACAATTAAATATAACAAAATGCAATGACAGCCAAATATGAATGCATGAAACATATGTTATAAAATGAAAAAATTGTAAATACAAACAAAAGCTTAGAAGAAATTGGGTTACTCTAACTGGGTTGGGTTGATTTTCTGGCAGCGCATTTGTAGCGCAGTTGCCTCTCAACTTCACCAGCATAAGCTTGAATTGATTTTCCAACAGATTGCTTGTAGTGCTTCCTTTTAAGCTGGTTAATTGACGTCTCGTATTCATAATCAGTATCTAACTTCATGAAATCATCAATAAGTTGATGAACCGCACGTTCTTGCTCCGTCATAAGTGCATTAGAGTTTGGTGTAGTGGCAACATTAGCAGGTGTAGTAGTTTAAGTCACATCAGCATCATCTTTATCAGACCCAATATGTACAGGTTCACTTTTTTCCTCTTCTCCATATTTTTCCGTAGTCTTCTTCTCTAAGTGGTGTCTTCTTCTTAAAGTTTTTCTAAAGAGATTTCTTAATGGCCCTATCTCTTCGTTGGTCATATCCCCAAAATATGGCCATATCTTCTTGAGCTCGGCTAAGATCAGTGGTTAGCCTTAATTGGTGTTTCTCCATCATTTGAAATTGTTGTTACAACATGTTAAGAATATCAATCATTTTCTATTCAAAGTCACTATGATACATTGATAAGCAATGTAACACCCCTAACCCGTATCGGTCACCGAACTAGGGTTACGAAGCATTACCAGACTTATCACATACATAATCATTCATTTCACAACTATAATTCATATCAATACACAATTATTTACACACATTCATATAGTCCCTAACACAAGCCTTCGAGGGCTAAAACAATCATTTAATGCAATCTGAGACTTAATTGAAAACTTATGAAAATTTTAAGAAAACTTTGAAAATTTCTAAGTACAGGGGACACGTGCCCATGTGGCCAGGCCCAGGCCGTGTGTCTCACATGGCCACAAGACACGCCTATTTCACAAGCTATATGAACATTCGAGATAGGATCACATGGCCGTGTCCCAGACCGTGTCCAACCCTGTGTAACTCCTTAACTTGTGTCACACGGCCAACCACACGCCCGTGTGACTAGCCCGTGTAACTTACTGACTTGCTTCCTTTAAAAAATACAAGGGACACACGGCCGTGTCACTTAACTGTGTGTCATACACGGCTGAGACATACACTTGTGTCTCTGCTTGTGTGGACGAAAATAGGCTATTTTATAAGCCACATTTCTCACCTAAACTTGCATCAACCTAAACACTTCATTTGGCACATAATATAACATCAAAAGGCATTTAAACCAAACTAAAATCAAGCCTAAATTATGCAATTCTAATACCAACAATTATAATGCTCATATCACCATATTTTTCCAATTCAAAACATACCAAAATCACCTCCAATAATTCACCTAGTTGATCATTTTCAAACATACATTATTTTACCTAAAACCACATGCATACCATATCTTAATATAACTCAATTTGATCCACAAGCCTATCTCATATTCATTCACAAGGTTAAATATAAAATTCACAAGTTTCTACGATTCAATGCTTGTATGGTTCATGTACATACCTATACCAACTCGTATCAATCTCATATTCATCCATATCCTTGATATACCCATTGAACCATTCGGAATAACATCGTATACCCAGGAATCTCGCACCCTAAGTGCCAATTACATAGCCGAAGCTATCTCAATTTCATATCTCATATAATGCCCACTCGCGAGCTATCAACTGGCCCACACAAGTTGATGGTCATGATTACACAGTGTTGCTCACATAAGTTGACGTTAATCTGCAACACATGCTGGATAACTCAGCCACTTGTAGGACATACGGACCAGCACCCAAATCACATAACCCTTAATGACATGTCATTTGTATCCTAATCTATTCCTAAGGTTCAACCGAGATTTCACATTGCCAAATCTTCATCGAGCATATCTGTAAGGTCGAGTTCACAATTAATTTAATAATATAGCATTTAAAGCACAATTATATTAAAGCTTATTAACATACAAACTTACCTCAATTCACAAAAACGACGAAATGATTCAACTAGTCCAATAATTTGTTTTTCCCTCGATCTAGATCTGAATTTCATTTTTCTTGATCTATATAATATAAAATTTAACTTATTCAATTATCATTCTATTCAATTTAGCCCAAAAATCACATTATGGCAAAATTACACTTTTGCCCTTAACATTTCAACATCTTTACAAATTAGTCCTTAGTTCATAAAAATACAAATTCATGCAATTAGGCCCTTACCCATGCTAGTCGAATTTCCCTTATTATCCTAGCAGCCCATATTTCTCATTTATTTCACAATTTGACTACAAAATTTTTAGATTTCACAAATAAATCCCTAATTGGCAATTTTACCAAAAATCACTTTACAAATGTTGTTTATCTAACAACAACCATACATTTTTTATCATCAAACATCAAAATACATATACATTCATCAATGGAAAAACTCTAAACCTTTAAAAATTTTGCAAATTAGTCCCTAGGCTAGCTAGATTAAGCTTCAACAATCTCAAAAACATAGAAATCATTAAAAATCGAGTAATAAATCACTTACATGCATAAAGGATAGTTGGCCGAACCTTGAAGCTCTTTTAATGGTATTTCAATTTCTTATTTTTGGTGGAAGAAGATGGACTAAAAGATAGTATCTTTGGTTTTTTTTATTTTACTTGATTTATTTTATTAAATTACACTTTTAACCTTGGTTATAAAACATTAAAACCACTTAAAACATGTCCAAGAATGTCCATTAACTTTATAAATGGGCTAATTACTACATAAGGACCTCTTCTTTAAGGTTTTATAGCTATTAGACACCTTTAGCTAATAGAACTCAAGTTTTACACTTTACGCGATTTAGTCATTTTTATCGAATTGAGCACTTAAACGATAAAATTTCTTAACGAAATTTTTACACAATCATACTAACATGTTGTAGACCTTATAATAATAAAAAAATAAATATTTTGACCTCAGATTTGTGGCTCCAAAACTACTGTTCTGATTTGACTAAAAACGAGTTGTTACAACTCTCCCCCTTAGGGATTTTCGTCCCCGAAAATCCTACCAGTAAACAGGTTAGGATATTGCTTTCTCATAGCTTCCTCAGATTCCCACGTAGCCTCTTCAACACCGTTACATTCCCAAAGAACTTTTACTAATGATATGCTTTTATTTCTCAACTCTTTGATCTGTTGAGCTAAGATTTTGATCAATTCTTCATTATACAACATATCGGACTGAATCTCAACCTCTGAAGGAGAAATTATATGTGAAGGATCTGATCGATACCATTGTAGCATAGATACATGAAACACAGTATGAATATTTTCAAGTTCTGTCAGTAAAGCTAGACGATATGCCACTGGCCCTATCCTCTCAATGATCTCATACGGTCCGATAAAACGTGGACTCAACTTTCCTTTACGACCGAATCGAAGAATCTTCTTCCACAGTGATGCTTTCAAAAACACTCTGTCACTGATCTAGAATTTAATGTCTTTACGTTTCAAATCTATATACGACTTCTGTCAGTCTGAAGCTACTTTTAAACTGTCACGTATCACTTTCACTTTTTCTTCAGTCTCTCTAATTAAATCAACCCTGTAAATCTTGCTCTCACTAAGCTCAATCCAGTACAACAGAGTTCAGTATTTACAACCATATAAAGCTTCACCTGGTGCCATCTTTATACTCGTTTGATAACTATTATTATACGCAAACTCAACCAACGGTAAATATTTTTCCCAGTTGCCTTCAAACTCTAAAACACAGCAATGAAGCATATCTTCGAGAATCTGAATTACTCTCACAGATTGACCGTCAGTTTGAGGATAGAATGCGGTACTAAAATGCAACCGTGAACCCAAAGCTTCTTACAATTTCGTCCAAAATCGTGATGTAAATCTCGGATCTCTATCCGAAATAATAGAAACTGGCACCTCGTGCAATCTAATAATCTTAGAAATATACAATTTAGCTAATCTGTCAAGTGAAAGGTCTATACGTACTAGAATGAAATGTGTAGATTTCATCAAACGGTCAACAATAACCCAAATAGCTTCTTTCTACTTTGGAGATAGGGGTAATCCCGATACAAAATCCATCGTAACTCTATCCCATTTCCACTCAGGTATCATCATAGGTTGTAGTAGTTCCGAATGTATTTCATGTTCAGCTTTGACTTGCTGACAAATCAAACATCTCGATACAAATTCACAAATATCTCGTTTCATGCTTGAACACCAATATGACTGTCTCAAATCATGGTACATCTAGGTACTCCCAGGATGAACAGATAAACAACCAGTGTGAGCTTCGTGCAAAATTTTTTGTATAATCTCTGGATTTCTCAGTACACAAATTCTACCTTGAAACATCAAACACTCATCGGTTCCAATTTGAAATTTTAAATCAAGAGTCGACTCACACTTTACTCATTTTGCTTTTAATTTATTGTCACATTTCTGAGCTTCACAAATTTGTTGGAGAAATACCGGTTTAGCTTTCAACTCAGCTACTATCGAACCATCATTAGACAAAGTTAACTGTGTATTCATCGCCTATAAAGCAAATAAAGATTTTCTACTCAGAGCATCCGTGACTACATTCGCTTTCCTAGATGATAATCAATCACTTACTCATAATCTTTCAACAACTTGAGCCATCTTAATTGTCGCAAATTCAAATCTTTCTGAGACATAAAATACTTCAAACTCTTGTGGTTGATAAATATGTGGCACTTCACACTGAATAAATAATGTCACCAAATTTTCAATACGAAAACAATAGTGGCCAACTCTAAGTCGTGCGTGGGATAATTCTTTTCATGCGACTTTAATTGTCTAGAAGCATAAGCTATCACTTTGCCTTCTTGCATCAAAACACATCTCAAACCGTTCAATGACGCATCACTGAAAATCACAAACGCTTTACCTGACTCAGTAAAACTAAAACTGGTACTTTCGTTAACAATGCTTTCACCTATTCAAAACTCTGTTGGCATTTCTCTGACCACTCAAATTTCACATCTTTTTGTAACAATCGAGGTGTCGGTGTATCTATCATTGAAAACCCTTTCACAAATCTCCTGTAATAGCTAGCCAATCCCAGAAAATTTTTGACTTCAGATATATTTATTGGCAGTTTCTAGTCAATAATTGCTGATATCTTACTCGGGTCAACTCTGATGCCTTTCGCTAAAACAATATGTCCCAAAATATCAACTTCTCAAAGCCAAAACTCACATTTACTAAATTTAGCAAACAATTGTTTATCTCTCAATGTTTGCAGTAGAATTCTCAAATGCTCAGTATGTTCAAACTCATTTCAGGAATAGATGAGAATGTCATTAATGAATACAACAAGAAATCTATCTAAATACGGTCTAAAGATTCTATTCATCAAATCCATAAAGACTGTAAGAGCATTAGTTAACCCAAATGGCATAACGAGAAATTCATAGTGTCCGTACCTAGTTCTAAACCCAGTTTTTAACACATTAGAATCTTTAACTCTCAACTAAAAATAACCAGATTGTAGATCAATCTTAGAAAACATTGTTGCCCCTTTCAACTGATCAAATAAATCATCGATTTGCGGCAGAAGATACTTATTCTTGATCGTAACTTTATTAAGTTGTCGATAATCTATACACATTCTCGTCGTCCCATATTTCTTCTTTACAAACAAAACAGGTGCACCCCAAGGCAAAAACTAGGTCATGCAAAACCTCTATCTGTTAACTTTTGCAGTTGAGCTTTCAACTCTTTCAACTCTACAGGAGCCATTCTATACAGAGCTATCGATATCAGCGATGTCTCTGGTACTAATTCAATAGCAAACTCAACTTCTCTAACCGGTGGCAACCTAGGTAACTCTTCTCAAATTACATCCAGATGTTCACAAACAACTGGTACTGACTCAATCTTCGATTCAGATACTTTTGTATCTAGTACATAAGCAATATAAGCATCACAACCCTTTCTCACATATTTCTAGGCTAATATAGATGATATCACAATAGGCAATTCACTCAAACATCGGATTCAATACGAAGAGTCTCACTGTTCTGACATTTCAACTCAATAGTCTTTCGTCTACAATTCACAACCGCATCATGCAGAGTTAACCGGTCCATACCCAATATCACATCAAACTTATCAAATGGTAATAGCATCAAATCAGCTGGAAAATAAAAACCCCGAGTCATCAAAGGACAATTCTTGCAAACTTTATCAACTAAAACATACATACCTAAGGGGTTCGATAATTTAATCGTGAATTTAGTGGACTCAACAGGTAAACTCTTACTAGATACTAGATTCATGCAAACATATGAATGAGTCAATCCAGGATCTATTAAAGCAATTACATTAGTATCATAAGGAGAAAATGTACTGGTGATAACATCTGGTGATGACTCATCCTCGTGAGCACGAATAACGTCAACTCTGGCTAGAGCTCTAGCCTTGGATCTCACAGCAGAATCCTTTGTTGGACCTTTGCTACTAGTCACATTTCTCGTATTTTGAGGTGGTCGCCCTCTCACAACTGTATTACTTTGTCGAGTTGTCTATGGTTTATCTTTCTCAGGTAATTTAGGACAATCCTGAATAAAATGATCTTGCAAGCCACATCTAAAACAAGCTCTGGTATCCATCCAACAGTCTTCAAAATGTCATCTACCACACTGTTGACACTCAGGTTTGTTGGCTTTGACACTACCAACACTCGATACTAAAGTGGCTTGAGCTTTTGAACTTGTATGTTGCTTCCCACGATCTCTATCTGAATACCCCTTTGAAGCAGTTCAATGATTATAGGAATCTCTGGATTTCTTTGACGATGAATGATAAGGTTTACTCATCGACCTTTTTCTCAAATCTCTAGCCTCAGAATCAACTTTTCTCTTTTCTTTGCTAAGCTCCTCAACTTTGCAAGCTCTACCAGCTAACACAACAAATTCTTTCAATTCAAGAATCCCGACTAAAAGCTTAATATCTTCATTCAGACCATATTTGAATCGCTTACACATAATCTCTTCAGTAGAAATGCACTCTTGGGCATACTTGCTCAGTCTCACAAATTCTCTTTCATATTCTGATACGGCCATACGACCTTGTTTCAACTTCAAAAACTCTTTACGCTTTTGATCAATAAATCATTGGCTTATATATTTCTTTCTAAACTTAGCCTGAAAGAATTCCCACGTGACTTTTTCTCTCGGCACCACAGATTTCAAAGTATTCCACCATTGATATGTAGAATCCTTCAGAAGAGATACGGCATATTTAACATATTCCGAGGGCATACAGGACAAATCATCAAATACTCTGATAGTATTCTCAAGCCAAAACTCAGCTTTCTCAGGATTATCATCAACTATAGCTTTAAACTCCTCAGCTCCGTACTTTCAAATTTTATCCATAGGTGACTTACTCAAACGTAAAGGTTCC
Organism: Gossypium stocksii; assembly: GCA_020496765.1. Lineage (NCBI taxonomy): Eukaryota > Viridiplantae > Streptophyta > Magnoliopsida > Malvales > Malvaceae > Gossypium > Gossypium stocksii. The sequence continues at coordinate 17,467,435 of CM035632.1, read as the reverse complement.
AAACCTTGAGAAGCTACGGGAATCGGTTGGGCAATAGGTGGGGGTAGAGGTTTCTGAGTAGCAGGATTTGTTCAGACAAACTCAGTGAACCATTCGTTCATCATCTGGAAGAAGGCTTCTTTGGCCTCTCCTCCACGACCCTCAGATACGAGTCTTGATTTGAATGGTGGGACACAGTAAATGAAAGCTGGCGCGTTACTCTCTACATCATTGAAGTCAGCTCGATTAGAATACATTTACTATATGAAAACAAGTTTTGAAACTGTCAGGAGATATCACACTATCACAGGTTAAATCTAGCATGTATAGCTAGACTTGTAACACCCTGAATTTGGGCCTAGAAGAATTGGGCTTTGAGTCTGGGTTTGGATGGAAGACAGCCTGAGTAATTCAGATGACATCCTGATTTTTGAGATTTTTCGGGTTTTTCTGATTTTGGTGAAATCTTGAAATTTTGGTGTTTTGGATACTGAAATTGTGTTTAAATGTGTCAGTGGGCCTTTAGGAGGCCCAAGCCTAAGTTAAAACCTGACAGAAAAATCAACTTGGATTTTAAGTGAAAGGGATTTGGTTAAGTGGGCCTTTCAGAAAAAGTTAGTAAATTGAGACAAAAAGAGGGCCTTGGTAAAGTGGCAAGGTGGCACCACTAAGCTCCTAAAAAAGTGGCATGTCGACTGAGTTTAAGGGCCAGAGTTCAAGTCACAAGGTAAGCAGATGATGCTTTTATTTTTGTGCAGGTGCCGGGCATATGATAGAACTTAAGTAGCATTCGGCTAGGGCCTTAGGGAGATTGGGCCGTTGGTTTGAATGGCCATTAGGGCAAGTCTATATTCTTTTCTATCTTGCCAAATTAGGGTTAGCCACCTAGAGCCTTCACTTTCATTCTATTCTCTTCTCAGTGTTGCAAAAAGCCGAAAACGCAAAGTTAGATCTCCTAAGTGCCGAATTCTTCATTCTCTTCTCCTCTCTTCCATTCTTTCTTTTTCTTTTCCTCTCTAGCCGAAATCACCTCTCCTCCTCCCTCATCTTTCATTTTCTTCCCTTCAGAAACTGAAATTGTCACTGTTTTCTTCTCAAACTCATCAACTACTAAAAGCCCAAATCCTGAAAGGTTGCTTCCTGTGCCGTTTTGCCTATAGCTGAACCCTCTTTGTTTTTCCTCACTTGTAGCCGAATTTCATACTCTCCAAACCCTTAGGCTCTGTCGACAAACACCCCTCCAACCATAGTCTCAAATCATATCTTCTTTCACCACTTAAAAAGCCAAAAACACCATAGTTTTTAGGGATATATAGCCAAATGCTTAGATCTCTAATATTCAAATTCTGCTAGTGTTTAGGGGCTAGATCTGCATCAGATCTGAGTAAAAGAATCGCCTTGATTAGGGAAAACCTATGCAAGGAGCATAAGAGGCTTGGATCTTTGGAACGACTAGATCTAGATCTAGTCACTAGTTTCGGCAAAGGATATCATGGGAGATCTCGTTAGCGGTCGTCACAAATCAGGTGTGTATCGAACACCCTTTTCTAGTTCAAATTGGCAAAAGGCGAAAAGCCGAAATGCTGGAATTCTGGCATTTCGTGGGCTTGTGAATGTGCAAACACTCATAAGTCAGTTGGATATCACTGGATCTGTAATCACAAGTGGTAAGATGGTTGAGTGTGCAATTTCATGCACTTCGGTAAGTTTTGGCCTCGATGGGCTAAAATTGGGCCCAATGGGCTTACGGGCCCATATGAGTAAAAGTAAGTGGTAAGAGTTTTCTGATAAACTATGGGTTAAATCTGTTAGACTGGACTTGAATTTGGGCTAAACGAGCCAAAATAGTAATATGACACTGTAGGGCCCATTAGGGGTTTTAGGGCCCAATGACTATAATCTGCTAAAATGTACTAAATAAACTACTGAGATAAAAGTTAGACTATTACAGATTAAAACGTGCATGAAACCCTAGAAACTAGCATAATTACTGAAACACCCCTTATGGGTGGAAATTACTATTTTACCCCTAGGTGTAAATGACTGTTATACCCCTAGGGCTAAATTTAACTGAAATGCATGTTTTACTGTTTCTGTTCATTGTATGCCATGACATGATTATCTGTTGCATGGGATTGGGATTATTTGATGGAGGAAGTACTGAAAAGAGGCTTTGCCTTAGTTTACTAAAAAAGGGGCTTTGCCCTAGTTTACCGTTCTGGTGGCTCAGCCACACTATCTGATTATGCAGCTATGCTGCCACCGTGGAGAGTAGCGGTTGGGTGGGTTGAGTAGCTTCCCCACATACTGATATGGGTTTTGCATTCATGCATCGATATTATTGTTCTGCTACTGAATTGAGCCTATGAGCTGTATTAATATCTGAAAAGGGGCTAAGGCCTAGATAAACTGTACTGAATAGGGCTACGGCCCAGTAACCGAATACTGAATCGGGCTTCAGCCCATTTGATACTGAAATTGGATAAGGGCTTAGGCCCAGTGAGCTTGAGTTGATTTGGGCTCTGGATGGGCTTTCTTTACACACTGAGTTTCCAAACTCACCCCTTTTTCCTCCATCCTCACAGGTGAGCCCTAGACTAGTGGACTTGGAGCTGGGAGGGATTCAAAGTGGCCACAAAGACTGTATATCTAGTTTAATTAAGTTATTTATTTTGTTATTTATTTTAATCGTCTTATTTTTAATTTGGGTTTGTAATAAAGCCGCTCTAATTATTTAATTTTTTTTTAGCTTAAGTATGATATTGTTTAAATCATTTTGAAATCGGATAGCTCTAAGGCGCTTTTATAAAAGTTACTTGTTGTCAAAATATCACAATAACAAAGCAAAGCTTCCGCAATGTAAACATTTTCATAGATAATTATTTTAAATAGACTTAAACCTAATTTGTTGTTCGTGGACAAGTCATAAGGTTAAAGTGTGACAATGGATATGTGCATGTCTAGGATTGGATCTAGGGAGAGCTTGGTACTTAAGCAGTCTAATTGACTCACCTCCTCTCTTCTGGAATCCTACCTGGTGCATAGTATCCATTCACTTTAAGCCATAACGAAGAAGGTCTGGTTTTCTGATACTTAAATTGTTTTAAAAATAACTTGTTTTCCGCAACCTACAAAGGTTTATAAGCTTTCACAATTTTCCATAAAATTTTACAGAGTTGTTAACAATGTTCGAAAAGGGAATGAGTATTTAAATGAACCATGTTTTGAAAAATAAACACAAGCTGAGGTTTTATACAAGTTTAATGGTAGAAGTTTCTAAACACTAAGAAGGGTTTTCAATGAAAACATGGCTTTCAAAAAATACTTCAACGTGACACACCAGACTTGGTCGTGACGTCTGGGCCGGGTTTGGGGTGTTACAAGACTCACATATGCTATGTTAGTCCTAGAATCGACTAAACCATAGCTTTGATACCAACAAATGTAACACCCCTAACCCGTATCTATCGCTGAATTAGGGTTACGGAGCATTACCAGAGTTATCACATAAATAATCATTCATTTCATAGCTATAATTCATATCCATACATAATTTATTCATACACATTCATATAGTCCCTAACACGAGCCTTGGAGGGCTAAAACAATCATTAAATGCAATCTGGGACTTAATTGAAAACTTATGAAAATTTTAAGAAAACTTTAAAATTTTCTAAGTATAAGGGACACACGCCCGTGTGGCCTGGCCGTGTGTCTTACACGGCTACAAGACATACTTGTGTCACAGGCTATGTGGACATCAAAATAGGATCACATGACCGTGCCCCAGACCGTGTCCGATCCCGTGTAACTCTCTGACTTGTGTCACACAGCCAACCACACGCCCGTATGACTAGCTCGTGTAACTCACTAACTTGCTTCCTTTAAAAAAATACAAGGGGTCACACGATCGTGTCACCTAGCCATGTGTTATACACGGCTGAGACACACGCTTGTATCTCTACCCATGTTGATGAAAATAGCTATTTTATAAGCCACATTTCTCACCCAAACTTGCATCAACCTAAACACTTCATTTGGCACATAACATACAATCAATAGACATTCAAACCAAACTAAAATCAAGCCTAAATCATGCAATTCTAATACCAAAAATTATAATGCTCATATCACCATATTTTTCCAATTCAAAACATACCAAAATAACCTTCAATAATTCACCTAGTTGATCATTTTCAAGCTAAAACCACATGCATGCCGTATCTTAATATCCAACCATTTGGTATTCAAATATCAACTCACAACAAGCAACTTCAATACCATTTAACCAACTGCTATCTCTAGTACCACTTCACAAATAAAACATTTCCATGACATCCATTAAGCATAAATGAGACTTACCACACACATATATATCCATATCAACTCATATACCAAATTAAGCCAAATCATATGGCTAATTACATACCAAAACATATAGGCTATATTAACCACAACTCCTCTACATGCCATATAACCATGTATACAAGTTTTAAAGTACCAACACAATAGCTGGATAGTATGATGTGATCTCCGATGACTTTCAAATCGAGCGAGCTTCTGAAACATTATAAAACATGGAAAAGTAAACAGAGTAAGCTATAAAGCTTAGTAAGTTCGTATAGTAATAAACTCAACTTACCATATATACAATTCAAGCAATTAAACATATCATAATATAACTCAATTTGATCCACAAACCTATCACATATTCACAAGGTTAAGTATAAAATTCACAAGTTTCTTCGATTAAATTTTTGTACGGTTCATGTACATACCTGTATCAACTCGTATCAATCTCATACTCATCCATATCATTGATATACCTATTGAACCATTCGGAATAATATCAGATACCTGGGAATCTCACACACTAAGTGCCAAATACATAGTTGAAGCAATCTCAATTTCATATCTCATATAATGCTCACTCTCAAGCTATCAATGGGCTTGCTTACACAAGCTGACGGTCATGATGTAGCTACATAGTGCTGCTCACGCAAGCTGACGAGAATCAGTAACACATGCTGGATAACTCAGCCACCGGTAGGACGTACGGACCAGCACCCAAATCACATAACCCCTAATGACATGTCATTTGTATCCTAATCTATTCCTAAAGTTCAACCGGGATTTCTGGAAACACAAAAATTTATATATTTTTTCATGCCCTTTTTGACTTAAAATCATGCTATTCCGATTAAATTCTTGTCGAAAAATAATTGAATATTATAAAATAATTAAATTGTGTTAAAAATATTAACATGATGAATTTTAATTAATTTTATAGTTAATTTTGATTAATTTTGGTTATTTTTGACAGAATTGCACAAAGGGCGAAAAATGGCCCGGCGGACACTGCGAGAAGAACAAAACCGATAAGCAATTTGGAGTATCGAGGTGAACTGATTTCTAGCCCAAGACGGTCTAGAAATGTGTATTAATTCATAATTAAATTAATTTTAATTTATTTCCTATTTAATTTAGGTTAAATAAATTAATTTTAATTAATTATGGAGAAAGGGCCTAGTGAACCACACTGGTTGAACCGAATGGAGTGAGCCGAACCAGCCACTAATTGGGCTGACCAGAATCGTCCATAGGCTGACCCAAATCAGCAATTTAGTTGATTAAATATGCTTGCAAAAAGGCCCTTGAGAAATCTCCAATTTGCATTCAAACCCCACCTTTATTTAAGGCTTTGTAGATCTGCCCCATGCCTAAAATAGCAAACTTGAAAGCTTCAACCTTGCCATGTGTGTGGCTGGCCATATAGGGGGCTCTTTGGCTGATGGTGTAATATCCCGAATTAGGGCCTAATCAGAATAGTGGTTTCGTGACCACAAATTCGAGATAGAAATAATTATTTTATAATTATTTTGAGGTTTATGATATGATTGCATGATTGTGTGAAAATTTCGTGAAGAAATTCCATGTGTAAAATGCTTAATTTGAAATTAAGGACTAAATCGAATAAGTTGCAAAATTTGCATTCTAGAAGCTTTTAGTATGAAATTGCTTTGGAATATTAATTAGGAGGTCTTAAATAGCAATTTAACAATATCTAAAATTTTGGACAAAAATGGGCTTGTACATGAAAAATTTCAAAGAAATGCATTAAGGGTATTTTGGTCATTTGGTAATTAAAAGATTAAAAAAGGGAAAAAAGATGGCAAAATATGTCCATCTTCTTCATTACCACGAAATTTCAAGAGTTCTCCATAGCTAGGGTTTGTTTCAAGCTTCCAAGCTCAATAGTAAGTGATTCCAAGCCCCGTTTTAATGTTCTTTACGTTTTCGGAGTCCCGGTAACTTGATTTAGCTTATGCTAGCAATAATTCAACCTAGGGTTCATATTTGGAAAAATACCCATAGGTGAAATTTTTTTTATTTTGGTTTTTTATGATAGAATATGAGGTTTTAAATTATGCTAGACAACTTGTGCTACTCGGTTTTAAGTGAAAATAAGTAAAACAGCTTAATCAGTAAAAATACCTATTGTTCATAAGTACATGTTATAGTGGGAATTTGAGGTTGCTGTTAGTAAATAAATAATCAGCATGTCCTAAAACATAAGAATTTGGGATAAAGTTTAATTTTCGAGCTTTGGGGCAAAAGTGTAAATATGTAAAAGTTTAGGGGCAAATTTATAATTTTGACAAAGTTAGAGTTAAGGACTTTTTTTGATAAATGTGAGTATTAAATAAGCTAAATGTGTTATTTTAGATCAAGAAAGACGTGGAATCGACCTTGATCGAGGAAAAGAAAAGATTATGGACTAAATTGTAAAATTTCTATATTTTGTACCAAGGCAAGTTCATGTGTAAATAATGTAACATAATTGCTATTTTAAGTGATTTAATGCTATTTATATGATATGATACTTGATATTATGAATATTATGCTTTGTGAAATATTATGTATTGGTATGAAAAGTATGTGATTAAATTGATAAGTATGAGATGCAAGTAACGTATTGGTTCCGATATTCCGAGGAGAACGACTGGGAAATGTGTGATTGAGAAAAATCCCGTTTAAACCTTGGGAATAGATTAGGATACAAGTGACATGTCACTAGGATGGTTGGGCATCCAAACTCATTGAGTTAAGTCCGAGTTCACTTATGGATGCAAATGTTCGAACTCGTTGAGTTGAGTCCGAGTTCGTGAGATGTAACTAGGCATCCGAGCTCGTTGAGTTGAGTTCGAGTTCACTTATGGATGCGAACGCCCGAGCTCGTTGAGTTGAGTCCGAGTTCGCTTATGGGCGGGTTACATGGTCGCTTGATTACATATGTGGCACTTATGTGCAAATTATCCATGTATCCGGGTTATATTCCGAGGTGTTCAACGGGTAAAATTCTAGCAAAATGGAAGAACACTCAAGAGGCAAGTATCATTTTGATAAGTGTTGTGAAATGGATACTTTGGACATGTATGTACTTAACCCTCAGGTTGAAACTTGATACAACAACAATAATGTGGTAAGATGACAGTTGATGATTAGAAATGTGATATATGTTTTGGTGACACCATGCTAGTGTTGTTTGGAAGAATTGCTTTGTTATGTTACTTGTTATTTGCATGTGAACTTACTAAGCATTTATGCTTACTCCCTCCTTTCCATTCATTGTAGGTTTGGACAAGCCAGCTTGGGAATCGGGATAGGTCGAAGGCTCGTTCACACTATCCGAAGAACTATTTTGGTAAAATGGCTTGTATAACTCAAACATGGCATGTATAGCAATATACTTGTTTTGTGTAATTAATCTTGCGATATGGTTGTGGTTTGGTTGAGAAAATGCCTAGTAATGATTAGTCCTTGGAATGGTTAACTTAGATCATGTATGAGACCATGTATGTTCAAAGTGTTAATAGTTCATGAATTTCCATAGAAAAGTGAAAATTTATCATAGAATGTTGTAACAGCAGTGACGTGAGTTTGAAAAATCACTAAAAATAGTAGAAACTGAACTAGGTGATGAATTAAAGATGAAATTGAAGCTTAATGTGTCTACTTTCATATGGAAGAAGCGAAATATGTAAAAGAGTTGTATTTTATGAGATATTTGGGTTTTGGTGGGACAGGGTTAGAGCAATTTCTGAATCCCCTGTTCTGAATTTAAAAATTCACTAAAAATTGTACAAAAATAATTAGGAGTCATACTTTATATGCACAGAATCCTTATTGAGTCTAGTTGTAAGAGAAATAAACTTCATATTCAAATAAAGTTTTTACAGAGATAAAAGTGGTTAGTTGTAAGCAGAGGTCTGAGCAGTTGAACACTAAAACAGGAGAAATTTTAACTAAGAAACTGTACTAATTGGCCCAACCAAAAATTCTAGAAAAAAATTAGTAGATAGATATATGAGTCTAGTTTCAAGGAAAATTTATGGATCTTAAATTCAAGTTTTTTAACTCGAGATATAATTTTTTTAATGACCATGACGCAGAAAGATAGCTTATTCCGAAAGTTAAAATAAATGGTTTAAAGTTGTTTAAATGGTAAATTAAGTTTAGTAACACCTCAAGCTCGACTCCGGTGACGGTCTCGGGTAAGAGGGCATTACAGATGGGATTTGCTACTTTTAGCAGCCACAATTAGCTATAAAAGCCACCCCTTGCTGATCATTTTACTCATCCCTCATTCACTTTCATTCTCTCATTCATTCCTCTCCTCTCCACTCTCTTTTCTCTCCATTTTCCATCCTATTTTCCTATAGTCTTGTGCCGATTTCTCCTCTTGGAAAAGAGGTATTTTCCCAGCCATTTTGGGCAGCAAGCAAGTGTTCGTAGAAGCCTTGACCGGCGAGGACAATGGAGACGAAGAATGGAGCAATCAGTCAAGCCACGGAGAAACACCGGATTTGCCTTCTTGTTCCCTATCTTTTTAATTTCTATTGTTTTTATGATGAACATATTTATGAATATTATTGTTGTGGAAATGGTTATTTTAATCAATTTAGCTTGAATTTAATTCATGTTGGGTTGATTATATTTTGCCTACTTGAATTATTAAAATAGTGTTTATGCTGTTATAGGCCTCAGTAAAATGCTTGATTAAGTAAACTCATGCTTAGGTTATCTAGCATTATAATTGTTTTGATAACTAAAGAATTAATTGTTTAAACGGATTGAAATTGCAATTAATGGACTCAGTACTTAATCAGTGCATGTTTAATTCTTCTAAGGTAGCTGAAAAGTAAATTAGCATTGTATTTGGCAATATATATGCCTTGCATAACTTGCAAGATTGTTGTGATTAAATTGTTTCAAGGTATGGCTACTTTGTTACTTCACATAATCTTTTACATGTTTATTAAGTTGAATTAATCGGTTGAATCGACATAGGAATATGCGAGAGATAATTTAATTCAATAAGTATGTATGTGCGATAGCATGTTTACCTTATTAAATCTGTTTAATCGGTTGAATTGGCATAGGGATATGTTCAAGAGATGAATGGAATTTTAATCAGTAAATATGTTCATAAGTTAGCAAATTACTGGGTTGCCATGAATTTATTCGTAACAGCATAAGCATGAATCTAATAATTCTAAGTGAAAAAGGTATAATTAATCCAACACAATTATATCATCTTGATTAAATCTTATTTGTAATCGTGCACTAGAACTCTTTTATTTTATTTAAATTGTTTACTTAGTTTTAATATCTTAGTTTATAAATCAACTTTTCAAACCAAAATTATTTTTCTCACCAAAGTGTTTTTAAATTAATTTCATAAATATTGCTTTTTACAGTCCCTGTGGGTACTATAAATCGACATTTTCTTGTCACTTTATTGCTTGTTACGATTGTGTACACTTGCACATTTCCATCGTTCCAATTTCACATTGTCGAATCTTTATCGAACATATCCGTAAGGTCGTGTTCACAATTAATTCAATAATAGAGCATTTAAAACACAATTATATTAAAGCTTATTAACATACGGACTTACCTCAATTCACAAAAAACGACGAAATGATTCGACTAGTCCAATACTTTATTTTTCCCTCGATCTAGATCCGAACTTCATTTTTCTTAATCTCTATAATATCAAATTTAACTTATTCAATTATCATTCTATTCAATTTAGCCCAAAAATCACATTATAGCAAAAGTACACTTTTACCCTTAATATTTTAACATCTTTACAAATTAGTCCTTAGCTCATAAAAGTACAAATTCATGCAATTAGGTCCTTATCCATCTAGTCAAATTTCCCTTATTATCTTAGCAGCCCATATTTCTCATTTATTTCACAATTTAACCACAAAATTTTCACATTTCACAAATAAATCCCTAGTTGGCAATTTTACCAAAAATCACTTTACAAATGTTGTTTATCTAACAACAACCATACATTTTTTATCATCAAACATCAAAATACATATACATTCATCAATGGAAAAACTCTAAACCTTTAAAAATTTTGCAAATTAGTCCCTGGGCTAGCTAGATTAAGCTGCAACGATCTAAAAAACATAGAAATCATTAAAAACCGAGTAAAAAATCACTTACATGCGTAAAGGATAGTTGGCCAAACCTTGAAGCTCTTTTAATGGTGTTTCAATTTCTTATTTTTGGTGGAATAAGATGGACTAAAAGATGGTATCTTTGGTTTTCTTTATTTTACTTGATTTATTATATTAAATTACACTTTTAACCTTAGTTATAAAACATTAAAATCACTTAATACATGTCCAAGAATGTCCATTAACTTTATAAATGGGCTAATTACTACATAAGGACCTCTTTTATAAGGTTCTATAGCTATTAGACACCTTTAGCTAATAGAAATCAGGTTTTACACTTTACGCGATTTACTCCTTTTTATGAATTGAGCACTTAAACGATAAAATTTCTTAACGAAATTTTTACACAATCATACTAACATGCTGTAGACCTAAAAATAATAATGAAATAAATATTCCAACCTTTGATTTGTGGTTTTGAAATCACTGTTTCGATTTGACTAAAAACGAGCTATTACAGGCAACATCAAAAGTCATAGAAGGAGAAGATGTGGATGTAGAGCTCGAAGGCCGTGGCATTTCCTCCCCAAAAAATCTCAAGGCGAGTGGCTTTGTTATGTCTCCTTTTTTGGGGATTGTGTCTTCATTAGATTGAATAGGGACTTTTACCCTCTGACAAAGTGCCGTGATGAGCGACGAAAAATTTAAAGTATTGGCAATCTTTTGGGAGTAGCGGCGGACTTCTCGAGAGATAATGCTTCCAACATTGATCTTCATGTTCGTCATAATCAAGTTCAATAATAACAGGCATTCTTTTGAAATAGTTGAGTTGTGAGTAGAAGGGATAAGATGAATTTTAAGGAAATGATACCAAACTCTACAGTGAGGCTTCAACGATACACGGTCAATGCTGTATCAATCATTTTAGGAAACTGTCCATTTCGTCCTTTCTACACATAAATCTGTCAAGTTGGTTGAGTCCTTCAATTGTCACGGTATTTGACAAATTGGGCATATTCATACATCGATAGTGTCTTCATCGAACATCACTAAGACACCGCACACATATATAAAAGCATTATCAGGAGAGATGAGCATAAAATTCTTTCACTACCTTAGTGAGAACATCATCGGGGTGGAGACAAAAGATTTGCCATCCATGCATCTCCACCATAGAAGAGATTGCTTCAGAATAGACCATAAAGGGGGCATCTTGGAAAAATAAACCTTTTTTCCATGCAAAATGGCCTTTTTGATTTGTTCTGGGTATTCTTTTCTTCGGTGATTTTGCTAAAGAATGTTCGTGGGTGCACAGAGGTAGATAAAGATGGTGCTTGGCGAGCCATTTGAGCAAACATAATGATTAGAAAATGAAAAAGGAGAGACCTTTAACGTTTTATGGAGTAAAAAGAAACAAAGAAGGGTGAAAAGATGAAACAGAAAAGAAGTTGGAAGAGATGTGAATCGACTAGGGCAAAACATGAGAGAAAATATAGCAATGACATGGGGGATAAGATTAACCTGAGATTGTGTCTTGACATAGAAAAAAAAGAAAAATTAAGCTAGAAAAAGAAAAATAAAAGGAAAATTATTAAACAAAAATTAACTAATATATTAAATGGGCTGATGTCTACAAACCTGGGCCATAATGTGTATGCAACAAAAGAAAATAACAATTAAGGAAACTGGTTTAAGAAACTAAACAAAGAAATTAAAAACAAAAGAAATGAATAAAATAGTGCAGGAAGTAAATATTAAGCAGATCAAAAAATTATGGAATTTTTATCACGACTTATAGGAGCTCCAAAGTAATGTTTTAATTGCTAGCCGTTGACTTCGAAAGTAGAACCAGTCTTACTGTCTTTGACAGCTATAGCTCTATGAGAAAAGACTTGCACTATCTCAAATGGCTAGACCAATGAGATTTTAATTTGCTAGGAAACAATTTAAGCCTAGAATTAAATAATAAGATTTGTTGTCTAGGTGCAAATTACCGTGGCAAAATCTTGCTATCATGCTATCGTTTGGTCTTTTCTTTGTACAGTTTGGCATTTTCATAAGCTTGTGCTCTGAATTCTTCCATCTCATTCAACTTTAATAGGCGATTAATACCAACAACACTCCAGTCCATATTCAATTTCTTAATTGCCCAATATGTCTTACATTCAAGTTCAACGGGCAAAGATATGATTTCCCATAAACAAGCTGGAAAGGCGACATCTCCAATGATATCTTGAATGCATTGCGATATGCCCATAAAGCTTCATCGAATCTGGATAACCAATCTTTGTGGGTGGGACTAATTACCTTCTCTAGAATTTGTTTAATCTTTCTATTAGAGACTTTCGCCTTTTCATTTGTTTGGAGATAGTATGCTGTAGCAATTTTATGCTTAACTCCATATATGTTCAGAGCATTAGCAACTAATTTGCAATCAAAGTGAGAACTTTCATCATTAATTAGAGCATGAGAGGTACCAAACCTGGTAAAAATATTTTTATGTAGAAATTTTAGTACTAATTTGGCATCATTCGTTGGCAGCGCAACAACCTCAAGCCACTTGGAGAAACAATCAATAGCTAAAAGTATGTATACATTGCCCCAAGAAGGTGGGAATGCACTCATAAAATTAATTCCCCATACATCAAATAGTTCCACTTCTAGAATACTTTGTAAGGTAATTTCATACCTCCTCGATAGATTTCCAGTTCTTTAACAATGATCACAAGCTAGACAAAATTCATAAGCATCTTTAAACATGGTTAGCCAATAAAAACCACATTGGAGAACTTTTGTAGCAGTTCTCATGCCTACAAAGTGTCCACCATATGGTGCCGAACTTTTGAATCTCGTCATCTGGAACACACCTCTGAATTATCTGGTATGCAAAATGTTTGAATAAAAATGGCTCATCCTAATAATACTGCTTGGCATAATGGATAAATTTCCTTTGTCTTTGATTTATGAGCTCAGGTGATAGCAATCCACTAACCAAAAAATTGATGATATCAGCATACCACGGTAATGCCATGGCAACTAACAGTTGCTAATCTGCGAAATCATCTTAAATGCACTGAATATTACCATCTTATACCAACATAATGCCATGGCAAAATCTTGGCCATTCTACTGCTCAGTGATTCACTACTACAATATGTGTAATATCCCTATACCGGGTCTAGTAGTTTTAGGTATATTTTTTGCGTTCTGAGTGTGAATTTAGGAATTTATTGGGTTAATAGTATTTTTAAATTTAATTTAGAAGTTTAGTTTCGTCTAAAATTGATTAAACAATAATCTAGAAAAATAAAAATATTTTTGGAAAATTAAATTTAAAGTAATTAAATGATTATTAGTGAAAATAATTAATTGAGATCAAAAAAGAATCTTAAAATAATTTTTATTGGGGGTTAATTTGAGTTAAATTTAAATATTAATTAAATTTGATTTAATTGTAAAATAAGAGAATTTTTGGAGTATTTATTTGGAAAATAAACCTTTAAATTTGGAATTTTAGAGGGAAATGATCAATTGGTAAAGTAATGGAAATGTGGGAGGGGCCATTGGGCAAAATTCCCAATTTTTAAATTTCTGGTGGGTCGTTTCAGTATTAAACACGATGCATCTAGCCTACTTTTCACACAATTTACATCATATTAGAGAGCTATAAAATTCATTTTCTTTGCATGGTTTTAAAGATCTATCATCAAAGAATAGATTCAACAAATTTCCTTCTCAAAATACTCTCTTTTCACCCCAAGTTATTCACAAAAGTAGCCAAAAATACTCTTAAATTTCTCAAGATTCTTGAATCAAGATTTTCAATCAAAGGCTTTAGAACGAATCAAAGGTAATTATTATTTCTAAACTTATTTTTTTGATGATTAAAAGCATATTTACATGATTTGAATGATAATTACATGATATTTTATCAATGTCACCTTCTTCAAAAGCTTAGGGTGCTTTAATGGTGGATCTTGAATTTTGAGAGGAAATCCACAAATCAATGGATGTTCCAACTCTAAATGGACATGTTAGAAGGTTTTTGATTTTATTTATTAAGATTAAACATGTTTTGTAAGGTAATTTAAAGAAATTTGAACTTCATCATATTTATGCACTGATTTTTCAGATTTTTGTAAAATTGATTTAAATGTGAAATTGATGCCTAGTATATGTTTATTGGGTCTAGTATTGATATTTGGAAGTGATTAGGAGGGCTGGAGTGATCAATTTTCTGAGGAATTGAGTTTTCGATTTGATGATACAAATCCGGTAAGGTGACTTTGAGTGAGAATTCGTGTAGCCTAGTTGATAAAAATTTGTTTTTGTTACATCTTTTGAAAGGTGATAATATCTATTTTATCTCTATTTAAGCTCCAAATCTTGAAGAGGATCGAGCTAATCAAAATTGAAGCTTGGATTTGCTTGGTTGATCACTTAGTTGTGGTTGAGTTAGTTGTGTGGTGAGTGTTATTAAAGGGCGATTTGGTAAATTGACCCTCACTTATGATTAATTAGATGATTAATTACTGATTACAAATATTTAATTGAGTTTTGGTTGGTTAATTTTGTAAGCTTATTAATATATGCTTAAGTGATGAAAATTTTGTTAAGTGTTGGTAAGTAAGCATCTAGTGATTTTATGTGCTTGATTTGATGAATTATAATGGTGAACTAAGCAAGCATGCTAGAGTTTTTGGTTCATGGTATGTGGATATTTTAATTGATAAATGAACATTGATAATAGTTAATTGGCATGCTAGATTTAGTTTGATGTTAAAATGGCTATGTTACATGATTCGCATATGCATTTGGCACTTTAAATTGAGCACATTATTGATTGAAATTATGTTATGATTGATTGGTTATATTGTCGTTATAGCACGGTGAATCCATTGGATATAGTTGGCATGCCATAGGATTTGTGAGTACTCAACATATTTATATGTTATTTATGAGCAATGAGGTTTTAGGTGGACTGATTTAGAGTGGATAAAGAAGTGTTGAGCTTGTGTCTCCACTCAACAGGACTAATTTGAAGCGATATAATAAAGTGTGTGACCTCGGTCCACTCAATTTGGGATTGATTCTGATTCTGATTGGGAGTAAGGAAATCCCTTTATCTAATGTATGATCACCTAATTAAACCATAATTGTATATGCCAATACAAATGTATGAAATGTTATATGCTAAATTGATGATTATATGCCATGATTAATTATGATTTTTGATACATGGTTGAGCATATGACATTGAACTATTATGGATTGATACTGTAACTGAAAATTTTTATTTGATTGGTTTTGATTTAAGCATGATTTGGGTGATGATTTACTCGTCATTTTATTAACATTCACTGAGCTTTTTAAGCTCACACCCTCACATTCGGGATTAAGGAGCTGAGGAGCTGAGTAAGAGAGTTCCAAGAGATTAGGGCTCAGTAAAGATTTAGTTACACATTTTAGAGATGTTAATCAGGCATTGTGAAACTTTCGGGAATTGGACTTGGACATTGGACATTTTTTATTTTGGATAGTTTTATATTATCATATTTGCATGTTTGAGTTTGATTATTGAATAATTTACGATGTATATTTATTTGATAACACGGTGATTGATAATACGGTGTGTGAGGCATGATATTTACATTAACCATTTTTTAAATAAAGCTTCTATGGAATGGTTTACTATCGACTAAGGTATGCCACTTGTTTGAATTAACCAGTGGGTGATATGCATGAAATTGAATGTTTAATTCTATTTGATTGAGGCTTAATTAGTGTTAATAAATTCAGTTAAAGGTGTATGAATATGTATGAAATTTAATTGTAGCTAAATCAGGTTTAATTGGCTATTAAAATACTCAAAATTGGGTTTAAATTGAATTTTTCACACAAAAAAACTACAGTGGACTGTTAGGGGTTTGAATTTGTCTTTTTAAATTGGTTCTGTAGTCCGTTTAAATTACAAATTAGTCATGTAACTTGATAAGTCTAATTGGATCCTTAAATGATAAGGAAACTTGATAATTTTTTTTTTTAGAAACATACTCAATTTAATATTCATGTATAATACTGATAGTTTGAAATTGTTATGATTTAGTCCTTGGTGATAAAACTTGAATTAAACATAGAAAATAAACTTGGATTAAGCTGAAACTTTTAGGGCTTACATAAATTGACAAAAATAGGGTTGGTAAATGTATAAATATAAAGTCAGGTTAGTTTAATCGTAGGTGGTAAAATGACAAAAATGCCCTTAAGTTAAATTACTTATAAAAAGTTTAAAATTGGTTCACAATTTGCTTCTGCATTAATAAATAACTAATAAATGGATAAGATTGAGTTGTTATAAGGTTCGGGTGTGTCTTGAGAGGTTATTAGTCAGAGAGTCACTTAGGTGGCTAATGTAACGTTTCGAATTCGGGCCAGTTCGTCTCGGTCAGGTTTGGGTGTCACAATATGCTTCTTTCGAAAGCTAGACTTTGAGCTACCATTCTGAGTTTCTTTGTATGTCTACAAAACTCAAGAATGATACCAATATTGTTCTTCTTTTCCCTGTACAGATTGCAACTTTTATGTTTAGAGTGTTGCAAATATTCTTCTGAATACTTGCTTATATCAACAGATAATAATCCAATCTATTTAATCTTTTTAGAATTAAATAAGACCTACTAACATATCTATGTTTAGAGCTTGTATCATGCATTTAAAATATTCACAAATCAGATGAAATAGTAATCTATTCAAAATCATATCATGACATTAAAGATAATAAAAATTCACCCAAATAATTCCAACCTTATGAGATTTAGCACATGGGTTGGGCATTCAAATCCAAAACAAAACCATTCAACATTATCATTCAAGTTTTTGAATCACAAAGTTCAAATCAGAAAATAAAGGTAAAACTGTAGGAAACTCTCGCTACTCCAGCTTTCACTTTGATAATGATATTTGATGCAAAATCCAGGGTAGATAGGAGTTTTCTACTCTGTAATGTGCAACTGTCTCCTCTCTTTTTTGAGATTTCCATGAGAATCTGATGCAAAGAGAAAAACTTCTCTCTACTTCTTCTCTCTCCAAAAATCATCTCTCTCTTTTTTTTCCCTTTCCTCTTCGAAAGGGTAAGTCTCTCCCTTTCAGCACATACCTTTTGCTTCCTCTTTTTCAAGGAGATTAATCTGGTACAAGTATAACTAGCTAAGAGTGATGTGTACTGAGTGTTGCGTTATCCTCTTGGAATTGCCATGTCATTCTTGTTGGTAATCCAACTCTTTTCTCTGTTCTCTTATTCATCCTGCACCTGCTACAACCCATAACCAACACCATTCTTCCCCAATAGTAAGAGTAACAAATAATAACATTTATAGCCCAATCCAAGCTTTGTTATGCAATGTTCTAAAAATATCCTAAAAATTAAAAAATATTTACTTAATTGCAAACAATTGATTCACTCTAGAGGCTTGAAATATAACTCTTTCCAAGAGTGGTCAATACACTGAAGCCATTGAGTTTGCGATTTCTATATTTTCCCCAATTAATTTTATCCCAGGAATCTTGGGTTGTAGGGCTCAAAAGCAATCAGGTTGGCTTGGTTGAAATGGCTAGACAGAAAACACTCCCTACAGGGGACATTTTCATCTAACATGGCATAGAAAACACTTCCTACAAGAAGCATTTTCTCTCTAGCCATTTCAACCATGCCAACTTGATTACCTTTAAGCCCTACAACCTAAGATTCTCGAGATAATTTTTTTCCCTTTATAGCCTGCCCCACCCACTGTATAAATGCTCTTTCTTCGTCCCCTACTCACCCACATCTTAGTCTCCTCTAAATTGTTTTTTTCTTTTCTTGCGTGTTGAAATTTTTGGGTTTAAAGATTTATTTCTCTCTCTTTGAGAGAAATGTAGCGATAGTTTTAAGTTGTGTTTGGGTTCATAATGATGCTGCGGAGCTCGATAACTTATAAATTTCACTTGTCGTGTGAGTATAAAGCCATCACCTAAGAAGTCGAGATCGTTTTGCAACTCGAGGTCCAAGTTGACGGTGATTATACCGTCTCGGGTTGAATTATAACTAAGGCTTCAAGTTTAAAAAGGTTATGTTGTTAAAGGACGGAACTTAACCAAGGCTATAGTTTATGGTGCTAATGCGAGCACCACAATGAGTTTCTCTTCATCAGAGGAGCATGCTTCATAAAACTCAAACATAAGCACGAGGAAGGAAAATGCAAGAGCCCTTCCAGTATAATCAAGTAATTCATGTTATCCATCTCCACCGAAGGCGGTGACCTTGTTAGTATGACTTGTTACACCCCAATGTTGTCACAGGTTATAATAACGAGGTCACCACCTTCAGTGGTGATGGATAAGACGTATTACTTGATATACTAAAACCACTGTGAAAGGCTTGAACTTGTAACCACAAAGGCAACCCATGGTGAGGGAACCTTCTCAAAAGAACTTTGTATCTCTCCCAGGCATCATAAAGTGTCTCTAGATCCATCTGCACAAAAGAAGAGATATCGTTTCGCAATTTAGCTGTTTTAGCTGGAGGAAAATATTTAAGTAAAAATATTTCGGTCATCTGTTCCCATGTAGTGATTGAGCCTCGTGGTAGAGAATTTAACCACTATTTAGCCTTGTTTCTCAAAGAGAATGGGAATAGCCTAAGACGAATGGCATCATCAGAAACGCCATTTATTTTGAATGTATCGCATATTTCCAAGAAATTGGCTAGATGCGAGTTAGGATCCTCATCTTGCAAACCATCAAACTGAACAAAGTGCTGTATCATTTGAATAGTGTTAGGTTTCAGTTCAAAATTATTTGCAGCAATAGTAGGCCTAACAATGCTAGATTCAGTGCCTGCCAAATTAGGTCTAGCATAATCATACACAGTTCGAGGAGCAGGATTTTGCTCAACAGGATTTGCGGCTACTACAGGAAGTAGCTGATTATCCTGATTTGCTTCCATCTCTTTAGTAGGTTCTGGCCTTTGTTCTTGTCCTTGTTCTGGATAATGTAAGCTTTGTCTGATTTCTCTGGGAGTTCTGCGAACTGTCGCTTCTAAATCTTCGTCAAAAGGCAATGGTCCTGCTGGGTTGTTTCTAGTCATAAACTAGAAATACCTAGAAGGAAAAAGTAAAGAAAAATAGAATAAAATAAAAATAAATAATAAAATAAAAAATAAAAGAAAAATAAAAATAAAAATAAAAATAAATAAAAACTGAAAATAAATAAATATAGTAATGGGTAAAATAATAGAAATCGAGTTTTCTTAATATTTCAGTTCCCCAGCAATGGCGCCAAAAACTTGATATGCTCGCGATATTAAGTAATAAAATTTATAAAAACTGATCACACCAAAACTAACTAATATCACGATTTTAAAGGCAAGCGCACCTATCGAACAGTAGTATAGTTTAGCGGCAAGACCGAGTTATCGTACCCAAGGGAACCAAAAGTACTAATACTTACTTCCTTTCTATTATCTAGCCTAAAAATAAAAGAGGATTGGTTGAAACTAATGCTAAAACTAACTAAAAGTGCACAAAAAGTAAATTGGGGAAAACTTTAGGGAAATGCTGATCGATATGAGCAATACTTAAGGGAGAATCCACCTAGACTTCACTTGTTATTAACTTCTTGAACTAGATGATTTCTTTACTTGACTTGATCCGTAGAGACCCCTAACCTATGTTAATACCTCTTTCGACGATAAGAACAACTAATCCTAGGTGGTTAATTAAAGTTTTCTTATTAATTAACACCCCTAGGTTGCATTAATTCGATCTATGGATCCCCCTATTAGTTTTGACCCTAATCCAGTAGATTTATGTCGCCCTATGTCTAGGGTTGCATGCAACTCTGCTTAATTATGGTAGATCTACTCTTAAAACAGGGACTTTTGCTCCTCTGCCTAAGCACATCAAGTTCTTGAAGTAATACCTAGGATTATTAAATCAAGAATGAAGAACACATAATTAAGAACAATTCAAGTGTTTATCATATGATTCAAGAATAAATAATAACAAGATCTGTCTTAGGTTTCATCCCCCTCAAGTATTTGAGGGGTTTAGTTCATAATAAAGAAAGAAAACATCTCAGAAGAATTAAGATAACAAAACATAAAGAACCCAAAAACCCTTGAAGGAATTTAGGGAGATCCTCTGTCTTGATGTAGAGCTCTGGCTTCTAGGATGAATCAATCGGCTTCCCTTGGAGTAATCCCTTGCTTTCACTCTTTGTGTTCGTAGAATTATGGCGCTCTTTCTTGAGAGAAAAGAGTATTCCCTTAGCGGGAAATAAGTACCACCTTGAAGTTGCCTCCTAGGGTCTTTATATAGAGTTTTAGAATGGCTTTCTTAGCCCCTAAGTATCCTTTTTCGAGTAGAATTGAACTTCCTCACGATAGGGACACGCCCGTGTGCCACGCCCGTGTGGTTTCGACAAGAGGCCGTGTGGGCCTGTTGAGGGTGGCACAGCCGTGTAGCCTGGCCGTGCTTACCGGGGCTGGGCCGTGTTGGACCTTGTGTGGCACGGCCGTGTGCCACTACCGTGTGGTGAATCCCTGAGCCGTGTCGTTTTCTCATTTTGGCCCATTTTCTCCGTTTTTGGCCCGTTTCTCATTCTTTTCTCTTCCCTATGCTCTCCTGCGTATAAGACATGAAATAAAAGGATTAAGAGCACCAATTCTCACAAATCTAATGATAATTCATCCAAAATATAGGCTAAACATGAGGTAAAAAAATGTATAATTTATTGTTTATCAAATACCCCCACACTTAAGCCTTTGCTTGTCCTCGAGCAAAATCTCAATCCCTAATTAAGAATCATTCCTCTCAACTTACAATCTTTATCAATAATGTTTCAAACTAATTCACAAGTAGTCATACAATGAAAATTCAATTAGAAGAATATTAAAGATTCAATCACTCTAAGTTGAGAATTTTATCATTGGAACATAAGTTTCTTCCCTTCTTCTAAGTAATCATCTCTCAATTGAAATCAACAAGTTTTGACATCCTCACTAAGGGTTCACTCTATCCACTCAAAGTGTTTAGGGTTCAAGAATTAAGCACTCTCTAGTCAATCTGAAAAGTTATTACCATAGGCTTGCAAGAAAATCAAATCTCCACCACTATAGTTTGATACGACACATCGATCAAAAGGTCTTTTAATGGTTGTAATGGGGCTTTGGTTAGGGGTGTTGTCACAAGCTAAAAAAGAAGGTTAGAATCAAGATTGAATTGAAAAATCATCTAGCTAGAAAAATCTCTATCACTGGAACATATTCCTAGAGCTAAGCCTTATGATGACATCGTTCTAGATTTGGAAGCTTGTAGAAATATGCAAAAACTATTGAACTATTATAGATTACAACTGAATTAACTATATATACACTTTTTTTTGTTTTTTTGTTTTTTTTTTAGAACAATTCAAGTACAATACTTTGAATATTGACAAACTTTACAATTGAAAAAAGAGAACAAAGCTAGATAATAATTTTAACTCAAATCTCGACAAAAATAGGATCAAATAATTGAATGGAATTCAACAAAAATGGGTTATGGGTTAATATTAAAGGTAAGTCAAAAAATGGGTTGTTAGGCTCAATGGAGTTTACTAGGGGTTAATTTATGGAGGTAGGCTTTTTATGGAGTAAGTGGGTTAAACCTAGGTGCCTTTATCATTTCGGTGTATCAAATCAATGATGTGGTCTTGACATGTATAATCGAAGCAAGTTCTAGAAATACAAATCAGTATTGACTCACTCAAAGCAATAATAAAAGTGAGCACGAAAGAATTTATGCTCAAAAGGCTCAAAAATCTCACCAGAATTATGGCTTTTGATGTCAATCCTGTGAATTTCAAATCTCAAGATAATACTTAAAATTAGGGAAAATAACCTAGAAAAAATTTAAATTCTCAAAAATTTCAACTTATCATGTTTGATTCCCTAGTGTTTTAAAGTTTGAATAATCAAAGCATAAGCACCTATGTCTTAATTCTCAACACATCAATAAAAATTATAAATCAATCAGAATTAATTCCTAACAAGAGATTTGAAGATAATGCAGAGAATTCGAAATTTGAAAGTAATTTTCAGGGATTTCAAAGATAATATAAAGAATGAAAATGAGCTTCCCCTCACACTTAAGATGTACATTGCCCTCAATGTACAAAGATAACATTAATAGCAATAGAAGCACAAGATCATAAGTTAGGGAGAGAAGTAAAACTCCCTGAATATTGGATGGAACCTTTGAATTGTGAAAGTTGTCTTGGAGGAAGGAATACTTGAAGTTCATGGTTTTGAAACTACAATAGCACTTAATGGATTTTAGGTATTTCAGGATTAGAACAATTACTCGTTAGGAAATAACCGATATAAAATAATTGAAATAACATAAACTAGTTCTGAGAACACTAAAATTCAAATAAAGAAAAAGATAAAATAAAAAAAATGGAAAAACAAAAATCTGAGGGATTTTGGCACGCCTGGCTCGAGACACACACTCGTGTTGCGAGGGCGTGTTGAGGCACACGGTCGTGTCACACGACCGTGTGTTCAAATAAAGAAAAAGATAAAATAAAATATAATAAAATGGAAAAACAAAAATCTGAGGGATTTTGGCGCGCTTGGCTCGAGACACACGCTCGTGTTGCGAGGGCGTGTTGAGGCACACAGTCGTGTCACACGGCCGTGTCGTACGACCGTGGCCTTCGATGTTCGCTTCTCCCACGATCGTGTATGGGGTCACACGCCCATGTTGGAATTGACAGTGTTGGCCACGGCTATATCGCACGGCCGTGGCTATTTATTGTAGCCCGTGCCTTAGGGAAAATTTTACCCTACTTGTACACGGCCAAGTTGCATGACCGTGTCTCTGCTCAAAGTGTACAGACGGCCTGAGGCACGCCCGTGGGCATGGCCGTGTGGCTCGAAAAATCCTGCATTCAAAGGGTTAGTTGATGTATTTAGAAAGCTGAAATAAAATAATTTACTAAGTCAGTGCTCGGGTTGCCTCCCCGAGAAGTGCTTGTTTATAGTCTAAGCTCGACTTCTCTCAAGTTTGTTTTGTCACGGCGGCTTGAAGAGTTGATACTCTTCTATCCTGTTTAAAATTTTATTTTCAACGTAAAATTTGAGTCGAGTGTGGTTTACCTTGAAAGTGCCAAGTGACTGATGTTTTACCTCTACTGTACCACAGGGGAAGATTTTCATTACCGTGAAGTAGGGTATGTCACTTGTATGTTCTTTCAAATTCAAGATTTGAGGGTCGTCTTCCCCTAAGATTACCTTATCCCCTACCTTGATTTGATACGTTTTTACCTGAGGGTCATCTTGCTGATGCTCTGGGTTGGTTTGGCATACTTTGGGTTTTTCATGATAGTTCAGCCACTCATCTAATTCCTCGATCTGAAGCATTTGCCTTTTAGGTGCATCTCCCTTGGATGGACTTATCTGTGATTGGGTTGCCTTTATGTAGAGTGTATCCTGCACAGAAGGTTGGGTGGTGAGTTCAATGTTTTTACAAGGACTCATGACTATATTATTATCAATAGTCTTAATCAAGTTTCGAGCTTGTAAAGTAACTTTGTCATCACCTACACGTAGTGTAAGTTCACCTGTTCCTAAATCAATTATTGTTCTGGCAGTTGCTAAAAAGGGTCGCCCTAGAATTAAGGGTACATTGCTATCCTCATCAATGTCTAAAACAACAAAGTCAACTGGGAATATAAATTTAACAATTTTGACAAGCACATCTTCAATTATTCCCTTAGGAGACCTAATAGTTTTATCAGCCAATTGAATGCTCATCTTAGTTTACTTAGGTTTTTTAAGACCTAGTTGTTTAAATAGTTTATAAGGCATGACATTTATACTAGCCCCTAAATTAGCTAAAGCATTTTTGGTGTCTAGGCTACCAAATAAACAATGAATAGTAAAACTCCCTGGATCTTTTAGTTTGGTTGGCAGTTTATTTTGGAGAATAGCTGAGCATTCGTCGTTGAGTTCCACTATGGACAGTTCTTCCAACTTCCTTTTATTTGTAAGAAGTTCCTGTAAAAATTTTGTGTACTTCGGCATCTACAAAATTGCTTCAACAAATGGTAAGTTGATATGTAATTTCTTTAAGAGTTTAAGAAACTTACTGAATTGCTCATCTGTGTGGTCTTTCTTTAGCGCGGTTGGGTATAGGATACGAGGTTTAAATTCTTTGGTAATTTCATCTTTGTAACTTACCTCATTCTTTCCTTTACTTACCATAGGCTCCTTGCATGGCTCTGGGTTAGTTTTGGTTAACCCTTCATTATCTATCGTATCGACGGCATTAAGTTGCTCTTTGGGGTTAGTCTCAGTATTGCTTGATAATCCACCTTGCTGTCTTTCAAAGATTAGCTTGGCAAGCTGGCCAATTTGAGTTTCAAGTCCTTGAATAGATGCTTGCTGGTTCCTTAGTGCTGTTTTGGTATTTTGGAAAAGGGTTTCTGACATGGCCATAAATTTGGTGAACATCTCTTCTAGGTTCAGCGTTTTCTCCTGTTGTGGTGGTGGCTGCTGAAATCCTAGAAGAGGCGGTTGTCTTTGATTTCCTTGTCCTTCCCATGAAAAATTAAGGTGACTCTGCCAACCTGCATTATAAGTATTACTATAAGGGTTATTTTGAGGTCTAAAATTGTTACCCATATAGTTGTCTTGCTCAGTTTCCATGCCATGTCTATAAGAGGAGTAATCTGGATTGAACATATTTCCCTGGTTTGCGTTACACTGCATTACTGGATGTGCCTGCGTAGAACCAACAAAATTATCAAACTTTTGATTTAAAAGTTCTACTTGGTTAGTAAGCATGGTGACAGCATCAATATTATAAACTCTTGCAGCTTTTGTCGGCTTTGTCCTCATGACTTGCCACTGATAGTTATTCAGTGACATCTCTTCTATAAACTCATACGCTTCTTCTGGTGTTTTATTGTTGATTGTTCCTCCGGCAGCCGCATCAATCATCTGCCTTGTTGATGGATTCAAACCGCTGTGAAAGGTTTGAACTTGTAACCACAGAGGCAACCCATGGTGAAGGCACCTTCTCAAAAGATCTTTGTATCTCTCCCAGGCATCGTAAAGTGTCTCTAGATCCATCTGCACAAAAGAAGAGATATCGTTTCACAATTTAGCTGTTTTAGCTAGAGGAAAATATTTAAGTAAAAATATTTTGGTCATCTGTTCCCATGTAGTGATTGAGCCTCGTGGTAAAGAATTTAACCACTGTTTAGCCTTGCTTCTCAAAGAGAATGGGAATAGCCTAAGACGAATGGCATCATCAGAAACGCCATTTATTTTGAATGTATCGAATATTTCCAAGAAATTGGCTAGATACAGGTTAGGATCCTCATCTTGTAAACCATCAAACTGAACAAATTGCTGTATCATTTGAATAGTGTTAGGTTTCAGTTCAAAATTATTTGCAGCAATAGTAGGCCTAACAATGCTAGATTCAGTGCCTGCCAAATTAGGTCTAGCATAATCATACATAGTACGCGGAGCAGGATTTTGCTCAACAGGATTTGCGACTACTACAGGAAGTAGCTAATAATCCTGATTTGCTTCCATCTCTTTAGTAGGTTCTGGCCTTTGTTCTTGTCCTTGTTCTGGATAATGTAGGCTTTGTTTGATCTCTCTGCGAGTTCTGCGAACTGTCGCTTCTAAATCTTCATCAAAAAGCAATGGTCCTGCTGGGTTGTTTCTAGTCATAAACTAGAAATACCTAGAAGGAAAAAACAAAGGAAAATAAAATAAAATAAAAATAAATAATAAAAGAAAAAATAAAATAAAAATAAAAATAAATAAAAACTGAAAATAAATAAATATAGTAATGGCTAAAGTAATAGAAATTGAGTTTTCTTAATATTTCAGTTCCCCGGCAACGGCGCCAAAAACTTGATATGCTCGCGATATTAAGTAATAAAATTTATAAAAACTGATCACACCAAAACTAACTAATATCACGATTTTAAAGGCAAGCGCACCTATCGAACAGTAGTATAGTTGTAATAGCCCGATTTTGGGTCTAGTCGGAACAGTGGTTTCGGAACCACTATTCCGAGGCCGGAGAAAATTATTTTGATATTATTCTATGTGATATAGCATATTTTTAAAGGTGCATGAAATTTTTGGTAAGTTAATTTTAGAGATTTCTAGCTTAATTTCGAAAAAGGGCTAAATCGCATAAAGTGTAAAAGTTGTGTATTAATGCATAAAGGTGTTAAATTGATTTAGAATTTAAAATTGGGGGTCTTTAAAAGGCAATTAGGCCCTTTAAAAATGAATGGACGGCCAAGAGAATAGAAGAGTAGAAAAGTCAAAAATGTTGGGTAAGATATTTTGTAATAAAATAAGAAAAAGAAATAAAATGTTATTTCTCTTTCATTTCCTCTTCTTCTCCACGAAATGGGCAGCAAGAATAAGGGTTTAGAAGCTGGAAAATTTCAGCAACTCATCTCCCTTGATAGTAAGTGATTTTAATGTCTTTTCTTGATGATTTTTACATTTTTGGAACCCCCAAAGCATGAGCT
The DNA here is from genome assembly GCA_020496765.1 of Gossypium stocksii. Classification (NCBI taxonomy): domain Eukaryota; kingdom Viridiplantae; phylum Streptophyta; class Magnoliopsida; order Malvales; family Malvaceae; genus Gossypium; species Gossypium stocksii. Next base: position 17,440,391 of record CM035632.1, on the reverse strand, counting down.
TTCAAATGAGGGGTTTAGTTTGCAAAATGATAAAGAGTTTAGGGTTTTGCCATGAACATATATGTGTTGTTTGCTGAGTTTTTATGGAAGAATTTGAGTTGTATTTGTCTAATAAACACCTTTGTGAAAGAAATTTGCATGAAAATGCCTTAAAGGGGGTTATTATGCAAAGTTGTAAAATAAGTGCTAATGTGTGTGAAAATGATATTTATGAGTTTCTATGGTCTTGTAATGGTTTATTTAGGCTTAAGAAGTGAAGAAATTGAATAAAAATCAATTTTCGAGCATAGGGGCAAAATGGTCATTTTGCAAAAGTCTAGGGGCAAAATGGTCATTTTGCTAAAATTGTGAAATTTGGATTGTTTTAATTAATTTAGTGATTAAATGAGTGAATTTTAATCATGTTAGATCAAGAAAAGCGAGATTTGGGCCTAAATCGGAAAGTATGAGATTATGGACTAAAATGGAGTAATTAACCGGAATTGCCTTCGAGGTAAGTTTGTATGATTAAATAAGCATGATATTCATGTTATTACTAAAATTTTTGGAAATTATCTTGCTATGTTGGTATTGAATTTTCTTTATTGGAAATATTGTATATGGAAAGTGATGCCAAATGTTGAAAACAATTATGTGATGATGGAATGCATTGGGAATTTGATGGAATATGATATTCCATTGGAACAAGTAAGTTTTGAGTAATTGAATTTGGTATTTAATTTTAAATGCCATGATATACTTGTATGATAAATGAATGATGTCCCATTGTCCTTATCATAATAAGGTTATTGAGAAAGAAACCTATTACATGTTGTTATGTAGCCGAATGGCTATTAGAGAACTAAACAAAGAAAGAGATTGGGGACATATGCTTATGTATGTGTTTGTTTATTGAGATAAAAGTTTAGTAAAAGAAGAATATATGTATTAGACTTGAATGATGTTTACGACACAAAGTCATTGAGCATGTTATATGTCTATATGCGAATGAGTGGACTTGAATTACAAATGTGATTTTGCTATGTGAAATGTGGTAACATGTGAATACATAAGACTCTGTGATGTGAATCCGGGATTAAAAACCCGAAGGCTATACGTGGAGATTATGTCTGGGTTAAGACCCGAAGGCTATACGCGGAGATTATGTCCGGGTTAAGACCCGAAGGCTATATGCGGAGATTATATCTGGGCTAGAGACCCGATGGCTATGTATAGAGTTTACCCGAGCTAAAGGTCTCGATGATGATGCGAGTAAAGTCTCAGACTAAAAGACTTCATGGTAACGATTGCTAATGGATATGAATTATATGTTAAATTCTTATATAGGATCATACATGGAGTCATATGGACTAACATGTGTGAGCTTATAAAATTGGATACAAGAGCATATGAATAGAATTGGCTTTATTGTACATGTATGGATTATCTTAATGAATTGGAATGAGTCTTTTATTCTTGATGATATTGAGATTTTGTTGTAAACATTGATAAAGCTTGTTAATAAGTTGCTTATTGTTTTCATATGAACTTACTAAGCGTAAAGCTTACTCCCCTTTTCTTTCCCATATTCCCTAGGGTTGCCAGGTTTGCTCGGGTTAGAGGCCGTCAGAGATATTATCACACTGTCAAGTTAATGCTGTCGTCGTAAGTAAATCCTAGTGTACCGAGTCTATGGCATGTATAGGGTTGTAATGTGGAGTACGTAATATTATGATTTAGCCAAAGGCATTGGCTTGTGATTAAGGTAGTATGTATTCTTGTAAATTGGCCTATGTCGGCTGATCATGTTATGGATCTATATGATTATTCTTATGCTTGTGTGTTATTATCTATTGTGATGTGGCTCATAGTATGTATGCTTGAGTGATAACTATGACATGGAATTAAGGAAAAATGTGAAAGTAGCTTAAAAACAGAACTTCATAACAGCAGTGACGTGAGTTTGAAAATTTACTAAAAATCATAGAAATCGAATTTGATGATGGATTAGTTATGAAATTGAAGCTTATTATGTCTACTTTCAAATGGAAGAAGCGAAATAGGTGAAGGGATTATATGTTATAAGATATTTGAGTTTCAATGAGATAGGGCCAGAACGATTTCTGGATCCCCTGTTCCAAATTTGAAAATTCGCCATAAATTGTAAAAAAATTATTAGGAGGATTAATTTTTATGTCTAGATTCCTTATTGAGTCTAGTTTTAAGAGAAATAAACTTCATAGTCATATGAAATTTGTACAGGGAGAAAAGTGGTTCGTAATGAGTAGAGGTCAGTGCAGTCGAGTTCTGCAATAGGGGAAACTTTAACTAATAAACTGTACTAAATGGCCCAGCCAAAAATTCTAGAAAAAAATTAGTAGATAGATATATGAGTCTAGATTCGGGAAAAATTTACGGATCTTGATTTTGAGTTTTGTGACTCGAGATATGATTTTTTGAGCGACTATGACGCGGAAAATAGTTTATTCCGAAAATGAAAATGGATTTTGTAAAGTTGTTTAAATTGGTATATTTTGTTTAGTAACACCTCAAGCTCGACTCCGGTGACGGTTTCGGGCGTTAGGGGCGTTACAATAGTTTAGCGACAAGACCGAGTTATCGTACCCAAGGGAACCAAAAGTACTAATACTTACTTCCTTTCTATTATCTAGCCTAAAAATAAAAGAGGATTGGTTGAAACTAATGCTAAAACTAACTAAAAGTACACAAAAAGTAAATTGGGGAAAACTTTAGGGAAAAGCTAATTGATATGAGCAATACTTAAGGGAGAATCCACCTAGACTTCACTTGTTATTAACTTCTTGAACTAGATGATTTCTTTACTTGACTTGATCCGTAGAGATCCCTAACCTATGTTAATACCTCTTTCGACAATAAGAACAACTAATCCTAGATGGTGAATTAAAGTTTTCTTATTAATTAACACCCCTAGTTTGCATTAATTCGATCTATGGATCCCCCTATTAGGTTTGACCCTAATCAGGCATATTTATGTCGCCCTATGTCTAGGGTTGCATACAACTCCGCTTAATTATGGTAGATCTACTCTTAAAACAGGGACTTTTGCTCATCTGCCTAAGCACATCAAGTTCTTGAAGTAATACCTAGGATTATTAAATCAAGAATGAAGAACACATAATTAAGAACAATTCAAGTGTTTATCATATGATTCAAGAATAAATAATAACAAGATCTGTCTTAGGTTTCATCCCCCTCAAGTATTTGAGGGGTTTAGTTCATAATAAAGAAAGAAAACATCTCAGAAGAATTAAGATAACAAAACATAAAGAACCCAAAAACCCTTGAACGAATTTAGGGAGATCCTCTATCTTGATGTAGAACTCTGGCTTCTAGGATGAATCAATCGGCTTCTCTTGGAGTAATCCCTTGCTTTCACTCCTTGTGTTCGCAGAATTATGGCACTTTTTCTTGAGAGAAAAGAGTATTCCCTTAGCGGGAAATAAGCACCCCCTTGAAGTTGCCTCCTAGGGTCTTTATATAGAGTTTTAGAATGGCTTTCTTAGCCCCTAAGTATCCTTTTTCGAGTAGAATTGAACTTCCTCATGATAGGGACACACCCGTGTGCCACGCCCGTGTGGTGTCAACAAGAGGCCGTATGGGCCTGTTGAGGGTGGCATGACCGTGTAGCCTGGCCGTGCTTGTCGGGGCTAGGCCGTGTTGGACCTTGTGTGGCACGACCGTGTGCCACTGCCGTGTGGTTAATCCCTGGGCCGTGTCGTTTTCTCATTTTGGCCCATTTTCTCCGTTTTTAGCCCATTTCTCGTTCTTTTCTCTTTCCTATGCTCTCCTGAGTATAAGACATGAAATAGAAGGATTAAGAGCACCAATTCTCACAAATCTAATGATAATTCATCCAAAATATAGGCTAAACATGAGGTAAAAATATGTATAATTTATCATTTATCAAATACCCTTACACTTAAGCCTTTGCTTGTCCTCGAGTTATAATTAATTTAGTGACTGTTACGTAGGTGGTTAGTTTTATTATGAATAGTAAAATAAATTGTTTTGATTTGTGTAAGTAGTGGGAAAATTTTTAATGTCCTCGGTTTGGTCCTGAACTGTTTCAATTGCATCTTTTAGGGTCTTAAGTGCCCTTTTTAGGGATATATTGGATGAATGTGAGGGTATTAATTTTTAAAGTAAATTTTTATGCCTCGAGCTAGAAGATAAGTCTGGTAACGCCTCGTGCTCGACTCCGGCGATGATCTCGGGTAAGGAGTGTTACTTTTATTGGTATCAGAGCAAGATTTTAGTCGATTCTCAAAATATTCAGTATGATTAAGAGTCTAGCTATACATGCCATACTTATATTTTGATAGTGTGACAACTCTTGACGATTTTCAAATGTTTTTCTTTTATAGTGATGGATTCTAAACGAGCTGGTGTAGATGATGTAGAGAGTAAAGCGCCCGCTCTTACAGAAGGGACGATGCCATCAGATAGTAGTGAAAGGCCTATTACAGTTAGTCGGGGAGAAGGGGCTCGAGAAGCCTTCTTCCAAGCTATAAATGAATGGTTTGTCGATTTCGTTCATACGAATCCGGCCGTTAGACCTCCATCCCCTCATGATCCTCAGACTACCCATGTAGCTTCCCCAGTCATAGATAAAGTCAGAAGAGAGAAGTCGCCAGTTGATAAAATTAGAAAACAAGAGGTCGAATAGTTTCAGGCTACTAAAGGTGACGATGCAGAGAAAGCTGAATTTTGGCTCGAGAATACTATCAGGGTTTTTGATGAGTTATCCTACACATCTAAAGAGTGCATGAGGTGTGTTGTATCACTTTTACGAGATTCAGCCTACCATTGGTGGAAGACACTTGTGTCAGTAGTACCGAAAGAACGGGTTGCCTGGGATTTCTTTCATGAGGAGTTCCATAAGAAATACATTAATCAGAGGTTCATCGACCAGAAAAGAAAAGAATTCCTTGAACTAAAGCAGGGTAAGATGACAGTGACTGAATATGAACATAAATTTGTCAGACTCAGCAATTATGCTCGAGAGTGTGTGTCAATCAAAACTATTATGTGCAAGAGATTTGAAGATAGGCTCAATGATGATATTCGACTGTCAATCGGTGTTCTAGAAATAGAAGTGTTCGTCGTTTTAGTTGAAAGAGCTTGTAAGGTGAGAAGTTGTTGAAAGGAAAGGGTAAAGCTAAAATTGAGATGCAAGACACGAATAAAAGACAGATGAGCAAGTCGTTTCAGTCTGCATCCAAGAGGCCTAGAGAGTTCTCCATGAGATCTAATTTTTCAGTAGGGTATTCTAGCCGAAACAGAGGTAGAAGATTTATAGGTCAGAAAGCTCAGACCACTTCAATTGCGAGTGTTGGCAGTATTCAGCCTGATAGACCCGAGTGTCCTCTATGTGGTTAACGTCATCTAGGTCAATGACGGGCAACTGAGACTAGTTGTTTCCGATGTGGTGCACCAGATCATTTTATTTGGGAGTGCCCTGAGATGGTTAAAAGAGAAGTAATACCGAGTGTAAGATCAGGCAATACCCCCATTAAAGGTAGATCATTTTATTTGGAAGTGTCCTGAGATGGTTAAAAGAGAAGTAATATCGAGTGTAAGATCAGGCAATACCCCCATTAAAGGTAGACCTCAGAGAAATCTGGGAATAGGGGCAGGTAGAGGTGCATCTAGAGATTTAGCACGAGACCAGATGTTAGAGCGCCTGCAAGGACCTATGCTATCCGTGCTCGTGAAGAGGCATCCTCCCTCGACGTAATTATAAGTACATTTTCTCTTCATGATGTTAATGTTATTGCTTTGATTGATCTGGGTTCGACTCATTCCTATGTTTACATGAAATTAATGCCTAATATGAACATGTCCATGGTTTCGATGGGATTTGTGATTAAAGTTTTGAAACCATTAGGTCAGTATGTATTAGTAGACAAAGTATGTAAAAATTGCCCTTTGATGATTAGAGGTTTTTATTTTCCAGCCTATCTCATGCTATTTCTATTTGATGAGATTGATTTGATTCTTGGTATGGATTGGTTGACTGCACATGACGTGATAGTGAATTATGGAAAGAAATTCATTGATTTTAAATGTGAAAATGGTGAAATTCTTCGGGTTAATTCAGATGAGTCAGATAGTTCAATTGCCATGATTTCTGTTATGTCTACTCAAAAATGCTTGAGGAAAGGATATGAAGCTTATGAAGCTTATCTTGCTTTAGTGTTGAATACTAAAGATCCAGAGTTGAAAATTGAATCAGTGCCTGTGGTATGTGAGTTTCCTGATGTGTTTCCGAAAGAACTACCAGGTTTGCCTCCTATCAGAGAAGTTGGCTTTGGTATTGAGTTGGTTTTGGGTACAACACCCATTTTTATTGCTCCTTATAAAATGGCCCCAATAGAATTGAAAGAATTGAAAGTTCAGTTGCAGGAATTAATAGATAAAAGCTTTGCAAGACCTAGTTGTTCACCATGGGGTGTACCAGTACTCTTTGTGAAAAAGAAAGATGGTTCGATGAGATTGTGCATAGATTATCGGTAGCTTAACAAGGTAATTATTAAGAACAAGTATCCACTGCCTAGAATTGATTATTTGTTTGATCAATTGAAGGGAGCTACTGTGTTCTCTAAGATAGATTTGAGATTCGGATATTATCAGTTGCGAGTTAAAGAGTCAGATGTTCTGAAGACTGCTTTCCAGACTAGGTATGGCCATTATGAGTTCCTTGTTATGCCATTTGGCTTAATTAATGCTCTTGCCATTTTCATGGACTTAATGAACCAAATTTTCAGACTTTACTTGGATAAATTTGTAGTTGTATTCATTGATGATATCTTGATTTATTCTCATGATGAGATTGAGCATTCAGAGCATTTGAGAACAGTTTTACAGACTTTGAGAGATAATCAGCTTTATGCCAAGTTTAGCAAAAGTGAGCTCTGGTTACAAGAAGTCGGTTTTCTTGGACATATAGTCTCAGGTGAATATATTAGAATTGATTTGAGCAAGATTTCAGCCATTGTTGATGGGAAGCCTCCCAAGAATGTATCAGAGGTCAGAAGTTTTCTTGGTCTCGCTGGTTATTATAGATGATTTGTAGAGGGATTTTTCATGATAGCTACCCCATTGACAAGATTGCTATAGAAAGATGTCAAGTTTGAATGGACTAAAAAGTGTCAGCAGAGTTTTGACAAGTTAAAGGCATTGTTGACTGAAGCTCCTGTCTTAGTACAACCAGAACCAGGTAAAGAGTTTGTGATTTACAGTGATGCGTCCTTGAATGGACTAGGCTGTGTACTTATGCAGGAAGGGAAGGTAATTACTTATGCCTCTAGACAGCTAAAGCCACACGAGAAAAATTATTCGACATACGATTTAGAACTAGCTGCCATTGTATTTGCATTGAAAATCTGGAGACATCACTTGTATGGTGAGAAATGCTAAATATTTACTGATCATAAAAGTTTGAAATACTTGATAACTTAGAAAGATTTGAACTTGAGGCAAAGAAGATGGCTAGAGTTAATTAAAGATTATGAACTAGTGATTGATTATCACTTAGGTAAGGCAAACGTAGTTGCTAATGCTTTGAGTAGAAAATCTTTGTTTACATTAAGAGCTTTGAACACTAGTTTAACCTTATCAGATGATGGTTCTATCTTAGCCAAATTAAGAGCTAAACCAATGCTTTTTGAAGAAATTTGTGAAGTTCAGAAAGATGACAGTGAGTTGCAAGCCAAAAGAGCTCAATGTGAGTCGGGTATAGAGTCAGATTTTCAGATCAGTTCTGACAGTTGTTTAATGTTCAGAAATCAGATATGTGTACCAAAGAATAATGAGCTTATTCGAAAGATCTTAGAGGAAGCACATAGTAGTTCCTTGTCTATTCATCCAGGTAGTACAAAGATGTATAATGATTTGAAGAAAATGTATTGGTGGGTAGGAATGAAGAGAGATATCTCAGAGTTTATTTCTAGATGCTTGATCTGTCAGTAGGTAAAAGCTGAACATCAAGTACCTTCAATTTTACTGAAGCCTGTATTAGTTCTTGAGTGGAAATGGGACCAAGTTGCCATGGATTTTGTGTCATGATTGCCGTTGACACCGAGAAAGAAAGATGTTGTATGGGTTGCGATTGATAAGCTAACGAAGTCGGCTCATTTTACTCCAGTTCATATGAATTATTCACTTGACAAGTTGGTCGAGTTGTATATTTTAGAGATATTCAGACTATATGGAGTACCGTTATCGATTATCTTAGATAGAGACCCAAGATTCACTTTGCGGTTTTGGAAGAAGTTACATGAAGCTTTTGGCACAAAGTTGAGTTTTAGTATAGCTTTCCATCCTCAGACCGATGGTCAGTTTGAGGGAGTTATTCAGATACTTGAGGATATACTCAGATGTTGTGTCTTAGAATTTCAAGGTAGTTGGGAGAGATATTTGTCGTTGGTAGAGTTTGCCTATAATAATAGTTACCAATCGAGTTTGAAGATGGCACCTTATGAAGCTTTGTATGGACGTAAATGTCACACACCTTTGTATTGGACAAAGCTTAAAGAAAATCAGATTTACGGGGTTGATTTAGTTAAAGAAACTGAAGAGAAAGTAAAAGTTATCAGAGATTACTTGAAAGCAGCTTCAAATAGATAGAAGTCTTATGTAGACTTGAAAAGAAAAGAGATCGCCTATCAAATTGGTGACAAAGTGTTCTTGAAAGTATCCCCGTGGAAAAAAGTCTTTAGATTTGGCAAGAAAGGCAAAGTAAGTCCACGTTTTATTAGACCGTTTGAGGTGACTGAAAGAGTTGGGCCATTAGCATATGAGTTAGCTTTCCCGACAGAGTTAGAGAAGATTCATAATATGTTCCATGTGTCCATGTTATGTAGTTACCGTTCTGATCCGTCACATGTGATTTCACAGACAGAGGTTGAGATTCAACAAGACATGACTTATGGTGAAGAACCGGTAAAGATTTTAGCTCGAGAGGTCAAGCAACTAAGGAACAAAAGTATTACACTTGTGAAATTATTATGGAATAAGCATGGGGTAGATGAGGCTACATGGGGGCCCAGAGAGGCTATGTGAAAATAGTATCCCAATCTATTCACAGGTAAGATTTTTGGGGACGAAAATCCCTAAAGGGAGGAGAAATGTAACATCCCGAAATAAGGCCTAAACGGAACAGTGGTTGCGAAACCACGAATTCGAGATAGAAAAATTTATTCTGATTAATATTTTATAATTTACTGAGTGATTAGATGCATATGTTAGAGTATCAATGGAAAATTTTATGAATTACATGTTTAATTTGCCTATTAGGGCTTGTTTGAAAAAGTTGATAAATATGAGTTCTAGATAGGAAAGGATTAAATTGGAGAGCATAATTGAAGTAGAGGTCCTTAAATGGTAATTAGACCATTAGGTTTTCATGGAAAAAAATGGATATACATAGATAAAAATAACTAAAGTTTTAATGAAGGGCATTTTAGTCATTTGGTAATTAAAAGATTAAAAAGGGAAAAAGATGGCAAAATGTTGTCCATCTTCTCCATAAGGCTGAAACTTCAAGGGTTCTCTATAGCTAGGGTTTCTTCAATGTCCAAGCTCCATAGTAAATGATTCCAAGCCCCGTTTTTAATGTTCTTTACGTTTTTGGAGTCCTAGTAACTTGATTTAGCTTATTCTAGCAATCATTTAAGCTAGTGTTCATATTTGGAAAAATACCCATAGGTGAAATGTGTTTATTTTTATGTTTTATGGTAGAATATGAAGCTTAAAATTATGTTAAACGACTTGAGCTAAGTGATTTTAAGCGAAAACGAGTAAAACAACAAAATCGGTAAAAATACCTAATGTTCATAAGTACATGTTAGAGTGAGAATTTGATGTTGCCGTCGGGAAAAAAATTATCAACATGTCATAAAACATAAGAATTAGGGATTAAGTTTAATTTCTGAGCTCTGGGGCAAAATTATAAATATGCAAAAGTTTAGGGGTAAAATCATAATTTTGCCAAAGTTGGAGTCAAGGACTGTTTTGATAAATGTGAGTATTAAATAAGCTAAATTTGCTATTATAGATCAAGAAGAATGAAATTCAGGGTTAGACCGGGGGAAGGAAAAAGATTGAGGACTAAATCAAATATTTGATCGTATTTTGTATCGAGGTAAGTTTGCGGTAAATGCAATGTTTTATTATTTATAGTGAATGATGTTATTTTTCAGCATCTATATGTTTATTTTGTAAATTTACTCCTTGATGATTCAAGCAAGAATTGACGGAGAAATGATACTTAAAAGTCCCAGTTGAACCTTAGGAATGTGTAGGATACAAATGTCATGACATTAGGGTTTAAGGATACCAAGTAAGATCATGCCAAGGCATGGCATTGGTAAGTTTTACAAGGAAAGGAAATCATGTAAGACCATGTCAAGACATGGCATTGATAAGCTACTATAAGGCAAAGATCCCATGTAAGACCATACCAAGGCATGGCAATGGTGAATTCATAAGGCAAGGATACCATGTAAGACCATGTCAAGACATGGCAGTGGTAAGTTTAAGAAGGAAAGGTACCCATGTATCATTAGTATTCCAAGTGGTTTAACGGGAAATTCAAAGAGTATACCAAAGGAAATGTAAGATAAGTTCATGTCTGAAAGGTTCAGGTAAAGGTTCAAGACTTATGCATTTTGAGTTTAAATGTTATAGTGGTTTTGATAAGATAAGAATGAGATAATTCATTTAAAATGTTGTTATTTATTTACATGAAAACTTACTAAGCTTTATGCTTACTCCCTTTCTTTTCTCTCTTTTTATAGTATTGCCAAGCCAACTCGGGGATCGTAAGGACATCGGAGATCGTTTCACACTATCAAAGGGCCATATTGGTATTTTGTGATTAGAAACGTTTTAAGTTATGGCATGTATAGGGACTTGGCCATTTTGTGTGTATTTCTTTATGATATGACTAAAGAATGGCATGTGAATACTTGATAATGATCAGCTATTGAAATGGCTAATTAAGAACATGTTTTGATGTTATGTATGCCTAAATAAGGTTTAATGCAAAGAAATTATGAAAGAGTAAAAGTTGGTTATGAAACAGTTTAGGGACAACAGCAATGATGTGATTTTGAAAATTCACTAAAAATTTTAGGAATGGAATTAAATGGTGAATGAGATTTAGAATTAAAGCTTATTGAGTCTATTTTCGTGGGAAAGAAACAGAGCAAGCAACGGAAGTCTGTATTCTGATATATTTAAATTTTTGTGAGACCGGTGCAGGGTGACTTCGTGATCCCCTATTCCGATTTTAGAATTTCATTAAAACTTGCAAAAAAAAAAGAATTATGAGTCATAATTTATATGTCTAGATTCCTTAGTGAGTCTATTTTTATTAGAAACAAATGGAACCGAATTTTGTATAATGAGATAATTGATTTTTAATGAAGAGAAGTCAGGTTTGCTAGACTGCGAAACAGGGGAGATTTTAACTAATAAACTGTACTAATTGGCCAAACCAAAAATTCTGGAAAAATTATGGTAAAGAAGATATATGAGTCTAGTTTCATTAAAAATTTATGGATTTAAATTTCAAGTTTTGTAACTCGAGTTATAATTAATTTAGTGACTGTTACGCAGGTGGACAGTTTTATTATGAATAGTGAAATAAATTGTTTTGATTTGTGTAAGTAATCAAAAAATTTTTAATGTTCTCGGTTTGGTCTCGAACCGTTTCAATTGCATGTTTTAGGGCCTCGAGGGCCCTTTTTAAGGATATATTGGACGAATGTAAGCGAATTATTTTTAAAAGTAAATTTTTATGCCCCGAACTAATAAGATAAGTTTAGTAACGCCTCGTGCTCGACTCCGGCAACGGTCTCGGGTAAGGGGTGTTACAATATCAATAATACATTTTTTGTAGTATAATGGTTAAAATATGTCATAAGTCTATGTACTCTTCACAAATTTGGAATTTAGTCCCTATACTTTTATTTTCTAGAATTTAGTCCCTCTACTTTTCAGATTTAAAAATCAAGTCCAATTGTTAACATTGTTCAAATTTTTTGTCAATTTTTTCGATGTCAGTTTTTTTAAACAAAAAATACTCACTTGGTAGTCGTGTAATTAAAAAATGACTTTATAATTAACCTGAATTTAATAAAATATTTTAATAGTGCTAACAACTTCACTTGAATTTTGATATCTAAAAAGTAGGACTAAATTCCCAAAAATAAAAGTACATGGACTAAATTTTAAATTTACGAAGAGTACAACAACTTATGCCATACTTTAACCTAGTATAAAATATAATATGAAATATTTATATGTCAAAGTTAATATAATTTTGTAATATCTAAAACGCAAAAATAAAATAATTTTTTTGTCAAAAATATTTAAACATAATATGAGCATATGAATCAACAAGTCCTTAAACTTTAAAATATTTTAATTGAATCCCTAAAGTACTAAGATTTTACAAACCATATCATTACATCAACTTAACTACTAATTTAGATGTTGAATACTAGTTTGAATTTGATATAGAGCATATTTAGAATACGTGCAACAAATTATAAACACGTTAAACTTTTGAACGTTAATATCATTATAGGTTCTTATCATATTTGCTCTTTTTGATACAATACGTAGAACTACCCATAACCCCTCCCCAACCCTTAAATAGGAGGATAATGTGCTTCAATGCACTCAAACCCATGTCCTCCTTCACTGGCAACAATGTCGATGTCAATCGAGCTAAGACTTAATTGGCAAACACATGTAAACTTATCATATAAACATGTTGGATATGAAAAACAAACGGTATAAAAAATTTAGAAGGGTCATTTTCATAAAATTTAGAATAGTGTAAAATAAACTTAATTAAACAATGAACATATAAGAAAATCTCAAATGAATGTTTATTTCATTAAAAACAATTTTTATGAAATATTTTTAAGAAATATGGTAAACAACAAAAAATATTTTATACAAATTCATCCAAACACTAAAAAATATTAATTTTTACAAAAAAGTCATTTTCCAAAAATTATTTTCAGTAAAACAAACAAAGCCCCGACGGATCAAACTCAAGTCCATAATAACCTAATTGAATTCAAGTTGGTATTAACATATCTATAGTTCGCAGAATAACGACTTGTGACCTGAAATTTTATTTTATCTGTCGAAACCGTCTTTATTTTGAAAAACGAGGTTCGATTTAAAAATGAAAAATGGAGTCGCCACCAATCATTTTTGCTTAGGTGTGATCGGATCACCTTATAAAATATTTTGTTTTATTAAAACATCAATTTTGGCCAACGAAATTTGAGAAAACGGGTTCGGGAGTCGGTTAGATACGAGGAAGGATTAGCACCCTCGTAACGCCCAAAAATTGGTACGTAATTGATTGATTAATGTCCTAATGTCAAATACTTCGAAAAGATTTTTTTTTAAAAAAAACACAAAATCCTTTTTACAACTTATCATTTTAAGGGACATTTGATTAGTTGAATTTTAAAAGAAATATCGAAACTCAGTAAGTTAGAGTACAATCTTTCAAATTTTCCAATCACCAAATATCCTTTGCGTCTTAGAAATTTTTACCCCGAGATGATAAAACATCGCATCCAATGAGTTAGGACACAACCTCTTAACCTCCCGAGAATAAGTTTTTTTATTTAAAATTGGCAATTTAGATTTCAAAAAGGATACTTAGCTATTTAAATTCAACGAGGGAAATTGAAACCCAGTGAGTTAGGGCACAATTTCTCTCGAGGCCTCTAAATGCCAAATATTACCTTATTTAAGGAACACTTTTTTGGATAAATGGTTGCAATTAAAAATGAAATACATTTTCTAAAACAATGATTTGAATGAAATGTTGCATTAGTACATTACAAAACATAAATTTCAAAGAGCAATTCATTAAAATTACAAAGCATATTAACAATTAGTACTAATATAAACAATTAAGTAAAAGAATGACATAATATAGTAAATAATGCAAGCAATATAACAACTATACTAAGGTAAATAAAGATAACAAATTTTAATTTAAGAAAATGAATAGTAGATAATAACAATTTAAAAATCTATGAAAAAATTAAGAAATAAATATAAAAATTTACACACAAATTAAATACATATAAGAAAATAGTATAAGGTAAATAATATATACAAAACAATTAATGAATATTATAACAATTTTTAGAAAAACGAAAAAAAATATAAAAATGATATGGCCAACAACTAAGATGGATAATATATATATACACGATAAAATAAGTAATATATTTTGTAAAATAAAATACATAAAAATTTAACTATAAAGAAATATATAAGGGAAAACATATATAATATAATAATAATCTAATATATACATAAAAAGAATAATATACATATTTAAAATAGATAATGTAAAAAAAATTGTGTTAATGATAAAACAATTTAAATATTATACAATATACAAATTTTAAAAGAATATGTAATATATAAATAATATAGAATTTAATAAAATATAAGCAAATGAAATAATTATATAATACTAAAATAATTTAAAAGTAAAATAAAAATATAAAAGAGGATTAAACATAAAGGAAATAGGGATTAAATTAAAGTAAAAATAAAATCTGAAGTAAAAATATAAAAATGACTACATTGGAGCACGCGCCATACTGCAGGGATCTATTGGGAAATTATGCCTTATCCCCAAAACGGCGTCGTTCCAGCATCTGCCTTAAAATTGCCTTAAGGACCAAATTGAAACAAAGGCCATAATTCATGGCCAAATTGAAAATAAAAGAAAAATATAAATTGGACATAATTACAAAATGCAATAATGCGGAAAGGCTTATAGAGCAATTAACCCCTCTAACAAAAACGTGTGGATCCTTCCCAGGTATCTAGTCAACACGCGGTTCGTAGCCCTTAAATGACACCGTTTTGGTCATTAATTGATCATACCAAAACGACGTCGTTCCACTGGCCTATATAAACCAAAAAACAACCCAAAATCATTTTAAACCATTTCTTTTAAACAAACGAAACAAAGCCTAAAATGCTCTCTTTTCCCTTGGCCTGAGCTCTGGCAATAGACCGATGGCCACAGCCTTACGCGCCTTACGCGCCTTACGGGCCACCATCAAAGCCGCCGTATACGACGATTAGAGGGCCAAAGAGCCCCGTTTTTCAGCGATAATCAAGAGGTAACCCCTTTTTTTATTTATTTTAATAGTATGCTATATATAAAAACGCTTTGTGTGTATCAAAACTAAGGTATAAAAAAATGATTTTTGTGTGGTTTCTCTGAAAACTGTTGATTTTTAGTTGTATATTTTCATTTGCATGTATCGATAAGAAAAATAAAAACTAAGTGAAATAAACAGTCAAAAATCACCTCTATTCTCTGATTTTTTATTCGCAAAATCGTCCCCCTTACAGTGTTTTTGGATTCTTACTTTTATAGTCTATAGAATCAAAAAATAATAAAAGTTACAATCTTAATTTGCCATGTTTGTGTTTCTGTCTATTCCTTTCTTTCCTTTTGCAGGTGAACGGCGGTGACGAGGGCACTGATAGTGGCGTAAAATCTGGAGATTGGAGCTGAAGGAAGGCTACAGCACTAGGGTTTCTGACCTGGTGTCTAATTTTTTTGAGGCCTTTTGGGCCCCATAGGTTTGAGTTTGTTAATATTGGGTTAGGGGTTTAGTAACTGGGCTACAGGTGTAATAGGGTTTTGGGTAGTTTATTTTGGTGTTGGGCCACAAGTAGCATTTGGGCCCTTGTGAAATCTAGATTGTAAAAGGGACATTTTATTAAACATTAATTTTTGGTTTTTTCTTTTATATGGTATGGGCCCGGGCTAAACTGGGTTCTTACAGCTACCCCTCTTTGCTCATTGTCGTGTAACGGGAATAGAGTAAAGACTATAAAAGGACCAATTTTGCCCTGTCTTGCCAAGTCTTGAGTTCTTGGTTCTCATCTTCTTCAAATGGCCTCCAACCCAACTGCAACTTCAAGGGTATTGGAACTTCATCTTTACTTCTCTGTAACTATTGCAATTTCAGAAGTGTTGGACTATCTGTTCTAATGGCTTCAATCTGCTTCACTACAACTTCAGGAAAGCAATATTTGCAATCTTTAGTCTGCTCCACTGCAAATTTAGGGAAATAAGACTGATGTCTTCGATCTGCTTCACTGCAACTTCAGGAAGGCCAGATCTGTTATTTTTAGTCTACTCCATTGCAAACTCTGGGAAACAAGGCTGATGTCTTCGATTTGCTTCACTGCAACTTCAAGAAGGCCAGATCTGCTATTTTTAGTCTACTCTATTGCAAACTCAGGGAGACAAGGCTGATGTCTTTGATCTGCTTCACTGCAACTTCAGGAAAGCAATATCTGCAATCTTTAGTCTGCTCCACTGCAAATTCAGGGAAACAAGACTGATGTCTTCGATCTGCTTCACTGTAACTTCAGGAAGGCCAGATCTGTTATTTTTAGTCTGCTTCATTGCAAACTCTGGGAAATAAGACTGATGTCTTCGATCTGCTTCACTGCAACTTTAGGAAGGCCAGATATGCTATTTTTAGTCTGCTCCACTGCAAACTCAGGGAAACAAGACTGATGTCTTCGATTTGCTTCACTGCAACTTTAAGAAGGCCAGATCTGCTATTTTTAGTCTACTCTACTGCAAACTCAGGGAGACAAGGCTGATGTCTTCGATCTGCTTCACTACAACTTCAGGAATGCCAGATCTGCTATCTTTTAGTCTGCTCCACTGCAAACTCAGGAAGCCAAGACTGATGTCTTCGATCTGCTTCACTGCAACCTCAAGAAGGTCAGATCTACTATTTTTAGTCTGCTCCACTGCAAACTCAGGGAAACAAGACTGATGTCTTCGATCTGCTTCACAGCAACTTCAGTAAAGCAAGATCTGCTATCTTTAGTCTGCTCCACTGCAAACTTAGGGAGACAAGACCGGTGTCTTCAATCTGCTTCACTGTAACTTTAGGAAAGCAAGATATGTTATCTTTAGTCTACTCCACTGCAAACTCAGGGAGACAAGAACTGTGTCTTCAATCTGCTTCACTGCAACTTCAGGAAAGCAAGATCTGTTATCTTTAGTCTACTCCACTACAAACTCAGGGAGACAAGACTGGTGTCTTCAATCTACCTTACTACATTGTCCTCTAGAGGACATAACCTGTAGAATGGGTATGTGCTCATGCCTAATGATTATGATGCCCTGACCGAAATGAGTCAAATACTCCTAATTAGACGTGTTATGATATATGAATGCAGAAATGTTATGAGAATGATTCCTATTTAAGGTGTCATCACTCATTTATTCATCAGGGTTTCATCTTTGCTCCTCTCAAAGTATCAATCATATTCTACTAAAAAAATTTGCCCCATGGTAATTTCAGGGCTCACTCCATTTGAACCTTGGGGACACAAGGATTGTACCGCCTTCAAACCATCCCATCATGATTTATAGGATTTGAAACTTTTTAATCCGTTCTTATTGCAATTTAATGGTACAGGATCTGT
This sequence comes from Gossypium stocksii, assembly GCA_020496765.1. NCBI lineage: Eukaryota > Viridiplantae > Streptophyta > Magnoliopsida > Malvales > Malvaceae > Gossypium > Gossypium stocksii. The sequence continues at coordinate 17,422,838 of CM035632.1, read as the reverse complement.
TTCAACCTCAATCCATTCCACCGCAATTCAGGGGTTTTGAATCTTTTCCCATCAATTTGGTCTATCATACCATTCCTTAAATGTTATGACCCAATGAGAATGCTTGTAAAATAATCCATTATTTTGTCCAATCTCCCTTTGGACAAAAAATTCAAAGAAATAGTCTTAATCTAGACTTTTTCTCAAGTACTTCCAATCCTTACACATGGAAATTCTTAAACAATTGTCCTGTTTTAGTTTCTTGTATTATCTAGAAATTTCCAGAGTAATATGTAGAACTTCTTTTGTGAAAATATTATTAGTTCATCAATCATTATTTTAATGCAACATGCTTATGAATAATGGACAACAAATAAATTGATCTTGAGGAAAGTTAGAGTTGAATAAATTATCAAAAATACAAAGGAAATTAACTGGAAACATATCTTTAAGAAGAAAAAGAATCCAAAGATAGTAAATTTAATATGAATAGGACAAAGACCAAGTGCCCTAGATATCACAGCTTGGATTTTTATATACAAACTCCATAAAGACTTCTTTGAGCTTAACATGCGTTTAGAAGATCCAAAGTACTTTGTTGATGCCCCGATATGTAACATACTTCGTTTCTTGTTGATTCAGGTATAGCAAGATCACTGCATGCCCCTTCAACATTTGAGCCGCCCTTTTCAGGTTTTTCAACTCAAAACCCCTTTGGTCTCAATGCGCCCTTTGCGAGTTTTTACCTTGGCCTCTCCTTTTTTTTTTTTAAAGTTTCAAAGCGCCCTTTGTGGGTTTTCATCTTGGCCTCTTCTCCTTTTTTAGCAAAATATTTTTTAACCGAATCTGAATTCACAGGATTGGGTAAGCTTTTCTCATCCATTTCGGTCAAAATCAATGCACCTCCAGAGAAAGCCTTCTTTACCGCATACGGTCCTTCCCAATTCAGCATCCATTTTCCTTTGAAATCCTTTTGTATGGGAAGGATCTTTTTCAGTACAAGGTCCCCCTCATGAAAATCTCTTGGGTGAACTCTTTTGTCATAAGGTCGCATCATTCGTTTCTGGTACATCTGACCATGACGAATAGCCCTTAGCCTCTTTTCTTCAATTAAATACAACTAATCATATCGAGACTAGATCCATTCTGTTTTATCCAATTTTATCTCTAACAAAACTCGAAGGGAAGGTATCTCAACTTAAATAGGTAGAACTGCCTCCATCCCGTAAACCAATGAGAAAGGAGTTGCCCCGATAGAGGTTCTAATGGATGTTCAATAAGCATAGAGTGCAAATGGTAACTTCTCATGCCAATCCTTCTAAGTCTCAGTTATCTTCCCTACTATCTTCTTAATGTTTTTATTGGCCGCTTCCACTGCCCCATTCATTTTTGGATGATATGGAGACGAGTTGTGGTGTTTGATCTTGAATTGACTATAAGCTTTCGCTATCGTGCTATTGTTCAAGTTTAGTGCATTGTCTGATATGATCCTCTCGGGCATTCCATATTGACATATGACCTCCTTCTTCAAGAACTGACTAACTACTGATTTAGTAACGTTAGCGTATGAAGCAGCCTCTACCCATTTCGCAAAGTAGTCAATAACTACAAAGATGAATCGATGCCCATTCGAAGCTCTTGGTGAGATCGACCCAATGACATCCATGCCTCACATGGAAAAAGGCCATGAGGAAGTCATAACATGCAAAGGTGAAGGCGGTACATGTATTTTGTCTGACATCTCTTGGCATAGTTGATACAATCTCCCTCCATAATAGACCAATAGTATCCAAATCTCAAAATTTGTCTAGCCATCTTCTTCCAAAATTTTCCTAGCTTGAACAGTGTTTACGCATCTCAATAGTACCTGATCCTTTCTTCTTTTGTACAAGATATCTCCATCTAAGACATAATCGTAAGCTAATCTTCTCAACATCCTTTTGTCATTCTCAGTTGCATGATCAGGGTACTCATGATTTCTTACGTATCTTAGTATATCATGATACCAAGGGTAGTCATCCTTTTCCTCCTCTTCCATGTTACAACCATGAGCTGGAACCCCAAAAATACTCATCTGAATGGGTCTTATATCTTCTTGTTTGTTTACTTTAATCATGGAAGCTAAAGTTGCCAAAGCATCTGCCATCTGGTTTTTATCCCGTGGGAGATAATTGAAAGTGACGTCATCAAACTCCTCAATCAACCCCAGAACTATTTTTTGGTAATCAATCAGTTTGGGGTCTCTTGTCTCCCATTCTCCTTTAAGCTGGTAGATTACTAATGCAAAATCTCCATATACTTCTAGCTCTCTGATTTTACACTCTACAGCTGCTCGAATTCCTAGGATGCATGCTTCATACTCTGTCATATTATTTGTGCAATCAAAATCCAATTTGCATGTGAATGGATAATGATCTCCACTTGGGGACACCAAGACTGCCCCAATTCCATTTCCCATAACATTTGACGCTCCATCAAAGTTTAGCTTCCACATATACTCTTCAGTAGTTGCCGCATACATTAGCTCTTCATTAGGGAAATCAAAGCTCAAGGTTCATAATCCTCTAAAGCCCTGCTAGCCAGAAACTCAACTATTGCACTCCCTTTTACAGCCTTTTGGTTCACATAGACTATATCAAATCCAGAAAGCAAAATTTGCCATCTAGCCAACCTTCCATTCAAAGCAGTTGACTCCATCATGTACTTTAATAGGTCAAGTTTTGAAATTAGCCAGGTTGTATGATATAGCATAATTGCCTCAACCTCCGAGTTGTCCAAATTAGGGCACAACAGAATTTCTCAATTGGCGAATATCTCATTCACACTCAGTGAACTTTTTACTGAGGTAATATATCGCCTTTTCTCTTCTTCCTGACTCATCATGTTGACCAAGCACACATCCCACAAAGTTATCCAACATTGACAAATACAGTATTAATGGCCCATCTGGATTAAGCGGAGACAGTACTGGGGCATTTGACAAATATTGTTTGACTTTGTCAAAAGCATTCTGGCATTCATCATCCCATGTGCCTTGGTTGTGTTTCTTAAGAAGACAAAATATGGGATCGCATTACTCAGTTAATTGTGAAATAAACCGAGCAATGTAATTTAACCTTCCAAGAAAAGCTTAAACTTCTTTTTTAGTGTGTGGTGGAGGTAATTCTTGTATAGCTTTGACCTTGTCTGAGTCAACCTCAATTCCTCTTTCGCTGACTACGAAGCCTAGTAGCTTCCCTGACCTAGCTCCAAAGGTACACTTTGTCGGGTTGAGCTTTAGTTGAAATTTTCTTAATCTCAAGAACATCTTCTTCAAAACTTCAATGTGTTCTTTTTCTGTTCGTGATTTGGCAATCATGTCATCAACATATACTTTGATTTCTTTGTGCATCATGTCATGGAATAAAGTTACCATGGCCCTTTGTATGTTGCTCCTGTATTTTTTAGTCCGAACGACATCACCTTATAACAAAAGGTACCCCCACAAAGTTATGAAAGTAGTTTTCTCCATATCCTCAAGATGCATCTTTATCTGATTGTATCCAGAGAAACCATCCATGAAAGAAAACAGTGAGTAGCCCGCCATATTATCCACTAAAGTGTCAATATGAAGCAACGAGAAGTTGTCCTTTGGGCTGAACTTATTTAAGTCTCTGTAGTCTACATACATATGAACCTTTCCATCTTTTTTAGGAACAGGAACAATGTTGGAAACCTATTCTGAGTATTTAACCACTTGTAGAAAATCGACATCAAACTGTTTGACTTCCTCTTTTATTTTTAGCACCACATTAGGCCTCATCCTTCATAGCTTCTGCTGAACTGGCTTGCATTCTTCTTTTATGGGAAGGTGATGCACTACAATATCAGTATTTAACCCAGGCATATCTTGGTATAACTATGCAAAGACGTCTTTGAACTCTCGTAGCAACTCAACAAGGCCTCACTTTGTCTCTTTGGTTATGTGCATTCCAATTTTCACTACCTTCCCTTCCTCTAAGGCTACATTCTCTACCACCTCTTTATGTGGTAAAATTTGTTTCTCTTCTTGCTCAACCATTCTTAACAAATCCGAACACAAGCCACAATCTCTGTCACCTACAAAAATCTGAGATTTGTCTAAGCACATGTCTCGCTCAAAAGGGAATTCTGAATCTGTAGTATCGTTGCTCATGTCATTGATATCTAAAGACTTGTGGTAGGCACAAAGGAATGTAAAAAGAAAAAATGAATTCAAGAACGACTATTTACATGGTATGAATAAGACTAACAAAAAAATTTGGAAAAAAATTAGAAGATTGAAAGAAACAAAAAAAATGAAAGCATATTTGCTCGAATTGATCATCAAACATGTATTTTATTGAGACAAAGATGTCTGAACATAATCCTATTTCACAAATGAAATATTATTGCTTTTAGGCTTTAAAACAACAAGTGTTTCCTGAAATTACTCTGTGTAATCTCTAAAAACTATAGGAAGTTCCTCTGCAGTCCAGTTGTTTAAAATGCTTCCAGGTTCATAAGGACGAATGCCCAATAGGTTTCTTTGTTTAGTTCCTTCCTCGTATATGGCATTGATGTGGAGATTTTCCAACATTTCCTCCTTGTTTTCATTTTTTAGCAATCCTCTCTCAGGATGAATTATCCTTTCTGATACAAAAGTCCTAGATATGTGAGGGAATGTCATCAATTCCCATTTGACTTTTTCCCCACATAACCATGCTCTCATTCTCTCCTGTTTCTTTTCCATCTCTTTCTTCATTTGTCTCACAGCTGGCCTGAAACTCAAGCCAAAACTGTCTCTTTTATCTTTCAGCATTGGAACCTGAATCCCTCCTTGTAAATGTCTACCAAGTCCTTTTCCCGGTAAGGCTTATTTCCCTACCATCATCTACAAGCCCATTCTCGTGGTCCTGGATATCTTAGGCACTCGAACCTCACTTCCTTCCATAATGAATGTTGCATTTACAAACTCCAAAGATCGAAAGGAGCATCCAGTTGCCTCTTCATTCGTCTCTAAATATGGCGCGTCATTAGTGACAGTTATTATGATGTCCTCCTCTGCATTTATAGTAACTAGCTGGACTTTTGTTACTAGCTTCACTTTTTGATGCAGTGATGAAGGCACTGCTCCTGCTGAATGTATCCAGGGCATCCCTAACAAGCAATTGTAAGAGGGCTTGATATCCATTACCAAAAAATCCACGTCATATGTATTTGGTCCAATAAACAAGGTATGTTGATCCTTCCCATCACTCTTCTCTCAGTGTCGTCGAATGCTCTCACTATGTCCTGGCATGTTCTCATGTGAGAACTGTCTATAGGCAATCTATTCAACGTAAACAATGGTAAGACATTCAAGGTCGATCCATTATCTATTAACATACTTGGCAGAGTATATCACTTGTGACGAGTAGTGATGTGCAGAGCCTTGGTCGATCCCATACCTCCAGGTGGAATTTCATCATCACTAAAATAAATAAAGTTGTCAGCACTTATATTACTAACCAGATGGCCAAATTTGTTGACGGATATATCTTTAGTAACATAGGTTTCATTCAGCACTTTCATCAATGCCTCGCGATGCACTTCTAAGCTTAAAAGCAATGCTAGCACTGATATGCGAGCAAGTTGTTTGCGCAACTGCTCTACCATGCTGTATTCACTGTGTTTCAAGAATTTCAAAAATTCTTTACCCTTATCCTCCTTTACCGGTACATTAATAAGTGCCTCAGCCCCTTTCTCTCGCTTAACTACTAGGGTCTTTGCTTTCACAGGCTCTGTTCTGACGTTTACCGAGTAATAACGCCTTCCACTACGTGTGTAAGATCCTCGACTTTGGACCTCTTTGGAAGTGCTAGCTAGGTTTTCCCCTCCTAGTATTGTCACATTACAGTCGTAATTCCAAGGTACCATTTTGTTATCCTTGTAAAGAAAGGAAATAGGATTCTAGATTACGACCTTGGGTGCCATTTGTGTTTTGCCCTCTGTGTTTCTTGGTCGGAAGATGATAATCATCGGGTAATTAACTTTTTGATTTGTTGACTCTCCTTCCGTCGCGCTTATGTTTCCTCCCCCTGAGTCTTATTCATAAAATTCCAATTCCTTATTATCTATAAGGCTTTGCACCAAAACCCTGAACTCAACATATTCCTGGATCTCGTGCCCTTCTGCTTTGTGAAACTCACAATAGTCCCTTACTCCTTCACATCTTTCCACAGAATCTGATACTAACAATCCTCTTCCTACTATTTCTCTTTAGACCATTCTCAATGGGGTTTTTACTTCCGCAATATCCTCTTTGATCCTTCTTATGATACTTTCCCTAATCGCATTTACCCCCTTATCTCCATGGTTAGGTAATGGATTTTCTGCACTAGGTGTATCATCAAATTTTACAATCCCCATCTTAATGAGTCTCTCAACTACTTTCTTGAAAGCAGTACAGCTTTCTATTGAATGCCCCGGTATTCCCGCATGGTAGTCACATTGAGCGTTTAAATCATACCATTTGGGATATGGGGGCTGTAACGATTTTAGATAAAATGGGGACACCACGTATGCATCAAATAAACTTTGATACAATACGTCATTGGGGTTGGCATAAATTGGAGCTTTTCAGAGTTTTTCTTTGTGCCAGATCCCTGCCTTATCGAACCCTGTTGCCCAACGGTAATTACTTTTGGTTGGCTAACGATAATTGCCTTCGAGTACCCTTTGTTATATGTGCTCGTATTATTCACCTCGTTCTCCTTTTTCCTTGGAGTTGACCTTTTAGTGTTTTCCCCTACTTCTATCTTGTCGCCCCTTATGGCATTTTCAATCATTTCACCTACCATTACTATATCTACAAAGCTTTTTGTGGTACTTCTTATCATTTGAGTAATGAATGGGCCTTTAAAGTATTGATAAAAAGCATTGTAGTTTCTTTTTCTAGGAACGATGGCTGAACTTGCATGGCAACCTCCCTCCATCTTTGCGCATACTGCCTGAAGCTTTCATTTGATTTCTTCTCCATATTCTGCAAGGTGATTCTGTCAGGTGTCATGTCTGTCACATGATTGTATTGTTTCATAAATGCTTGCGCTAGGTCTCTCTAGGAATTAATCCTAGCACGGCTCAGTTGATTATACCACTTGGACGCTGCCCCCTGATAAACTATAAATTATATATATATTTCTATCCCACATTTAGCACATTTATGGATGAATTATCATTGAATTTATGGAATTTGATGCTCCTTATCCTTTAATTTCATGTTTTATACTTAGGAGAGCATAGGAGAGTGAAAAGAGCAAGGAATGGGCCAAAAACGGGCAAATTAAGCCCAAATCAATAATCAACACAGCCTGGAGTTCAGCACACGGGCAACCCACATGGCCGTGCCACATTAACAGGCTCGAACACGGCCTAAACTAAACTCACACGAGCGTGCCACAGGGGCGTGTCCTTATCATAATGAAGTTCAATTTTACGCGGAAAATGCTACTTAGGGGCTTAGAAAGACATTCCAAACTCTATATAAAGACCCTAGGAGGCAACTACAAGGGTGTACAGTATCCTCGCCAAGACTCAGAGTAGAAGACAGCGAATTACTTGAAGGAAAGCTGATTGATCCATCTCAGAAACAAGGATCAACATCAAGACTAAAGATCTCCCTTCAATTCTTTCAGGGGTTTTGGGTTTTCTTTATGTTTTGTTGTTCTCTTTCTTCTAAGATGTTCTCTTTTATAATTATGAACTAAACCCCTAAATACCTGAGGGGGTGAAACCTAAGATGAATCTTACTATTGTTATCTGAGCTATATGATAAATATTTAATTTATTCTTAATTGTGTTTTTAATTCTTGAATTGATATTTCTGGGATATTAATTTAAGTTGAATGTGCTTAGGCAGAGGAGCAAAAGTCCCAGTTTAAGAGTAGATCCAACACAATTAAGCGGAGTTGATCGTAATCCTAGACATAGGATGACGAAAATCTGCCAAATTAGAGTCAAATCTAATATGGGGATCTATAGATCGAGTTAATGCAAGACTAGGGGTTTTAATTAGAAAGAGATTTCAATTAATCAACCTAGGATTAGTTGTTCTTATTCTCGACGGAGATATTAACATAATTTAGGGACCTCTACGGATCAAGTCGAATGAAGAAATCGTCTAGTTGAGAGTTAGATAACAAGTGAAGTTTAGGTGGATTCTTCCTTAGGTATTGTCTTTATCATTCAGTTTTCCCAAAGCAATTCCCCAATTTACTTTTTCTCGCATCCTTAATTTAGTTTAGAGTTAATTAGTTTACACAAATCCTTCTCTTTATTTTTAGGCTAGATAATAGGAAGAAAGTCATTACTAGCACTTTTAGTTCCTTGGATTCGATATTCCGGTCTTGCCAATAACTATACTACTATTCCATACGTGCGCTTGCCTTTTATCGTGATAATAGTTAGTTTCTAGGTGCGATCAATTTTATTACTTCATCAGATCACGACCAAGTTTTTTGGCGTCATTGCTTGGGAACTATTCGATTCCTATTACTTTAGCAATCTTTACTTTTATTGCAATTTATTTTCTATTTTTATTTTAGGTTTTCATTCACTAAAATTTTCTTTTTGTTTTTCCTGACAGGTATCTCTAGTTTATGACTAGAAGAAACCCCGCAAGACCTCTATTATTTGATAGTGACCTAGAAGCCACAGTTCACAGAAACCGAAGAGATATAAAAAGAAGCCTACAGTACCCAAAACAGGGACAAGAAGAAGAACCCGAATCTACTAAAAAGATGGAGGCAAATCAAGATAATCAGCTACCTCCTGTAGTAGCCGTAAATCCTGTCGAGCATAATCATGTTCCTCGTACTATGTCTAATTATGCTAAACCTAATTTGCTGGTACTGAATCTAGTATCGTTAGGCCTACTATTGCTGCAAATAATTTTGAACTAAAGCCTAACACTATTCAAATGATACAATAGTTTGTTCAGTTTGATCGTTTGCAGGATGAAGATCCTAAAGCTCATTTAGCCAACTTTTTGGAATTCTGCGACACATTCAAAATAAATGGCATTTCTGATGATGCCATTTGTCTTTGGTTATTCCCATTTTCCTTGAGGAATAAAGCTAAATAGTGGTTAAATTCTCTACCATGAGGGTCTATCACTACATGGGAACAAATGACCGAAAAATTTTTACTCAAATATTTTCCGCCGGCTAAAATGGCAAAATTAAGGACTGATATCTCTTCTTTTGTGCAGATGGATTTAGAAACACTTTACGATGCTTGGGAGAGATACAAGGATTTATTGAGAAGGTACCCTCACCATGGGTTACCTCATGGTTACAAGTTCAAACTTTTCACAATGGTTTGAACCCCTCAACGAGACAGATGATCGATGCAGCCACCGGTGGAACAATCAACAACAAAATACTAGAAGCAGCTTACTAGTTTATAGAGGAGATGTCACTGAATAACTATCAGTGGCAAGTCATGAGAACAAAGCCACAAAAAGCTATCGGAGTTTTTAATGTTGATGCGGTCACCATGCTTTCTAATCAGGTAGAACTTCTAAATAAAAAGATTGATAATTTCGTTGGTTCTACGAAGGTACATCTAGTGATGTAGTGTGACTCAATTCAAAGAAACATGAGCAATTCCAAGTACCCCCTATGGATATGGCATGGAAAATGAGCAAGCCAACTATATGGGTAATAATTTTAGATCTTAAAATAACCCTTATATTAATACTTACAATGCAGGTTGGAGCAACCACCCCAATTTCTCATGGGGAGGACAAGGCAACCAAGGAAATCAGAGACCACCACCTCCTCCGGGATTTCAGAAACCACCTTACCAGTAAGAGAAAAAGCTGAACCTTGAAGAGATGCTCACGAAATTTATCTCAATGTCAGAAACCCATTTCCAGAACACTGAGACGACACTTAAGAACCAGCAAGCATCCATTCAAGGACTCGAAACTCAAATAGGCCAGCTCGCTAAGCTAATCTCTAAAAGACCACAAGGTGTTTTACCGAGCAACACCGAGACTAACCCTAAGGAGCAACTCCACGCCATCGACACGATTAATGAAGGAGGGTTAGCTAAAATCAAATCAGAGCCAAGTAAGGAGACTGTGGTAAGTAGAGGTAAGGGTGAGGTAAGTAGCACCGAACCAGTTGTCAAAGAATATAAGCCTCTGTCCCATATCCTAATGCGATAAGGAAAGACTGTACAGATGAAAAATTTGGAAAATTCCTTAAACTCTTAAAGAAATTACATATTAACTTACCGTTTATTGAAGGTCTTTCGCAGATGCCAAATGCTGTTAAGTTTTTAAGAGAGCTTTCGACAAACAAATGAAAGCTGGATGAGTTATCTTATGTGGAGCTGAATGCAGTCTGCTCAGCCATTTTGCAAAACAAGCTACCTAACAAACTAAAAGATCCAAGGAGTTTTACGATTCCTTGTCTACTTGGTAGCTCAGATGTTAAAAATGCCTTGGCTGATTTAGAGGCAAGTATTAATGTAATGCCATATAAATTGTTTAAACAATTAGGTCTTGGGAAACCCAAACAAACTAGGATGAGCATTTAATTGGCTGATAAAACCATTAGATTTCCTAGGGGTATAATTGAAGATGTGCTAGTCAAAATTGATAAATTCATATTCCCAGTGGACTTTGTTGTTTTAGACATAGATGAGGATAGCAATGTGCCATTAATTCTAGGATGACCCTTCTTAGCAACTGTAAGAACTATAATCGATGTAGGGACAGGTGAACTCACACTTCGTATAGGCGATGATACAATTACTTTGCAAGCTCGTAATTCTAATAAGACTATTAATGATAAAGATTTTATTACGAGTCCTTGTAATAAGAATAATCTCACTGTCCAACCTTTTTTGCAGGGTACTCCTTATGAAAGCGTAACTGAGCCACATTCAAATCCATACGATAACAAAGGAACCCTCCATGAAGAATAAATGCTACAGATTGAAGAACTAGACGAGTGGCTGAACTACCGCCAAGAGAAACCTAGGATATGTCACGCCGACCCAAAGCATCACCATGATGACCCTAAGGTAAAGACAAATCAATTTAAGGTAGGGGATAAAGTCTTATTAGAGGCGGAGGATCCTCGAATTTCGAATTCAAAACTTCATACAGGTGACACACCTCCCTTCATGATAATGAAAATTTTCCCCTATGGTACAGTTGAGATAACACATAAGACATTAGGCACTTTCAAGGTAAATTATACTCGACTTAAACCTTATTTTGATACTAAAACTGATAGCAGGAGAGAGGAGTTTGAACTCCTCAAACCACAGTGACTGAGCAAGCTTGAGAGAAGTCGAGCTTAGGCTATAAACAAGCACTTCTCGGGAGGCAACCCGAAAACTAACATTATTGATTTCTTTGATTCAGTTTATAACATCTAAATAACTAACTAAGTCCTTAAAACGTAGATTTTTCAGAGCCACACGGGCGTGCCTAAGGCCGTGGTCACACCATGGGAAGAGACACGGTCGTGCAACACGGCCGTGTCAAAACACAGTAAAAATTTTCCCCAAAACACGGGCTTCGACAAATCGCCACGACCATGTGCCCAATCACCTATTACTTAATTTTAATTTTCAATTTATTTACTTTATATTTTTCCTTTTCTTTTTATTTTGCATCTCATTTCTTATTGAGTAATACTTGAATTCCCCACACAGTTGTGCTTATTCTCTTCAGCCACCCAGAATTGTGAACTTCAAATAGTCTTCTCTCCAATTCAGCTTCTACTATTCTCAAGGAATTTATCCAAAATTCAGGGAGTTTCACTTCTCTCCCTATCTTAAGATTTATGCTTATATTGTCAGTAAATTTAACATTGTACATTGAGGGCAACGTACATCTTAAATGTGGGGGGATTCACTTTCATTTTTTGCATTATCCTCGAACCCCTGAAAATTTTTACCACTAACTTTTTGTATTGTTCTCAAATCCCTGAATCTTAGCCTTAGCAAGTAGAATGAATTCTGATTGATTTATGATTTTTATTAATATGTTGAGAATTAAGACATAGGTATTTATGCTTTGATTATTCAAACTTTAAGACATTACAGAATCAAGCATGATAAGTTGAAATTTTTGAGAATTTAAATTTTTCTAGGTTGTTTTCCCTAATTTTAAGTATTATCTTGAGATTTGAAATTCATAGGATTGACATCAAAAGCCATAATTCTGGTGAGATTTTTTGAGCTTTTTAAGCATACATCCTTTCGTGCTCACTTTTATTGTTACTTTGAGTGAGTCAATATTAATCTGTTATTCTAGAACTTGCTTCGATTATACATGTCGAGACCACATCATTGATTTGATATACCGAAATGATAAAGGCACCTAGGTTTTAACCCACTTATTCCATAAAAGCCTACCTTCATAATTAACCTCTAGTGAACCCCATTGAACCTAACAAACCATTCATTGACTTACCATCAATAGTAACCTATAACCTATTTTTTTTGTTGAAATCCCTTCAATTATTTTGATCCCTATTTTTTGTTGAGATTTGAGTTGAATAATTATCTAGCTATGTTCTCCATTTCAGCTTGTAAGTTTATAAAAATTTGATTTGTTCTTAAAAAATGTATATTTCAGTTGTAATTCAATGTTTCGCATATTTCCATGTAATTTTGAGCTTCTGTTCTAAAATGATGTTATCCAAAAGAAAAAGGCTTTATTCTAGGAATATGTTTCAGTGATAGAGATTTTTCTAGTTAAATAATTTTTCAATTCAATCTCGATTCTAACCCTCTTTTTCAGCTTGTGACCACACCCCTAACCAAGGCCACATTACAACACTTGAAAGACCTTTTGATTTTCCTACAAGCTTATGGTAATAACTTTTCATGTTGACTAATGAGTGCTTAATTTCTAAACCCTAAACACTTCGAGTGAGTAGAGTGAATCTTTAGTGAGGATGTCAACTCTTGTTGATTTTGAATTAAAAAGGTAATTACTTAGAAGAGGGGAGAAAACCTATGTTTCTGTGATAAAATCCTCAACTTGGATTGTTTGAGACTTTAATGTTCTTTCAGTTGAATTCTCATTGTATGATTATTTGTAGATTAGTTCGAAACATTATTGATAAGGATTATAAGTTAAGAAGAATGATTTTTATTTGTGAGTTGAGATTTTGCTTGAGGACAAGCAAAGGCTTAAGTGTGGGGGTATTTGATAAACTATAAATTATATATATTTCTATCCCACATTTAGCACATTTATGGATGAATTATCATTGAATTTGTGGAATTTGATGCTCTTAATCCTTTAATTTCATGTTTTATACTTAGAAAAGCATAGGAGAGTGAAAAAAGCAAGGAACGAGCCAAAACCGGGCAAATTAGGCCCAAATTAATAATCAACACGGCCTGGAGTTCAGCACACGGGCAACCCACACGGTCGTGCCACATTAACGGGCTTGAACACAGCCTAAACTCGACTTACATGAGCGTGTCACATGGGCGTGTCCCTGTCGTAATGAAGTTCAGTTTCACGCAGAAAATGCTACTTATGGGCTAAGAAAGACATTCCAAACTCTATATAAAGACCCTAGGAGGCACCTACAAGGGTGTACACTATCCTCGCCAAGACTCAGAGTAGAAGACAGCGAATTACTCGAAGGAAAGCCGATTGATCCATCTCAAAAGCAAGGATCAACATCAATACTGAAGATCTCCCTTCCATTCTTTCAGGGGTTTTGGTTTTTCTTTATGTTTTGTTGTTCTCTTTCTTCTAAGATGTTCTCTTTTATAATTATGAATTAAACCCCTAAATACTTGAGGGGGATGAAGCAATATCCTGAATTAGGGCCTAATTGGAATAGTAGTTTCGTGACCACAAATTTGAAATAGAAATAATTATTTTATAATCATTTTGAGGTTTATGATATGATTGCATGATTGTGTGAAAATTCGTGAAGAAATTCTATACATAAAGTGTTTAATTTGAAATTAGGGACTAAATCGAATAAGTTACAAAACTTGCATTCTAAAAGTTTTTAGTATGAAATTGCTTTGGAATATTAATTAGGAGGTCTTAAATAGCAATTTGACCAATTTCTAAAATTTTGAACAAAAATGGGCTTGTACATGAAAATTTTCAAAGAAAGGCATTAAGGGCATTTTTGTCAAATGGTAAAAATAGTCATTAAAAAGGGAAAAATAACACAAAAATAGAGTCATCTTCTCCGTAGGGCTGCCGAAGTTGGTTATCACCATAGCTAGGGTTTTCAACATTTCAAGCCTTGATTGTAAGTGATTTCCATGCCCTTTTTTAATGTTCTTTTCGATTTTACAATCTAAAAAGCCTATTCTATCATTTTTTTAGCAATATTTTAAGCTAATATGCATGGATGAAAATTTACCCATGTGTGACATAATTGTATTTTGATGAATAATGAAGGAATATGATGGTTTGATGTGTGTTTAACAACTTATACCTAGTAGTTTTATGTGAAAACACCTAAAAAGGGACTTAATTGTAAAAAGGTAAAATTGATGGTAAAAATCTTATTTTTATGTGAAATATGGGCTGTTATGGACACTAGGAAATTCGGCTATGCCTAGATGTCATGGGAAATGCATGTAACTCACTATACAAACTTAAGGACTCAATTGTAAATAATTGAAAAGCTAAGGGTAAAATGGTAATTTTTATCCAAGCTCGTGTTAGGGGCTGTTTTGATGAATGTGTGTATTGAATAAATTAATTTGGCATTCTAGATCAAGAGAAACGAGATTTGAGTCGTGATCGAGGGAAAAGTAAGGTTTAAGAGGAATAGGCTCGATTTCTAACATTTTGTACCGAGGTAAGTTCATGTGTAAATGTGGTAACATAATTGTTATTTTAATTAATTTAATGTCATTTATATGATATGATGTTTATTATCATGAAATATTATGCTTTGTGAATTATTATTTAGTAATATGTTGATTATGTGAGCTATTTGATAAATATGAAATGATATCAAGTATCAGTTTCGATATTTCAAGGAAGGAGTTAAAAATGTGTGATTGAGGAAAATTATGTTTGAACCTTGGGAATAGATGTGACAGCCTTAAAACGACCCTAGTCGGAATGTGGTTTCGGGACCACAAAACCGAGGCATAAAATAAATTTAATGTTTATTTAGATGCCTAAAATATGTGTTAATTCATGTGTGACATGTTTGGTGTGTCAATTTAGAGTTATAAATTTGAATTTTACAAAAAGGGACTTAGTAGTGAACTTTGATAATATGCTAGACAAATGTGTGATGACTAGTTAATGCATGCATGCAAATTGAGGGAGTTGCATGTCAAATTTACCTTTTTTATGTGAGTGGAAGGTAATGATGATTTTGTTTGGCATTTTGTGCTTTGTATGTTAGTAAATAATGATAATAATAAATTTGTTTATATTAAATAAAATTAGTTTCATGAAATAAAATAATAAAAGTTGATAAAATAATAATAAAGAATGGTGAAAAGAACAAAGTCACTTACCTTTGTTCTTCATTGCCGATTCCACCAAAAGAAAAAGGGGAGAGGATTTTCGGTTACTCTAGCATCCAATTTAAGGTATGTTTCATGTGATTTCTTCAAATTCTTGTAAAAAAATTTAGTAAAATACTTGAATTCTAACTTAGCCCACGTTGAAAATCTTGTTTTGGTTGAGAAGGGAGCATTCGGTCATGTTCATGAGTTGCTAATTTGTGGATAGTTGGATGCTAGTATTTAAGAACTAAAAATTGGTGGTTTTAATTGAGTTACATGATTATTAGATGATGAATTGAGCAACAATACGTTTGTACATGTTGAGTATATGCATGAATTTTTAGGTTGGGTTGGAAAATGCTTATTCGGCCATAATAGTGATGAAATTCTTGTTGAATTTGATGAATTTGGTAATAAGAGAAACTAAGGATGAATTGATAAGCTTTTAGCCTAATTCATGAGAAAATTTCTTTGAACTTATGATGGTGTTGGCATTCGGCCAAGGTAGGGAACATTCGGTTTTGGGATGTTGTGTTTCTTGATAGGTATTTTGATGTTTTGGTATTAAGATTGATGATAGATGAGTTGAGATTGTTAAACTAGGATGGTTGTGGTTAAATGAAATTGTTGACGATTTGCTACTATGTGAAATGCAAGATTAATGTATGATTTAGAAATTTTTGCTTAAAAGTAACATTCTATGTATGTGTATTAGCCGAATTTGAGCTTAGAGGGTAAGTTATATGGAGGTGTTATGTATGAAATGGATTTGAATAAAGTCCATGCTGGACATATGGCCGAATGGCCTTAGTGAGTATGCGTTAGAATTGGTAATTAAACCAATTGACCAATTTATGCTTGTGGGAGCTTCTTGGTTAAAGAAATGACCTATTCGGCCATGTGCATAAAATCTTTGATGTTTGTGTTGATAATTGGTGTCTTAAGAGTGGTATAATGATTAAAATGAATATGAAATATGTACATTGTGTTAAAATCAATGACTTCTTTAAATGATGCCTTGTAATGTTATGTTTTAATTATGTGGGTAAGATCACTAAAGAGTGAATTTAGTATAAATTCTGCTTGGTACAGCAGCAGTAATGTGTTTTGGAAAAATCACCATAAATTGTGTGAGTTGAATTAGAGGCTGAATAAATTGTGTAATTGAAGCTTAATGAGTCTAGTTTCTTATAAAAGAAACCTTGCAAGCAAAGGAATTCCCGATAAAAAGATTTTTGGAATGGAGTGAGACAGTGTCGGATTGACTTCGAAGTCCCCTGCTCTGTTTTTGGAAAATCACTATAAATTGTATAAAAATTGTTATGAGATAAATTTTATATGCTTAGACTCCTTAATGAGTCTAGTTTCTAATGGAATAGGTGAGGCCATATTTGGAATTCTGTACAAGGAGAAATTTGGTTCGTAGTATAGAGTGGTCAGTTTACTCAAACAGTGAAATAGGGAAACTTTGAGAAAATTCTGGTATTGATTGGCCAAACCAAAAATTATGAAAATTTTATGGATGGAAGATAAATGAGTCTATTTTCATATAAAATTAACGGCACTTCATTTGGAGTTTCATAGCTCCAGTTATGAGTAAATTATTGAATGCTGCTCAGAAAATCAGCTTGCTGTGATTTATGATATGTATGTGAAATGCTCCAATGTGCATGAGTGTTTGCAATGAGAAGAATATGCATGTATGAATTGTCTATGAGTGAAAATGATTCATTGAGATGCTTGAATAAGGATTAATAGAATTAAATGTTTTATTTAGCTCAAGAGCATAGAGGGACGAGCTCGGATAAAGGGAAGGCTAAAGTGGTCGAATAGCCAACTCGTAATTTCTCGTGAAAGTTCAAGGTAAGTTTTGAGTAATCGAATTTGGTATTTAAGTTAAAATGCCATGATATACATGCTGATATTTGAACGATGTTCCATTGAGAAAGAAGCCTTATTCTTGTTTGTTATATGGCCGAATGGCTCATAGAGAAAAGGGCTGAAATTGAGCTTTGAAATGCTTTTGCCTATGTATGTTTGATCATTGGGCCGATAGTTTAGAAAAGAAGAATATATGTGTATAAGTTTGAATTATGTGTATAATTATGATATAAAGTCGAGAAGCATGTTATATGTTGGTATGCACATGAATTGATTGAATTGCAAATGAAATCTTGCTATGTGAAACTTGGCTACATGTGAATATATATGTGTATGAGAATTTGTAATGTGAATCCGGGGTTAATTCCCGCTGACTATATGTGGAGACTATGTCCGGGTTAAGACCCGAAGGCTATATGCAGAGATGATGTCCGGGTTAAGACCCGAAGGCTATATGCGGAGATTATATCCGGGGAAAAGACCCGATGGCTATGTATAGAAATTACCCGAGATAGAGATCTCGATGATGATACGAGAAAAGCCTAAGACTACTGGTCTTCAAGGTAACGAACGCTAATGAATTGCGCTGAAAGTGTTAAACTATACAGGTATGTACCCTTGGCTTATATACAAGATGGATTTTGGACCGAATACTAAAGTCATTATGTGATTTCATACGTGTACTTGAAATGAGATTATTAATATGATCAAAGTGCAATTGGCCTATGTGAAATGTTATGTGACTTTTGTGACATGTATATGTTATGTGAACTTACTATGAGTGGAAGCTATCCATTCTCGTATGTGATGTAAATGTCTATGTTTGGAAAAAGGGTAACATACCCGAAAAGGGGAGGGAAACAAAGATATGATTAATTATACTATAATTTGATAATCTATTTAATGTCATTGCTTAAAACTTACTAAGCATTGAAATGCTTATTCCGTTTCCCTTGTTTCCTCTGTTTTATAGATCTCATTTTGGAAGCTACGGACTCGGGGATTGAAGCCTTAATCACCTACACTATCGCTGTTATTTTGGTACATTTTGATGGTTATTTTTGGGTCAATGGCATGTATAGGCTAATCTCCTTTTGTCGTTTTAAACCATATTTTGAGTTGTAATATTTCTAGCCATGTGAAAATGGCTTGCTTAGTCATTCGAGTTTGATTATATGTGTTGAAATGATTCTCGTACGATTCTATGTTGAGGCATGAAATTTAGTTAGTACCCAATATGCAATGACTTTTCTAACATGATGTTTGGATATTAAATTGTTCGATTTAGCTAAATCGTTAGTAGCCACAAGGTAGAGATTTGCTAGCACGCTTATAGAACGATTTTAAATGAGATAGGATGTTTGACCGAACCGACCTATAAGTGTTGTATTCAAGTATAGAACTCAATGAATTTACGTCTAGCTTTGTATCTATGAACCTCGGTAGGAAGTATCTAGTTATGTAATGCTTTAATACCCTATTCCGGCGACGGACGGGGGTGTAGGGTGTTACATTTTTATTGGTATCAGAGCTACGGTTTAGTCGATTCTCGGACTAACGTAGCGTGTGTGAGTATAGCTATACATGCCATTTTGTGAAAATGCGATAGTGTGGTGATTTTTGACATTTGAAATGTGTTTTCGTATAGTAATGGATTCCGATCCCGATCGAGCCGTAGCGGAAGATATTGAGAGTGTAGCGGCTGCTCCCGCGCAAGGGACCGCGCCGACCGACTCTCAGCCAAATGCCAGTCGTCGAGATGATGACATGAGGCAGAATTTATATGCAATGATGAGTGATTGGTTCGCTCAATTCCTACGAAATAATCCGGCTGTTCCACAACCTCCTCCCCCGAATAACCCACTTCCGACCCCTGTGGCTCCTCCTGAGGCCGACCCTGTGAGGTCGAGTAAACCCCCGGTTGATAAAATTAGAAAATATGGGGCTGAAGAGTTCCGGGCTACAGTTGATGACGATGCCGAGCGGGCCGAGTTTTGGCTCGATAATGTAATCCGTGTGTTTGATGAGTTGTCGTATACGCCCAAAGAGTGCCTGAAGTGTGCCGTATCTCTACTGCGTGATTCTGCCTACTATTGGTGGAACACATTGGTTTCGGTGGTGCCGAGAGAGCGAGTTAGTTGGGAGTTTTTCCAAGTTGAGTTCCGAAAGAAGTATATCAGCCAAAGATTTATCGATCAAAAACGGAAGGAATTCCTCGAGCTTAAACAAGGCCGAATGTCAGTAACCGAGTATGAGAGAGAATTCGTACGACTTAGCCGATATGCTCGCGAGTGTATATCATCCGAAGCTATTATGTGTAAGCGCTTCGAGGATGGGTTAAATGAAGACATCAAGCTACTGGTTGGCATTCTGGAAATCCAAGAGTTCGTTGTTCTTGTCGAGCGAGCCTGCAAGGCCGAAGAGCTTCGAAATGAAAAGAGGAAAGTTGATAGCGGGGCCAGAGAGTTCCATAAGAGATCTTCTGGGAGGTCTACTCAAAAATCCTCGAAGAAGTTCCGAAGTGAATCGGACAGACCATCTGCTACTTCGGGTTTTTCTAGACGAGACCGTGATCGACCCCCTATGAGTACCCGTGCCACTTCTGCTGCGAGTGTTGGTAATGACCGTCGAGACAGAGCCGAGTGTAAGTATTGTGGAAAATGGTATCCGGGGAGCTGCAGATTTCATGATCGCTCCTGTTATAAATGCGGGTCGGCTGATCACTTTATAAGAGATTGCCCCAGATGGTCCGAGCAAAATGTGAACCCGAGTGGGAAACCGAGTACTACTTCAGCACGAGGTAGGCCACCTAGAAATCCGAGAAATGCTAGCGGCGGTCAGATAAGGTTTAAAGATGCCACGACAAGATCCGAGGCTCATGCTCCTGCTAGGGCTTATGCTATTCGCGCACGAGAGGATGCCTCTTCGCCCGATGTTATCACTGGTACTTTCACTCTCTTTGACACTGATGTAATTGCTTTGATTGACCCCGGTTCAACTCATTCATATGTATGTGAAACTTTAGCATCCAGTAAGACTCTCCCTATTGAGTCTACTGAGTTTGTGGTTCGAGTGTCCAATCCCTTGGGTCGTTGTGTGTTAGTCGATAGAGTGTGTAAGAAATGTCCCCTTATGTTTCGAGATTTCTGTTTTCCGGCCGATTTGATACTTTTGCCATTCGATGAATTTGACGTTATACTCGGAATGGATTGGTTGACTGTGCACGATGCGATAGTGAATTGCAAACGAAAGACCATTGATTTACGATGTTCGACTAATGAGATCATTCGGATTGAGTCTACGGATTTAAACGGGCTGCCGGCGGTAATATCTTCTATGTTGACTCAGAAATTTATGAAAAAGGGTTGCGAGACTTATCTTGCTTATGTTTTAGATGGCAAAATATCCGAACTAAAGCTTGAGATTGTTCCTGTGGTTTGTGAGTATTCGGACGTGTTTCCCGAAGAATTACCGGGATTACCGCCTGTTAGAGAGGTTGAGTTCGGCATTGAGTTAGTTCCGGGTACAACTCCGATTTCAATTGCTCCATATCGTATGGCTCCGACGGAGTTGAAAGAGTTAAAATCCCAGTTGCAAGAGTTGACCGATAGAGGTTTCGCAAGACCGAGATTTTCTCCCTGGGGTGCACCAGTCTTGTTCGTGAAAAAGAAGGACGGGACTTTGAGAATGTGTATCGACTATCGACAGTTGAACAAGGTGACTATAAAGAATAAGTATCCGTTGCCTCGTATCGACGACTTATTCGATCAGCTAAAGGGAGCCTCAGTGTTTTCAAAAATTGACTTGCGATCCGGTTATTATCAGTTGCGAGTTCGAGACTCAGACGTGCCCAAGACTGCCTTCAGAACAAGGTACGGACACTATGAATTTTTAGTGATGCCGTTTGGGCTGACTAATGCTCCCGCTATTTTCATGGATCTGATGAATCGAGTGTTTAAGCAGTACCTAGATCGATTTGTAGTCATATTTATCGATGACATTTTGGTTTACTCTCGCGATGAGATCGAGCATGCCGAGCATTTAAGACTTGTACTACGGGTTTTGCGTGATAACCAGTTGTACGCGAAATTCAGCAAGTGCGAGTTCTGGTTGCGCGAGGTCGGCTTTCTGGGACACATTGTATCTGCCGCGGGTATCCGAGTTGATCCGAATAAAATCTCTGCTATCCTCGATTGGAAGCCTCCCAAAAATGTCTCGGAAGTCCGAAGCTTTTTAGGACTTGCCGGGTACTACCGACGATTTGTGAAAGACTTTTCGATGATCTCAACCCCGTTGACGAGGTTATTGCAGAAAAATGTTAAATTTGAATGGTCCGAGAAGTGCCAAAAGAGTTTCGACCAATTGAAAGCCCTATTGACGGAAGCTCCAGTCTTAGTTCAGCCTGAATCTGGTAAAGAATTTGTAGTATTTAGTGATGCGTCCTTGAATGGCTTGGGGTGTGTTCTGATGCAAGAAGGCAAAGTTGTTGCTTATGCTTCCAGGCAATTAAAGCCTCATGAGAAAAACTATCCGACTCACGATCTCGAATTAGCTGCTATTGTTTTTGCTTTAAAGATTTGGCGTCACTACCTTTTTGGTGAGAAATGTCATGTCTTTTCCGACCATAAAAGCCTCAAGTACTTGATGACGCAAAGAGATTTGAATCTGAGACAAAGACGGTGGCTTGAATTGCTAAAGGATTACGAGCTTGTCATTGACTATCATCCTGGAAAGGCGAACGTAGTTGCTGATGCTCTTAGCCGAAAATCATTGCTAGCTCTACGAGCAATGAATGTGCATTTATCGGTAGCTAATGATGGCGTGATAATAGCGGAATTAAAAGCGAAACCGGTGTTTCTACGAAAAATTTGTGAGGCTCAAAAAGCAGATGATGATTTAATTGCTAAGCGAACTCAATGCAAGGTAAATGCGGATCCTGAGTTTCAAGTTGACGACCATGATTGTTTAAGGTTTCGAGGCCGAGTATGTATACCGAGAAGTTCGGAGTTGGTTTCGATGGTTTTAGAGGAAGCCCACAATAGCCGAATGTCAGTTCATCCGGGAAGTACTAAAATGTACAATGATTTGAAACGTCAATATTGGTGGCATGGTATGAAACGAGACATCTCAAATTTTGTGTCGAAGTGTCTGATATGCCAACAAGTAAAAGCGGAACATCAGGTGCCATCGGGTTTGTTGCAACCGATTTTGATTCCCGAGTGGAAGTGGGATAGAGTCACGATGGATTTTGTATCTGGGCTACCATTGACATCGAGCAAGAAGGATGCGATTTGGGTTGTCGTAGACCGATTAACTAAATCCGCTCACTTTATACCTGTGCGTACGGACTACTCACTTGATAAGCTAGCGGAGTTGTATGTTTCTCAGATCGTCAGATTGCACGGGGTCCCTATCTCTATCGTGTCGGATAGAGACCCGAGATTTACATCGCGGTTTTGGAAGAAACTACAAGATTCACTGGGTACTAAGCTACATTTTAGTACCGCGTTCCATCCTCAGACGGACGGTCAATCAGAACGAGTAATTCAGATACTCGAGGATATGTTGAGATGTTGTGTTCTTGAGTTTAGTGGTTCGTGGGAACGGTATTTGCCTTTGATTGAATTCGCTTACAACAACAGTTACCAATCGAGCATTAAGATGGCACCGTACGAGGCTTTGTACGGTCGCAAATGCCGTACACCGTTGTTTTGGGCCGAACTCAGTGAAAGTAAGATCTTTGGAGTTGATTTGATTAGAGATGCCGAGCAGAAAGTAAAAGTGATTCGTGCTAACCTTAAGGCAGCTTCAGATCGTCAAAAGTCTTACGCGGATTTAAAGCGGAAAGATATCGAGTATCAGGTCGGAGACAAAGTATTTCTTAAAGTGTCGCCTTGGAAAAAGGTGCTCAGATTCGGCCGTAAGGGCAAATTGAGTCCGAGGTTCATCGAACCGTACGAAATATCTGAACGGATTGGACCGGTAGCATATCGATTGATTTTGCCTCCCGAACTTGAAAAGATTCACAACGTTTTTCATGTTTCGATGCTCCGATGATATAGATCCGACCCATCGCATGTGATTAATCCGTCTGACATTGAGATTCGATCTGATATGAGTTACGAGGAGGAACCAATTCGTATTTTGGCACACGAGGTTAAAGAGTTGCGGAATAAGAGGATTTCATTAGTGAAAGTGTTGTGGGTCAAGCACGGGGTCGAAGAAGCTACTTGGGAGCTTGAGGATTCGATAAGAGAACGTTACCCAAACTTATTTTCCGGTAAGAATTTTCGGGGACGAAAATTTCTTAAGTGGGGGAGAGTTGTGACAGCCTTAAAACGACCCTAGTCGGAATGTGGTTTCGGGACCACAAAACCGAGGCATAAAATAAATTTAATGTTTATTTAGATGCCTAAAATATGTGTTAATTCATGTGTGACATGTTTGGTGTGTCAATTTAGAGTTATAAATTTGAATTTTACAAAAAGGGACTTAGTAGTGAACTTTGATAATATGCTAGACAAATGTGTGATGACTAGTTAATGCATGCATGCAAATTGAGGGAGTTGCATGTCAAATTTACCTTTTTTATGTGAGTGGAAGGTAATGATGATTTTGTTTGGCATTTTGTGCTTTGTATGTTAGTAAATAATGATAATAATAAATTTGTTTATATTAAATAAAATTAGTTTCATGAAATAAAATAATAAAAGTTGATAAAATAATAATAAAGAATGGTGAAAAGAACAAAGTCACTTACCTTTGTTCTTCATTGCCGATTCCACCAAAAGAAAAAGGGGAGAGGATTTTCGGTTACTCTAGCATCCAATTTAAGGTATGTTTCATGTGATTTCTTCAAATTCTTGTAAAAAAATTTAGTAAAATACTTGAATTCTAACTTAGCCCACGTTGAAAATCTTGTTTTGGTTGAGAAGGGAGCATTCGGTCATGTTCATGAGTTGCTAATTTGTGGATAGTTGGATGCTAGTATTTAAGAACTAAAAATTGGTGGTTTTAATTGAGTTACATGATTATTAGATGATGAATTGAGCAACAATACGTTTGTACATGTTGAGTATATGCATGAATTTTTAGGTTGGGTTGGAAAATGCTTATTCGGCCATAATAGTGATGAAATTCTTGTTGAATTTGATGAATTTGGTAATAAGAGAAACTAAGGATGAATTGATAAGCTTTTAGCCTAATTCATGAGAAAATTTCTTTGAACTTATGATGGTGTTGGCATTCGGCCAAGGTAGGGAACATTCGGTTTTGGGATGTTGTGTTTCTTGATAGGTATTTTGATGTTTTGGTATTAAGATTGATGATAGATGAGTTGAGATTGTTAAACTAGGATGGTTGTGGTTAAATGAAATTGTTGACGATTTACTACTATGTGAAATGCAAGATTAATGTATGATTTAGAAATTTTTCCTTAAAAGTAACATTCTATGTATGTGTATTAGCCGAATTTGAGCTTAGAGGGTAAGTTATATGGAGGTGTTATGTATGAAATGGATTTGAATAAAGTCCATGCTGGACATATGGCCGAATCTCCTTAGTGAGTATGCGTTAGAATTGGTAATTAAACCAATTGACCAATTTATGCTTGTGGGAGCTTCTTGGTTAAAGAAATGACCTATTCGGCCATGTGCATAAAATCTTTGATGTTTGTGTTGATAATTGGTGTCTTAAGAGTGGTATAATGATTAAAATGAATATGAAATATGTACATTGTGTTAAAATCAATGACTTCTTTAAATGATGCCTTGTAATGTTATGTTTTAATTATGTGGGTAAGATCACTAAAGAGTGAATTTAGTATAAATTCTGCTTGGTACAGCAGCAGTAACGTGTTTTGGAAAAATCACCATAAATTGTGTGAGTTGAATTAGAGGCTGAATAAATTGTGTAATTGAAGCTTAATGAGTCTAGTTTCTTATAAAAGAAACCTTGCAAGCAAAGGAATTCCCGATAAAAAGATTTTTGGAATGGAGTGAGACAGTGTCGGATTGACTTCGAAGTCCCCTGCTCTGTTTTTGGAAAATCACTATAAATTGTATAAAAATTGTTATGAGATAAATTTTATATGCTTAGACTCCTTAATGAGTCTAGTTTCTAATGGAATAGGTGAGGCCATATTTGGAATTCTGTACAAGGAGAAATTTGGTTCGTAGTATAGAGTGGTCAGTTTACTCAAACAGTGAAATAGGGAAACTTTGAGAAAATTCTGGTATTGATTGGCCAAACCAAAAATTATGAAAATTTTATGGATGGAAGATAAATGAGTCTATTTTCATATAAAATTAACGGCACTTCATTTGGAGTTTCATAGCTCCAGTTATGAGTAAATTATTGAATGCTGCTCAGAAAATCAGCTTGCTGTGATTTATGATATGTATGTGAAATGCTCCAATGTGCATGAGTGTTTGCAATGAGAAGAATATGCATGTATGAATTGTCTATGAGTGAAAATGATTCATTGAGATGCTTGAATAAGGATTAATAGAATTAAATGTTTTATTTAGCTCAAGAGCATAGAGGGACGAGCTCGGATAAAGGGAAGGCTAAAGTGGTCGAATAGCCAACTCGTAATTTCTCGTGAAAGTTCAAGGTAAGTTTTGAGTAATCGAATTTGGTATTTAAGTTAAAATGCCATGATATACATGCTGATATTTGAACGATGTTCCATTGAGAAAGAAGCCTTATTCTTGTTTGTTATATGGCCGAATGGCTCATAGAGAAAAGGGCTGAAATTGAGCTTTGAAATGCTTTTGCCTATGTATGTTTGATCATTGGGCCGATAGTTTAGAAAAGAAGAATATATGTGTATAAGTTTGAATTATGTGTATAATTATGATATAAAGTCGAGAAGCATGTTATATGTTGGTATGCACATGAATTGATTGAATTGCAAATGAAATCTTGCTATGTGAAACTTGGCTACATGTGAATATATATGTGTATGAGAATTTGTAATGTGAATCCGGGTTAATTCCCGCTGACTATATGTGGAGACTATGTCCGGGTTAAGACCCGAAGGCTATATGCAGAGATGATGTCCGGGTTAAGACCCGAAGGCTATATGCGGAGATTATATCCGGGGAAAAGACCCGATGGCTATGTATAGAAATTACCCGAGATAGAGATCTCGATGATGATACGAGAAAAGCCTAAGACTACTGGTCTTCAAGGTAACGAACGCTAATGAATTGCGCTGAAAGTGTTAAACTATACAGGTATGTACCCTTGGCTTATATACAAGATGGATTTTGGACCGAATACTAAAGTCATTATGTGATTTCATACGTGTACTTGAAATGAGATTATTAATATGATCAAAGTGCAATTGGCCTATGTGAAATGTTATGTGACTTTTGTGACATGTATATGTTATGTGAACTTACTATGAGTGGAAGCTATCCATTCTCGTATGTGATGTAAATGTCTATGTTTGGAAAAAGGGTAACATACCCGAAAAGGGGAGGGAAACAAAGATATGATTAATTATACTATAATTTGATAATCTATTTAATGTCATTGCTTAAAACTTACTAAGCATTGAAATGCTTATTCCGTTTCCCTTGTTTCCTCTGTTTTATAGATCTCATTTTGGAAGCTACGGACTCGGGGATTGAAGCCTTAATCACCTACACTATCGCTGTTATTTTGGTACATTTTGATGGTTATTTTTGGGTCAATGGCATGTATAGGCTAATCTCCTTTTGTCGTTTTAAACCATATTTTGAGTTGTAATATTTCTAGCCATGCGAAAATGGCTTGCTTAGTCATTCGAGTTTGATTATATGTGTTGAAATGATTCTCGTACGATTCGATGTTGAGGCATGAAATTTAGTTAGTACCCAATATGCAATGACTTTTCTAACATGATGTTTGGATATTAAATTGTTCGATTTAGCTAAATCGTTAGTAGCCACAAGGTAGAGATTTGCTAGCACGCTTATAGAACGATTTTAAATGAGATAGGATGTTTGACCGAACCGACCTATAAGTGTTGTATTCAAGTATAGAACTCAATGAATTTACGTCTAGCTTTGTATCTATGAACCTCGGTAGGAAGTATCTAGTTATGTAATGCTTTAATACCCTATTCCGACGACGGACGGGGGTGTAGGGTGTTACAATAGATTAGGGTATAAGTGACATGTCACTAGGATGGTTGAGTTTCGAGCTCGTTGAGTTGAGTCCGAGTTCATGAGATGTAACTAGGCATCCGAGCTGGTTGAGTTGAGTCCGAGTTCGCTTATGGGCGGGTTACATGGTAACTTGGCTACATAAATTCCGTAGACTATTGAGTTTGTCTAGCTACAGATACGACATTTATGTATATGCAATCTGTGTATCCGAATTATATTCCTATGTGTTCAACGGGTGAATCTTAATGACTAAGGAGAATACCTAAACGAAAGTGATATTTTGGTAAGTGTGGTGAATGAGAAAATTTGATAGGTATGAACTTAAACCCTCGGGTTGAGAACTTGGTATGATGATGTCGGGGTAAGATAGTAAACACCCTTGTAACATGAATGGCTTGTGATATTTGTGCAATTGATGTTTCATGTTGGATTTCATGATTATGTTACTTGCTATTTACATGTGGATTTACTAAGCATTTATACTTACTCCCTTCCTTCTACTCATTGTAGTTTTGGCAAGCCAGCTTGGAAATCGGAAAGGTCGAAGGCTCGCTCACACTATCCGTGGACCTTTTTGGTATAGTGGTTTGTATATTTTGAGTATGGAATGTATAGCATTATAATCATTTTGTGTATATGATCTTATGATATGGCTATTGAGTGGTAAGGAAATGCTCGAAAATGATTAGCCATTGGAATGGCTAATTATGATCATATTTGGTATTATGTATGTTTAATGTGATACCTAATCCATGGAAATGCATAAAAAGGTGAAAGTTGTTATAAAACAGTATCATACAGCAGCAATGACGTGAGTTTGAAACATCACGAAAAATAGTAGAGACAAAATTAGATGGTGAATAAAATATTAAATTGAAGCTTATTGTGTCTATTTTTATATGGAAGAAACAAAACAGGTAAAGGAGTTGTATTTTATAATAAATTGGAGTTTTGGTGGAACAGGGTCAGAGCGATTCTTGAAAACCTTGTTCTGAATTTAGAAATTCACTAAAAATTGTACAAAAATAATTCGGAGTCATGCTATATATGTACAGATTCCTTATTGAGTCTACTTTTAAGGAAGAAATGGAATAGTCATCTGAAGTCTGTACAGAGAGAAAAATGATTTGTAGTGAATAGAGGTTAAAGCAGTCAAACACTAAAACAGGGGAAACTTTAACTAATAAACTGTACTAATTTGTCTGACAACAAATTCTAGAAAAAAATTAGTAAATAGATATATGAGTCTAGTTTCAGGGAAAATTTACGGATTTGAATTTCAAGTTTCGTAACTCGAGATATGATTTTTTTAGCGACTGTGACGTAGATGAACAGTTTATTCTGAAAGGTAAAGTAAATGGTTTGAAAATTGTTTAAGTGATCAATTAAGTTTATTAACACCTCAAGCTTGACTTCGGCGATGGTTTCGGGTATTGGGGACATTACAATGAAACCTAAGATGAATCTTGTTATTGTTATTTGAACTATATGAAAAATATTCGATTTGTTCTTAATTGTGTTTTTAATTCTTGAATTGATATTTCTGGGATATTAATTTAAGTCGAATGTACTTAGGCAAAGGAGCAAAAGTCCCTGTTTAAGAGTAGATCCAACACAATTAAGCGGAGTTGATCACAATCCTAGACATAGGACGACAAAAATCTGCCGGATTAGAGTCAAATCTAATATGGGGATCCATAGATCAAGTTAATACAAGACTAGGGGTTTTAATTAGAAAGAGATTTCAATTAATCAACCTAGGATTAGTTGTTCTTATTCTCGACGGAGATATTAATATAATTTAGGGATCTCTATGGATCAAGTCGAATGAAGAAATCGTCTAGTTCAGAGTTAGATAACAAGTGAAGTCTAGGTGGATTCTTCCTTAGGTATTGTCTTTATCATTTAGTTTTCCCAAAGCAATTCCCCAATTTACTTTTTGTCACATCCTTAGTTTAGTTTAGAGTTAATTAGTTTACAGAAACCCCTCTCTTTATTTTTAGGCTAGATAATAGGAAGAAAGTCATTACTAGTACTTTTAGTTTCTTGGATTCGATATCTCGGTCTTGCCACTAACTATACTACTATTTGATAGGTGCGCTTGCCTTTTATTGTGATAATAGTTAGTTTCTAGGTACGATCAATTTTATTACTTCATCAGATCACGATCACCCCCACCAAACTATCCTGGAAATAGTGGATCAACAATTGATCATTATTAATGTACCCAGTCATCCGTCTATAGAACATGGTAATATGGGCTTCAGGACAGCTAGTCCCATTGTACTTCTCAAATTCTGGCATTTTGAACTTGTGAAGAAGTACCAAATCAGGAACCAAGCTCAAGTCTTTAGCATCAACTCCATAGTGATTATCAGCATTTTCCAAGGCCTTGAACTTTTCTTCCAACCATCTACAATGGTCCTCTAACTGCTTTGGTAATTCAACTCTCGTCCCTTCCCTCTCTGCTATATCCAAGTCAGGGATAACAGGATTAGCAAGGTTATCTCCTGGGTTAGATCCTGAGCCAACTTGGAAATTCATGGGCACCCCAGTATCAGCTTGACCTTGTTGAGGCCTAATCATGACAGATGGCATTCTGGGATATACTTCAGGTTGTGCATGTGGTAGGGTGAAACCCGAAGGATAATCCTCGTTATCCTCTCTAGTGTTAGTCATGGGGCCCTTTCCCTTGTCCATTGCCCCATTCAGCAATTGAGTCATCTGAGCTATCATATTTCTTTGGGCTTCTATCATTTGGTCCCTCATATCTTGTTGGATATTTGCTAACTGCTCTTACAGTTGGTCTTGAATGTCTCTTTGGAACTATTCGAGTCTCTGATCCATATTTTTTGTCTTAGCGCGTGTACCGTAACGGTGTTAGTTTCCAGATTAACTTTTTCTTCTTTCTCTCTCTGTAATAACTTTAACTAATTAGGGTCCTTCTATGGATTTAAATGCATATGATGCGATGTAATGCAAATGCATGAATGCAAAAAGGTATCAATCTTGATTCAATTTCATTTAGAAAAATTTATTAGAAAACAAAATTCTTTACATAAAACTGATTACAAATATGCTTTTGCCCTAATGCCCAAAGTCTTAACTTTCCTAAACAACGAAGCTAACTCTCGACCCCTATCTAATTCTAGCTCATACTTTATGCTTAGCATATCAGCATGAGCTACCAAAGTCTACAGATGATTAGCTACTTCTCGAATTTGGACTATGGCTTCACTCATGAGATAATCATTTCTGACTTGATTCTGAGAATGGTGAAGTTGTTCCTTCCAACGCTCTCCGTTTACTTTAAGAAGCTCTACCCAAAGTTCGCAATTCTGTAATGCAAACTCTGACTCTTCAATCCTCTTCTTCATTTCTTCGATCTTGTGTAGACTTCACTTTAGCTCGATTGCAGAATTACGACTTCGATAGTGATGAAGAGATCTTCCGAGTTCAGCCACTCTAGCCTTTAATTCACATTTTTCATCCTGGCTTTCTGCCAAACTCTTTTCTAGGGCCTCATTTCACGCCTGAATTTCTTGGAACTTCCTCTCCCATCGGTCAGCTTTGGCCTTTTCCTCTCGAATCTCTTATTGCCACTGTTCCGAAGTCTTCCCTAATCCAACATTTTTCATCGATAGACATATTTTCTTATATTCTGTCTTCAAACTATCTCGATCTTCCTCGACCTTCTTCTTTCCCTTTCTTAATTTTTCAGCCTCCAGTTTCTGGACATCCACGTCTAATCTCAGGTGCATTTTTTCTTCTTCCAACTTCTCTATCCTCTTTCCGAGTTCTAAACTCTTTGTTTTGAAATCTTGCTTTATGATCTCTACTTCTGATGGAACCATTCGTAAGTACTCTTCCATCGATCGACCGCCTTCTAAACTTGGCATAGGAATATTGTCATTAACTTTTTTACTCCACCATCCACCATATTCTGGAGTCGTCATTGGACACACATTCACACTCTTCATGCGGCGGATCTGATTCCAAGCATTCGAAATCTCCTCAGCCCTTTTCTTGTAACTATCTCTCTTATACGAAAACTCACATTGAGCCAACCCATGTGTTGCTGGTATGAACTGCCTTGATCTGTATTACCTCAATACGAGCAAGGGTGCATATCCAATAGCTCCCCAAATTCCAAGTAGAGGGACCTAGTCAAAACTCTTACACCGATACAAAATTTCATCGGGAACCATCCAGGGAGCTCTCCACTCAACGTCCTCTTCTTGGAGATTTTGAAGAAGCGCTATCCAATTTTCTTCTGATATGTCATCTCTCCTTAGTGTGGCCACTATCTCCTTTAATGGGGAGTAATTCTAGAGAAAGACCCGATAAGAAACCTTATCCACTTTCCAAAAATGACTATAGAACCAAAACAACAATAAATGCACACATCCTATAAATATGCCTTCGCCAACTCTCCTACATGCATTTAATGAACGAAATGTCTCAGCCAAGATTGCAGGGACAGGTGTAACCTATTTATCAAGTCGATTGAAAAGATCTGAGACTGCTTCATCCACATATCCCAATGCCCTAGGGAAGATCATCAATCCATATATACTCAAAGCAAAAACATCGACTCTTTTTTTTTATATCAGGATGCACTAGAATCAAATCCTTCAAAACTTTCCATGAGATGCATTTACACTCACCGTTTTGCTTGATTCTGGCTGTGACCCACTGTTCACTCATCCTTGTGATGTTCATCAATGTCCTCACAAAGGTTGGAACACAAGCGGCCCTTGAGTAAACTTTATCAACTTGAATCTTCGGACAACATAGTAAAGCTATATATTCCTCCACCGTGGGTAGTAAAGCAACTGTACGTAGGGTTCCAATATTGGGTGATGGCCCGAAACAAATTTTCATCTACCTTAATGTCAAGCAAGTATGGCAAATCCCCATAACTAGAGTAAAACAACTGCTTAGTCTCGTTATTCCACCGATCCCATATTTCTTTTAATTCCTGGAAATTATTTTACGTCACACTAATGCAAGTGTAGTCCCATAATTCTGATGTATACCCTCCGGCTAGGCTATCCTCTTTCTCTAATTGTGTTTTCTCTGACCACATGCGGACAGCTGCATTGTCTACCACTTTATCAAGAAATTCGTTTTCCATAACCAGCTTTCTAATTTAGTAACTGACCGTGAATCGATACCTTTCTAAAGTATGAAATGACATGCACCAGAATAAAGTACAACAAGTTAGTACCATGAAATAAAACATAAAGCAAATAAAATAAACAAACACCTATCTAGGTGACCACTAAGGTTTGGCATAGTTCTACTTAGGGTGAGCCCTTACGTTTTCTGTGTGTGGTTTAGCTCTAAAGTTGCGGTACCCGAACCAACAAATTCCTCGATCCTCACCCATTATATGTTCATACAGGCCGAGTTCAGTTCAGAGGAATACAGTTCCCTATGGCTGCACGGAGATGAAAATCTCACGAAGACATAGGTACGGATGTACCTCGAAAGTGATCCACTATCCTGCACGGAGGTGAAAACCTCAGGAATGAGTAGCTTCTCACTCCCACTTAAAAGGGTGTGACCACAATGGTCATGCAATGCAATGCAGAAATATTTTACAAAACCAACCAAATGCAATAAAAGAAGCATGATTTCAAATCGAACTTTTCAAAATTTCGACATTAGGACAGAAAATAATCAACTTTACAGCTTGACTCTCTTATTTGGTGTCCCTAGTGGAGTCGCCAAGCTGTCGAAACCGTCTTTATTTTGAAAAATGGGGGTCAACTTAAAAATGAAAAATGGAGTCGCCACCAATCATTTTTGCTTAGGTGTGAACGGATCACCTTATAAAATGTTTTGTTTTATTAAAACATCAATTTTGGCCAACGAAATTTGAGAAAATGGGTTCAAGAGTCGATTACGTATGAGGAAGGATTAGCACCCTCGTAACGCCCAAAAATTGGTACCTAATCGATTGATTAATGTCCTAATGTCAAATACTTCGAAAAGATTTTTTTTAAAAAACACAAAATCCTTTTTACAACTTATCATTTTAAGGGACATTTGATTATTTGAATTTTAAAAGAAATATCAAAACTCAGTAAGTTAGAATACGATCTTTCCAATTTTCCAATCACCAAATATCCTTTGCGTTTTAGAAATTTTTACCCTGAGATGATAAAACATCGCATCCAATGAGTTAGGACACAACCTCAAAACTTCCCGAGAATAAGTTTTTTTTATTTAAAATTGGCAATTTAGATTTCAAAAAGGATACTTGGCTATTTAAATTCAACGAGGGAAATTGAAACCCAGTGAGTTAGGGCACAATTTCTCTCGAGACCTCTAAATGCCAAATATTACCTTATTTAAGGAAAACTTTTTTGGATAAATGGTTGCAATTAAAAATGAAATACATTTTCTAAAACAATGATTTGAATGAAATGTGGCATTAGTACATTACAAAACATAAATTTCAAAGAGCAATTCATTAAAATTACAAAGCATATTAACAATTAATACTAATATAAACATTTAAGTAAAAGAATGACATAATATAGTAAATTATGCAAGCAATATAACAACTATACTAAGGTAAATGAAGATAACAAATTTTAATTTAAGAAAACGAATAGTAGATAATAACAATTTAAAAATCTATGAAAAAAATAAGAAATAAATATAAAAATTTACAAATTAAATACATATAAGAAAATAATATAAGGTAAATAATATATACAAAACAATTAATGAATATTATAACAATTTTTAGAAAAACGAAAAAAAAATATAAAAATGATATGGCCAACAACTAAAATGGATAATATATATATACATGATAAAATAAGTAATATATTTTTTAAAATAGAATACATAAAATTTTAACTATAAAGAAATATACAAGGAAAAACATATATCATATAATACTAATCTAATATATACATAAAAAGAATAATAATTTAAAATACATAATGTAAAAAAATTGTGTTAATGATAAAACAATTTAAATATTATACAATATACAAATTTTAAAATAATATGTAATATATAAATAATATAGAATTTAATAAAATATAAGAAAATAAAATAATTATATAATACTAAAATAATTTTAAAATAAAATAAAAATATAAAAGAGCATTAAACATAAAGGAAACAGGGATTAAATTAAAGTAAAAATAAAATCTGAAGTAAAAATATAAAAAGGACTAGCGCGCGCCATACTGCAGGGATCTATTGGGCAATTATGCCTTATCCCCAAAATGGCGCCGTTCCAGCATCTGCCTTAAAATGGCCTTAAGGACCAAATTGAAACAAAGGCCATAATTCAGGGCCAAATTGAAAATAAAAGAAAAATGTAAATTAGACATAATTACAAAATGCAATAATGCGGAAGG
The DNA here is from genome assembly GCA_020496765.1 of Gossypium stocksii. Classification (NCBI taxonomy): domain Eukaryota; kingdom Viridiplantae; phylum Streptophyta; class Magnoliopsida; order Malvales; family Malvaceae; genus Gossypium; species Gossypium stocksii. The sequence continues at coordinate 17,387,914 of CM035632.1, read as the reverse complement.
GCTTATAGAGTAATTAGCCCCTCTAACAAAAACACAACGATCCTCCTCAGGTATTGGGTCAACACGCGGATCTTAGCCCTTAAACGACGCCGTTTTGGTCATTAATTGATCACACCAAAACGACGCCATTCCACTGCCCTATATAAACCAAAAAACAGCCCAAAAATCATTTTAAACCATCTCTTTTAAAAAAATGAAACAGAGCCCAAAATGCTCTCTTTCCCCTTGGCCTAAGCTCCGGCAACGGACCGATGGCCACCACCTTACGCGCCTTACGTGCCACCATCAGAGCCGCCGTATACGGCGGTTAGAGGGCCAAAGAGCCCCGTTTTTCAGCGCTAATCGAGAGGTAACCCTTTTTTTATTTATTTTAATAGTATGCTATATATAAAAACGCTTTGTGTGTATCAAAACTGAGGTATAAAAAAATGATTTTTGTGTGGTTTCTCTGAAAACTGTTGATTTTTAGTTGTATATTTTCATTAGCATGTATCGAAAAGAAAAATAAAAACTAAGCGAAATAAACAGTTGAAAATCACCTCTATTCTCTGATTTTTTATTCGCAACATCGTCCCCCCACACTGTTTTTGGATTCTTGCTTTTATAGCCTACAAAATCAAAAAATAATAAAAGTTACAATCTTGATTTGCCATGTTTGTGTTTTTGTCTATTCCTTTCTTTCCTTTTGCAGGTGAACGGCGGTGACAAGGGCGCTGATGGCGGCATAAAATCTGGAGATTGGAGCTGAAGGAAGGCTGCAGCGCAAAGGTTTCAGAAACCCTAGGATTTCTGACCTAGTGTTTAAGTTTTTTTGGGAATTTTTAGGCCCCGTAGGTTTGGGTTTGTTAATATTACGTTAGGGGTTTAGTAACTGGGCTACGGGTGTAATGGGGTTTTGGGTAGTTTATTTAGGTGTTGGGTCACAAGTAGCATTTGGGCCCTTGTGAAATATGGATTGTAAAAGGGACATTTTATTAAACATTAATTTTTGGTTTTTTCTTTTATATGGTATGGGCCCGGGCTAAATTGGGTTCTTACATTATCTAACTTTGATCTCATCAATCCTTATATTTAAATGGTATTTGAAATTTAGTCTAAAGTAAAAAACTAAAATGTTTTTATTTAATGAATTAATAGTGTATAAGTTAAGAACACAATTTTTTTTTAAAGGTAAACTATAAAAAGAGTCATTTTTATTTGTTTTAGGTTACATTTTAGTTACTTATGGTTAAAATATTACGTTTTAGTCACTTACATTATCTTGTTGCAACATTTTAGCCACTAAGCGTTAATTGTCATTAACGGCGTAACGGTAAACTAACATGACACATTAAATTATCATTTCAAACAAAAAATTTAGGTTAAATTATATGATTGGTCCCTATATTTTTTCATTTTGAGCTATTTATTTTTTTCTTTTATGTTCTTTGCACTTTTATTTTTTTTACTTTATTTTCCATTCGCTTCTCCTTCTCCCTCTGTTTTCCTCATTTCTCCGTTTCTGTTAACATAATTTTTCTATGCTTTTCATTTTTTAAAACTAGTCCCTATACTTTTATTTTTTTTTTTTGAACAATTTAAATTGGGAAGATCAATCAAAGAGAGGGAGAAGCAAAAGAGAATGGAAAATAAAGAAAAGAAAAGTTAAAAGAACATAAAAGGAAAAAAATTAAATTGCTCAAAATGAAAAAATATGAGGACCAATTGTATAATGTAACCTAAATTTTTTGTTTGAAATAATTATTTAATGTGTCAAATTAGCTTACCGTGACATAGTTAACGACAATTAACAACTTAGCGACTAATATGTTACAACACGTTAATGTAAGTGTGTAATACCTTAAACCCAGCCTAGACGAAAAAGCCAAGTTTCACGTCATGTTAACTTGCCAGAAACAGACATACTTAGAACAAATTTTTCAATCCATAGTTAAATCATGAAATCATTCATTATCTGAAAACATAGTTAAAAGTTTAAAGTTTAAACATGAAATCAAAGACTTAATTCACACACATATATACAATAAGCGTGATAGATGGCTGAGTCCCTCATTCGCCGGCCACTTAGTTCTGGGAGTTCCTCGAAATTTCATTCAAAATAGTTAGTGTGTTGCAGCTTAAAATAAGGAAAAAAACAAACTAGCCTACGTGTAATAGCTTAGATATTATTGAGCGTTCAAATAGCGAACTCAATCTTATCAGTCAAATTAATAACTCAAAACAATTTCAGAGACAAAATAGTTTTGATATGTAGCAAATCAGTTACAGATGCAAGTGTAATACAATTATAATAACAGATGCAGATGAAATACGAACATAGATACAGATGTAGTTTCCTACCACAATCGCTACACACCATCTCCATCCACCTTACACACCTCATAGGTATATAATACCCATCCATCCTTACGCACCTCATAGTGTCGGTATGACACGTTGTAATGTTTACAATTTCACTGCCAAATCAGATATAATTATGGGTGGTTTGACCACTAAGTTAGTACAGAACACTTCCATCAATTCATAACTTCCACCCCCTCTGCGAATGTAGAACAAATGATAGATATATATAATTCAAATGTAGATACAATTACACACTTCTAGTATAACAGAGTGTCGATATCATCAATATCTAGCTCATACCGATATCCAGAATAAACTAATATTCATGATAAAATAGGTCATACAATTCAATTCAATTCATACACATCCTATGGACGGCATACATTCGCCTCACACATCAACTACAACTTTAACAAAATTTCAGTTTCCAGGCTCACACACCAGTGTGGCTCCATATAGCCTGGACACACGTTGGTGTGTCAGCCCGTGTGTCTCAGATCCAAAGTCAGTGAGTTACACGACTTGGACACACATCTGTGTGTTAGCCCATGTGATCCAAATCCAAATTCAATGAGTTACACGACTTGGACACACATCCATGTGTTAACCTGTGTGATCCAAATCCAAAGTCAGTGAGTTACATGGCCTAGACACACATCCGTGTGTCAGCCCGTGTGACCTTACACCTTATTTTTCCCACACACGATTTAACACTCGCCCGTGTGACCCAACTCTAAAGTCAAGGAGTTACACGACCCACCACACAGCCTTTCTCACGGCCGTGTGTCGTCGACAGTCCCTTTTTTACGAAGAAAAATGTAGAAAAGAAAAGGTTTCGATACCTACCTATTACACAACGCTGTAGAAGCACCCAATTGCAAATTCTAAGCCTAAAACAAGTTCCAAACATCCAATTCAACAAAACATTTGCAAAACACACAAGTAACAACAATCAATTATCGTCGAAACCTTCGACTCACTACATGAAATGGATGGAAGTCTACTTACTGTGGATTCCTAGTACACGTTCAATTCCTAAGTAAAGCGAGAAGCATTAGGTGTCTCTTAAGTCACCCCTAACTCATCCGAACACAATGAACAACAAGATTATCAAACACCTTGAGATTTGAAGAATTTCCCCAATTCGCACAATAACACAATATAACGAAAATAACTTCTCTAATTTACCTTAAAGCATACTGGAGCAAGCAATATCGCAACCCAACGTAGCAATTATGCAAGATGGATAGAAACAAAAAGAAGTTTTAAAAACAAATGTAAACTAAAAAAAAAACGAAAAGAAATGAAAGATGATGTTTTATAATAGTATAGGGAAGGAACCATTTAAGATCCAAATCAGTTTTACAGAAAAGTGCAAAAACATAAATCCTTATTGCATCCACAAAGACTTGAACATGAGCATCCACAAAGACTTGAACATGAAACTAGAGAATAGGCAAATATTTAACCATTGAACCACTAGGCTCATCATTGATATAAAAACACACAGAATTAAACTTAAACAAGAAATCATAAGCTATGGGTTCAAATAAAGAAAATAGCAAAATTCCAAAATCTATGTGACTTGAACTTCAAATCTCAAATGAGCAAACAGAGCATACAACCACAAAAGCTAACACACATTCATTGGCATAATTTAATAAGAAAAACTCAAAGTTTTGGGGCATTACAAAGTGATTAAAACGTAACATTTCAAACATAAGTGACTAAAATGTAACATGAGGTAAACAAAAGTGACTATTTTAATAATTTAGTCATTTTTTAAAAGAAGAATATAGATTCAAATGTTAAAGATAATATAACACCCTCAAACATATATTATAAATTAAAATGCAAAATATAAAAAATTATAACACAATTAGTAAATAAAAGGTGTCACTTAATCTTTTTTAATATAAATATTTATATTTATGAAGGATTGGACTACACCCCTAATCCCATCTAATGTGAATTAACAAGCCCATTATTACCAATTTTCTTTTTATAAACTAGTTGGTTTAAAAAATATACATATTTATATATTTATAAACGATTGGATTTTTTTTTTCTTTTAAAATTGAAAAGGAGATTTTAACATTTTAAACAAGCTTGTAGGCTTGGGCTGAAGCAAATTCCTGTTCTGTTCAACTCATAAAAGCAAACAACGCCTTACCTAAAAGTGGCAATGGTGTGTCAAATTCAAGTCTGATATTTCCAAGGTAAAACAAGGTTTTTATTTCTTTGGTATTTGGATTTACATGTAAAGTTTTGGATTCAAATATTTTGGGTAAGAACCGACTTAGAAATTTTAAAAATTTTTATTTAAAGCGTATATCTATATTTTTTTAGTTTTGAAATATTTTATACACGAGTTAAAGCCTTCGAAAACCAAAAGTAAAGTTTTAAAAAATGATTTTGAAGAAAATAATGGAAAAAAGGCCTAAATTAAATAAATTTTTAATATTTTTATTTTAAATATAATTAAAAATATATAAATATGAACATAAAATAATTTTTTTATTTTTTTATATAGTGATACAAATTATTTAAATAGTGACCTGATATATGAACATGTCTATCCAATAAATGTTTGCAAAATAATTTATTTTTTTAACATAAACTAGTCATTAGAGTTTTTTTTTCACTTCACAAAATAATTTTATTGATGAAATTTGAAATTATTTTAAAAAAATTTAACAAATAAATATAATATATTCTAATAAATACACACAATTAATCCATCACATGAGTAATTTTTTTAAATATAAAATATTGAAATCTAATAATGATAGAGTTATAATTTGAAAAACGATAAAAAAAATTAAATAATGAAATAATGTTAAAAATGTTTCAACTATAATATTTTTCTGAAGTTTTAATTGTACTTAAAACTTCAAAACTTATTGTTTATAAACTTAAACATGTGACTTAAAAAAAATTAAAGTTATATTTTTTAACATTTTGTTTTATTTTATTACACTTTGAAAATTTATTATTACTTAAAATTATTTTTTTTAAAGGGGATAAATATCAAAATTATATATGAGCTTTGGTCTAATATATAATGCCAAACACAAATTTTGATTTTGTGCACTTTCATACCTAACATTTTAATTAGATTCAATTTTCACAAACTACTGGCATCAATATCGATATGAAACCCTTTTACATTTACATATTGCATATACAAGTGATTCTAATGAGGTAATGTGTGGAGTTATGCATCGTATTTTTTGTCTTTTCTTCTCCCAGTTAAACTATGTTTTTAGTTTCCCACTTAAACTCTGGTTAGTGTAGTTGACCTATAAATTTAGCCTATAAATAAACCCTTGTACACCTTAGAAAATAATCCATTACACATTAAGGTATTAACTTTTACAAGCTTTTAGAGAATTTTGTATTTACGTTTTGTGAGTTCTTATTTTCAGGGTTCAGGGTTCGTTTTATCTCCATCTTTTGTACTCTTCGTTTTTGCCGTTATAATGAAAATATTTTTGCCTGTGTTTTTTTTGTCCTCTTTAGAAGGGGTTTTCCACACAAAATATTTTTGTTCGATATTTTTAATTTCTTTAGTATTTTACTTGTTCTTTACTCAATCGGGTTTATCCACAATAAACTAGTATCAGAGCTAGTTCGATTTCCCCCATCAACCCCATTCAGAGATGACATCAACAAGGTTCGATATTGATAAGTTCGATGGCATAAAAAATTTCAATCTATGGCAAGTTCGGATGATGGCAATTTTGATTTAGGGCGATCTTGAGAAGGTCCTTATAGAGAAGAAGCCTATAGACATGGATAAATCATAATTGGATAGGTTCAATAAAAAGATTCTATCCACGATTCAATTATGTCTAACAAATAATGTGTTGCTGGAGGTTTTGATGGAGAAAATGGCATTCACCTTATGGAAAAGGTTAGAAACATTTTACGTGACAAAGTCTCTAGCTAATCAATTAGTGCTAAAATAGTGGTTGTACACGTTTCGCATGAATGAATGTGAGCACATTAGAGATCACATCAGTTCATTTATTACTCTTTTGAATGATTTAAAGAATGTTTAGGTTCAGATTAATAATGAAGATCAGACTATACTATTATTGTGCTCTCTACCCCTTTCATACAAGTCTTTTAGGGAAACCCTAATTTATGATAGAGATAACCTCTCATTTGAGGATGTGAAGGGTCATATGTTAAGCAAATAAAAACTCAATAATGAGTTTGGTTCGAATAACAAGTCAGATAAGCCTCGGTTTTAGTAGCATCAAGGAAGCAAGACAAAATATGTCACTATTATAAGAAGTTAGGTCACATCAAGGTAGATTGTTACAAATTGTGAAATAAAAGGGCTATTGAGAGTAACGAAGAAGATTTAACTAGTGTTAATTTGTCCAATGATAAGGGTGATGTTTTCTTATTGGTGTCAACAAGTGAAAACTCCGAGCTTACATCCGAGTGGATCCTGGATTCAGGGTGTTCTTTCCACATGTGCCTCAATAGGGACTGGTTCTCTATATACAGTTTAGTTGAAGGTGGAGTTGTGTGTATGGGAAATGGTTCACCCAATAAGGTAACCGGTATTAGTATTGTTCAGATTAGGATGCATGACAGGAAAATTAGGACACTATCAGATGTTAGACATGTGCTTGACTTAAAGAAAAACCTCATCTCCTTGGGAATTTTAGACTCAAAGGGTTGTAGAATTAACATCGAGTCAAACAACATTAATGTATCCCATAGGGCTCTCGTTTTCATGAAAGGTAAAAACATTGGCAATCTTTATGTTTTGGAATGATCAACAGTGGCTGGTGAAAATGACATAAACCTTTTGTTAAGGAGTCGAAATTGACTTGTTTGAAGCAAAAACAACTTGGTCATAGCAGGGAGAAAGGTATGACTATTTCGTATAAGAGATGTTCTCTTTTGGGTACAGGTTTTGAAAAGATATGACACTGCGTTCATGGAAGTCAGACCCAAGTTAGTTTTGATTTGGTAGTGCACAAGTCGAAGACTAGAAGTCTTCCATCTTCTAAGCACAACTCAGAATCAATTGATATTTTGTATAGTTCGAGATAAGTCTGTGGTGGGCTTTGGCAAAGAAGGCATTGTGAAAATACAAGTGATGGGCGTTGAAACCACCAAAAATAATTCCTACAGTAAAATAACTCTAAACAGTAGTAAAGAGTGGTAGTAGGGTCGAGTCCATAGGGATTGTATATTGTAATCAACTTCCGCATTTAACTTGTGATCAGAATTTTTGTCGTGTCAAAAGTCGTGGCAGAAGTTGTGCCCATGACTCCAAACGGACCTACTGAAAAATAAACAAACAAATTAGGGGAGTTTTGAAAATGTTTAGAAAGTAAATAATCAAAACAACATAAATAAACAATTAATTAATATTGGAAATAAATTTAAATTGGGAAATAGATTCAGATTTTTGCAAACAGATATAATAAGCCTTAACCCTAAACTTGGTGGATTTCAGATTTTTGAATCGATCTTTGAAAATTAATTTTCTCCTCCAAACAATAAGGTAGTTATAACAGTTAAAAACATCCTAACCACCAATTCTTCCTTTCTTAGTTAGTTCTGGTACGACCTACAAACCAACCTTTACTGATTATGTAACCGAGATACACATGTTCTCGATTTAAGATTTCAGCAGCCTTACACTCTGAAGAACCCAACTCAGATTAACGGCCTCAATCGCGTGGGTTGTTTAAACCCGATCACTTCTCCCTTGATTTGTTTTCAAAAATCTGAATACTACACGACCGACTCGTTTCTCCAACTGTTCACAAACACGACTCCAACCCAATGTGCACTTTTTGACTTAAAATCGAGTTAACTTTAACGAATGAGTTGTCAATCCCGATACTTAGAAAAAAATATGAATACCGATTGGAAGGATTTTAGTATGGATGAGTATCTCACGATTTCTGACCAGAAAGAACATTGGCCTAAAGCTAAGATGGAATTTAGTTAAGCATGAAATTATTCACGCCTTGGTTGGTTATGGAGTGGATTTGAATGAAAATGGTGGAATTGTTTGGAAGGGAAGAGACTTGGAAAACAATTAAACAGATTTTTGCAAAAATAAGGAAGATGAAATGGAATTGTAGACGCATGAAATTGGAAAGAAAGGAATAATTCTTATTTAATTCCAAAATGAAATCAAATGTCAAGTGTATCTTCCAAGCTACCTTAAAGCCCTATTTATATACATATCACTTACTAAATTTGGCTTAACCACCCAACACATAATCAAAATTTAATAAAAAATAAAGTCTGATTTTTTCTAATTTTGGCTTTTACAAAGTCAAAAGAAATATGAGGAGTCCTTAGCTATTTCCACATTTTTTATTCGGCTTCACTTTATTGATTGTGTTGTAAATTGGTTCTTTTCTGCTCGTTTTTAACTCATAGTATTCCAATTACATCCCTGACAAGATTAGAACATAAAATCACTAATTCAGCAGGGATCAAATCAAGAATTAACCGATTAATCACAAAAAATCATGCAAATTTAACATGTTATCAAATCCTCCTACTTAGCTCATTCTTGCCCTCAAGCATATTGTACTTTCAAACATTAGACTTTATTCAATAATTTATTAAAAATTGAGCCTCTTTTTCGCGTCCATAATCAATGTAAATAACATAGGCAAAAATGAATAAATGCTCAGAATACATAGTTTGATCAACAAGTGTCATAAAACTGAAACATGTGAACTAAATCATTTCACTAAATTAATTTTGAGCCAAAATTTGCAAGGAATTATTAATTAATCATGTAGCATTTTCTTTTAGACGTGGTCAAACCTTTTTACGTGAACTAGGATGGCAACCCAAGCACCTTACCTCAATTACTCAGTTCAAACAGTCTCTTTTTATTTTTGGAAGCTCAGTTAGTGGAATGTTTATATGTTTTCAATTTTTCACTCGAACCTTTTTACGCGAGATAAGATGACAACCCAAGTACCTCATCCTGGTTACTAAAATCGGTCACTTTTTCGAAGCTTTCACTCATAACTTTAGCCTTTATTTATTAATTTATTTATGTCCAAGCAAATATATATTTTTTCCAAACAATCAATTTATATAAAAAATCTAATTACATATATCAACTTTAAAACACACATGTCGATTAATCTAGATACTTGAACATTTTAATTTAAAAATTACACAATTGTCCAAATTGACTAAGTAATGAGATTAGAGGCTCAATGTCACATAAACTATCAAATGAATCTAGCATAAAATTGAACATTTGCAAAAGAGAAACATGCAACAAAGATCAATCAATCATGCATACTTACCATTTCAACCCCCTACTTAATCTATGCTTGTCCTCAACCATGCTTTATATGCAATAAAGTACAATAACCCAAACAACAAGCAAAGAGAAATATTAAGAATACTCCCCATGTGTTTCTAATGATGTTGTTGGCGTTGAGGTTTTTATTTGGGTTGGGGATGTTGAGTTTCGTTTGTAGGGAAATAAATGTTAGCACTTAGCACAGCGTGCCCATGCCACAATTGATATCTAATTTTCAGAAAATTGACAACCTTTATTACGTCCCTGAATATAATACATTAACCTGATTAAAAAATCTGGTTATTATTCATTTTATTTTAAATCTAAATTTAAACTAAAATTTAGAAATTCAATAAATTAAAAATAAATTTGGGTTGCCTCCCAAAAAGCGCTTTTGTTTAACATCGTTAGCTCAACAACCTTAAATATTATCTGTTTGGCTCATTGAGAATTCATTTTTCCATCTTGTGCACTTGGATGTTCTTGTAGAAAAGTTTTGACCTTTGTCCACTGTCCTTGAAGCCCTTCGCAGATTCCCCTATCATTAGTGGATTGAGGTGTCTTTGATCTTCTCCATTCATCTTTGCATTTTTCTCTGTTGGAATCCTTGTACGTTCTGGAAACGGTTTGAGCTTTAATTTTGAGGCTTTCATGATATCTTTATGTATTGGTTTTTTGGTTATAGATAATTCCTCGTCCTTAACATCGAGATCTACATTCCTGTAAAGCACGATTTGTAAATTATCATTGGGATGTCCCATATCCTCACAAACATTAAACCTAACCACTTCACTGTTAAATTCCATGGTGAGTGTTCCACTCCAAACATTAATTTTCGTTCGTACAGTACTCAAGAATGGTCTCCCAAGAAGTATGTCAGGTGAATTGGCTGAGTTGTCATCCTCCATGTTGATAATGTAGAAGTCTGTAAGAAATATTAGTTCGTTTACCTTAATAAGAATGTCCTCTAGCACTCCTTCCAAATGCACTACAGATCTATCTACAAGTTGAATGATTACACTTGTTTCCTTCAAAGGACCCGCATTAAGTAGTTTATAAATTGACAAAGGCATAACATTAATTGATGCGCCTAGGTCACACATGGCTTTTTTAATACTGACACTACCTATTTTGCAAGATATGGAAAACATACCTTGGTCCTTACATTTAGGTGGTATTTTCCTTTGTAAAACAGTGAAGACATTTTCTCTGACACTCACCTTTTCATTGCCCAGAAGATTCCTCTTACTCATGCATAATTCTTTTAAGAATTTTACATACCGTGGAATTTACTTCATCCCATCAAGAAGAGGTATGTTGATTTTTACCTTTCGAAAGATGTCGAGGATCTCCTTCTCTTCTTGATCCTTCTTGTATTGGACAAGTCTTCTAGAAAACAGAGGTGGTACTGCAAATGATTCTTCTAGTGCTGACTCTATTGGAGCCTCTATGTCAAGTTTCTTCTCATCTTGACTAGCGTTGTGGGTACAACTCGTGCCAAGGACGAGCTCCAAAACTATTTCACTCCTCAAAGTCATAGCACTTACATTGTGTCGAAGATTAAACTCCATTTGAGATGGTAGCTTACCTTGGGACTCCAAACAGCTAATTGTGAGCGCAAGCTTGCTCACTTGATTATAACTCCTATAAATGCATTTCAGTTTTTAGCTGAAACTTTTTAGTACTATTGGCTAGCCTTTCCATTATGGCTTCCAAAGATGACTTTAGGGGCAATAATTGTTTATTCAGAGGTGATCTTTGTTGGTAAGGTTGATTGAACTGAGGACGACCCATAACTTTGATTTGGGTGATCCTTTCACCCCATATTATATGAGTTTGAGTGGGGTCATATCGCCTTTAGGGCAGTCCTGGAAAGTTCCTAACAGTATTTTCTTGTTCTAGCGAATCTTCATGTAAAATTGGACATGAATCCAACAGGTGGTCTAGCTTAGCCCATATTTCGCATAACCTTGCTAGAACCATTTTATCTGTAAGCAAATTTTGAGCAACATTAGTCAGCTTATCAATTTTATCTTTTAGAGATAGAGAACTTAACCTATGAACCCATCTCGTAGGTTTTGTAATCGGTCAGAACTGCTGAAAGTTAGCAGCCATTGTCGAAATAACTCCTGTGCTCTCTGAGGAGTCATATTAACTAGTGCCCTTCCACTTGCAGCATCTATCATTTTTATTTCCATCGAAAGTAACCCCTCATAGAGACACTACAATAGTGACTATTCAGCCAGTCCATGTTGTAGGCAACTTGCACATAACTTTTTGTATCGCTCTTAGTAATCGTAGAGCAATTCAATCTCCTTCTAACAGATTCTTACTATGCCCCTCCTTAGTTCGACTGCTCAAGCTGTAAGGAAGAACCTGTCAAGAAACAAATGAGACATGTCAGACCGTGTGTTGACAGATCTTATGGGTAAATAAAATAGCCACTCTCTAGCAGAGTCAGCTAATGAGAATAGGAAAGTACAAAGTTTGATTTGATCTTCGGTTACTCCCTGAGGCTTCATGCTTGTGCACACCATATAGAATTCTTTGAGATGGGTGTGCAAATTTTTGTTCTGTAGTCCACAGAAGGTCAGTAGTAAATGAATCAAACTCGACTTCAACTCGAACACTGTACCTCCCGCCGAATAGATTATACATAAAAGTTGTTGTTCATCCAATGCTGCTACGAGTTGGCGTATAGTTTGTTCAGCCATGTTGTCTAGTTCGTTAAATGAGAAAATTTCCTCGATGTAAGATATGGTCTCGAATCCAGGATTTGGTTATTTACCACATCAAATGGCTCCTCTTCCCAGTTGTCGGGCCAATTTGTCAATTTTTGGTTCAAACTCTAGAGTTCCTGGTTCTAATCTGGTCATAAGGTAAACAAAAAAAAAATTAGAAAAATATCTCCAATTCCTAGTAACGGCGGCAAAATTTGATGGGCGTCAAAACCACAAAAAATAATTCCTACAGTAAAATAACTTTAAAAAGTAGTAAATAGTGGTATTAGGGTCGAGTCCACAGGTGTAACATCCCGAATTAGGGTCTAGTCAGAGAATAGTGGTTTTGAGACCATAAATCTAAAGTAGAAATATTAGTTTTATATTTTTTTGAAGTCCATGACTTGATTTCATGATTGTGTGAAAGTTTCAGGAAGAAATTTTGCAAATAAGGGTCTAATTTAACTTTTAGGACTAAATTGCAAAAGTTGTAAAATATGAGATTCTAGAAGCTTTGAGGTACTTAATTAAAATGCATGTGTAAATTAGAGGTTCTTATTCAGTAAATAGACCATTTTATGTCATAATGGATAAAAATGGGCATGGAAGGGAAAAATCTTAAGGAAGGGCCTTAAGGCTATTTTGGTCATTTAGTTAATAAATTAATAAAAAGAGAAAAAGAAGTCAAAATTTGCTCATCTTCTTCATATGTGTGCCGAAATTTCTAAGCCCTCCATAGCTAGGGTTTTTTCATTTTTCAAGCTTCATAATCAAGAAGAACGGAGTTCGAACCTAAACCAATGAAAGAAAAAAATTACGAACTAAATTGAATAATTAGTCATATTTTGTTACCATGGTAAGTTTGCGGGTAAATAATGCAACATTACTTCATTATGTATCTAATGCTTTATTATTTCATGATATATATAATTGTTCTATGAATTTTGGTCTACAATGACTCGATGACAATGTGACGAGGTTTTAATGTCTCGAAATCCAGGCTGAACCTTAGGAATAGATAGGATATAAAAGTCATGACATTAGGGTCATGTGTGATCCCATGCAAGACCATGTCTAGGACATGGCATTGGCATCGATATGTGATCCCATGTAAGACCATGTCTAGGATATGGCATTGGCATCGTTATGAGATTTCATGTAAAACCATGTCTGGGACATGGCATTAATATAGGATCCCATATAAGACCATATCTGGGATATGGCATTGGCATCGATTTGTGATCCCATGTAAAACCATATCTGGTATATGGCATTGGCATCCTACCATGTGTACGAGATTTCCCGAGTATCATTAGTGTTCCAAGTGGTTCAACAGATAATGCAAGAGTATGTCAGTGAAATGACAAGTTATGAACATGTTGAAAGGCTACATGTATGTACTCGAAGCTCATAATTCTTGAGTTTATGCATCGATGAGGTCTCAGTAAGAAGTGAATGAAGGAATCAAGAACATGAGTTTTATGGTACATTATGTAAAGGACATGATCTAAGATGTATTCATGTTACTTGATGACATTGTATCAAGTTATATTTATGTTATGTGTATGATATTGCATGATTAGTGATGTTAATTGCTTACATGCAAACTTACTAAGCTTTATGCTTACTCCCCTTTCCTTTCCATTTTTCTTATAGTGTCACTAAGCTAGCTCGGAAACCGTAGGACGTCAGAGCTCGATTCACACTATCACTTAAATTATTTAGGTATAACTAGTTTAACATTCTGAGTATGGCTTGTATAGGGACTTAGTTTTTTTGTTATGTGTCATATTGATTTGGCCAAGACGTTGGCTTATTTTGGTGAATGATCATTTTGTATAAGGCCATATAAAATTGGTCAATATTGGTCAATGGTATATGCATATGATGATGTTATCCATGGAAGTGATGGCTTGCATGTTTAAGTTGCTAAGTACATGATGTGTGGATGACTTGGTTTTGAGATGTTTGATAACTTAAATGTGTTATATTATGTGCCTTTGAACTGGTATATGTGTGCTTGTGTTTCTAGGTGGCAAAAGGCTTGGTAGATAGCCTTATATTTGTCCACACGGGTAGACTCATGGGCGTGTTTCTAGGCTGTGTGTGACATACGGCTAGCCCCATGGGCGTGTGAATAGGCTGTGTGTCCCCTGCACCTTAATTTTGCAAAACAGAATGTCCAATAGTAAATACATAGGCAGAGACATGGCCGTGTGAAGGACACGGCCCCAGGACATGGGCATGTGCCCAGACCGTGTGAAGTCTGTACCTAATTTTTGAAATTTAATTCGCCACACTATCTAAGGACACGGGCGTATGCCTTGGCCGTGTGACCTTATTTGGGTGATGACGTCATAAACAAAATGTCCCATATTTTGGACACAGCCTAGAACACGGGCGTGTCCTAAGGTCACACGAGCGTGTGAGTCCACATGGCCTGCCCACACAGATGTGTGACTCACCAAAACATGAAAATTTTCTAAGTTTCCCAAAAGTTCCAAAAGTTCTCGGTTCAATCCCGAACTACCCTCAATGTATGTTTTGAGCCTCGTAGGCCCATAAAAGGAACGATATGCATGTGAATGAGGAGTTTGAAATTTTATGGTCCGATTTTGCATGTTTGCTTATGATTAAGTCTGGTAACGCCTCGTATCTTGTTCCGACACTGAACATGAGTAAGGGGTGTTAAAACAGGGATTGGATATTATAATTAACTTTCGCGTTTAACTTGTGATCAAAATTTTTGTTATGTCGAAAGTCGTGGCAGAAGTTGTGCCCACGACTCCAAACTGACCTACTGAGAAATAAACAAACAAATTAGGGGAGTTTTGAAAATGTTTAGAAAGTAAATAATCGAAACAACATAAATAAAAAATTAATTAATATTAGAAATAAATTTAAATTGGGAAATAGATTTGGATTTTCGTAAATAGAGATAATAAGCCTTATCTCTAGACTCGGTGGATTCCAGATTTTTGAATCGGTCTTTGAAAATTAATTTTCTCCTCCAAACAATAAGCTAGTTATAGTAGTTAATAACATCCTAACCACCAATTCTTCCTCTCGTAGTTGGTACTGGTATGACCTACAAACCAACCCTTACCCATTATCTAACTGAGATACACGTGTTCTGGATTCAAGATTTCGGAAGCCTTGTGCTCTAAAGAACCCAACTTGGATTAACAGCCTCAACTGCGTGGGTCGTTTAAACTCGACCACTCTTCCCATGATTTGTTATTGGAAATTTGAATACAGCACGGTCAACTTGTTTCTCCCACTTTCTGCAAATACGACTCCAACCCAACGTGCACTTTTTGACTTGAAATCGAGTTAACTTTAAGAGATGAGTTGTCAATCCCTATACTTAGGAAAAATGTAAATACTGATTGAAAGGATTTTTAGTATGGATACGTATATCACGATCCCGACCGAAAAGAACACTGGCCTAAAGCTAAGATGGAATTTAGTTAATCATGAAATTATTCATGCCTTGGTTGGTTATAGAGTGGATTTGAATGAAAATGGTGAAGGTTTGGAAGGAAGGGGACTTGGAAAGTAGTTAAACAGATTTTTGCAAAAACAAGGAAAATGAAACAAAATTGCAGACGCATTAAATTGGAAAGAAAGGAATAGTTCTTATATAATTCTAAAATGAAATCAAATGTTAAGTGTATCTTCTAAGCTACCTTAAAGCCTTATTTATATACATATCACTTATTAAATTTGGTTAATCACCCAACACGTAATTAAAATTTAGTAAAAAATAAAATCAGATTTGTTCTAATTTTGGTTTTTACAAAGTCAAAAGAAATCTGATGAGTACTTGGCTATTTCCACATTTTTTATTCGGCCCCACTTTATTAATTGTGTTGTAAATTGGTTCTTTTCTGCTTGTTTTTAACTCATAGCATTCCAATTGCATCCCTAACAAGATTAAAACATAAAATCACTAATTTAGTGGGGATCAATTCAAGAATTAACCGATTAATCACAAAAAATCATACAAATTTAACATGTTATCAATGAGTCAAGGTAGAGATTTGTGGAGTTATGTCTCTTATCTTTCAGCTTTTCTTCTCCCATTTAAACTTAGTTTTTAGTTTTCCACTTATACTCTAATTAGTGTAGGTTATTTTAATATTATTTGACCTATGAATTTAGTCTATAAATAAGTCATTTTCCACTCTAGAAAACCATTGATTACACATTTAAGTATTAGCTTTTACAAGCTTTTAGAGAATTTTTTGTTTACGTTTTGTGGATTCTTATTTTTGGGTTTCTGGGTTTAGTTTTATCTCCATCTTTTATACTCTTCGTTTTTGCTATTTTAGTGAAATTATCTTTGCCAATGGTTTTTTTATCCTCTTCGGAAAGGTTTTTTCACGTAAAATGTTTGTGTTTGATCTTTTCAATTTCTTTATTATTTTACTTGTCCGTTGCTCAATTGGGTTTATCCCCAACACAATGTAAAAATACATTGATGTATTTGTTTTTTAAAAGCACAATTGAATCAAAATCAAAATTTTATGTATTCATTTGAACCACATTCAAACTTGTATATGTATAATTGTACAAAATCAAAATTTATGTATTGAATTGCACAATGAATTAAAGTTTATATATACTTTGATATTTATCTTTGAAAAAAACTCATAATGATTAAAGTAAATACAATTTAATTATAAATGTTTATGGATGATAAATGATGTATGATAATAAACTTATTATTATTACTTTTAAAAATATTAGTTAATTTAAAGTATTATCTCACTTAAAATTTAACATCATTTATCATTATTTTTATATTAAATTTTAATTATTTAGTCTAAATAATTATCATGCACAACATTTATGCAAGTAATAATTTAAAATATTACAAATCATGTATAGTTCCAAAGAATTTATATACAGTAAATTTGTGAAAACTAGTACAAATATAAAAGGAGCTTATGTAATACCCCTAACTCGGCTTAGGAGTTTCGGCTAAGTCGAAGGCATTATATTGATCGTCGAAGTGATCCTATAAAGCCATTCTTTTGTTTGAGTTGGATTGTATAAAAATCAATCTTTTGCTTTTAGGAAAAAACATTCATTAATCAAACTGGCTTTACTTGACAATTCAATTACAACATTATTAATAAGAAGTTTTGAGAAAAAATGGTTAAGGTTTAAAAAAGACTTATTAAAACTTAAAGTATTTGTAAAGCAGCAAAAAACATTATTAAGAAAAGAATTTTCTAAACCAAATAGCATGCAATTATCAGTGTAGTAACTACGTATCATGCTTAGAATTTATAAGCTCAAACATCTTAAACCTAAGATATAAAAGAAAGAAATAATTAATAATTACAACCCCAAAAATGATTAAGTAAAACTTTAATGAAACTTTAAAGTAATAAAAAAAGGCGAGCTACTAGTCCAGGGTTCCTCTGATGCCATTCCGAGTCTAGTTTTCTGCGTTACCTGAGAGGTAAGGAAAAAGGGGGAGTGAGCTTATGACAGCTCTATGTGAGTCTAATTTTCAAACCATTGTATATAAATGTACAAACAATAAAGTATTCAATTCATGGCATAATAGCAATTTAATTATAAATAAGAAATATTCGGTAAATCCAAACATATACAATATCTTCATGCAATTTTAATAGGCCTAGTTAGGTTAACACATGCATTTTGGTTCAGAAGTAGGGTTCTCACATACAAGGTTCGCACCTAGGGGTTCGTACATCTAAGATTCACATGTGTAGGGTTCACATACTAATTCATGTTAGGCTTGCAGAATTAGACACATGGGGTTTGCATATTACTACTTGTATGGTTCACATAAATACATATATAGGGTTTGCATATTGTAGCAGATAGAGTTCGCATGCAATAACAGATAGGGTTCGCATGTAATAATAGATAGGGTTCACATGTAAATTCTTCCTAAGGTCCGCATAAATATACTAAAGGATCGCATATTGATTCCTATAAGGTTTTGCATATGGGTTCACAATAGGGTTCGCACATATCTACTATAGTTTGCCTAATGGAGTTCGCATATATAATAGTTTACATAAGGGCTCGCACTTAGGGTTCGCATACAAGGGGGTTCACATAATGGGGCTCGTATGCAAGGGGGTTTGCATTCATAAGGATTCGCATATGGGGATTTTGTATACTGCTTACTTACTTTCCAAAAATTCAACTAATCAAACATAATGACTTAAGTTTAGATCCCACGCTTGATTTGAAGACAGAAAAATCTTAATTTGGATGAGGAGACTGACGATCTATTTGGGAGGAGAGGGATGATTTTGAAAACTTTGACTTCTTTTGCTTGAAAATTGATTTGGTAATGGTGGAAGAAAGGAAGAACTTTGGGAGTTTTTCTTAAAAAATTTGCTAGATAAAAAAACCTAGGGTTTGAAAAGATTTTCTATTTGTGAAACAATTTCTCCCTAATTGGAATAGGTTTTAAGAATTCGTGTAGAGTTAGGATTGATTTAAACTAAGGACTAAATTAACAAAAATAGTTTTGGGGTTGGGCTAGTTTGAAAATTCAACATTTTTATGGGGTAAAAATAAGAAAATAAAATATTTTGACTAAAAGGTGCACAAGGGTTTCAAACTTAAGACCTAAGGGTAAATTGAGGCTTTAACATTGAACTAGTAAACTCATTATTGTCAATTTCTTAACAGAAATAATTTTTAAGGCATCCTAAATTAACATTTTTTTTTTAATTTTGCTGATGTGGCATGCATGTGGATTGCCACTTCAACATTTGATTAATTTTTAAAAAATTAAAAATTCAAAAAAAATTATAAAGACTATTTTAAAAATCATTAAATTATTAGAAAGTATAAAAATGATAAAAAAAAACTATTTTTAATATTTTTTCTTTAAATTTTAAAAAATAATCAAATGCTGACATGTCATCAAGTGTATGCTATATCAGTAAAGTTAATAAAAGTTAATTTTTCATCAATTTTGGAGTAATTTGATAAAAATACAAATTTAATAACTAAAAGAGACAAAAAATTAAATGGAAGACTAAAATAATTTTTTTTTATAAATTCGAGATCTAAAAAATTCATTATCCCTTGTAAAATTAATGGTGGAAACGTGAAATTAGAATTTTGTTTTGTTGAGTTTCCATTGGCATACGTTTTTGGTGGAACAATATCATTTCTTTAATCAGATATAGATAGGAGATCCCAACCTTAGACCTCACCCTATTAACAGCGACCACCCCCACTTGGCTGAACTTCGATTACAAGATGGCTAGTTTTTTTTTTTTTTTTTTAGACCGGTCGGTGGTTGATGAAGAAAACAGCGTTGGATTTTGATGATGCACCAATCTCCTTCATTGTATCCAAGTGCATGTGTCACAAGAACCATGTTGACATCCTTTGATGTTGTCCTGGGTACATTTTGGGAGAAGACCAACACTCTGTCCCTAAGTCCAGTGACAAAGTTAAAAAAAAATTTGAGTGTAAATTAAATTATATATTTTTACGATAGTAAAAATATAATTTTATCATTTTAATAGTTTATATGATTATAATTTTTAAAGAATTAAACTATTTTTTTATTGTTTGGTGTGCAAAGTACAATTTTACTATTATTAATTTAAAACTTTATAAATTATAAAGGGAATAAATTAAAATTTTACCACATGACCCCTGGGTCTCTATTAAGGTCCCTCACTGCCTAAGTCCCTCTACAACGGCCTGCCGCTGTTGAGCTACACCTAGCCCAGCCAGATACTTCGATATGGCATCTCCTTCTGTTCATTTGATCTGCAATATCTATCTTCTCTGCTTCAGCCTTCTCATTGGCAGCCACCCTAAATCTAGCAGCTATTTATTACGACGTAAACATGTATCAGACCAATGGACAATTTATAATATTAACGGCACATGCATGTGAATTATGTAACAAATGACCTTAGTACATCAAACTTCCCCAATGTTTCTGTAATAGCCACAGTTGATTGCTCCACTTGAATACACCCAAGAGTTTGCCCCATATTTGTTATAAAAATATTTAAATTATTCCAACACCAACAAGCATACACGTCCCTTCAATATCTTAGGTATTGTTTGGATCAAATTAGGAAGTTTTTTTGTTAGAAATTGTTCTACGATATATTGGGCTTTATTAAGTTTAGTCAAGTTGGGTTAGATACCTAAATAAGAAGTAAAAGCCTCTTAATATTATTTTATCATTCACAAAATTCTAACTTAAAACTTTACTTAAATGCAGTAAATTTTATTCCTACTCAATTCAACAAGCTGTGGTATTGCCATTAGCCAATAAGTGAAGGCCACCCTTTCACACGTTGCTAGATATCCCAACGTGCGTTACGTGCCATAGTAACTTAGTTCAGATTATTAATGATTCACCAAGTAAGTTGGTAATTTTAGGGTAATAATATGTTGAATATATAAATACAAAATATTTAGTAATTTATATTAAAATAAGTTATATCTAAAATCACTAAATTATTAGTAAGTTTATATTTTAGTTATTGAAATATTCAAAAGTTTTCATTTAAATCACTGAACCATTTGAAATTTTTTATTTAAGTCATTGTATTTTTAAGTATTTTTTAAAGTCCAACAAGTGAGATCCATGCAACGATTCGACGATCGGTATGGTGAATTAGTACCTATCGACGAATAGAATAACATACTTTAGATACAAGTCGATTTGATGATTATTGTAGAAGATTGAAGAAGAAAGTTGTTTAGATTTTGATTCGTAAACTCGTGACATTCAAACTTGTTTCATTAAAGAAATTGAACCATAAAAGTAAAGGAGAAAAACAGCTTTTGATTGAAGCAAAAGGCACAAATAGAGAAGGCTATGCCATAGTGATTTTAACAACCCAATAAATTAAATGAAAACTTTCAAATAGTTTAGTGACTATTTTTTAACTTTTTGAAGTTGAGTAAACGAAACATAAACTTACTAATAGTTTAGTGACCTTGGGCTTAGTTTACCATTTATATTATCTCTACCATGCTTAAACTTTCTGATTGAATTAGTATTACGAGTTTTACACATAATGAGACTTGAGATTAAGATACTATTTTTAACTATTCAATTTTATTGTTTCAACTAAAGTTTCATTCAATTTATTATTTAAATTTTTAATAAATATACTTTTTACAATTTTCATTGGTTATGCATAATCTAGTACATTATAATTAGATTATACGTATAAGAATATAAAATTAATACGTACATAAATCTATGAATTTTGTTTTCAACTTAAAACGCAATTTAATTATTTTGAATTTAAATTTAGTTCAACTGAATTTAATAATAAAAAATCAATAATTTAAACTTAAAATTAAAAATAACGAGAACAAATAACTCAAAATGATCTTTTATCTCATGATGATCCACCAAAAAATCAATTGATAAACACAAATAGCTTAAATTAAAAATAGCCCTAAATGTTTAGCTCCTATAGTGCTATATGTATTTGGACGAGCGACGAGATTTACTTTGAAAAAGTTATAAACAATTATATATATGGTTAAATATATATATTTAGATTTAAATACAGTTATGACAAATAATGATAATTACATGTAAGAAAAGTAAAACAAACGAAGACTAGAATTGTCAAATGAAAGGCCAAATGCACCAACTAGACTTCTACAAATGAAATTTAAGTAGGGAAATAAAAATTCCCTCTAGAAATCATCAATTTTTAAATTAATTTAATAATAAAATTGCAATTTGATTTGTGAAATTTAAAATCCAATTTTAATTGAAAATTTTATAATTTAATCTTTAGAAAAAGTTATAATTTAAATGACCTTCCAGAAAATATTCCTAATTTCTCCCTTGAAACAGTGACGTCTTAGTAGAATCCAAAAATGATAAATTAGTTTATTATTACAAGTATTTTTATGAAAGAGACGTAAACTTAGGACCTAATCATGTTTTGCTCATACATAATAATACAGACCCATCCACTTAAATTAGAAGTTTATATTATATCATATCAATTTAGTTGGGTTGAATACTTTGGATTTTTCGAATTGTCTTTAGTTTGATTTTAATTTTTCATATTAATTTTTTGTTTTGTTTTTTTAAATTTATCTTAACAAAATATTTTATAGTTTTTTAATATTATTTAACAAAGTTTCAAAATTGTTTTCATAAATATTACTAAAAAAATAATTTATATACGCTATTTGTAAAAAGAATATTTTTTATATAAACTTTTAAATTATAAATTTTATTATTTTAAATATAAAATATTTATATTTATATTATAAAAATTAATTTTAAATTAAATAAAGATTAGATTCTATACACCTAATGGATTTCCAATTTTTCAACCATTCTTACTCAACCCTACGTGGATGGTATAAAATAAAGGTCAAAGTGTTATCTAGAGATATGTATTTATTTAGGGTTTAAGATATTGTGGGATTGCCAGGCCATGTCCACGTTCAATCTTTATCCATACAAATGCATGCATGCCCATCACGCAAATTTTGTACCTTACGCAACACTCACCCGTATCAGTACGTTATTTTCTTTTCTCGTGCAATATCTTCGTTCCCTAACCTACATAAAATTTATAATTCACACATTGATAATATATTATTAATGAATTTTTGAAATTTTTATGTAAACATGTAGAAATAATGTATTTAGATATATTTAAAAATAGAATATATTAAATAATGAAATATATTATTTGAAACTAATTGATAATAATATATTAAAATGAAAAAAATAGATTAAAATGTGAGTAAAATAAAATTTAAACACACACATATATATATATTGGATTAAGAATATTAAATTAATACAATTATTTATGATGATGTTGCCATCATTAATCTTGAGTTGGTGTGTATCAAGTTAATTTGTGAAACCAACTCAATTAACAACATTATTAATATTTAGTATAGAAATTTTCACAATTGATGAAGGTAATAAATTCTGCGTAATAAAATCAATATGTATAAAAGAATATTTAAATAAAACTTTGGTTGAGTGGTGAAATTAAGGTTTTAGTATTACAATTGGCTTGGTTTAAATATCATTATATTATTTTTTAATAAAATGACTAAATTGTTATTGAATAATATAATTTATTTTAAATACTGGAGAACATTTGACTAATTTCCCTAACCAAATTGCTGCCCAATTGACTTGTGATACTAACTTAATTAGGAGTTTAAATAATAGTATAAATATAATGATACATTATCTAAAATGAAATTAAGTAAATTTTTTTTAATTATTTGACACAATAATTTTTTTAAATTTCATAAATTAGATTAACAAGTTATAATGTAAGTTTAATTTGAATTCCATGTGATGGCTTGATGGTCAGGGTATCTATTATCTAAGGTGTTGCGTTAGTTGTTTTGTTGTTCGGGTTTTGTCATGTTTGTAACACCCTTAACTCGTATTCATCACCGGAACAAGGTTTAGGAGTATTACTAGAGTTTACAGATCATATTCTGATATTTTATGTTATTTCACAAATGTATCGGAAATCTATTATAATTTAACCATATCGTCTCTTCTATGGGCCCTCAAGGCCCAAAACATATATTAGAAACAAATCAGGACCTAATTGGGAACTTAGAGAATTTTTCGCAAAATCTCAAAAATTTTCCTAGGTTCAGGGGTCACACGCTCGTGTGGTTAGGCCGTGTGACTCACATGGCCAAGTAACATGCCTATGTATCAGGCCCTGTGGCATATGAGGTACGGCACACGCCCGTATCCCTAACCGGTGTAACTTTCTGACTTGCAACTTAATTAGGTGCAGGGGTCACACGGCCAAGTCACATGCCTATGTGCCAGGCCGTGTGGTTAATTTTGAATATTCTGTTTCTCAATTTTAAGATATAGGGGACACATGCCCGTGTCTTTACCCGTGTAGACAAAATAAGGCCATTTCCAAGCCTTACTTCTTACCCATTTGCTCATCCACCTACACAAGCATTTTTAACACATCCAAAAGCCAATCCAAAACATTTAAATCGTGCAAAACCCAAGACTTATACATACCAAATTAAGCACTTATATCGAAACCCATCTATCATAAGCCATTCCATTGGCTATTTACAACCAAAACATTAATGTGGCAATGTAAGTTAATTAACCTATACATGCCATTATATTTAAAATAAAGTTTGCCAATCAATACCCAAAACAAGCTGAAGGATAGTGTGATGTTGCTCCGACCCACATCCAGACTTTACGAGCTTTCGATTACTATAAAACAAAGAAAATGAAACAGAGTAAGCACTTAGTGCTCAGTAAGTCCGTATAACAGAAAATTAACTTACCATACATTTGTACAATAAGCAAACAACGCATGTAATCCAAGCAATTTGGCCATAGCTTAAGCACATAATCTTATCAAA
This sequence comes from Gossypium stocksii, assembly GCA_020496765.1. Taxonomy (NCBI): domain Eukaryota; kingdom Viridiplantae; phylum Streptophyta; class Magnoliopsida; order Malvales; family Malvaceae; genus Gossypium; species Gossypium stocksii. Next base: position 17,363,128 of record CM035632.1, on the reverse strand, counting down.
TTTCAGCTTCCATGCATTTCATGTATTTTTCAGATATTGATTTCCTTTTGATTTTCTTTTGTCTTCATGTCAGAATTACACCCGTTGATTCATTTGTAATCTTGATGGATATGAGGGTAGTACACATAATGTGTAAAAATAAAAAATCTATCAATTCATATCCAAGAGTACTCATTAGAGCACTAAATCAGAAAGCTCTCTCTCAAGCACTATAAAGCTCATTGAGCCATTTAACGGGAAGCTTATCCGAGCTTGGTAACGGAAAGCTCCGAAGAGCACTTAATCAGAAAGCATCGAATAGCCATGTAACGGGAAGTTCAAGCGAGCACTAACGGGAAACTCACAAAGAGCCTTAAATCGAGAAGCTCACGAAGAGCCATATAATGGGATGCTCATAAGAGCTACGGTGTGTCCACAACACATGTAGGGTCACAACCAATCAAGATGCTCCGAAGAACTATTAATGGGAATCTCACAAGAACACTAAAACGAGAAGCTTGAGAGGGCTTGTAACATACACTCTTTCGAGCTATGGTATGTTTGCAACAAATGCAAGACCCCTACCTTTTTGAAAAACAGAACCCTGTATCCAATCGAATACCATTCATTTGAACGGAATTTAACTTTTATCAGATATTTTTCGAATATGCAAACAGATTTCATACATATGGCCAATACACAATTCAAATACAAATCATTCAATCATTTCAAGCATATAATTACATAATTAAGTTACATGAACTTACCTTGATAACATTCGTGTTTGTAGACTACTAATCCGGTACTTTTTCTTTACCCCGATCTAACTCTGGTTTCGATCTATCCGGATCCAATTAAGCTAAGAAAGATTGCTTTCTCTTTCCTGGGGTTTTCATGTGTTTTTGGGGAAGAAGATGATAATAATAATATGATATTTCTATTTAAATTTATTATTATCCATTAATTTTTCAATAATACTATTGAGTCCTTTTCTTTTTCTAAATTTCCATGAATGAATCATCAAAAATATCTACTAACTTCTCTTAATGGTCTAATTACCATATAAAGACCTCAAGTTTTGAATTCCATAGCTATTTGATACTTATAGCTACTAGAACTCAACTTCTGCATTTTATGCAATTCAGTCCTTTATATAATTAAACATGAAGTTGGTAAAATTTTCTTATAAAAAATTTTTATACGTCTTTCCTATCATGATGCAAAACATGCAATAATATTAAAATAAATTTTCTTTTTGACTCGGATTTGTGGTCCCAAAACCACTGTTCCGATTTCACTGAAAACTGGCTGTTATAACTCTCCCTCTTAAGAATTTTCGTCCTTGAAAATCTTACCAATAAAGAGGTCCAGGTATTGCTTCCTTATTGTTTCTTCCGGCTCCCAGGTAGCTTCTTCTATTCCGTGTCGTTGCCAGAGGACTTTCACTAGAGCTACCTTTTTATTTCTTAATTCTTTTGTCTCACGTGCTAGAATTTTGATCGGTTCTTCATTGTAAGTCATGTCAGGTTGAATCTCAACCTCTGCTGGAGAAATAACATGTGAAAGGTCTGATCGATACCGTCGTAGCATAGACACGTCAAAGACATTGTGAATCCTTCCCAATTCTGGTGGTAAAGCCAATCGGTATGCAACAGGTCTAATTCTTTTAATGATTTTACATGGTCCAATAAACCGTGGGCTCAGTTTTCCTTTACGACCAAATTGGAGAACTTTCTTCCAAGGTGATACTCTTAAGAATACCTTATCACCGAACTGAAATTCTATCTCTTTTCATTTTAAATCAGCATAAGACTTTTGATAATCAGTTTGACGATCAGAGGCTACTTTTAAACTGTCCTGAATCACTTTCACTTTTTCTTTAGTTTCCTAGATCAAATTAACTTCGTGTATCTTTTTCACACTAAGCTCAGTCCAATATAACAAAATTCTACGTTTACGACCATACAGAGCCTCGTACAGTGCCATTTTAATACTTGACTGATAACTATTATTATATGCAAATTCAACTAAAGGTAAATATTTTTCCCAGTTACCTTAAAATTTCAACACACAACACCAAAGCATATCTTCTAAAATTTGTATCACACGCTCGGATTGTCTATCAGTCTGAGGATGGAAAGCGGTGTTGAAATATAACAGTGTACCTAGAGATAGGGGTAACCCATACGTACTGGAATAAAATATGTAGACTTTGTTAAACGATCAACGATTACCCAAATAACATCTTTCTTTTTCGGAGATAGGGGTAACCCCGACACAAAGTTCATAGTAATTCTTTCCCTTTTTCATTCCGGTATCGTAACTGGCTGTAACTGATGGGCGTCGAATCCACCAAAAATAATTTCTACTAGATAACTTTAAATCGTAGTAAGAGTGGTAGTAGGGTCGAATCCGCATGGATTGGATCTGTAATCAATTTCTGAGTTCACTTATGAACAGAAGGTCATCGTGTTGAGAGGTCGTGGCAAGTGTCGTGCCCACGACTCCAAACGTACCTGCTAAAAATAAAATTAATAAGTAACGCGGGGGTTGAAAATGTTTAAGAAAGTAAATATTCTAAAATAAGCAATTAATTAAATGTAAATTGGAAATAAATTCAAAAATGTGCCAACAAAATAAATAGCCTTAGCCTTAGACTCGGTAAATTCCATGTAAGAATCGATCCTCGAAAATGGATCTTCTCCTCCAAACGATAAGTTGGTTATAGCGATTAAGAACGTCCTAACCACCAATTCTTCCTCTCGTAGCTAGTCCCGGTACGTCCTGCAAACCAACCCTTACCAATTATCTAACCGAGATACATGTGTTCCCGATTGAAGATTCCAGTAGCCTTGCATTCTGAAGAACCCAACTCACAATTAAATCATAAAATCACCGACGAAGTAGGGATTAATTCAGAAGTAAACCAAAGTAAACATAAGAAATCATGCAAATTAATATGTTTATCAAATCCCCCTACTTAGCTCATGCTTGTCCTCAAACGTGTTGTTCCTTCAAACATTAGAATTCATCTTGTAATTTACAAAAAAAAAAAATCGAGCCCCTTTTTTGCATCCTCAATAAATCCAAACAACGTAGGCAAAAATAAATAAATGCTTCAAGGCATATAGTTTGATCAACAAGTGTCATAAAACTGAAATACGTGAACTAAACAATTTCACTGAATTGAGTTTGAATACAAAAAGTTTGCAAGGCATTATTTATGCATTAATAAAAAAATTTTAGACACAATCAAACCATTTTATGTAAACTAGGATGACAACCCAAGCACCCTATCCCGATTACTCAGTTCAAACAGTCTTTATTATTTATTTTATTATTTTTTTCTCTTTTTTCAGCTTTTCAAGGCTCGGTTAGCTGAATGTTTGTAAGTTATCAACTTGTCACTCGAACTTTTTTACACGAGATAAGATGACAACCCAAGCACCTTATCCCGGTTACTCAATTCGGTCACATTTTCAAAACTTCACTCATAACTTGAACCTTATTTATTTTATTTATTTATTTATGCTCAAGCAAATATAATTTTTCTAAACAATCAATTTATACGAAAAAATCTAGCTGTATATATCAACTTTAAAACACAAATGTTGATCTATCTACATACTTGAACATTTATAATAAATTTGCCTAATTGTCCAAATTGATTAAGTATGAGATTAAAGGCTCAATGTTAAATAAACTATCGAATGAATTCGACGTAAGATTGAGCACATGCAATAGAGAAACATTGTAACATCCCGAACTAGGGCCTAGTCGGAACAGTGGTTTCGAAGCCACAAATCCGACGAGAAAAATATTATTTTTATTATAATTTTTATGATCTACGATTTCACGGAAAAATTTCGTGAAAATTTCGTTCGAAAATTTCGACATTTGGGCACTCAATTTGGTAAAAAGGACTAAATTGTAAATAGTGCAAAAGTTGAGTTTCATATGTTAGAAGTGTCAAATTGTTATGAAGTTTTAAATTGAAGGTCTTTAAAAGGTAATTAAACCATTGGATAATTTGATGGACAAAAATGGGCATGAATAGGACAAAATTGAAAGAAAAGCTTTAAGGGTATTTTAGTCATTTAGTGTTTTAATTGAGTAAAAGACAAAATAAAAGAAAAAAAATCTGCTCATTCTTCTTGCTATGGCCGAATGTTTCATGGAAGAAGCCATGGCTAGGGTTTCAAGCTTTCCAAGCTCAATAGTAAGTAATTCCTAGCCCCGTTTTTAATATTTTTCGTATTTTTGAAATCTTTGCATCATAATCTACCTATTTCTACCATTATTTTGAGCTAGGGTTCATGTTTAAAAATTGACCCATGCTGAATAATTGTGTATTTTGATGGATTATGGTAGATTATGCATGTTTAAGGTTAGGGAAACGATTTTTATCGAGTGATTTTCGACGAAAACGTCCAAAATGACTAAATTGCAAAAGTTATAAAATTGGTCATGGGTGTGTGTTTTAATGAGAATTGTGGGCTGCTATATGCATGAAATGATTTGGCTAGGCCTAAAATGCAAAGAAATTGAATAAAAGTTTATCTACGAGACTAGGGGCAAAATCGTAATTTTGACAAACTTTAGGGGTAAAATTGTAAAAATGTAAAAGTGTGATTTTTGGACTAATTTGAATAAGGTGATCATTAAATGAGCGTTATTTGATATGTTAGATCGGGAAAACACGAAATTCGGACCTAGAACGAGGTTATGGGCTAAGTTGGAAAAGTTAGCCATTTTTGCATTCGAGGTAAGTTCATGTGTAAATGTGGTAACATAATTGTCATTTTAAGTAATTTAATGTTATTTATATGATATGATGACTATTATCATGAAATATTATGCTTTGTGAATTATTAGTTAGTAATATGCAAATTATTTGAGCTACTTGATAAATATGAAATGCTACCAAGTATTGGTTCCGAAATTCCGAGGAAGATGACAAAGATGTGTGATTAAAGAAAATCTCGTTTGAACCTTGGGAATAGATTAGGATACAAGTGACATGTTACTAGGATGGTTGAGTTTCGAGCTTGTTGAGTTGAGTCAGAGTTCGTGAGATGTAACTAGGTATCCGAGCTCATTGAGTTGAGTCTGAGTTTACTTATGGATGCGAACGCCTAAGCTCGTTGAGTTGAGTCCGAGTTCGCTTATGGGCGGGTTACATGGTAGCTTCAGCTACATATCAGTAGTAGCTTTGGCTACAATATATAAGTGGCACTTTTGTGCATCTTTCCGAGTATCCCTTAGAATTCCGCATGGTTCAACGGGTAGCAAAATGATATGACTAAGTGAAATAGAAAGTGATAATGACCATGTGTATGATGAAACAATATGTTCCTTGCTATGATGCATTTATATGTGTAAGTGTGAAAGTGAAATCTTATGAATAAGTGCAGGTACGTATGTGTATAAGTTAAGAGCAATATGCTCGTTATATGATCGAACTTAGGTAAGATCGATAAGAGGTAAGTGTTACCGTTAATGCTATATCAATGAAAGCTTGAAAGAGTGAAAATGAAATAAAACAGACTTGGATAGCAGTAGTGTAGTGACTTTGAAAAATCACCAAAAACGGTAGAAATTGAGTTAGAAGTGGAATGAGATATGAAATTAAATATTATTGAATCTATTTTCATATAAAAGAAATAGAGAAAACAAAAGAATTCTGTGTTTTGAGATATTTATATTTTTGTAAGACTAGTTCAGATTTATTTCGTGATCCCCCGTTTTGAATTGTAAAAATAATTACAAAATTACACAAAAATATTTAAGAAACATAATTTCTATGGTTGGATTTCTTATTGAGTCTATTTTCAAAAGAAAGAAACAAGAACCTCATTTGAATTCGGTAGCAAAAGATAATTAAATTTTAGTGAAGAGTGGTCAAAGCTGCTGAACCGCAAAACAGGGGGGACTTTAATGAATAAACTGTATTAATTGGCCCAACTAAAAATTCTGAAATTTTTATGGTAAGAAGACATATGAGTCTAGTTTCAGGGAAAATTGACAGAACTTAATTTAGAGTTCTGTAGCTTAATTTATAATTAATTTATCAACTGTAACTCAGAAAACAGCCTAAGCTGAACATGAGTGAAAAGTGAAACCATATGGATAATGTCTCTATTTTCTTAAGAATACTCCTTAGGAAAATGGAAATGTTTTGTTAATTAAATTGTTTATTGTTATATGCCAACTTACTAAGCTTTAAAGCTTACACCCCTTTATTTCTTTTAGTGTTGTCAGGTCGGCTCGGGGTTGAAGTTCGTCGGAGGCGGCAACACACTATCAAGTTGTCAAGATGGAGTAATAACCATTCCCATTTGCTTCTGTGTGAGTGGCATGTATTAAGATATAGTTACAGATAGTTGTATTCTTGTGAAATGGCCAAATATATCGGCTCATGTCATCAATTTGTATAAGGTCATGAAATGTGGTCCTTAGCAGTTATGGATTTATAAGCTTGTTCTTGTGCATGTATTGTGGAAAATGTTAAATGACTTAGACATATCTCATGCTTTTGATAGTCTAGATAAGAGTAGTGAAGGATATGTTATACGTTTATGCAATGCATACGAGTGTGAAGAGTTTAAGAGCACACTAAGGACTTGGAAAATAGACTAAGTGTGGTCACACAGGCAGAGACACAGCCATGTGTCTCATCCATGTAAAGGACACGGTCTGCACTAGGGCATGTGCCACGGCTGTGTGAAAGAAACAGAATGCTTGATGTTCTTAACATGGGCGTGTCCTAAGTCACACAGGCCTGTGACACCGTTTGTGGAAATTTTATAAGTGTTCGAAAAGTTTCGGTTTGGTTCCGGATCGCACCCAATGTATCGTTTAGGCCTCGTAAGCCCATAATGAGAAATTCTTGTGCATTAACGAAAAAGTTTTAAATTTTACACAAAAATTTTGTTTTGAAATCAATTGATTGAGCGAGTGTTTGTTCAGTAACACCTCATACTCGTATCCAGTGACGGTCACGGGTGAGGAGTGTTACAAACATGCAGCAAAAATCATGCGTATTTGTCATCTACTTACAAATTCAACCTCCCCCCCATTTAATTTATGATTGTCCTCAAGCATATGCTAGATGAAATGAAAATTGGCAGCCCAAATAATTAAAAAGAAAAATGACAGATACTCCCCATGTGTTTTTAACGCTGTTGTTGGTATTGGTAGTAACGATTTTGCAGGATGTCAAGGATTGTAGAGACTTGGGTTTCCATTGTTCCAAGTCGAGCTTCAATCCGGCTTAAACGTGCTTCCACGGTGAGAGGTTGTTCCTCTTACTCCCTAGTAGTGGGTTGTGGGCGTTGGCGAAAAACTATATTCCCACGAGTAGTCTGTGTACCTGGAGGAACAAAATAAAACGCAATAGGGGTATCGGCAAGAAAATCTATAGCATCCAAACAATATTTATCTAGGCTGTCCATACTATATGCACATGTCAAGGACGAGAAATCTATTTCAGAGGGAAAAAGTGTATAGGTTAAGTTCGTAATATATGACCCAAGTATTGATGGACGATTACATTGCAAAATAGCATGAAAGTTTTGTGCAAACCAATATCCTAAATTAACTTTAAATCCCAAATGCATACCACCACAAGAAAAAAAATTCAGTTCTAGTTAATACAGAGGACGAATCGTTTCGTCCTGAAAAACTAAAAGCCAAAAATCGGTGAATATAGCGTAAAGCAGGTTCATGCACCAATAAGTCTTTTGTGGTTTTCGGATTATAAAGTTGATTAGAAATGGTTAAAACATGATAAACATCTTGAGTATTAAAGTCGCTTGGAATATCTAAAAGAGCAGTATGATAGGAATTGGATTGAATATTGTCAGGGTCAATGAAACCCATGGCAACGTTAAAATCAGAGATCGACATCCGGAAGTCCTTACCAAGCAAACGAAAATAGCTTATGCTTTGTGTTTCAATAGTCTGTAATGCATTAATATTGAAGTTAAATGTGGTGTAAAACTCATAGATCAATTCATAATATGCATTACAAGAAATATTTGCAAATGAACTCCAACTAATAGCATCAAAATATTAATCACAGCATCATGAATATCTAACATATCAAGAGTGGTGAAATCGATTTGCTTACAGACTGGGAGTGGACATTGTTGAACGTCATCGTATCGTGCGCGATGCTCTAAGGTTGAAAAATCTAAAAACCCTCGCAATTGTCTTTTGATGGGAATGGTTACATTGACCATTCTGTGTTGGTCAAACGTACTCGTCGGGCAAGGCGGGCGGACTTGAATTTTCAGCAACATCAGTACTACTGTGTGGTGGTGTCGCAGGTTCATGTGTCTGTTGTCGACGACATCGAGTAGTGGACAATCGTGTTTGGCATTGAAAGATAGGTTCGTTTACGGATGATGAAGCCTCGATATGGTCGTTAGAAGTTCGGGTCTCGTCTGAGTTACCTGCATAATACGTTAGTAAAGGTAAAGTAGACTGAGGATTCGAGATTGACCTTTTGGGAATAGTAAAGTCGCTATCCGAATGTTGTGGTTCAACCAGGGTCGAGCTTCGTTGGCAATGGGCTCTCCTTTGTGTGGCTGTTCATCGTAGAGATGGAGGAGAAGGCTTATCGTCAGATATATCGACGACTGGAAGTGCGGAGAATTGGTGCCGACTTCTGTTAAGTGAGACTGGAAAGTTGTCAGCCGTTTAGTTTCGAGTTCATACCATGGTTTACGTGCCAATGTCACGAGTAATCAGTTCTGATGTTATGACGACGACGAAGATGGTGGCGCACGGTGGCTCACAGTGGTCGACGGTGACAAGCTGAGGTAACACGATTTGGGCCAATTTTTTAAAGGGTGAAGGTGGGGGTTTTGATTGTGGTGTTGGCTAAGGTGTTGGGGGTGGTTTTGGGTGTTTGGTGATGGAGAAAAAAAGAAATGGAGTAGATGGGAAAGGGGAAAGGAGGAGCGACGGCGCATGGATGAAGAAGGTTATGGTCATCTAGGGTGTAGCATATGGGTAAAGTCTCCGTTCAGCGGTGGTGTAGCGGTGAAGGAGGCCGGCAGAAGATGGTTTTAGATGGAGGAGAAAAAAGGGGAAAAGAAAAGAAAGGAAGAAAAGAAAAATGGAAGGGAAAAACGGGGCGGTGGCGATGGTGACAGCGTCAAAGGAGTGGGTCATCACGGCTGGTGTCGATGCGGTAATGGCTGGTGAAGAGGGCGACGATAGAGGTGATGGGGGCGGCGAACGGCGGTGTGAGGTTTGGTGTGGGTTAGGGTTTCTTTTTGTTTTTGATTTGAATAAGAAGATGATGAAAAATGGGTTCGAAATTTGGGTATTTGGGTGTTTGAATTTTTTTTCTTTTCTTTTTCTTATATGGTTGATTGGGCCATTTAGTTTTTTCTTCTTTTGGCCAGTTGGGCCATTTATTTGGAATTAGGTTTTAGGTAATGGGTTAATTTTGTGGTTGGGTTAGTTTTTAGATATAGGGTAGGCGAGTTAAATGGGGGTAGTAATGGATGGATATGGGTTTTGGGGGTATTTTGATATGTGGGTTTATTGGGTTAATTTTTGGACTTGTGTTCTTGAGTTGGTATTTGGGTATGTTTAGGTGGAATTGGATTTGGGGCTGGGGGTTTTAAAAAGGTTAGTGATTTTGAGGTTTTTTTTCTTCATTGGGTTTTTATGTTGTGCCCGCACCTTCATCATTATCCATCTTCTTGAAAATTCATGACTCACATAGTGTCTCTGAAAATATCAAATTTACTAAATCAAATAGGAATTTATTTATTTATCTACAACCTAAATTTAACTAAAAATTAAATAAATGAAAAATAAACAGAAAATAAATTTGGGTTGCCTCCCAAAAAGCGCTTTTGTTTAACTTCGTTAGCTTGACGACCTGGAATTTTATTCAGCCGGCTTTTTGAGGATTAATTCCTCAACCAAGTGGACTTGAAAATTTTCGTAGAAAGGCTTTAATCGCTATCCGTTGACCTTAAATTTTTTTCAGATTCCTCGCTTTTAACTTCGACTGCACCATGTGGAAACACGTGAGTAACAATAAAAGGCCCTAACCACTTAGTTTGAAGCTTACCTGAAAAAATTCTTAATGTAGGGTCATAAAGTAATACTTTCTATCGAACCATAAATTGTTTTCGGGTTATCTTTCGGTCATGGTATGCTTTGACCCTATCTTTATAAATTTGGGCACTCTCATACGCTTCTCGTCGAATTTTCTCAAGTTCCTGAATATGCAACTTACGATGCTTACCTGCAGCTTCCAACTCTATGTTGCATTGCTTGACTACCCAAAATGCTTTATGTTATAGCTCAACAGGACCTATGGGTCCTTTATAAGCTGTTCGGTATGCCCACAGTGCATCGCTAAGTTGCAAACTCCAGTCTTTTCTATCCGATTCAATACTTCCGCTTGACCGTTTGATTGAGGGTGATAGGCTGTAGTGACTCGTTGCACCACTCCGTATTTTTTCAAAAGTGTATCAATTACTTTATTACAAAAATGCGTACCTCGATCACTGATCAAAGTCCGCGGTGTGCCAAACCTAGAAAAAATATAACTTTTTAGAAAATCGACTACCGTTTTGGCGTCAGCACGAAGAGTGGGTTTTGCGTCCACCTACTTTGATACATAGTCAACTGCAAGTAGAATATAGATGTTACCAAACGATGAGACAAAATGGCCCATAAAATCAATACCCCAAATGTCGAATATTTCACAAACATGCATAGGGGTTAGAGGCATTTTATTTTTTCGGCTCAAGTTTCCTAACTTTGACACTTTTCACATGTTTTACAAAATAAATATGCATTTCGAAAAATATGTGGCCAATATAGCCCACATTCAAGCACTTTATGCGCAGTTCGTTTGGGACCAAAATGTCCACCACATGCATAAGAATGACAAAAAGAGAGAATCGATTGTACATCAGTCTCTGCTACGCATCACCGAATTACCTGGTCAGAACAATATTTCCAAAGGTGAGGGTCGTCCCAAATATAATATCGCGATTCACATTTGATTTTTTCTTTTTCAAATCACGATAACTTAGAAGAGATTATTCCTGTGGTCAGATAATTTACCATGTCTGCATACCAAGGAAAAACCGTCTGAGCAGCAAGCAGACTTTCATCTGGAAAATCGTCTTTAAGTGGCGTTACATCTTTTGACGGAGGAATTTGGGTTAGATGGTCTGCTACCAAATTTTCACGTCCTTTTTTATCCTTTATTTCAAGATCGAACTCTTGCAAAAGTAGTATCCACCTTATAAGTCTCGGTTTTGCTTCCTTCTTCCCTATTAGATATTTAAGGGCTACATGATCAGAAAAAAACCACAATTTTAGTTCCTAACAAATATGAACAAAATTTTTCTAAAGAAAAAACTATAGCTAGAAACTGTTTTTTCATCGTCGAGTAATTACTTTGGGCAGCATCTAAAGTTTTAGAAGCATAAGAGATGACGTGTGGTTTTTTCTCGATCCTTTGTCTAAGGACTGCTCCTATGCTATGGTCACTAGCATCGCACATTATCTCGAAAGGATAATTCCAGTTTGGTGGTTGAACGATAGGTGCTGAAATGAGCTTATGTTTGAGCGTGTCAAACGCATCTTTGCACGACTGGTCAAACTCAAATTCCTTGTCCTTTTGTAAGAGATTGCAAAGCGGTTGTGTAATTTTCAAGAAGTATTTAATGAACCGCCTGTAGAAACCTGCATGACCAAGGAAAGATTGAATCTCCCTCACAGTCGTGGGGTAGGGTAGTGAGCTAATGATGTTAATTTTTGCTTTATCGAAATTCCCTCAACAAAAATTATATGACCTAGAACTAATCCTCTGTCTACCATAAAATGGCATTTCTCATTATTTAGAACAAGATTAAATTCTAAACATCTTTCCAGAATTTTAGCAAGATTTGACAAACATACCTCGTAGGACTCACTATATACAGTAAAGTCGTCCATGAACACCTCTATTATTTTCTCGACGTAGTTGGAAAATATACTTACCATGCACCTTTGAAACGTGGTTGGTGCGTTACAGAGTCCAAACGGCGTTCGTCTGTAAGCGAACGTGCCAAATGGGCACGTAAACGTCGTCTTCTCTTGATCCTCCGGTGCCATTGGAATTTGGAAAAACCCTGAGTAACCATCGAGACAACAATAATGAGATTTTCCAACTAAACGTTCTAACATTTGGTCAATAAAAGGAAGTGGAAAGTGATCTTTCTGAGTTAGCGAATTCAACTTCCTGTAATCGATGCAAACTCTCCACCTATTTTGGACCCAGGTGAGAACCATCTCACCTGCCGAATTCTCAATTACAGTTATGCCAGTCTTTTTCGGTACTACATAGACTGGGCTAACCCAATTACTGCCAGAAATGGGATAGATCATCCCGGCATCAAGTAGCTTTTGGATTTCTTTTCTTACCACTTCCATCATGAGCGGATTGAAACACCTTTGAGCCTCTCTTTTAGGTACAACATTATCCACCACTTGAATTTTGTACATGCAAGTTGAAAGGCTTTACCCCTTTATGTCGGCTATCGTCCATCCAATTACCTCTTTATAGTCCCTAAGGACTCGTACCAAATTTTCCTCTTCTACCTTTGAGAGTTTATTCAAGATTATTACCGGTAAGGTGTTTCTTTTACCGAGTTAAGCATACTTTAAGTGGTCTGGGAGTGGTTTGAGTTCCAACTCCGGGGCCTGTAGGACAGATGTCACATGTTTAGTCTGTGAAGGAGTTAATTCAAGAAATTTACCTGGGTTTCTCCATTGTTGTGGCGCCTCTATATAAGCCACTGTTTCGTGGATAGAATCTTCAAGGGTCATCCATTCTTCTAATTCCTTTATGGTATCAAAGTCTAGACTCCTGCTAAAAACAACTCGTAATTCGTCCTCGTTGTGATATTCTAAATATAATTTAGCTAAAGGGTTGATTATATCAACATTAGACACGTTAGAAATCATGCTAGGACGGTTCATAGCTTCATAAACATTTAATTTTATCACCTCACCATCGAATTCCATAGTGAGTACCCCGCTTCATACGTCAATCTTTATTTGTGCGGTACTCAAGAATGGTCTTCCAAAAAGTATGTTCGATGAATTAGCTAAATTGTCATCCTCCATGTTGATGACGTAAAAATTTGTAGGAAATATTAGCTCGTTGACCTTTACAAGAACCTCCTCCAACATTCCTTCCGGGTACACCACAAACCTATCTGCAAGTTGAATAATCACACCTATTTCCTTCAAGGGACCTGCGTTAAGTAGTTTATAAATTGATAATGGCATAACATTAATTGATGCGCCTAAGTCACACATGGCCTTTTTTACTAACACTACCTATTTTACAGGATATGAAAAACATACATTGGTCCTTACACTTGGGTGGTATTTTTCTTTGCAGAACGGCGGAGACGTTTTCTCTGACACTTACCTTTTCATTGCCCAGAAGTTTCCTTTTACTCATGCATAATTCTTTCAAGAATTTTGTGTATCGTGAAATTTGCTTGATTACATCGAGAAGAGATATGTTGATTTCTACCTTTTGGAAGGTATCGATGATCTCCTTTTCGTCTCACTCCTTTTTGAACTAGACAAGTCTTCTAGGAAACGGAGGTGGTACTGCAAATGATTTTTATGGCGCTGATTCTACTGGAGCCTCCGTGTCAACTTTCTCCTTATCTTGACTAGTGTTGTGGGTGCGACTTGTGTCAGGTACGGGCTTCAAAATCTTCCCACTCCTCAAAGTCATAGCGCTCGTATTGTGTTGAAGGTTTGGCTTAGTTTGAGATGGTAGCTTACCTTGGGACTCCAAACGGCTAACCGTGAGCACGAGCTTGCTCATTTGTTTATCCAACTCCTACAAATGCATGTCAGTTTTTTGTTGAAATTTCTCAGTACTGTTGGCTAACCTTTCCACTATAGCTTCCAAGGATGACTTTGGGGGTGGTAACTATTGATTCTGCAGCGGTCTCTACTGGTAAGGTTGATTGACCGAGGATTCGACCCATAACTGAGATTCGGGTAATCTTTCCACCCCACATTGTACGAGTTCGAGTAGGGGTCATATCGCCTTTAGGGCAGTCCTGGAAAGTTCTCGACAACATTTGCTTGTTCGATCGAATCCTCATGTAGAATTGGACATGAGTCCGTTAGATGGTCTAGCTTAGCGAAAATTTTACACAACCGTGCTGGGCCAGTTTTATCTGTAAGTAAAGTCTGAACAACGTTAGTTAGCTTATCAATTTTATCTTCTAGAGATAGAGAACTTAACATGTGAACCCGTCTCGTGGGTTCTGTGGCTGGCTGAAATTGTCGAGAGTTGGTAGTCATAGTTGATATCAACTCTCTTACTCTTTGAGGCGTCATGTTGACAAGCGCCCCCCCTTGCAACATCAATCATTTTCATTTCCATCGAGAGCAAACCCTCATAAAAATACTGCAAGAGCGACTGTTCAGTCAGTCCATGTTGTAGGCAGCTTGCAAACAACTTTTGTACCGCTCCCAGTAATCGTAGAGCGACTCAGTGTCTTTCTGATGGATTCCTACGATGTCCCTCCTTAGTTCAGCCACTCGAGCTGCAGGGAAGAACCTGTTAAGAAAGAAATAAGACATGTTAGACCACGTGTTGACAGATCCCGGAGGTAAATAGAATAGCCACTCTCTAGTAGAGTCGGCTAATGAAAATGGAAAAGCACAAAGTTTAATTTGGTCTTCGGTTTCTCCCTGAGGCTTCATGCTTGTGCACACCATGTGGAACTCTTTAAGGTAGGTGCGCGGATTTTCGTTTTGTAGTCCACTAAAGGTGGGCAGTAAATGGATCAAACCTGACTTTAGCTTGAATAGCATTCCTCTTGCCGGATAGGTTATGCATAAGGGCTGTTGTTCATCTGGTGCCGCTGCGAGCTGGCGTATCGTTTGTTCGGCCATCTCGTCTCGTTTGTCAAAATTTCCTCAGTGTAAGATATGGTTTCAAATTTAGGGTTTGGCCTTTTACCACGTCGTATGGCTTCTCTCTACAGTTGTCGGGCCAATTTCTCAATTTCTGGCTCAAACTCTAGATTTCCTGGTTCTGATCTAGTCATAAGGTAAACAAACAAAAATTTGAAAAAAATATCATCAATCCCCGACAACGACACCAAAATTTGCTGGGCGTCGAATCCACCAAAAATAATTCCTACTAGATAACTCTAAACTGTAGTAAGAGTGGTAGTAGGATAAAATCCACAGGGATTGGATCTGTAATCAATTTTTGAGTTCACTTATGAATAGAATGTCATCGTGTCGAGAGGTCATGGTAAGTGTTGTGCCCACGACTCCAAACGTACCTGCTAAAAATAAAATTAATAAGTAAAGCGGGGGTTGAGAATGTTTAAGAAAGTAAATATTCTAAAATAAGCAATTGATTAAATGTAAATTGGAAATAAATTTAAAAATGTGCCAACAAAGTAAATAGCCTTAGCCTTAGACTCGGTAAATTCTGTGTAAGAATCGATCCTCGAAAATGGATATTCTCCTCCAAACGATAAGCTGGTTATTGCAATTAAGAACGTCCTAACCACAAATTCTTCCTCTCGTAGCTGGTCCTGGTACGTCCTGCAAACCAACCCTTACCAATTATCTAACTGAGATACACGTGTTCCCAATTGAAGATTCCAGTAGCCTTGCATTCTGAAGAACCCAACTCGAATTAACGGCCTCAATCGCGTGGGTCATTTAAACTCGATCACTTCCTCCTTGATTTGTTCTCGGAGAATAGAATATAGCACGGCCGACTTGTCTCTCCAACTGTAAGCAAACACGACTCCAACCCAACGTGCACTTTGATTTGGAATTGAATTTAACTTTAAGGGATGATTGGGCTATCCCAATACTTAGGAAAAAATGAATACCACTTGGAAGGATTTTTAGCGCGAATACGAATCTCACGATTCTCGACTGGAATGAACATCGGCCTAAAGCTAAGATAGGATTTAGTGTAGCATGAATTTAATCATGCTTAAAGGTTATGGAAGATGATGGAATTTGTATGAAAAGGTGATGGAAATTGAGAAGGAAAAATATTTGGAAAGAGAATTAGACAAACTTTGTAAAAGCAAGACAAAAGTAATCCAATTCCCAATTGAAGTAGGAAAACAAAGAAGATAATAGAACTCTAAGGTGAAGTAGGAAAACTCAATTAATGGATGATTTTCAAAGAACCAAATACCCCTATTTATATACATGGGGTTTACTAAAAATAGCCTAGCTAATTTAATAAAATAAAATAAAATAAAATAAAATAAAATAAAATAAAACTAAAATTAAAATAAAATAAAATATCTTTCTATTTTTAGTCTTTTTACAAAGTCAAAATACATGATGAATCCCTAGCTTCCTCCATATTTTTTATTCGGCCCTATCTCTATGATTGTGTTTCAAATTGGCCCATTTTTTCTCGTTTCTGATCAATCGCGTCCCTGACAAAATTAAATCATAAAATCACCAATGAAACAGGGATTAATTTAGAAGTAAACCAAAGTAAACATAAGAAATCATGCAAATTAATATGTTTATCAGTAACAAACCCAAAGGTACCTAATGTTCAGCTTTGACTTGCTAACATATCAAACATCTAGATACGAATTCAGAAATATCATGTTTTATTCCATGCCACCAGTACATCTTTTTCAAATCATTATACATTTTGTTACTCCTAGGATGCACAGACATAGTACCACTGTGAGCATCATGTAAAATCTTCTATATGAGCTCTGAATTTTTCGATACACATACTCTGCCTCTATATAACAAACAATCATCAGGTCCAATCTGAAATTCAGAATCAAAAGTCATTTCATGCTATGTCCGTTTAGCTTGTAACTCATTATCACTTTTTTGAGCCTCGCAGATTTGCTGTACAATTGTCAACTTAGCTTTTAACACAACTATGATTGAACCATCATCAGAAAATGACAAATCGGGTGTTCATTGTAACACCCCCATGCCCGAGACCGTCACCGGAGTCGAGCTTGAGGTGTTACCGAACATAATTTATCATTTAAACAACTTTACATCATTTATTTTGATTTTCGGAATAAGCAGTTTTTCTACGTCATGGTCGCTAAAAAAATCATATCTCGAGTTACGAAACTTGAAATCAAGATCTGTAAATTTTCCCTGAATCTAGACTCACATATCTATCTACTAATTTTTTTCTAAAATTTTTGGTCGGGCCAATTAGTACAGTTTATTAGTTAAAGTTACCCCTGTTTCAGGACATGACTGCACTGACCTCTACTTACTACGAACCACTTTTCTCCCTATACAAAATTCATATAACTATACCGTTTATTTCTATTAAAATTAGATTCAATAAGGATTTTGAGCATATAAATTACACCTCCTAATTATTTTTTTTACAATTTATAGTGAATTTTCAAAATTGGAACAGGGGATCCAGACATCACTCTGGCCCTATTTCACTAAAACTCAAATATCTTATAACATATAACTCATTTACCTATTTAGCTTCTTCCATTTGAAAGTAAACACAATAAGCTTCAATTTCATAGTTAATTCTTCACCTAATTCGTTTTCTACTATTTTTGGTGATTTTTCAAACTCACGTTGTTGTTGCTGTAGTGTTCTGTTTTATGGCAAGTTTCATCTTTTTATGAATTCTCATGAACTATATAACATATTAAACTCACAAGGCATCCAACATTATCTAGGCTAGCCATACCAATGCCTAATCATTATCAAGCATTTTCTCAACCAAATCACAACCATATCACAAGATTATTTACACAAAACAAGTATATTGCTATACATGCCATACATCAAAACATACAAACCAATATACCAATTCTTCCCCGGATAGTGTGAGCATTTCTTCGACCTTCCCGATATCCAAGTTGGCTCGCTAAAAACTACAATGAATGTAAATGAGGGAGTAAGCATAAATGCTTGGTAAGTTCACATGCAAATAACAAGTAACATAACAAAGCAATTATATCAACAACAATAGCATGATATCACCAAGATACAAACCACATTTCTAGCTATCGTGTATCATCTTACCACCTTATTTCTGTTGTATCAAGTTTCAACCCGAGGGTTAAGTACATACCTGTCCAAATTGTCCATTTCACAACACTTACCAAAATATCATTTTCATCTTGAGTATTCTTCCATTCCGCTAGAATTTTACCCATTGAACACATCGGAATATAACTCGGATACACGGATCATTTGCACATAAGTGCCACATATGTAATCAATCAATCATGTAACCCGCCCATAAGCGAACTCGGACTCAACTCAACGAGCTCGGGCGTTCGCATCCATAAGTGAACTCGAACTCAACTCAATGAGCTCGGATGCCTAGTTACATCTCACGAACTCGGACTCAACTCAACGAGTTCAGACATTTGCATCTATAAGTGAACTCGGACTCAACTCAACGAGTTCGGATGCCCAACCATCCTAGTGACATGTCACTTGTATCCTAATCTATTCCCAAGGTTCAAATGGGATTTTCCTCAGTCACACATTTCCCAGTCGTTCTCCTCGGAATATTGGAACCAATATGTTGCTTGCATCTCATACTTATCAATTTAATCACATACTTTTCATACCAATACATAATATTTCACAAGCATAATATTCATAATAACAAGTATCATATCGTATAAATAGCATTAAATCACTTAAAATAGCAATCATGTTACATTGTTTACACATGAACTTACCTCGGTACAAAATATAGCAATTTTGCGATTTAGTCCAAAATCTTTTCTTTTCCTCGATCAAGGTTGATTCCACGTCTTTCTTGATCTAAAATAACACATTTAGCTTATTTAATACTCACATTATCAAAATAGTCCTAAATTCAAATTTTGGCAAAATTACAATTTTGCCCCTAAACTTTTGCATATTTACACTTTTGCCCCAAAGTTCGGAAATTTAATTTTATCACAAATTCTTATGTTTTAGGACATGCTGATCATTTATTTACCATTAGCAAGCTCAAATTCCCACTAAAACACATACTTATGAACAATATGTACTTTTACCGATTAAACTGTTTTACTCGTTTTTACTTAAAACCGAGTAGCACAAGTTGTCTAACATAATTTAAAACCTCATATTCTATCATAAAACATCAAAATACACAAATTTCACCTATGGGTATTTTTCCAAATATGAACCCTAACTTAAATTATTGCTAACATAAGCTTTATCGAGTTACCGGGACTACGAAAACGTAAAAAACATTAAAAACGGGGCTTGGAATCACTTACTATGGAGCTTGGAAGCTTGAAACAAACCCTAGCTATGGAGAACCCTTGAAATTTCGTGGTAATGAAGAAGATGACCAATTTTGTGTTGTTTTTCCCTTTTTATTTCATGTTAATATCCAAATGACCAAAATGCCCCTCCTTACTAAATTTTCAAAAATTCTATCCATGTCCAAATTTTGTCCATGAACTTAAAATTGGTCAAATTTCTATTTAAGACCTCCTAATTAATATTCCAAAGCAATTTCATACTAGAAACTTCTAGAATGCAAGTTTTGCAACTTATTCGATTTAGTCCCTAAGTTCAAATTAAGCACTTTACGCTTAGAATTTCTTCACGAAATTTTCACACCATAATAAAATCATATCATAAACATCAAAATAATTATAAAATAATTATTTCTACCTTGGATTTGTGGTCACGAAACCACTATTCCGATTAGGCGCTAATTCAGGATATTACAACTCTCCCCCCTTTTAATGATTTTCGTCCTCGAAAATCTTACTGGTAAACAGGTGTGGGTATTGTTTCCTTATAGTTTCCTCGGGTTCCCATGTAGCCTCTTCTATTCCATGCTTTTGTCACAACACTTTCACAAGAGCAATACTTTTGTTTCTTAGTTGTTTGACCTCTCGAGCTAAAACTTTAATCGGTTCTTCTTCGTAGGTCATATCTGGTTGTAATTCAATTTCTGTCGGTGAAACCACATGTGAAGGATCCGAACGATACCGACGTAGCATAGATACATGGAACACATCATGAATTTTCTCCAACTCAGATGGTAATGCTAACCAATAAGCTACCGGTCCAACTCTTTCAATTATTTCATACGGCTCGATAAAACGCGAACTTAATTTACCTTTCTGTCCAAATCTGAGGACTTTCTTCCATGGAGACACCTTTAAAAATACCTTATCACCAACTTGAAACTCAATGTCTTTTCGTTTCAAATCTGCATAAGATTTCTATCTATCCGAAGCAGCTTTCAAACAACCTCGAATTACCTTCACTTTTTCTTCGGTTTCTTTTATTAGATTAACCCTATAAATCTGATTTTCCTTGAGTTCGGTCCAATACAAAGGCGTTCGACACTTACGACGATACAATGCTTCACAAGGTGCCATTTTCAAACTCGTCTGATAACTGTTATTGTAAGCAAATTCCACCAACGGTAAATATCTTTCCCAACTTCCTTAAAATTCTAATACACAACATCGAAGCATGTCTTCAAGAATCTAAATTACCCTTTCTGATTGCCCATCATTTTGTGGATGAAAAGCAGTACTGAAATTTAACCTTGTACCTAACGCTTCTTGCAACTTTTGCCAAAACCGCGAAGTAAATCTTGGATCTCTGTCTGAAATGATTGACAATGGTATTCCATGTAGTCTAACAATTTCTCTAACATACAATTCAGCTAACTTGTTAAGAGAATAATACGTACGCACTGGAATGAAATGAGCCGATTTAGTCAATCTGTCAACTATTACCCAGATGGCATCTTTCTTTCCTGGAGTCAACGGCAACCCTGAAACAAAATCCATAGTAATCCGATCCCATTTCCATTCAGGAACCATAATAAGCTAAAGTAATCCTGAAGGCACTTGGTGTTCCGCTTTCACTTGTTGACAAATTAAGCATTTCGATACAAATTCTGATATATCCCTTTTCATTCCATTCCACCAGTACATTTTCTTCAAATCATTATACATTTTCGTACTGCCTGGATGAATCGACAAATAACCACCATGTGCTTCCTGCAAAATCTTTTGAATTAACTCCTCACTCTTCGGTACACAAATCCGATGTTTAAACATCAAGCAACCATCAGGACCGATTTTGAAATCTGACTCTGTATCAACCTCACATTGCTTTCTTTTGGCTTGCAAGTCTTCATCGCTTTTCTGAGCTTTACAAATCTCTTGTAAAAACATCGGTCTTACTTTTAGCTCGGCCAGAATGGAACCATCATCTGACATTTCCAACTGAGTGTTCATAACTCTCAAAGCAAACAACAGTTTTCTACTCAAAGCATCAGCAACTACATTTGCTTTTCCTGGATGATAGTCAATCACAAGCTCGTAATCTTTTAATAACTCCAACCATCTTCGCTGTCTCAAATTCAAATCCTTTTGTGACATCAAGTATTTAAGACTCTTGTGGTCGATATATACTCGACACTTTTCACCATATAGATAATGTCGCCAAATCTTCAAAGCAAACACCACAGCAGCCAATTCCAAATCATGAGTCGGATAATTCCTCTCGTGAGGTTTTAACTGCCTCGAAGCACAAGCCACAACCTTTCCTTCTTGCATCAGTACACATCCCAAACCATTTAGAGAAGCATCGATATATACCACAAATTCTTTACCTGACTCGGGCTGTACTAATACTGGTGCCTCTGTTAATAACTTTTTCAATTCTTCAAAACTTTGTTGACATTCTTCCGTCCACTCAAATTTAACATCCTCGCGAAGTAATCTAGTTATAGGAGCTCAATTATAGAAAATCCATTTACAAACCGTCGATAATATCTAGCTAGTCCTAAGAAACTCCTAACCTCGGTTACATTCTTCGGTGGCTTCCAATCAACAATAGCTAAAATTTTACTGGGATCAACCCGTATACCATCACTCGAAACAATATGACCCAAAAATCCAACTTCCCGAAGCCAAAATTCACTTTTACTAAACTTGGCATATAATTGCTTGTCTCGCAAAGTTTGCAAAACTATCCTCAAGTGCTCAGCATGCTCTGTCTCATCTTTCGAATAAATCAAGATATCATCTATAAATACCACAACAAAATTGTCCAAGTATGGTCGAAATATTCGATTCATCAAATCCATAAACATGGCAGGAGCATTTGTTAATCCAAACGGCATAACTAAAAATTCATAATGACCATACCTTGTCCTAAAAGCAGTTTTAGGCACATCTGACTCTTTTACCCGCAGCTGATAGTACCCAGATCTCAAATCAATCTTTGAAAACCATGTTGCTCCTTTCAGCTGATCAAACAAATCATCAATTCTCGGCAACAGACACTTGTTCTTAATTGTCACTTTGTTTAATTGCCGATAGTCTACACACAATCTCATCGAACCATCCTTCTTTTTCACAAACAATACTGGAGCACCCCAAGGCGAAAAACTCGGTCTCACAAAGCCTTTGTCGGTCAACTCTTGCAACTGCGATTTTAATTCTTTCAACTCTATTGGTGCCATTCTGTACGGAGTAATCGAGATCGGAGCTGTTCCCGGCATCAAATCAATACCAAACTCTACTTCTCTAACTGGAGGCAAACCCGGCAATTCTTCTGGAAATACATCCGTAAACTCACATACAATCGGCACTAATTCCACTTTCTTTTCAATTTCCTTTGTATTCAACACATACGCTAAATAAGCTTCATAATCCTTTTCATATATCTCTAAGCCGACATTGAAGAAATCACACTAGACAATGCCTCTGATTTATCTGATTCGACCCGTAGAGTTTCACCATTTTCACACTTTAATTCAATAACTTTCTGTTTACAATTTACTATAGCATCATGCAATGTCAACCAATCCATACCCAAAATAACATCAAACTCATCAAACGGCAACAACATCAAGTCGGTCGGAAAGTAATAACCCCGAATCATTAAAGGACAGTTCTTGTATACTTTATCAACTATAACATATTGGCCTAATGGGTTTGACACTTTAATCATAAATTCTGTATTCTCAACAGGTATAGTCATGCTAGATACTAATTTCATGCACACATATGAATGAGTAGAACCGGGGTCAATCAAAGCAGTAACATTAACATCATAGAGAGAAAATATACCAGTAATCACATCGGGTGAGGAAGCATCTTCACGCGCTTTAATGGCATAAGTTCTAGCTGGAGCCCTTCCGTCAGATTTAACTGCTGAATCTCTGGCTACATTCTTGCTACTTGCTTCACTCCCAGCTTTTCTTGGATACCTTCCTCTCGAATCTGCACCACCAGCTTTTGTACTCTGAAATTTTTCTTTTTCAATCCTCTCTGGGCAGTCTCTAATAAAATGATCCGGAAAACCACATCGGAAACATTCATTTGCTCTGCACGGACCAAAATGATTTCTACCACACCGCTGGCACTCAGGTTTAACAAATCTCGAGTTCCCTACACTAGCCGCCGAAGTAGTTTGGGGCTTAGGACCCACATTTTGCTTCTTAGAATTTCCATATGATTGTCCAGCTGAAACTTGGGAACAAGGATTCATATTTCTTGATTTTTCGGGTTGCTGTGAGGGTGCATTACTCATTGGTCTTTTCTTCCAATTTCGTGTCTCAGATTCTACCTTTTTCTTCTCTTTAAGTAGTTCTTCAGCCTTACAAGCTCGATCGACAAGTACCACCATTTCCTTTAGTTCTAGAATCCCTACAAAAACCTTGATGTCCTCATTAAGCCCATCTTCAAATCGTCTGCACATCTTAGCCTTTGTAGGAACATATTCTCTGGCATACTTACTCAGTTGAATAAACTCTCTTTCATATTCTATAATGGTCATGTTACCTTGTTTCAACTCAAGAAATTCCTTGCGCTTCTGATCAATAAATCTTTCACTTATGTATTTCTTCCGAAACTCTTCTTGAAAGAATTCCCAAGTTACCCTCTCTTTCGGTACCACAGAAATCAGTGTCTTCCACCAATTATAAGCTGAATCTCTCAACAAAGATATAGCACATTTCAAGCATTCCTCAGGTGTGCAAGACAGTTCATCAAATACCCGGATAGAATTCTCAAGCCAGAATTTTGCTTTCTCAGCATCATCATCTACATTAGCTCTGAATTCTTCGGCCCCTAGCTTACGGATTTTATCAACTGGAGTTCTTTGGAATTTCATCATACCCACATCCTGAGGCATCGGAGGTACAGGTTGAGGAATTAGGGGAGGTGGGGGAGGTTGTACATTCGGGTTCGTACGAACGAACTCAGTATACCAAGCACTCATCATCTGGAGAAAGGCTTCTCGACCCCTTTCTCCTCCTCCTTGACTAATAGTGGGAGGTGGATTTTCAATCGGCATCGCCCCTTCAGCTGGAGCTGGTGCATTACTTTCTACATCATCGGCCACGGTTGGATCGGGATCCATTTACTATAAAAAAAATCATTTAAAAGGTCAGAAGTCGTCACACTATCACAATATACATATATGGCATGTATAGCAAAATCCGTGCATAAAATACGTTAGTCCAAGAACCGACTAAACCTACTCTGATACCACAAAATGTAACACCCCCACGCCCAAGACCGTCGCCGGAGTCGAGCTTGAGGTGTTACCGAACATAATTTATCATTTAAACAACTTTACATCATTTATTTTGATTTTCGGAATAAGCAGTTTTTCTGCATCATGGTCGCTAAAAAAATCATATCTCAAGTTACGAAACTTGAAATCAAGATCCGTAAATTTTCCCTGAATCTAGACTCACATATCTATCTACTAATTTTTTTCTAAAATTTTTGGTTGGGCCAATTAGTACAGTTTATTAGTTAAAGTTACCCCTGTTTTAGGACTTGACTGCACTGACCTCTACTTACTACGAACCACTTTTCTCCCTGTAAAAAATTCATATAACTATACTGTTTATTTCTATTAAAATTAGATTCAATAAGGATTCTGAACATATAAATTACACCTCCTAATTATTTTTTTTAAAATTTATAGTGAATTTTCAAAGTTGGAACAGGGGATCCAGAAATCGCTCTGGCCCTATTTCACTAAAACTCAAATATCTTATAACATATAACTCCTTTACCTATTTAGCTTCTTCCATTTGAAAGTAAACACAATAAGCTTCAATTTCATAGTTAATTCTTCACCTAATTCGTTTTCTACTATTTTTGGTGATTTTTCAAACTCACGTCGTTGTTGCTGTAGTGTTCTATTTTATGGCAAGTTTCATCTTTTTATGAATTCTCATGAACTATATAACATATTAAACTCACAAGGCATCCAACATTATCTAGGCTAGCCATACCAATGCCTAATCATTATCAAGCATTTTCTCAACCAAACCACAATCATATCACAAGATTATTTACACAAAACAAGTATATTGCTATACATGCCATACATCAAAACATACAAACCAATATACCAATTCTTCCTCGGATAGTGTGAGCTTTTCTTCGACCTTCCCGATATCCAAGTTGGCTCGCTAAAAACTACAATGAATGTAAAGGAGGGAGTAAGCATAAATGCTTGGTAAGTTCACATGCAAATAACAAGTAACATAACAAAGCAATTATATCAACAACAATAGCATGATATCACCAAGATACAAACCACATTTCTAGCTATCGTGTATCATCTTACCACCTTATTTCTGTTGTATCAAGTTTCAACCCGAGGGTTAAGTACATACCTGTCCAAATTGTCCATTTCACAACACTTACCAAAATATCATTTTCATCTTGAGTATTCTTCCATTCCGCTAGAATTTTACCCATTGAACACATCGGAATATAACTCGGATACACGGATCATTTGCACATAAGTGCCACATATGTAATCAATCAATCATGTAACCCGCCCATAAGCGAACTCGGACTCAACTCAACGAGCTCGGGCATTCCATCCATAAGTGAACTCGGACTCAACTCAACGAGCTCGGATGCCTAGTTACATCTCATGAACTCGGACTCAACTCAACGAGTTCGGACATTTGCATCCATAAGTGAACTCGGACTCAACTCAACGAGTTCAGATGCCCAACCATCCTAGTGACATGTCACTTGTATCCTAATCTATTCCCAAGGTTCAAACGGGATTTTCCTCAGTCACACATTTCCCAGTCGTTCTCCTCGGAATATTGGAACCAATACGTTGCTTGCATCTCATACTTATCAATTTAATCACATACTTTTCATACCAATACATAATATTTCACAAGCATAATATTCATAATAACAAGTATCATATCGTATAAATAGCATTAAATCACTTAAAATAGCAATCATGTTACATTGTTTACACATGAACTTACCTCGGTACAAAATATAGCAATTTTGCGATTTAGTCCAAAATCTTTTCTTTTTCTCGATCAAGGTTGATTCCACGTCTTTCTTGATCTAAAATAACACATTTAGCTTATTTAATACTCACATTATCAAAATAGTCCTAAATTCAAATTTTGGCAAAATTACAATTTTGCCCCTAAACTTTTGCATATTTACACTTTTGCCTCAAAGTTCGGAAATTTAATTTTATCACAAATTCTTATTTTTTAGGACATGCTGATCATTTATTTACCATTAGCAAGCTCAAATTCCCACTAAAACACATACTTATGAACAATATGTACTTTTACCGATTAAGCCGTTTTACTCGTTTTTACTTAAAACCGAGTAGCACAAGTTGTCTAACATAATTTAAAACCTCATATTTTATCATAAAACATCAAAATACACAAATTTCACTTATGGGTATTTTTCCAAATATGAACCCTAACTTAAATTATTACTAACATAAGCTTTATCGAGTTACCGGGACTACGAAAACGTAAAGAACATTAAAAACGGGGCTTGGAATCACTTACTATGGAGCTTGGAAGCTTGAAACAAACCCTAGCTATGGAGAACCCTTGAAATTTCGTGGTAATGAAGAAGATGACCAATTTTGTGTTGTTTTTCCCTTTTTATTTCATGTTAATATCCAAATGACCAAAATGCCCCTCCTTACTAAACTTTCAAAAATTCCATCCATGTCCAAATTTTGTCCATGAACTTAAAATTGGTCAAATTTCTATTTAAGACCTCCTAATTAATATTCCAAAGCAATTTCATACTAGAAACTTCTAGAATGCAAGTTTTGCAACTTATTCGATTTAGTCCCTAATTTCAAATTAAGCACTTTACGCTTAGAATTTCTTCACGAAATTTTCACACCATAATAAAATCATATCATAAACATCAAAATAATTATAAAATAATTATTTCTACCTCGGATTTGTGGTCACGAAACCACTATTCTGATTAGGCCCTAATTCAGGATATTACATTCATTGTTTGTAAAGCAAATAGAGACTTCCTGCTCAGAGCATCTGCAGCTATATTTGCCTTACTCGGATGATAATTAATTGCCAAGTCATAGTCTTTCAATAATTCAAGCCACCTGCGCTATCTCAAATTCAAATCTTTTTGTGACATTAAGTACTTTAAACTTTTATGATCGATGAATATGTGACACTTTTCACTAAACAAGTAATGTCACCAAATTTTCAGTACAAACACAATAGCTGCTAATTTAAGATCATGTATCGGGTAATTCCTTTCATGTGGCTTAAGCTATCTATAAGCATAAGCTATTACTTTACATTGTTGCATTAAAACACAACCTACGCCATTCAATGACGCATCACTGTAAATTACAAACTCCTTACCCAATTCAGGCTGGACTAAAACTGGTGCTTTAGTTAACAAAGCTTTCAACCGATCAAAGCTTTGCTGGCATTTGTTAGACCATTCAATCTTTACATCTTTCTGTAATAATCCTGTCATCGGAGAGGCTATCATCGAAAATCCTTGTACAAATCTCCAATAATAACCAGCTAATCCCAGAAAACTTTTAACTTTAGACACATTCTTCAGTGGTTTCCAGTTAACAATTGCTGAAATTTTACTCAGATCAACTCTAATACCTCCAGCCGATACTATATGTCCCGGAAAACCAACTTCCCAAAGCCAAATTTCACATTTACTAAATTTAGCATACAATTGCTTCTCATGCAGAGTTTGTAGAACAATTCTTAAATGATCAGCATGTTCATTATCATCTCAGGAATATACCAGGATATCATCAATAAATATCACCATAAATCTATCAAAATATAGTCTGAAAATTCTATTCATCAAATCCATAAATACTGCAGGTGCATTAGTCAAGCCAAATGGCATCACAAGAAACTCATAGTGCCCATACCTGGTTCTAAAAGTTGTTTTCGAGACATCTGATTCTTTTACCCATAGCTGATAGTAACCAGAATAGAGATCAATCCTTGAGAACACTGCCTTTCAACTGATCGAATAGATCATCAATACGAGGCAGTGAATATTTATTCTTGATGGTAACTTTATTGAGTTGCCGATAATCAATACACAACCTCAAAGATCCATCTTTCTTTTTAACAAACAAAACCAGTGTACCCTACGATGATAAACTAGGTCATGCAAAACCCTGATCAATCAGTTCTTTCAACTGTACTTTAATTCTGTCGAAGCCGTTTTGTAAGGTACTATAGATATAGGAGTTGTCCCTGAAACAAAATCTCCAGAAAATTTTCGCTGTTTAAGCTCTAAAAATTTCTTCTCTTTTTTATCAATGAATCTTTAGCTAATGTACTTCTTTTTTAATTCTGTTTGGAAAAATTCCCATGTAACATTTTCCCTCGGTACAACAGATATCAAGGTATTCCACACTGATAGGCTGAGTCTTTTAACAGTGATACTGCACATTTCAGACATTTATCTGGTGTACAAGACAATTCATCTAAAACTCTGATAATGTTTTCTAACTAGAATTTAGCCCTTTCTGTATCATCATCATAAATAGCTCAGAATTCTTTTGCCCCATATTTACGAATTTTATCTACCAGAGGTTTACCAGATCTAAGAAGCTTTGTGCCTTGTGGCATTTCAAAAACCTGTTGAGAAACAGGAGGGGAAGGTTGTTGTATAGCAGGATTTGTTCTCAAGTATTCAGCAAACCATTTATTCATCACTTGAAAGAAGACTTCTTTTGCCTCCTCACCTCGGCCCTCAAATACAAACCTTCTACTACTAGATGCTGCTATTTGAACTGAAGTTTGAGCATTGCTCTCAGCTTCCTCGGATTCAGCTCGGTTGGACAACATTACTATATGAAAAAAACATGTTTAAAATGATCAGGAGATATCACACTATCACAAATTATATAATTGCATGTATAGGTAAACTCGTACATACTATGTTAGTCCGAGAATCAGCTAAACCGTAACTCTAATACTAACAAATGTTACCCTTAACCCATATTCGTCACCGGAACAGGGTTTAGGAGTATTACCAGAGTTTATAGATCATATTTAGATATTTTATGTTATTTCACAAACGTATCAAAAATCTATTATAATTTAACCATATCGTCCCTTCTATGGGCCATCGAGGACCAAAACATACGTTAGAAACAAGTCAAGACCTAATCGGAAACTCAGATAATTTTTTGCAAAATCTCAAAAATTTTCCTAGGTTCAGGGGTCACACGGCCTAACGCATGTGTGGTTAAGCCATGTGAATGACATGCCCATGTCTGTAATAGCCCAATTTTCAGTGATATCAGAAACAATCGTTCGAGACCACCAAAATTTGGCAAATGAGCTTGTAAATTTTATTATTTAATATTTATGAGTCAAATTTAATTTTTAAAAGATTTTTAAAATAGTAAATTGTGTTTTATAAAGATTTATGAGGTAAAGAAATTGAGAAAAAGAGATATTGAGACTTCAGTGATATAAACCAAGCCATAAATATTTTTATAAATATTCATAGAGTGTCAATGAGGTAGTATTAAATTTTAAGAAATTTTAACGTTTCGATAGCTAATTAATTAAAAAGGACTAAATTAAAAAAGGTGTAAAACTTGCTAAAGTGATTAAATAGTCTAAATAGTAAATAAAGGAGGATTAAAAGGGAAAATAGACCCACATGAATTGCTGAGGTAGCATAGCATGAAAAAATAATCTGAGATTTTATATGAAATAAGGGCAAAATTGTAAATTTTGCTAAATTAAATTAAATAAAAGATAAATCGAAAATTCTAGACAAACGCATCATCATTTTCAACTGAAAAATAGCCATTGAAGAGGGTTGAAGCTGGTTTTTCATATTTTAGCTTCATGCAAGTTTAATTCTTTCTTTTTCCTTGATATTTCTTTGTTTTGGGGCTTTTACAATTAGGTCCAATTTACTATTTTATTATTTTTTGATTTTGTTGAAAGTTTTGGAAGATACAATTGATAAGTTCATATGATTTTAGTTATTTGATGATGAAATTGAGATGTTAATGGATGTTTAAAGGTATTTTATCAAAGAATTTTTGGTGAAATCATGTTTTAGGGATTAAATTGAAAAGTGTTAAATTTATGGAAAATTCTAAAATTTCATGGAATTCATGGGCTGTTATTGATATGTATGAAAATAATTAGGTGTGGAACAAGGATTAAATTGCAAGAATTTCATTTTCTAAGCCTAGGGATAAAATCATCATTAATTAAAAGTTTAGGGGCAAAATGATAAATTTTGCCAAAAATGTGTATTGAATTGAAATGAACATAAATAGATGTTAAATTTACTTGTATAGATCCGGGTAGACCAAATTCAGAGTTAGAACGAGGAAAAGAGAATGTCAAATTAGTAGATTGTACATACACAAACATTTGTCGAGATAAGTTCGTGTAACTAAATTGTGTATATTTATATGTTTGAATTAAATTTTGTTTATGTAAATGGTATAAATGTTATATATATGACATTGAAGACATATCCGACAAAGCCCGATAAATGATAATGCTTGATAAATGATAAATGATAAAAATGTTACTTTTATGCTTGCAATGAATGTGGAATGTGTTTGTTTGAATTATATAAATATTGTAAATCTATGAAATAATCACATGCCTGATAATACCTAAAAAAAATGTTAAATCTCGTATGAATAAATAAAAGTCAATGGATACGTGATTTTCTGTAATGAATATAGTTCACATATGTTGCAGACAAGATTTAGCTCGGACGAGTAATCCTGATATAGCCCTCTCGAGCATCCTATTATATAGTTCCTGCGGGCATCCTAATCGATAGTGATTCAACATGTGTTGCGCACTACCACAAATCTATGTGAGCGTCCTATTACATGACTTGATCGGTTGTGATCCAGCATATAATGCAGACACAAACGCAACCCTAAGTGAGAGTCCTGATATAGGCTCTTATGAGCTTCTTGAGCTTGAACTCCCTGTTACCTTATCTGATGCTCCCTGATATTATCTCTTCGGAGATATCTGATAAGCTCTATGAGCTTCCTAAGTAAAACTCATATGAGTTCCCTGATTAGCTCGGATAAGTGTCCTGTTACATGGTCACATGGCTCATCTGAGCATCCTAATATGAGGCTCGAGAGTGTGCTCTCTGGTTATGTGCCCGAATTGGGTACCCCCGAATATGAATTGACAATTTCTGATTTGTACAGTTCGAGTGTACTAACTATGTATCCATTGATGTTTTCAATAACTCAACGGGCAAAATCTTGACATGAGAAAATATTAACATGAAGTGAACTATTACATGTATCTGTCTGAAATACATGAAAATAATGATACATGATATATGGAAGTATGAGATGGTGATATAGGAAAATGGAACTTGTTTGATGAATATGTTCATCTAAGATTATAGATTTTTACACTTCGAGTGTATTTTCCTAGGTTTCCGTTGATATTTTAATTGATTTAATAAGCAAATTTCTAACATGAAATAATCTGATCTTGAAACGAAATATTATGAGAATGTACTTGAAATAAATGGGTATGATTTGTATATGTTATTTGAATTCATGTTGTGGAAAGTATATGTATATGTATATGGGAATTTGGTTATTATTGAGCCCATATATGTTTCTTGATGTTTTTATGAGATAGTATGATTTAGAAATGACATTACCTGATATGATGATGCATAAATTGGTTGTTACATGAATGTGGATTATGCTTAATGACTTTATACATCCATGATTAAGAACTATTATATGTGATTACTTGGCTAACATGATGAGGATATGTATTTAGGGCTTGTGACCAAATTGGTTGATAATGCCTTGCATTTTTATTTTGAACTAAATATATGACAAGTTATTTTCCATGTTATACGAACTTACTAAGCATTATATGCTTACTCTGTTTTATTTTTCCCTGTTCTATAGTAATTCAGAAACTCGTTGGATTGGAAGCTTGGTGGAGATCACTCACACTATCCATCGACCGTTTCGGAATATATGGTAAATCAATTATGATTGTAATGGCATGTATATGTTAATTAGCCAATATCAACATATAAATGCTTTAATTGAAACTAGCCATTGGAATGGCTTGTGATGGATATGTTTGTTATGTGTTTGAAATGGTTGATTGATAGAAATTATATTAGCATATTGATGATTGAACCAAGTTAGCATGTTTGATAAAATATGTATAAATATGAATTTGGTCAATTAAGTAAAGTAAAATACATGAATACAAGTGATAAAATATCATGCATAGGACTTGGTTTTGACTAGGTTTAAATGCCTTGAATTGGTTAGTGAATGTGTTAAAGTGTTGATATAGGTACAAGAAAAATTGGGTGAGAAATGTGGCCTTGAAAATGACCTATTTTCGTCCATAGAAGCAAAGATACGGGAATGTGTCTCAGCCGTGTGTGACACACGGCCTAGAACATGGGCGTGTGACCTAGTCGTGTGTCCCCTGCATCCTAAAATGCAAAACAACATGCCCAAGTATTTGCACACGGCCTAGCACACAAACATGTGTCTTGGCCGTGTGACCCAAGTCAGAGAGTTACACGGCCTGAGATACGGGCGTCTCCCTGGCCGTGTGAGCTACACGGCCTGACCACACGGGCGTGTGACCCCTACACCTTGGAAAAATTTTGAGATTTTGTGAAAAATTCCCTGAGTTTCTGATTTAGTCTTGACTTATTTTCATGGTATGTTTTGGGACTCGAGGCCCTAATAAGGGACTATATAATAAATTTCTGATGTGTATGATAAAATAATATGAAATATCTGTATACTTGATCTATATATTTCGGTAATACTTCGTAACCCTGTTCTAGCGATGGATATGGGTTAGGGTTGTTACAATGTTTCAGGCCATGTGGCATATGAGGTAGGGCACATGCCTGTGTCCCTAACCTGTGTAACACCCTGACTTGCAACTTAATTTGGTACAGAGGTCACACGGTCAAGTCACACGTTCGTGTGCCAAGCCATGTGGTTAATTTTGAGCATTTTGTTTCTCAATTTTAAGATGCAAGGGACACACGGACATGTTACACGCCTATGTACTAGGCCGTGTCACACGGTTGAGACACATGTCATGTCTCTGCCCGTGTGGACAAAATAAGGTCCAAGCTTTATTTCTCACCCATTTGCTCATCCACCTACACCAGCATTTTTAATACATCCAAAAGCCAATCCAAAATATTTAAATCATACAAAACCCAAGTCTCATACATACCAAATTAAACACTTATATCGAAACACATCTATCATAAGCCATTCCATTGGCTATTTACAACCAAAACATTAATGTGCCAACCTAAGTTAATTAACCTATACATGCCATTTTATTCAAAATAAAGTTTGCTAATTAATACCCAAACCAAGCTGAAGGATAGTATGATGTTGCTCTGACCCACATCTAAACTTTACGAGCTTTTGAGTACTATAAAACAAAGAAAATGAAATAGAGTAAGCACTTAGTGCTTAGTAAGTCCGTATAACAGGAAATTAACTTACCATATATTTGTACAATAAGCAAACATACACATGCAATCCAAGCAATTTGGCCATAGCCTAAGCATACAATCTCATCAAATTTCAGCTTCCATGCATTTCATGTATTTTTCAGATATTGATTTCATTTTGATTTTCACTTGTCTTTATATCAGAATTACACCCGTTGATTCATTTGAAATCTTGGTGGATACGAGGGTAGTACACATAATGTGTACAAATCAGAAATCCATCAATTCATATCCGGGAGTACTCATTAGAGCACTAAATCAAAAAGCTCTCTCTTAAGCATTATAACGGGAAACTCATTGAGCCATGTAACGGGAAGCTTATTCGGGCTTAGTAAGGGGAAGCTCACAAAGAGCCTATATCGGGTAGCTCTGGAGAGCATTTTATGGGAAGCTCCGAAGAGCACTTAATCAGAAAGCATTGGATAGCCATGTAACGGGAAGTTCAAGTGAGCACTAACGGGAAACTCACAAAGAGCCTTAAATCGAGAAGCTCACGAAGAGCCATATAACGAGACGTTCATAAGATCTACAGTGTGCCCACAACACATGTAGGGTCACAACCAATCGGGATGTTCCGAAGAGCTATTAACGGGAAGCTCGCAAGAACATTAAAACGGGAAGCTTGAGAAGGCTTGTAACGGGATGCTCTTCTAAGCTATGGTATGTCCGCAACAAATGCAGGACCTTTACCGTTTCAGGAAATAGAACCCTGTATCCAACTAAATTTCATTCATTTAAACGGGATTTAACTTTTATGGGATATTTTCCGAATATGCAAGCAGATTTCATACATATGACCAATAAACTATTCAAATACAAATCATTCAATCATTTCAAACATATAATTAGGTAATTAAGTTACACGAACTTACCTTGATAACGTTTGTGTTTGTAGACTACTAATCTAGTACTTTTTCTTTACCCCAATCTAACTTCGTTTTTGATCTATCTGGATCCAATTAAGCCAAGAAAGTTTGCTTTCTCTTTCCTAGGGTTTCTATGTGTTTTTGGGGAAGAAGATGATAATGATAATATGATATTTCTATTTAAATTTATTATTATCCATTAATTTTTCAAAAATCCAATTTAGTCCTTTTCTTTTTCTAAATTTCCATGGATGAATCATCAAAAATATCTACTAACTTCTCTTAATCGTCTAATTACCATATAAGGACCTCAAGTTTTAATTCTATAACTATTTGATACTTATAACTATTAGAACTCAAATTTTACATTTTATGCAATTTAGTCCTTTATATAATTAAAAATGAAATATGTAAAATTTTCTTATCAAAATTTTTATACGTCTTTCCTATTATGATGCAGACCATGTAGTAATATTAAAATAATTTTTTTTACTCTGATTTGTTGTCTAAAAACCACTATTTCGATTTAACTGAAAACGAGTTGTTACAATGTTCTTGTAATTAAAAAAAATTAAGTTAGATTTATTTATTTTTAAATAAATTAATGATGGGTGACGATTTTTTAACGACTTAAAATTTTCATTATTAATTATATATATATTTTGGATAAAATGCTTGAATTACGGGTAAAGTGAATAATTTGATATATGTTATAAAAAGATGCACTTTTTAAAGTTGTATTGGAGTTTAGCCATTTTGACTTCAATAGTTTATGCGGTATTAAAGCATAATAATGCCGTGTGATATACGATAGCTAAACATTTATTTCTACATCAACTGAACGAAAGGGGAAGGAACCAAGAGAAGAAAAAAGAAAATAAATTTGATAGGCATTTCCTGAAGAACCCAAAAAAAGAATTAAGTGCATTGAAAAGGGTGATTATATTGTCACAGTTGCTCCGTGACGCCCAAATGAAACTCTCAGCGGTGTTTTCTTCCAGCTGTTACTCATCGGCAATCGCTAAGAACGCCTTGCAACCACCGTCTCTCATTACTCTTCCCGCCTCCGCATTTTTGCGGCCGCTGTCCCGCAAGCTATCTTGCCGTCATGGCGTTTCCTACAACCGCCTTTCGTTTCGCGGGAATTCTTCATTTTCTTCCACCGCCGTATCCGCCTCTAAATCGGACAGTCAATCCCAGGTGATCCTCCTCTTGTTTTTGGTAAAAAAATCAATTATTTTAACAAAATGCTTCTGAGTTTAATTTCTTTTGGAATTTGGTGCTTGTATGCATACGAACAGTTAACATAGGTTTTCTTTTTTGTTAGTGACAAGGTTGAATTATCAATTTTGGAGCCAGATAGCAATTTTACTAATTCTTCTGGGGGCCAAATAGCAATTTTACCAATATTTGAAGTAGTGGCCAAGGCCCCTGCCTTGCACCCCTGCTGCCGTCCCTGCTTGTACGAATAGTGTTAAGAGAATGCCAAGTTTTAAATCTTTTAAAAAACTTCATCGATTTTGTATTTTAAACAAATAATTTTAGATTTTTTTTTTGTTTTCATGCTTAACTTAAGACCCCAGATATCATCAGAAATTCATATAGGATATAAGCATCACCTCTTTTTTTTTTCATAAAAATAATTAATTAATGCTTGGACTCCTACCTGAATTGTTTGATAGTGCGTTATTTAATATGCTATGGGATTTACACTTCTAATAGTCTTTTGGAAAATTTTGTGTGATTTCGTTTCATAAAGTTATATGAACTATCAACATAAAAATACAATTAAAGTACTGATTTTGCTACCACAAAATTAAAATTTTTAATAGTTTGTCACCGCAAAATTGAAAAATATAATGAAATAATAGTTTTACCTTCCACAAAATGAAAAATCATCAAAACGTTAGCATTTCCCACATTTACATATATCAATTTTTGGAATTTTGAGCATAAAAATTTATAAGTTTTCATCATTGTATGACGAATGTGAAAATATATATGATAAGGAAAAAACCAAACCCAACCATTTAGATAATTTTACCATCACTGACATAAAGTACTATGTCTGTCCCTAATTGAGCTCCCCTATCAATTCCATCCCACTCATGCCTTTCGTTTGTAAATACTCAAAATTATATATATGGTCCCAAACTTCTTAATTTAATTATGAAATTAAATGGTGGCTTAAGGTTGTATTCTAAAAAAAAAAATTATAATTAGTACAATCAAATATATGATAGAATGTAATCAATAGAAGGAAAATAAATTTTGTTGCAAATTTGTTTGAGTTGGTCACAAGAGCTGCCAAGGCAATTTGTTGCCTCTTCAATATGAATATCTTCAAATTCAACTTGCTGTTGTCAAATTATTTGCATCTCAACCATCTTACTTGATATATCTGTTACAGGGAAGTGAATCATTTTTCAGGGATACCTTGAGAAGCATGGAAACGGTTTATTTAAATAGAAATCCTACTGCAAAATCCATTTTGGAACTTGTCAGTTCCGTTGATGATGAACAAATTTGCTATGATCATCTGGCTTTCAGGACCTTTGGGGTATGCTTTGTTTACTTTCAAACTGTCTGGGAATCAATTGTACTTCATTATTTTGTATCGAATATTCAGCTCTTTAAACTTTCTGGTATTATAACTTAGGTAAATGGTTATGGGATTAACTCCTTGGCAAGTCTTTTTCTGGATTATGGGTATACCCAAAAGGAGGAACTAAGATTTCCTGCTAAAAAGTTGAAGGCATTGTGGTTTTCTCCTCCCAATAGTTCTTCTCAAGATGGTGGCAGCGGTGTTAGTGGGCCCTTGCCAAGAGTATTTATTTCAGAGCTTCTTGTGGATCAACTTAGCCCCAGAGCACGGGTATGTCTATTGGTGGTGCGTTATAAGTCAGCACAATGTCAAATAGTTATGCCTTTACCTATCTCTGATATAGAAAGATACCCAAGTTTTTGGTCTAGAAATCTGGCTAAAGATGCTATTGTGAAGTGCCATCATAATTTGCACCTGATGTCCAATTCACTGTGTTCTCCTATGTTCTTACTTTCTTTACTTTGTCATTGCCGGTTCAGGAAATTATTAGAAAATACACCAAAAAATCTGGTAGTGGAAATAAATATGCAGCTCTTGCAAGTGCTTTGGGATCTTTAACATGGGAGAAGCCTTTGTATTCTGAATTTCAACAATTGGCAGGGTACTCTCTTGATTGCGTTTATTTCATTGAGCAAAGAATTTCGAGCACTTCACAACATAATATGAGTTGGCTTTACCTACCGCATCTTAGAGCTATAATACCACACTTCCTACAATACTTTGATTTATAAACAGGCCTCCATTTATGAATGCCTACTTACATTTCTTTAATGCTCAGGGAAAGTGAATATGCTGCCTGGACCCTTGTCAATGGGTATGCGCTCAATCATGTCACTATTTCCACACATCGGCTGAAATCTAATTTGAGAAATATCAAAAGCCTCAATGAGTTCATCGAAAAGAATGGGTTCAAGTTGAATTCTGATGGCGGAGTTTTAAAAGGTTTGCTACTTTTACCAACGTGTATTACTGTTTTATTCGAAACTGCTCCTATGCTAGCATTGTGGAGGTACAACATGCTGAAACTTTTTGAGAGTGAGATTCTACGCATGATGGTTTCCATCACGAGGCATGTTGATCCTAGCAACTAGCTAGTAACTAGTGATGCAATTTCATTGCACACTCCCTTTCTCCTTGTCAGTTAGTGAAAGCGGTGGAGAGTTATTTTATTCAAACATCAACATTCTTCATAGATGCATACAACCAGACTTCCTTCTCCCCGTCCAATGTGATAGAAAAGGACTAGGGATGGCGTGAAGTAAGTGGAGTAAGCTAAAGACTCATAAAAGCGGGTCTTACAAAGTATGAAATGTTAGTTTTTGGTTCTAATAGAACAAGGCCTTTGACATTATGGCACAGGGAAGGGAGCTTAATGAATGAGATTGTTTAAATGCTATATATCATTGGTGTGTTTTTTGTAATCATGCCTGAATTAAGGCTCTTTATAGCCTGAAAATACTTCGCACAAACCATATACTAGAAATTAGTAAAGCTATTCAAGGAGCTTTCAAAGTTTTCATTCCTTGGATTTCACCAGCCATTAAGAGGCTAAGATTAGATGCTTCTGTGTACTTTTTTTAAGGCACTTTAGTACTTGCAGTAAAATAGGTATATGATTTAATGCATGCATTTTGTGTGTAGCTTCAAATTCATGGGTAAAATTTATTATTCTCTGATCCTCCTTGTAATGATCAAAGTACTAGAAATCTTGAATGAACATTTACTTGGCACAGCTGAGATTATTATTCTGCCATACTAGCAAACTGTTAAACCTTTAGCTGAGGCTAAAATTTTCTTAAGAATAATTTGAATGGCAAAGCTATTTATCTAATTAGCTTATAAATGGTTTTTTATATTTCCCTTCATTCTTCAACCCCTTTTGCTGTTCTAATCACAGCTTTGTGGGTATACTCTTCTTTTGGTAAGTATCGGATATTGGTTTTTAAATGGATTTGAGAATTCAATGTGTTTACTTCCTCGATTTCAGTGAGTCCAGATGGCCTTCTGCTGCAAAGTTCAACTGTGGCGGATTCAATGCCTTTCAGTTTTTCTGACGGTGTTGATGAGTCTGTGCCCTGTTCGTACGTTGAGTTTGCTGAACGCCTTGTGCTGCCTCAATACAAAAATCTGTCTGAGAGTGAGGTATTTACAATGTTTTGAGGTGTTTGTTAAGATATTATCTCCTCTAAGACACAAAGTGCAAGTAAAGTACAAAAACCTACAATGTAAAGATGTCCAGTTGTGGACTCACAGTTTTTACCGTTGAATGGTTTTATGGTTTGTACTTGTTTGTTGAAGTCACAGATTCCCTGATTGTTAACTAATGTGCAAAAATTAATACTAAAAACAGAGCACGGGTGCTGATTACTTTTATAATGACACAGATCAAAGAGTCCCACAGGCGAGATGGATTTGAGGTTGGAAACGCTGATAAAATCTTTGAGAGCACATCCAAAGAGCAGATTACAAGGAGAGTTTGATGGGGGTGCATAACTATATCTTTACCAAGACCATGGCAATTCAAGTAAAACTCTAGCCAGAGGTTGCTTAAT
This sequence comes from Gossypium stocksii, assembly GCA_020496765.1. Taxonomy (NCBI): domain Eukaryota; kingdom Viridiplantae; phylum Streptophyta; class Magnoliopsida; order Malvales; family Malvaceae; genus Gossypium; species Gossypium stocksii. The sequence goes on along the minus strand of CM035632.1, from coordinate 17,323,215 downwards.
AAGTTTGTCTTCTTTTCAAACATCTTAATGTAAATTAACTAACGTCAGCATTGTTGGAAGTGGAAAAATAACTGTATCGAGCGCAATAAATGAAGAGTTAGAGTTGGTATATTTTAGTAATTAGTATCTGTTCAACTCTATTTTTGCTGTCGTCCTTAATGCTTTATCTCAATTGTGTACTAGGCGGTAGTAGCCAAAATCTCACCGTCAATGACTGTTTTCAGGGTTTAAAAGGGTTTAGAGTTGGCATAATTGAAGTAGGGATATTTTCCACAGAATTTTATATGGAATCACAAACCATATGTGATTAGGACTTGGTGTTGATAATTCCATTGTAGCTACATGCAACTCTACTCTCGGTCATTTAGATACTACCAAGGAACAAGCACTTGTATACATCAGGGGAAGTAGGAAAGAAAAAACAAGCTAATCTTTTTAATATTTCCAAATAGATTAAAACAACAGATGATAAACATGGCATTTTGCTCCATAAGCTTTTTACTTGCCCTGTCCGTCCTGCTGGGAGGCTAACATCCTAAACATGATATAACAGCAAACATGTTACTGTGTTGTTTTTTCCCATTGTCTAGGAAGAAATGCATTGATAGAATACATCTATACTGAGAGAAAAAAAGGGGAAAAGAAATAATTGATGAAAAGAGGTTGGGGAAAAAGATAATTTAACTAGTCAACATTATGGTTTACCATTGGGTTTTGGTGATTGATAAGGATATTGATGGTGATAGGGAGAAGCATGGGAACCATTTGGAATGGAAAGACTCCTGTGTCCATTCCTTGAAAGTAAGCTGGCTGGAGCTCGGGTACCATTTCTAGCGAGTGGACTGGATCCGACTCTTTCGGCTTGCATTGTCTGGAAATAATATGATGAGCTTGCCATGTCCTTGAGATTTGGTAAAGGCTTTAATACTTCCACCACTTCACTCATTAGGGGTCTAGCTTTTGGATCACGGCTTAGACAGTGAGCAGCAAGTTGTGCAGCTTTCTGAGCACCTTTAATAGAGAAGTGACCTTCAAGCCTAGGATCGATCAATCTATAGAATCTTCTTCTCTCACCAAGATGAGGTCGAGCCCATTCCACAAGATTGTGTTCTCCATTAGGTCGGTTTTTGTCCATGGATCTTCTACCAGTCAACATTTCAAGTAGTACCACACCAAAACTGTAGACGTCACTTCTCGAGGTAAGATGTCCTGATATAGAATTATGTTTGTTTGAATTAGACAAGGAAAAAATAAAGTGCTCCTTTTTCATACAGATAAGCATTTCTTGACATCTCCAAGTTAGTTGAGTAGGCCAAAAAGATGTATTACAATAAATCCATAAAGAAGAAATTTTAGAGGTCATCAACGAAACTAACTGCAAAACCCACATAGACGGTGAAAAAGTTTCTAACATGCCAGGTAATCCAATGATTTCCCTGAAAAACATCTTAAATTATTAACTGATATCATAAACTCAAGCTGCCGCCACTCCTGCTAAATGGATACTGCTTCAATGGGACAGAGATGTCAGCAGGCCAAGATTCCATTTAAGGAGCATTCAAATGCATTCTACAAGCAGTTACACTGCAAAATAGTTCATTGGCCAAAGTGCGATAGTATAAAAAGTATCTGCATCTGACAGAGTTTCTGATTTTCTTTAACTGCCTATCTCAAGGAGGTAAGGCTTTCAATACACAGTTACACGTTAAACCACTAAATTTCTTACTATTACACTTAACAGTGGCTCCTAAAAGGTCAGGTAACATATAAAGAACCCAATAACGATTAGAGATTCAAGAATCATGCCAAAGGAGGAAGAAGAGCTGGCATGAGCCCAAGTGTGTAAAAATTAAAAAGAATACTGCATGCTGTTAAAAAATACAAATAAGAAACATCATAAAGCAGACAAATCAGGTTACAGCTAGCTTGCATATCTTTTAACTGTCAAGTATAAAGTTGAGAGAGCATATAAAATAGGGAAGGGAAGGGTAAAGTGGCCAACTTAATCCAGCATCTCCTTTCTATTAAAGCTTACCAGTCATTACATATTCAGGGGCTGCATAGCCATATGTTCCCATCACACGGGTTGATACATGGGTTTTGTCTCCCTCAGGACCATCTTTAGCAAGCCCAAAATCAGAAAGCTTTGCATTATAGTCCTGCAATGGCATATTATTAGGTGTAAACCATTCCATAGAAATAATTCTTGCTTCTTTTTTCTTTTTTTTTTTTTGTGGGGGTTAAATAGAAAACTTCACTGAGGTGAAGTTTTTGGCACATACTGCATCTAGTAGGATATTGGAGGTTTTGAAATCCCGATATATCACAGGCCTTTCTGCCTCTTCATGGAGAAATGCAAGACCTTTTGCAGCACCTAGTGCAATTTTCATCCTTATGGACCATGGAAGAGGCAACGATCCTGCATAATTTGCAACAAACAGAGTTAAAGTGTTATTTGAAAACATAAAACCCTTGATCAGAGCATATAGCTATAAGAAATATGCAGTGTATCAACACCAAGAAGTAATTCAGGTCCAGTCTAAGAGGTCAATGTTTTCTAAAGTAGATGGCAGATCCATTATTTTTGGAACTCCAATCTACAATAGACCAGAGATAATATTTGTTGTATCTTCTAACTCAATACCTCTAGAAGATATATATAGCAACGACTGAAACCCAACTTATCATAGTTTGCTGGTGAACATTTATGATGCCTTAAATTGAATATTCTACAGTGAAAAATCATTCATAGACAATATAGCAGCTACATACTTCTGAAGAGGTGGTTCTCCAAGCTTCCACGAGGCATAAACTCATATGCCAACAGTCTCTGATCATCTTCAATGCAATAACCAATAAGCTTAACCAGGTTAGGATGTATGAGATCACCGAGATAATTCACTTCGGCCTGCCAAATTGATGATCCAAGGAACAACAAAGATCAAGTGTTTAGGAGAAACAGAAAGAAAAAGTCAGGCACAGATACGATATAACAAGGAGAAACGCTGAGGAAATGTGCAAACCAGCCATTCTTTATGTCCCTGGAGGCCATCATGGTTGAGTGTTTTAACAGCAACAGTAAGCCCAGTTCCTGGTTTTACTGGAGCAGTTCCATTTTCTTCAATCCACCCCTTAAAAACACAACCAAAACCACCTTCACCAAGAAGACTCTCAGGTCTGAAGTTTCTTGTTGCTAACTTTAGATCATTAAATGTGAACTTCCGTAACCGAGATGCAACTTTAAGCTCATCTTCAAGTTTGGATGTAGATGAACTACTTTCCGCATTGCTAGTGGTTGTGGATGAGACAACTGGAGCTGCCGGTTGATCTTTACTTGTATCATAGGCAGATTTGCTATCTGTTCATCAATGCACAAATTTAACACGTTCGAAGATAAAAACTATACAGGACTCCACGAGGAAAAACATAACATAGGGGAAATCTGGGGTTTGCACTGTGGGAACTTGAGTTGCCACAGATGGTCAAAATGCTGATTATATAATCCCTTTTTGAGTATAAATGATTGAAAAGCATCTTTTGAGTTTCTCCATGCATTTGACATTATATCTTTTCTCATCAACAGCATCATTGCTACCATTACTTCATCTATAACCTCTTCAAAAAATTATTTAAAATTAAGCAGTAACCACAATAGGTTTTTCTTCACATACACTTCATTTGCTGCTATATCATGCATGAGAGTTCAGCAAACCACCTAATTAGTCGGTGGACAAACATATATTTCAAATTCTCCACTCAGCAACTGATTTATTGCACTAAGAATGAAAATTTTCAGTTTCCCAACCGAGTCATTCCACATATCAATACAGAAACCATGAATGTAAAACAAGTTAAAAATGTTATGACGTGAGAAAAGTAAGAGTGCAAGAGAAAATGGAACTAACAACTAGTAGAGCAAGTAAGTGCTTACACAAGGTATGGTCAAATTCTTTGGTCTCCACACTATATCGCTATGTCTAAATTTCAAGATCACTCATGAGAACAAGGGTTTAAGAACAATATAGGGGAGTGATTTCCACATTTCATAATAGTTAAGTAGCTAAAGGTTGGAGTTAAAACTCATTTGATTAAATAGGTTTCCAACATGTACTATGATTTTCTAAAGATGGTTAACTAGTTAAAATCTACTAATTAATCCCAATCATAACTAGAGAAAAATTCCATTGCGAGAAATTGGTAGTCCTTAAGCTGGATGCAGCATCTTACAGGCTGCACCAAGCTAAAATAGCTTCTTACAACTAGCATCACAGCATTCGCATCAATAAATGATCATACAATGAACATATCATTTCATCCAGCAAAAGAAGCCAAAAAAATAAAATAAAATAGACAGAACACCATTCAAAGTAACAAAAGGTAAACAAAAAAGGGGGGCAAGTTCTACAATCTAGGAGCAGAGTACCAAAAAAAAAAAAAAGGAATAACATCTAGCAAGAACAAAATGAAAAAAAAATACCATAATTGGTGCTGGTCCCACTAACAGAACTATCAACTTTGGATCTTGAAGAAATGCAGCTTCCGATGAATCTCAACTTAACCCAACACCCTGTTTCTTCTACAGCAGCTTCATCATCAAGATCTTCTTTTTCACTGTTCTTCTTCTTCTTCCTTTCCTTTGATTTGCACGTATCCCAAGACTTCACCTTTCCTTCCTGAAAACCTAATCCCATCTTCTCTCTTCTTCTAGCCCTAAAAATTTCTCATACCATCATTACGGAAAAAGCAAAACAAAAACCCACCAAAACTGAAGGAACCCAAATTTCAAAAAATGTTAAAGACCCAAAACCCTCACTTCAAAAAAAAAAGTAAAAGGCTGGAAAAGCTAAAACAAGAGAAACCCAATTGTGGAAAGACGCAGATTAAAATTAAGCAGGGAAAATAAAGCAAAAAAAAAAAAAAAAGAGTAGGAATGTTTTATGGAATCTGGAAATGGTAAAGAGAAACAAGTTTGTTACTTTGTTTTTCCATTTTGGGTTCTTTATTTTAGGAGATGGAATTAATAAATCTCACTTGAAAGCAAGAAAATGTACTCTCTCTCTTAAAATACTGAATAGATGTAAAAGTTATTAAGTTTTGGTAAATTATATGTAGTGACTTAATTATTAAAACTTTTCATTTTATGCTATCAAAATAAAAATTTGTAATTTAAATACTCACATTATTTTAATTATTTCTATTAAAATCACAAATAAAAAATTTATAATAATAAAATTTACCTTCAACTTTTATCTATTATATCGATTTACTTATAATTTTAAAATATTAATATTTAAATTTATAAATATTTTCAATTAAATCCTAATTTTAAATTTCTCACTTCCGTCCCTCTCCCCCTTCCCTTCCCCAACCAGACCTCCTCCACCATCGTCCCGCCCGGTCCCCCCTCCTTCCACCCCCACCACAGTCCCTCTCTACTATGGTGGAAACTCTCAAAGCCGAAGGGGGGACGGCAGTGGTAATATGAAAGAGAAAGGAAAGATGAGCTTAAAACATCACCATTAACTCCCAACTCCGCAGCACATTGTTTTTGTTTGTAATTTGTTGGGTTCCTTAAGATTTCATGCTTGTTTTCCGTTTAGAAAAAATCACACTAGGATTCCCTTAATGGTGTAGATTAAATGTTCAAACATATGATGGAATGAGAAAATACAGAATCGCACTATATCATCTCTTTTAAAACTCGGGAATCTCACTGTGTGTGTGTTAAAGATATTGCTATTTAAGCCTTTCACCTCTTTCTTTTACCCAAATCAAAAAGAACTTTAGTCATTGATCGTATAGCCGCACACTCGTTGACCTGCTTCCAGCTTCAAGATGCAAGGTTAAAAGTTGAAAGGCCATTCATTGTTGCAAAAACACAAATTCACTTTGCTTGGTTGCTTCTTCACCCTTGATTACTGCTCTGCAGACCTTTACTTGGTTACTGGTATGCAGTAAATAAGAACGCGTAAAAACCTATGCTTTTCATGCTTCTTTGCAAATGATTACAGTTGTTGAACCGCAGTGTTCCTCTTCTATTATTGCTCATTTGAGACTTTTGTGTTTCTGGCATTTCATGGATCTGCATGCTACACCTCTCAATCTTAACTGCAAAACAATGAACAACCGAAATTACAACGTGGCTCAGCACTACTGAACTTGCAACAAGAAATAAGAAACATACAAATGGGTCAGGCCCTGAATTTTAGCCGTCAAAGCTTGATGTCAGGAGCCGCAATGTCAGATGAATTTAATGGCTTATCGGTCATTACAAGCAAATGGTGGTAGGGGAGGTCCGGTGGGCGAGGGGGAGAGGGACGTGGTTGGGAGATTTTAAAATTAGGATCAAAATGAGAATATTTGTAAAATTTGAGGGTTAAAATTTTAAAATTATGACTAAATTGATATAATATGTAAAAGTTAAGGGCTAAATTTATTATTATACTATCTTTAATTGTCACGTCGTGATTTTAACGGGAGTAATAAAAATAACAGAACTATGTAAGGTAAGTGCTTATATTGTAAACTTTTTATTTTAAGTGTTTAAAATGAAAAGTTTTGATAGTTAAGTGATTATATATTTAATTTACCCTTATTTTTTTAATCTAGGGCTGGGGAAATGATTGTTCACCTTTAAATCTAAAATATGATGTAGAACTTAAGAAATGCAAATCATTTATTGCATATTTTATTGTCTTCTTAAATTATTATTCTGTAAAAGGGATTTAGGAGGATAATAATAATAATAACATGTTTTACGATAATAATATGTTCTTAAGATATAGTACAATAATAAAAATATTTAGCAGTGACTAAAATATTTTTTCTAAAACATTCTAGTATTTAATAATTATATTAAACTCTTATTAGATTCAGGATGAAGTTAAATTAGATCCTAACTAAAGATAAAAGTTTTAAATTCAAAACTATGTTGGAGGAATATATAACTTTTTACTAATAAGTTAAAAGGTTAAATAATAGCGGTGTTTTTTTTTTTAGAAATTATATTTATTATTGGTATATGCTTAAAATTTAAAAAAATTGAGAAAATAAACTATTTTTTTAATTTATTAATTTACATTATTTTTTAGGGAGAAAGAAAAATGCGTTCTATTAAGTGCGACGCGTTCATTTTGCTAAAAATTGTGTTTTTTTTTTCTTTTGGTTGGAAATTAGAAGTTTCTAAATTTATTTTTGTCCGTATTTGAGATAGACATTGTTATAGTTTTAAGTATGTTTAAATTTACAGTAGTGCCATAGAGTTGGGTGACCTGCAAATTTCATTTAGCATGTGAGTATTGAGCCATCACCTCAGAAGTTGGGTTGCGTTGCAACTCAAGGTCCTAGTTAACAGTGATTATACAATCTCGAGTTAAAGTGTAACTAGGGTTTCAAGTTTACAAAGGTTATTCTATTAAGGGATGGAGACTAATAGGCCCTCAGTTGACAGTGGTTATATAGGCACAACGAGTTTTTCTTCGTCAAAGGAGGATGCTTTATAAAACCCAAACAGAAGTATAAGAAAGAAAAACCACTGACGTTTTAGTATAATCAAGTAATTCATTTTATTCATTTCCACCAAAGGCAGTGACCCTGTTACTTAACCTGTGATAATTAAGGTGTAACATGTTTTACTGCCAAGGTCACTGCATCTGGTGGAGAGGGATAACACAAATTACTTGATTATACTAGAAAGCCTTTGTGTTTTTCTCCCTTACACTTTTGTATTAGGTTTATAAAGCATGCTCCTCTAACGAAGAGAAACTCGTTGTCGTGCCTTTATAACCACTGCCAACTAGGGCCCCATCTAACGCCCTCCACTTGACTCGATCAACCAGATCCGAGTATTGGGTGTTACTTCCTAAAACAAATGTAACTTAGACTCTTCTATTCGCCCATGTTCTAGACGAGCAATGACTTAATAAAATTTCTTTAATCTCTTTTTCCTGAAATACCTCATATATATTATTATGGTTAACTCTTTGTACAATGTATGTTTGCTTTTACATTCTAAAATAAACTACAAAGACCATTACTTAATATTTTGCCTTTTCTATTACATGTATTCATAATATTACTTAATACTTATGCGCAGAATTTAACTTCGCCCAATGGCTTTCTATTTGGCTTTCCTTTTTCTTTCATTTTTCCTCTGTATGCATATCAACACGGACCACTGCTCCTATGGCGTAGTCGTAGCATCGTCTCTCGTCTCCCATTTTTCTAACAGATCCTACAATCAGAGGCATCCATAATAAGTTCACAAGAACTTAGTGAGACATTATCATACATTTATTCATTATTTCACATTAAATATAAATGATGCACTTTACTTTATGGAACCAAACAGGTAGTCATCAAACTTAGCAGGAACATGTGTTATATCTTTACATACCTTATATTCCTTCATATTTTGTAAACAATCTTACCTTAGTTGTTATCACAAGACTTACTTACAGATTGTACTGGTAACTTACTCTCCATTCTTTCATTGTCTCAGGTGGGACAATTGCATTTCATTTAGAGTCAACCACTTTGGAGTTGCCACTGAATCTTTGTCCTGAGTTCAATTCATAAACTGCACCACTAAGGCGTATTCTTGACTTCAGATGTCTTCCCTTGTCTCCGGAAGCTTCAGACACTCGCTTGATCAACAAATAGCCATGAAGACGTCCACTTGACTTAGATAGCCATAGAGGCATCCATACATCATTAGATAGCCATAAATGCATCTAGATACATACACTAGATTTTTCTACGAAGGTGCTTTCTACAGAATCAACCATGAAGGCTCTTCTCACAACAGAATCAGCCATAAAGGCTTCTCCATGACGATTTCACCACAAAGGCTCACATGTAACAAAGAACAACCACAAAGGCTTACACTTAAACATATTCCACCACTAGGGCTTACATATAATAGATTCCTCTACTAGGGCTCACATATAACATATTCAGCCATAAAGGCTTCCACATATAACAGATTCTGCCACTAAGGCTCACATATAACATTTTCAGCCATAAAGTGTAACACCCTTTACCTGTCCAAGTTGTTGGACCTGAGTAATTAGATGTTACAACAAAATCCAATAATACAGTAAATACCTTACTTAATGAAAATTCAGTTATTTATTAAAAAATTAAGTATATAATTAAATATATTAAATAATTAGGATTCTACAAGGACTTAGTTATAAAATACAAACATATAGTAAGACTGGATTGTAAAATTATAAAGTTAAAAGTCAATATTGGAAATTCACAGATGGTGTCAATACCAAATCGATACCTTCTAAAAATCGATACCAAAATTCAATTCTGTTTACTTGAAAATTGATGGTATCGATATTTTATGAAAAAAAAATATTGATACTTAAATAAAAATAGATACCATTTTGGAATTTTGTTTGTTTTAAAACTGTTTATATGGTCAAGTATCGATACCAATGCCAAAATATCGATACCTAACATCAAAATGGTAAAATTTTATCTTTTAAGATTTTATACCATGCCAAATTTACCTAGCAATCAAAAGACAACAATATTATCTATTCAAACACTTAAAATCTAACCAATGTGCCCTCATTGACACCACGGTTCAATATTTGAAATAATATCACATTTCACACCAACTAACAAGATTCAAATTCATATATTCATACATAAAGCATACCATATTTCAAATGCCATAATAAGACCTTTCCAAATGACCAAAATCAAGTTCACATGGGCATATACATATCAAAACTAAAATCATATATATATATATATATATACAAATACTTATCTACTTTGTACTAATTAAAGTTATACCACATGAGACCATTACTCAATTTACGCACCTAACATATTTATTAAATTCATACTAGCATATATAAACACATTAATTATATATAATTTCAACCAAAACACAAAATGTCCATTAACATACAAAGTAGGTTTATAACTTAAAAGACTTCTTAGGTACATGCGAAGAACCAAAATAAAACATCATCAAGAAGTTGAGTTTGGAATTATCTTTTGATGTTGAGTAAACATATGAACCAAAATTCCTAACCTGCACATGAAATTTATAAGAACATACTGAGTATAACTTAGTTGCATTTCTATAATACAAACATTACTAGCAAAATATTATGCATATAGATATTCAATTTAAGATTATAAATTTCTATATAAATATCAACTCAAATGTGCAAATTCATAAAAATACTATCTAGTATAAGCACTCTACTAATGTTAATACATGACAATTTCCATCATACATATCCATTTCATATATATATCATTCTCCATTACAATTTCATTTCATATTCTTGCCATTTCAAATTGATACTCAATTTCATAATTTATTTTCCCTATTAACACAACTCAGATTCAGAAGGATACACGGATCCAACCAACACACCAGTTTGGCACCCAGTGCCTCATCAAATAAATTCGAGGTAAATAATTGCACCTAGCGCTAAAATAAGTTAACACCCAGTGTCTCATCGATTAAACTAAAGCAAATTGGCACCCAATCTGTAACACCCCTAACTTGTAATACCCCTTACCCATATCCAACGTCGGGACGGGGTTTGAGGCATTGCTGTACTTGAACATACTTAAACTTCTTAAACCGAACCATAAAATTTCTTCCAAATTTAAAAATTTTCAATTTCCATATTAAAGTCTCTTATACGGGCCTACGAGGCCAAAACATACACTGGTAATGGTTCGGGACTAAACTGAGAACTTTTGAAACTTTTGAGACACTAATAAAATCTTCATATTTTGAGGAGTCACACACCCGTGTGGGTGGGTCGTGTGGTGTCACATGCCCGTATGGCTCAGGACACGTCCGTGTCTTCCACCCGTGTAACTCTCTGTTTATGATGTCATCAAACATTTAGAGGCACATGGCCAAGTCACACGCCAAAGTGCTAGGCCGTGTCCCCCACACAGTTGAGACACACGGCCGTCTCTCTGCCTGTGTGGTCAACACTTAGGCTATTTTCCAAGCCCTTTTTGTGTTCTTAACTCTTCACACTCATGTCCATTTCATAGACACATGTCATACCCTTAATTTTTCCTAACTTAACCATCAAACATATATAATATATCTAACTACATCAAAGCATTTCCACATGTATGCATAAATAGGCTTACATACCCATAACCATTATGAGCCACTTCTCATGGCCTTATACAATGAAATAATATAAGCCAATATATTTGGCCAATTCACAAGACTACATATAACTAATAGCTAAGCCTCTATACGTGCCACTCACTCATACGCACTTAAAATTTATTCTTACTTTGAATTGACAATTTGATAGTGTGACACTGCCTCCGACGATCTCCAACCTCGAGCCAACTTGACAACACTGAGAGAAATGGAAAGGAGGGAGTAAGCTTTGTAGCTTTGTAAGTTGGCATATAACAATAAGCAATAAATTAACATGATTTCTCCATTCCTCATAATGTATTCTTTTTAGATAAAACAATCATGGTTTCACATGATTCCACTTTTTACTCATGTTTATTTTAGGCTATTTTCCTGAGTCATAGTCACTAAATTAATTATATCTTAATCTATGGAACTCCAAATTAAGTTTTGTAAATTTTCCCTAAAACTAGATTCACATATCGTCTTTCCATAAAATTTTTAGAATTTTTGGTTCGGCCAATAAGTATAGTTTATTCTTTAAAGTCTCCCCTGTTTTACTGTCTGGTAGTTCTGAACCCTCTTCACTAAAGTTTTATTATCTTATCGTACGGGATTCGGATGAGGTTCCTATTTGTTTATCTAGAAAATAGACTCATAAAGGATTTTAAGAATATAAATTACAACCCATAAGTATTTTTATACAATTTTTAATAATTTTCCCAAATTGGAATAGGGGATCTGAAATCATTCTAACCCTGTCTCATAAAACTTTAAATGTCTCATAATATGAAGTTCCTTTGCTTACACTATTTCTTTTATGTGAAAACATACTCAATAAGCTTTCATTTCATATCTCATTCAACCTTTAATTCAATTCACACCATTTTTGGTGATTTTCAAAAGTCACGTAACTGCTGTTGTCTAATACTGTTTGACAGCTAATTTCACTTTTTCATGATTTCATTGTTTTAACTTCTTTTTAAACATACATATTTTCAATCAAATTTGTCACATTATCATACATCATAGATATAGACCTATATTCACAAGGTCATCCTTATATGTATAACATACTCATGCTCTTTCTTACCGATAATTCACATTATGCTGGGCTCATTTATCGTAATTTCTCATGTGTACCTGTATCACTCATCACATAACTTTAGTCTTTCTCATCTTTAACATCAAGTTTAATTCTTTTCCCGTTGAGTCACTTAGAATACCGAAGGATACTAAGAAATGTCATTCACATTATAGGATGCCAATGCCATATCCCAGATATGGTCTTACATGGGATCATAAATCGGTGCCAGCGCCATGTCCTAGACATGTCTTGCATGGGATCTCATCTCAATCCTGATGCCATGTCCCAGACATGGTCTTATACGGGATCATAAACTGATGCCGATGCCATGTCCCAGACATGGTCTTACATGGGATCACTTTTAGATGCCAACGCCATGTCCCAAACATGGTCTTACAGGGGATCTAAAATCTCGTCTCGGTGCCAACGCCATGTTCCACACATGGTCTTACACGGGATCTCAATTCGAGGCTGATGCCATGTCCCAGACATGGTCTTATACGGGACCTTCTTAGTCTCATGTCATGACAATGGTATCCTTCGTATTTTTAAAATTCAACCGGGATTGTCTTACTTGTAGAAGCTTAGTCAACGTACATTTAATCACATATCTTATAATGGTAACTGAACTCATGCTTTCACATAATGATATTAGCCATGGTAAGCACTTTCTAACACAAAACTTCAATTCATTACAATGTCATCAAGTATCGTAGACATATTCTAAATTATTTCATATGCATAGCATTGTAAACATAAAAATATATAGGATTTTTCCTATATAATTCATCACATTTTTACTTAATTTTATGCTAAAACTTCGTAATTGTTTATTAAATTAATGAAATATGTGGAAATATGAAATTAGGACATGGAAATTATTAAAATGTAATTTTATGTTTTATTATATAGTTTTCATGCATAAAATGGCTTATTTTATATTAATTTGAGCATATTATATTTTTAAGTTATAAAGTGGGCCATGCATGATTTAATTTAATAATAAAATATAAATTTATTTTTAATAAATTATTTTTATATGTTTCATTAATAAAAATTGGGTTTAATTAATTAGGTAAAATTAATTAATTAAAGTGGTTAATTTGCATTGTTTGGTCCCCTGATTTTTCTGTTATTTTCAGACAGGTGGGAGAGCTTTAATTCACTTGCAAAGCCGCCCCAATTGGACTAAATCAACCCCTAATTTCGGCTGCACATGGAGATTAATAAATCAACATTTGGGTTAATTGCATGAAGTCCTTGAAGATTTAAAGAAATCGAAGATTTACCTGAAGATTCGCTGGAGATTGAGTCTTGCTCCTACGTGATGTGGCACATGAATCAAGCTAAAAAATCAGCCACTTTCCTACATGTATGGCCGGCCACTCTTGGACGGATTTGAAGTGGATGAACACTTCTATTTTTAGTAAACTCACACCCCAACCTCACCTATATATAAGACCCTTCACCTCACTTCTCAAATCATCCCTTATTCATCCATTCTCTTCTCTTCTCTCATTTTCTCTCAATTATCTCTTCTCCCCATGCCATCCACCATCACTCCTTAAGAGGTTTTAGCTATTTAGCCTATCAAGAAACCTTGGTTGGCCACCTTGGAGAGCCATCAGCAAAGGAGCAAGCAAGAGTCGAAGGAGTTCTCACCATTCAGAGTTTTGGGTGACAGCTGTATGAATAAGGTCTAATCTTTCTTTTCTTAAATTTAATTTGAATGTTTGCTATGAGTTCTTTGTTCTTGTTTTCAACAATGATAGCTTAATGTTATTTAAGCTAGGATGATTATTTTAATTAAATAATATTTATTTGATTCATGCTTAAAATGTTTTGTGCCTCAATCGATCATGTTTTCAATTAAAATCAAGTCTATATTTTGTTCATATGTGATTGAAATGCACTTGAATTAGCTGAGCAATCCTAACTAGGCGACGACTAATGGACGCGTAATTGAAATGTACATGCTCAATTTAGATCATTAAATCCATTATATTGTAAGTTGAATAACATCCCTAGTACGGCTCTGTTATCTGCATAGTTTTTAGATTTGTGTGATTAAATTGTTTCATACCTTAATCTGTCCCTGTTACTTCACATGAATACTAAAAAATCCTTAAATGGTTTTCAAACTCATGAAAGGTCGAGTTGCCATGGAATGTTTTTCTGAATATTATTAAGCATGTTGAAAATAAATTAAGTTTAATTAAAGTAATTATCCTAGTTTATTTATGTTAGAATTGTTGCATATCATGTTAAATTTGCTAAAATCTATTTCATTCATATAGTTGCATACTTAGGATAATTTGCATCAGGGATCATTGCATCTAATTATTTTAATTCTTTTTAATCATCACTATCAATCAAATTGAGTTTTTATTCACCGAATTGTTAATATAATTTTATAAATAGTTGAATTTGCACTAATACAATCCCTGTGGAGACAATAACTCTTTATACTTACTTATTACTTGAGTGACTGTGTACACTTGCACAAACCGACCGTCACAAATTTTTGGCGCCGTTGCCGGGGATTGTTAATTGTCGCCAGAGTTTTTTTTTGTGAAATTAATTATTTTTAATTTGGTTTATTTTTAACATTACTAACTTATTCTTTTTAATTTTGTGATTTTCTTTTAGGAGTTTATGAGCATAGATTGGATTATCGATTTACTCCCCGTAGACCCTGAAATCAAGCGGACCTTTAGACAAAGAAGACTTGAATGAACAGCCCAATGACAAAATGAGATGGACCTTGGAAATCAAAATCAAGACCAAGGTAATGAGGTCGATCATCCACGAAATCCCATCCTCATCGCCGATGATAGGGACTGATGCATCAGACAATATGCTGTGCCACTCTTCAATGAGTTAAATCCAGTAATTAGAATGCCAGATATTGAGGCAACCCAATTCGAATTGAAACCGATGATGTTTCAAATGCTACAAACGGTGGGCCAGTTCAGTGGTATACCCACGGAAGATCCACATCTCCACCTTCGATTGTTTATGGAGGTGAGTGATTCATTCAAGATAGCCGGTGTGACTGATGACGCACTGAGGCTGAAGTTGTTCCCGTACTCATTGCGAGATCGAGCATAAGCATGGCTCAATTCGTTGCCACCAAGTTCCATATCTACATGGCAAGAATTAGTAGAGAGATTTTTGGTTAAGTATTTCCCGCCTAGCAAGAACGCTAAGCTAAGGAACGAGATCACAACTTTCCAACAAGTAGATGACGAGTCTTTGTATAAGGCATGGGAGCGATTCAAAGAGTTACTTTGCAAGTGCCCTCATCATGGGATTCCGCATTGTATCCAGTTGGAGACATTCTATAATAGTCTCAATGCGAATACGAGATTGATGGTAGATGCTTCTGCTAATGGTGTAATTTTGTCTAAGTCTTATAATGAGGCTTATGAGATCATCAAGAGGATTGCAAGCAACAACTATCTATGGCCAACAAATCGTACAGCTTTAGAAAGATGTGTAGCGGGAGTTTATGAAGTTGATGCTCTCACTTCATTTTCAGCTCAGGTATCGTCTATCTCCTCGATGTTGAAACAGTTTACCGCTAACAACTCTAATAATTTTGCAGCTTAGCCACCAAGTCCGTTTGAACTAGTTTATTGTGTATATTATGGGGAGGGTCATTCTTTTGAGAATTGTCCATCAAATCCTGAGTCAATATACTATGTGGGGAACCAGCAGCAAAATAGGAGTGGACAAGGACCCCAGTCCAACTTCTATAATCCTTTATGGCGTAACCATCCTAACTTTTCTTGGTGCAACCAAGGAAATGGACCGAACAATTTTATGCAGCAGAAACCCAACCAATCCCAAGGGTATTTTTAGCAAGCTCTAAGGCCAACCCAAGCTAAGTCATCAAATAGTTTGGAGAACTAATTAAAGGCATACATGGCGAAGAATGACACTTTGATCCAGAGCCAAGTAGCAACACTGAAGAATTTGGAAAACCAAATGGGTCAGTTAGCTACAGAGCTTCACGATAGACTGCAAGGAACTTTGCCGAGTGATACTGAGAATCCAAAAAACTCAGGTAAAGAGCATATCAAGGTAGTGGCATTACGAAGTGGTAAAGTTCTAGAGCCCCAAGTGATTGATGTTGAAGATGATCCTACGAGGAAAGAGGAAAGACAACCAGTCACTGAAATTCCTACACTAAAACAGTCAGAATCTGCCAGGTCTGACAAGGTAAATCCGAACTTATTAAATTCAAATACTTTAACATCTTCTTTGGATACAGATTTATCTACTCAAAAGAGTTGTCTGATCTAACTTAAAGTTCCATCACCTCCATATCTGCAAAGATTGTAACAACATAAGCAGAAACAGGAGGTGCAGTTCAAGAAGTTTCTCGATGTTCTGAAACAGCTACATATCAACATCCCGTTGGTAGAGGCTTTAGAATAAATGCCAAACTACGTGAAGTTTATGAAGGATATACTATCCAAAAAGAAACGACTGAGTGGGTATGAGACTGTTGCTTTAACAAAGGAGTGTAGTGCGTTCCTGCAGAACAAGTTGCCACCGAAGTTGAAGGACCCAGGAAGCTTTACGATACCCTGCAACATCGATGAATCTTATAGTGGTAAAGCTTTGTGTGACTTAGGAGCAAGTATCAGCTTGATGCCTAAGTCCATTTTCAAGATGTTAGGAGTAGGTGATGTACGACCTACAACTGTGACGCTTCAGCTAGCGAATTCATCTATAGCCTACCCCGAAGGAAAGATCAAGGATGTTTTGGTAAGAGTTGATAAATTTACTTTTCCTGCTGATTTCATTATCTTAGATTTTGAAGCAGATAAGGAAGTGCCGATCATCCTTGGAAGCCCATTCCTAGCCACGGGAAGAACGTTAATTGATGTATAGAAAGGCGAACTCACTATGCGAGTTCAAGGCGATCAGGTAACTTTTAACATTCTGAAAGTGATGAAATTTCCTGATCCAGCAGAAGAGTGTTTAGTTATGAAAGAAATAGAGACCTTGGTGTTTATGGAAAGAAATTGTGAAGAAGATTCATTGGAGAAAGCCTTAGAGTTTGACCCTTTGGAGGATGAAGAAAGTGAAGAGAACATGGCTTTGATGGAAGCCAATTCGAGGAAGCTTAGTCAGACCATATGGTTTGAACTGTTGGAGTCAGAAATCAGAGAATTTATTCAACCCAAGTTGTCAATCGATGAACCACCTAAACTGGAGCTAAAGGTATTCCCTTCCCATTTGAAATACGTTTATTTAGGTGACTATTCTACTTTGCCTGTGATTATTTCAACAGACTTAACAAAAGATCAAGAGAAGCGACTAATTACTGTTCTAAAGAAATTCAAAAAAGCAATTGGTTGGACCATAGCTGACATTCGAGGTATAAGCCCTTCTTTCTGCATGCATAAAATCATTTTAGAGGAGGGTGAAAGAGCTCGAATTGATGGGCAAATGAGATTTAATCTGATTATGAAGGAAGTGGTGAGAAAGAAGGTAATCAAATGGTTAGATGCAGGAATCATCTATCCTATTTCAGATAGTTCGTGGGTAAGTCTGGTGCAGTGTGTGCTGAAGAAAAGGGGGATCACGATTGTTGAAAACGAGCATAATGAGTTGATTCCAACGAGAACTGTTACTGGGTGGAGGATCTTTATTGATTACAGAAAACTGAATAAAACTACTCGGAAGGACCATTTTTCATTGCCTTTTATGGATCAGATGTTAGATTGACTGGCAGGTAATGAATTTTACTATTTCTTAGATAGATATTCGGGATACAATCAAATAGTTGTAGCTCCAGAGGACCAACATAAGACAATGTTTACTTGTTCGTACGGTACGTTTGCTTTTAGGCGAATGCTTTTTGGTTTGTGTAATGCACATGCAACATTCCAATGATGCATGATGGCAATAATCATTGATATGGTTGAAAATTTTGTTGAAGTTTTCATGGATGACTTTTCTATTTTTGGTAACACTTATGATATTTGCTTGAGTAATTTAGCTAAGGTACTAAAGAGGTGCGAAGAGACAAATCTTGTAATGCCCCGAATTTTAGGCCTAGAAGTATTGGGCCTTAAGTTTGGGATTGGTTAGGAGGCGGCTTAAATAATTTAGATGCGTGTGAAAATTTTAAAATTTCACGTTTAGTTTAATATTTAAGTGAATTGGGAAGGATTGGTAGTATGGGAAAAGTCCTGGGCTCGATCCAAGGCTTTAGCAAAAATTTTAATTTTTGCCTTAGGGAAACCCTAGTCTCAAGTTTTAGGCCTCTTAAACAAATTAAAGGGAAATTAGGTCACAATTGGGCCTATGGCAATGTGGCAAGGTGGCGCCACTTAGGGAGTTATAGGTGGCGTTACTATTAGGGAAGGGGTCCAAGGTTCGAGGCTTAGAGTGGTAAATTTGGGGACTTTATTTTTGCACCATGGAAGAAAGGTAGTGGCGCTGGAGTGGACTCTGGAAAGGAGTGTTCAGGAGAGAAATTTGAGGTAAGGATAATGGAGAGAAAATAGGAGATTGAGGTGTGGATGTGTTGGAGCTAATTGGGACTATTAGAGAAGCTAGTTTCGACTTTTGGCTATTTAAAGGGGGTGCCAAATTCCTTTGAAGGGGTTCTTTTACTTTGCCGAATTCTTCCATTGCCAACTTCTCTTCTCCCTCTCATTTTTCTGTCAAATAACCCACCATCTTTTTGCCGAAATTTCTATTAGCATGGTAGTATTCTTTCTCCAAAAAACCAAATCCATTCTTAACCTCTTAAATGCCGAAATAGCCACATCAAATTGTCGATTTCTCTTTGTTCTCCTCCATCACAAATCGGTTGCTATTATCTTCTCTTAATCAAGTTTTAAAAGTCGGATCTCATTCAGTAGCTATCTAGGCCACAAGATCAAAGGTTAGATTCGATAAGTGATTCGTCAAACATCATTTAGTATGTTTTGGTAAAAGCCGGGGGGCTATCTAATCTTATTCTTGTCATTAACCCTGTATTAACAAGGGGTAGGGTTCAAAGATTTCAAGCGTGGTAAGGATCTCTAGCAAGTGATCTAGAGGATATTCGGGAATAATAGCTAAGGAGAGGCTATTAGAACTGGTGGCACACGGTAAGGTTACGGTAAGGCTTTGGGATTTAGTAAAGTTGTAGTTAACTATGGAATTGATTCGAGGTTGTTATTGATTGTAGGTTAAGGCTGAGGATAGTGTAGTGTGGATCATCAACCAGGTGTGTACATACACTACACACACGACAATCGGCAAAAGCTGAAATCTCGAAATGTTAAAATGTCGAAAAGCCGAAAGGATGGCACCGACAATCACACGAGTGTGCGAACACTCGTGTGGAGATACTGATATGAGTACCGAGGCCTAGAGAGCAATCTCATGGTCTCGGGCCACTGTTTGGCCAACTGGGCCAGACAGTACTAAATGGGCCTGCTGAGCTTGTGGGCCCAAATTGGCAAAAGTTGTTATGTGGAATTGTATGGTGGATTGATATGGATGATTGTATGTTTTGAGTATGATCGGGCCTAATGGGCTACATAAGCATGATTGGGTTTAATGGACTTTATGAACATGATTGGGCTTAGTGGGCCTTTTAGGATTGTAGAAATGCATGCTATGGTTTTAATGGACTTTAGGCCTAGTTCTGATGAACTCTCAAATTGCATAAGACTTAAATAAATAATCAAACATGTCTGTGGACAAGTCGCTAGGCTAAGGTGTGGCAATGGATGTGTGCATGTCTAGGATTGGATCTAGGAAGAGCTTGGTACTTAAGCGGTCCGAGTGACCCACCTCCTCTTCTTTTGAATCCTACCTGGTACATAGTGTCCGTTCACTTTAGCCGCGATGACTTGTTGATGGGCCGAAATCCATAATTAAAATCTGTACCATTATGAATTACTAAAATGCCCCTATAGGGTAGAGTTACTAAAATGCCCCTGTAGGGTAGAATTACTAAAATACCCTCATAGGGTAGAATTACCGAGACACCCTTGTAGGGTAAAAATTACCAAGATACCCCTGGATAGTGAAATGACTAAAATTAACCCCTAAATGCTTAATGTGTGGAAAATTTGTATGTTGCATTCATGAAATGTATGTTGCAATCATGAAATGTATGTTGCATTTGGGTGGGTTTAATTGTATGGAGGAAGATATGTGAGGATCGCATAGTCACTTGACGGCCGTGGATCCACCGGTGGCTTTAAGCCCAATATATGAACAGCAGCTTTGCTGCAATGTTTGAGTAGTGCCACTGTTGGTGCTACCTTTGGAGTCAGGGTGGGTTGATATTTATATCCCCACAGGAGTGTAGGGTTGGAAGGGAAATAGAGTGCAGGGTTGGAATTGGGATGGGTGCATTGCATTCATGTGAAATTGATGTGATTTAAGGTCAATGTGGGCTAAGGCCCAAGACCACCGATATTGTTAGGGCTTAGGCCCAATGTGATATTTGTATATTGAATTGATTTGATTGCCAAGGGTCGTACACACTGAGTTTCGAAACTCACACCCTTTAATTTAATGTTTCAGGTGACCCTCAGTAGAGGGCTCGACGTGGGAGAGGTCTCAGAGATGGCCACACTGCAAGCTACTTAGAAGTTTTAAATAGTTTTCGAATTACTTTATTTTAATTACTTGTTTTTCAATGGGCTATAATAAGGCCTTGTATCTTTGATTTGACTTTTCATCTGGGTTTACTATTGTTACAACTGTTGGACCATCAAACTTAAATAAATTTTTAAAAGTTAATCGTGGTTTTCTAAGTAACCTTAATATGTGAATGTTTTCTTAAAACATGGGCTTTCATCATAACTTAACAAGTTACAAGGATTTTGATTTTCTAAGTCACAAGTTTAAGTTTTTAACCACGCAACTTTTCCACTGAACATAATTTTAACTAAACAAAGTCGTTTTGGAAATTATCCCTTGAATGTGACATCGCTGGATTTAGCCATAACGTCTGGGCCAGGTCTGGGGTATTACAAATCTTGTCTTTACCTGGGAGAAGTGTTATTTTATGGTTAAGGAAGGGATTGTCTTGGGACATAAAATCTCAAAGAAAAGAATTGAAGTTGATAGAGCAAAGGTGGATGTAACTGAAAGATTACCGACTCCAATCAATGTGAAAGGAGTCAGAAGTTTCTTAGGCCATGCCGGGTTTTACTGAAGGTTTATCAAGGATTTTTCGAAAATTTTTAAACCACTATGTTTATTGTTAGAGAAAGATACAGTGTTTGATTTCAACAAAGCGTGTTTAGAAGCTTTTGAAGATCTAAAGAAATGATTAGTCTAAGCCCTAATAATTGTTACACATGATTGGAGCTCACCTTTTGAGCTGATGTGCGATGCGAGTGACTATGCTCTTGGAGCTGTGATGGGTCAGAGAAGAAACAAAATTTTCCACCCTATCTACTATGCAAGCAGAACTTTGACGGGAGCCCAACTCAACTATACGGTAACCAAAAAAGAACTCTTCGCTTAGTCTTTGCTTTTGACAAATTCTGCTCATATCTTATAGGTACCAAAGTTACGGTATTTACTGACCATGAGGCCATTAAGTACTTACTCACCAAGAAAGATGTGAAACCAAGGCTAATTCGTTGGATACTTTTGCTCCAAGAATTTGACCTTGAGATCCAAGACAGAAAAGGAGTCGAGAATTAAGTAGCTGATCATCTGTCAAGGTTAGAGCAAGATGAGGCAACTCAATCACATGTGCCAATCAACGAGAACTTCCCAGAAGAACAGCTATTTGAGGTAGGTCAAATTCATAAAACTCCTTGGTTTGCTGATTTTGCCAATTATCTTGCATGTGGAATAATTCTTCGAGAAATGACATACCAACAAAGGAAGAAATTCCTTCATGATAGTCGGTATTATTTTTGGGAGGATCCGTTTTTGTTCAAACTATGTGCAGATAACATAATCCAAAAGTGTGTAGCTGAAAGTGAGATTGCTGAGATCTTATATCGTTGCCATTCATCTCCAAGTGGGGGACACTTTGGTGGCTCACGTACCGCAGCCAAGATTTTGCAAGCAGGTTTCTTTTGGCCTACATTATTTAAAGATGATTACACTTATGTGAAGAACTGCGATAATTGCCAAAGGACCGAAAATATATCAAGGAGGAATGAGATGCCATTAACAAATATTTTGGAGATTGAATTATTCGACGTATGGGGCATTGACTTCCTAGGCCCGTTTCCCTTTTCGTATGGAAACAAGTACATTTTGGTTACAGTGGATTATGTATCCAAATGGGTTGAAGCTAAAGCATACCCTACAAATGATGTTAAAATAGTCATGCGATTCCTGCATAAGCATGTGTTTACACGATTTTGGACACCAAGAGCTATTATTAGTGATGAAGGTTCTCACTTCATAAACAAGTGGCTTAAGTGGTTGCTTGACAAGTATGATGTTAAGCACAAGATTGCTACTGCTTATCACCCCCAATCCAATGGGCAAGTTGAAAGAGTGAACCATAAAATCAAAGGCATCCTTGAAAAGGTAGTACACCTTAGTAGAAAAGATTGGTCTTAAAGGCTCGATGATGCATTGTGGGGCTATCGTATAGCATTCAAGACACCTCTAGGGATGACTCCCTATCGGTTAGTCTTTGGGAAGGCATGTCATTTGCCGTCAGAGTTGGAAAACAGAGCTCACTAGGCTTTGAAGAAGTTAAATTTTGATCTCGAGCAAGCTGGTGAGAGAAGGATGTTACAATTGGATGAATTGGAAGAGTTGAGGTTGTTCTCCTATGAGAATGACAAAAAGTGTAAAGAAAGATAAAAAAGATGGCATGATAGTCACATATAGCCTCTCAAGTTTAAGGAAGGTCAGAAGGTGTTGCTGTTTAATTAAAGGCTGAAGTTATTTCTTGAGAAGCTGAAATCCCGATGGAGAGGACCCTACACCATCTATCTAGTTTATCCTTATGAAGCTATTGAATTATATGACAATCACGGAGGCACGTTTAAAGTTAATGGTCAACGTCTCAAACATTATTGGGATGGTGAAGTTGAGCGAGTTGAATCCTCGTTCAAATTAACAAACCCTTGATTTTTCACAAATTTGTTTTGTAAATAAATAAATAATTAAAATTTATTTTCTTAATTTAGTACATTTAATTAATTCTGTCTAAGGAGATTGGAATTTAAGCAGGACCGCTGTGACCCCTCCAACCTTTCCTGGGAATTAATTTAATGTAATTTGTTAAGAAGAAATTTTAATTAAATTTTAAAATTTTAATTTTTAATTTTATTTTGTTTTAATTTTAATTTTTTTATGTTAATAAAAGAGGCCAAAAATTGGCCTAAGTACTAATCGGTTTTTCTTTTAAGTGAGTCTGTACATACAGTCCAAATTTGAGGCCCAAGTTAGCAAAAAGAAGGGAAAAATCTATGCCCTTGCCGCCACTTCCATTCCTTGCTGCCCAAGTAACCCTAGTGTGGCTAAAATTGTGCTATATGTTGCCCTAATTTTTCCTATATAAACCCCTCTTCATTCTACTTCTTTTCACATCCATCAAGCAAGTTATTTAGCCTAAAAATCCCAAAATTCTCTTTCTGTGCCACTAGCCTCAGTTCTTGAAAGAAATCCCGAGTTTTTCTTTTCCTCTAGTCGAAATACCCTAGTGCCTCCGTAAGAGGTTTGCCGAAGCATTGCCGCCGCAAGTCACCCCCATCGCCGCCGCAAATCCACGTCGCTGCCACACATCGCCGTTGCTACCACAATTCCGTCGCTATCGCAAGGGTTTGCCATAGCAAATCCCACCACCTTGCCGATTTTTTCCCTATTTTGCCGAAACTTTGCCAAATTTTTGGGAAAAAGGACCATGTCTCGCAAAAGAACTAGATCGTGAAAGACTACTTCAAAAAATCCAATTGTGATCGACGAAGAGGTGAAAGAGAGGTTTGATTCAATTTTCAAGCATCAACCCACGATGCCAGAAAAAGGTTTCAACTTAAAGAACAATGATGTGAAGGTTGTTCCTGTGCCGATTAGAAAAGTCATCAATGCCCTCAAGTGGGAACAATTCTGTGATGCTCGATCACTTCCTGATGATGAATTAGTTCGAGAATTTTATGCAAGTTTGACTACACAAGATGCTACTGAGGTTATCGTTCGAAGAAAAAAGGTACCTCTTACTTCTAAATCCATCAATGATTTGTTCAATTTACCTGATGTTGAAGAAGATGAGTACTATCCTATGATGAACAACATCAATTGGGATTTACTTCAACAAGTACTTAATGTTGTGACAAATCCGAGATCCCAATGGATTATAAGAAAGTATGGGAGCCATTCTTGTCGAAGGGAATACCTAAAGCCAATAGCAAAGGTATGGTTTTACTTTGTTCGCTATAGTTTTATGCCTATCTCACATAGTTCCACTATCTCGATGGAACGGATGCTGTTGTTATATGCTATCTTGACAGAAAAGTCCATTAATGTTGGGAAAATTATTCTCAAAGAAATTTATGATTGTGCTAAAAAGAAGAAAGGAAGTGCTTATTTCCCAGCATTAATCACTTCATTTTGCTTATAGGCCCGTTTTAAAACACAAGCAAATCTGAAGGGGCAATATGTTCAAGGGTGCATTACAATTCATGACCTTGAGAGACTAGTAGGAAGGGTGCAGGAGATGAACCAAGGTGAGCAAGCAGAGCCATCTGAGCTAGAAACCAAAGAGTTGACAAATGTAGCTAAAACTGAATCTAACTCAGTTGCAAAATCTGAAGAAGAAGAATTTGAAACAGAACTAGTAGGTCTTAATCCAGCTGAAGGAACTACAAACCCTGAACCTAGGGTTGAACCAGAAGAAGAACCAGATAAGCTCAGTGTTGAATCGAATTTGTAACTCCAATACCAACCCATGCAAGTACTTCAAAGAAATCGGAGTTGTCAATTATGATGGATATGTGCAAGTTCATGCACAAACAATAGCAAACTTACTGGAAATATGCAAAAATTAGAGATGATTCAATTCGAAACACCTTTAAGAATATCTCTAATACTTTTGTGCCTGAGTTCCCAGATGATATCTTTGAGACATGGACGGAAGAAAGTGACGATGCAAGTGAGGATGGAGCTTAGAAAGACAAAGGGAATGAGTCAGAAAATAAAAAGGGGGGATTCTTGTCTTTTATTTTATTCTAGGAACTTATTTCTTTGGTATTTAGGATTTAATTCTTGCAAAATAAAACTTAGCAAGCATGAATAAATACTTCTTTAGAAAGAAAAAGACTAAGTAATGTGGTAATGGGAATGAACATGTCTAGGATTGGGTTATGAGGAAAGACTTGGTATTTAAGCAGTCTTAATGACTCACCTCTCTTTCTTTTTCAACCCTACCTGATGTTCAGTTTTCATTCATTATTTTGTTCTTGCAATGAGGACATTGCTTCTTTTTAAAGGGGGTAAGGCAAATAGGTTGCACGAGTTTTTTCAATCAATTTTTTTCATAAGTATGCTTTAATAAATGAATGTTTCAAGAATTTTTTTTAATAAGATAGCTCGTATGCAAGCATGAATGATGATTTTATCTAAGTGATTGTATGCTATCGTGAAGAATGGAATAATTGTATGAACTTAGCCGTAGGTAATGTTTGCCATGAAAACTTAGTTTCTTCTGAGATTAGACATACATGAGGGTTTATATCTTTAGAATTGACTTAGTGACTTTTTTGATATAAAAATCTAAAATGATATAGGCACCATTTCTTTGGAACGTTTAAGCCTTTCAAAGCCAACCTTGCGATATTTGACCCTTGAAACCAAAATTTTAAGCTTAATGGCCTGTTTATTGCAATGAACCTATGTTATAAGCAATATTCCCATCTTTTGAAAGTTATCCCAATTTTGTACACCCATCTTAACCTAAGTGGTCTTGGTAATCAATATTTACAGAAATTTTCAGAAGATGTATGCACTCATGTTTAAAAAAAAAAAAGAGACTGAAGAAAAGTTGGCTCAGTCTCGAAAAAGAAAAATATATGAGCATAGGTTCAAAATAAGTTTGAGGGTGTTCCAAAGGTTCACTTGAAGAAGAATGTTCAATTTCAAGTCCAAGACAAAGTTAAAGGTTAAGATTTTGAAATTGAAATTTCCCATCTCTTAAAATCCCTACCTTTGACCAAGCCCTATTACAACCTTATGAAAGACCTATTGATTTGATGATTATGTCACCTACATTAGTGGAGAGGAAGTACTAAGTTCAACATATGAAGAGCATAAATAAGCCTTGTGATTGTTTTGCTTGATTGATGAGAAATTATGTTGAATGAAGAATATTATTTTCGGCAATGGCATGCATGCATATCATGATTCATGTTGGCATATCTTGAAACTTAGTATGAAATTCTTAAATGTGTGCATATGAGGTAATTATTAAGAAAGAAGATCTATGAGCATGAATTTATTGATGCATGATTATGGGATGAATGTTGATGTTACTCACATTCTTAGCTAAATTTGCCTTAGCAAAACCTGGTGTTGTGCATAAACATTACTCGGGACGAGCAATAATTCAAGTTTGGGGGTGTGTAAACAGAAAAATATATAGGATTTTTCCTATATAATTCATCACCTTTTTACTTAATTTTATTGCTAAAACTTAGTAATTGTTTATTAAATTAATGAAATATGTGGAAATATGAAATTAGGACATGTAAATTATTAAAATGTATTTTTATGTTTTATTATATAGTTTTAATGCATAAAATGGCTTATTTTATATTAATTTGAGCAAATTATATTTTTAAGTTATAAAGTGGGCCATGCATGATTTAATTTAATAATAAAATATAAATTTATTTTTAATAAATTATTTTTATATGTTTCATTAATAAAAATTGGGTTTAATTAATTAGGTAAAATTAATTAATTAAAGTGGTTAATTTGCATTATTTGGTCCCCTGATTTTTCTGTTATTTTCAAACAGGTAGGAGAGCTTTAATTCACTTGCAAAGCCGCCCCAATTGGACTAAATCAACCCCTAATTTCAGCTGCACATGGAGATTAATAAATCAACATTTGGGTTAATTACATGAAGTCCCTGAAGATTTAAAGAAATCGGAGATTTACCTAAAGATTCGCTGGAGATTGAGTCTTGCTCCTGCGTGATGTGGCACATGAATCAAGCTAAAAAATCAGCCACTTTCCTACATGTATGGCCGGCCACTCTTGGAAGGATTTAAAGTGGATGAACACATCTATTTTTAGTAAACTCACACCCCAACCTCACCTATAAATAAGACCCTTCACCTCACTTCTCAAATCATCCCTTATTCATCCATTCTCTTCTCTTCTCTCATTTTCTCTCAATTCTCTCTTCTCCCCACGCCATCCACCATCATTCCTTAAGAGGTTTTAGCTATTTAGCCTATCAAGAAACCTTGGTTGGCCACCTTGGAGAGCCATCAGCAAAGGAGCAAGCAAGAATCGAAGGAGTTCTCACCATTCAGAGTCTTGGGTGACAGCCGTCTGAATAGGGTTTAATCTTTCTTTTCTTAAATTTAATTTCAATGTTTGTTATGAGTTCTTTGTTCTTGTTTTCAACAATGAAAGCTTAATTTTATTTAAGCTAGGATGATTATTTTAATTAAATAATATTTATTTGATTCATGCTTAAAATGTTTTGTGCCTCAATCGATCATGTTTTCAATTAAAATCAAGTCTGTATTTCGTTAATACGCGATTGAAATGCACCTGAATTAGCTGAGCGATCCTAACCAGACGACGGCTAATAGACGCGTATTTGAAATGTGCATGCTCAATTTAGATCATTAAACCGATTAAATTGTAGGTTGCATAACATCCCTAGTACGGCTCTGTTATCTGTATAGTTTTTAGATTTGTGTGATTAAATTGTTTCATACCTTAATCCGTCCCTGTTACTTCACATGAATACTAAGAAATCCTTAAATGGTTTTCAAACTCATGAAAGGTCGAGTTGCCATGGAATGTTTTTTCGAATATTATTAAGCATGTTAAAAATAAATTAAGTTTAATTAAAGTAATTATCCTAGTTTATTTATGTTAGAATTGTTGCATATCGTGTTAAATTTGCTAAAATCTATTTCATTCATATAGTTGCATACTTAGGATAATTTGCATCAGGGATCATTGCATCTAGTTATTTTAATTCTTTTTAATCATCACTACCAATCAAATTGAGTTTTTATTCACCGAATTGTTAATATAATTTTATAAATAATTGAATTCGTACTAATACGATCTCTGTGGAGACGATAACTCTTTATACTTACTTATTACTTGAACGACGTGTACACTTGCACAAACCGACCGTTACAAGCATACAATATGACTTTCTTGGAGTATGACAATATCACGTACATATCATCACAAATATTTAATCCAACATAGTTGAATGAACGTATCAATTTAGGTTTTGAGCATAATCAACAATAACATTGCATTAGTATCACACTAACTTACCTCGGACGCAAAAGTGGCTAATTTTTCAGCCTTAGTCCATAACCTCTTTCTTCCTGATCTAAGCCCGAATCTCATTTTCCATGATTTATAATATCACATTTAGCTCACTTATTAGTCACATTATTCAATGTGACCCAAAAATCACATTATGGAAAAATTACATTTTTGCCGTTAAACTTTCACATATTTACACTTTTGCCCCTAAGCTCGTAAAATTATTTTTATTCAATTTCCTTGTTTTTTGGACTTAGCCAAACCATTTTCATAACTATAGCAGTGCACATTTCTCATTAAATCACATACTTATGACAAATTTATAACTTTTACAATTTAGTCCTTTCGGACGTTTTCACCGAAAATCAGTTAGTAAAAATCGTTTCTCTAACCATAAACATGCATAACCCACCATAAATCATCAAAATGCACAAGTTTCTAACATGGTTCAAAACCTAGACCTCTATCATATCTCAAATAAATGGTAGAAATGGGTAGATTATGTTGCAAGGATTTCAAAAACATGGAAATCATTAAAAAGGGGCTTGAATACACTTACTAGTGAGCTTGGAAGCTTGAAAAAAACCCTAGCTATGGCTTCCATGCAACATTCGGCCAACCCATGAAGAAGATGGACACTTTTGGGCTTTTATTTTGTCTTTTAGTTCATTTAAATGCCAAATGACCAAAATGCCCTTCACTTAAAACTTTGATGTTTTACCCTTCCATGTCCATTTTTGTCCAAAATTTTAGAATTTGGTCAAATTTATATTTAAGGGCTTCTAATTAATATTTCAATTCAATTTCATGCTAAAAGCTTCTAGAACTCAACTTTTACAACTTATTCAATTTGGTCCTTAAAATCAAATTGGACACTTTTCACATAAAATTTCTTCATGAAATTTTCACAAAAGCATACCAACATATCATAGACCTTATAATAATCATAGAATAGTTATTTCTACTTCGAATTTGTGGTCTCTAAACTACTATTCCCACTAGGCCCTATTTTGGGATGTTACAACTCTCCCCCCTTTAGGGATTTTTGTCCCCGAAAATCTTACCAGAGGAAGTAGCTGTCAACCCTAATAAGACACTTTCACCATCTTTCCAGAATCACAAATCGATTTAACCTCGTATATCTCTTTCCAATAATCTTTAAACTTTAATACACAGTGTCTAAACACATAATCAAAATCTGAATTACTCTCTTTAGAGCACATTTACTCAATAATCCGTCAAATAAGAATTCTGCACATACTGAAGTGATCATATAGATCCTTGGCAAATAATGAACCACAATCCAGATAACACCCTTTTCAGAGATTATGACAATCCCGATTTTGAAACTTATGATAACTCAATTTAATCATCATTCTCGTTCCATCACTGATTATATTAGTTCTGAATACACTTAATTTTGGCTTACTTGCTAGCAATTAGACATCTGAACATAACCTCACAAATATTGTGTTACATATTCAATCACTAGAACATCTACTCACATAATTGTACATTTTATTATCCTTGGATGGACAAACGTGTTACTACTGAGCCTCGTACCAAAATTTCTGCATAAGTTTTGGATTCTTCAATATGCATATTCTTTCTTGACATATCTATAACAACAGGGATCATGTCCGACCTGGAATTCAACATAAAAAATAAACTCACTCTGAACTCATTTAAATTATCATTCACTATCACATTTCTGAGTTTCTCAGTTTGGCAAGGAAAACCTCGCTTTAGCATTTAATATAGCTAGAATCTAGACCATCATCAACCAAGATTAGTCAAGTACCTAGTACTCACAAAAATATATAAAAATTTCCATCTAGGCTTCTATACCTAGTACCAACTCTGGCCTTCCTTTGTGTCGGAGATAATACACTTTCCAAACTATACTCATCTCTGTATGCATTAGTAATTATTTCACCACTGAACTCTTTAGCTCACACTTATGAACTTATTTAACATGATTCTTGCAAAATTTCATCATAAGGCAACACCAGTAAGGGTGAGATCATAAAGCCTCTAACTTGACTCTCTTAAGTACACACATATGACTTAGCTTTCATCACTAACATGATATCATCAAAATCACATAGTTCATTCCAAGCAAATTAACACACTTATTTATTATACAAATGTTTTTTGTCATCAACAATTTCAAACAATGGGTTTACTTACTCGAGCTCAATATTAATATCTAATTAAACTTCCAATACTTAGCTTCAATTTTTTTACCATATTTGTCAAATTAGAGAACGCCTTATGGGTTTGAGTACGTCGTTCACTTGATGCCATAGTTCAACCACGGTCTTACACTAAGTCTCATATCGATGGCATGTCCCAGACATGGTCTTACACGTATCACAATACCATAGCCCAGCTATGGTCTTACATGTCATCACGATCCATAGCCCAGCTATGGTCTTACACGTACTCGCATGTACTACCATGGTTTAATCATGGTCTTATCCGTTAACTCCTCATTGAATGACTGTATTCATTTCCTGCGTTCTACTTAATTTGACCTTCTAATTAAATTTTCATACCATTATGATATTCATAGCTCAATAGTAGAGACATAAAACAAAACATCATATTATCTCTAGTTCAGCACTTAAACATAAGATTCTACCATATAAACATACTGTTTACACTTATTCAAGCAAATGTACATAAACACAAATTTCATCTATTTGAGTAAATTTGCTTATCATATTTACTTAATTAAATAGGTCGAGTACGTAACATCATGTGCATGCCGAGTAAACATAGATGGGCTTACTACTATATAAACTATCACTTTATTCTACCTTTCTACATTTCTCAACTCATGGTTATCACACCTCGTACATTAACGCATACATATCATGAACTTCTATTCATACCTTTCTAAGTTTCATCTCATCATAACTGTACTTTGCTTAAATACTTTAATACCACAATTAATATGGTCGGATGTAGCTCGGTTGGAGTGTTACTCTATCTAAACAAGATGGTTCTCATTCGCGTCAGGAGACGTCACACTATCACAGATTTGTGGCATGTATAGTTAGACTCTCACACATGCTAGGTTAGTCCGAGAACCAACTAAACCATAGCTCTGATACCACTAAATGTAACACCCCTTACAAATATCCGACGCTGAGACGGGGTTTAAGGTGTTACTGTACTTGAACATACTTAAAACTTCTTAAACTGGGCTATAAAATTTCTTTCAAATTTAAAACTATTCAATTTCTATATTAAAGTCCCTTATACGGGCCTACGAGGCCCAAAACTTACACTGGTAATGGTTTGGGACTAAACCGAGAACTTTTGAAACTTTTGAGACACTAATAAAATCTTTATATTTTAGGGGTCACATGCCCGTGTGGGTAGGCCATGTGGTGTCATACGCCTGTGTGGCTCAAGATACACCCGTGTCTTCCACCCGTGTAACTCTCTATTTATGACGTCATCAAACATTTAGGAGAATATTGCCAAGTCACACGCCCGTGTGCTAGGCCGTGTCCTCTAAACGGTGAGACATACGGCCGTGTCTCTGCCCGTGTGGTCAACCCTTAGGCTATTTTCCAAGCCCTTTTTGTGTTCTTAACTCGTTACACTCATACCCATTTCATAGACACATGTCATACCCTTAATTTTTCCTAACTTAACCATCAAACATATGTAATATATCTAACTCCATCAAAGCAGTTCCACATGTATGTATAAAATAGGCTTACATACCCATAACCATTATGAGCTACTTCTCATGGCCTTATACAATGAAGCAATATAAGCCAATATATTTGGCAAATTCACAAGACTACATATCACTAATAACTAAGCCCCTATACATGCCACTCACTTATACGCACTTAAAATTTATCCTTACTTCGAATCGACAATTTGATAGTGTGACACTGCGTCCTACGATCTCCAACCCCAAGCCAACTTGACAACACTAAGAGAAATGGAAAGGAGGGAGTAAGCTTTATAGCTTAGTAAGTTGGCATATAATAATAGGCAATCAATTAACATGATTTTTCCGTTCCTCATAATTTATTATTTTAGATAAAACAATCATGGTTTCACATGATTCAGCTTTTTACTCATGTTCATTTTAGGCTGTTTTCCTGAGTCACAATCACTAAATTAATTATATCGTAATCTATGGAACTCCAAATTAAGTTATGTAAATTTTTCTTGAAGCTAGAATCACATATCTTCTTTCCATAAAATTTTTAGAATTTTTTGTTTTGCCAATAAGTATAGTTTATTCTTTAAACTCTCCCCTATTTCACTGTTTAGCAGTTGTGACCCCTCTTCACTAAAGTTTTATTATCTTATCATACGTGATTCAGATGAGGTTCCCGTTTGCTTTTATAGAAAATAGACTCATAAAGGATTTTAACTATATAAATTACAACTCATAAGTATTTTTGTACAATTTTTAATAATTTTCCCAAATCAGAATGGGGGACTCCAAAATCATTCTGACCTTGTCTCATAAAACTTTAAATATCTCATAATATGAAGTTCCTTTGCTTACACCGTTTATTTTATGTGAAATTATACTCAATAGTATTTCATTTCATATCTCATTCAAACTTTAATTCAATTTACACCATTTTTGGTGATTTCGTAAATTCATGTAACTACTGCTGTCTAATACTATTTGACAGCTAATTTCACTCTTTCATGATTTCATTGTTTTAACTTCTTTTTAAACATACATATTTTCAATCAAATTTGTCACATTCTCATACATGATAGATATAGACCTATATTCACAAGGTCATCCTCATATGTATAACTTACTCATGCTCTTTCTTACCAACAATTCACATTATGCTGGGCTCATTTCTCGTAATTTCTAATGTGTACCTGTATCACTCATCACATAACTTTAGTTTTTCTCATCTTTAACATCAAGTTTAATTCTTTTCATGTTGAATTACTTAGAATACCGAAGGATACTAAGAAACGTCATTCACATTATAGGATGCCAATGCCATATCCCAGATATGGTCTTACATGGGATCATAAATCAGTGCCAATGCCATATCCTAGATATGGTCTTACATGGGGCCTCACATCGATGCCAACGCCATCTCCTAGACATGGTCTTACATGGGATCTCATCTCGATGTCGACGCCATGTCCCAGACATGGTCTTACACGGGATCACTTTTACATGCCAACGCCATGTCCCAGACATGGTCTTACAGGAGGTCTAAAATCTCGTCTTGGTGCCGACGCCGTGTCCCAGATATGGTCTTACACAGGACCACATGTCGATGCCAATGCCTTGTCCTAGACATGGTTTTACGTAAGATCTCAATTC
Organism: Gossypium stocksii; assembly: GCA_020496765.1. Classification (NCBI taxonomy): domain Eukaryota; kingdom Viridiplantae; phylum Streptophyta; class Magnoliopsida; order Malvales; family Malvaceae; genus Gossypium; species Gossypium stocksii. The sequence goes on along the minus strand of CM035632.1, from coordinate 17,289,159 downwards.
GGTGCCGATGCCATGTCCCAGACATGGTATTATACGGGACCTCCTTAGTCTCATGTCATGACAATGGTATCCTTCGTATTCTTAAAATTCAACCGAGATTGTCTTACTTGTAGAAGCTTAGTCAACATACATTTAATCACATATCTTATAATGGTAACTAAGCTCATGCTTTCACATAATGATATTAACCATGATAAGCACTTTTTAACACAAAACTTTAATTGATTACAATGTCATCAAGTATCGTAGACATATTCTAAATTATTTCATACGCTATCATCACATATATTTAATCCAACGTAGTCAAATTAACATATCAATTTAGGTTTTGAGCATAATCAACAATAACATTGCATTATTATCACACCAACTTACCTCGAACACGAAAGTGGCTAATTTTTCAAACTTAGTCCATAACGTCTTTCTTCCCGATCTAAGCTCGAACCTTGTTTTCCATGATCTATAATATCACATTTAGCTCACTTATTAGTCACATTATTCAATGTGACCCAAAAATCACATTATGGAAAAATTACGTTTTTGCTTTTAAACTTTCACATATTTACACTTTTGCCCCTAGGCTCGTAAAATGATTTTTATTGAATTTTCTTATATTTTGGACTTAGTCGAACCATTTTCATAACTATAGCAGTCCACATTTCTCATTAAATCACATATTTTTGACCATTTTTTAACTTTTACAATTTAGTCCTTTCGGACGTTTTCGCCGAAAATCACTTAGTATAAATTGTTTCTCTAACTATAAACATGCATAACCTACAATAAATCATCAAAATGCAAAAGTTTCTAACATGGGTCAAAACCTAGACCTTCATCATATCTCAAATAAATGGTAGAAATAGGTAGATTATGTTGTAAGGATTTCAATAACGTGGAAATCATGAAAAACGAGGCTTGAATACACTTACTATTGAGCTTGGAAGCTTGAACAAAACCCTAGCCATGGCTTCCATGCAACATTCGACCAACCCATGAAGAAGATGGACACTTTTTGGCTTTTATTTTGTCTTTTAGTTCATTTAAATGCCAAATGACCAAAATGCCCTTCACTTGAAACTTTGGTGTTTTACCCTTCCATGTCTATTTTTTTCCAAAATTTTAGAATTTGGTCAAATTCCTACTTAAGGACCTCTAGTTAATATTTCAATTCAATTTCATGCTAAAATCTTCTAGAACTCAACTTTTACAACTTATTCAATTTGGTCCTTAAAATCAAATTGGACACTTTTCACATGAAATTTCTTCATGAAATTTTCACATGATAAACTATAATATATACATATTTTTTGTAACACCACAAACCCGGCCAGACGTTACGACCAAGTCTGGTGTGTCACATAACCTACCACTAACCATGTTACCTAGTTACTAAGATTAGGGCGAGCTTTGCAAAACTGATGTTAAAGTTTTAAGAGAAATTCCCGATTTATTGGTGAACGTCCTATCCACTACTAGTCATTAAGATACTTATAAAATTTAACTTTGTTACTCGTTTGTAACGTGTGATTGATTTTGAAAAACGTTTGAATAAATTTTAAGAAAACTCGCGTAGCCTTATTCAAATCATTTAAAATATAGTGTAAATAAATAATTGAAAACCCAAAATTAAAATAATTAAAGCAGCCTTATTACACCCTAAAACCAGAATAAAATAACTAAAATAAATACAAAAATGATTAACTTAATTAAACCAAAAATGCGGTCTATGTGGCCACTCTAAATCCCTCCCAGCTCCAAGTTCACCAGTCTAGGGCTCACCTGCATGGATGGAAGAGAAGGGGGTGAGTTTGGAAACTCAGTGTGTAAAGAAGCCCATCCAGAGCCCAAGTCAGCTCAAGCCCACTGGGCCTAAGCCCTATCCAGTCACAGTAATATCTGGGCCGAAGCCCTATTCAGTATTCAATTAATTGGGCCTTAGCCCTATTTAGTAAACAGTACATCTAGGCCTTAACCCTTTTCAGATGGCAGTACGGCCCATAGGCCCATTATAGTAACAGAATAGATATCATGCATGAATGCAAAGCCCATCACATGTGGGGAGACTACTCAACCCACCCAACCGCTACACTCCACCCGTACTAGCCCTACACACCTTGTGAGGAAACTACTCAACCTACCCAGCCGCTACACTCTAAAGGTAGCACCGGTTGCGGCACCACCCATTGTTGCAGTAGAGCTGCTCGTGGCTCAAAAGCCTTCGTTGTAGCACCAGTGGCGACACTACTTATCATTGCAGCAGAGCTGCTCGTGGCTCAGAATCCTTTGTTGGATCCATAGTCGTCAAGCGACCGTGCGACCCTCATATACACTTCCTCTAATCAAAACCTAGTCCCATGCAACAATTTAAACATGTTATGGCATACAGTGAACAGAAGCAATAAAGCATGCATTTTAGTCAAATTTAGCTCTAGGGGTATAACGGTCATTTTGCACCTAAGGGTAAAATAGTCATTTCTTACCCTTAAAGGGTATTTCAGTAATTATACTAGTTTTAGGGTTTTAAGCATATTTCAATTATCAACAATCCCAGTTTCATCACAGTAACTTATTTAGCCCATTTTAGCAGTTTAAAGTTATTAGGCCCTAAAACCTCTAATGGGCCTTACAGTGTTCTTTAGCTATTTTAGCCCGTCTAGCCCAAATTCCATATCCTGTAAGCCCACTGGGCCCAGATTCAGCCCATCGAGGCCCCAAATTACCGAGGTGCACAAAATCATGCCCTCATCCACCTTACCATTTGCGATTACAGATCTCACTATTTCCAACCGACTTACAAGCGCTCGCACGCTCACAAGCCCACGAAATGCCAGAATTTTGGCTTTTGCCGATTTAGACTATAGAAGGGTGTTCGATACACACCTGATTTGCGATTACTACAGCGAGATCTTCCACATGATCTTTCCTACAATCAGTCACTAACATATTTAGATTACGAATCCATGAAAACCAATGTAGAAATCACTTACCACATTCGGCCAATATCCCTAAGGCCTCAAACTACTTACCTTTGTCAATTTTAATCTACTAGATCTAGATGCTCCAATGGTGTTAGCCTTCAATACTCCTTGATTGTTAGTCTTTTGTCCACACAAAGATCTACTTGCAAAAAAATTCCCAAGTACCTCCTTTTTCCAGATCTGTTGTAGATCTAATCCTCAAAATACAAGTAGAAAACAGATCAATGATTCGACTTCTAGAACTTATTTTGAGGTACGCTTATTTCGGTTTAAGAAGAAAATAGAAGAAGAAGAAAGGGTTACTAAAATAGAAGAGGTTGTCGGCAGATGAGAGTTTAAGGTTCGACTTTTGCAAATCTAACAATGGAAAGAAGCAGAAGTTTGAAACAAGAGAAAATCGATCACAAAGGATTTGGTTTGGTCTTTTAGGGGAAATTAGTACCAAAAATTTGGAAGATAATCAAAAGGGGAAAGAATAGAAGTAGAAAATTAGGCTTGGCGAAGAAAAGGTGAACCAAAAAGAATGAAAGTTGATAAAAATATGATAAGGGAATTTAAACAAAAGAAAACAATTCACCAAAGCCAAAATTTGAAAGCTATTTCGGCATTTAATAGCTATAGCCGAATTGGTGCCACCAAGAGTCCTATTTCGGCACAAAAAAGTCATTTTAAAAATTAAATTCCTTGTTTTGCTCCTTAATTTCAGCCACCACCAATTTGGATTCCACCCAAATTCCTTCCCACCGTATAGCAGACTCTTATCCACTGCTTGCATCGCTTCAGCATGCTGCTAGGAGAGTTTCAATCCCGCACAACTCCTTTCCCCATGCGTGCAGCAAAAACAACCCTTCGCGCGTACAGCAGCTCAAACTTAGGACCTCCAGGCATCCACACATGCTACTGGCCACTGCGACGCAACTTCATCTTTGCTATAATACAGTTGCAATTAATTTTAAAGCTTATCTGCTTCCGTCACGGCTACTTAAAATAAATGCCAAAATTTAGCCTTCCCTTGGGATCGAACTCGCGTCCTCTTGGCATGCCTAGCACGCTGCCGCCACTGTGGCACAGGCGCTCTTGTGGCATATTCCGTTAACAACTTCTTTTAAGGCCTATTTAGTCGCACTCCTGATTACTAAAAACAAAACTACTTGCGCTAGCGACGCCTCGAACCCAGGCTCTCTTCTACGCTCCCAGCGCCTTTGCCACTAGGCCAGGCTTTCCTTTGTGTCCCCTTTTTAATCCAATTAATTATAAGGCCTCCTTGCATCAATCCTTGGGTGTTTTAAAAAAACCCACATTTACGCACGTTGGGAGTCGAACCTGGTTCCTCTTCCTGCTTCCTAGTATGTTTAGCCACTGGGCTAGGTACTTGCTTGTGCCTAAACCTAGCCCAACTTAAATATAAGCCCTATTGCCCAGATTCCTTAAGGTAGTATAAAAATAAAAATTTTGCTTAAGCCCTGGGTCGAGTCCAGGACTTTTCCCACACTATAAGTCCCGCTTAATTTATTTAATTACTAAACTAAACACCAATTTTAATTACAATAATATTATTTTTAATAATAATATTTAAAACATCTAAATTATTCAAGCCGTCTTCTATCCGAACACAAACTTAAGGCCCAATACTTCTAGGCCCAAATTTAGGGTGTTACATTTTTATCCCACATTTGGCACATTTATGGATGAATTATCATTGAATTTGTGAAATTTGATGCCCTTAATCCTTGAATTTCATGTTTTATACTTAGGTGAGCATGAGGAAGAGAAAAGAGCAAAGAACAGGCCAAAAATGGAGAAAATGGGCCAAAGTGAGAAATCAAACGGCCTGGAGGTCATCAGACGAGTAAACCACACGTCCGTGCCAAATTAGCAGACTTTAACATGGCCTGGGCCCGATTCACACGGGTGTGCCACACGAACGTGTCCCTGTCGTGACGAGTTTCAATTTCACGCGGAAAAAGCTACTTAGGGGCTAATAAGGGTATTCCAAATTCTATATAAACACCCTAGGAGGGGACTAAAGAGGACACATAGAGTACAAAGCGAGGAATTAGTCGAAGAAAGCCGATTGATCCATCTTAGAAGCTGGAATCTTCTTCAAAACTAAAGATTTCCCTGTAACTTCTTTCAGGGGTTTTAGGGTTTCTTTATGTTTTGTTATTTTTCTTATTTTGAGATATTTTTCTTCATAAACATGAACTAAATCCCTCAAATACCTGAGGGGGATGAAACCTAAGACGGATCTTGTTATTATTATCTGAACTATATGATAAATATTTGATTTGTTCTTAATTGTGTTTTTAATTCTTGAGTTAATATTTCAGGATATTGATTCAAGTCAAATGTGCTTATTTAGTTGAGCAAAAGTCCCTGTTTAAGAGTAGATCCGACGGAATTAAGTAGAGTTAATAGTAATCCTAGACATAGGACGAAGAAAATCTGCTGGATTAGAGTCAAATCTAATAGGGGGATCCATAGATCGAGTTAATGCAACACTAGGGGTTTTAATTAGAAATAGATTTCAATTAATCAACCTATGGTTAGTTGTTCTTAGTCTAGATGGAGATATTAACATAATTTAGGGATCTCTACGGATCAAGTCGAATGAATAAATCGTCTAGTTCAGAGTTAAATAACGATGGAAGTCTAGGTGGATTCTTCCTCGGGTATTGCTTTAATCGATTAGTTTTCCCAAATTATTTCCCCAATCTATTCTTTATCGTGTCTTTAGTTTAGTTAGATTTTAGATTAAAAACAACTCCCCTTTATTTTTAGGTTAGATAATAGGAAGAAAGTTATTACTAGTACTTTTAGTTCCTTTGGTTCGACATTCCGGTCTTGCCATTAAACTATACTACTGTTCGATAGGTGCTCTTGCCTTATTTGTGATAATAGTTAGTTTCTAGGTACGATCATAAAAATTTAAAACTTATCACGACCACACCAAGTTTTTGGCGCCGTTGCCGAGGAACTAAAATATTAGGAACACTCGATTTCTATTACCTTAGCTATTTTTACTTTTATTGCAATTTATTTTCTATTTTTATTTTTAGGTTTTATGTACTAAATTTTTATTTCTTTTTATTTTTCCCTGACAGGTGTCTCTAGTTTATGACTAGAAGAAACCAGCCAGGACCTGTGCTTTTTGATAGTGAGATAGAAGCTACAGCTAGCAGAAATCGTAGAGAAATAAGGTGAAGCTTACAGTACGTAGAGGAAGGGCAAGAGGACAAAACCGAGTCTACTGAAGAGATGGAGGCAAATCAAAATAATCAGCTACCTCCTGTGGTAGCCGCAGATCCTGTGAATCAAAATCCTGCTCCTCGTACTGTGTATGATTATGCTAAGCCTAATTTAGCTGGTATTGAATCTAATATTGTTAGGCTTGCTATCGCTGTAAATAATTTTGAACTGAAACCTAGCACTATTCAGATGATTCAATAGTTTGTTCAGTTTGATGGTTTGTAGGATGAGGATTCTAAAACACATTTAGCTAACTTTTTGGAATTCTTTGACACTTTTAAAATAAATGGCTTTTCTGATGATGCCATTCGCCTTTGGTTGTTTCCCTTTTCTTTGAGGAATAAAGCTAAATAGTGGTTGAACTCTCTACCACGAGGGTCTATTACTACTTGGGAACAAATGAACGAAAAATTTTTACTTAAATATTTTCCGCCTGTGAAAACAACAAAGTTGAGGAATGATATTTCTTCTTTTGTGCAGATGGATCTAGAGACACTTTATGATGCTTGGGAGAGATACAAGGATTTATTGAGAAGGTGCCCTCAGCATGGGTTACCTTTGTGGCTACAAGTTCAAACTTTCCATAATAGTTTGAACCGCTCAACAAGACAGACGATTGATGCAGCTACCGGTGGAACCATAAATAACAAAACACTTGAGGAGGCTTATGAGTTTATAGAGGAGATGTCACTAAATAATTATCAATGGCAAGTCATGAGAATAAAGCCACAAAAAGCTGCCGGTGTTTTTAATGTTGACGCGGTCACAATGCTGTCAAATTATGTAGAACTCTTAAATAAAAAGATTGATGGTTTAGTTGGTTCTACGCAGGTATATCTAGTGATGAGGTTTGATTCAAATATAGGAGGAATGTACAACACAGATTTTTCATCCTACGATACTAGCACAGAAAATGAACAAGCCAACTATATGGGTAATAATTTTAGATCTCAAAATAACCCTTATAGTAACACTTATAATGCAGGTTGGAGGAACCACCCCAATTTCTCATGGGGTGGTCAAGGAAATCAGAGACCACCACCCCCTCCAGGCTTCCAACAACCACCTTACCAGCAAGAGAAAAAGTTGAACCTTGAGGAGATGCTCACGAAGTTTATCTCAGTGTCAGAAACCCGTTTTTGAAATACCGAAACAACACTAAAAAATTAGCAAGCATTGATTCAAGGTCTCGAAACTCAGATAGGTCAACTTGCTAAGCTAATCTCTGAAAGGCCACAAGGCGGTTTGCTAAGTAACACAGAAACTAACCCAGGGGAGCAACTCTATGCCATCACTGTGCACAATGGAGAATGATTAGCTGAACGTAAATCTAAAGAGGGGCAAGAAGCTGTGGTAAGTAATGGTAAGATTGAGGTAAGTCATGGTACACAAAAATCGGTAAGTAAGGAGTATAAACCTCGTGTCCCATACCCGAATGTGACAAGGAATGTTCGTATAGACGAACAATTTGGTAAATTCTTTAAATTCTTAAAGAAATTACATATTAACTTACCATTTATTAAAGCTCTTTCGCAGATGCCAAACGCAGTTAAATTTTTAAAGGAACTTCTAGCAAACAAACGAAAATTGGATGGGTCATCGCATGTGGAGCTGAATGCAGTTTGCTCAGCCATTTTGCAAAACAAGCTACCCAACAAATTAAAAGATCCAGGGAGTTTTACGATTCCTTGTTTAATTGGTAGCTTAGATGTTAAAAATGCCTTGGCTGATTTAGGGGCTAGCATAAACGTAATGCCTTATAAAATGTTTAAACAACTAGGTCTTGGGAAACCCAAACAAACTAGGATGAGCATTCAGTTGGCTGATAAAACCATTAGATTTCCTAGGGGTATAATTGAAGATGTACTTGTTAAAATTGATAAATTTCATATTCCTAGTGGATTTTGTTGTTCTAGACATGGATGAGGATAGCGATGTGCCTTTAATTTTAGGACATCCCTTTTTAGCAACTGCTAGGACTATCATTGATGTGGGCACTGGTGAACTCACACTTCATGTAGGCAACGACACGGTTACTCTTCAAGCTCGCAATTCTATTAGGACTTTTAATGATAAAGATGATATTACAAGTTCTTTTAATAAGAATAATCTCACTGTCCAACCTTCTTTGTAGGATACTCTTCATGAAAGTACAATTGAGCCACGTTCGAGTTCATGCGACAATAAGGGAGCAATCCATGAAGAACGAATGTTACAGATCGAGGAACTAGATGAATGGCGATACTATAACAAGAAAAAATCTAGGATACACCACACAGAACTAAAGCAAAGCCATGATGAGCATAAGGCTGATCAATTTAAGGTAGGAGTGTTATTAGAAAAGGAAGACCCTCGATTTTTAAATTCAAAACTTCATACAGTTGACGCACCTCCCTTCACGGTAATGAAAATCTTCCTCTACGGTATAGTTAAGGTCATCCCAAATTCGGCACTTTTAAGGTAAATAGTACTCGACTCAAACCTTATTTTGATAAGATCGATAGCAGGAGAGAGGAGTTTCAACTACTTGAACCACCGTGACCATGTGAAAGGGAAGTAAGTTGAGCTTAGACTCTAAATAAGCGCCTCTTAGGAGGCAACCCGAGCACAAACATTGTTAATCTCTTTAATTTCAGTTTTTAACATCTAAATCAATAACTGAGTCCTTGAATCTAGTTTTTCAGAACCACACGGCTAGGCACACGGGCGTGCCTAAGGCCGTGGACACACCAGAGGTGGAGACACGGCCGTGTGAAAATAGGGAAAAATTTTTCCTAAGGCATGGCTTTCGACAAATCGCCACAGCTGTGCAATGTGGCTGTGCGCAAACCTGCTAAATCAACACAGGCGTGCAACACATCTGTGTCCTCAAGCTATGGTTAAAGTTGAGAAATTAGCACGGGCGTAAGAGGCACCTGTGCCTGAGGCCCTTGGTCAAGCCTGCTAAGTAAACACGGGCGTGTGACCTAAAACACGGGCGTGGGAGAAGTGAACAAAGTAGAACACAGCCGTGTGCACTAATACGGCCAGAAAACACGGGTGTGGGTCAAGTATCAAGTGCACCAAAATTTAAAGTCGCGAAACACATGGGCTAAAATAGGAGCACACGGGCGTGCGCCATGGTCGTGCGCCCCACTCCTATTTAAACCCCCCAAATTTCACTATTCATCATCCCCTTCTCCAAACACCAAACCCTAGTCGACCTTCCGCTGCCGTCGCCACCTCAGACCTGACCACCACTCCTTTTTCCCTCTCCTCTATCCCCTTACTCCTTTAGAGATTAGCTTAGCGAGCTGGCCTATTTAAGTCTCGAGTCCTTGGATGGATGCTTGCTGGTTCTTAAGTGCCGTCTCAGTGTTCTGGAAATGAGTTTTTGACACGGAGATAAATTTCGTGAGCATCTCCTCAAGGTTCGGCTTTTTCTCTTGTTGGTATGGTGGTTGCTGAAATCCTAGAGGAGGTGGTGGTCTTTGATTTCCTTTGTTACCTTGTCCTTCCCATGAGAAATTGGAGTGATTCCTCCAACCTGCATTGTAAGTGTTATTATAAGGGTTATTTTGAGATCTAGGATTACTACCCATGTAGTTGGCTTGCTCGTTTTCCATGCCATATCCATAGGTGGGGTACTCAGAATTGCTCATGTCACACTACATCACTGGGTGTACCTGTGTAGAACCAACTAAACCGTCAATCTTTTTATTTAAGAGTATTACCTGATTAGAAAGCATGGTGACCGCATCAACATTAAAAACCCCTACAGCTTTTTGTGGCTTTGTTCTCATGACTTGCCAATGATAGTTGTTCAGTGACATCTCCTCTATAAACTCGTAAGTTGCTTCTGATGTTTTGTTAGTGATTGTTCCACTGGCGGCTACATCGATCATTTGTCTCATTGAGGGGTTCAAACCATTGTGAAAAGTTTGAACTTGTAGCCATAGGGGTAACCCATGGTGAGGGCACCTTATCAATAAATCCTTGTATCTCTCCCAAGCATCCTAAAGTGTTTCTAAATCCATCTGCGCAAAAGAAGAGATATCTTTCCTTAATTTAGCCATTTTAGCCAGCGGAAAATATTTGAGTAAAAATTTTTCGGTCATTTGTTCCCATGTAGTGATAGACCCTCGTGGTAAAGAATTTAACCACTATTTAGCTTTATTCCTCAAGGAAAATGGGAACAGCCAAAGACGAATGGCATCATCAGAAACACAATTTATTTTAAATGTGTCGCATAATTCCAAAAAGTTGGCTAAATGAGCGTTAGGATCTTCATCCTACAAACCATCAAACTGAATAAACTGTTGTATCATCTGTATAGTGTTAGGTTTCAGTTCAAAATTATTTGCAGCAATTGTAGGCCTAAGAATACTAGATTCAGTACCAGCCAAATTAGGTTTAGCATAATCATACATAGTATGAGGAACAAGATTTTACTTGACAGGATTTGTGGCTACTACAGGAGGTAGCTAATTATCTTGATTTGCCTCTATCTCTTCAGTAGGTCCAGGTTCTTCTTCTTGTCCTTGTTCTACGTATCACAAGCTTCTTCTTATCTCTCTGCGAGTTCTATGAATTGTGGCTTCTAAGTCATCGTCAAAAAGCAAAGGTCCTGACTGGTTTCTTCTAGTCATAAACTAGAGATACCTGTCAGTGAAAAGAAGAAAAGAAAAATTGAGTAAATAAAACCTAATATAAAAAAACTAAAAATAATTAAAAATAATAATGGCTAATGTAATAGAAATAGAGTGTTCCTAATATTTCAGTTCCCTGGCAACGGCGCCTAAAACTTGATCTCGTGATTGTGATGAAGTAATAAATTGATCGTACCTAAAAACTAACTATTATCACGATAAAAGGCAAGCGCACCTATCGAATAGTAGTATAGCTAGTGGCAAGACTGGAATATCAAATCCAAGGAACTAAAAGTAACTAGTAACTATTATCTAGCTTGAAAATAAATAGGGGGTTTGTGTAAACTAATTAACTCTAAACTAAACTAAAGACACGACAAAGAGTAAATTGGGAAAATTACTTTGAGAAAACTAAATGATAAGGACAATACCTAAGGAAGAATCCACCTAGACTTCACTTGTTATCTAACTCTGAACTAGAAGATTTCTTCAATCAACTTGATCCGTAGAGATCCCTAAATTATGTTAATATCTCCGTCGAGAATAAGAACAACTAATCCTAGGTTGATTAATTGAAATCTCTTTCTAATTAAAACCCCTAGTCTTGCATTAACTCGATCTATGGATCCCCATATTAGATTTAACTCTAATTCGGTAGATTTTTATCATCCTATGTCTAGGATTGCGATCAACTCCACTTAATTGTGTTGGATCTACTCTTAAATAGGGACTTTTGCTCTTTTGCCTAAGCACATTCGACTTAAATTAATATCCCAGAAGTACCAATTCAAGAATCAAAAACATAATTAAGAACAAATTGAATATTTATGATATAGTTTGGATAACAATAACAAGATTCATCTTAGGTTTTATCCCCCTCAGGTATTTGGGGGTTTAGTTCATGTTTATAAAAAGAAACATCTCAGAATAAAGAAAATAACAAAACATAAGAAAACCCAAAACTCCTGAAAGGATTAAAGGGAGATCCTCTGTCTTGATGCAGATCTTGGCTTTTGAGATGGATCAATCGGCTTTCCTTCGAGTAATTCCCTGCCTTTAGCTCTCCATCTTGGCGGGAAGACTTTACACCCTTGTAGTTGCCTCCTAGGGTATTTATATAGAGTTTGGAATGTCTTTCTTAGCCCCTAAGTAGCCTTTTCCACGTGAAATTGAACTTCATCACAACAGGGACACACCTGTGTGCCACGCCCGTATGAGTCGATGTTGGGCCGTGCTCAAGCCTGTTAATATGGCATGGCCGCGTGACACACCCGTGTGAGTCGATGTTGGGCCGTGCTCAAGCCTGTTAATGTGGCACAGCCACATGACACGCCCGTGTGGTTAACTCCAGGCTGTGTTGTTTCCTTGCTTTGGCCTATTTTCTCTGTTTTTGGCCCATTTCTTGTTCTTTTCACTCTCCTATGCTCTCCTAAGTATAAAACATGAAATTAAAGGATTAGGAGCATAAATTCCAGAAATTCAATGACAATTTATCCATAAATGTGCTAAATGTACGATAGAAATATGTATAATTTATAGTTTATCAACCAACATTTTGAGGTCTTGCAAGCGTGCGAATGCTCGTGGGCCGAACTGAAACCATGAATCGTGGGTATTAGACTGTAAGGGCTGTTGTGCGTGTTTTTGTGCACTTGAGATGTTCTGGGCCTCGATGGGTCGAAAAGGGCCTAATGGGCCTATGGGCCCATATAGGTAAAATTATGCAGTAAGTATTTTCTGGTACATTAGATGCTAAATCTGTGATAAGGTGCATAAGCTTAGACTGAGCGGGCACACGAGCGTGTGGGCTCTCTCGGGCCCATCAAGGGTTTGGGCTCGAATTAACTATGTGACTATTTGGACTCCCTGAGTCGCTCGGAGCGATGTTAGACCTACTAAAAGGTCGTATTAGGTGTTGAAACATTGAGACTTAGCAAAATGACTAAAATACCCCTGAAGGATAAAATTACCATTTTACCCCCGGCTGCCAAAAGACTGTTTTACCTCTAGGGATAGGTTGACTTTATTGTGTATGTCTATAAAAATATCTGATAATCTGTATGCATATGATATGTAGTACTCTAGTCTGCACAGGGTTGGGTTTTGGATTTGGAGGATGTTCTGCATAGTAGCACTACCACGTATTCTGTTTAGAGGCTCCGCCTCGTAATTCTATTCTGGTGGCTCTTCCACGATCTCTGTTTTAGCAGCCCTGATGCGTCTGTGGTGTGTAGGGCTGGGTGGGTTGAGTTATTCCCCACATAGTGTGATGGGCTGGTACTGGTGGTGTGATGGGCTGGACTGAGATTGAGTTTTGCATCTATATTCTGTTTTGTATTTGTAATGGGCCCGAGGCCCACTCTATTTTTGAATACGGCCAAGGCCCAGATTGATCTGTATCTAAATAGGGTTTCGGCCCAGACTGAACTGCATGTCTGATCTCTGATATTGGTTGGGTTAAATTACACACTAAGTTTTCACAAACTCACCATATTATTTTCACCTATGCAGGTAACCCCCAACCATAAAGAAAGTAACCAAACATAAGAAAACCCAAAACTCCTGAAAGGATTGAAGGGAGATCCTTCTGTCTTGATGTGGCTCCTGGCTTTTGAGATGGATCAATCGGCTTCCCTTAGAGTAATTCCTTGCCTTTAGCTCTCCGTCTTGGTGGGAAGACTGTTCCCCATTGTGGTGGCCTCTTAGGGTCTTTATATAGAGTTTGGAGTGTCTTTCTTAGCCCTTAAGTAGCGTTTTCCGTGTGAAATTGAACTTTATCATGACAGGGACACGCCTGTGTGACACCCCCGTGTGAGTCGAGTCTAGGCCGTGCTCGAGCCTGTTAATGTGGCATGGCCGTGTGGGTTGCCTGTGTGCTAAACTTCAAGTCGTGTTGATTTCAAACATTGGCCCATTTTCTTCGTTTTCAGCCAATTTCTTGTTCTTTTCACTCCCCTAAGCTCACTTGAGTATAAAACATGAAATTAAAGGTTTAGGAGCATCAAATTCCACAAATCAAGGAATAATTCATCCAAAAATAGGCTAAGCGTGAGGTAAAAATATGTATAATTTACGATTTATCACATCACCATGATGACCCTAAGGTAAAAACAAATCAATTTAAGGTAGGGGATAAGGTATACTTAGAGGAGAAAGATCCTCGAATTTCAAATTCAAAAGTTCATACAGGTGACACCCCTCCCTTCACGATATTGAAAATTTTCCCCTATGGTACAGTCGAGATAACACATAAGACATTTGGCACTTTCAAGATAAATTATACTCGACTCAAACCTTATTTTGATAGTGAGACTGATAGCAAGAGACAGGAGTTCGAACTCCTCAAACCACCGTGACCATGCAAGCTTGGAGGTAAGTCAAGCTTAGACTCTAAAGTAAGCGCTTCTCAGGAGGCAACCCGAGCACTAAAAATTTTAATTTTCTTAAATTCATAACTAACTCCTTAAAACGTAGATTTTTCAGAACCACATAACCAGGCACACGGGCATGCCTAAGGTCGTGGACACACCACAGTTGTGGGAGAAGCGAACACCAAAAGATACAGCCGTGTTATATGGTCATGTGCCCCAACACGCCCATGCCAATAAGCCGTAGGTGAAACTAAGAAATCAACACAGATGTGTGACACGCCCGTGCCAACCACCCGTGGCCACACCAATGGTCCACGAAACACACGGGCCAACACAAGGGCACACGGGCGTGCGCCATAGCCATGGGCCCAACCCTTTATTACCTAATTTTAATTTTCATTTTTCTTTACTTTATATTTTTCCTTTTCCTTTTATTTTGCACCTCATTTCTTATCAAGTAATACCTAAATTACCCACACAATTGTGCTTATTCCCTTTAGTCACCCAAAATCGAGAACTTCAAGTAGTCTCCTCTCCAATTCAGCCTTCACTATTCTCAAGAAATTCATCCAAAATTCAGGGAGTTTCACTTCTCTCTCTTAAGATTTATACTTATATTGTCAGTTATTTTATCTTTGTACATTAAGGGCAATGTACATCTTAAGTGTGGGGGGAATTCACTTTCATTCTTTGCATTATCTTTGAACCCCTGAAAATTTTTACCACTAACTTTTTGCATTGTTCTCAAATCCCTGAATCTTGGCCTTAACAAATAGAATAAATTCTGATTGATTTATGATTTTTATTGATATGTTGAGAATTAAGACATAGGTACTTATGCTTTGATTATTCAAATTTTAAGACATTAGAGAATTAAGCATGGTAAGTTGAAATTTTTAAGAATTTAAATTTTTCTAGGTTGTTTTCCCCAATTTTAAGTGTTATCTTGAAATTCACAGGATTGACTTCAAAAGCCATAATTCTGGTGAGACTTTTGAGTCTTTTGAGCATACATCCTTTCTTGCTCACTTTTATTGTTGCTTTGAGTAAGTCAATATTGATATGTTATTCTAGAACTTGCTCCGATTATACATGTTGAGACCACATCATTGGTTTGATATACTGAAATGATAAAGGCACCTAGGTTTTAACCCACTTATTCCATAAAAGCTTACCTTCAAAATTAACCCTTAGTGAACCCCATCGAGCCTAACAAACCATTCATTGACTTACCTTCAATATTAACCTATAACCCATTTTTTGTTGAATCCCCTTTAATTATTTTGATCCCTATTTTTATCGAGATTTGAGTTGAATAATTATCTAGCTATGTTCTCCTTTTTAGCTTGTAAAGTTTATAAATATTCGATTTGTTATTGTTAAAAAAAACATATGTATATTTCAATTGTGATTCAATGTTTTGCATATTTCCATGTAATTTTTGAGCTCCTGTTCTTAAACGATGTCATCCAAAAGAAAAAAAGTTTCATTCTAGGAATGTGTTTCAGTGATAGGGATTTTTCTAGTTAGATGATTTTTCAGCTCAATCTCGATTCTAACCCTCTGTTTCAGCTTGTGACCACACCCCTAACCAAGGCCACATTACAACCCTTGAAAGACCTTGTGATCGATGTATCATGTCAACATATAGTGGTGGAGATTTGATTTTCCTGCAAGCTTATGGTAATAACTTTTCATGTTGACTAATGAGTGCTTAATTTCTAAACCCTAAACACTTCGAGTGGATAGAGTGAAACTTTAGTGAGGATGTCAACTCTTGTTGATTTTGAGTTCAAGGTAATTACCTAGAAGAAGGGAGGAAACCTATGTTTCTGTGATAAAATTCTCAATTTAGATTGTTTGGGACTTTAATTTTCTTTCGGTTGAATTTTCAATGTATGATTACTTGTGGATTAGTTTGAAACATTATTGATAAGGATTATAAGTTGAGAGGAATGATTTTTAATTATAAGTTAAGATTTTGCTTGAGGACAAGCAAAGGCTTAAGTGTGGGGTTATTTGATAAACTGTAAATTATACATATTTCTATCCCACATTTAGCACATTTTTGGATGAATTATCATTGAATTTTGTAAAATTTGATGCTCCTAATCCTTTAATTTCATGTTTTATACTTAGAAGAGCATAGGAGAGTGGATAGAACAAGAAGCGGGCTGAAAACAGAGAAAATGGGCCAAAAAAAGGAAACAACATGGTATGGAGTTGACCACACGGACGTGTCACACGGTCGTGCCACATTAACAGGCTTGAGCACGGCCCAACATTGACTCACACAGGAGTGGCACACGGGCGTGTCCCTATCGTGATGAAGTTCAATTTCACGTGGAAAAGGCTACTTAGGGGCTAAGAAAGACATTCCAAACTCTATATAAAGACCCTAGACAGTCTTCCCGCGAAGACAGAAAGCTAAAGGCAGGAAATTACTCGAAGGAAAGCTGATTGATCTATCTCAGAAGCCAGGATCTACATCAAGACAGAGGATCTCCCTCCAATCCTTTCAAGAGTTTTGGGTTTTCTTATGTTCTGTTATTTTCTTTATTCTGAGATGTTTCTTTTTATAAACATGAACTAAACCCCCAAATACCTGAGGGGGATGAAACCTAAGATGAATCTTGTTATTATTATCTGAACTATATGATAAATATTCGATTTGTTCTTAATTGTGTTTTTAATTCTTGAATTGATATTTCTGGGATATTAACTTAAGTCGAATGTGCTTAAGTAGAGGAGCAAAAGTCCTTGTTTAAAAGTAGATCCAACACAATTAAGCAGAGTTGATTGCAATCTTAGACATAGGACGACGAAAATCTGTCAGATTAAAGTCAAATCTAATATGGGGTTCTATAGATCGAGTTAATGCAAGACTAGGGGTTTTAATTAGAAAGATATTTCAATTAATCAACCTAGGATTAGTTGTTCTTATTCTCGACGGAGATATTAACATAATTTAAGGACCTCTACGGATCAAGTCGAATGAAGAAATCGTCTAGTTCAGAGTTAGATAACAAGTGAAGTCTAGGTGGATTCTTCCTTAGGTATTTTCTTTATCATTTAGTTTTCCCAAAGCAATTCCCCAATTTACTCTTTATCGCATCCTTAGTTTAGTTTAGAGTTAATTAGTTTACAGAAACCCCCTCTTTAGTTTTAGGCTAGATAATAGGAAGAAAGTCATTACTAGTACTTTTAGTTGCTTGGATTCGATATTCCGGTCTTGCCACTAACTATACTACTATTCGATAGGTGCGCTTTCCTTTTATCGTGATAATAGTTAGTTTCTAGGTAGATCAATTTTATTACTTCATCACAATCATGAGATCACCGGTGTTTTGGCATTTCAGCTTTTCAGCTTTTTACTGATCTACCCTATTGGAGAGTGTCATTACACACCTGTTTACGATTAACGTCGTATGATCCCACGAACGATTAACCTACAACAGTTTAACATCATTGTTAAACTATAATCCAATTAAAAACCCTCCTTAGCTAAACCTTCATGCATTCAGCCACTATAAAAATTCCCATCAACCACTTACCTTGCCGAAATCTAGCCACTAGATCAAGACTGCCTCGATGATATTAACCACCAACTATCCCCCACGAGATCAACCTTTATGAATGACCATAAAACTCAATCAGTTTACAAAAAGAGCCCTAAATCGGCTTCAAAAGAAGGGATCTAAGTCGATTATCAAAAATGAAGTTAGGGGGTTTCAACTTTTCATAAAATATTTAAGGGAAGAGAAGAAAGAATAGAGTCCTTACCCAAAAGTCTGCTTGACTGAATTGGTACCACAAGAAGTCGTTTCCACTACTCTATGCCCAGATTTATACTTGATCTAATCGAAACACAAGGGGAGAAGAGATCCAAAGTATTCGGCTAGCTAGGCAACAAAAGGGGTGAATAATTGATGAGGGACAATCGGCCAAGTATGTATTTTAGGGGGAGGAGAAGAATAGATGAAAGGGGTTGGAAGAACAATAGAGAAAAGAGGATGGGGTTCGGTTTTGAGAAGAGAATACTAGGAGGGTTCGGCCAAAGAGTGTTTAAGGGAAGAGAGTAGTAGGGTTCAGCTTTAGTAAAGGACACAAGCAAAGAAAAACAGGGGAAGCTCATTGAGGTTCGGCCCTTGAACAAATCGACAAAGAGGGAGGCTAAGTGTTTTGGGATTTTGGCTTTTGGAGAAATCAGTCAAGAGAAGTAGAGAAGATAGCGATGGAGAGATGAAAGTTTTGAAGGCTTCGGCTTTTAGAGTAAAGATGCTATGCGAAAGAAAAGAGGAGAATGGCATTAGCATTCAACAATTGACAACCAAGATTGTTGGAAAAACTGTGGAGTTTTGGTTCTAGAGATCACTAATGCCTAAATGGTCACAATTTACTACAGAAAACGAAATACCAAAGAATGAATTCGGCATACCAAATCCCTACTTGTCGAATATGCCAAATGCCCAAAGTCCCAAGCCGATTTGCCTATTCCAACTTACCTACATTCGGCCACCACTTCCAAATCCTTGAAAACCTCCACAATTTTCTCCCTGTTTATCTTAAATTTATCCCGCATATTAACTTAAACTTTCAAGACCATATCATCTTTATCTTACCACCACCTGAAGAGTTTACCTCCAACTCCATCACTTGTCGATTCCAGCTAGCAAAATAGTTACATCTTATGTGCAAAGGGACTTGAACCTCAGCTCTCATATATGCTGCCACACGCCACACTAAGCCCTATATGTGGTGCCTCATGCCACTCCACCACAGGGCTTTTTGTGTTATGAAACCCCACCATAAATTTTTAAGTCCTACCTACCAGTGTTCAGATCCACTTAAGGCTAAAATTAAAATTTTTGCCAGGGGTTGGACCTAACCCTAGGCCTTCCAAAGGCCCCCTGGGCACACTCAAAACATGAATTAAACACACCCAAGCATGCAAATATTA
The DNA here is from genome assembly GCA_020496765.1 of Gossypium stocksii. Taxonomy (NCBI): domain Eukaryota; kingdom Viridiplantae; phylum Streptophyta; class Magnoliopsida; order Malvales; family Malvaceae; genus Gossypium; species Gossypium stocksii. The sequence goes on along the minus strand of CM035632.1, from coordinate 17,269,973 downwards.
GTTCAAGTAGAAATTCTGAACCCTAAAATTTAGGACGTTACAAGATACATAATGAAGTAATGTTGCATTATTTACCCACAAACTTACATCGGTAACAAAATTTGACTAGTTATACAATTTAGTTCGCAACTTTGTTCTTTCCTCAGTTTAGGTTCGGACTTTGTTCCTCTTGATCTATAATAGCAAATTTCACTTATTTAATCATCACATTGTTCAAATCAATCCATAGATCGTACTTTGGCAAAATCACAATTTTGCCCCTAAATATTTATATATTTACAAATTAGTCCATAGGCTCGTAAAATGAAATGTGACCATTTTCTGTAACGCCCCAAAATTTAAGTATTTAATTTTGTATGTTTGTGACATAACTATCTATCTGCATCAATGGTTAAATGTTCTGGAAGTGTCTTAAAAGTCATGGGTTCAAGCCTTGGCTTGTGCAATTTTTTTTTGTTTTTATTTGAATAAACCCTGTCTCTAGTCAGTAGGCTTCTTAAGTAAATGGGGATAAAACAAGATAGAAAAGGGTCTGTTGGTCTAGGGGTAAGTGGCGTGTAGATTGTTCCTTGGGGTCTAATGTTTGAGGTTTGGCAATGCAAAGTGTTTTATTTTGCAGTGAGTATATGTGAGTGCCTTAAGGTAACCAAAACTCTAAGGAGTTTGAAGAGAGTTTAAATCAGTTCATGGAGAGATTGGAGGAGAGGTTAAGGAGTGGATCATGGGATTTGGTGGACGGTTGGAGAGATTTTAGGAGAAATGTAACTCCCTAAACTTTAGGGTCTTTGAATTTTTGCATTTTTTTGGCAATTGCATGGTTGTGTGTGCTAAATTGATGTTTAGGTGTGGTTTGGAGGCCTTTAAAAGGACTGGGTTACAGCCAAGCCTATGGCAAAATTTTGATTTTTGGGCTTAAGGAAGTAGGGATGTTAGCTCTCAGGGCTTAAGTTTAGTTATTGTTAGTTCATGTCACAAAAAGCCTAGTGTTGGAGCGGCAAATGGCGCCACATGTGAGGCTTGGAGGTGGCGTGATTTAGCATATAAAAGAGTTGAGGTTCGAATCCCCTTGCAGGCATGATGCACTTATTTTGTTAGTTGGGGTCGGCAAATGGTAGAATTGGTTGCAAGCTCTTCATGTAGGTTGAGATATAAGGATGACTTGGTCTTGTAGATTCGAATTAAATTCAAATTGTGATGTTGAGTAAATCTTGGAGCAAATCAAGGAGTAAATAATGGGATTGGAGTGTGTGAATGTTGGCCGAATATGGGATTCAAGGAGAGGGTGCATGTTCGGTTTTGGGTGCCGAATTTAACTAGGGAGAAAAAACTTGGTTTTGGTTTTGGCTAGTGTGTATTTCGTATTTGGGAAGGGGAGTATCCTCTTTTGCGGCAGTTTGGGTTCTCAATAGAGTTTCTCTTGTGCCTTTTGTCGTCTATTTTGTACATTTCTTTTCGTCTTTCGTTTTACCATTTTGGCTCATTTTTGGTTCTCCTTGACGAAACAAAATACTAAGTGCCTATTTTACTTTTCTATTGAAACTTTTCCCTCTCTACTTCACGATCTCTCTTTGCTATATTGGTGTTTCTCTTCCTCTGATTTCTCTCCTCCCAATTCCTCATTGTGTGGCTAGCCGAACCCTATTCTTTCCTTCCTTGTTTCTTTCTCCAGCTGACTGTTTTCTACATCTTCTTTTTAATCTTCATTCGACACCCCTTTGGCATATCGTTCGTTCGCTCTTGTAACCGTTGCTGAATCTAGCATCTCTCTACCCATTTCTCTCTTGGCCAAATTCTTCAATAGCCGAATACCATGTGTATCAAGTTCCTGGTTTCGTGCCATCAAAGACTGAACCAGGGTAAGTGTTCTCCTTCCTTCTTTTACGGTTATTTGTGTAAGACGAAGCTCTCTTTGTCCACTCTTTTAAATGGATCAGCTTTTGATCCTCTCTTGTTCCTTGACGGCTTTGTGTCACATTTTTAGGTATTACTTGATATTCGTTCACTCAAGGGGATGGAGGTTTTGCTAAGTGTTAGTAACATAATCGTAAAGCAGGTGTGTAACTACAGCCACCAGTAACGTAGATCGGCAAATACCGAAAAGCCGAAATGTCAAAATGCCTGCATTTCAAGGTTTTACAGGCATGCGAACACTTGTGGGCCGATTCGAACCCACAAACTATGGGCAATAGACGGTTAAGGCCATTATGCGTATTTTCGTGCACTTGGGCCGTTTAGGGCCACGATGGGCCGAAATGGGCCTAATGGGCCTACGGGCCCATATGGGTAAAATATTCAGTAAGTGATAATTGGTATGATAGATGTTAAGATTTGTGATACCATGCATAAAATTGGACTGAGTGGACCACACGAGCGTGTGGGCCCACCTGGGCCCATTAGAGGTTTTGGGCCCGTAAACCCAGTTTGACCATTTAGACTTTCAAAGTCACTTGAAGCGATGTTAGGCTGGTTATGAGGTCGTATTAGGTGTCGGGACACCAAAACTTTGTAAAATTACCAAAATACCCCTAGAGGGTAAAATTACCATTTTACCCCTAACTGTCCAAAAGGCTGATATACCCTGAAAAATAGGTTGTTTGATATATGTATGATTGTATCCGTATCTATTAATTTGTATGCATGTTATATGTAGTTCTGTTAATCTGCATGGGGTTAGGTTTGATATCGGAGGAAGTTCTGTATAGTGGCACTGCCACGAATTTTGTATAGTGGCTTAGCCATGTGTTCTGTATCTAGTGGCTCTGCCATGATATCTGTTACTAGTAGCTTGGCTACGTATTGGTGTGTGGGTTGGGTGGGTTGAGTTATTCCTCATATGGTGTGATGGGCTGGTACGAGTGGTGTGATGGATGGACTAGGTTAGGTTTGTTTTCATACTGTTCTGTTCTGCATCTGTAATGGGCTTGGGCCCATTCTTGAGCCCACTCTATTTCTGAATAGGGCCAAGGCCCAAACTGATCTGTTTCTAAATAGGGATTCAGCCTAGTCTGATTTGTATGTCTGAACTCTGTTATTGGTTGGAGAAGTTATGCACTGAGTTTTTGCAAACTCACCTTTTATTTTATATCTGCAGGTAACCCCTAGCGATAGACGATTTGGAGTTGCGAGGGACTCGGGGTGGCCACATGCTTTCTGCTTTCGGTTTTGCTTAAATTTCTTTAATAATTATTATTTGGGTTCATGTTATGTAATAAAGCCATTATGAGGTTTTTTTTTTATTTTACTCTCTTTATTTGGGTTAATTTATCATTACAATTGGTAAAGTAATTTAAATCGATTTTTCAAAACTAATAACATACATTTTCGAGTAAAACTATATGTAATGTTTTCAAAAAGGTCAAAAGAGCTCTTATAACTCCAAGTAAATGAACATCACAAATAAAGTAATCATTTCTTCTAAAACGTTTCCAAATTTATAAAAATGATTTTAACCTAAAATCGTTCAACGTTCCAAAGCAAAACAAGGCTTTTAAAATAGGATAAAGTTCTAAATAGTCTGATCACGAATGCAACTTCCATGTGACACATTAGATCTGGCCGTAACGTCCAGGCCGGGATTGAGGTGTTACATTTAGTGGTATCAGAGCCAGGTTGTAACAACTCGGCTATGGATTGGGTTTTAAAAGTTTTCTTAAAAATTAATTTTTATGATTTAAATTGTTTTGAAAAGTTTATTTCTTTGGAAAATTCTCTTAAGAAAGGGTTTCTTTCCAGTTGTTTTTTAAATATGGGTTCTTGAAGGGTTTTCAAAAAGGTTTGTCAGAATCTTGGGTGATTTTCTGATAAAGACTTTGAATTGTTAAAATATTACTAATAGTGTGGCACATCGAGTCTCCGGCACCAAATCTGTAAGTGTTCTCTGTTATACTGTACTGTATGAGATTAAACTGTGATACTAAGACACTACTGTAGATAGTATTGATACCTTATTGAAACTCTATAGTTAGGATAAACTGAGACTGTTGAAAGACTGAAACTATAGGAGACTGAAAATTGTAGCTAGATTACGATCTACGAAAACAAAACTCTAAATTACTACCTTTTCATAAAATACTTGTAATAATTACTGAAATTATGAACTAATGCATAAAATTTGTAAATTAGATAATATGATATGAGCACAAGAGCTGCACGTGGAAGAGACCATGGTAGAGGCCGAGGAAGTACTCAGGCTGAATCTTCTGCATCGGGTCATATACTTGCTGGAGAGGCACAAGCGTCGTCGGTGACTGAGATGGGGTCTCATGATCGAGTTGTAGGGGACGATGCTTTGTCCCAAGCAATACTCCGTGTTCTGGAAAGGGTCGCTAGAGCAAGTACTGGAACGGTGAACAGTGGATCAATTTTTGAGCGGCTCCGGGCTAATGGAGCAGAGATTTTAAGGGCGTATCTGGCGTAGCACTGAATATGGCCGAGTACTGGTTGGAGTCCACGGAGCGAATCATGGATGATTTGGACTGCTCGGTGGAGTAAAACCTGAAATGAACAGTATCTTTACTACGCGACGAGGCCTACCAGTGGTGGCTCACGGTGAGAGAAGGTACACCGACTGATCGGTTAACATGGAAACTCTTCAAGACGGCCTTTCAGAGAAAGTACGTTGGGGCTAGTTATGTGGATGCCCGAAGGAAAGAGTTCTGAAATCTGACCCAAGAGAATAAGTATGTAGTGGAATACGAGACAGAGTTCTTGAGATTAAGTTGATATACCCGTGCAATTGTTGCTACTGAATACGAGCGCAGTGTACGTTTTGAAGATGGCCTCAGAGATGAGTTGCGTGTGTTGATTGCTCTATAGAGGGAGCGTGATTTTGCCGCTCTGGTTGAAAAAGCTAAGATAGCTGAGGACGTGAAGCGCTCAGAACGCCAGAATTGGGAAAAGGGCAGGAACAGATTTAGGAGGGATTTAGGGCCCTCGGGTACTGCAGGGAGGCTTGTTAAGAGAGCTAGAGTGGATGAGCCAGCTCGAGCAGTATCGGTTAATATGGTCAGACTACAAACGTGTGCGGATTGTTAGAAAGCACACCTAGGTGAATGTTGGAGGCGTTTTGGTGCATGCTTCTGATGTGGGTCCAAAGATCACTGAGTTAGGGATTGCCCTCAGAGGCCAATACAAATACAAGCTACAGAGCAGAGGGTTGCTCAGCTAGTGAGAGGTGGTCAGTAACCACCGAGAGGCCATGGTCAGGGTTTAGGGTTTGAAATGGAAATCGACATAGACATGGAGCACTGGGCAGAGGTGCTGGAAATACTGAGGCACGACAGCCATCATTGGTTTATGCTGCTTGTCGCTGAGAGGATGGGACGCACCTGACATTATAACTGGTAAGTTTCTGATTCATAGCATGCCTTATCTTGCTTTGATTGATATTAGGTCTACACACTCATATGTTGCGTGCGATGTGTTTGGGATATTCGGTGTGCAATCTGATAATATTGTTAGTGGGGTATCTGTAATTAGTCCACTGGGTCACTCGGTTAGGGTAGACAAACTTTTTAGAGATGTACCCTTAGAAGTACAAGGTAGAACTTTCTCTGTGGATTTAATGGAATTACCATTTGGAAAATTTGATCTCATCTTAGGTATAGATTGGCTTGTTAAGCATCGAGCGAACTTGGATTGCGCTGCTAATTGAATGGTTTTAAAGACTTCAGAGGATGAGGAGGTAGCTGTGATTGGTGAGTAAAGGGATTATTTGTCTAATGTTATCTCAGCATTAAGGGCTGAAAAGTTGGTTCGCAAGGGTTGCGAGGCCTTTTTGGCGTATGTGAGTAAATCCAATTATGTAGGTCCTTCTGTGGATGATGTAAGAATTGTTAAGGAATTTCAGGATGTTTTTTTTTTGATGAGCTTCCTGGGTTGCCTTCGAACTGTGAAGTCGAATTTGGAATCGATCTGTTGCTTGGAACGGCTCCGGTGTCTATCGCCCCTTACAGGATGGCACCGAAGGAGTTGGTGGAGTTAAAGGCTCAGATCCAAAAGCTTCTGGATCGAAGATTTATTTGACCGAGTGTGTCTCCATGGGGAGCACCAGTATTATTCGTCAAGAAGAAAGATGGGACGATGCGCATGGGTATTGCCTACCATCAGTTGAATAACCTGATTATTAAGAGCAAGTACCCCCTGCTAAGAATCGACGACCTGTTTAATCAACTTAGGGGAGCTTCAGTATTCTCCAAGATCGACCTTCAATCTAGATATCATCAACTAAGGGTTAAGGAGGCGGATATCTATGAGACAACATTCAGGACTCGATACGGTCACTACGAGTTTTTGGTGATACCGTTTAGACTTACGAATGCACTAATGGCCTTTATGGATCTTATGAACTGGGTATTCCAACTGTACCTGGATCAGTTTGTGGTTGTCTTTATAGACGATATCCTGGTGTATTCAAAAACAGAGGAGGATCGTGATGAGCCTCTCCAGATTGTACTGTAAATTTTGAGAGAAAAATAGCTTTATGCAAAATTCAGCAAGTGTGAATTCTGATTGCGGGAAGTGACATTCTTGGATCACATGGTATCTGCTGAGGGGATTAGAGTGGATCCACGGAATATTGAAGCTGTTTTGGATTGGAAAACACTGAGGACTGTGTCAGAAGTTCAAAGTTTTCTGGGTCTAGTAGGGTATTATAGAAGGTTTGTAGAAGGATTCTCTGTAATTGCGGCACCGTTGACTAAGTTGTTGAGGAAAGGGGTACCATTTATCTGGATTGTTAAGCAACAAGAAGGTTTTGAGAAATTGAAAAAGGTTCTTATAGAAGCCCCTGTGTTAATTTAGCCTGAATCTGGGAAAGATTTAAATGTGTATAGTGATGCGTCACACATTAGGTTAGGTTGTGTGCTGATGTAAGAGGGTAAAGTGGTGGCTTACGCATCACGTCAGTTGAAGCCCCACGAGGCGAATTACCCCACTCATGATTTGGAGTTGGCTGCGGTGGTATTCGCTCTAAAGATCTAGAGGCACTACTTGTACGGGGAGAAGTGTATTATTTACACGGACCATAAAAGCCTCAAATACCTCCTTCTTATAAGGAGTTGAACCTTAGGCAACAAAGATGGATAGAGTTGCTTAAGGATTATGACTGCTCAATTAAATATCATCCGGGTAAGGCTAACATAGTAGCAGATGCATTGAGCCATAGGGTTGTATCTGATCTGAGAGCGATGTTTGCTCATCTCAGTCTTTATGATAATGGTAGTCTGTTAGCTGAACTACAAGTAAGATCGACCTGGACTGAGCAAGTTAGGGAAAAACTATTATTAGATGAATCACTGGTTTCTTGGTTTCAACAAGTGGAGAATGGTGAGACTTCTGACTTTGGACTGAACGATGAGGGGGTGTTATGTTTTCGTGGAAGAGTTTGTGTTCTAAAGGACTCTAACTTGAGGCAGTCAATACTGTGAGAGGCGATGGCGACCCTTGTGCCATGCATCCTGGTGGAAATAAGTTGTATAGAGATTTGTGTGAGTTGTACTGGTGGCATGGGCTTAAGCGCGAGGTGACTGAATTTGTGGGTAAGTGTTTGACGTGCCAGCAAGTGAAAGCTGAGCATCAACTGTCTTCTGGGCTCCTATAGCCAGTTAAGATTCCACTTTGGAAGTGGGAAAAGGTAACCATAGATTTTGTGAGTGGGCTACCCTTGACGCTTTCTAGGAAGGACTCGGTTTGGGTGATTGTGGATAGACCGAAGAAATCTGCCCACTTTATATCGGTCCGAACGGATTATTCACTTCAAAAATTAGTGAAATTATATGTAGCAGAGATAGTGCGACTTCATGGGGTGCCAGTTTTAATTATTTTTGACAGAGACCCTAGGTTCACATCTTGGTTCTGGAAGAAGTTGCATGAGGCATTGGGTATGCGGTTGGATTTCAGCACTACTTTCCACCCTCAGACTGATGGACAAACAAAAAGGGTGATTCAAGTGTTGGAAGATATGCTAAGGGGTTGTGTTATTGACTTCCGAGGTAGTTGGGAAGGTTATTTGCCATTAGCAGAATTTGTGTATAACAATAGTTACCAAGCAAGTATTTAGATAGCACCATATGAGGCGTTGTATGGTCGTAGGTGTCGTACGCCTACTTGTTGGACTGAACTAGGTGAACGTCAGGTTTTAGGGCCAGAGTTGGTGGTAGATACTGAGAATAAAGTTAAGTTCATTACGGATTGGTTAAAGGAAGCATCTGATAGGCAAAAGTCATATGCCGATTTGAAGCGTAAGGAGATCGAGTACTCTGTGGGGGATTTAGTATTCCTAAAAGTCTCACCTTAGAAGAAGATCTTAAGATTTGGGAAGACGGGCAAGTTGAGTTCTCGATATCGGGCCCTATCGAGTTCTAAAGCGAGTGGGTCTGGTAGCGTATTAGCTCGAATTGCCTCCTGAGTTGGACCAGATTTACGATGTCTTTCATGTCTCCATGCTGAGGTGATACCATTCTAATCCCTCACATGTAGTAACAGTTAAGGAAATTAAAGTTAAACTTGATCTGACTTTCGAGGAGGAACTAATGCAAATTCTAGATCGTGATGTTATGGTACTGAGAAGAAAATCTATCCCACTGGTCAAGGTACTCTAGCATAATCATGATGCAGAGGAAGCTACGTGGGAGCCTGAGGAGGCGATGTGTCGACAATACCCTCACTTGTTCTAACCAGGTAAATTTTGAAGCCAAAATTTCTTTAAGGGAGGTAGAGTTGTAACGCCCCAAATTTTAGGGTCTTTGAATTTTTTCATTTTTTTGGCAATTGCATGGTTGGGTGTGCTAAATTGATGTTTGGGTGTGGTTGGGGGGCCTTTAGAAGGCCTGGGTTAAAGCCAGGCCTATGGCAAAATTTTGATTTTTGGACTTAGGGAAGTAGGGATGTTAGCTCTTAGGGCTTAAGTTTAGTTATTGTTAGTTCATGTCACAAAAAGCCTAGTGTTGGAGTGGCAAATGGCACCACATGTGGGGCTTGGAGGTGGCGTGGTTTAGCATATGGGAGAGCTGAGGTTCGAATCCCCTTGCAGGCGTGATGTGTTTATTTTGTTAGTTGGGGTCGGCAAGTGGTGGAATTGGTTGCAAACTCTTCATGTCGGTTGAGAGATAAGGATGATTTGGTCTTGTAGATTTGAATTAAATTCAAATTGTGATGTTGAGTAAATCTTGGAGCAAATCAAGGAGCAAATTGTAGGATTGAACTGTGGGAGTGTTGGCCGAATATGGGATTCAAGGAGAGGGTGCATATTCGGTTTTGGGTGCCGAATTTAACTAGGCAGAAAACACCAGGTTTTGGTTTTGGCTAGTGTGTATTTCGGCTTTGGGAAGGGGAGTGTCCTCTTTTGCGGCATTTTGGGTTCTCAATAGAGTTTCTCTCGTGCCTTTTAATGTCTATTATGTGCATTTCTTTTCTTTTTTCTTTTTTCCATTTTGGCTCATTTTTGGTTCTCCTTGACGAAACACAATACCAAGTGCAGATTTTACTTTTCTCTTGAAACTTTTCCCTCTCTACTTCACGATTTCTTTTTGTCGTATTGGTGTTTCTCTTTCTCTGATTACTCTCCTCCTAATCCCTCATTGTGTGTCTAGCGAAACCCTATTTTTTCCTTCCTTACTTGTTTCTTTCTCCAATCGACAGTTTTCTACATCTTCTTTCTAATCTTCATTCGACACCCCTTTGGCATATCGTTCGTTTGCTCTTGTAACTGTTGTCGAATCTAGCATCTCTCTACCCATTTCTCTCTTGGCTGAATTCTTCAATAGCTAAATACCCCTTGTATCAAGTGCCTAGTTTCGTGCCATCAAAGACTGAACCAGGGTAAGTGTTCTCCTTCTTTCTTTTACGGTTATTTGTGTAAGACGAAGCTCTCTTTGTCCACTCTTTTAAATGGATCGACTTTTGATCCTCTCTTGTTCCTTGACGGCTCTGTGTCACATTCTTAGGTATTATTTGATATTCGTTCACTCAAAGGGGTGGAGGTTTTGCTAAGTGTTAGTAAAGCAAGTTGATCTCTTTATCGATTTCAGTCAAGGTAAGTGTTCGATTTTGCTTTCTTTGTGGAGTAATGGCCGAATATGGTAGGGGTGCCTTGAGGGCATTGTGTTTGTATTTAAGGCTATCAAATTGAGTTATTTGATTAATAAGGAACTGTTTTTGTGGTTCAGATTTTTGGTTATAGGGCAGACGACTGATTGGGGATAATAGGCTAAGTTCCATTCGGTTGAAAAGGTAATAGTTGCGGAATTGGTATTAGAGATATTGCTTAGGCATTAAATCTTGTGGTAATCACTTAACTGTGTTCACTGGTTGGGTTTAGGTACGCTGTTCGTGGAGTAATCTTGCAATCGTAAAGTAGGTGTGTAACTACAACCACTAGTAGCATAGATTGGCAAATGTCGAAAAGCCGAAATGCCGAAATGCCTGCATTTCAAGGTCTTACGGGCGTACGAACGCTTGTGGGCCGATCTGGTCCCACAAACTGTGGGCAATGGATGGTGAAGGCCATTGTACGCGTTTTCGTGCACTTGGGCCATCAGGGCCACGATGGGCCGAAATGGACCCAATGGGCCTACGGGCCCATATGGGTAAAATATTCAATAAGTGATAATTGGTATGATAGATGTTAAGATTTGTGAGACCGTGCATAAAATTGGACTGAGCGGGCCACACGAGCGTGTGGGCCCACCTAGGGCTATCAAGGGTTTTGGGCTCGTAAACCTTATTTGACCATTTAGACTTTCTAAGTCGTTTGGTGCGACGTTAGGCCGGTTATGAGGTCGTATTAGGTGCCGAGACATCAAAAATTTGTAAAATGACCAAAATACCCCTAGAGGGTAAAATTACCATTTTACCTTTAACTGCCCAAAAGGCTGATATACCTTTAAAAATAGGTTGTTTGATATATGTATGATTGTATTCGTATCTATTAATTTGTATGTATGTTATATGTAGTTCTGTTAGTCTGCATGGGGTTGGGTTTGATATCGGAGGAAGTTCTGTATAGTGGCACTGCCACGAATTTTGTATAGTGGCTTAGCCACGTGTTCTATATCTAGTGGCTCTGCCACGATATCTGTTACTAGCAGCTTGGCTGCGTATTGGTGTGTGGGCTAGGTGGGTTGAGTTATTCCCCACATGGTGTGATGGGTTGGTACGGGTGGTGTGATGGATGGACTAGGTTTGTTTTCATACTGTTCTGTTCTGCATCTGTAATGGGCTTGGGCCCACTCTTGGGCCCACTCTGTTTCTGAATAGGGCCAAGGCCCATTCTGATTTATTTTTGAATAGGGCTTTAGCCCAGTCTAATTTTTATATCTGAACTCTGTTATTGGTTGGGGAAGTTATGCACTGAGTTTCCGCAAACTCACATTTTATTTTATATCTGCAGGTAACCCCCAGCCATAGACAATTTAGAGCTGCGAGGGACTCGGAGAGGCCACATGCTTTCTGCTTCTGGTTTTGCTTAAATTTCTTTAATAATTATTATTTGGGTGCATGTTATGTAATAAAGCCATTACGAGTTTTTTTTTGTTTTTTTTTCTTTATTTGGGTTAATTTATCATTACAATTGGTACAGTAATTTAAATCGAGTTTTCAAAACTAATAACAGATGTTTTCAAGTAAAACTACGCGTAATGTTTTCAAAAAGGTCAAAAGAGCTCTTATAACTCCAAGTAAATGAACATCACAAATAAAGCAATCATTTCTTTTAAAACGTTTCCAAATTTATAAAAATAGTTTTAACCTAAACTCTTTCAATGTTCCAAAACAAAATGAGGCTTTTAAAATAGGATAAACTTCTAAATAGTCCGATCAGGAATGCAACTTCCATGTGACAGACTAGATCTAGCCATAACATCCAGGTCGGGTTTGGGGTGTTACAAGAAAATCATGGGGAATTGAAGGGAAGGAAGTGTTGTGCTGAATTGGGATTTTGGGGGACTCAAGGAAATTGGTTTTGGGGAAAAGAATTCAGTTTTTGGTTGGTACTCATTCTTTTTTTCATTTTCTACCAAATAGTTCTCTTTTACTTCTTTGCACTTCTTTATGAGGCCGAATATTGCTTGACCCTTCGGGTATTTTTCTACGCTTTGCGATTTTGTGCTCTCTTCCTAACCATTCTCCTCTTGTTGACTGACTTCTTTTCTTTTTTCTTTCTGAATTGGTTTTCTTCTCTTGATCGATTGCTTTCGACTCTTTTTCCCCTCTCAACACGTTTGGTGTTAACAAGTTACTCTCTTGGTTTTCTTATTCTTTTTGTGACCTTCTTGATCGGTTATTCAACATTTTCCCTCCCATAGTCAGTTGGTGGCTTTAGGCTGAATACTTTGTTTTCTCTCCCTGTCATTTCTTTTCCCTACTCTCTCTCAATTCCTTCCCTTTTCACTTGGTGCATTGGCCAAATATTGTTTGGTAAGTCCCTATTTTGCTTCTCCACTTTCGGCTTTTCTCGTCTTTTTCTCTTATTACCGATTCTCATCTTGTCTCTCTCATTTATGGTGCTCTTTCGGTTTTCTTTAGAACTTCTTGAGGAGTGAAGGAGTTTACAAGTGTTATAGAAGCGTTCGAAACCTTTCTCTCGGCACACAGTTTGTAACAACCCAAACCCGGCCCAAACGTTATGGCCATGTTCGGTGTGCTATATCACCTAGACTATCCTACGCCGCCCTATTTACTAAGTCTGATGGTGAGTTTTGAAAAGCAATACTTGATTTTTGGAAATTCCCGTTTTAATAATTATCCAACTAAATCTCTATGCCATTTGATAAGCGATTCATTTTAACCTTATTATCCTACTTAGCCATTGGTATTGTCAGGTTGGTTAGGAAAACATTTGTTAAATTTTCGAAAATGGTGTGTAGTTGTGGTTGAAATAAAACAGTTGAAAATCCCAAATAAAAACAGTCATAGTGGCCTTATTACAACCCATAAACAAATTAAAAGTAGAAACCGATAATTAGAAAAATAAAGTAGTAAAACTTATTTTAAACCGTGCTCAGTCCTCGTGGCCACTCTGAATCCTTCCCAGCAACCAAGTCATGATCTAGGGCTCACCTGCGAGAATGGAAAGAGAAGGGTGAGTTTGGGAAAACTCAGTGTGTGCAGAACCCAACCAAAGCCCACACTGGCTCGAGCCCACTGGGCCTGAGCCTTAACCAGTCTCAGTCAGATACTGGGCCGAAGCCCTATCCAGATTACAGATACTGGGCCAAAGCCCTATAACAGATACTGGGCCGAAGCCCTATTCAGATAACAGTTTGGCCCATAGGCCCATAATAGTACAGTACAGTATAACAGTATGAATGCAACCCAATTGGGGAGACTACTCAACCCACCAACCGCTACACACCACCCATACCAGCCAATACACCATGTGGGGAATAACTCGACCCACCCAGCCCACACACCACAGTCGCAGCATGGCTGCTCAGATAAACAGTATACGAGGCAAAGCCCCTTTCATTAACGTGGCAGTGCCACTCACACTTCCTCCAATATAAAACCCAACCCATGCAACAGATACATATCATGGTATGCAATAACAGTAACAGTCATATCAAGCAGTATAGTCGATTTTAGCCCTAGGGGTATAATGGTAATTTTATACTTAGGGGTAAATCAGTAATTTCTCACCCTAAGGGTATTTCAGTAATTTTGCTCTCTTATTACAGTTCTTATTATTATTACAGCCTCTACTATTATAGTGGTTGTTACAGAAACTCATTTAATTTAGTTTTTCAGTTTTAGTCCTTAGGCCCTAAAACCCGTAATGGGCTCTACCATGCCATTTTTGCCCATTAGGCCCATTTAAGCCTTAATTTCCAATCCATTATCTTGTTTTAATAGTTTTTTTTCCTGTAATCCATATTATTGCCTTTAAACCTATTTTTACCCAAATGGGCCCAAATTGCCCATTAGGCCCATATTCGGCCCACCGAGGCCCAACTTACCGTAGCGCCCAAAATTCCGTGGTCAACCCGCCTGACAGTGTCGATTCCAAAACCAACCTTCTCCTACCAACTTGAGAGCGTTCACACGCTCACAAGCTCTCGAAATGTCAAAACTTCGGCATTTCAGCTTTTCGGCTTTTGCCGATTTGAGCATTGAAGGGTGTTCGAAACACACACCTGTTTTACAGTTCCACTGACGAGATTTCCTATGCGTCCGCTCCTACAATCCATTATCTAAGTGATTAATCAGTAGATCTATGAAAAACTACAACCAAAATCTCTTACCATATTCGGCCACACCCTTAATGGCCATGAAAACTTACCTCTGTCGATTTAGATGCACTAGATCTAGATCTGATGAGACCGATGCCTTCCACTCCTTGCTTGATCACCTTCCTTGCTAACTAACACCAAAAAAGAACCAAAATACTACTTTAAATCACTAATAGACTAAATCGACAACCTCCCTAACTTTAGGGACTTTCGGCTTTTCCAAAGTATGAAATATCTTAAAGATCTGGGTTGATAACCACTTACCACTGCTTTTACCTTGATTCTAACTCCGATCTGAGTAGATCTAACCCTTATATGCAGACAGAAACCAAATCTCTGAGATCTAAGAATTCGGCCAAAAGCTCCTAAGGTTATGGCGATTTCGGCTTTTCAACTGGTGAAGAAGATGACGATTTGGGCTATAGACTTGGGTGATGGTGTCGAAAATGGTGTGGCTCAAGGGGATGTAGTAATCGGCCACAACAGGTGAAGGGAACAGGGGTAATTCGGCTTAGAAGGATTCGGCAAAAGGAAGTAGCTTTCGGGATTCTGGCACTTTGAACATTCGGCTATGGGTGTTTTTGAGAGGGATGGGAGCAAAAGAAAGAGTGGATCTGAGTAAGTAGGGTGTTCGGCTAGGGAAGATATCAAAGAGGAAAAAGAAAAGTGAAGAAAATAATGGTAGAGGTGAAGAAAAAGAAATCGGCTAGAAGCTTTCTAGGGAGGCAAGTTTCGGCTTTTCTGATAGTAAAAGAGAAGATTATACCTATGGTGGCTAGCCCTAATTCTTATGACAGAAAATAGAAAAAGATATAACCCTAAAATCACACTTGAGTAATCGGCCCAAGTCCCTAAAAGCCCTTGCCGAAATTCCTTCTTAAATTAGTCACATACCCGGCACATGCTTAAAAATTAAAAAGAACACTACGCTTACCTTGCAACTCGAACCCTTGTCCTTGAATACCCACTTAGGCGCCACTTTTTTAGGAGCTTAGTGGTGCCACCTTGCCACTCTACCAAGGCTCCCCTTGTGACATATTTTACACGGTTTTCTTAAAGGCCCACTTAACCAAGTCCCCTTTCACTTGAAAATCCAACTTAATATTTTACCGGGTTTTAACTTAAGCTTGGGCCTTCTAAAGGCCCACTAACACATGTACATACATTTTCAACCTTCAGAACACCAAAATTTTAAAACTTCACTAAAATTCACAAAACCCGAAAAATCCCGAAAATCAGGGCGTTACACAGTTAAGGGTAGCTTGACTCTTATTTATCACATGTTGGACTATGGTGTATGGCTTGTGTTATAGGGTATTGGCCGATTGATTTATTTTTCCCTATCTTTGGTTTTGTGGTTACAATAAGTCTGTATATGTTGATTCAAGCCATGTGTTTATGCAATCATCATTAATGGACTTCGCTGGTAATGCAACTGTTCGACAAGGAGGGTGTAATCAACCTTCGTTAACGGTTTAAGCGTGCTAAACCACACTTTTTCAATCAAGGCAAGTATCAAATATTATTTTGGGTTAAGTTTGTAAAAGAGGGTGATTAAACCTATTTTCAAGTGACTAATGGAATGCTTTGTATGAATGTAGGTTCTGGTGCTCGTGGACCTTAGCACTTTTCACAATCAAGGTGTGTAAACACTGCCCAAATTGTAAATAGACAAAAGCTGAAAATGTGACGATTGACGCTACACAGGCGTGCGCTTGCTCGTGTGGTAATTCGAATGCATAAACATGGGTATTTGAATGTAGAGGCCACCATGAGCAATTTCGTGGGATTAAGCCGTTTTAGGCCATGTTGGGCCAAAATGGCCCGAGTATTTGCTTACTGTATGATTGATTGTTTGTTAAAAGGGGATTATACACTGAGTTTTTGCAAACTCACCCTAGTGTATTTCTACGCAGGTAATCCCCAGACTTAGGCGGATCGATGTTGTGAGGGACTCAAATGTGGCCACACTACCGCTCATGCTTCCATATTTGTCTTTAAATGTTCAAGTAAATTAATTTTGGGTATTTGGTTATGTAATAAAGCCTCTTTAAATTTTTAACTTTAAATTTGGAGTTTTATTTATTTTGACTCATATCTGTTAGTAGTAGGACGCGGGTTTTCAAATGATCAATGTTTTTCAAAACACCATGTTCACGCAACATATTTTAAGAGCTCTTGCAACAAACAATGTTTTGAAAAGTAATAATAGTTTTAATATAATTAACATTTCGCTAAACGACTTGAGTTTTAAATTAAACGAAAATCTTTTCATAAAGAGGGAAAATTAAGAACGGGTTTATTTTCAATATTGTATTTTACGAAAAGCACTTCAATGTTACATCGCCAGATTCGACCATAACGTCCAGGCTAGGTTTGGGGTGTTACATTTTCTTTATTACCCAAGCCTAGCTGAACCTAACACATGCTCATATCAGCCCACATTTTTCTTCAAATCAGATTTTTACTACTCATTTTACAACTTTTAGAAAAATGTCCTTTTTAGGTGTTTCTATAAAAAATCACTTAGTAAAAGATGTTCATCACACATCAAACATTCATATTCTTCCATTAAACAACAAAATACATGCATGCCACACATGGGTAAATTTTTTTGAACATGAACCCTAGCTCAAAATAATGGTAGAAATAGCTAGATCAGTTGATAACGACTTCAAAAATATAAAGAACATTAAAAATGGGGCTAGGATGCACTTACTTGTGAGCTTGAAAATGTGAAAAACCCTAGCTATGGAGGGCTTAGGATTTTCGGCAGCTACTTAGAGAAGATGAACAACTTTTTGCTTGATTTTTTTCCCTTTTTATTAATTTATTAACCGAATGACCAAAATTCACTTTTTAACTAACTTTGAAAATTTACCCATGCATGCCTACTTTTGTCCAAAAATATAAAAATTGGGCAAATTGCTATTTAAGGAACCCTAATTAATAATCCAAAGCTATTTCATACTTAAGGCTTCTAGAATCTTATATTTTCCAACTTTTGCAATTTAGTCCTAAAAGTCAAATTGAACACTTATTCACAAAATTTCTTCATGAAACTTTCACACAATCATGCAAACATGTCATAGACCTCAAAACAATCATAAAACAAGTATTTCTACTTTGGATTTGTGGTCTCAAAACCACTATTCCAACTAGGCCCTATATCGGGATGTTACACTTTAGACCAATTGTGCACATATTCAAGGCATCAAAACGCTATCGAAACATGCATATAAATACCAATTCAAGAGTCTTAACTCAACTAACCAATATGCCATTCAAGGCACCTCAATTGCAATCATTAAGACCTACCTAAACATGCAAATTTTACCACTTACCCTTCATCAACTACTAGTTCCAAAAACATACTAAACATACAACATAAGGTAGCTCAATGAAACAAACCATCAAATGATACTAATAAACCATTCTCATCCATTATCAAAAGTGACCAAAAGTACTCTCTAAAGCAAGAATTATAACCTATTATGCATACATGACACCAAAACACAAACACATTTAGTTATTGTTTACATATTCATCAAACACTACTTTAAAACATCTTATATACATTTCAACCACAAATTCAACTACATAAGTTTATACATGCCACAACTCTAAGAGATACAAAAACTACCAATATTGATGGATAGTGTGAGCTGAAGGTTTGATCCATCCAAAATGTTAGCAACGATGATCTACAAAACAATCCACAAGAACAAATAAGCTTATAGAGCTTAGTAAGAACATAATATATCATTTAATCTAACAATAATTGAATATGATTCATATATTATTCAATTCAGAGTTACCAGAGTCTAAACAGGGAACAAAAGTGCATTTAGGGTTACCGATGTACTAATTTTCATAACCATTAGACCCTTTTAACAAATAGAACCCTACTATTACACTTTTTATGATTTAGTCCTTTTCACTTAATTAATCATGCAAACATCAAAATTTCCTAACAAAATTTTAATATGACATTATAGGTATTCCATAAACATTAAAATAATAAAAGAATAAAAATTTACTCGTTAGATTTGTGGTCCTAAAACCACTATTTTGATTTCACTGAAAACGGGCTGTTACAACTATCCTCCAAAGGAATTTTCGTCCTCGAAAATCTTACTAGAAAATAGGTTGGGGTATTGCACTTTCATAACTTTTTCTCTTTTTCCCTTAATTAATCATGCAAACATCAAAATTTCCTAACAAAATTTCAATATGACATTATAGGTATTCCATAAATATTAAAATAATAATAAAATAAAAATTTACTCGTCAGATTTGTAGTCCCGAAACCACTATTCTGATTTCACTGAAAACGGGTTGTTACGACTCTCCCCCTAAAGGAATTTTTGTCCTAAAAAATCTTACTAAAAAATAGGTTCGGGTATTGCACTTTCATAGCTTCTTCTAGTTTCCAGGTAGCCTCTTTTACACCGTGTCGTTGCTAGAGAACTCTTACTAAAGCTATACTTTTATTTCTCAATTCTTTAATTTCTTGAGCTAGAATATTAATCAATTCTTCACCGTACATATCAGACTGAATCTTAACATCTACTAGGCATATTACATGTGAAGAATCTGATCGATACCACCATAACATCGATACATGAAAGAAATTATGAATCTTTGTAACTTTGACAACAAAGCTAATTGATAAGCTACTAGTCCAATCCTCTCAATGATTTCATATAGTCCAATAAACTACGGACTAAGCTTTCCTTTTCAGCCAAATCGAAGAATTTTCTTCCAAGGTGATACTTTCAAAAATACTTTGTCATCGACTTGAAAGTCTATATCTTTTCTTTTCAAATCTGTATAAGATTACTACCGATCCGAAGCTAGTTTCAAAGTATCACGTATCACTGTGACCTTTTCTTCGTTTTCTCGTATCAAATCAACAAAATACCTTTTTCTCTCTTAGCTCAGTCCAGTATAATAGAGTTTGACACTTTTGACCATACAAAGCTTTGTATGGTGCCATTTTAATGCTTGCCTGATAACTGTTATTATGTGTAAATTCAATTGACGATAGAAATCTCTCCTAGTTACCTTCGAACTCCAAAACACAGCATCGAAGCATATCTTCAAGTAGCTAAATTACTCACTCAGACTGACCATCGGTCTGTGGATGAAACGCTGTACTAAATTGTAGTCATGTAACTTGCTCCAAAATTGAGACGTAACTCGTGGATCTCTGTCAGAGATAATAGAAACTGGCACATCGTGCAATCTAACAATCTCAGCAACATACAACTCTGTCAATCTTTCAAACGAAAAACCCATCTGCACTGGAATGAAATGTGCAGATTTTGTCAAATGATCTACGATGACCCACACAACATCTTTCTTTCTTAAAGATAGAGGCAACCCTGATACGAAATCCATCATGAAACATTCCCATTTCCACTCTAGAATCATCACATGTTGTAAAAAATTAGAAGGCATCTGATGTTTGACTTTAACTTACTGACAAACCAAAAATTTTGATACGAAATCTAAAATCTCCCATTTCATACCTAACCACCAACACATCTGGTTCAAATTGTCGTACATTTTATTGCTGCCTAGATGAATAAATAAACTACTACTGTCAGCTTCCTGTAAAATCTTTTAAATAAGATCAGAATTTCTCGAAACACAAATTCTATCTTTGAAATACAAACTGTCATCTGAACCAACTTAAAAATTTGAATCAGATGTTGTCTCAGTCTGTTTTCGTTTAGCGATTAAATTTTCTTCACATTTTTTAGCTTCAGAAATCTGTTGCAAAAACATTAATCCAACTTTTAATTCAACTAAAATTGAACCATCATTAATCAACGTCAATTATGTGTTCAAAGCTTGTAAAGCAAACAGAGATTTTCTACTCAGTGCATCAGCAACAACATTAGCCTTTCCCGGATGATAGTTGATGATCAAATCATAATCTTTCAACAATTCAAGCCATCTGTGCTGCCTCAAATTCAAGTCTTTTTGTGACATCAAATACTTTAGTCTTTTGTGATTTGTGAATATATGTCATTTTTCTCTATACAAATGGTGTCATCAAATCTTTGAAGCAAATATGATACCTGCAATCTCTAAATCATGAGTCAAATAATTCGTTTCATGCAGTTTCAACTGTCGAGAAGCATACACTATCAATTTTCCTTCTTACATCAAAACACAACCCAAACCATTCAATGAAGCATCACTATAAATTACAAATTCTTTGCTAAACTCTGGCTGAACTAACAAATGTGCCTTACTTAATAAAGCTTTCAACTGATTAAAACTTTGCTGACATTTCTCGAACCATTTGAATTTAGCATCTTTTTGCAATAGTTTCGTCAATGGCATATCAATTATCGAAAATCCCTTGACGAAACTTCTATAATATCCGGCTAAACCTAGAAAACTTTTGACTTCAGATACATTTCTCGAAGGTTTCTAGTCCACCACAAAACATATTTTACTTTAATACCATCTGCCGACACCACATGTCCCAAAAATCTGACTTCTCGGAGCCAGAACTCATCATATTTGATGAACTTAACGAACAATTATTTTTCGCGTAAGGTTTGCAAAACAATTCTCAAATGCTGAGAACGCTCTGGCTCATCTCATAAATAGATCAAAATGTCATTAATGAATACAACAACAAATTTGTCTAAATATAATTTGAAAATTCTATTCATCAAGTCCATAAACACAACAGGTGGTGCATTAGTCAAACCCAAATGGTATTACAAGAAACTCATAATTTCCATATCTGGTTCTAAACGTAGTTTTTGGTACATCAGAGTCTTTAACCCGTAATTGATAATAACCAGAACAAAGATTGATCTTTGAAAACACTGTCGCACCTTTCAACTGATCAAATAAATCATCAATGCTCGGAAAGGGATATTTATTCTTGATCGTGACTTTATTGAGTTGTCTGTAATCAATACATAATTTTATTGATCCATCCTTTTTCTGAACAAATAAAATTGAAGCACCCCATGGAGAAAAGCTAGGTCGAGTAAAGCCCCTATCCATTAGTTCTTGTAACTGTGCTTTCAACTCTTTGAACTCCGTAGGTGCCATTCTATACGGAGCTATCGATATGAGAGATGTTCTTGGCACTAACTCAATAGCAAACTCAACCTTTCTGACTAACGATAATACATCTGTGAACTCATACATAATTGGAACCGATTCTAATTTTAATTCTGAAACCCTAGAATCAACTATATAAGTGAGCGCTTCATAGCCCTTTTTAACATATTTTTGTGCTAGCATAGCTGAGATTATATTAGATGAACCATCCAATCTATCTAATTCAATTCGAATCCATTTACCATTCTAACATTTTAACACAATATGCTTTCGTCTATAATTCACAACAACATCATGTAGAGTCAACCAGTCCATACCCAGAATCACATCAAACTTATCAAAGGGTAATAAGAACAAACTAGTGAGAAAATCATAACCCCTAACTTTCAGTGGACATGATCTACAAAACTAATTAACTAGAACACATTGACCCAGGGGATTTGTAACTTGGATAGTATATTCAGTGAACTTAACATGTAATTTCTTTTTGTTTACTAATGCAGTGCATGTATATGAATGAGTTCATTTAGGATCAATCAATGCATATACATTAATATCAAAGAGAGAAAAAGTACCCACAATAACATCTGGAGCAATAGCTTCCCCACGAGCTCGGATTGCATAGGCCCTAGTTGGTGTTCTTACTTTAGACCTTTCTTTCATCTCGCTATTCTTTCCTCGATTGAGAGTAGCATTCCTAGTGTTCCAGGTCATTTACCTCTCTAGGAAGTGGTTTTAAGGTTGTTTCAATGATTACTAAAATTATTTTGCTTTTTTGGATAGTCACGAAAGAAATGATCAGTAGACCCACAATGGAAAGAAGCTTTAGGCTTTGATCGACACTCACCAAAATGTCTTTTATTACATTCCTCACAAATAGGGACACTTCTCTTAACATTCCTTACACTTCAAACACTAGTTACTGGAGAATTTACAGACTGAAAATTACTTTGCCTTGATTTCTCTCTACTTGTGAACATTAAAGGGGTAGTTGATTGACTTGTGTCATTTCTAAATTTCTTCGATTGAGAGTTTGAGCAGGCTTGAATGACCCTCTTTTGTTATAGTCTCGAAATTTTGAATCTAACTGTCGTTTACTTTTACAAATTTCTTCAACTTTTTGATCCCGTTCTGAAAGTTCTACAAATTTTCGTAACTTTAGCACTCCCACGGACATATGAATATCTTCATTCAAACTGTCCTAAAATCTAATACACATTTCTACTTCATTGGATACTATGTTACTAGTGCACTTGCTCAATTGCACAAATTCCCATTCATACTCAGCTACAGTCCAATTTTCTTGTTTGAACTCAAGAAATTGTTTCTTTTTCCTGTCAATAAATAGCTAGCTAACATACTTCTTCTTGAATTCAGTCTAAAAGAAGTCCCAATTAATATGATCATTCAATGTCATCGTGCTAAAAGTATCCTACCATAAATAGGCTTCATCTTTCAGTAACGATACTGCACATCGCAAACAATCTTCAGGAGTGCATATCAAATCTGTAAAAACTCTCTTTGTATTCATTAGCCAATACTTGGCTTTTGAAGGATCATCATCTACCTGACCTCTGAATTCTTCCGCTCCACATTTTCAAATTTTATCTATTGATATTAGGGTAATCGTTACAGGTACAGGGTTTGGAGTATCCAGGGGTGCCAGAGGAAGTACAACAGGGTGTGGAGGTGGCGGAGTTGCAAGATTTGCTTGCTTGAACTCATTGAACCACTGGTCCATCATTTTGAGGAAAATACATTTTTCATCTCATCACCAATAGATTATGGAATAGATGCACTATTACTTGCTTAAGGATTTGAAGCTTGAACACCACTTTCAGCTTCATTAACTATAGCTTGGTTCGATTCAACTAACATCTTGAATTTATAATAAAATACAATATTAAAACTTGTAACAACCCGTTTACGATAAAAATCAGAATAGTGGTTTCGGGACCACAAATTTGATTCCGGAAGGGAAATTTATTTTAATATTATTTTATGGTCTATAGTATGATGGAGATGTCATATGGAAATTTTGTAAACAAATTTTACCTGTTACAAGTCTAATTTGATAAAGGACCAAATTGCACAAAGTGCAAAAGTTGAGTTCTAATAGCTAAAGGGATTAAATAGATAGAACTTTAAAGTAGAGGTTCTTATATGACAAATAGACCATTTAAAAATGCTTAGTAGTTAAGGATGATGATTCATCCATGGAAAATAAAATAAAAAAAGGATGAAATTGGAAAGTGAAAAAAATAAAAGATGAAAATTAATTAAATAATGAAAATATCATCATTTTATATCATCTTTCCCAAAATAAAAGCATGGAAACCCTAGCCAAGGAAACCTACCTCAAGATAACTTATATTGCTTCATTAAGTATGTTTCCTTGTCCTGTTTTTAATGATTTTTATATTTCCAAGATCGTAATAACTTAATTTAGCTATCTCGGGGATTGATTTGTAAAGATATCAAAGTACTAGGGTTTTTCCATGGATGAGTATAGTTGATTTATGAAGTTTTATGGTAGAAAATGAAAGGTTGTTAATAAATAAACAACTTTTGTAAATGAATTTTGATGAAAATGTGATTTAGGAACTAAATTGTAAAGATGTGAAATCTATGAAAAATTATGAATTTTATGAAATACATGGGCTATAAATGTTACATGTAAAATTCTACTAGGCTTGGAATAAGGATTAAATTGGATGAATTTCATTTTCCGAGCCTAGGGACAAAATCTACATTTATTAAAAGTATAGGGGCAAAATGGTAATTTTTCCTAAATGTAAATTAAGTTATATTAGACTCAAACTGTATTAAATTGAGTTAAATTTACTGCTATAGATTCGGATAGACCAAATTCAGAGTTAGAACGAGGAAAGAAAATTTCAAATTAGTAGATTGTACATACACGAACATTGGTCAAGGTAAGTTCGTGTAATTAAATTGTGTCTATTTATATGATTGAAATAAATGTTGTATATGGGAATTGTAGAATTTTCATGTATATGAAATTGATTGAATTTTTGATGAATGTGTATACATAGATTTTATAACTGACATAAGTGTGTGAGATGATCACATATCTGACAACTCTTAAAAAGAAAGGTCAAGTCCCGTTTGAATGAATAAAAGTCGACAGATACTGCATTTCCCAATTGGTATTGATCTTGCATATGTTACAGATATTGTAGCTTGAAAGAGCATCCTGATATAAGCCTTCTCAAGCTTCCCGTTATAGTGTTCTTGCGAGCTTCCCATTTATAGCTCTTCGGAGCATCGCGATCGGTTGTGATCCTGTATGTGTTGCAGACACAAATGTAGCTTTTTGTGAAAGTCTTGTTATACGATCAGTTGTGATCCTGCATATGTTGTGGACATAAACGCAGCTCTTTGTGAGCGTCCTAATATGGCTCACTTGAACTTCCTGATATAAGCTATCCGGTGCATCCTGATAAGTGCTCTTCGGAGCTACTTGATAAGTGCTCTGCATAGCTTCCCGTTAAATGCTCTTTGGAGCTGCCTGTTATAAGCTCTTTGTGAGCTTTCTATTATATTTCCCGGATTAGCTTTCTGTGACATGGCTCATATAAGCATCATGTTATATGGCTTGAGAGAGAGCTTTCTATTAATGTGCTCGTAAGAGTACTCCTAAAAATGAATTAACAGATTCTCATTTGTACACTTCGATGTACTACCAGTGTATCCATTGATGTTTTCAATGATTCAACGGGTAAAATTGTGACAGAAGAAGATACGAACATGAAATGAATTATTACAAGTATCTGCTGAAAGTATGTAAAAAAGATGATGCATGATATATGGAAATATGAGATGATGATACATGAGCACGAAATTTGTTTGATAAATATGTTCATCCATGATTATAGAATTGTACACCTCAAGTGTACTAACCACGTGACATAGATATTTCAAATGATTAAATGGGCAGAGTTCCGACTTGAAATAATCTAAACTTGAGATAAATTATTATGAAAATGTACTTCAAATATAAGGATAAGATTTGTATATATTATATGGATACGTGATGTGGAATCTATATGTACATGGAAATCTAAATATTGTTAAGCCCATACATGTTTCTTGATATTTGTATGAATTATATGACTAATAAGGGTGAGGAGGATATGTGTTAGGGCTCTTGATCAAGTTGATTGAATGTTCCTTGTATGTTTATCTTGAAAAAAAATGAATGGTAAGTTAATTACCATGTTATACGAACTTACTAAGCATTATATGCTTGCTCTATTTTATTTTCCCTGTTTTATAGTAATTCGGAAGCTCGTTGGATTGGAAGCTCAGTGGAGATCACTCACACTATCCATCAGCCTATTTCAGTATATATGGTAAATCATTTACGGTTATAATGGCATGTAAAGGTTGATAAGCCAATGTTGGCAAGTAAATGTTTTTGTTATAACAAGCCATTGGAATGGCTTGTGATGTACATGTTTTGATACGTATAAATGAGGCTATAACATGTTTAGTGTATGCTTAAATGGTTGATTACTAGATATCATGTTTGCATATTGATGATATTAGCATATTTGATAAACTATGCATATAAGTGAATTTGATAAGTTAAGTTTGTATATTTGTTTACAAGATGGTAAAGTGTAATCTGAGGTGCTTAGGAGCACATTAGTTGTATGTAATGATATGTCATGCACGAGACTTGGTTTTGACTTGAGTAAATTGTTGGGAATTGGTTGGTAATGTGTTAAAGTGATGATGTAGATAAAATATAAGAATGGGCGAGAAATAAGGCTAGGAAATGGCCTTATTTTGTCCACAGAGCAGAGACACGGACGTGTGTCTCAGCTATGTGTGACACACGGCCTAGTACATGGCCATGTGACATGACAGTGTGCCCCCTGCATCCTAAAATTCAAAACAGAATACCCAGGTAGTTGCACACGGCCTAGCACACGGGCATGTGGCTTGGCCGTGTGACCCTTGCACTTAAATAAATTTCAAAATAAAGAGTACATGAGCTGGATACACGGCCATGTGCCTTATTTCAAATACTACATGGCTTAAGACACAGGCCTATCACATGGCCGTGTGAGTCACACGGCTTGATCACAGAGCATGTGTCCCCTGTACCTAGGAAAATTTTTGATGTTTTAGGAAAAATTTCCTAAGTTCCCGGTTTAGCCCCAACTCGATTCTAATGTACACTTTGGGCCTCGAGGGCTCTTATAAGGGACTATTTGATATATTTCTGATATGAAAATTGTATGATGTGTAATGTTTGTTAACTATTCTAAAATATCTGGTAATGCTTCGTAACCCTATTCTGGCAGTAGATACGGGTTAGGGGTGTTACATTTGTTGGTATCAGAGCTACGATTTAGTTAGTTCTCAAACTGAACGTTGAAATTGAAATGGAATAAAGTTACTATGGATTTTGTATAGGGATTACCTCTGTCTCTGAAAAAGAAAGATGCTATTGGGTAATCGTTAATTATTTGATGAAATTTGCATATTTATTCCTAGTATGAATGGATTCCTCACTTAATAGATTGTTTGAATTATATGTTCCTAAGATTGTCAAATTACATGGTGTGCCAGTATCTATTATCTCTGATAGAAATCCATAGTTCATATCTTGATTTTGGAATAAATTGCAAGAAGCTTTAGGTACACAATTACATTTCAGTACCGTATTCCATCCTCAGACTAATGGATAGTCCGAGCATGTAATTCAAATTTTAGAAGATATGCTTCGGTGCTGTGTATTAGAATTTACAGGTAATTGGGAAGGTATCTACCTTTAGTTGAATTTACATATCAGTTCAACATTAAAATGGTATTGTACAATGCTCTGTATGATCATGAATGTAAAACTCCATAGTATTGGACTGTGCTTAGTAAGAAAAAGAATACATGGAGTTGACCTGATCCGTGAAACCGAAGAAAAAGTGAAAGTGATCTGAGATGGTTTTACGGCAGTTTCTAATTATCAGAGATCTTATACAAGTCTTAAATAAAAAGAAATAGAGATCTATGTTAGCGACGAAGTATTCTTGAAAATTTCTACATGGAAGAAGTTCTCTGGTTTGGATGTGAAGGCAAATTAAGTCCATAGTTTGTCGGGACATATGAAATCATTAAAAAGAATCGGATTTGCTGCATATCGATGGGCCTTATTGCTAGAGCTAGATAGAATTCACAATGATATTTATGTGTATATGTTACGAAGGTATCGACCAGATCCGTCACATGTTATTTCTCCGATCGATATTGAAATTTCAACTTGACATGACTTATAGTGAGGAAGTAATTGAAATCCTGGCATGTGAAGTGAAAGAACTGAGAAATAAAAAGGTAGCTTCAGTAATAGTTTTCTAGCAATAACACGATATAGAAGAAGCTACCTGGAAATAGGAGGAAACTATGAGAAAGTAATATCTAAACCTCTTTACCGGTAGGATTTTCGATGATGAAAATTCTTAAGGGGGAAAGTTGTAACAGGCCGTTTATGATAAAAATTAGAATAGTGGTTTTGGGACCACAAATCAGATTTCGAAAGGGAAATTTATTTTAATATTATTTTATGGTCTATAGTATGATGGAAATGTCATATGAAAATTTCGTAAAGAAATTTTACCAGTTACATGTCTAATTTGATAAAGGACCAAATTGCACAAAGTGCAAAAGTTGAGTTCTAATAGCTAAAGGGATTAAATAGCTATAGAACTTTAAAGTAAAGGTCGTTATATGGCAAATAAACCATTTAAAAATGCTTAGTAGTTAAGGATGATGATTCATCCATGGAAAATAAAATTAAAAAAAGGATGAAATTAGAAAGTGAAAAAAATAAAAGATGATAATTAATTAAATAATGAAAATATTATCATTTTATATGATCATTTCCAAATTAAAAGCATGGAAACCCTAGCCATGGAAACCTAGCTCAAGCCAACCTATTTTGCTTGATTAGGTATGTTTCCTTGTCCTGTTTTTAATGATTTTTATATTTTTGATATCGTAATAGCTTAATTAGCTATCTCAGGGATTAATTTGTAAAGATATCAAAGTAATAGGGTTTTTCCATGTATGAATATAGTTTATTTATGAAGTTTTATGGTAGAAAATGAAAGGTTGTTAATAGATAAACAACTTTTGTAGAGGAAATTTTGATGAAAATGTGATTTAGGGACTAAATTGTAAAGATGTGAAATTTATGGAAAAATTTTAAATTTTATGAAATACATGGGCTGTCAATGTTACATGTGAAATTCGACTAGGTTTGGACTAAGGATTAAATAGCATGAATTTCATTTTCCGAGCCTAGGGACAAAATCATCATTTATTAAAAGTATAGGGGCAAAATGGTAATTTTTCCTAAAATGTAAATTGAGTTATATTAGACCTGAATTGTATTAAATTAAGTTAAATTTACTCGTATAGATCCGGATAGACCAAATTCAGAGTTAGAATGAGGAAAGAGAATATGTTGAATTAGTAGATTGTACATACACGAACATTTGTTGAGGTAAGTTCGTGTAACTAAATTGTGTCTATTTATATGATCGAAATAAATGTTGTATATATGAATTGTAGAATTGTCTTGTATATAAAATTGATTGAATTTCTAATGAATGTGTATATGTAAATTTTATAAATGACATAAGTATATGAGATGATCACATATCTGACAACTCTAAAAAAAAAAAGGTCAAGTCCCGTTTGAATGAATGAAAGTCAATGGATACTGGATTTCCTGATTGGTATTGATCTTGCATATGTTGCAAACATACTGTAGCTCAAAAGAGCATCCTGATATAAGCCCTCTCAAGCTTCCCGTTATAATGTTCTTGCAAGCTTCCCGTTTATAGCTCTTCGGAGCATCTCGATCGGTTGTGATCCTGCATGTGTTGCAAACACAAATGCAGCTTTTTGTGAGCGTCCTGTTATATGATCAGTTGTGATCCTACATATGTTATGGACACAAACGTAGCTCTTTGTGAGCGTCTTGATATGGCTTGAACTTCCCGATATAAGCTATGCAGCGCTTTCTAATAAGTGCTCTTCAGAGGTACCCGATAAGTGCTATCTAGAGCTTCCCGTTAAGTGCTCTTTAGAGCTACCTATTATAAGCTCTTTGTGAGCTTTCTATTATATTGCTCGGATTAGCTTTCTGTTACATGGCTCATATGAGCATCCTATTATATGGCTTTAGAGAGAGCTTTCTATTAATGTGCTCGTAAGAGTACTCTTGAAAATGAATTAATAGATTCTCATTTGTACACTTCGAGTGTACTACCAGTGTATCCACCGATGTTTTCAATGATTCAACTGGTAAAATTATGTCAGAAGAAGATACGAACATGAAATGAATTATTACAAGTATCTGCTGGAAGTATGTAAAAATGATGATACATGATATATGGAAATATGAGATGATGATGCATGAACACAGAATTTGTTTAATGAATATGCTCATCCATGATTATAGAATTGTACACCTCAAGTGTACTAACTGTGTGACATTGATATTTCAAATGATTAAATGGGTAGAGTTCCGACCTAAAATAATCTGAACTTGAGATAAATTATTATGAAAATGTACTTGAAATATAGGGATAAGATTTGTATATGTTATATGAATATGTGATGTGGAATGTATATGTACATGGAAATCTAAATATTGTTGAGTGCATACATGTTTCTTGATATTTGTAGAATTATATGACTAACAAGGGTGATGAGGATATGTGTTAGGACTCGTGATCAAATTGATTAAATGTGCCTTGTATTTTTATCTTGAATATAAATGAATGGTAAGTTAATTACCATGTTATAAGAACTTACTAAGCATTATATGCTTACTCTATTTTATTTTCCCTAGTTTATAGTAATTGAGAAGCTCATTGGATTGGAAGCTCGGCGTAGATCACTCACACTATCCATTGGCCTATTTTGGTATATATGGTAAATCAATTACGGTTATAATGGCATGTATAGGTTGATAAGGTAATGTTGGCAACTAAATGTTTTGGTTATAACAAGCCATTGGAATGGCTTGCGATGTACATGTTTTGATATGTATAAATGAGGCTATAACAAGTTTAGTGTATGCTTAAATGGCTGATTAATAGATATCATGTTGGTATATTGATGATATTAGCATATTTGATTAATAGATTTCATGCATATTACCACATTATTTCATGTTATGCTCATATTCACAAGTATTCATACTTAGTTGGTTTTAACATATATCTCAATTCACATCACTTGCTATGTAAATAACTTTTCTTAGATTATTTAACAATTCACTTATATAGGATTCCGTAAAGTGTAAGAGCAATTAGTACGTGTCTGCCAGGCATTAGTATCTGTGAATAATCATTTTGAAAAAATGTAAAGCATAAGATTCAAGAGGAAATCCATAGGAAAGGGTTCTGTATAGGTAATCTGTTGAGAACTATCTTACGTTGTAAAAAGGATTATAATTCATATTGACTAGAAAAAGTTGGATTCAATTAAAATGTAAAGTATAAGTGATATATTAAGTAGGGAAATTAGCGTGTATCCAATATTGTGAAAGTATTTTCCCAAGGATTGAATGGGGTTCCAAACTCTTAATATGAGGAATTCAACTCAAATGATTTCGTAGGAAATTACATTCAAACTCACTAAGTATATTTGAACTTATAAGCATTGCGTTCATGTTTCAGGTGCAGCTGTATAACTGAGTTCTCCAGAAAAGACCAAGCTAGGATTGCACCAAGGAAACAACGAGCTGGGATACTATGCATACATGAAATATCATAGGAGTGAGGTGTATAGTTCTCTGCACCATGAAATTCTGTTAATTATAAATTGTCGTGTTGTAATATATTGTATTACCCTTAAGTGTCGATTGAAATTTTGGATATTATTCATTATATATTATGTAATTAAATAAATAGCAAGAAATATGTTGAAAAATATTATTAATAACTTTTTTTAAATTTATGTTAAGTGATTGTCTGTGGTAACATCTGATATCTAGATTCAGTTATTCGGGTCAGGTATAAGGTGTTACATTCTAGAGGATTTATATATTTACTGCCCTGTTGGACTATCTTAGTGGGTATCATGGGATTTTTTCCACATAGTCTTATACATATTTTCATGTTGTAATCTGCCAGTCTAGCATCTCACAAGAGGCATCACCATGAGTATTCTCATTATCATACAATGCCATGGGTCTCTATCACATGGTCTTATACATAATTTCATGTCGTGATCTACTAGTCCAGTCTATATCTTATTAGAGGCATCACCATGAGTAATTTTGTTATCACCATGATTTTTCTATTTGGTTAGTAATGTACCTGCCTTACCAGAGGCATCAAAAATGGATGTTTTATCCCACACAGAATACACTTACCTAGATTTGTTCACATACTTGACTAGTTCATATTCTCTTAACAACATTTACCTTTCCATACAAGATATTACATGTATTTACATAACACATCATGTTATTCATAAAATAACTCGTTTACCTCAATTGTGAACATGCAACAATGTTACATTGCTTCACTCACTTACCAATTATCTATAATGATATCAACATGCGCACTTACAATTTAAATTAACTTACATTAATCAGGGTAGAGACTCATCTATACTATAGCTTGGAGTTTCAAACTTGAACGTCCTTCCCAAACCAATAGGAATAACTACTTAAAGCATATGAAACCACCATTAAAAACCCATTTCAAGACAATTTACTATTATTTCAACTACAAACGACCCCCATGCAGGGCCTCTTATTCATAACTTACTGTTTATATGTTTCTTAACATCCTTAAACTTTTAAAAACTTAACATGCAGAGCTATTAGACTTACTAAGAGGTAGAACATCCACTGATTAACTCAAAAACCTTAGCTTCTAACTTAATAAAGAAGAAGAGAACATTTAAGTTTAAAAAAGAACCAGAGAGTAATATTGAATGAAAGAAAAACCATTATTACATTCCTTTCTTACCATATATATATACACCCAGTTCCTCTTAACTGGTCGTGACAAGTGTCAAAATGCATATAAAAGTTGTCTCTTTCATGTCCTACAAAAATCGAAAGAAATATAAAAGAAAATTTAATATCGATGCTATTTGACCAGTCAAAATTTTAATATTGATGGTATTTGACCAGGCAATCCCTTCAGTTGACTCCCAACCAATCACATTATAGAACCCATTTTGTGCATCGTTCGAGTAAACTTGGCATATTATACCTATTAGCGATAACTCATATACGTCATTGCCTTAAAGATACTTTAATTATCTACAGTTTTCTCATATGCTTGATAGGCTTGTTATACCCAACCAGAACTTTTGAGGTGTACTCCTAGCTTGTCGTACTCCTTCAATTAAAGAATACTACAAGAATAAAATTGTGAAAAACTTTTATGGGTTGATTCTTTTTGCGCCAAACATTATTTTGCCAAAAGCTTATAAATTGGCA
Organism: Gossypium stocksii; assembly: GCA_020496765.1. Taxonomy (NCBI): domain Eukaryota; kingdom Viridiplantae; phylum Streptophyta; class Magnoliopsida; order Malvales; family Malvaceae; genus Gossypium; species Gossypium stocksii. The sequence continues at coordinate 17,237,150 of CM035632.1, read as the reverse complement.
GACTAACTACCAAAATGCACCAAAACGGATAACTGTCACATCTATTCGCCTTTCTTTTGAATCCACCAAAATTGGGATGTTACACTCCACCCCATCCCCTATATAAATGGTCATTCTCATCCTCTACTCCAACATATCTCAGTATCCTTAAATTGTTTTTTTTCTTTTTCTTGCTTGTTGAAATTTGCAAGTTTAAAGATTTATTTCTCTCTGACTTTGAGGGAGACATTGTAATAGTTTTAAGTTCTATGTAGGTTCATGGTAATGTTGTTGAGCTTAGTAACCTACAAATTTCACGTGCCATGTGAGTATGGAGCCATCACTTGAGAAGTCAAGATTGTATTACAACTCGAGGTCTAAGTTTATGGTGATTATACGGTCTCGGGTTGAAGTGTAACTAAGGCTTCAAGTTTAAAAAGGTTATGCTATCAAAGGATGGATCATAATTGGGTTGTAACATCCTGTCTGACAGAATCTTAGTACCCAAATACTATTCAGAGAATAAGACGAATAAGATGAGTCTAAAAGTAAATAGTGTTAAAACTAGTCTAAAGATAATAATCATTTGGGTGCGCCCGTGACGTTTTTGGATTTGGCAGACACTAGGTTAACACGAAGTGAATAATAAGTAAGTCATTAAAAAAAGGTTCGCCCCCAAAAGCCTCTGTTAGTGTGCATATGATGGGTTTGTCAGTTATAGGTAAATGAACATTGTAACGAGAAGTATATGTTAGCAATAAGTGCACCTAGTAACATTGGCCTTGATCCGGTTAAGATATGAGGAAAAAATGGTTAAGAATTAACCGAATGTGAACTAAGTAGTTAAGAACCAAAAGAAAACACTTGATTAGTTTTCTTAGAATTTGGAATATTTGGATAAGACTAACAATTGACTGATGTGACATTTGTTGAGTCCCAATAAAGTCAAGGGACAAGTCAAAACATATAAGACAAGAAAGATATCTTATCTCTCTCCTAAGAAAAGTAAAACCAAAAAAAGATAGGAAATCTCCTCTAGGTTAAGTATAAGGTCTGACGAATGGCGAGCTCTATAGTGTATAGGAAAGCAAAATGCTATCTGCCCCACTAAGACTTTTGACATATATGTAGGTGCATTATCTATAACAAAATTCGATGTAAGACACCGTTAGGAAATGATGCCCAGTAAAGTACATAATGGACTCAAGTAATAGAGTTATCTCTAAGAAGGCATGATATGCCAATGTGTGATCAGTCGAGCTATTAGCTACACTCTAATGAATAATGGGTTAGGACCTAGGCATAAGCTATGAATGTGACAATATGCTCGTAAGAGTTGCTTTACAACTATCATGCATCTAACTAGTGATCACATGGATTAAGACACGTGTCAAGCATCTAACGGGCAAGGAAAAATATCTAGTTGACTGGGTAAGTGATAGGTATTGTTCCCTTACTTCCTTAAGAAGTATTCTCTGTTTATATAAGGATGAGTAGAGGGGAAATTCCTCTCATCCTTCAGGATGAGCTAGGAATGAGAGGATTAGCTCTAAAATGGCCATTGTAATGTAAGTTTCCCAACCTTGCATGCTAAGCTGCCAAAAGGCAATTTTGTTTAACTTGGCAAAGTAAGCTTGGTAGAGCTTTGCTATGTGATTTTAATGTTTGAAGTGAAAGGGAAAATGACTTGATTGAGCAGATCATGATGAGTTTTCTGTGGTTTAATGTTTATGGGTTGCTGATCTACTCAAAGGAAACCCAACTTTGATATTTGAAGCTGCTAAAGGTAATGTAACGCCCAAATTTTTTGGGTTTTCAAATTTTTGCTTGAATTTATCTTTGCATGTCATGATATGTTGAAGTAGTAAATTAAGTATGGTTAGTGGACCTGTAGAAGGCCTAAGTTAAGTTTAAAACCTAGTAGAATTTTTAAATTCTAGACTTAAAGGAGAAGGGGCATTGGCTAAGTGGGCTTTTAATAAAAAGATGGGGTTTAGTAGCACAAGAAAGCTTGTGTTAAAGTGGCAAGGTGGTGCCACTTAAAACACAGGGGGTGGCGTGTGAAGGCTGTGATGGAGCTAAGGTTCGAATCCCTTGGTGAGCAAAGTGGTGTTTTATTTTTAATACTTATGCATGGTAAGTGATGGAACTCAAGTTGAACTCTGAAGGGAAGTGTTTGAACTACTCATAAGATTGAATCAAGGAGTGATAAGGGGAGAAAATTGAGGAATTTTGAAAGGGGGAGAAGGTGGCCGATTGTGGGAGACTTGGAGGAGCAAGTTCGGCTAGGGCTTTAGGAGGATGCATTTTCGGCAATTGTGTGATGAGTGTGTCGGATACCCCTTTTTGGTTCTTTTCAGGATTTGTTTTGGTCAAGCCTTAGTGCCAATTAGGTAAGTTTCAAAGGTGTTTCCATTCTTGTTCTTCCTTTTCTCCTTTTTTGAGTGTGTCAAAAGTCGAAATCCCGAAGTTGTTAGCTCTCCTTTGTCGATTTACCCAAAACCGAACCCTTTCATCACTTTTCTTCCAAAGCTGAACAAGTATCTTCCTCTTCTCTCTTTACTTTTCTCTTATTCTTCTCCTTTTTTCCACCGATTGAAGCAACCACCCTCAAAGCCTTGCTAGCCGATTACTCTCAAAAGCCGAAACCCGAACTATTTGTTAGCCGATTCTTCTTCTTTGGCCAAATCTCCTATTCTTCTTAACTCTATTCTTTCAAAAGCCGAAACCCTCAATTCTCTCATCCCTCTGTCGACCATCTCCTCTCTTTTCCATAGACTTCTTTTCCATATACTTCTTTTCTTCTCTCTGTTTCTACAAAAGCCAAAACCTCCATACTCTCTAGTGTTTTTGGAAGCCGAATCTCTTAGATCACCCCTCTTCTTGCGTTTTGACTAGATTTATAATAGATCTGGACTAGGCTAGTGTTTAGAGACTCTCTTCTGTCAAGACAAGCCGGTAGTAAGTACTCGAATCCTTTCTTTCGTGATCTTGTGATTTAAGAAAAGTCGAAAACCCCTATCTTTTCAGGGCGGCTATCGGTTTTGATTCCTTATGGATAAATACCTATGTTAGCCTTTTCTTTTGGTGCTCATGTGTTCTAGTGTGGTAAAGAGGCGATCTAATAAGGAGCAGTTGGAGGCTAGGGCCGTTGAAGTGATCTAGATCTAGATCTGCGGTCTAAATTTCAGCTAAGGTAAGGGATGGTAATATGGTAGTAGCTACCGAATGTGTAAGTCAATGTGATGGTAATTTCCGATTGGGTTGTGGTTTAACGTGTGATTAATTGCTTTAGGATTTTCTTTCGCGTGAGCGTCTGACGTTAATCGTAATCAGGTGTGTAATCAACACCCTCTAGTAGATTAGATCGGCAAAAGGTAAAAATTTGAAATGTCGAAATGCCGGCATTTCAAGGGCTTGCAAGCGTGCGAGCGCTCGTGGGTCGGTTTGAAACGGTAAGGTTGGTATTCACGATCGTAAGACTGTTGTGCACATTTTCGTGCATTTGGGTGGTTTTAGGCCTCGATGGGCTGAAATTGGGCCCAATGGGCTTACGGGCCCATATGGGTAAAATCAGGCGGTAAGTATATTCTGGTAATCTGGTTATTAGATCTGCCAAAACGTGTGTAAAATTTGGACTTAGTGGGCCAAGTAGCTTGTGGCCATTAGGGGTTTTAGGGTGATGACACTGTATTAATGAAATGGGCTAGTTAAGTCACATGGACGACGTTAGATTTGTTAGTATACTGTAATAAGCATAAAACCCTAAAATCTAGCAAAATTACTGAAATACCCCTAAAGGGTGAAAATTACTGTTTTGCCCGTAGTTGCTAAAAAACCATTTTACCCTTAGGGTTAAGTTGATTGATTTGCATGCTACTATATTTGTTATTCTGTATGCCATGGCATGTATATTCTGATTTGCATGGGCTGGGATATTATTATGGAGGAAGTGCTAAAAGTGGCAATGCCACGTATTCTGCTTAGAGGCTCTGCCTCGTATGACTATTCTGGTGGCTTGGCCACGATATCTGTTTAAGCAGCTCTGCTACGACTATGGTGTGTAGGTCTGGGTAGGTTGAGTTATTCCCCACATGGTGTGTAGGGCTAGATTGGGCTTGGGCTTTGCATACATGCATATCATACTGTAATCTGATATGTTACTGTAATGGGCCTAGGGCCACACTGTTTCCTGAATAGGGCCAAGGCCCAGTATAAACTGTATCTGAATAGGGCTTCGGCCCAGTCTATGCTTGAACTGGTCTCTGATACTGGTTGGGTTAGTTTACACACTGAGTTTTCACAAACTCACCCCCTTTCTTTTCCATCCATGCAGGTGATCCCCAACCATAGAGGACTTGAAGCTGCAAGAGATTCGGAGTGGCCACGTGAACTTTTTTCCTGTTTTATAATTTCCTAAATTTACTTTACTTTAATATTCTTTAATTTTCGGGTTTCAAGTTGTAATAAGGCCGCTTATATTTTTATTTTGGTATTTCTTTTATTTTTATTTATCATTTGTTTAAAACAATAGACTAGTCTACGCGGGTTTTTATTTCAAACTTGACAAAAGTTTTCAAAACATACAATACGTGACAAATGGGTAACCTAATAACAATGATTCAACAATAAGATCTTTTAAAAGTAAACTTCATTGGTAGTGGATAGGGTTTTTTTAAAACTAAACAAGTTTTTTAAGTAAAAAAGGTAATACAGTTTTGCTAAAGTCAACATAACAATTATTAAAAAGATCGAAGCGTAATCAATTGTCCATGCGACACACCAGATCTAGCCATAATGTCTGGGTCAGGTTTGGGGTGTTACATTTAGTGGTATCAAAGCCAAGTTGCAACAACTCTGCAGTGGAATGGGTCCAAATGTTTTTTAAAAATTTAGGCCTAAATTTGTATTTTGAAAATTCGGTAAATTCCCTTAAGAAATTCTTTTAAATTGATTCTCTTCTCAAAAATGTTTTTCATTTTTCTAAAAGTCTAGGGTTTTGGAAATAAAGATTATTCAAAGTATTTAGTATGGATAAAACTTGGTTTTTCTGAATCTGGTTTCTAAAGAGTGGCACACTGAATTTCCGGCACCAAGTCTGTAAGTACCCTTTACTTTACTATATTTGATTAAGATACTGTGATACTGAAAACTTACTATAGTACTAAGACTTTATTGAGATTCTATAGTTAGGGTTATACAGAGACTGTAGAGGACTGAGACAGTAGAAATGTAACACCCCAAACCCAGCCCAGACACGATGGCCTGATTTGGTGTGTAACATGGATAGTTAATACACCTCGTTCTTCTATTTCTAATTTTTTATTGAATTAACAAAACCATTTCATGTGTCTTGGAAAAAGAGAAGGTTATTTAGTTTTTGAAAACTCTATCCACTATCAGTTGGAGTTTATTTTTATTTCTTTTTAAGATCCTGTTTTGTCATTAGGTTAACCATTTGTAGCGTACTATATGTTCTGAAAACATTGATTAATTTTTTAAATAAAATCCGCGCAGACTTAGTTATCATTTTTAATCAAGCAATAGTTAAATAAACAAATAAAACCAAATTGAAAATAAAATATTTATCGAGTAGCCTTATTACAGTTTAAAAACCCAAAAACTAACGAATACTAAAATAAATAATTGAAGGAATAATAAAACCAGTAAGTACATCACGTGGCCACTCCAAATCCCTCGCAGCTCCAAGTCCTCTAAGGTTGGGGTTCACCTGCATGGATGGAAAGGAAGGGGTGAGTTTGTGAAAACTCAGTGTGTAAGCTAACCCAACCAGAGTCCAGATCAGTACAAGCTCAACTGGGCCAAAGCCCTATTCAGATACAGTGCTAACTGGGCCTTAGCCCTATCCAGAAAACAGTAATTACTGGGCCTTAGCCCTATTCAGAATACAGTGTGGGCCTTAGGCTCATTACAGTAACAGAACAGTAATTTATGCATGGGTGCAAACCCAAGCCAAATCTAGCCCTACACACCACCCGTACCAGCCCTATACACCATTTGAGGAATAACTCAACCCACCCAGCCCTACACACCATAGTCGCAGCTTAGTTGCTTAATCAGATAACGTGGCCAAGCCACTAAAATAGTAAAATGAGGCAAAGCCTCTAATAGTATACGTGGCATTGCCACTTAGCACTTCCTCCATCAAAACCCAATCCCATGCAACAGTGTATATTATGACATGGCATATAGTGAGCAGACATAATTTAGTATGCAACTCAGTCAACTTAACCCTAGGGGTAAAATGGTCTTTTAGCACCTAGGGGTAACACAATAATTTCCACCCTTAAGGGGTATTCAGTAAACTTGCCAGTTTTAGGGTTTCATGCTTATTATAGTTTGTTAACAGCCCTAACGTCATCCAAGCAACTTATTTGGTCCATTTTATTAATACAGAGTCATTGGGCCCTAAAACCCCTAATGGCCCAACGGTGTCTACTAGCTACTATGGCTCACTAAGTCCAAATTTTACATCCGTTTTTGTAGATTTAACAGTCAGACTACCAAAATATGCTTACCGCTCATTTTCACCCATATGGGCCCGTTGAAGTGATCTAGATCTAGATTTGTGGTCTAGATTTCGGCTAAGGTAAGGGATGGTGATATGGTAGTAGTTGTCGAATGTGTAAGTCAATGTGATGATAATTTTCGATTGGTTTGTGGTTTAACGTGTGATTAATTACTTTACGATTTTCATTCGTGAGAGCATCTGACGTTAATCGTAATCAGGTGTGTAACCGACACCCTCTAGTAGATTAGATATACAAAAGCTGAAAAGCCGAAAAGTCGAAATGCCGGCATTTTGAGGGCTTGCGAGCGTGCGAGTGCTCATCAGTCAGTTTGAAACGGTAAGGTTGGTATTCACGATCGTAAGACTGTTGCGCACATTTTCGTGCATTTGGGTGGTTTTGGGCCTTGATGGGCTGAAATTGGGCCCAATGGGCTTACGGGCCCATATGGGTGAAATCAGGCGGTAAGTATATTCTGGTAATCTAGTTATTAGATATGCTAAAACGTGTGTAAAATTTGGACTTAGTGGGCCACAGTAGTTTATGGGCTCCGTCGAGCCTAGTAAGGGTTTTAGGCCGATGACACTATATTAATAAAATGGGTAGTTAAGTCGTACAGATGACATTACATTTGTTAGTAGACTGTAATAAGCATAAAACCCTAAAATCTAGAAGAATTACTGAAATACCCTTAAAGGGTGAAAATTACTATTTTACTCATAGGTGCTAAAAGACCATTTTACCCCTAGGGTTAAGTTGATTGATTTGCATGCTACTATATCTATTATTTTGTATGCCATGACATGTATATTCTGATTTGCATGGGTTGGGATATTATTATGGAGGAAGTGCTAAAAGTGGCAATGCCACGTATTCTGCATAGAGGCTCTGCCTCGTATTACTGTTCTGGTGGCTTGGCCACGATATCCGTTTAAGCAGCTCTGCTGCGACTGTGGTGTTTAGGGCTGGGTGGGTTGAGTTATTCCCTACATAGTGTATAGGGCTGGTACGGATGGTGTGTAGGGCTGAATTGGGCTTGGACTTTGCATACATGCATATCATACTGTAATCTGATCTGTTACTGTAATGGGCCCAAAGCCACACTGATCTCTGATACTGGTTGGGTTAGCTTACACACTGAGTTTTCACAAACTCACCCCTTTCTTTTCCATCCATGCAGGTGACCCCCAACCATAGAGGACTTGGAGTTGTGCGGGATTCAGAGTGGCCACGTGAACTATTTTTCGGTTATAATTTCCTAAATTTACTTTATTTTAATATTATTTAATTTTCGGGTTTCAAGTTGTAATAAGGCCGCTCATATTTTTATTTTGGTATTTCTTTTATTTTTATTTATCACTTGTTTAAAATAATAGACTAGTCTGCGCGGGTTTTTATTTCAAACTTAACAAAAGTTTTCAAAACATACAATACGTGACAAATGGGTAACCTAATAACGATGATTCAACAATAAAATCTTTTAAAAGTAAACTTCATTGGTAGTGGATAGGGTTTTTTTAAAACTAAACAAGTAAACTAAAGTCAACATAACAATTATTAAAAAGATCGAAGCGTAATCAATTGTCCATGTGACACACCAGATCTGGCCATAACGTCTGGGCCGGGTTTGGGGTGTTACAGGTAAAGATTATGTGAAGAAAATGTAAGGGTTCTGTGAGTACCCTATGAACTTTTTTTGCCTGTAGCATGTATGTTTTTATGTTTATTTCTTCTGTGTTGAAAGGCTGATCTGTGAAACAAAATGAAAGCTATGCATGTGTGATATGTTGATTCTAAGAAAATGTGCATCTATTGAGCTTGCATGTGTGGCTTGATGCCTAAATGACAAAGCACCTTTACTATGAAAAGAAAAGTATGCACACAATGAATATGAAATAAATAATGAGTTGAATGATAAGTCTCTGTTCTGTTAAGCAGTATGTACATGCATAAATATGTCTAAAAGTATGATATAGTCTCTGCATGAAGAGTCTATGCATAAGTTGCATAGTTACATAAGTCTACATGTTGAGTCTGCTTGTGTGTGAGTCTGTCAAGATAGTAAACATAAATTTTGATATAAAAGTCCACAGCCATAACAAGAAGACTATAAAGTGTAAGACCTAGTCTGGGACTATAGCATCATATAGGGACAGAAAGACCATATAACGTCAAACCTAGTCTCAGGCTATGGCATCATATGGGGATATGAAGACCACATAGTGTAAGACCTAGTCTAGGACTATGGCGTCATGTGAGGAAAAAGGTAAAGGGCGATTGGGCGAGTACGAGGTGATGAGGGGTAAGCCTCAAAATGTTGAGTTTAGGCAAATCCTTATCGTTGAAAACGTCATTTACCGAAATATGAAGCCTTTGTGACTGTTCTATGTTATATGTGATCCCTAGTGGTGGAATCTATTATATATGGAAGCCTTTGTGTAATGACCCAAAAGTTAGTGTTGTCAAAAAGTGCGATTTCCGGATCTTGTTTTGTAAACCAGACTCGTAAATATTTTTATTAAATATTTATGGAGTTATCTTAGAAATGAATTAAATTTTGGTTAGAAATTCTCATTGAATTAGCTTTTAATTAAGGTAAAGAGACTAAATTGCTTAAGTGGTAAAATGTGATTATTATTAATTTATAAGCTAAAATGTAGCTAAGGGACTTGAAAGGCAAATATACCTTTGCTTTAAATTTGTAGTAGACAGTCATGATGAAGATATTAAATATAAGTTATATATGTTATATTAACATTAATAGGTATTATAATAATATTATAATAAAATAAAAAAAAGAAAATGAAAGAAAAGATTATAGGAAATGGGATGAAAAAGAAATTTTCATTCTTTTTCATGCAACTTTCGAATACTTAAGGGGGTAGAAGAACCCACGAATGGCCATAGGAGTTTTGAGGTTTTAAGCTTAAATTGGTTAGTCAATTTAATTCATTTTCTTATAATTTTTATGTCTTTGGAATCCCAATACTATAAGCTAGCTAACCCATGTTTTATTTTTCGGTACTGCTTAAGATTATAAATGTTACCATTGCTGAGTATTTAAAGCTTTAAGGACTAATTTGATCAATTTTTAAGTTGGAAGTGAAAAAGGACTAAATTGTAAATTTAATTTTTTATTTTGAGTAATAGGGACCAAATTACAAAAATTTTGAAATTTAGGGATAGACATGAGAATTAACGGATTAAATTTGGCTTAGAATGGAATTGATATTAAAATTTAGAGTTAAGTGTGGAAATTAAGCTAGTCTCGATTTTAGGGACTAAATTGAGTAAAGTGTAAAAGTTGTTTAAATTAGAAATTAAATGAGAAATTATTTATGTATTATGGTTTATTTATTTCCATAGCTAATGTCGACCTAGAGTCCTCGAAAAATAAGTGAAAAGACAATGTCATCAATGAATAGCTCGGAGGTTACGGTTTGTGTTTATATAATCCAAACTAATTTATAAGTTATTGCATTTTGATTTATTTACGCATGGTAAGTAATTGAGGTGAGAATTCTTGTTCAATTTGGTGGATTTGAATCATTTGATAATAAGGATGATTCAATTATGTATATTTGAGACATATATGTATCTTTGTGAATGTATGAATTGATTATATATTATGAGAAAATTTTGGTTGTGATTAAATGGAATAAATCCACACATGATGATAATGTATATGAAATTGAGACATTTTTTGTATTGAAATATGAAATGGAAACCTTATTAACTATTCGAGCTATGTCGGATATAGATGGCATGCCATAGGATAAGAAGTGTTCATTTTTACTTCGACTATGAATCGATGAGGCACTGTGTAATAGCCCGTTTTCAGTAATATTGAAATAGTGGTTTTGGGATGACAAATCCAATAAGAAAATTGTTATTTTGTTATTATTTTAGTGTCTATGGTATTCTAGTAAGGTTGTTAAGAAATTTTGATGTTTGCATAATTAATGAAGTAAGAAGGACTAAATCGTAAAAAGTGTAAAAGTTCCAATAACTATGAAAACTTAAACCAAGGGACCCAAATTGTAAATAAACCATTTAATGAATTAGTAGATATGCATGGCATGGTTTTAATGAAATTTTGTTAGTTTTTAAAGGTTAATTAAGTAATTTGATAATTAATTGAAAATGTTAAAGAATTAAAAGACGAAAAAGTTATCATATTTTTTATTTCCTTCATCCATAGCCGAAAATCACCATTAAAGGGGAAGACAAGTTTGGTCAAGCTATTTCCTTGCATGTAAGTGTATTCAAGTCCCGTTTTTAATGATTTTTATGTTTTTGAATTTGTTTTAGCTTAATTTAGCTAGCCCGTGGATCATTTGTAAAACTATTGGTTGAGGTTATATCATGAATGGTTTTTTATGTTAAATGGTAGATTATGAATCCTTGTTGAAAAATAAACAAGTTTTGTAAAATGATTTTTGATGAATTTTGGAAATTAGGGACTAAATTGTTAAAGGTATAAATTCAATGGTTTTAATGTGAAATGATGATAAACATGTGTTGTTTCAAGGTCCCTTGCATATTATTTTTAACATGGATTGAGATTAAAATGGTTAGATTCTATGTTATAAGCTTAGGGACTAATTTGTGAAAAAGTTACAATGTTAAGTGTAAAATGGTAATTTTACATAAATATGAAATGTGGATTAAATTGAATACTATAAGTATTAAATGGATTGAAATTGTCTATTTAGATCAAGATAAACCACGTACAGACCTAGATCGAAGCAAAGCAAAAGCTTCAAAATAGCTTAATTTAACTTCTACACCTTAGTCGTCGAGGTAAGTTTGTATGAACAATCATCGTATTAATGCTATTTAAATTGTATGTTGTTATGTTATTTATAATGTTAATTGAACGATGTATAAACAAATCAATGATATGATGGTTATTGAGTCCCAGTTGAACCTTAGGAATTCATAGGATACAAATGAAATGTCATTAGGGATTTCATGTTTCGGGTGCTAGTCTTGAATGTCCTACCGATGGCTGAGGTCCTGTATTTTTTGCGGATAGTCCACAGCTCGTATGAGCAGCATCGTATAGCTTACATTTCGACCCACAGCTCGTGTGAGCAATGATGTAAAGGGAAGGTCATGGTTATGTAAAAGCACACTTTGTGTGAGCTTTCCCGAGTATCTGATGAAGTTCTAGATGGTTCAATGCGTATGAAAATGAAATGAAATGGTAACTATTCAAATGGAATGTATCATGAACTTATGAAAAGGAATGGTGATTTAAATGATGTGAATACATGCGTAAATTACTTATTTATGGATGAATTCATTTGAACCATGTACAAAAGACTAACTTGTGAATTTGATATTGTATAGGAATTATGCCAAGCTTATGGTTTTAGTTGGTATTACACTTATGCTATATACATAATTTAAATGAAATGGTAAGTTGTGTTTAAGTTTATACGAGTTTACTAAGCATTAATTCCTTACGTAGTTTATTTCCTATGTTTTATAGATTATCAGAAGCTCGATTTGGTTGGAAGCTCGTCGGAGATCTATCACACTATCTAGCATAAATATCGGTAGTGTTTAAGTGTTTTGGCCAAGGTTATAATGGCATGTATGGGGTGAATTATAATGGCATTTTGTTGAATGTTTAGTTGGTGAATTGGTATGTTTACGTTGTGTAAGTTAACTTTCTTAGTACCATTTGATGTCTTGCTAGATTGTGTCATTTTGGCTATCTTATTATGCATGTTTTGAATTGGTATAATTATGTTCAAGTTATGGCATGTTTTGGAAACTATTGAATTAGATATTGATGCTTGAAATTTGGAAAAATTGACATGTTTAGGAAAGTGTAGATGAATGCATTTGAGGTGCCTTTGAGTGGCATATTGGTTAGTTGTGTAATAGCTTGTTTTTAGTGAAATCGAAATAGTAGTTTCGGGACCACAAATTTGATGAGTAAATTTTTATTTTATTATTATTTTAATGTTTATGATGTAACACCCCAAACCCATTCCAAACGTTATGGCCAGATCTTGTGTGTCACATGAATGTTTACTTATCTATGATCTTCTTTTAACAAAATGTTATATTGTTCGTAGTAAAACCATGTTTAATAGCTTTAAATTAAGAAACATTATCAGTTTTAAAAACCGTATTTATTACCAAGTATGATTCACTTTTTAGAAGATCTCTTCGATGTGTTATTGTTGATGTGTTATCCAATCGTTCGTAACGCGTGTTTTGAATACGTTTGATTATGTTTGGAAAAACCCGCATAGACTAGTCTACCGTTGTAAAACAAATAATAAAGAACCCAAAAAAAAAACCCGAGCGGCCTTATTACAAAATTAAATTTGAAATTTAAAAATAAAATATAAATAAAGTAAATTTAAAAAAAACTATAAACCGGAAGTATGAATCACGTGGCTACCCCGAATCCCTCGCAGCTCCAAGTCCTCTATGGTTGGGGGTTACTTGCATGGATGGAAATGAGAGGGTGAGTTTGTGAAAAATCAGTGTGTAAACTATCCCAACCAGTGTCAAAGATCAGTCAAAGCTTAGTCGGGGCTGAAGCCCTATTCAGATATAGATTAAACTGGGCCTTGGCCCTTTTCAAAAACAAAGTGGACCTTAGGCCCATTACAGAAACAGATTAGAGTATATATATATGCATGTATGCAAAGCCCAAGCCCAGTCCAGCCCTACACACCACCCGTACTAGCCCTACACACCATGTGGGGAATAACTCAACCCATCTAGCCCTACACACCACAGTCGCAGTAGAGCTGCTATTACAGAAATCGTGGCAGAGCCACCAGAACAGAAATACGAGGCAAAGCCTCTAAGCAGATTACGTGGCATTGCCACTTTTAGCACTTCCTCCATATCCATAACCCAACCCCATGCAAAATAGAGTACTACATGACATGGCATACAGAATATCAGATATAGTAACATGCAAATCAGTCAGTTATTTCTAGGGGTAAAACAATCATTTAGCATCTAGGGGTAAAATGGTAATTCTCACCCTTTAGGGCTATTTTGGTAATTTGGCTATGTCTATATGTTTCATGCTTAATACGACCTTTTAGCAGGTCTAACATCGCTCCGAGCAACTCAAATAGCCCATACGTTCATATAGTGCCATTGGGCCCAAAAACCCCTAATGAGCCCGAGGGAGCCCACTTGCTACAGTGGCCCACTCAGTCTAACTTTATGCATATTATCACAGACTTAACATCCAATTTACCAGAAATTACTTACCTCATACGTTTACCCATATGGGCTTGTAAGCCCATTGGGCCCAATTTTTTGCCCATCAAGGCCCGAGACAGCCTAAGTCCACGAAAACGCGCACCACAGCCCTTATCGTCCATTAATCCAAATTCATGATTTCGGATCGACCCAGGAGCGTTCGCACACTCATAAGTCCACGAAATGCTAGACTTTCGGCATTTCGGCTTTTCGGGTTTTACCGATCTAAGCTACTAGAGGGTGTCGTTACACACCTGTTTGCGGACTACGTCGAGATCCTGCGAATGATTAACCTACAACCGTTAAACTACACGTCAAACCACAATCCAATTGAACAATCAACATTAACTTTACTTACTTATTCGGCAACCACTAAAATATCACCAACACTTACCTTTGCCAAAATCTAGCTACTAGAAGCCTCCACGAGATCCACCTTACAAAAGGCCACAAAACTCTGTTAGTTAACAAAAAAGTCCAACATATATTCCAGAAGAAGGGATCTAAACTAATTTCCAAAAGAAAGTCAAGAGGTGATTTCGGCTTTTCATGAAATACTTACGAGAAGAGTAAAATGGATCGAGTTCTTACTCAAAAGTCTGCTTGACCTGATCGACACTACCAGGAGTCATTACCACTACTCTAAGCCCAGATCTACGCTTGATCTAACCAAAGCACAAGGGGAGAAGAAGAATAAATGAAAGGGGTTGAAAGATTAACAGAGAAAAGGGAATGGGTTTGGTTTTGAGAAAAAACACTAGAGAGGGTTTGGCCAAAGAGTGCTTTAAGAGAAAGAGTGGTAGGGTTCGGCTCTTTGAATAAATCGGCACCAAAGAAAACTAACTGTTTTAGGATTTTGGCTTTTAAAGAAATTGATCAAAAGATGCTTAAGGGGATTGAATCCAAATGAGAGAACAAAAAGAAGAGGAAAAAGAGTGTCTTGATATTCGGCTAGAGGAGATGTTTAAATGCCAACGACAAGGTGAAAATGAGATAGGGGTTGGTTTCGGTCAACAAAAGGAAAGGAAAAAGAAAGAACTTGCAAGAAGAATAGAAGAAGAATAAGTCAGCTAGAAGAACAAAGATAGGGCAGAGAGAAAAGAGGTAAGGTTCAAAAGGAAAAATGTTTGAGAAAACAAAAGAATACCCAAAAGGGAGTAGGAGACTAACACCATTCGGCCCTAGGTAGCAAAATAAAACGAGCACACAATAACCCCAAATGGACAGATGTTGATTGCCAAAGGAAAAGAAACGAAATCGGTTATGAACACACAAAACCAAAATGCCGAAACCTACACTCCTAGTCAATTTTGCCTAGCTACACTTCCCATTCGGCTACCACCTCTCCGTTTGAAAACTCCACAATTTCTCCAAAATTCTCTCCTCCCAATCCCCACCAACTTTATCCATATCTTCTAATGACTGATTCAAACTCTTTCACTTAGAATTCAACTCCAAGTCCAATCTTACCTTGTCTATGAAGCAAAATTAAAGAATTTTGCCATCAGGGAGATTCGAACCTTAGACTCCCTTACAAGCCACCACACGCCTTCCCCATTGCATCTTAAGTGACGTCCCTCTACCACTATACCACAAGCTTTCTTATGCCACAAATCCATAACATTAATTTAAGAGCCCACTCCATCAAAGTCCACTCTCACCTAAGGCAAAATTCAAAATTCTACCAGGCCTTTGACTCAAACCCATGCCTTCTAAAGGTTCAATAAACACACCCAAAACATAACTCAGCACATCAAGACATGCAAAATTAAATTCAAGCAAAATTCTAAAACCCTAAAATTTGGGGCCTTACATATGAAATATCTGTAAGGTCATATTAAAATTTGTTAGGAAATTTTGATGTTTGCATGATTAATTAAGTGAAAAAAACAAAATCGTTTAAAGTGTAATAGTAGTGTTCCATTTGTTAAAAGGGTTTAATGGCTATGAAAATTTAAAGTGCATGGACTATATTGTAATTGTACCATTGTTAAGGTTAGTGGACAAATATGGACATAAATTAAGTGAATTTTTATGTTAATAACAAAGGTTAAACTAGTAATTTAATAAATAAAAGTAAATTAAAACAAAGTAAAGATAGTATCATCTTTTTAATTGATTTTCTTCCACAGAAATATTAAATAAAAACACCATTTTTGGTGCTTTGAAGGTTCAGCTAGCTTTGTTCTTGCATGTGGCTATTTTTTAGGTTAGTTTTTAATGATTTTTATGTTTTCGAGATCGTTACAGCTTAATCTAGCTAGCCTGGTGGTCAAATTGTAAGATTGTTAAAGATTAAGGATTATGCCATGAATATTCTTGAATGGTTTTATCGATATGAGATTACATATAAGATCGTGTCTAGGACATTGGCATCGTTATATGGTTTCGTGTAAACCCTATCTAGGACAGTGGCATCGATATGTGATAACATGTAAGACCATATCTGGGATATGGCATTGTATGAGCTTTATGTGCTATCCAGGTATCCTTAACAATTTCAAACAATTCAACGAGCAAAGTCGAGAAGAGAATGAATATGTAAATGAGTTAACCGATCCAGGTACTTATAAAGTTATATGAATATTGAAAAGAAAAGGTAAAAGATGCATAACGAATATGAACAAGTGAATTAGATGAGAATTGTGATATTTGTATAAGAGACTAACCATAATTCCCATAGATGAATTGATTTATATTTGCTTCATGTCTTGAGTTTATTTGTATATGGCTTACTAAGCTTTTAGAAAGCTTATTTGTGTGTTATTTCCCTATTTTATAGATAAACAAAGCAAGCTCGAGCTCGAAGATTGTCAATAATCAGCATCACACTATCGATCGCTATTTCAGTACTCTGAAGCTTGTAATTATGGTATATGGCATGTATAGGCTAGTGTTGATATGGTATATTTTGAATTGTGAATATAGCCATGTGAGTTCGCTTGTAAAGAATGGAAATGATGAATGTGAATTTAGCATATCATATGAGTTTGTATATGTGTTTATGTTATATGTTCAAATACGTTAAATGATGAATTTGTGGAGTCTTGTGAATTTAGCATTGTGGCAAGCTTGTTATGGTATTTGTTATTATAGGTTTTAGGTATGAGATTGAGATGTGAAATTGGTATGAATGTTGAGGTTGTTTAAGTGGTTGAATGGATGCGAAAATATTTGATTGGATATATGATGATTTAATGATTTTGGTGTACTTTGTTTAGGTAAATATGTTTAAAAATGATGGACATAGATATGATATGAAATGTGCATGAATTAGTTTGATTTTGGCTAGAAATGATATATTGAATGATGCCTTGTTTGAGCTTGTAGTGTAGACCCTTTAAGAGTGGCAAATTGGCCTTGTAAATGGCTTGTTTCTGCCTCCACAAGTAGGGACACGAGCGTGTGTCTCTGCCCTGTTGTTCGAAGATTCAATCTGAATTAAGCCTGGGC
The DNA here is from genome assembly GCA_020496765.1 of Gossypium stocksii. NCBI lineage: Eukaryota > Viridiplantae > Streptophyta > Magnoliopsida > Malvales > Malvaceae > Gossypium > Gossypium stocksii. Next base: position 17,219,940 of record CM035632.1, on the reverse strand, counting down.
ACTCCACACGACCTCACACACGGGTGTGTTACAAGCCATATGGCCAAGTCAATATACCCTATAGGTTTGACATGGCAGAGCACACGGACCAGACATGGGCGTGTGAGGCCATTTTGAATAGGCACACAGGCATGTGATTGGCAGTGTGACCAAGTCAGTATGCTCCCTAGTTTTCACACGGTCTGGCATACGGGCTTGTCTTTGGCCGTGTGAATAAGTCAGTATGTATGCCTTGTTTCTCCACGGCCTAGACACACAGGCATTTCTAATGTCGCGTGAGGTACACGGCCTCTTCACACGAGCGTGTGACCTCTGATACTTCAAAAAATTTTAAAGTCTCAAAACTTTTTTATGCGAGATCGATTTAGTCTTGAACCCTCTCTAAAACATGTTTATGATCTCGTAGACCTATATAAGGGACTTTGTGATTATGATTGGATGTAATATGATGAATGTGATTAATGTATGTGAAATGTTTGTATAATGATGTGATTTGTTCGATAATGCCTCTTAACCCTAGTCTGGCAATGGATACGGGTTAGGGGTTTACATTTTATTGGTATTAGAACAACAGTTTAGTAGAATCTAAAACTAATGTAGCATGTGAGAGTCTAGCTATACATGCAATATATAAGAATTTGTGATAGTGTAATGATTCTTGACATTTTAAATGTGTTTTTGTATAGTAAATGGATCCTAAACGAGCCTTAGTTGAAGATGTTGAGAGTAATGCATCCACTCTAGCTCAAGGGGCAACGCTGGCTAATTCTAGGCCGATTACAAGTAGCCATGAGGGAGAGGCTAAGCAAGCCTTCCTCCAGATGATGAATGAGTGGTTCACGGAGTTCGTTTGAACAAATCTAGCTACTCAACAACCTCCACCCCCGCCTATTCCTCAACAAGTCCCAATTGTGCCACAAGTGATAGATCCAATTCGATTGAGTAACCTTCTAGTTGATAAAATTAGAAAATATAGGGCTGAAGATTTCAGGGCTACTGTTTATGATGATGCGAAATGAGCTGAATTCTTGCTTAAAAACATGATTAGAGTATTTGATGAGTTGTCATTTACTCCGAAAGAATGCGTTAAATGTGTTATATCCTTGTTGAGAGATTTTGCGTATCAATGGTGGAATACATTAATATTCATGGTTCTGAGAGAACAAGTTACGTGGGAGTTCTTTCAAATTGAATTCTGAAAGAAGAACATCAGTCAGAGGTTCATCGATCAAAAGCGCAAAGAATTTCTCGAGTTGAAATAAGGCCGTATGACTATGACAAAATATGAACAGGAATTTGTGAGATTAAGCAGATATGCACGAGAATGTGTATCTATAGAAGCTATAATGTGCAAACGGTTCGAAGATGGTGTAAATGAAGATATCAAGTTATTAGTTGGGATTCTGAAAATCAAAGAATTTGTGGTACTTTTCAAACGAGCATGCAAAGTTGAAGAGCTTGGTAAAGAAAAGAGAAAAGCCAACTATGAAGCTAGAGATTCAAGAAAGAGATCAACTAGTAAATCTTATCAGTCTACATTAAAAAAATTTTGAGACTCGTTTAATCTTTCTAATGCATCAGTGGGATATTCGAGCAGAGATCGTGAAAGGAAACATTCAAGCTTTAAAGCTCTAGCTACTTCGATAGCTAGTGTTGGGAGTGTGAGTCCTAATCGACTCGAGTGCAAACATTATGGTAAATGACATTCAGGTGATTGTAGATTGAATGATCGGGCCTGTTTTAAATGGAGATCATTAGATCATTTTATCAGTGACTGTCCTGAGTTGGTCGAGCAAGAAACTAGACAGAATTCGAGGCCAAGTAACCCTACAACCAAAGGTAGACCACCTAGAAATATAGGAAATGTGAGTGGTAGTTAGAGAGCGACTAAAGATTCTGCTATAAGGTCTGAGGCGAGAGCATCTGCTAGAGCCTACACTATTCGCGCGAAGAAGCATCATCTCCTGACGTCATTACTGGTACTTTCACTCTCTATGATAATACTGTGATTGCATTGATAGACCCAGGATCAACTTATTCTTATATATGTGAGAACTTAGTATCCAGTAAGACTTTCCCTATATAGTCTACTGAATTTGTGAGTAAAGTATCGAACCTCTTAGGAAAATATGTCTTTGTTGATAAAGTATGCAAGAGCTGTCCATTGATGATTCGGGGTTTCTATTTTTCTACCGATCTGATGTTATTGCCATTTGATGAATTTGATATAATTCTGGGTATGGATTGGCTAACGCTGCATGATGCTATAATAAATTGCAAATGAAAGACTATTGATTTGATATGTCAGAATAATGAGATTATACGGATTGAGTCAAATGATATAAATGAGTTACCGGCTGTGATCTCATCGATGTTAGCTCAGAGATATGTGAGAAAGAGTTGGGAAAGGGTTGTGTGTGAGTATCCGAATGTGTTTCCTAAAGAGTTACTGGGATTACCACCGATCCGAGAAGTCGAATTTGGTCTTGAGTTAGTGCTAGGAACAACTCCTGTAACGCCCCCAAAAAATCTTAGTCTTTAATTATTGCATGTTATGATACAAATTGCATGTTTGGTGTGTGGGCTAGATGATTTAGGTGTGTTGGGGAGTGTTGGAGAAGCCTCAGTTAAAATCCTGGCTTTTGCAAAATTTTTAGTTTTTGCTCTTAAATGTATCTGGACACTAGCGCATAGGCTTTATAAATTATTGTGCATGGTTTTTGTCACAAAAAGCCTTGTGGCTTGGGGGCAAGTGGCGTGTGTGGTATGGTTGAGGTCCAAGGTTCGAGTGTTGGCATAGCTTAAGGTGAAGTATTTATTTTGCAGTTAGGATGGCTAGTGGTTGTGTTGCAGTAGTATTCTGATGGAAAAGATCATGGAGTGGTTGAAGGAGTGGATTATGGAGCAAAATGTGGAGAGTATCAAGGAGAGATATTGGGAAAATCAAAGAGTTTGAATGTGGAGGGAGTGTGTGTCAAAAATTGGTCTTCAGACTTAGGGAATCTCAGTTTTGGTAGAAGTGAAGTCGGCATTTGTCTCTTGAATCTGAATTGGTATAGCGCTTTCTTTGTTTTCTTTCATTTAGGTATCGATTTTCTCGAGTATTTGTGCATTTTGGGAGTCGTCTTCTTCAAAGGGTTTTGGTAAAGTCTCTAGTTTCTTTCTTGCCTATTTCGCTTCTCTTTTCCTCTTCATGCGTTTAGAGTGATTTTGGCCGAACTGTGCTTCTTCATCCATCCCTCTCAAACCTTTTTCTTTTGCTAGTCAGTCACCAAATCCACCTTCTCCCCTTTCTCCTCTGATTGTTCGATTTTCTTTCTTAGCCAAACCTCATTTTTCTTTCTCTCTCAATCTAAACCGAATACAACTTTTCCATTCAGGTTTCTCTTTTTACCGAAACCTCTTTCTCCTTCTCTATCATCTGTTTTTCCTCCCTATTGGGAATCTCAACCTTGTTGGCCGAAATCTCACTACCTGGTTGTGCACCAATTTGTTCTACCTTATTTGGATTTGGCCGAATACCTTGTTGTCTGGTAAGTGATTATACCGTTCACTTCTGTTAAAGCTATTCTCTGTCCCCTTTTCTTTCAATACCAAAGGTTCTTTCTTCATATTTTCTGACTACGATTCTTATCTTCTTTTTATGTTGGTATGTGCGTTGGGTACTAGGGTTCTAGTAGAGTAAAGAAATGTTGGGGCTTGGAAAGCAATCAAACTCTCTCTCCTATTGAAGTAATAACGATGCTATTTTGGGTAAAGGCCGAATATCCCAGTGTTCTATAGTAGAATAATTGTGGATATACGCCACATCTCTAATCAGTTCTTTCTTAACAAATCTTTCATTGTATAGATAATCATCGTGGAGTGTCCATTGATTCTAGCCAAACGATCTTAAGACAATAGGCTATTTTACTGTCGATCAAGGTTAGTAGTACCGATCATTTGGGAGTTTATGTATGTGAATCTTATCTAATGAAGGTTAACGTTATGCCTTATTGAAATGTAGGCTTCGGGCTCATAAGCGGTTCTCTCGATTTCAAAAATCTAGAAGTGTAATCATACACCGAAACCTATTACTGTCGACAAGTCGAATAGCCGAAACTTCGACATTTAAGGCCTTGCGAGCTGCGAATGCTCATGTGGTAAATCGAGCCACAAAGTTATGGGCGACAGATTGTAGAGGCCCCCACGAGCGTTCTCATGGACGTGGGCCATTCTGAGCCTCGTTGGGCCGAAATGGGCCGTATGGGCCCAGTCGACTCGTGGGTTCCATACGAATTAAATTCACAGTAGGTGAAAAATATTGAACTGGGCTTTGTAGATCACATAACCGTGACTGAGTTAGGGCAAAATGGGCCACACGAGGGTGTAGGCCCATTTAGATCGAGCAATGGGCCTTGGGCCCATTTACACTACTCTGACCACTTGATTCATCTGAGGCGTTCGAGATGACTGTAGACCTTCTAAAGGGTCATTATCTGTACCGAGATACTAAAATTAGTAAGTGAACAAAATATCCCTGAGGGCTAAAATTACTGTTTTACCCCTAACTGACGAAATGACCGTTACACCCCTAGTGGTAGGATGATTAATGTGTATACGATATTTATATGACTGATACCAAGTGTGACATACTGCATACACGTAATATTTATGACATGTCATATTGCATGGGGTTGGGTTACTGTTACGGAGGAAGTACTAGTGGCTCTGCCACGTATTTACTATTTCTGGTGGTTTTGCCACATATTCTGATACTGGTGGCTTTGCCACGTTTACTATGATTAGCATCTTTGCTGCGTTATTACTACTAGCAGCTTCACTGCGAAATTGATGTGCTGGCGAGGTGGGTTGATTTAATCCCCACATGGTGTGTTGGTTGGTACGGGTGGTGTGTTGGTTGGATTGGGATGGGTTGCACATCTGCACTGTACTGATACTGAATTGGGCTTAGGCCCACACTGTTACTGTATAGGGCTAAAGCACAGACTATTTTGTTACTGTATAGGGCTCAGGCCCAGACTGTTTCTGCATACATTGTTTACTGTTTGACCGATAGGGGATTACACACTGAGTTTTCGTAAACTCACCCTTTCTTTTAATTGTACAAGTAATCTCCAGCCTTAGGCGATTTGGAGCCGCGATGGACTCGGAGGTGGCCATACGACCGTTAATGTTTTGATTTAGACTTGTTTATTTAAATTCCATATTGGACTTTTGGTTATGTAATAAGGCCATTGGGTTTTAATTTTTAAATTGGGTTAGATTTTCTTATTTTAAACTGCTAGAGTAGGAAAAAAACGAGTTTTTAAGGAAAAACATGCAATTTAAACTTCAAGGTTTTCAATTAGAAAAGCTTTCGCGGTTTTGTTCAGTTTAAGAGATCAACAATAACAAATATGGCAATCATTTTGGTAAGTTGTTTTCAAATTATAATAACGTGATTTGCCGAATTTTCTCAAGCAATAAAAACTAATTGGGTTTTTTTTCTTAAAAATAAATTTTTACCAATAAGTCCAAATTTTGGAAAGCTTTTGATGAGATAATTTGCTAAACGCAAATGCAAAAAGATTTAAACATGAAAACGAATGGTTATCGACAAATCTAGTTTTTGAACGATAACTTGATGTGGCACTCTAGATTCGGCCATAAAGTCTGGGATGAGTTTGGGTGTTACATTTGTGGTATCAGAGTCAAGTTGCAAAACTCAGCTGTGGAATAGGTTTTGAAAATTTTTCTAGAAATTGATTTTAATGATTAGAACCATTTTTGAAAGATTCTCAAGTATGGCATACCGAGTCTCCGGCGCCAAATCCGTAAATTCTCTTATATTGTTAACTGTTATAGACTAAAACTACTAAGGATAGCAGGACTATACTGTGAAACTCTAGATAGAGGAAACTGAAAACTGTAGTGAGAATCTGATCTGCGAAAACAGAACTTCAACTATTGCTTCTTCCTAAAATATCCATTAATAATTACTGGAATTATGAACTGATTCATAAAACTTCTAAAACAGATTAAGCATAAATTGAAATGAGCACTAGAGGTACTCGCGGAAGGGGTACACGTGGCTGCGGTAGAGGCCGGGGAAGTGCTAGAGCTAGGTCTTCGGCATTAAGTCACATGCTTGCTAGGGAGGTACCAGCTTCACCAATGACTGAGACGGGGTCTCATGATCGCGCAACTGGGGATGATGCTCTATCCCAAATGATGCTCCGTGTTCTAGAGAAGGTTGTTGGAGCTAGTACTGGAACAGTGGGCCAAGGGTCAATTTTAGAGCGACTCCGGTCTAATGGAGCGGAAATATTTAGGGGCATTTTTGGAGTAGCCCGGAATATTGGTTAGAGGCCACCAAACGAATAATGGACAACCTCGACTGTACTGTGGAACAAAAGCTAAAATGAACGATGTCTTTACTATGAGACGAGGCCTACTAGTGGTGGCTTACCGTGAAAGAGGGTACGCAGACCGACCGTTTGACATGGGATTTCTTTATGTCAGTATTTCAGGGGAAATATGTGGGTGCAAGTTACATGGACGCCCGGAGAAAGGAATTTCTGAGCCTGATCTAGGGGAATAGGACCGTGGTAGAGTATGAGGCAGAATTCTTACGGTTGAGTCATTATGCTCATGGGATAGTAGCGACTGAGTATGAACATGTGTGTATTTCGAGAATGGCCTCTGGGATGAGTTGCGAGTACTGATAGCTTTGCAGATGGAACTAGACTTTGCTAACCTTGTAGAAAAAGCGAAAATTGTTAAGGATGTGTAGCGCTCTGAGCTCCAGAACCGCGAGAAAGATAAGGGCAGATATAAGAGGGGTTCAAGGCCCTCAAGTTCTTCAGGAAGGCCTGTTAAGAAGGCCAGATTTGATGAGCTAGTCCGAGCAGTTTCGGTTACTATTGTTAGACCACAGCCTTGTGCAGATTGTGAAAGATCTCACCAAGGTGAGTGCTGGAAAAGAACTGGGGCGTGCTTCAGATATGGGTCCATGGATCATCAGGTTAAGAATTGTCCTCAATGGCCTATTCAGATGCAAGCTGCAGGTCAAGGTCATGTTCAGCTAGTAAGGGGTGGTCAGTAACCACCGAGAGGTTATGGATAGGCCAGAGGTGGAAATGGAATGGGACGAGGTTGTGGAGCACAGGGCAGAGGTACTGGTAACACTGTGGTAAGGTAGCCAGCGTTTGTCTATGTTGCTGACCCCGAGAGGATGGCAACAGTCCTAACGTTATAATTGGTACGTTCCTAATTTACAATGTACCTTACACTGCTTTGATTGATATTGGGTCTACACACTCGTATGTTGCATGCACTATGTCTGGGACGTTGGGCATTCAGTTTGAAAATACTGTTGTGAGATGACTGTGATAAGTCCATTGGGACAGTCAGTTAGGGTAAATAAGTTATTTAGAGATGTGCCCTTAGAGGCTCAGGGAATAGTCATTCCAACAGATTTGATGGAACTACCGTTTGGTGAATTCGACCTTATATTGGGTATGGATTGGCTAGTGAAACACCGTGTGAGTTTGGATTGCGCTGGTAAGCATATGGTGTTGAAGACTACTGAGGATGAGGAGGTGCCTGTGATAGGGGAGTGAAGGAATTATCTATCTAACGTGATCACAGCGTTAAGGGCCGAAAAACTGATTCGTAAGGGTTGTAAAGCATTTCTAGCCTATGTTTGTATTTCTGATTCTGAGGGTCCTTCGGCTGGAGATGTCAGAACTGTTAGGGAATTTGTTGATGTATTTCCTGATGAGCTCCCTAGGTTACCTCCAAATGGTGAGGTCGAATTTGGTATTGAGCTTTTGCAGGGAACAGCTCTGGTGTCCATCGCCCCTTATAGGATGGCACCAAAGGAGCTGGTGGAATTGAAGGCTCAAATCCAAGAGCTATTGGATTGAGGATTCATTCGACTGAGTGTGTCTCTATGGGGAGCACCAGTGTTGTTTATAAAGAAAAAGGATGGATCTATGCACATGTGCTTCGACTACTGACAATTAAACAAACTGACTATCAGGAATAAGTACCTCCTGCCAAGGATTGATGATCTTTTTTATCAGCTTCGAGGAGCTTCGATTTTCTCTAAGATCGATCTTCATTCTGGGTACCATCAACTGAGGGTTAAAGAGGCCGATATCTACAAGACAACATTTAGGACTCGGTATGGTCACTACGAGTTCCTACTGATGCCGTTTAGGCTAACGAATGCACTAGCTGCTTCCATAGATCTAATGAAACGAGTTTCCAGCCTTACCTAGATCGGTTCGTAGTGGTTTTTATAGACGATATTCTGGTGTATTCGAGAACTGAGGAGGATCATGATGCACATCTTTGAATTGTTCTGTAAATTTTGAGGGAAAAATAGATATATGTAAAATTCAGCAAGTGTGAGTTCTGGCTACGAGAAGTGATGTTTCTGGGTCATGTAGTGTCTGCCAAGGGGATTAGGGTTGATCTTTGAAAAATTGAAGCTGTTTTAGACTAGAAACCGCCTAAGACCGTATCAGAAATTCGAAGCTTTCTGGGTCTGGTTGGGTATTATAGACATTTCGTTGAGGGGTTTTCTGTGATTGCTGCACCACTGACTCAGTTATTGCGTAAAAGAGTACCGTTTAACTGGACTGATAAGCAGCAAGAAAGTTTGAGAAACTGAAGACAGTTTTGACTGAGGCCCTGTCTTGATACAGCCAGAATCTTAGAAGGAATTTACTGTCTATAGTGATGCATCACACGTTGGTTTGGGTTGTATACTGATGCAAGAGGGTAAGGTGGTTACGTATGCATCTCATCAGCTTAAGCCTTACGAGACGAATTACCCTACGCACGACTTGGAGTTAGCTACGGTGGTATTCGCACTGAAAATTTAGAGGCACTACTTATACAGTGAGAAGTGTATTATCTACACAGATCACAAGAGCCTCAAATACCTCCTTACTAAGAAGGAGCTAAATCTTAGGCAGCGAAGATGGATAGAGATGCTTAAGGATTATGATTGCTCAATTGAGTACCACCCTGGTAAGGCTAACGTGGTAGTTGACGCACTGAGCCGTAGGGCTGTATCTGATATGAGAGTAATGTTTGCTCACCTCAACGTATTTGATGATGGTAGCTTGTTGGCTGAGCTTCAAGTGAGACCGACGTGGATTGAACAAATTAAGAGTAATTAGTTGTTGGATGAGTCGTTGGCTCCTTGTTTTCGACAAGTTGAGAATGGAAAGACTATAGATTTTGGGCTAAATAGTAGAGGAGTACTATGTTTCCGTGGGAGAGTCTGAGTACCGAAGGATTCTGATATGAGGCAAGCTATACTGCGAGAGGCGCATAGTAGTCCATATGCTATGCATCCTGGTGAAAACAAGTTATATCGAGATCTTCACGAGCTATACTGGTGGCCAGGACTGAAACGCAAAGTTACTGAATATGTGAGTAAGTGTCTGACATGCCAGCAGGTTAAGGCTGAGCATTAGCTGCCTTCTGGGTTACTGCAGCCAATTAAGATTCCACTCTAGAAGTGGGAAAGAGTATCCATGGATTTTGTGAGTGGGCTGCACTTGACGCCTACTAAGAAGGATTCGATATGGGCTATCATAGAACGATTGACGAAATCGGCCCATTTTATACCGATCCGTATTGATTATTCACTGCGGAAGTTGGCTAAGTTGTATGTAGATGAGATTGTGAGACTGCATGAGGTATCAGTTTCTATCATATTTGACAGAGATCCTAGATTCACATCTAGATTTTGGAAGAAGTTACACGAAGCTTTGGGTACATGGTTGGACTTTAGTACTGCGTTCCACCCTCAGACAGATGATCAGTCAAAGAGGGTGATTCAAATACTGGAAGACATGCTAAGAAGCTGTGTAATTGATTTTCGAGGCAGCTAGAAGACTACTTACCGTTAGCAAAGTTTGTATATAACAACAGCTATCAGTCTAGTATTCAGATGGCACCGTATGAGGCATTATATGGCCGCAGGTGTCGTACTCCTACATGCTAGACTGAGCTGGGTGAGAGCCGGGTTCTAGGGCCAGAGTTAGTTTTTGATACCAAAGAAAAAGTGAAGTTGATTCGAGATCGATTAAAGGAAGCACCTGATAGACAGAAGTCGTATGCAGACTTGAAGCGTAAGGAGACCGAGTACTCGGTGGGAGATTATGTCTTTCTGAAGGTCTCACCGTGGAAGAAAATTCTGAGATTTGGATGGAAGGGCAAGCTGAGCCCTAGATTTTTTGGGCCTTACCGAATACTAAAGCGTATGGAGCCAATCACCTATCAACTCGAGTTGCCTCTAGAATTAGACCAGATTCATGACGTGTTCCACGTCTCCATGCTGAGGTGATACCACTTTTCAGAGGATTTGCCACAAAGAATTTCTAAAGAATTCGCCATAAAGGCTTTTCAGAGAATTCACTACAAACGCTTTCCAGATAAATCCATGTTTATTGTCTCGACAGACCATTTTGGTGGATGTCATGGGCTTCTCCTACATGGTCCGATACCTTCTCGCCCTATTAGCATATTATGATTTAATGCCATGGCCATGGACTTCTACAAATTTATCTTGTGATTTATCAGTCTGGTTATCATTATAACTGCCCTACCGAAGGCCATACAATAAATGTCTTTCTCATATTTTTACGTAACTCGAAAATTGTCAGGCATTAAACCCATATAATCATGAATCATAACACAAGAACTACACATATGTCAGTAACTATACCATATAGTACACAACTTTGTACCATGCTGCACATTATTCACCTCATTTAAATATTTGTAGATATGTCTCGAGACATGCATTTTCATAATTACATAATTTGCAGGAGTCAAGCTAAAGATTCACTAGAGGCCTACTTTTACCTCAACCTAGAGCTTCTACTTCGACAATCCTTCCCGACCCAACAACAACTGATTAAATAGTCATAAGATTTCTATTAGAATCCTCATTACAGATATTTTACTAATATTTCAACTACAAGCAACCCCATGCAGGTCTTTCTGTAACATTTTTTCCTTTTATAGTTGTAATGTGCAAAACTATAAAACTTACAAAAAGGCTGGTTCACTTATCTTAGTTTAACCTTATCAAAGAGAAATAAGAGGATGTTGAGGTTAGAAAAAAGAACCTGAACATTAAACAGATAGCCTAAAATCATTTGAAGTGTCCATTTCCCTTAAATATAATATTGGTCTCCTGATTTCCTTACCAGTTTTAGGGTAGGTGAATGAAAATTTGGAAAAAAATTATCCTCACTATTGACCAGTCACGGGGAGGTCAAATCAATCTAATTTACTCTTGTTGAGAAATGGCCAACCATGCTGGTTATAATGAGTTATCTAGTTGGCTTATTTTAGTGTACAAGTGATCTCTCATTCATTTTTCTTCTCTATTTTTTTACTTTGATCTCTACCTTTTATTGCTGTAAAATCCCAACAACTCTCAACTAACCTGATATGAGATCTAATTTGAACAATACTCTTACAATTCGGTCATACTATATCTTGGCCAAGACCCTAGTTTGGCGTAGTCCTAAAAACACTTTAGTCCCTTACAGCTTTTCTATATACTTAGTAGGCGTTTCATGTTTAATCAAAACTTTGAGGCATACACTTCATTTGTCATACTCTTTCTTCAATTAAAGAATACCCCTAGATGAAATCCTTAGATACTTTTACGAGTAGGTACTCTATGTGCCAACTTTAGCTCGTCAAAAGTCTATAAATTGGCGGGCTATACTACCATAGTGCACTAAATTCATATCTATTTGCTTTCTTCACAGATTTGCCAACTTTGGGTTGTTACACCAAAATATCACAATATTGTGGATTGAATTGAACAAATAAAAACTCTAAAAATAATTCAGGACATATACATAGACTAAACTGACCATATCATCAATTTCTTGGCAAAACTATAAAATTTGTAAAACAAAGGTCACACAGCCGTATGGAAGTCTATAGGTCGTGTGAAAGGGTTACACGACTGTGTGGCAAATACAGAAATTAACCTACAGAGGAGACACACCCATGTGAAAGGTCATGAGGGAGGGTCTAGGCCATGTGGTTCACGAACCACACTAGGGTTTCCAAGCCACATGGCCATGTGGTCAACACACCCGTGTGGCCCTAATCCTAGGCACGATTTGCCCCGATTTGCTTGTAAAAGAACACACCTTTCACCAGAAGTTCGATCGATGTTCCTCACGATCAAATCTAATTTGATTAACCTAAACCGGGTCCTTCAAATGAAATTTATACACGAGTTAACAATTGATTTCTAGATTTCTCAAGATTATTAAAAGATTCAACAAGAACAAAAAAAAGATTGATTAATCAAATATAAAATTAGTGTCAGATAGAAATATTACAAAAATTCAAGATCTAAACATCATACACAAGATATATTTACTAATTCTTAGCAAAAGGTAGGGATGTTATTGATGGCAATTACAAAACCGATAGAAAGAACGATTGAATGGAGGATGATTTAGTTCGAGAAAGCAAAATGAATTTCAGTAATGAAGAGAAAATTTGATGCAAAGAAGAGGATGGAAAATTAATATTAGAAGAAATAGGGAAAGAAAAGAGAAATTCTAATTGACTAAAAAAAGAAATATAATCCTAGTGTAATTAAGGGAAAAGGGACTAAATAGCCAAGGTTTTCAAAATTTGAAGAGTTGCATGGTAATTTCCCTCTATTCTACCTAAATAAAATTGAAAGAGCCTTAAAAATGGGATGGCTCAAACCTAGTTCAATAAAGGGAAGGAGAAAATTCTTAATCATTAAGTTATTGCCCATTTCTTAATAGGTTTCTACTCTAAATAATATTTATTTTAGTATGATTTTTCATCATAATTTGCTAAAAACAAAAAGCAAATAAATGAGAGAGGAGTGGCTTAAACTTAGGATCTCTAAAGAGTGTACTAACTATTTAACTGTCAAGCCTATTCAATTTCTTGATTATTTTTTACAATTAACCCCCTATATTTCGAGGCTTGATCACATGCTAGATCAAATGATGAAGATTTTAGATAATATGAGGATATACCCGATATGTCAACCTCTGCATGTCATTTTAATCGAACCGAATTGAGTTCTTCTAACAATGAAAGGGAGATTCAAATCGCAAGGTTAAGAGAAACAATTCTAGCTAGTCTAATGAATGTCTTCCTAAAGGTACTTTGTGTAATAATCTAAATTTCAATATGAAAGAAACTTGTTACGTATTATGTGAATATATTTTCATGTAGTAAAAAATTTCAAGTAGATACCTTATAAATTGATTCATGTATGATGTTATTGTTTGTAAAAATAATACTTCACATTGTTATAAAGAAATGAATTAAATATAAAAATAATTATCATTTAATATAATAACTAATTTGAAATTATTATATAATTACTTAAAATATTTATAAAATATTATGATACAATCAATATTTTATTAAATAAAATTACAAAATCACATATTTTTAAAATTTTCATAAAAATAAAATAAGTCAAAAACTTTTATTATAATATTATTTCTAATCTAATATCCTTGGTAGTCATTTTATATTGTCACCTCACTATTATAGCTACATTTGAATCCAAACACACATCCCATCTCTATTTTTAATCTTACCTCTACAGTTTTTAATCTGACTACTACAGTAACAAATCTAACTGTCAGTACTGTTTTTTAACCTCATTGGAGTCAAACACAACCCATCTAAAGGAAGCTTGAGTACTCTAGAAATGAGATTAAAATTAATGGTGGAAATATGAGTTTGATTCAAATACGGTGATACAGTGAAATTAAAATAGAAAATGACCACTATAGACATAAGTTTACAATGCATTTATAATATAATAAATAGTCAAATTTATATTTATATTAAATAATAAACAATAAATTCAAATTATATTTTGATTAAGTAATAATTAAAAAATATTAAAGTCATATTTATAATAAAGTTAAATAATTGAAAATTATATTTATATTAAAAACAAATTATAATTAAATTATTTTATATTAAATAGTAATTTAAAATATACTTATGCTAAAAACTTCTATATTTATTAGATTGTTATATAAAAAATTTATATTGATTATATAATATTTATAACAATATTTACTTTCCTATTTTTTTATTTATGTTTATATTATAATATATATTTATAAAATACACCACTTTTATTAATATAATAATATGAAGGCTTATAACCAACCAATCTGTGCACATATTCCAGTTCTTCCCCAAATCGAAGTTTTACCTTCGACAACTTGTGAGCCGCTACATTGTTACTTCTTGACGTGTTTCAACTGTTGAATATGATGTCTTTTAAGTGTAGTATATTTGTTTGTGTACTTATTATTTTCTGAACAAATTAGTTAATGAAATGATTCATAAATTATATTAATAATCTTTGTATAATATTCTCAAGTAATTTTTGCAAGCAAAGCAAAATAGAAAAAATAGTGGCTCACTAGTTATTTAATGTTTAAACTAATACTAAACGGTATTACGTGGTTAGATCATAATATGAAAAGACAACTTATATTAGTAGACGAATCTAAACATGTCCTTAGTTTAATCGAAAATGAGCAAACCGATTAGAGGACTAATATGTCGTCTATTAAGTCCAATTGTGGGGATGTCTTATTTTGGGCATTAAAACAGATGACTCCCAATAGATAGAGACATAGATGTGACTAATTGGACTAATAGTACATCGGATTGGACCCAAGAAGAATAGATCCTGTATCTATATATAAATTTATTCACTTATGACAGTCAAAGTGTGTCATACATTAATCCTGAATGGATGATGGGCTATGTATGTGTGACTCGTATGCTTTGATGTAAGTAAAACCCTGAGTTTGAATAGATAATGAACCAAAAGCTGATGCATTGGATATACGACTTTTGCAGTATGTAGCATTATTCACAACAATGGAATTTATAACCCAAGACAAGGGTAAATGATATCCTCTCATTGGCACTATGTAACACCCTATACCTAGCCCAATCACCGAGCCCGAATATCAAGATGTCAAACCACCATCACATATCATACGCATTACAAATGATCTCGTTATTAAGAAAACATCTTCCATCTTAGCTTTTGTAGTAATTATAAGTCATACACATCCCAGTCATTAATAAAGCATACTAAACATTCATCAAGTAAACCTAAAACGAGAATTAAACATGCTTTTAAAACACCAAACAAAAATTTCGAATCATACACGTAGGTATCGATGCTGAATCAAATGTATCGATATTTCTTTCAAATGGTATCGATGCTGCTTGAAAAATTGATACCAAAATAGCATTTTGTTTCTCATTTAAAAAAAAATATCAAAAATTATTGGTACATTTCATAAAGTATCAATTATTTTATCCCGAGTATCAATACTAGTGATATGCTATCGATACCAAATTACATTATTGACTTCTTGCACTTTCAAAAATCATGGAGGTATTGTAACACTTCGAACCCAGCCTAGACGTTATGGCTGAATCCGGAGGTGTCACATGAAATAGGTTTGAAAATAGTCTCATTAAGTTTAAATCATATAGTTGTTTAACCCTCATCACTTTTGTCCATTCCAAAACTCTTATTCAGTTAGTTGATTAGAGGCAAAACTTATTTGTAGCAGAAGCTTTTAAAACCGTGATGTTTAGGAAAACCGTTCGAAATTTTTAGAAAAACTTTGCTTTTGGTAAATCCGAATTTTATCAAGTTTGTAGTAATGAAAGCATAAAACGCAGTCAAATCCAAATTTAAACAATAGTCCAAAAAGTCCAAATTTTACATAAAAGTACCTAGAATTGAATAAAAAATTAAAGTAAAAACAATAACCGAATTTAGTCCTTGACATGTGGTCACCGTCGAGTTTTCCACTACACCGATTCACCTAAGACTGTGGATTACCTGTACAGATCAAACAAAAAGGAGTGACTTTACATAAACTCAGTGTGTAACCCCACATAATTAAGCTTGCACACATATAGAATATCAGATATTAGACGAATACAGATTCGGGCCTAAGCCCATTACTGTAACAGCCCGATTTTGGGCTTAGTCAGAACAGTGGTTTTGAAACCACACATCCGAGGTCGATAAATTATTTTTAATATTATTTTATGTGTTATAGTACAATGATATGGGTGCATGAAAATTTTGTCAAATTAATTTTAGCGATTGGAAGCTTAATTTCGAAAAAGGACTAAATCACATAAAGGGCAAAAGTTGCGATTCACAAGTAAATGGTGTTAAATAGCTAGAGAGTCATATTTAGGAGGCTTTAAAGAGCAATTTCACCCCTTTTAAGTAGGGTGGCTGGCGATGAGACATGAAATAAACAAAAGTTAAAGAGTTGGTAAGTTTTGGTGACTAAATTAATAAAATAATGCCTAAATTTCCTAGCCTTTATTTTTCTTCATTTTTGGTCTTCTTCTTCACCAAAAATATCAGCATAGTAAGGGGGTTTTGAAGCTTAAATTTCAGCCAAGCTATTTCTCTTGCAAGTAAGTGATTCTCATGGCCTTTCTTGATAATTTTTGTATATTTGGGACCCTTGTAGCATGAGCTATCTAATGAGAGGACAATTTTGCAATTTGGTTGAAAGTTTAATGAGTCACCATGAGAGCATTTATGTTGTTAACTGAAGTTTTATGGAAGAAAATGAATCTTGGTTAATTAATAAACAACTTTTATGAAGTGGTGTTCATGAAAAACACCTAAAATGGACCCTTTTGTAAAGGTTAGAAATTATGTAGAAATGTGGAGTTCTTATAAGAGTAAAAAGCGTTTGGTTAAGCATAGGAAATGAAAAAATTCAATAAAAATCAAATTTTGAGTCTAAGGGCAAAATAGTCATCGTGTGAAATTTTAGGGGCAAAATGGTCATTTTGCCGAGTCATAAATTGTGGAATGTATGAATTGATATGATGATTAAAATTAGTGAATTTTTATTATTATAGATCAAGAAAGACGAGAAATCGACCTTGACCGGGGGAAAGGCAAGGTTACGGACTAAATTGAAAAGTTTAGCATTTTGTACCGAGGTAAATTTATATGTGAATAATGTTTTATTTCAAGTTTATGATTATTTATTTCGTTAATCGTACCATGTGGGAAATTATGTGAAGTGTGAATCGATATGTATCGATAAGTGTCGACAAGTGTTAGAACCCGATTGAACCTTAGGAATCGAATAGGATACAAGTGACATGTCACAAGGAAACCCAGTGTATAAGTGATTAAGTGTTTTCCGGGTGCTAGTCTAGTATGACTACTAGTGGCTAGGTAATCTCGCATTTGTTATGGATACCTGTCAGCTTGTGTGACCAGCACTGAGTAGTTATGTTTGACCGTCAAGTTGTGTGAGAAGACCTGTGAACAGCTCGATAATGAGCATCTAAGTGATAAGTGTTAAGTGGTAGCCTCGGCTACAATAAGTGTGGCACTTATGTGCAAACCTTTCCATGTATCCTTTAGAATTCCATGTGGTTCAACGGGAAATGAAATTGTTATAATTAAATGTATATGACCGAGTTAAGAGATGATGCATGTGCAGGTTTATGTTTAAAGTGTATATGTTGTGTGATATGTTTCATCGTGTTAATTCGATAAACTGGTAAGGTTAAGTGAGTAAGTGATGAATAAACTCTCTTTGTGACTAAGTGAACTTATTGTATGTTCTGATTAAGTATTATAAGCATTAATTTTCCATTATTTACATATAGACTTACTAAGCTTTATAGCTTACTCTTTTCTTTTCCCTATTTTCCCTTATAGGTTCATCAAGCTAGCTCAAGGCTCGGTGATCATCGGGAAATCCCATCTACACTATAACACCCCTTACTCGAGTTTGTTGTTGGAACCGAGTACGAGACATTACTGAACAATAATACAACCAATCGTACACCATCGAACCAAAAATTTTGTCCCAATTTAAAACTTTTACACAATATATCATACGATCCTTAAAATGGGCCTACAGGGCCTAAAACATGATTTAGTAGTGGTCCGAGACCAAACCGAGAACTTAAAAAAATTTGTAAAATTAGGTCAAAAACAGGGCACATGCCTGTGTGAGATAAGGGCATGCCCGTGTGGGCAGACCGTGTAGTCACACACGCCCGTGTCCCTAACTCGTGTTGAACTTTTGGAAAAATATTTTTCAATTTGAACGATAGGGTTTTCGCATGGTCGAGCACACACCCGTATCCTTGGCCCCTATCCTTTACACGGTCTCAACATGCTCGTGTAGCCTCCCCGTGTGAAAAATTGGGGGTATTCTATTTATGACATCAGCATGCAATTTTGGTCACACAGCCATGGGACACGCTCATGTGACCAGCCAGTGTGACATCCTTAGTCTTCGGAAATCCCATGCAACATTTACACGCCCTACACACATGGTCGTGGGGGCTGGCTGTGTGGCCCTAAGTTAGGCTATTGTCCAAGCCATTCTTTGCCCCAAAACATATGCTAGCTTTACCACTTCTAATATCACATGACTTACACACATTTTTAGGCATCCAAATGGCTTCATTTAATCATCAATCATCCATTTCAACTTAACCACACACAAACACACCAATCATTCTATGAAATGCCTCATAAGGATTCATAAGTAAAACAACATCATCATTGGCCATATCTCATGGCCTTAATTACAAAATGACTTATCCTATGATAATTACCACAATATAGCCAAACCAACTTAACGCTTACAACACCACTAAGTCCCGATACATGCCATAGTTAAAAAGAAATCATTTCACTATACTAAAAGAAAATGTTGATAGTATGGTGATAAACTATAAATTATACATATTTCTATCCCACATTTAGCACATTTATGGATGAATTATTATTGAATTTGTGGAATTTGATGCTCCTAATCCTTTAATTTCATGTTTTATACTTAGGAGAGCATAGAAGAGTGAAAAGAACAAGAAACGAGCCGAAAACGGAGAAAATGAGCCAAAGCAAGGAAACAACACGGCCTGGAGTTCAGCACATGGGCAACCCACACGGCCGTGCCACATTAACAGGCTTGAACACGGCCTAAACTCGACTCACACGGGCGTGTCACACGGGCGTGTCCCTGTCGTGATGAAGTTCAATTTCACGTGAAAAAGGCTACTTAAGAGCTAAGAAAGACATTCCAAACTCTATATAAAGAGCCTAGGAGGCAACTACAAAGGTATATAGTGTCCCCGCCAAGACAGAGAATAAAAGGTAGGGAATTACTCGAAGGAAAGTAGATTGATCCATCTCGAAAGCCAGGATCTACATCAAGATAGAGGATCTCCCTTCAATCCTTTCAGGAGTTTTGAGTTTTCTTATGTTTTGTTATTTTCTTTATTCTGAGATGTTTCTTTTTATAAACATGAACTAAACCCCCAAATACCTAAGGGGGATGAAATCTAAGATGAATCTTGTTATTGTTATATGAACTATATGATAAATATTCGATTTGTTCTTAATTGTGTTTTTTATTCTTGAATTGATATTTCTAGGATATTAATTTAAGTCGAATGTGCTTAGGCAGAGGAGCAAAAGTCCCTGTTTAAGAGTAGATCCAACACAATTAAGTGGAGTTGATCGCAATCCTAGACATAGGACGACGAAAATCTGTCAGATTAGAGTCAAATCTAATATGGGGATCCATAGATCAAGTTAATGCAAGACTAGAGGTTTTAATTAAAAAGAGATTTCAATTAATCAACCTAGGATTAGTTGTTCTTATTCTCGACGGAGATATTATCATAATTTAGGGATCTCTACGGATCAAGTCGAATGAAGAAATTCTCTAGTTCAGAGTTAGATAACAAGTGAAGTCTAGGTGGATTCTTCCTTAGGTATTGTCATTATCATTCAGTTTTCCCAAAGCAATTCCCCAATTTACTTTTTGTCGTGTCCTTATTTTAGTTTAGAGTTAATTAGTTTACACAAACTCCCTATTTATTTTTAGGCTAGATAATAGGAAGAAAGTCATTATAGTACGTTTAGTTCCTTGGATTCGATATTCCGGTCTTGCCATTAACTATAGTACTATCCGATAGGTACGCTTGCCTTTTATCGTGATAATAGTTAGTTTTTAGGTACGATCAATTTTATTACTTCATCACGTCAAGATCAAGTTTTTGGCACCGTTGCCTGGGAACTGAAATATTAGGAACACTCTATTTCTATTACTTTAGCCATTACTACTTTTATTTATTTTCAGTTTTTATATTAGGTTTTTACTAAATTTTTCTTTTTTTTTTGTTTTTCACTAGCAGGTATCTCTAGTTTATGACTAGAAGAAACCCGTCAGGACCTTTGCTTTTTGACGAGGACTTAGAAGCCACAGTTCGTAGAAATCGCAGAGATATAAGAAGAAACCTATGGTACCCAGAACAAAGACAAGAAGAAGAACCCGAATCTACTAAAGAGATGAAGGCAAATCAAGATAATCAACTACCTCCTGTATTAGCCACAAATCCTGTCGAGCAAAATCCTGTTCCTCGTACTATGTATGATTATGCTAAACCTAATTTGGCTGGTACTGAATCTAGTATTGTTAGGCTTACTATTGCTGCAAATAATTTTGAACTGAAGCCTAACATTATTCAAATGATACAGCAGTTTGTTCAGTTTGATGGTTTGCAGGATGAAGATCCTAACGCTCATTTAGCCAACTTTTTGGAATTCTGCGACACATTTAAGATAAATGGCATTTTTGATGATGCCATTCGTCTTCGATTATTCCCATTTTCCTTGAGGAATAAAGCTAAACAGTGGTTAAACTCTTTACCACAAGCGTCTATCACTACATGGGAACAAATGACCGAAAAATTCTTACTTAAATATTTTCTGCCAGCCAAAATAATAAAATTAAGGAATGATGTCTCTTCTTTTGTGCAGATGGATTTAGAAACACTTTACAATGTTGGGAGAGATAGAAGGACTTATTGAGAATGTGCCATCACTATGGGTTACCTCTTTGGTTACTAGTTCAAACTTTTCACGATGGTTTGAACCCCTCAACGAGACAGATGATTGATGCAGCCACCGGTGGAACAATCAATAACAAAACAGCAGAAGCAGCTTATGAGTTTATAGAGGAGATGTCATTGAATAACTATCAGTGGCAAGTCATGAGAACAAAGCCACAAAAAGCTATCGGAGTTTTTAATATCGATGCTATCACCATGCTTTCTAATCAGGTAGAACTTCTTAATAAAAAGATTGATAGTTTCGTTGGTTCTACACAGGTACATCCAGTGATGCAGTGTGACATGACCACTTCTGAGTACCCCACCTATGGATATGGCATGGAAAACGAGTAAGCCAACTATATGGGTAATAATTCTAGATATCAAAATAACCCTTATAGTAACACTTACAATGCAGGTTGGAGGAACCACCCCAATTTCTCATGGGGAGGACAAGGTAACCAAGGAAATCAGTGACCACCCCCTCCTCTGGGATTTCAGCAACCACCTTACTAGCAAGAGAAAAAGCTAAACCTTGAGGAGATGCTCATGAAATTTATCTCCGTGTCAAAAACCCATTTCCAGAACACTGAAACGACACTTAAGAACTAGCAAGCATCCATCCAAGGACTCGAAACTCAAATAGGCGAGCTCACTAAGCTAATCCCTGAAAGACCACAATATGGTTTACCAAACAACACGGAGACTAACCCTAAGGAGCAACTCCACACCATCGACACGATTGATGAAGAAGGGTTAGCTAAAACCAAAGCAGAGCCAAGTAAGGAGACTGTGGTAAGTAGAGGTAAGGATGGGGTAAGTCACAAAGAACCAATTGTCAACGAATATAAGCCTCGTGTCCCATATCCTAATGTGATAAGAAAAGATCGCACAGATGAACAATTTGGTAAATTCCTTAAACTCTTAAAGAAATTACATATTAACTTACCGTTTATTGAAACTCTTTCACAGATGCCAAACGACATTAAGTTTTTAAGAGAGCTTCTGACAAACAAATGAAAGCTGGATGAGTCATCTCATGTGGAGCTGAATGCAGTGTGCTCAGCTATTTTACAGAATAAGCTACCCAACAAACTAAAAGATCCATGGAGTTTTACAATTCCTTATTTACTTGGTAGCTTAGATGTTAAAAATGCTTTAGCTAATTTAGGAGCAAGTATTAATGTAATGCCCTATAAACTGTTTAAACAATTAGGTCTTGGGAAACCCAAACAAACTAGGATGAGCATTCAATTGGCTGATAAAACCATTAGATTTCCTAGGGGTATAATCGAAGACGTGCTAGTCAAAATTGATAAATTTATATTCCCAGTCGATTTCATTGTTTTAGATATAGATGAAGATAGCAATGTGCCATTAATTCTAGGGTGACCTTTCTTAGCAACTGCAAGAACTATAATCGATGTAGGGACAGGTAAACTCACACTTCGTATAGGTGATGATACAATTACTTTACAGGCTCGTAACTCCAATAAGACTGTTAATGATAAAGATAATATTACGAGTCCTTGTAATAAGAGTGATCTCACTGTCTAACCTTCTTTGCAGGATACTCCTCACATAAGTGCGACCGAACCACAGACGAACTAGACGAGTGGCTGAACTACCGCCAAGACAAACCAAAAATATTCCATGTCAAACTGAAGCATCACCATGATGACCCTAAGGTAAAAACCAATCAATTTAAGGTAGGGGACAAGGTATTCTTAGAGGAGGAAGATCCTCGAATCTCGAATTCAAAAGTTCATACAGGTGACACCCCTCTCTTCACCATAATGAAAATTTTCCCTTATGGTACAGTCGAGATAACACATAAGACATTTGGAACTTTCAAGGTAAATTATACTCGACTTAAGCCTTATTTTGATATTAAGACTAATAGCAGGGAAGAGGAGTTTGAACTCCTCTAACCACTGTGACTGAACAAGCTTGAAAAAAGTCGAGCTTAGACTATAAACAAGCGCTTCTCGGGAGGCAACCCGAGCACTAACATAGTAAATTTCTTTTATTTAAGCTCTCGAACTCTAATTCATCAACTAACTTCCTGAATGCAGGTTTTTCAAGCCACGCGGCCATGCCCACGGGTGTCCCTAAGGCCGTGGGGACACTATGGGCAAAGACAGGGCCTTGCGATACGGTCGTGTACAACCAGGACAAAACTCTCCCAACACACGGGCTACCACAAATAGCCACGACCGTGCAATGTGGCCATGGCCAATCCTAACAAATCGACACGGGCGTATGACACGCCCGTGCCCCAAGGCCGTGGTCGATCCTGTTAATTTAACACGGGCATGCGACACACCCGTGTCTTAGACCCGTGGACAAACCTACCAATTCATACACAAACGTATGACCCTATACACGGGCATGGGAGAAGCAAGCATCAAAAGACATGGCCGTACGACACAACCGTGTTCCCTAACACTTCCAAAGAACACGGGCATATGCCACGACTCAGGCGCACCAAAATCCTTAAAATTTGAACCACACGGGCTAAAAATGATTCACACGGGCATGTGACATGCCCCTCACTATTCATCATCTCCCTTACTTTAAACCCTAACTCCTCTCCCACTGCCGGTCATACTAGCCCCTCCTAGCGCCGCTGCCGACCTAGCCCAAGCCACCACGACCGTGTAGCACCACCACGACCGTGCGCCACCCCAAATCCTACCCTATCAGTTCCCATTTCTCCATTTTCTTTTAATTTTTAATGTCTTTTAACTACTTATAATTTCATGATTTCATTTATTCAGTTATTTACCCTATTATTTATGTGATTCTCATACATTTTGCATGATTAATCTAGAATACTCATTATGCCATTTTGAACCAGTCTTTGGTTGCCATCTTTATCTATCTTAAACAATTGATTCTTGATATATAATGTTAACCATAGCTACTACTATTTCCATTATCTCATTCTATGCTTAGGATAACTCAAACATCGAAATTGGGTTAGTGAAATTACCCTTTGCATAAAGTACTTAGTAGTTTTTGATTAGTTTAATTTGCCATTTAGTTTAGGAACTTATGACTATTCATAATATATTTCTATCTTTTTATTCTCATTTGTCTATTTTCCTTTCAGGAACAATGTCATCATCAAGAGGAAAGAGAGCCACTGTCCCCGCCTCTAAAAAGCGAAAGGGGTTCGGTGGTTCCTCTTCCAGAGCCACTACTGAAATTAGACACACTTTTTTCCAGTTCCCGCAAAACTCTCAAGAGGAACTATTTCAACTTCTTAGAGCAAGACCCCTCGGAGTGGGGAGATGTATTGATCAAGCCGCATTAGAGAGAGTCCAATTGGCAGACACAGTCCTGGCCTTGTTAACAACGGACCCGTGGGACCAATTCTTTCAGATCATCGAGCCCACATGCCTCGAGCTTACTTTAGAGCTCTACTCCATTTTCCACCTCCAGACGGTCATGTCCAGATATGACGATCCAGGGACAGTCTAGTTTCACCTCAAGGGCATTGTTTGATAGCTTAGAGTACCGGAGTTTAGTACAGCACTGGGCTTATACACTAAGCAGTTTATGGAAGAGGAAACCTCTCCGAGCTTTATTGCCACATCCATTTTTCTCCAGCCAAGTGTTGGTAGGCTGGAACGGTGGAAATGTGCAAGTGTACACAGTCGTAATAAGTAATAAAGTGACAAGTAAATGTCTAGTTGTCATACCCACAGGGACTGTAAAAAGAAATATTTATGAATTTAATTTAAAAACACTTTGGTGAGAAAAATAATTTTGGTTTGAAAAGTTGATTTATAAACTAAGATATTAAAACTAAGTAAACAATTTAAATAAAATAAAAGAGTTCTAATGCACGATTTCAAAAAGATTTAATCAAGATGATATAATTGTGTTGGATTAATTACATCTTTTTAACTTAGAATTATTAAATTCATGCTTATGCTATTACGAATAAATTCATGGCAACTCGGAAAAATTGCTAACTACTCCACATACATATTTATTAAATTCAATTAATCTCTTGCATGCTCCCATTTCAATTCAAACAATTAACTCAATTTAATAAACATATAAAAGATTATGTGAAGTAACAAGGTAGCCATACCTTGAAACAATTTAATCACAACAATCTTGCAAGTTATGTAAGGCATATGTATTGCCAAATACAATACTAATTTAATTTTCAACTACCTTAGAATAATTAAACATGTACTAATTAAGTACTGTGTCCATTAACTGCAATTTCAATCCATTTAAACAATTAATTCTTTAGTTATCTAACAAATTTAATGCAAGAATAACTTAGGCATGATTTTACTTAATCAAGCATTTTTACCGAGGCCTATAACAGCATAAACACAATTTTAATAATCCAAGTAGGCAAAATATAATCAACCCAACACGAGTTAAATTCAAGCTAAATTGATTAAAATAACCATTTCAACAACAATAATATTCATAGATATTTTCATCATAAAAACAACAGAAATTAAAAAGATAGGGAACAAGAAGGCAAATCTGGTGTTTCTTCGTGGCTTGACTGATTGCTCCGTTCTTCGTCTCCATTGTCATCGCCGGTCAAGGCTTCTACGAACACTTGCTTGCTGCCCAAAATGGCTGGGAAAATACCTCTTTTCCAAGAGAAGAAATTGGCACAAGACTATAGGAAAATGGAGTGGAAAATGGAGAGGAAAAGAGAGTGGAGAGAAGAGGAATGAATGAGAGAATGAGAGTGAATGAGGGATGATGAAAATGATTAGCAAGGGGTGGCTTTTATAGCTGATTGTGGCTGCTAAAAATAGAAAATTCCAGTAGCCAAAGAGCCCCCCCATGGCCGGCCACACACATGACAAAGTTGAGAAATTCAACTTTGCTATTTTAGGCATGGGGCAAATCTACAAAGCCATAAATAAAGGTGGGGTTTGAATGCAAATTGGAGGTTTTTCAGGGGCCTTTTTGCAAGCATATTTAATCAGCTAAATTGTTGATTTGGGTTAGCCTATGGACGGTTCTGGTTAGCCCAATTAGTGGCTGGTTCGGCTCACTCCATTCGGTTCAACCAGTGCGGTTCAACTGGCCCTTTCTCCATAATTAATTAAAATTAATTTATTTAACCCAAATTAAATAGGGAATAAATTAAAATTAATTTAATTATGAATTAATACACATTTCTGGACCGTCTTGGCTGGAAATTAGTTCGCCTCGATACTCCAAATTGCTTCTTGGTTTTGTTCTTCTCGAGGTGTCCACCGAGCCATTTTTCGCCCTTTGTGCAATTCTATCAAAAATAACCAAATTTAATCAAAATTAACTATAAAATTAATAAAAATTCATCGTGTTCATATTTTTAACACAATTTAATTATTTTATAATATTTAATTATTTTCCGACAAGAATTTAACCGGAATAGCATGATTTTAAGTAAAAAAGGGTATGAAAAAGTACATATATATTTTTGTGTTTCCACACCCCCAAACTTAATTCATTGCTCGTCCTGAGTAATGCACAAATTTTGAATGAATTTCTCGAAAACACTTTTGAAAACCTTCTTCAAAACAACATTTTTCTCAAATTTATGAATTTGATATACTCATGCTCAAAAGTAAGAAATTTGATCATTATGCTACTAAGTGTTCCTATTATTCAAATTAATCTCAACAATTATTACAATAGCAAAATTAGACTAAATGTTTCTTAAGAAAGACATGCTAATTCCTACCAATTTAATTTTTAATCCCTTATTCAAGATTAAGCTGCAATCATTAAGCTTAACTTATGTCTTCATATGTTGAACAAAGCAATTTCTCTCCACTAATGTAGGTAACATTGGAACTTCGAACCAATAGGTCTTTAACAAGGTTGTAACGTGGCTGGGCTTAAGGGTAGGTAAAAAGATAGACAAATTTTGGCTAAAAACCCTAGACTCAGTGTAAATTGAACCTTCGGAAATTTTTACCTTCAACCACCAACTTTCACATGCTCTTTTTCAAATACATGTGCTCTTTCTTTTCTTTTTCTTTTTTGAGCACTTGCTTTATGCATACAATTTTTTTGAGCATTTGATATTTCTTTTCAACCCCCCAAACTTATTTTCAAACGATATTCTTGAACAGTACTGAGTCTAGTGTTTGGGACAATTTAAAGATAATTAAGAGAAACATGATGGGCTAAATTTGTATAGGTTCCAACATAAAATTAGGCCATATAGTCTCAAATTTGGGTTTCAATGGATAAAATTTACCATGGTGGGCTTGAAAGGCTCAAACGGTCCAAACAATAGCTGCCTAAATCATTTTCAATGTTCCATGCTTCCTAGGATTTCGCCTCAAGAAACTACTAAGACAATTCTAAAGACTTAAACTTTCATGCATACCTAACTTTCCTAAAGAGATAAAAATTTTATGGTATGAAGTTGCATGCTTTATTAAAATACATTCATGTCATCATTAAGTTATATAATAATTTATTGGAAAAAATAGAACTTTATTCATACTCAAGTTTAGCATATTTAACAAAATTCAAATTTATTGAACAGAAATATGTCCTAATCATACTTAAAAGACAAATTTTATTCTGGATGGAAATAATTTCAAATTTCGGTCCCCCCAACTTAAAATGAACAATGTCCTCATTATTTAAAGTGAATAAATACTATACACCAGGTAGGAATTCAGAAAAGAGAAGGTGAGTCAATGTGACTGCTTAAGTACCAAGCTCTTTCGAAATCCAATCCTAGACATGTATATATCTATTGCCACACTTTATACTTTGCGACTTGTCCATATTTATTCAGGATTTCCTTCTCTTGTTTTATTGTGCAGAAATAAAAATTCCTACTTAACCTGATCCTAAAGTAACCTAAAAACAAAAATTAAATAAAGTCAAGATCTTCCCTTTTCATTTATTTGCCGATCCTTCGAACTTGGACTCATCTTTTGCTCCATCATTATTGCTTTTGCGTGAATCGCTTCGCTCCTTTTTCGAGAATGGAGTCCATGGCTCAAATATGAAATCTGGAAATTCAGGCACAAAAATAAATGGGTCATTGTATATTTTCTTGAAAGTACTTCTCATCGAGTCATCCCTTATTTTTGAGTATCTCCAGTATGCTTGTTGTTGCCATTGCATGTGTTGCATTAAGTCCATCAAATTTGACAGCTCATCTAGAAAGTCTGGGCAAGGCGACTGAGCTCTAAACATTGGAGTTTCAGCATCCGATTCAGATTTTGGCTCCACTGGGTCTACCTTATCAAGGACTTCAAATGATTACATTGTGGGATCTTTTTCTTCATCAAGGTCCTCAGGTTCTTCACTTTCTTCAACTCGTTGTTGCAGAACTGAGTCTCCGACTATTCGGTAGAAGTCCCAATCTATAATTGTGCCTTGGGTGTACCTTGTCTTCTTTACATTGGCAAGAATTTCTGCTTTCAAGCACAGAATAGTTATTGTAAAGGGGAAGTAAGCAGGGCTAGAACCTCTAACGGCACAGTTTCGAATTTCTTTCAGGATGATCTGTTCCACATCAATGGTCTTACCAGTTAAGATCGAGTATAGTAAGACCATTCGCTCCAATGAAATTGTAGTCACATGTGAGCTAGACAGAAGGCTGAAACGGATGAAATAGAACCATACCTTCACAATAGGTGTCAAGTATTCTCTTCGACAAGTGTGGGTTCCTTGCTTTGACACAGTCCAATTGGAACCTTCAACTGTAAGCTCCTTGAGAATTTCTTGCAGAAGTTCCGGCTTGAAATTGCTCATCAAATATGAATACTCGTCGTTCTCGAAATCAGGTAATTCAAAGAACTTATTAATAGCATTCGAATTTATAGGTACCTTGATTCTGCGAACAGGGACTTCTGTCATCTCGCTTGAAGTTAAATTTGCATAGAACTCATGAACTAGCTCTTCATCCACACTAGGTCTTTTTTCACAAAACAGTTCCCAATTGAGAGCTTCAGCAATTTGATGAATACGTGCCATGAAGTCTCTATAGTTGCTCTTCTTCAGTGTGAAGCCTTTCTCAGGACGCATCTGTTGATTTTTGTAGATACTTTTATATCTCACTTTAGCTTCAACACAATGGAACTTGCTTTGTGTTTCGTCGATTTGAGCGGAGGCACGAGTTCTCTTGCGAGGCATAATTAACCTGAACATAAGATGGAAAAATTTATTTTCTAGAAAATTTTAATAAAAATTATTAACAATTCAATAATCTTGAAAAATAAAATAATTTAACAAAATTAAAATTTAATAGAAAATTAGGTCTTACCACATTTATGTAAAAATATAAGAACTCAAAGAAAAATAATAATTATGAAGGAAAAAGATGGCAATTTAAAAGGAGGGTTGGAAGGGTTTTGGTTTAGGCTGGGTGCAAGGAGAGTAAGCCGCATAAGGGCTAGGGAGCAAGCAGCAGCATGCAAGGGTGAGTCTCGGCAAGCAGTGGCGTGTGGAGCCTCGCGCGTGGGAGCAGGCCTGGGCGCTGGTGCGAGATACAGCCTGGGCAGCTACAGCTGGAGCAGCAGGCGCGCAAGACCTTGTGCGCTGGGACGTGCCTGGACAACTGCTAAGCAGGAGCAGCGGGTGCACGCTATTGGAGGCCTAGGTGCTGAAGCAGCAAGGGCTGCTGGTGGTATGCGCAGGAGCAAGCTGCTGGCCGAATGGCTGTTGCTAGGTAGTTAGCTAGGTGGGTCGGTGTTTTGGGAGTTTTTTTTTTTTTGGGTAATGCATGGATGGGAGAAATAAGGTAGTATTTATAGCTTAAGAAATAAGACTTAGAGTAGAACTCCTAGTCTAAATTAATAATTAAAAATAAGAGTTTAATTCTAATCCTACTCAAGTTTAACAACAATTAATAATTAAATATAAGCATATTAAATTATCAATTGTTATTAATTATTAAGATAAACATAAAATAAAAATTGAAATTAAATTAATCCTAATTCTAATCTAAGTTGATAAAAGTTAATATATAAATTATAATGAATATAATTTTATATTAAAGTTTATCATATTATTAATAGTATATAAAAATAAAAATATTTCTTCTAGATACCTTAAATATATATTTACAAAGAAAGGCACCTAATTTTTATTATTCACAAAAAAAGCAATCAAATTTTTAAAAATAATTCAACTAAGTCCCTAAACTTAATGAAAATTAAAAATTGAGTTGCAAATTAAAAATTGGATCAAAATTGACCCTTTTATTTGAAAAAGAAAAAATTTATTTTGTTGATTAGGGAATAATTTCTTGGAAAATTATGTTAAAATAAATTCCCAGGAAAGATTGGAGGGGTAACAAAACGGTCCCGCTTAAGTTCCAACCTCCTAGACAGAATTTATTTGAACATACTAAACCCGAAAAATAAACCCTAAATCATTTATTAAATAGAACACGAAATATTAAATATCTGATAAAATGAACGAGAAATTATCCCGTTCGATTTTATTCCCCCAATATTGTTTCAAACGCTGAGCATTAACTCAGAAATTACCTCCCTTACCTTGGAGTTCAACAACTCCATATGGATAGACTCGGTGAATTGTAAATGGACCAGACCAACGTGATTTTAGCTTACCTAGAAAGAACTTCAATCTAGAGTTGAACAGTAATACTTGCTAACCTGCTTCAAATTCTCGAACTCGGATGTGTTTGTCATGCCATTTCTTGAGTCTTTCTTTGAGTAGTTTGGCATTTTCGTATGAGAACATTCGAAATTCTTCTAACTCGTTGAGTTGGAACATCCGTCTTTCTTTCGCGAGCTTAGGATCCAAATTAAGCTATTGAAGAGCCCAGTAAGCTTTGCGCTCTAACTCCAGGGGTAGATAACATGCTCTCCCAAAGACCAGCCTAAAGGGTGACATCCCTAAGGGCGTCTTGTATGCTGTTCTGTAAGCCCATAAAGAGTCATCCAATCTTTTGGACCAATCTCGTCGGTTCGAGCAAACTACCTTCTCGAGTATGCCTTTGATTTCCTTATTTGCCAGTTCAGCTTGCCCATTCGTCTGCGGATGGTAAGCTGTTGCAACCTTGTGTTTCACCCCGTGCTTATCTAGTAACCATTTTAACCACTTGTTTATAAAGTGGGACCCTTCATCACTAATGATAGCTCTTGGGGTTCCAAACCTTATGAACATGTGCTTCTGCAAGAACTTTATTACAACCTTCACACCATTTGTTGGATATGCTTCCGCCTCGACCTACTTGGACACATAGTCTACTGCTACCAATATATACTTGTGACCAAAAGACGAAGGAAAAGGCCCAAGAAAATCAATGCCCCATACATCGAACAATTCTACCTCAATAATGTTTGTTCGAGGCATCTCACTTCTATTGGTGACATTCCCAACTCTTTGACATCGGTCACAATTTTTCACATACGCATGTGCATCCTTAAACAGTGTTGGCCAAAAAAATCCAGCTTGCAACACTTTGGCTGCAGTGCGAGTACCTTCTAAATGTCCCCCACTCGGAGCTGAGTGACAATGGTATAGGATCTTTGGAATTTCTTCTTCTGCCACGCATCTCCTGATCATCTGATCTGCACACTTTTTAAATAGATATGGCTCTTCCCAGAAATAGTATTTCATATCGTGAAGAAACGTTTTCCTTTGTTGATATGTCTTATCAAATTGGCATCAAACCACAAACTAAAAAGTTAGCAATATCAGCAAACCAAGGGGTATTATGGACATGATTTACCTTAAGTATATGCTCATCTGGAAAGGTCTCATGAATCGATATAAGTGGAGTATTTCCTTCTTACTGCTCTAATCTGGACAAGTGATCTGCTACTTGGTTTTCTACTCCCTTTCGATCTTAAATTTCCAAATCAAACTCTTGAAGTAGAGGTACCCATCGGATCAACCTCGACTTAGCGTCTTTCTTGGCAAGTAAGTACTTGATTGCCGAGTGGTCCATATAGACAGTCACTTTGGTACCTACAAGGTAAGATCGAAACTTGTCAAAAGTAAACACGATAGCAAGTAACTCTTTTTCTGTTACTGTATAGTTTAATTGAGCTCTTGTAAGAGTTCGGCTTGCATAGTAGATGGGATGAAAAACGTTATTCCTTCGCTGGCCCATGACAGCTCCAATTACGAAGTCACTTGCATCAAACATCAATTCAAATGGCAAGTCCCAGTCTGGTGTGACGATTATGGGTGCCGTGACTAATCGATTCTTCAAATCCTTGAAAGCTCTTAAGCAATCATCATCGAATTTGAATGTTGTGTCCTTCTCCAACAATTTACACAAAGGTTTAGCAATCTTGGAGAAGTCCTTAATAAACCTTCGATAGAAGCCGGTGTGGCCCAAAAAGCTCCTAACACCCTTTACAGATGTTGGAGGTGGGAGTTTCTCAATAATGTCTATCTTCGCTATGTCTATCTCGATCCCATGTCTCGTTACTCGATGCCCTAGAACAATTCATTCTCGTACCATGAAATGGCACTTTTCCCAGTTAAGGACTAGGTTTGTTTCTTCACATCGCTTTAGTACCTTAGCTAGATTGGCTAAGCAATCATCGTACGTATCTCCAAATACTGAAAAGTTGTCCATGAAAACTTCCAAAAACTTCTCAACCATGTCAGTAAAAATGGACATCATACATCTTTGAAATGTAGTAGGTGCATTACGTAAACCAAATGGTATGCATCTAAATGCAAATGTAATTTACGGGCAGGTGAATGTGGTTTTGTGTTGATCTTCCGGTGCTATCATAATCTGGTTGTGCCTCAAGTATCCATCGAGAAAACAGTAGTAATCTCGCCCTACGAGTCTATCCAGTATTTGGTCTAAGAACGGCAATAGAAAGTGATCCTTCCTAGTTGCCTTGTTTAGCTTCCGTTAATCGATGCAGATTCTCCATCCCATAACTGTTCTAGTCAGTATCAATTCATTATTCTCATTCTCAACGACCGTGATACCTCCCTTCTTTGGCACACACTAGACCGGACTCACCCATGAACTGTCTGAGATGGGGTAAATGATACCCGCATCTAACCACTTGATAATTTCTTTTTTCACCACGTCCTTCATGATGGGGTTCAGCCTTCGTTGTCCATCGATTATCCCCTTCTCACCATCTTCCAGGATGATCATGTGCATGCATACAGATGGACTAATACCGCGAATATCGGCTATGGTCTATCCGATAGCCTTCTTGAATTGTTTCAGAATTAAGATAAGATTCTCTTCTTACTTAGTAGTTAATTCTGCTGAAACAATCACAGGCAGAATAGAAGCGTCACCTAAATAAACATATTTTAAATAAGAAGGTAATACCTTGAGTTCTAATTTAGGTGGCTCCTCAATTGACACTTTTGGTTGAATATAATCCTTCTTCTCTCAATCCAAATATTCAAAACGGGATTGTGGATTAAATCCCTTTTGATTAGCTTCTAGCAAAGCTAAGTATTCATCCTCCTCTTCATCACTTGGAGGGTCTGATGTCAGAATTCTTTCCAGAGGATCATCAACAGAGTTGAGCTCCTTCTCTACTATTAATTCCTCTAAGTCAGATACTGTAGAACAATCATCAATTGTGTCAGGAAATCACATTGACTTGAAAATGTTAAATGTTACCTGATCATCCTGAACGAGCATAGTAAGTTCGCCCTTCTGCATATCTATAAGTGTCCTTCCAGTTGCTAAGAACGGTCTTCCCAGGATAATTGGTACTTCTTTGTCTGCTTCGAAATCTAAAATTACGAAATCAGCAGGAAAGATAAACTTATCTACACGTACCAATACGTCCTTAATTTTTCCTTTTGGATGTGCTAAGGTTCGATCTGCTAGTTGAATTGTAACCGTAGTAGGTCTAACTTCACCTATCCCCAACTTCCTAAATATTGACATAGGCATCAAGTTGATACTTGTGCCCAAGTCACATAGTGCCTTACCACAATATGTTGCTCCAATATTGCATGGTATGGTAAAGTATCCTGGATCCTTCAACTTTGGGGGTAATTTGTCTTGAAGATATGCACTGCATTCCTTTGTCAGAGCTACCGTCTCAAATTCTCCAAGTCTTCGTTTCTTGGACAAGATATCTTTCATGAATTTAACGTAGTTCGGCATTTGCTCAAGTGCTTCCACCAACGGGATGTTGATGTGAAGTTGCTTGAGTACATCCAAGAACTTCTTGAATTGGACCTCCTGTTTCTACTTCTAAAGTCTTTGAAGGTAGGGTGGTGGAGGTTTCCTTACTGGGACTAGAACTGGTTGATTTGTCTTTGGCGGTAATTCTGCACATAACGGAGTTGTTAGTTGATCAGAATTAACTGGTTCTGAGGTTCCCTTATCAGATCTTGCAGGTTCTGGTTCAGGTGGAACTGGAACTTCAACACTCGGTTGAACTTCTTCCGAATCTTAAGCTTCAGCATGCTCCTTTTCAGTTTCAATGATGTTGGGCTGTACTATCTTTCCACTCCTCAATGTTAGTGCTTTACAATGTTCCTTCCCGGATTTCTTAGATTCTCCGTACCACTAGGTAGAGCACCTTGTGGACGGTTCCTGAGTTTAGTTGCAAGCTGGCCCATCTGGTTCTCCAAGCTCTTCAATGTAGCAGTTTGGCTTTGAATAAAGGTGTCATTCTTTACCATGTAAGCCTTCAGTAGGTTCTCTAAGCTATTGGACGATTCAGCTTGAACTGGTTTTTGAACTTGCTGTGAAAAACTAGGCGGCTGGGTCGGTCTAGGTTAGGCGTAGTTGTTACTGCCCCTAGCCCCTTGGTTACTCCAGGAAAGATTGAGGTGGTTTCGCCACAATGGGTTGTAAAAGTTGGATTGCAGCCCTTGCCTTCCTCGATTTTGGTTTGGGTTACCCATGTAATATACAAATTCTGGGTTTGATGGACATTCTTCCAACAAATGTCCTTCTCCACAATAGACACAAGCTATATTCTCATATTGGTTAGGTGGCTGAGCTGCAAAATTGTTAGACCCATTAGTGGTAAGATTCTTTAACATTGAAGATATCGAAGATACCTGAGATGTGAGTGAAGTGAGTACGTCCACTTCATGGATTCCAGCGACTCATCTTCCTGACGCTGCTCGATTGGTTGGCCACTGATAGTTGTTACTGACGATCCTCTTGATGATTTCGTAAGCCTCATTGTAAGACTTAGAAAGGAGAGCACCATTAGCGGAGGCGTCCACTACCATCCTTGTATGAGCATTGAGACCATTATAGAATGTCTCAAGTTGGATGCAATGTGGGATTCCATGATGAGGGCATTTTTGTAATAATTCTTTATATCTTTCCCATGCCTCCTACAAGGACTCGTCATCCATTTGTTGGAAAGCAGCGATCTCATTCCTCAATTTAGCGTTCTTGCTTGACGGAAAATACTTCATAAGGAATCTCTCGGCTAACTCTTGCAATGTGGAAATGGAGTTGGGTGGCAGTGAGTCCAACCAGGCCCGAGCTTTGTCCCTCAGTGAGTACAGGAACAGCTTTAATCGTAGTGCATCTTCGAATACTCTGGCTAGTTTGAAAGAGTCACTCACCTCCATAAACAGTCTTAAGTGAAGATGAGGATCTTCAGTAGGCATTCCACTGAATTAGCCTACTGTCTGAAGCATTTGGAACATGACTGGCTTCAGCTCAAATTGTTGTGCCTCGATCTCAGGTCTTCTAATACCCAGATTAAGATCATTGAACACTGGCACGGCATATTGTCGTAAAGCTCTATCCCTATCATCAGCAATAAGCATAGGATTTTGAGCAAGGTTTGCTTCGTTTCCTTGATTAATATTCTCAAAATTCATCTCTTCGGACCTTCTCTGGTTCGCTTGTCTTCTTCGTTATCGAAAGGTTCGTTCTATCTCAGGGTCCATAGGGAGTAAGTCGATAATTCAGTCAATACTCATAAACACCTAAAATAATCAAGGAAAACTCAAGTAAGTAAAATTGAACAGGAAAATAAATGAACCAAAATGTAAAAATAAATTCACAAATAATGTTTTTTTTAAAACAGTCCCCGGCAATGGCGCCAAAAACTTGGAACGGTGGAAATGTGCAAGTGTACACAGTCGTAACAAGTAATAAAGTGACAAGTAAATGTCGAGTTATCGTACCCACAGGGACTGTAAAAAGAAATATTTATGAATTTAATTTAAAAACACTATGGTGAGAAAAATAATTTTGGTTTGAAAAGTTGATTTATAAACTAAGATATTAAAACTAAGTAAACAATTTAAATAAAATAAAAGAGTTCTAATGCATGATTTCAAAAAGATTTAATCAAGATGATATAATTGTGTTGGATTAATTACATCTTTTTAACTTAGAATTATTAAATTCATGCTTATGCTGTTAGGAATAAATTCATGGCAACTTGGAAAAATTGCTAACTACTGCTCATACATATTTATTAAATTCAATTAATCTCTTGCATGCTCCCATGTCAATTCGAACAATTAACTCAATTTAATAAACATATAAAAGATTATGTGAAGTAACAAGGTAGCCATACCTTGAAACAATTTAATCACAACAATCTTGCATGTTATGCAAGGCATATGTATTGCCAAATACAATGCTAATTTAATTTTCAGCTACCTTAGAATAATTAAACATGCACTGATTAAGTACTGTGTCCATTATCTGCAATTTCAATCCATTTAAACAATTAATTCTTTAGTTATCTAACAAATTTAATGGAAGAATAACTTAGGCATGATTTTACTTAATCAAGCATTTTTACCGAGGCCTATAACAGCATAAACACAATTTTAATAATCCAAGTAGGCAAAATATAATCAACCCAACACGAATTAAATTCAAGCTAAATTGATTAAAATAACCATTTCAACAACAATAATATTCAT
The DNA here is from genome assembly GCA_020496765.1 of Gossypium stocksii. Classification (NCBI taxonomy): domain Eukaryota; kingdom Viridiplantae; phylum Streptophyta; class Magnoliopsida; order Malvales; family Malvaceae; genus Gossypium; species Gossypium stocksii. The sequence goes on along the minus strand of CM035632.1, from coordinate 17,183,100 downwards.
AGATATGTTCATCATAAAAATAACAGAAATTAAAAAGATAGGGAACAAGAAGGCAAATCCAGTGTTTCTCCATGGCTTGATTGATTGCTCCATTCTTCGTCTCCGTTGTCTTCGCCGGTCAAGGCTTCTATGAACACTTGCTTTCTGCCCAAAATGGCTGGGAAAATACCTCTTTTCCAAGAGGAGAAATCGGCACAAGACTATAGGAAAATGGAGTGGAAAATGGAGAAGAAAATAGAGTGGAGAGGAGAGGAATGAATGAGAGAATGAGAGTGAATAAGGGATGATGAAAACGATCAGCAAGGGGTGGCTTTTATAGCTGATTGTAGCTGTTAAAAATAGCAAATTCCAGCAGCCAAAGTGCCCCCTATGGCCGGCCACACACATGGCAAAGTTGAGAAATTCAACTTTGCTATTTTAGGCATGGGGTAAATCTACAAAGCCATAAATAAAGGTGGGGTTTGAATGCAAATTGGAGGTTTTTCAAGGGCCTTTTTGCAAGCATACTTAATCAGCTAAATTTCTGATTTGGGTTAGCCTATGGATGGTTCTGGTTGGCCCAATTAATGGCTAGTTCGGCTCTCTCCATTTGGTTCGACCAGTGCAGTTCAACTGGGCCCTTTCTCCATAATTAATTAAAATTAATTTAGTTAACCCAAATTAAATAGGGAACAAATTAAAATTAATTTAATTATGAATTAATACACATTTCTGGATTGTCTTGGGCTGGAAATTAGTTCACCTCGATACTCCAAATTGCTTCTTGATTTTGTTCTTGTCGCGGTGTCCGTCGGGCCATTTTTCACCCTTTGTGCAATTCTATCAAAAATAACCAAATTTAATCAAAATTAACTATAAAATTAATAAAAATTCATCATGTTCATATTTTTAACACAATTTAATTATTTTATAATATTTAATTATTTTTCGACAAGAATTTAACCGAAATAGCATGATTTTAAGTAAAAAAGGGTATGAAAAAGTATATAAATTTTTGTGTTTCCATCGGCTCTAGTCCCTGTTCCAGCCACATATGACCCTAGTCACTCCAAGGCGACAGCTCTCGCCCGATCGCTGAGGTACCTACATGCCCTACTCGCACATACACTGACAGGTAGACGAGAGAGCACCAGCGTCGTTAACACCCACTACGTATACTTCTTGCGGAGCATGTCACACGGGCACGTGCTCGACCTCGCTTACTTCATCGCCCATGCCATTCAGCACTAGACGGAGCGGCATCGTAGGGGTGTGATCTCGATGGGCCCATACGTGACTCGCCTGGCCTGCTACTTCAACCTCCTCAACACAGCAGCCCAGAGATCCTGCTATACTCTCATCGGCCAAATGACCCCGCAGGGCATCCAAAGCATGCTTCATATGAGGATGATTGAGCGCCGGCGTGGGACTAATCCTCCTCAATACCGCTTATCTCAGTCCACCGAGCAGGAGGACCCAGAGGACATTCCTGATGATGTCCCTCCATTCGAAGAGGAGCCACCGCCCATTCGCCTTCTAGTTCATGCGGCAGCTTCAGATCCTGACATGTTTGAGTGCTTCACCCGATTCGAGCAACAGTGTTTTCAGTGCCTTGATCACATTGATGCTGCTTTATATCAGATTTTTCAGCATCTCCATCTTACACCGCCACCACCACCTCACGAACCATCTGAGGATTAGGACTCTCGAGTCCTCTTATCTTTTTCTTTATTTTCTTTTTTATTTTCCTTTTTCCTTTTATTTCATTTAAACTTTATCGTTTTCATTATTTGAATTTCAGTATTTTAAGAACTTAGCTTAATTTATTTTTAACATTTCATATTGGCTATTTCCTAACGACTACATTGTGCTAATCTAAATTCCCTAAAAAATTATTCATGCTATCACAGTTTCAAAAGAGCTTTACAGCTCAAATCCATCTCTAATGGGAAAATCCTACCACGACTATCGATTCCTACACGACCACAACTCTAGCCACCACGACACCAATCATCATATTCTTTTGGTACAGAAATTGTGGATCAACACCCTTTCCTACAAATCTCCACACTTCCAACTCAAGGAATTCATCCAATATTCAGGAAGTTTCCCTTCTCTCCCTATCTTATGATTTTATGCTTCTATTTTCACTAACTTTATCTTTGTACATTGAGGGCAATGTACATCTTAAGTGTTAGGGGGGATTCACTTTCATTCTTTGCATTATCCTCGAACCCTTGAAAATTTTTGCCACTAACTTTTTGCATTATTCTCAAATCCCTGAATCTTGGCCTTAACAATTAGAATGAATTCTGATTGATTTATGATTTTTATTGATATGTTGAGGATTAAGACATAGGTATTTATGCTTTGATTATTCAAACTTTAAGACATTAGAGAATCAAGCATGATAAGTTGAAATTTTTTAGAATTTAAATTTTTCTAGGTTGTTTTCCCCAGTTTTAAGTGTTATCTTGAGATTTGAAATTTGCAGGATTGACATCAAAAGCCATAATTCTGGTGAGATTTTTTAGCCTTTTGAGCATACATCCTTTCGTGCTCACTTTTATTGTTGCTTTGAGTGAGTCAATATTGATCTATTATTCTAGAACTTGCTTCGATTATACATGTCAAGACCACATCATTGATTTGATATACCGAAATGATAAAGGCACCTAGGTTTTAGCCTACTTATTCCATAAAAACCTACCTTCATAGTTAACCCCTAGTGAACCCCATTGAGCCTAACAAACCATTCATTAACTTACCCTCAATATTAACCTATAACCCATTTTTTGTTGAAATCCCTTCAATTATTTTGATCCCTATTTTTGTCGAGATTTGAGTTGAATAATTATCTAGCTATGTTCTCCTTTTCAGCTTGTAAAGTTTATAAATATTCGATTTGTTCTTAAAAAAACATATGCTTATTTCAGTTGTAATTCAATGTTTTGCATATTTCCATGTAATTTTTGAGCTTCTGTTCTTAAATGATATTATCCAAAAGAAAAAAGGCTTCATTTTAGGAATATGTTTCAGTGATAGAGATTTTTCTAGTTAAATGATTTTTTAGTTCGATCTCGATTCTAACCCTCTTTTTTCAGCTTGTGACCACACCCCTAACCAAGGCCATGTTACAACCCTTGAAAGACCTTTGGATCAATGTATCATGTCAATACACAGTGGTGGAGATTTGATTTTCCTGCAAACTTATGGTAATAACTTTTCATGTTCACTAATAAGTGCTTAATTTCTGAACCCTAAACACTTTGAGTGGATAGAGTGAATCTTTAGTGAGGATGTAAACTCTTATTGATTTTGAGTTCAAGGTTATTACCTAGAAGAGGGGAGGAAAGCTATGTTTGTGTGATAAAATTCTCAACTTAAATTGTTTGAGACTTTAATTTTCTTTTGGTTGAATTCTCAAGGTATGATTACTTGTGGTTTAGTTTGAAACATTATTGGTAAGGATTATAAGTTAAGAAGAATCATTTTTAATTGTGAGTTGAGATTTTGCTTGAGGACAAGCAAAGGCTTAAGTGTGGGGGTATTTGATAAACTGTAAATTATACATATTTCTATCCCACATTTAGCACATTTATGGATGAATTATTATTGAATTTGTGGAATTTGATGCTCCTAATCCTTTAATTTCATGTTTGATACTTAGGAGAGCATAGGAGAGTGAAAAGAACAAGAAACGAGCTGAAAACGGAGAAAATGGGTGGCCAAAGCAAAGAAACAACACGGCCTGGAGTTTAGCACACGGGCAACCCACACGACTGTGCCACATTAACAGGCTTGAACACGACCTAAACTCGACTCACACGGGCGTGTCCCTGTCGTGATGAAGTTCAATTTCACGCGAAAAAAGCTACTTAGGAGCTAAGAAAGACATTCCAAACTCTATATAAAGACCCTAGGAGGCAACTACAAGGGTATATAGTGTCCCTGCCAAGACGGAGAGTAAAAGGCAAGGAATTACTCGAAGGAAAGCCGATTGATCCATCTCGAAAGCCAGGATCTACATCAAGACAGAAGATCTCCCTTCAATCCTTTCAGGAGTTTTGGGTTTTCTTATGTTTTGTTATTTTCTTTATTCTGAGATGTTTCTTTTATAAACATGAACTAAACCCCCAGATACCTAAGGGGGATGAAACCTAAGATGAATCTTGTTATTGTTATCTGAACTATATGATAAATATTTGATTTGTTCTTAATTGTGTTTTTAATTCTTTAATTGATATTTCTGGGATATTAATTTAAGTCGAATGTGCTTAGGCAGAGGAGCAAAAGTCCCTGTTTAAGAGTAGATCCAACACAATTAAGCAGAGTTGATCGCAATCCTAGACATAGGACAACGAAAATCTGCTGAATTAGAGTCAAATCTAATATGGGGATCCATAGATCGAGCTAATGCAAGACTAGGGGTTTTAATTAGAAAGAGATTTCAATTAATCAACCTAGGATTAGTTGTTCTTATTCTCAACGGAGATATTAACATAATTTAGGGATCTCTACAGATCAAGTCGAATGAAGAAATTGTCTAGTTCAGAGTTAGATAACAAGTGAAGTCTAGGTGGATACTTCCTTAGGTATTCTCTTTATCATTCAGTTTTCCCAAAGCAATCCCCCAATTTACTTTTTGTCGTGTCCTCATGATAACGACTCGCGATATTAAGTAATAAAATTTATAAAACTGATCACACCAAAACTAACTAATATCACGATGTTAAAGGCAAGCGCACCTATCGAACAGTAGTATAGTTTAGTGGCAAGGCCGAGTTATCGTACCCAAGGGAACTAAAAGTACTAATACTTACTTCCTTTCTATTATCTAGCCTAAAAATAAAAGAGGTTTGGTTGAAACTAATTCTAAAACTAACTAAAAGTGCAGAAAAAGTAAATTGGGGAAAACTTTAGGGAAAAGTTGATTGATATAAGCAATACTTAAGGGAGAATCCACCTAGACTTCACTTGTTATTGGTTCTTGAGCTAGAGGATTTATTCACTTGACTTGATCCGTAGAGATCCCTAATTTATACTAAACCCTCCGTCGAGGCGAAGAGCAACTAGGCCTAGGTTGTTAGCTAAAGTTCCTTTATTAATTAACACCCTAGGTTGCATTAATTCGATCTATGGTTCCCCATATTAGGTTTGACCCTAATCCGGCAGATTTATGTCGCCTTATGTCTAGGGTTGCATGCAACTCCGCTTAACTAGGGTAGATCTACTCTTATCACAGGGACTTTTGGTCCTCTACTTTAAGCACATCCATTTCTTGAATTAATACCTAGGCTTATTAACACAAGAATTAAGCATACATAATTAAGAACAACTCAAGTATTTATCATATAACTCAAGAATAAATAATAACAAGATTCGTCTTAGGTTTCATCCCCCTCAAGTATTTGAGGGGTTTAGTTCATAATAAAGAAAGAAAACATCTCAGAAGAATTAAAATAACAAAACATAAAGAACCCGAAAACCCCTGAAGGAATTTAGGGAGATCCTCTATCTTGATGTAGAATTCTGGCTTCTGGGATGAATCAATTGGCTTCCCTTGGAGTAATTCCTTACTTTCACTCCTCGTGTTAGTAGAAAGATGGCGCTCCTATTGGGAGAAAAAGAGTACCTCCTTAGAGTTGCCTCCTAGGGTCTTTATATAGAGCTTTGGGGAGCCTTTCTTAGCCTCTAAGCATCCAAATCCGAGTAAAATTCCTCTTCCTCACGAATAGAACATGCCCGTGTGCCACGCCCGTGTGATTTCGAGAAGAGGCCGTGTTCTGGAATGCTTGGGTGGCACGGCCGTGTGGCCAGGCTGTGCTTGTCGAGGGCTAGACCGTGTGATCTTTGTATGGCACGGCCGTGTGCCACAGCCATGTGGTAACTTCTTGGGCCGTTCGTTTGCACATTTTGGCCCATTATCTCCAGTTTTTAGTCTATTTTTCGTTATTTTCTCTTCCCTATGCTCTCCTAAGTATAAGATATGAAAAAGAAAGATTAAGAGCACCAATTCTCACTAAATTGATAATAATTCATCCAAAATATAGGCTAAACATGAGGTAAAAATATGTATAAATTAGCGTTTATCACCTCAGTTTAGTTTAAAGTTAATTAGTTTACAGAAACTCCCTCTTTATTTTTAGGCTAGATAATAGGAAGAAAGTCATTACTAGTACTTTTAGTTCCTTGGATTTGATATTCTGGTCTTGCCACTAACTATACTACTATTCGATAGGTGCGCTTGCCTTTTATCATGATAATAGTTAGTTTCTAGGTACGATCAATTTTATTACTTCATCACATCACGATCATGTGGATGATCCTCTGACACGTCTTGATCCTGAGCTGGCTCGACTGAATCTATCAAACAAGGGAAAAGAGGAAGGAGTAAGCTTTAAAAGCTTAGTAAGTCTATATGTAAATAATTAACATCATAGCAACATTTAGCGATCCCAAAGGTTATCTTTCACACACCAACTTACCACCTAATCTTACCAATATTCCCATACAAATCATACATATTATTTTCAACTACACAAGTCCACATGCTCCCCTGCACCCATGTGCAATTATCCATAATTACAATTTTTCAAAAGAATGTACCTGCACTCATATATCATATTACCATACCAAATCTCTTTACTGAACTTTCCCGTTGAACTCTTCAGATTAACATTCGATACTCGGTAGTTTTCAGCACATTGCTCCACCAACTCATAACTCAACTCACGTGTACACATGGTGAAGTTCACCTTATCACTCATGTGACCTAGCTACATTTTATCCGTATCTCCCGTTTTTCTGAAGGTTCAACCGAGAACTTCCTTTTCCCAAAACTTTCAACATCATAGAAAATTTTTCAATATTAATATTTCATAACATACATCAAAATTCTTAATGTACAAATAAAATTGACGTATTACTTACATATAAACTTACCTCGACAACAAAAAAGCGACACTTTGCAAATTAATCTGAAACCTTACCCTTGCCCCGATCAAGGGTGATTCCTCGATCTTCTCGATCTATAATGACACATTTAACTCGTTTAATACACACATTACTCAATTTAATCCAAAATCACCTTATGATAATTTTTACCATTTTACCCCTAACTTTTTTAATTTTTACTACTAAGTCCCTAGGCTCGTAAATTGAAATGTATCCATTTCCTTAGTTACCCAAGCATAGCCGAATCCCAATGGCACTCAAAATAGCCCACATTCCTCATCAATTCATACTTTTACCACACAATTTGTTAACTTTATAATTTGGTCCCTATTAGGGACTTTCATGAAAAATCACCTAGAAATCATAGTTTACCACACCTTAAACTTCCATATTCCACCATTAGACATCAAAATACTTGCATGGCACACATGGGTAAAATTTTAAGCATCAATCCTAGCTTAAAATAATGGTAGAAATAGCTAGATTAAGCTACGAGCATTTCAAAAATACGAAGAAAATCAAAAACGGAGCTCAGTTGCACTTACTTTTGAGCTTGAAAATCAACAAAACCCTAGCTATGGCTTCACCCCAATATTTGGCCAAGGAGAAGAGATATGAACACAATTTGGCCTTATTTTCCCTTTAAATTCTTTTATTAACCAAGTGACCAAAATGCCCTCCATTAAAAACCTTTGATATTCCGCCTTTCCTTGGGCATTTTTATCCAAACTAAGTTAAAATGGTTTAATTACCATATGAGGACCTCTAATTTAGAAACCCAATTCAATCAAATACCTTTATGGATTAAAACCCATATTTTTCACCTATTCCAATTTAGTCCAACCTATCAAATTGGACATGTAACCAATAAAATTCACACACCAAAATTTCACATAACTATTCAAACACTCAATAAACATCAAAAATAAATCGGAATAGTATTTTAAACCTTAGATTCATGGTTTCTAAACCACTTTTCCATTTAGCCCCTAATTCGGGCTGTTAGATACACTATCAACCATTATGTTGCTATTTTGTTTGAAACACTTAAGATTATGGCATGTATAGGTAGTCTATTCATTTTGTCATGTGTCATAGTCCATTGGCCAAATGATTGGCATATAGCTGTTGATAGCCATTTTGTAAAAGGTCACTTGAAATTGGCCAAAAATTAACCAAGTTTACCTTAATAAGTTAGTTGTGATTATAGGGTGCAAATGTTGCATGTGATGCATGGATGAGTTTTGTGTCTAATATTGAGTATGTGATGGTGAAATCAAAGTCATTAATGTTATTATGAGTGTTTAGAATGTTATGAAAACTGTTTGTGATATTGGTGTGTATATTTAAGTGTTTCAGGGTGGCAAAAGGCTTAGTACATAGCCTTATTTTTGTCTACAGAGGTAGACACACGGGCGTGTGTATGACACACGGTCCGCCCTACTGGCGTGTGGATAGGCCTGTGTCCCCTGCACCTTAGGTTGGCAAAATTAAATGCCCAGTAGTAAACACACGGGCTGAGATGCAGCCGTGTGTCTCAACCGTGTGGGGGACACAACCTAGCACACGGGCGTGTGCCATGGCCGTGTGACCTTAAATGGTTACTGACGCTAGAAGTAGAATGTCAAGGTTTTTACACACGGGCTGTGACACAGGCGTGTCATGGCTATGTGAGGGACACGGGCGTGTGCCAGGCCGTGCGAAAACCCTTTAGGTTCGATGTTAGAAAATAAATCCACATGGGCGAGGGGCATGGACATGTCCCTAAATGCTTAGGTCGTGTGTACCACACGAGCCCTCAACACGACCATGTCTAGAGGCCATACGGGTGTGTTGCCCATCCACACGGGCGTGTGCCCTACTTTTAGTAGTTTTTCTTGAAATTTTTATAAGTATTCGGAATGGTCCCGAATTGTTTCTAAATCATGTTTTAGACCTCGCAGTTCTATATTAAGGAATGTAAGACATTGTTTGAAAAGTTTTAATTTGGGATAAAATTTTATGAATTGAAAATGGATGTTTGCATGTGTTTTAGTAAGGTAATGCCTCGTACCCTGTCCCGACGTTAGATACGGGTAAGGGGTGTTACAATTACAGATACAAATGCAGACTCGGGCCTAAGCCCATATCAGATACAGATACAGATGTACAAATTAGAATTACAAATTAGAAATCCTACAACTATCCTCTACACACCATCTCTGACCATCCTTACACACCATATAGGGTTTAAAACACCCACCCAACCCTACACACCATGCTATGCCGATGCAGCACATAACAGATATAATGCAGCCTTGGTGCTAGAATATAGGCGATAAATGCCTTTTAGAACACTTCCTCAGTATATAACATCATCCCACCCCATCAGCAGAAACAGAAACAAAAGCAGATATGCAATTTAACATGCTCAACATGCTAATATCAGATAGCAGATAGGCAAACAGAATAGTAATCAGACATGCACAACACTATCATACTTAGTACAAAATCTCAGTCTATCAGATTATCATAACATACAGAATAGGGTTTATTTAGCCCTTATCGATCCTATAGTAAGCCCATAGTCATTTGAGACGACCCGTACAACCCAAGGGAAAATTTTAGATAAATGGGCCCACACACCCGTGCGGCTTGCCCTTGTGGGCCCACATGCCTAGACTGACCTTGCCCATGTGAATCACACGGCCTAGCCCAGAATCCACATGCCTGTGTGGCGTGCCCATATAGGCCCATACACCCGTGTGGCCCACACGCCCAATTAGGCCTAGCTCATGTGGCTCACATGGCCACACCTCGGCCATCACATGGCCGTGTCTTGTGCACGGCCTCAACTTCGTCGACCATACGACTGTGTCATCGCACACGACCTACCACATGGGTGACCACACGCCCGTGTGGTGTCGATAAATTGTAATTTCGACTTTTCACACTGATTAAAAAAGGAAAACATAGGAGGAACAAAAAGAGAGGAGGTAGAAATCACATTAAAAATTTGGAGAGAAAACTGAAAATTTTGAGAAAGAAAAAGAAAATCTAAAATAAAATTTAGATAACCCCTAAATCCCCTAATTATCTCCCACTCACCCACTACTCATAACTTCCTCAAAATTTTAACTCCATTGAAACACTACTAGACAACCGAGCAAAAATAAACTCCCTTGCTCACGCAAGGATTCGATCATAAGACCTCCAGCAAACTAACACACAACTCTCTTACCTCTTGAACCAGCAGGCTCATTCTGATATGGTTTTACAAATAACTAAATATAAGCCCACTGAGCAAAGGTAGGGCTTAAGTCAGAAAAATACCAAAATTTACCAAAGGTAGAGCTTGAACTTGGGACCTCTCACACACACCCAGAACACTTAACCACTAACGCAGACAAATATTTGTCAATTAATTATAGAAGTAGACATACAAAGGTTGGGGCGTTACAACTCTACCCTCTAAAAGAAATTTCGACCTCGAAATTTACTTGATCAGAATAGATGAGGATACTACTGGCGTATCAAGTCCTTAAGTTCCCATGTAGCTTCCACAATGCTATGATTCTACAATAGAACCTTAATTAATGGAATGGACTTTTTCCTCAAGACCTTAACATCTCAATCCAGAATCTCCACAGGCTCCTCCTCAAAAGTCAAATTCAGTTTAACCTTGATCTCCTCAACAGAGATAATGTAAGATAGGTCAAACTGATACTGCCTCAACATCGAGACGTGGAACACATCATGAACCCGATCCAATTTAGAGGGTAGCTCCAACTGATAAGCAACTGGTCCCACACGTTTCAAAATCTGATACGGCCCTATGAACCTAAGGCTCAACTTGCCCTTACAACTGAACCTTAGAATCTTCTTCCATGGATAAACCTTAAGAAATACGAAGTTCCCCATAGAGTACTCAATCTCATGCCTCTTCAGATCTGCATACGATTTCTGTCTATCAGAAGCCACTTTCAGACAATCCCGAATCAATCTAATCTTATCATCGGTCTTAAAAACCAACTCATGACCCAAAACCTGACATTCACCCAACTCAGTCTAACACAAAGGAGTACGACACTCACAACCATATAGAGTCTCGTCAGGTGCATCTGAATGCTATACTAGAAGCTGTTATTGTAGGCAAACTTAACTAGTGGCAGATAATCCTCCCAAATACCTCAGAAATCAATCACAAAACTTTATGCCATATCCTCCAGTATCTGAATCACCCTCTCAAATTGACCATCGGTCTAAGAATGGAACACAGTACTGAAGTCCAACCTTGAACCCAGAGCCTGGTGCAATTTCATCCAAAACTGAGAAATGAAGCGAAGATCTCTATCAGAAATAATCGAGACAGGTACCCATGCAATCTTACTATCTCAGAAATATATAGCTTTGCCAACTTCTGAATAGAAAAGTTCATCCAAATCGGAATGAAGTGAGCAGACTTGGTCAATCGATCTATGATGACCCAAACATAATCCTTCTTTGTGGGTGTCAAGGGCAACCTACTGACAAAATCCATCGTCACTCATTTCTGTTTCGATAAAGGGATATTAACCGGCTGTAACAAACTCGAAGCTAACTGGTGCTCAGCCTTAACTTGCTGGCACGTCAGACAACGGGCAACGAAATCCATTACCTTACGCTTCAACCCCAGCCACCAGCATATCTCATAAAGATCACAATACATCTTATTACCGCCGGGATGCATTGCATAAGGGCTACTATATGCCTCTCTCAAAATTGACTGTCTTAAATTAGTATCATTCAGCACACAAATCTGACGTCAGAAACACAGAACACCATCATTATTCAAACTAAAATTCGAAGTGCTACCACTCTCAACCTAATGAAATCGAAGACTCGGTGATTCATCCCCCAATTGTTTTTCTCGAATCTAATCAATCCAAGTTGGCTTAACTTGCAACTCATCCAACAAACTCCTATCATCAAACAGACTAAGGCAAGCAAACATTGCCCTTAGATCAGTCATTGCCCTTCGACTCAATGCATCGGCCACTACATTGGCGTTACCAGGATGGTACTCAATCGTACAATCATAGTCCTTGAGTAGCTCGATCTAGTGATACTGAATAAGGTTCAATTCCTTCTGGGTAAGGAGATACTTAAGGCTCTTGTGATTAGTGTAGATGATACACCTCTTACCATACAAATAGTGCCTTAAGATTTTTAATGCAAAGACTACTACAGCCAACTTGATGTCGTACATCGGATAGTTCCCTTTGTGTGTCTTAAGCTAATAGGACACATAAGCCATAACCTTACCATCCTGTATTAGAACGTAACCCAGCTCGACATGTGATGCATCACTGTATACCACAAACTCTTTACTGGGTTCAGGCTGTATCAAAACAGGAGCCTGAGTCAGAACAATTTTGAACTTCTCAAAGCTCGATTGTTGTGCATCAGTCCAGACAAAAGGAACCCCCTTACGCAGAAGCTTATTCAACGGAGCTGCGATCAAGGAGAATCCTTCCACAGAATGTTAATAATAACCCACCAGTACTAGAAAATTGCATATCTTAGTTACATTCTTAGGCTATTTCAAATCAATACCACCTCAATCTTTCTAGGATCAACTCAAATCCTCTCAGCAGAAATTGCGTACCCCAGAAAGGTCACTTCACTTAGCCAGAACTCACACTTGTTGAATTTAACGTAGAGCTATTTTCACGGAGCTAGAGCATTTGTCAGTCAAAAAGGCGTAACTAGGAACTCGTAATGTCTATAACGAGTCTTAAATGCAATCTTATGTACATCAGCTTCCTTAACCCTTAACTGATGATACCCAGAACGAAGATATATCTTCCAAAATACAGAAGCCACTTAGAACTATTCAAATAAGTCGTCGATCCTCGGAAGTGTGTACTTATTCTTCACAGTTAGTTTATTCAACTACCGATAATCAATACACATCCTTATGGTCCCATCCTTCTTCTTGACAAATAGAACTTGTGCTCCCCATGTAGACACACTGGGACGAATGACGCCACGATCCAAAAGTTCTTGAAGTTGAGCCTTTAATTCTGTAAGCTCCTTCGGTGCCATTCGATAGGGAGTGATAGACAGTGAAGCCGTACCCAGAAGTTTAATTCCAAACTCAACTTCTCAGTTTAGAGGTAAACCGGTAACTCTTTAGGATAGACGTCTGAAAAATCCCTTACAGTTCTGATATCTCCCAAAGAAGAGTCCCCAAAAATAAAAACACTGACATAGGCTAGAAATGCCTCACATCCTTTCTACACCAATTTCTTGGCCACAAGAGCGGAGATCACATTAGACAGATCATCTCGTCACTCGTTGATTATTACCAACTCCTCATCATCCTTAGTCCTTAGAACGACCCTCTTAGTCAAACAATCTAGATTGACTCGGTGCTCGACCAACTAATCCATAACAAGAATCAAATCAAATTCCCCAAACGGTAGTTCCATTAGATTTGCCGAAAATTCAACCCCTTGCACCACTAGCGGAACATCCCTATAGAGTTTATTAACCCGAAAAGACTACCTCAACGGACTTATCACAGTAACCTCACTAGAAGTACTCTCAACCGATATCCCTAGATTTTTAGATACAGAGCTAGCTATGTAGGAATGAGTAGATCCTATATCTATCAAAGCAATGTATGGTACATCAAATATAAAGAATGTACTGGTGATGATGTTAGGAGCATCTCTATACTCTTGGCATCAAGCAGCACAAACTAATGCAGGCTACCTCTACTCAGTCTAACCAACACCTCTGCCCGGTGCTCTCTGTCTACGACCCACACCATTACTACCCCTAGCCTATCCACGACTCCTAGGTGGCTGCTGAACTACTCTCTGAGGCTGCAAAGTACCTGATCCCAGAGCTTGCACCTGATCAGCCCTTAAAGGATACTTTCGGATACAGTTCTTTAAAAACCCACACCTCAAACAAGCTTCAGTCCTTCTCCATCACTCTCCTGGATGGCGTCTACCACAATCTCCACAGGGCAACATCCCCGTAGAAGCAGCAGGGGCTCCCACTCTAACGAGTCCATCAGATTTGGCCTTTTTCTTAGGCCTCTATACAAAACTCAAGGGCTCCGAATCCCTCTTGCTCTTACCTCTCTCCCTATCTCTATTCTAGCGCTCCGTGTGCTTAACATCTTTGGTGATCTTCGCCTTCTCTATCAGAACGGAAAACCCTCAGATTATCCCTTAGGCCATCCTCAAACCTAACACACCTCTCATACTCTAATGCCACTATGACTCGAGCGTAACGGCCCAACCTCAGAAATTTGGCCGCATACTCGGCCACCGATCGATCACCTTGAGTAAGATTTAGAAACCCATGCCTGCGGGCATCAATGTAAATAGCTCCCACATACTTGCTCTGAAATGTAGTCTTGAAGAACTCCCAAGTCAGATGATCAGGCTGAGTGCCCCCTTAACTATTAACCACCATTGGTATGCTTCATTGCGAAGCAAGGAAACTGCACCCTTCAATTTCTGCTTAGGGGTACAATTCAGATTATCCATAATTCTCTCGATGGCCTCCAACCAGTACTCAGCCACATTAAAGGGCGACTCCAGTGACACCCCTAAACAACTCAGCCCCATTAGACCGAAATCGTTCAGTTACCGACCCTTAACCCCTAGATCTAAAATTGGGTCCAACGACCCTCTCCAATATCCTCAGCATGGCCTAGGACAATGCATCGTCCCCATCCACACGGTTTTGAGACCCAGTCTCACTAGTAGGCGAAACCAACGTCTCACTCATATCTAGATTCAGTATACTGCCCTGAGAAGAATACTCAACTCGAGCCCTTTACGGCCTCGACCTTGGCCTCTAATATCATGTCCGCAAATACCACAAGCGCTCATCGTAAATTTTAAATTTTATCTACATTTTAAAATTTTTATGCATCAGTTTCAATATTTATTAACAGATGTTTTATACGCAAAGTATCAAAAATTCAGAAATGTTTTCGAGGGTTTCAGTCTCTATTGTTTCACTACAATTTCAGAAAGTACTAGCTATAGTGTTTTCAGAGTATGCTATCTACAGTATTTCAAAATAAACTATCTAATACTTATAGGGTCGGCGCTGGAGACTCGGTGTACCACATACTTAATCCAAAATATTTCAGATCATTTGAAAACCATTTCTTTAAAATCAAAATTTTGAATCCCAAAATTCACAACTAAGTTTTGCAATTGGCTCTGATACCACAAAATATAACACCTCAAACTTGACCTAGATATTATGGCCGAATCCGGAGGTGTCACATGAAATAGATTTGAAAATAGTGGCGTTAAGTTTAAATCATACTAGTTCGTTAACCCTCATCGCTTTTATCCATTCCAAAACTCTTATTCAATTACTCGCTTAGAGGAAAAACATATTTGTAGTGGAAGCTTTTAAAACCATGGTGTTTAGGAAAGCAGTTCAAAATTTTTAGAAAACTTTAGCCTTTGGTAAATCCGAATTTTATCAAGTTTGTAATAATGAAAGCATAAAATGCAGTCAAACCCAAATTTAAACAACAGTCTGAAAAGTCCAAATTTTACATAAAAGTACCCAGAATTGAATAAAAAATTAAAGTAAAAACCATAACCGAATTTAGTACTTGACATGTAGTTACCGTCGAGTTATCCACTGCATCGATCTGCTTAAGACTGTGGATTACCTGTACAGATCAAACAGAAAGGAGTGAGTTTATGTAAACTCAATGTGTAACCCCATAGAATTAAGCATGCACACATACAGAATATCAGATGTCAAACGGATACAGATTTGGGCCTAAGCCTATTACAGATATAGATGCAGATTCGGGCCTAAACCCATCTCAAATACAGATATAGATGTGTAAATCAGAATCAGAAATCAAAAATCCTACCCCCATCCTCTACACACCATCTCCGACCATCCCTACACACCATGTGGGATTTAAAACACCCACCCAGCCCTACACACTATGCCGATGCAGCACATAACAGATATAATGTAGCCTTGCTGCCAGAATATAGGTGATGAACGCATTTCAAAACACTTCTTCCATATATAACATCATCCCACCCAATTAACAGAAACAGAAACAGAAGCAGATATGCAATTTAACATGCTCAACATGCTAATAATCAGATAGCAGATAGGCAGACAGAATAATAATCATACATGCACAATACTATCATATTCAGTATAGAATCTCAGCCTATCAGATTATCATAACATACAACATAGGATATCTTTAGCCCTTACCGACCCTACAGTATGCCTACGGTCGTTTGAGACGACCTATGAAACCCAAGGGAAAAATTCAGATAAATGGGCCCACACGCCTGTGTGGCTTGTCTATGTGGGCCTACATGCTCGTATAGCCCACACGCCTAGACTGACCTTACCGTTGTGGCTCACATGGCCTGGACCAAAATCTACACGCCCGTGTGGCGTACCCATGTGGGCCCACACGGCCAATTTGCCCTAGCCCGTATGGCTCATAATGCCACATCGCGGCCATCACATGGTCGTGTTTTGCGTACGTCCTCACCTTCGTCGACCATATAGCCTACCACATAAGAGGCCACACGTCCGTATAGCATCAACAATTGCCATTTCAGTTTTTGTCAAATCCTGTTTTTCTACGTTTTGGGTACACACTCGGTACAATTTTGATGTCAAAACACTCTCGAGCCTTCCAAAACCTAATAATTTGATTAAATCACAAAATCAGAACAAAAACGATTAACAAAAACTAAATTCTCCAATCCACCGAAGTGCTCACTGTAACGAACTACACTCCTAGATTCAAATTTGTTGAAGAATCAAGCTTTTCTAGTCTCTCTCCTACACAACCATTCATCAGCCATCCATATAAATTGCCCCAAAATTCCAAAACCAAAAGTTAACAAAACATCACTCACTTACCAAGCTGACTAGCGAACACGGTGAATCAAAAAACTAATTTTTGAAGAACAGATGAGGACACATAGATTGAAAAGGGAAAACACAGGAGAAATGAAAAGAGAGGAGGCAAAAATCATGTCAGAAATTTGGAAAGAAAATCGATAATTTTGAAAAAGAAAAAGAAAATCTAAAATAAAATTTAGATAACCCCTAAATCCCCTAATTATCTCCCACTCACCCACTACTCATACCTTTCTCAGAATTTTAACACCATTGAAACACCATTAGACAACTGAGCAAAAATAAACTCCCTTGCTCACGCAGGGATTCGATCACAAGACCTCCAGCAAACTAACACACAACTCTCTTACCACTTGAACCAGTAGGCTCATTCTGATATGGTTTTACAAATAACTAAATATAAGTCCACTAAGCAAAGATAGGGCTTAAGTCAGAAAAATACCAAAATTTACCAAAGATAGGGCTTGAACTTGGGACCTCTCATACACACATAGAACACTTAACCACTGACGCAGACAAATATTTGTCAATTAATTATAAAAGCAGACATACAAATGTTAGGGCATTACCTGTATCATTTTTATAACTCAAATATCGATACCTCTATTCTAGACCACAAAAATACAATAGTTTAAGGCATCTAATCCATTCTAACTAATAACTATTCAACATGTAACTAATACATCATCAAGTAAACATCAAAAATGACCACAATAACAATTCAATCATCAAAAACATGTTCAGGTAACCAAACGATATAACATGAGCAATATCCATAGCTCCTAAGATTAATTAAGATATGAAAATAACCAAAACATCATGGAAAATTTTATGCAATAAATCTACCACATTGCCTATATTTCCCATAACAAAAACAAATAAATAAACACCTAAGAACTAATGTTAAGGCCTTGCTTGGATCACTCCCTTGGAACCACAAAATTCACACAGCACAACTAATCTGCAATGGTTTTAAAAGGGGTGGGTGAGCTTAAGAAACTCTATGAATAATCAAAATAACTACCACGAAACAACTATTAGCACAATTACAACAATTCAACCTTTAATACCATATTACATATTCATTCATTATTTACCGATTCATTTACATAATTTACGTATACTCTTTTAATCATATATCCCATGTTACCAAAAACACATTAATTGATAATTTGGCACTTAAGTTATGAAACATAAAGTAAGCTCTATCACCACACATCAGATATACAGACCTCAAACACACCAAATGACTTATAGAGCTGAACATATCTCAAAAAGTGTAGCATATAGCTAGCACTCTCCAACACACAAAACATATTCCAGTGAATGGAGCTTAGCTCACATTCCCTTTTCTCTCCAAAACTATCCTGAGCCTCAACACCCCTAAAAACACAACACATATAAGTGAGTACTCACAATCCTATGGCATGCCAAATATATCCAACAATCTCATAATGTCACAAGGCCAAAATATCCAAAGTAAATCACACATATCACTTACTGATTTTTTGCTCACTGCGACTGCAAATTGGCATCATTATCACAACATTATCACAGTTATTTGGCATGAATAACATGCCAACATTTACACTTTCTCAACAGTCATAGCAAACATATTTCATATGTCATAGTAACACATCTTGGTACACATTTTCACAACCTCACAAGCATATATATCACAACTTAAATATGGGCATGAGAAAACTTACACTCATAATCTAGAGTAGGGGTTTAGGCTACTTCTAAATTCCAAATTAACGTAATGAATCGTATCTACAAGTAGCTATTTCAAACACTCACCAATTACTTTTTTGTTGAAATGTCGAAAGCCTAAACTAGCCTTTCTTTAACTTGTAGAAGGTCCTACCAAACTTGAAGCTTCGACACAATAAATCACACAACAACATAATCACAATTAGCTAAGGACTTCGTAACATCCTAAAATTTAGCTTAATGAGAATGTATAATTATATCAAAAATAAGGATTTAGCTAAGTAGTTAGTTGTTAAATGTGAAAGCATGGAATTTAATTTGAGGTCCCATTAAAATCCCTTCCCTTACAAAATAATTAAATTTTGAAAAAATCCCTTGTTTTTAATATTGTGTCATCCATATACTTGTAATCTAGGTATAAATGTTAATTTTAAACAAACTAATTAGCCTTTATTCTATTTTGTAACACCCCAAACTTGGCCTAGATGTTATGGCTGAATCTAACGATGTCACATCATACGGTGTTTAAAAACTAAATCATAGCGATAAAATCGTTTCCAAGTTATTATCTTTTCTTAGTCTCTTATTTAATTAATTAGGATTTGAAAACGAAGTTCATTGTGGAAGCTTTGAAAAACAACTTATATACTCGTGTGATTTAGAGAAAATGTATATTAACTTTGAAAACCAAATTCCCTACTACTAACAGTTATAAGTCTAAAAAGTTAGGAAAAATAACAACCCAAACTAAGCAAAAGTTCGTAAGTCTAATTTACAATCCAAAAACTTAACCAACAAAAATAAAATTAAAAATAAATCTAATAATCATAAATAAAACCATGATAGTTCAAAATAGTGGTCACCGTCGAGTCCTCCGCCACACCAATCCACTTAGGTCTAGGGATCACCTGTGCACATTAAACAAAAAGGGTGAGTTTACGTAAACTCAGTGTGTAATCCTGCAAAAACAAATAAAACAAACAATAATTACAATGCACAACCAACAGTCCTGGGCCTAAGCCCTTCTCAGTATCAGTGACAGTTTGGCCTTAGCCTAGTTCAGTATCAGTATCAGATAAGTAGTAGGGCCTTAGCCCATTACAATATCAGTAGCAATCATGCATTATTAATTAACATAGTCCTACCCAACCAACCTCTACACACCATCTCCGTCCAACCCTACACTCCATGTGGGGATTAAATCAACCCATCCATCCCTACACTTCAGGTAGTACCAAATGCGGCACAAAACAGTAAGTTGTAGCTGAGCTGCCAGTATATTAGGCTTAAAAGCCTTTCAGTACACTTCTTCTGAATAATATCAACCTAAAACCAATGCAATGCACCATACAATGGATGACATGCTATTATGCAATTTCAGTACATATGTTCAATTCAGACATTAACATGCTTAATACAAGTATCATTCAGTCAATTTCACACATTTAGGGGTCTAAGTAGCGCTTATCGACCCTATAGTAGGTTCATAGTTGACTTGGGCGACCCATGCAACCTTAGGAACATTTCAGTAAGAATGGGCTCACACACCCATGTCGCTTGCCCATGTGGGCCCACACACCCGTGTGGCTACATGACCCATATTGGCCATGGTCGTGTGGATCACATGGCCTGGCCCAAAGCCCACATCACGCATACCGCTTGCCTGGCCATCACACGGCCATGTCCTTTGTGCAGGCCTGGCCTCGTTGATCACATGGCCGTATCCCAGCACACTGCCTACCACATGGCTTACCACAAGCTCGTGTGGTGTCGACAGTGGGGTTTTTGACTTTCGTCGAACCCTATTTTCTACATACATGGTTTGTTTTTGACGCAAAAGCAATTCTATACAATCCCAAACCTATAATCACAATCCCAAGTCCAATATTAGTGATACTAACAGAACTTAATGGAGTTATAACGTGCTAATCGACTTCAATAAACAAAACTTTACCTTCAATCGTAATAAGAATTCCACGCGCATAACCCGTCAATTTTGGAACGATAATCTATCCCTTGATTAATTCCTAAACACCAAAATAAACCTTTCTCAACAAAAATTCAGGAACCACTTAGAAAAACAAAAGTCGAACCTCACCAACTTACCGTTGACACCTCAAAGGCCCTAATTAATGAATCGTGAAAGCTTGCAAATGATAAGGGAAATGAAAATAAGAGCAATAGCGAAAGAGGAAGAGGAAAAATCAGCAGAACAGGGGGACAAAAGAAAACATTCAAAATTTAGGAAAATGAGAGGGTGCGCCGAGACTGCAGAGAAAAATGAAAAGGGAATAATTTGCTAACCCCTATCCTATCTCCCTTTACTTTTCTCCATCCAACACCCCACTACTTAGAGTCCAACCATGGTACAACTCTAGCCGAAAATAGTCAAAAAAATACTAACCCTTGCCATCCCAATGAATCAAACACAAGACCCTTAGCAACTTAACCCTCTCCTTAACCACCAGACCAACAGGCCCATTCTGATAACATTTGACAAAAAATTACATAAAAGCCTATTAATCAGGGTTAAGGCATCATTTATACAAATACTAAAATTTACCCAAGTAATGACTTGAACTTGGGACCTACCACACACTCCCAGAACTCCTAACAACTGAAGCAGATATAAATTTGTGTCATACATACGCAAAATCAGAAATTAAAAATTTAGGGCGTTACAATTCTACCCCCTAAAGAAAATTTCATCCTCGAAATTTACCTGTTCAGAATAGATGAGGATACTGCTGACACATTGCGTCCTCAAGCTCCCACGTAACCTCCTCAGTGCTATGATTACACCACAGAACCTTAACAAGTGAGAAAGATTTCCTTCTCAAAACCTTTACGTCACGATCCAGAATTTGAACCGGCTCCTCCTCAAAGGTCAAATCTGGCCTAACCTCAATCTCCTCAACAGGGACAATATGAGTAGGACCAGAGCAGTAGCGCCTCAACATAAAGACGTTGAATACATCATGAATGCGATCCAACTCCGGAGGTAGTTTCAACTGATAAGCAACTGGCCCCACTCGTTTTAAAACCCTGTATGACCCAATAAACCTAAGGCTCAGCTTGCCCTTGCGACCGAACCTTAATATCTTCTTCCATGGCGAAACCTTAAGAAACACATAGTCTCCTATAGAATATTTGATCTCGCGTCTCTTTAAATCCGCATAAGGCTTCTACCTGTCAGAAGTCGCTTTCAGTCGATCCTGAATCAGTCTAACCTTGTCCTCTGTCTCAGAAACCAATTCAGGACCCAAAACACGTCGCTTGCCTAACTCAGTCCAACATAAGGGAGTGCGACATTTACGACCATATAGTGCCTCGTAAGGTGCCATCTAAATGCTAGACTGGTAACTATTGTTATAAGCGAACTCTGCTAGCGGTAGATAACCCTCTCAATTGCTTCGGAAATCAATAGCACAACTCTTCAACATATACTCCAATATCTGAATCACCCTCTCAAATTGACCATCGGTCTGAAGATGGAATGCGGTACTGAAGTCCAGTCTTGAATCCAAATCCTCATGTAGCTTCGTCCAAAACTGAAACGTGAAGCAAGGATCCCTATCAGAGATGATCGAAACCGATACCGCATGCAGTCTCACTATCTCAAAAATATAAAGCTTTGCCAGCTTCTGCAGGGAATAATCACTACGAACCGGTATACAGTGGGCGGACTTGGTTAATCGATCCATGATGACCCATACTGAATCCTTCTTAATGGATGTTAAGGGCAACCCACTAACGGAGTCCATAGTCACTCATTCCCATTTCCATAAAGGAATCTTAACCGGTTGTAGCAAACCTGAAGGTAACTGATGCTCAGCCTTAAACTGTTGGCAAGTCAGACATTTCCTCACAAAAATAGTAACCTCTCGTTTCAATCCTGGCCACCAGTATAACTCACAAAGGTCTCGATACATCTTATTTCAGCCAGGATGCATAGCATAATGGTTACTATGTGCCTCTCTCAGTATGGACTGTCTTAAGTTAGTGTCATTCGACACACATATCCACCCACAAAAACACAACACACCCTTAGAGCTCAACCCAAAATCTATAGTGCTACCACTCTAATTTGTCAAAACCGAGGACCCAAAGACTCGTCTTCCAACTACTTACCCTTAATCTACTTAATCTATGTCGGCTTAACCAGAAGCTCGGCTAATAAGCTACTATCATCAAATAAGCTTAGGCGAGTAAACATCTTCCTCAAATCAGTCATAGCCCTATGACTCAGTGCATCAGCCACCACAGTGGCCTTACTAGGGTGGTACTTAATAGTGCAGTCATAATCCTTAAGTAGCTCAATCCATCTACCCTGCCTAAGACTAAGCTCCTTCTAAATGAGAAGATACTTGAGGCTCTTGTGATCAGTGTAGATGATACACTTCTCACCATACAAATAATGCCTCCAGATTTTCAGTACAAACACCATAGCGGCCAACTCCAAGTCATGCGTTGGATAATTCGCCTCACGAGTCTTAAGCTGACGAGACGCATATGCAACCACCTTACTATCCTGCATTAACACACATCCCAAACCGACATGTAATGCATCACTATAAACTGTGAACTCCTTTCTAGGTTTTGGTTATATCAATACAGGAGCCTCAGTTAGTATAGTCTTAAGCTTCTCAAAGCTCTCTTACTGCGCATTATTCCAGTTAAACCTTACACTCTTACGTAGTAGCGTAGTCAAGGGTGCTGCAATAAATAAGAAACCCTCCACAAATCACCAATAATAACCTGCCAGTCCTAGAAAACTGCGAATCTTTGACACGTTCCTAGGCTGTTTCCACTCCAACATGGCCTCAATCTTTTAAGGATCAACTCTTATCCCCTCAATCAAAATTGCATGATCCAGAAATGTCACCTCACGTAACTAGAACTCACACTTGCTAAACTTAGCATAGAGCTGCTTCTCCTTCAAAGTCTAAAGAACGACTCGAAGGTGCTTATCATGCTCATCCTCAGTCCTCGAGTAAATCAATATGTCGTCAATGAACACCACCACAAATCGGTCTAGATAAGGCTGAAATACTCTATTCATCAAATCCATGAAAGCTGTCAGAGCATTAGTCAATCCAAATGGTATTACCAAAAACTCGTAGTGACTATAATGAGTCCTAAACTCTATCTTATGTACATCAACCTCCTTAACCCTTAACTGATGGTACCCAGATCAGAGGTCAATTTTAGAGCATACTGAAGCTCCTCAGAACTAATTAAACAGATCATCTATTCTCGGTAGGGGTACTTATTCTTAATGGTCAACTTGTTCAGTTGCCGGTAGTCGATACACGTTACATGGATCCATCCTTCTTCTTTACAAATAGTACTGATGCTCCCCATCGAGACACATTAGAGCGAATGAACCCACGATCTAATAACTCCTAAATTTGAGCCTTAAGTTCCACAAGCTCCTTCGGTGCCATTCGATAGGGGGCAATTGACACCGGAGTTATACCAGGAAGTAGCTCAATCCCAAATTCTAATTCACGATTCAGAGGTAAACCCAGTAACTCCTCAGTAAAGACATCCAAAAATTCCTTTACTGTTCTGATGTCCTTAACCGCAGGGTCTTTAGTATCAGATACACTCACGTAGGCCAAGAATGCCTCACATCCCTTACGAACCAACTTCTCAGCCACTAGTGTAAAGATCATATTCGACAAATAATTTCGGCGTTCCTCAATCAAGACTACCTCATTATCCTCCTCAGTCCTCAATACGACCCTCTTAGTCGTACAATCCAAGCTGACATAATGGTTGACCAACCAATCCATCCCTAGAATTAAGTCGAACTCCCCAAATAGAAGCTCCATCAGATCAGCCAAAAAGATTACCCCTTAAACCTCCAAAAGGACGTCTCTAAACAACTTGTTAACCCTTACAGATTGCCTCAACAGGCTCATAGTAACCTCACTCATAGAACTCTCAACCAAGATCCCCAAGTTTTCAAGCACAGTATAGGCTACATAGGAGTGAGTGGATCCTATATCTATCAATGCAATATAAGGTACATCATGGATAAGGAACGTACAGGTGATGATGTCTGGAGCATCTCCATCCTCTCGGTGACGTGCAACATATACTAAACCCAGCTGCCTCGCATCAGTCTGTCTAGCACATTTGCCCGGTGCCCTCTGCCCATGGCCCATACCATTACCACCCCTAACCTAACCATCGCCTCTTGATGGCTGTCATGCTACCCTCTATTGCTATACATTACCAGTACCCTGAGCTTGTATCTGAGCGACCCTCAGTGGACACTCTCTAATACAATGATCTGAAGACCCACACCTTAGGCAAGCCCCAGTTCTCCTCCAACACTCGCCCTGATAGCGCCTACCATAATTCTCACAAGGTAATGGTCCAGTAGGAGCAGTAGGGGGCCCAGCTCTAACCAGCCCATCAGCTCTGGCTTTTTTCTTAGGCCTCTGTGCAGAACTCGAGGGCTCCGAATCCCTTTTGTTCCTACCTCTCTCTGTCATGGTTTTGGAGCTCAGCGCGCTTAACCTCTTTGGTGATATTCACCTTCTCGACTAATGTAAAAAAAATCACGCTCCCTCTGTGGAGTTATCAAAACTCTCAGATTATCCTTGAGGCTATCCTCAAAGTGAACACATCTCTTGTATTCATATGCCACCATACCTCTTGCATAGTAGCTCAGTTTTAAAAATTCGACCTCATACTCTGCCACTAATTGATCTCCCTGAGTTAGATTTAGAAACTCCCTTCTACGGGCATTCACATAACTGGCTCCCACATATTTCCCCTAGAAGGCAGTCTTAAAGAACTCCCAGGTCAGATGTTCGGGCTAAGTGCCCTCCTTAACAGTCAGCCACAACTAATAAGCCTCATCACACATCAACGAGACTGTACCCTTTAATTTCTGCTCGAGAGCGCAATCTAAATCGTCCATGATCCTCTTCGTGGCCTCAATCTAATACTCGACTACATTAAGGGAGACTCTAGTGACACCTCTGAAGAGCTCAGCTCCATTGGCCTAGAGTTGTTCCATAACTGACCCTCGACCCCCAGATCCAGTATTGGGCCCAACGACCCTCTCCAAAATCCTAAGCATAGCCTGGAACAGTGCGTCGTCCCCAGCCATGCGATCTTGAGACCCATTCTTAATAGCAGGCGATATTGGCGTCTCACTCGTGTCCAAATTTGGTACGTTACCAAATGACGAAGACTTAGCTTAAGTCCCTTTATGGCCTCTACTACGGCCTCTTGTACCCCATCCGCAGATACCTCGTGTGCTCATATCTAATCAAATTTATTTATATTAGAAATTTTATGAATCAGTTACAGTTCAATAGTTATTAGCAAATATTTTAAGTAAAGCAGTATCAGAAGTTTAAAGTTTGTTTCCGTACATCGCAGTGTCTATCAATATCTATCAGTTTTACTATAGTATCAGTATACACTAACTTGAGTGTTTTCACAATATACAATCTAAAGTAGTTTCAAAATATCATACAATTTCGAATTTAATTTTTTCTAACAGTTTTAAAATACTTACAAGATCGGTGCCAGAAACTCGGTGTACCACATACTCAGTAAAATCATTTCAATTATTAAAAATCAACTCCTTAAAAACATATTTAAAACCCATAATTCATAGTTGAGTTTTGTAACATGGCTCTGGTACCACTAAATGTAACACCCCAAACCCGGCCTAGATGTTCTGCCTGAATCTAGCGATGTCACATCACAGGGTGTTTGAAAACTAAATCATAGTGATAAAATTGTTTCCAAGTTATTATCTTTTCTTAGTCTCTTATTTAACTAATTAGGATTTGAAAACGAAGTTCATTATGGAAGCTTTGAAAAGCAACTTATGTACTCGTGTAGTTTAGAGAAAACGTATATTAATTTTGAAAACCAAACTCCCTACTACTAACAGTTATAAGTCCATAAAGTTACGAAAAATAACAACCCAAACCAAGCAAAAGTTCGTAAATCCAATTTAAAATATAACGCCCCCAAAATCTAAGTTTTTGATTTTATGTGTTGTTGCCATAATTGTATGCTTGCTTTAGTGGTTTAGTGTCTTGGAAAGTGTCTGAGTCTAGAGATCAAGCCTTGGCTTGTACAAAGTTTTTGTTTTTACTTGAATGAACCTTGACCCTAGTCTGTAGGCTTTTTAAATTATTATGGGTAAAGCATGACTAAAAGAGCTTGTTGGTCTAAGGGATAGGTGGCGTGTGGTGATTGCTTGATGACTGAGGTTCGAGTCTTGTGAGGTGTAGACTGCTGTGCCGTGGGAGTGTTATGGGTTGACTGAAACACTGAAGTGGTTGAGGGGAATTCAAATTGAGTAGTTGAGGGGAGGAGTGGTCGGTTGGAGAGATTTGAGGAGGGATTTTAGGAGAAATTTAAGGAGGAACAAGTGGAATTTGAAGTGTAGTAGAGTTGTGCCGTAATTGCATAGTAGGTACACAGAAATTTTCGGTTGGGCGATTATTCTCTCAAATTTTCAGTTTTGTATGCTTATTCTATGTTATGTTTTGGTTTTTTATGCTTTTGGTGCCGAAGGTTTGCTGCTGTTTCCTTTTCTTCTGCTGCTCGTATTGACGTTCTCCCTTGTTCACTATTTTGTTTTTGCTTCTTCCCTTCCCTATCTCAATCGTCTCTCTTGGTCCGGATATTTTCTTTGTTCTTCTTCCCTTCTTAACCCTTTGTCGAGTCCTTGCTAGCTCTCTCTCTATCGATTTTGAGTCGTTGCCAAACTCCTTTTGTACCTTGGCCTAATATCCCTTGTATCTTCTCTCTCTCTCTATTTTTCGGCTTTCTTCGAGTGTCCCTCTTGCATTGCAAGCCAAATTCTCTAGTAGCCGAATCTCTCTGCATTTGATTAAGGTAACTTGGTTTCCTTTATGGGTTGTCGAACCTTGGCTTATGCCCAAATGTAGCTGACATCTCTGTTTGGGTTTACAGTTGTCTTTTTCCCTTTTTTTTCTTTCTTTCAAAATAAGTTTCCCTTCTAACATCTTCTTTTCTCTGTCGATGCTGCCAGGGGTGATTGTACCATCTCGTGCCTTGGGTTTAGGGTGTGTGTTGTAGGCCGATTACTCTCATCTATCATTCCTAGTTCTACGTTTTGGTAAGTTGTTATTCGCTTGATTCAAGTTAGTTACACTTATGATAATTGTTAACAAGAGTAGGTGGTAATGTAGATTTTTGCCAAGGATCTTAAAGTTAATCTTGGTCAGCGGTTTAGGTGGGATAATTCACTTTCGTTCAATCGAGGCAGGTATCAATTACCATTTTGGGATTAAGTATTAATAAAAGGGTGTTTAACCCTAATGATTAAGAGACTGATGGAGTGTTGTAATTGAATGTAGGGTTTAGGCACTCGAGGGCTGTTCACATGTTTTCGTAGACAAGTGTGTAACCACATTGCCCAAACCTTAGATTGGCAAAAGTCAAAAAATGTAACCTTGATGCCACATGGGAGTGCACTTGCCCGTGTGGTAATTCGAATGTATAAATATGGGTGTTTGATTGTAGAGGCCACCATGAGCGATTTCATACGCTAGGGCCATTTTGGGCCACGTTGGGCCATGTTGGCCCGACGGGCTTGTGGGCCCACACGGGGTGAACCACACAGATGTGTGGAATATTTGGCCAGGCTGTGTAATCCATGCAGCCAAGGCCATTTCTAGGCTTTGTGGGCCACACGAACGTGTGGGCCCACATGGGCCGCATTATGGGCTTTGGGCCCATTTTCACTGTTTGATTGTTAAGGTTCCACGGGTCGCCCGAGACAACTTTAGACCTATTGTTGTGTCAGTAAGTATACCCAGACCCCAATTGGATGAAATGACTATTATACCCCTATGAGGTAAAATGACTAATATGCCCTATGATATGTATGACTGTAATTAAGCATGACATTTTTGCATACATGTATGATATTATGACATGACATATTGCATGGGGATAGGTTATTATACTTGGAGGGAGTGCACTGTACTGGCAGCTCTACAGCAAACACTGTTTAGTGTCGCAACTGGTGCTATATTTTAGAGTGTAGGGATGGATGGGTTGATTTTATCCTCACATAGACTGAAGGGTTGGACGGAGTGGAGTGTAGAGGATGGATGGGTAGGATTTCTGATTGCATTTCTGTTTCTTTTACTGAAATGGGCTAAGGGCCACACTGATACTAAAACTATATTGGGCTAAGGCTCTAATTGAAACTGAACTGTTACTAATATGCACTTCGTCCCAAACTGCGTTAGCTCACTATATGTTTAACTAGTTGACTACTAAGGGATTACGCACTGAGTTTACATAAACTCACCCTTCTGCTTATCTGTGTAGGTAATCCTTTGGTGGATCGGCGCTGCGAAGGACTCGAAGGTGGCCACACAACGGCTTACGCTTTCATATTTGATTTTTTTTGAATTTATTAGTTTAATTTGGGTATTTTCATGTAATAAGGCCTCTTTATATTTCTAATTTTGGTTTT
Source organism: Gossypium stocksii (assembly GCA_020496765.1). Taxonomy (NCBI): domain Eukaryota; kingdom Viridiplantae; phylum Streptophyta; class Magnoliopsida; order Malvales; family Malvaceae; genus Gossypium; species Gossypium stocksii. The sequence continues at coordinate 17,154,035 of CM035632.1, read as the reverse complement.
TATTTGCTTTGGTTTATAACTACTAGTGATAGGCAAACTCGAGTTTTTAAAAGAAACAATGTTTTATCAAAATACGTGCAATACGCAACTGTCTTAAAAAGCTTCCGCTAATAAATAAAATTTTGACAATACGTAACGTTTTTAAAAGTAAATGGCTTTAGACAATAAACCGCATTTTGAAAAAAGAACGCCTTGTTTCCGACTTAGTATAAAAAAAAAGAAAGAGGTTAAAACTTCAAAGAGTATTTTTACAACAACTTGTTTTTGAAAAATACTTCAATGTGACATCGCCAAATTCGACCATAACGTCCAGGCCAGGTTTGAGGTGTTACATACAATCCAAAAACTTAACCAATAAAAATAAAATTAACAATAAATCTAATAATCATAAATAAAACCATGATAGTCCAAAACAGTGATCACCGTCGAGTCCTCCACCACACCAATCCGCCTAGGTCTGGGGATTACCTGTGCACATTAAACAAAAAGGGTGAGTCTATGTAAACTTAGTGTGTAATCCTGCAGAAACAAATAAAACAAACAATAATTACAGTGCACAGTCAATAGTCTTGGGCTTAAGCCCTTCTCAGTATCAGTGACAGTTTGGCCTTAGCCCAGTTCAGTATCAGTATCAAATAATTAGTAGGGCCTTAGCCCATCACAGTATTAGTAGCATTCATGCAGTATTCATTAACAAAGTCCTACCCAACCAACCTCTACACAATATCTCCGTCCAACCCTACACTCCATATGGGGATTAAATCAACCCACCCATCCCTACACTTCAGGTACTACCGAATGTAATACAAATCAGTAATTTGTAGCTGAGCTGCTAGTATATTAAGCTTAAAAGCCTTTCAGTACACTTCCTCTGAATAATATCAACCCCAATCCAATGCAATGCAACATACAATGGATGACATGCTATTACGTAATTTCAGTAAATATGTTTAGTTCAGATATTAACATGCTCAGTACAGGTATCATTCAGTCAATTTCTCACATTTAGGGGTCTAAGTAATGCTTACCGACCCTACAGTAGGTTCACAGTCGACTTGGGCGACCCGTGCAACCTTAGGAACTTTTCAGTAAAAATGGGTTCACACGTCTATGTCGCCTGCCCGTATCGGCCCACACGCTCGTGTGGCCCACACGGCCTATATTGGCCTCGACCGTGTGGATCACACGGCCTGGCCCAAAATCACACATGCCCGTGCGGACTACCTGTGTGGGCCCACATACCCGTGTGGGACACACAGCCTAAAATAGTCTGGCTCGTGCTCGTACACGGCCTGCCTGGCCATCACACAACCATGTCCTTCGCGCATGGCCTAGCCTCATCGATCACACAGTCCTGTCCCAGTACACGGCCTACCACACGGCCTACCACACGTCCGTGTGGCATCGACAATAAGGTTTTCAGCTTTTGTTGAACCCTGTTTTCTATACACCTAGTTTGTTTTTGATGCAAAAGCAATTCCACGTAATCCTGAACCTATAATCAACAATCTCGAGTCCAATATTAGTGATACTAACAGAACTTAACGGAGTTATAACGTGCCAATTGACTTCAATCAACAAAACCTTACCTTCAATCGCAACGAGAATTCCACGCGCCTAACCCGTCGATTGGGAATGATAATCAATCCCTTGATTAATTCCTAAACACCAAAAGAAACCCCTCTCAGTAAGAATTTATGAATCGCTTAGGAAAAAAAAAGTTGAACCTCACCAATTTACCGTCAACACCTCAACAGCCCTAATTAATTAATCGTGGAAGCTTGCAAGTGATAGGGGAAACAAAAATAAGAGAAACGGCAAAAGAGGAAGAGGAAAAATTGGCAGAATAGGGGGACAAAAGAAAACGTTCGAAATTTGGAAAGATGAGAGGGTGTGCCGAAATTGCAAAGAGAAACATCAAAAAGGAATAATCTACTAACCCCTATCCTATCTCCTCTTACTTTTCTCCATCCAACACCCCACTACTCAGAGTCCAACCACAATATAACTCTAGCCAAAAATAGTCAAAAAAATACTAACCCTTGCCGTCCCAAGAAATCGAACACAACACCTTTAGCAACTTAACACTCCTCTTAACCACTAGACCAGCAGGCCCATTCTGATAACATTTTACAAGTAATTAAATAAAAGCCTATTAATTAGGGTTAAGGCTTCATTTATAAAAATACTAAAATTTGCCCAAGTAATGACTTGAACTTGGGGCATCCCACGCACTCCCAGAACTCTTAACTATTAAAGTAGATACAGATTTGTGTCATACATACACAAAATCAAAAATTAAAAATTTGGGGTGTTACAGTTTTTCTCTCACCCTAGTTGTCTCTATCCTCTCCTCTCTTCCTTGATTTTCAGTTTTTCTTTCTTCCTCCATAGTTGTCGTCACCTATAATACCTAGTTTTATCATCTTTTTTCTTTTCTGTTTGCTACAAGATTTTGTATCATCTCCTCCATCATATTGCTTTCATTTTTCTCTAATTAAATCAGCCTCAAATCTGAAATTCTGGGTCTCCAAGATCGATTTTTGATGTTGCCAAGAAGTGCCATTGTCACCTACAGCATCTAACTTGTGTAAGATCTTTTTCTCACTCGTTTTCTTGATAAAACTTGATAAATAAAAGCCTAAATTTCTAGATCTGGAACTTGGAAGATTTTTAAATATTTAATGGGTATTTTTCCATATTTTTAATCAATTTCAAAAGTGGTTTTAGATCAGCCCCAAAATTGGCCACCACTAGTGGTGGTACGTGCACCTATGGGCAAGAAAGGGAGTTGTTTTTCTTTAATTATTTCCCATATTTTTCCAGCATCATTTCAGGTTCTTGAACCCCTCCTAATCATCCTTGAAACATGTTTTAATTAGGGAAAATCATTCTTGACCAATCAGCAAATTGAATTTGACAATTTGGGAAGCGTAAGTGTGGGTAATCGTAAACTAGTTAGTTGTTTCAACATAGATTTTGGGAAAAAGGTTATGGATTGATTAAATGAAGGATTTTAATCAAGATTAGATACTGATTTTCCAGTATTGAAATGACTTTGGTGCCAAACCGAACGCCCTAAATCAATAGTAAAGCCAAAAGACGTTCTCACGTACTATTCATATCAAAATAGTGTAAGAAATCTAACTAGTTTGGATTCGAAAAATAATGGTAATTGTGATGATTGGATTGAACCCATAAGTGGGTGTTTAGGGGATGTTTAAGAGGTGGATTAATTGAGTTATATATTGATTTATTTTTTAAAATTTAATTTAGGTCCATTTTAAAGTTTATTAAAGAAACCGCAAGATTCGCTAGTGTGCTGCAAAAGAGCGTAAATAAGGTGTGGGACCTAAACTATAAAAATTTAGTTGGTAATTATAATTATTAAGATTTAATAGATGATTTAGCTTACTGATTGGGCTTGGCTTAATAGCTACGTAATTAAAATTGTAAGTGGTTGAATCAAGTACGTTACAAGCTCTAACTATTTGGCATGGTAGCACTGTTGCTAATTTAACTGAATGATTGATTGATTGACATTGTCATGAATGTTTGGTTAGTTTTATATATGTTTGGGTTGCATGTATGGAATGATTATGAATGAAATAAGGCTTATGCATGATATATTCATACAAGTGATTTGTTATGATATGTTTGAAAGATTGTTATACATGCACATAAAGAGAAGTTATAAATGAACATGAAATTGTGATTTGTTGAATGATACCATTTTATTTGTAAATTGAAAGTTGAAATATTATTTCCATTCACTAAAAGTATTTGATAATGGAGGGAATATATTGAAAATGTCAATAAATGTGAAAGTATGATTTATGGCTATGTATGAGATTATGTGATATATTACATTTGCATTGGGGCGGGTTATTTTTTATTGACAGAGGAGTTCCATAGAGTACTGGTGACATATTAAGTCTGCATTTAAATGTAGTCAGTGCACTACGTCTGGAATACCGAGGGGATTGGCAATTTTATCACATTATATGATACTGGCGATTTTATTGCATTATATGATACCAGCGATTTTATTGCATTATATGTTATAAATAGATTTTTTACATTTATGTTATAAGGTGGTTTCTACCACATCAAGCTTTTATCACATACATTGGAGTTTGGCAAACGGGTTCTAAGGAACTCGTGGTGTGTAGCGGATGGTATGGGTAAAACTCACATATGTATTATGTCATGATCATGTTACATAAGAATATTACTATTGATGTTGATTGTTTTATTCGGTTCTATGAGAAAATGATTGAATGTATGTAATATGCTTGATTGTTTAGACTCACATTGAGCTTGTTAAGCTCACCCCGTTACTTCAACTTCTTAGGTAATGAACGAACTTAGGATAAGAAACAGCATGTGGATGTACGGTGGACTTTGGACTTAAAACACCATTATGATTTTATTTATTTAGTTTTCCTTTCTATTATCATTCAGTTTTTGACTTGTAAATTTATTTAAAACTATGGTTTAGGACTATTTTCATGCATGCATGATTTTCATTCTTAGGATGGATTTTCGAATTTATATATATTTATTTGGCTAAGTTAATAATTAGGATAGTATGGTATATTTTTCACTGTAACCAAGATAAACAGAATATTTTTCAAAGGCAATAATATGTATTGAGTTTTTCAAAAAACCATATCTAATTTTCTATATTGACTTAATAATGGTTGGATTAATTAAATGAACATTTTCAAAATTAATGAAGGCAACCGTAAATTTATAAAAAGAGTGTTTTTGAAGTTTCAACTATCGATAGAGTAGGTTCGTTGCTTGGGTGACCAATGTGAGATTCACGATTTAGCCATAATATCTAGGTCGAGTTTAGGAGGTTACATTTAGATAAATGTCATAGCCAAAGTAAATTTTACAACACTTATTTTCTATAAATTCTAGAATTTTTCATCAATTTACACAATTTTACATTTTGTTCCTTAAATCATGTTTTCATCAAAAATCACTTTGTAGAAGTTGTTTATCTATCAATAACCTTTCATTTTCTACCATAAATTTCTTATTTTCAACATATAAATCCGTGACCCATTTTCCATGCTTTGATAGATTTTCAAATTAATCCCCCAAATAGGTAGATTATGCTATCCCAGTTTCAAAAATATCAAAATTACTAAAAACGAGACAAGGAAACTTACCCAATTAGGCCTTGAAAGTTTCTTCTCTCTCTCCTAGGGTTTCCATCAGTTTGGGGTTGAAGATGACAAAAATAAGATGATATTTCTTTTTATCATCTTTTAATTTCCAATTTAGTCCTTGCCCTTTTCCTAAATTTCCATGGATGAGTCACCTTAAAATATCTACATACTTTCTTAATGGTTTAATTACCATATAAGGACCTCCAATTTTGAATTCCATAGCTATTTAATCATTATAGCTACTAGAATTCAACTTTCACATTTTATACGATTTGGTCCTTCTTGTAATTAAACGCGAAATCAGTATAATTTTCTTATTAGAATTTTCACATGACATTTCTAATCAAATATGACCACATAATAAAATAAAATAAATTTTATTTTCGGATCTGATCTGTGGTCCCAAAACCACTATTTTAATCTCACTGAAATTGGGCTATTACACCTCTCCCCTTTAAGAATTTTCGTCCTCGAAAATCTTACTAGTAAACATGGTATCCTCCAATTCCCAGGTAGCCTCTTCTATACCATGTCATTGCCAAAGAACTGTTACCAATGCTACCTTTTTACTTCTTAACTCTTTTGTTTCCCGAGCTAGGATTTTAATCTGCTCTTCACTATATGTGATATCAGGTTGAATCTCTACCTCTGTCGGAGAGATAACATATGAAGGATTAGATCGATACCACCGTAGCATAGACACATGAAAAACAATATGAATCCGATTAAGTTCTAGTGGTAAAGCTAACTGATATGCAACAGGTCTAACTCTCTCTATAATCTCATATGGCCCAATGAATCGTGGACTCAGTTTTCCTCTACAACCAAACTAAAAAACTTTCTTCCAATGTGATACTTTCAAGAATACCTTGTCACCTGCTTGAAATTCTATTTCTTTTCATTTCAAATTAACATAGGACTTTTGATGATCAGAGGCTGCTTTCAAACTGTCCCGAATTACTTTCACCTTTTCCTCAGCCTCACGGACTAAGTCAACTCTGTGTAGCTTTTTCTCACTAAGTTCTGTCTAATATAATGGAGTTCTACATTTGCGACCCTATAAAGCTTTATATGGTGCCATTTTAATCAAAACATATCTTCCAAGATCTATATTACCCGTTCAGATTGACCATCTGTCTAGGGATGAAATGCAGTACTAAAGTGTAACTGAGTACTTAGGGCTTCTTGCAATTTGCTCCAAAATTGAGATGTAAACCGAGGATCTCTCTTTGAAATGATGAAGATAGGCACTCCATGCAATTTGACAATATCAGAAACATACAACTCAGCCAATTTATTTAAGGAAAAATCTATACATACCGGAATAAAGTGTGCAAACTTTGTCAACTAATCAACAATTACCCAAATGGCATTTTTCTTCTTTGGTGACAGGGATAACCCCGATACAAAGTCCATAATAATCCTTTCCCACTTCCATTTTGGTATTGTAACCGGCTGTAATAGTCCAGAAGACAACTGATGTTCAGCTTTTACTTGCTGACATATCAAACATTTAGATACAAATTCAGAAATATTACATTTCATTCCTGGCCACCAGTACATCTTTTTCATATCATTGTACATTTTATTACTACCAGGATGTATAAACATGTTACCGTTATGAGCTTCACTCAAAATCTTCTGTACTAGTTTTGAACTTTCCGGTACACATACTCTGCCTCTAAATAATAAGAAACCATCAATCCCAATCTGAAATTTTGAGTCAGGAGTCGATTCACTTTGTATCCATTTCGTTTGCAACTTACTATCACTTTTCTGAGCTTCAGAGATCTGCTACAAAAATGTTGGTCTAGCTTTTAACTCGGCTATAATTGAACCATTATCAGATAATGACAATCAGGTATTCATTGCTCGTAAAGTATACAGGGACTTTCTACTCAAAGCATCTGCCACCATATTGGCTTTTCCCGGATGGTAATTGATAACAAGATAATAATCTTTTAGTAATTCTAGCCATCTATGCTGCCTCAAATTCAAATCTTTCTGTGACATCAAATACTTCAAACTTTTATGATCAGTGAATATGTGACATTTTTCACCAAACAGGTAATGCCGCCAAATTTTCAATGCAAACACTATGGCTACCAATTCAAGATCATGTGTCGGGTAGTTTCTTTCATGTGGTTTTAGCTGTCTTGAAGCATAGGCCACTACTTTACCTTCTTGCATCAAAACACAACGTAAACCATTCAATGACGCATCACTATAAACTATAAATTCATTACCCAATTCTAGCTGAACTAACATTGGAGCTTTCGTCAATAAAGCTTTTAATCTATCAAAACTCTGCTGGTATTTGTCAGTCCATTCAAATTTCACATCTTTTTGCAATAATCGGGTCATCGAAGAAGCTATCATTGAAAAACCTTTTACAAAACTCTGATAATAACCAGCTAGTCCCAGAAAACTTTGGACTTCAGACATATTCTTTAGTGGCTTCCAGTTAACAGTGGCTAAAATTTTATTCGGGTCTACCCTAACACCTTCAGTAGATACTATATGCCCAAGAAAACTAACTTCCCGTAGCCAAAATTCACATTTATTAAATTTGGCATACATTTGTTTCTTTTGCAAAGTTTGCAACATTATTCTCAAATTATCAACATGTTCATTTTCGTCTCGAGAGTAAACCAAAATATCATCTATAAATACCACCACAAACATGTCTAAATATGGGCTAAAAATTCTATTCGTTAGATCCATAAACACTACAGGTGCATTTGTCAAATTAAATGAAATCACAAGAAACTCATAGTGTCCATAACTGGTTCTAAAAGCTGTCTTGGGTACATCTAAATCTTTTACTTGTAGTTGATAGTAACCAAAACGAAGGTCAATCTTCAAGAATATAATGGCACACTTTAACTGGTCAAACAAGTTATCAATACGAGGCAAAGGATACTTGCTCTTTATTGTAACTTTGTTGAGCTATCTGTAGTCAATACACAGCCTCAATGGTCGGTCCATCTTTTTTCTTAACAAACAGAACTAGAGCACCCCAAGGTAAGAAACTAGGTCAAGCAAAACCTCTGTCAATCAATTCTTGCAACTATACTTTCAACTCTTTCAATTTAATAGGAGACATTTTGTAGGGCGCTATAGATATCGATGTTGTACCAGGAATAAGATCTATAAAGAATTCTACTTCTCTATCCGGTGGTAAACCAGGTAATTCTTCTGGGAAGACATCAAGAAATTCACATACAATAGGCACTGACTGGATCTTCAACTCAGAGACTTTAGTATCCAAAACATATGCAAGATAAGCATCATACCCTTTTCTGACATATTTCTGTTCTGATATTGCTAAAATCACATTAGGTAATCCATCTAATTTATCAGATTCAACACGAAGCAATTCACCATTCTCACATTTTAATACAATATATTTCTGTTTACAATTCACTACTGTATCATATTGGGTTAGCCAATCCATTCCTAAAATCATATCAAATTCATCGAATGGTAGTAACATCAAGTCAGCCAAAAAGCAATCCCTTTTTACCGTCAATGGATCGTTCTTACAAACTTTATCTACCATAGCACATTAGCCAGGGGTTTGAAACTTTAACCACAAATTTAGTTAATTCAATAGGTATATTCTTAACAATCACTAAGTTTGTGCATATGTATGAATATGTGGAACCAGGATCAATCAAAACAATAATATTGGTATCAAATAGAGAAAATGTACAAGTAATGACGTTTGGTGCAGAGGCGTCTTCTCTAGCACGAATAGCATATGTTCTTGCAGGTGCTCGTGCCTCAGATCCAACTGTTGTATCCCTGGTGGTACCACGACTACCACTAACATTACCGGGATGACGGGGTGGTCTGCCTCTTGAGACAGGATTACTAGGCTTTGGAGCTGGTTCTATCTCTTTTTCAGCTCTTCTTGAACAATCCCTGAGGAAATGGTCAAGTGAACCACATCCGAAATCAGCCCCACTTCTAGACCGATATTCCCCATGATGAAATTTGTTACAATGTTTACATTTCAATTTGGGATTACCAACACTACCCATACTGGTCACAGACCGAGATGAAGACCTCGGGTTAGAATGTTGAGAGCCCCACTCTTTTCTAGAATGTCCTGGAGATGTGGTCACACGATCATAATACTTCTTTAATTTCTCAGAAGCAAATGTTTGTGACTTACTCATACTTCTTTTACTAGAAACCTGAGCCTCTCTTTCAGCTTATTTCTTCTCCTTACTCAATTCCTTAGCTTTGTGTGTTCGATCGGCTAACACCGTGAATTCCCTTATTTCAATAATTCCAATCAATAACTTGATATCTTCATTTAAACCCTCTTCGAAGCGTTTACATGTTTTGGCCTCAGTTAGAACCCATTCTCTGTCATATTTTCTCAACTGAACAAATTCTCGTTCATATTCAGATACAGTCATATTTCCCTGCTTGAGTTCTAAAAACTCTTTCTTTTTCTGATCCATAAACCTCTAACTCACATATTTCTTCTTGAATTCAGTTTAGAAGAATTCCCATGTAATGCTCTCTCTCGGTACAACTGAAGTTATGGTATTCCACCAATGATAAGCTATAACTTTCAATAGAGATATTGTACATTTCAGACATTCGGTAGGTGTACAAGATAATTCATCAAGAACCTGGATAGTATTTTCTAGCCAAAACTCAGCCCTTTCTGAATTATCATCTGCGGTAGCTCGAAATTCTTCTACCCAATTCTTACGGATTTTATCTATCGGAGGCTTTCTGAATCATCTGTGGTACTTTAGGAATAGGTTGAGGAACAGGTGGTGGAGGTCAGGGTACAGCGGGGTTTGTTCTTAAGTACTCAGTAAACCAATCATTCATAAATTGAAAGAAGGCCTGTTTTGCATCCTCACCTTGGCCCTCAGACATGGGCATTTCACTACCAGACGTAAAAGCCACTTTTTGAACTGAAGCTGAACCATTGCTCTCAACTTCCTCAGATTTAGCTCTAGCTCGGTTGGATGACATTTCAATATGAAAAACACATTTAAAATGATCAGGAGTCATCACATTATCATAATTTATATAATGGCATGTGTAGCTAAACTCGTGTTTGCTACGTCAAATTCAAGAATCGGCTAAACTGTAGCTCTGATACTACTAAATGTAACAACCATAACCCGTATCCGTCTCTAAAACAGGGGTTCGAAGCATTACTGAAACTTCCATAACATTTTTTAGATAATTTATGTAAATTACTATTTATTTACCAAAAATCATTCATAATGTCCCTTAATAGGGCCCTTGAGACCTAAAACATGTAATAGAATCGATTCGGGACCAAATCAGGATCTCGGGGAATTTTTTTCACAAAGTCCCAAAATTTTTCTCACTAATAAAAGTCACACACCCGTGTGGGTTCACACACCTGTGTCCCTAACCCATGTAACTCTCTGACTTGCAACTCATGAATAAGTTGATGTCACACAACCAAGTCTCATGCCCGTATGCTAGGCAGTATGGTTAATTCGAATTTTCAAAAAATAGGTGCAGGGTTCACACGGCCAAGGGACACACCTGTGTTCCAGGCCGTGTGCCTCACACGATTGAGACACACACCCGTGTCTCTACTCGTGTGCTTAATTTGGAGCATTCTATTTTACAAAATTAAGGTGTAGGGGACGCATAGCCTAACTAGATGCCCATGTACCCGGCCGTGTGTCACACACGGTCTAGACACACGCTCGTGTGGACAAAATAAAGCCATTTCTAGCTTCATTTCTCACTCAAAATCACACCCAAAACCTGCACTATCCAATACCAATCATTCCAAGCATCTAAATTAAGCAATTCCAACATTCATCATGGCATACCATTACATGCAAGAGTGTATTCATATCTTACCTTTATTTAACCAAGATATTAACAACATATGATCTCATAAACCTAACATGTCACATATGAATATCATAATAATCTACTTAACATATATTTAGCTACCATAGCATGACATTACAAGTATATCAAAACAACCATTTCCAGCCATTCCAATGGCTAGATTTCAATCATCATTATCAAGCCACTAATGGTCAAGTTGTCCTATACATGCCATTATACCAAAAGGATTCAACTATATATACCCAAAATAAGCTAGTTGATAGTGTGACGGTGCTCCAATGATCTTCCAACCTTCGTAAGCTTCTGAGCACTATAAAACAGGGAAAAATAAGATGAAGTAAGCATTTCATGCTTAGTAAGTTCATTTAACGGAAAACTAAACTTACCAATATATCATGTTTTTCCATCCATTAGCAAAACTTCCTAAACACATGCACTCAATCAAACATGTTAGTCACCAAAATCTCCATATCAAATAAGCAAACATAGATGAGCCTATCATGCAACATTCTTTCAAATCATTATCATTTCATCTCATAATTCTCATGCCATGTCAAGAGTTTTATGTTCGTTGAATCATTGAAATTTTAATGGACACTCAAGTAGTACACTCGAGGCGTACAATTCAATATTCCATCATTTTCTCATTCAAGGGTACCCGTTAGGGCATTTAATTTAAAAACACACTCTTGAGCCACTTATCATATAACAGGATTACCAGTCCAAGTAAAATCCCTTTATATAACATATGCTCTGAAATGCTCAACTAGAGTTACCAGTCCATACTAAACCCTAATCGTTACGTATACTCTAAAGGTATTATATCAGGATTACCTGTCTAGGCTAAATTCTTTCCATAATGAGGTCAATAGGATTACTCGTACAAGCTAAATCCCGTCCGTAACAAATGTAGAACCTCATTCATTTTGGGAAAGAACATGTATTCATCAGAATTCAATATTCATTTGGGACTCAACCCTTTTTCACCATTTTCAAGCATGTATTAAAACTTCATTTTTACATTCCAATAATGTACATCAATACAACTCACATTCCATACAAACACATCATTCAATTTAACATATTTACATGCTAGATTAAGTTACATAAACTTACGTGGACACTTGTTTGCGAATAAAATGTACTAATCCGAAACATTTTCTTTCCCTCAATCTAACCTCAAATTTGAGTTGCCCGGATCTATACAAATAACTTTAATCATCAATTTCACACATTTTATACTTGGTAGGACTCAATTTACGTCCTAGGAAAAATTACCGTTTTGCCCCTAACTTTTCCATAAATTCTGATTTCGACCCTAGGCTCGGAAAATGAAACTTGAGCAATTTACTTCCTAATCCAAACCTAACCAAAATTCCAAAGTAAATTTTACAGCACTTATTTTCTATAAATTTCAAAATCTTTTATCAATTTACACAACTTTACATTTTAGTCTCTAAATCATGTTTTCATCAAAAATCACTTTGTAAAAGTTGTTTATCTATCAATAACCTTTCATTTTCTACCATAAATTTCTAATTTTCAGCATATACATCCATGACTTATTTTCTATACTTTGTTAACTTTTCAAATTAATCCCCCTAATAGGTAGATTATGCTATCCCTGTTTCAAAAATATCAAAATTATTAAAAACGGGACAAGGAAACTTACCCGATTAGGCCTTGAAAATTTCTTCTCTCTCCTAGGGTTTCCATCAATTTTGGGGTTGAAGATGACAAAAATAAGATGATATTTCTTTTTATCATCTTTTAATTTCCAATTTAGTCCTTGCCCTTTTCCTAAATTTCCATGAATAGTCACATTAAAATATCTACATACTTTTTTAATGGTCTAATTACCATATAAGGACCTCTAGTTTTGAATTCCATAGCTATTTAATCCTTATAGCTACTAGAATTCAACTTTCACATTTTATACGATTTGGTCCTTCTCATAATTAAATGCGAAATTGGTAAAATTTTCTTATCAGAATTTTCAAATGACATTTGTAACGCCCCAAACCCGGCCCAGACGTTACGGCCAAGTCTGGTGTGTCACATTACCTACAACTAACCACGTTACCTAGTTACTAATCTTAGGGTGAGTTTTGCAAAAACCATACTTGTGATTTGAGAAGAAAATCCAGGTTTAGTTTGAGTTTGTCCTATCCACTAACTGTTTAAAACTTATCTTGTTCGTTGATTTGTTATTCGTTTGTTACGAGTGCTTTGTTTTGAAAACATTGATTGGTTTTAAGAAAACCCACACAGCCTTATTTAACTCATTTAAATGAATTTGTAATCTAAAGTAAAAATAAATAATTTAAAACCTGAATTAAAATAAATAGAGCGGCCTTATTATAAACCCAAGAATCAGAAAAAAATAATAATTAAAGTAAATAATAAAATAAAATAAATAACTTAATTAAACCAGAAATGCAGTTTACGTGGCCATTCTGAATCCCTCCAGCTCCAAGTCCACCAATCTAGGGCTCACCTGCATGGATGGAAGGAAAGGGGTGAGTTTGGAAACTCAGTGTGTAAAGAAAGCCCATCTAGAGCCTATATCAACTCAAGCCCACTGGGCCTAAGCCCTAACCAGTCACAGTAATAACTGGGCCGAAGCCCTATTCAGATACAATAAACTGGGCCGAAGCCCTTTTTAGATAACAGTACGACCCATAGGCCCACTACAGTAATAGATCAGAGATTATGCATGTATGCCTAAACCCAGCCTAAATCGGGCCGCTACACTCCACCCATACCAACCATAAACACTCCATGTGGGGAAACTACTCGACCCACCCAACCGCTACAGTCTATAGTTGCAGCATCGCTGCCCAGATAAGGTGGCCAAGCCACTAACAGAAATACGAGGCAAAGCCTCTTTTAGAAAACAGAATGGGCAAAGCCCTTTTCAGATATCAGTACGAGGCAAAACCTCTTTCAAAAAACGTGGCAATGTCATTTGTACCTCCTCCATCAACAATCCCAAATCTTATGCAACAGATAATCATGATATGGCATACAGTAAACAGAAACAGTAAATAATGCATTTCAGTCAAATTTTTCCCTAGGGGTATAACAGTCATTTTGCACCTAGGGATAAAACTGTAATTTCTCTCCCTTAAAGGGGTATTTTAGTAATTATTCCACTTTTTAGGATTTTATGCATTTAGCAGTCTCATTTTTGTTACAGCAACTTATCTAGCCCATTTTAGCAGCTTTTAGTTACTAGGCCCTAAAACCCCCTAATGGGCCCCACAGTGTCTACTAACTACTTAAGCCCATTTAGTCCAACTTTAATAATCAGTTTACCAGTCTTAGTAGTTTTGGACCTACAACCTACCAGAGCACGTTTATCGCTTATTTTACCCATATGGGCTCATAAGCCCATTGGGCACACATTCGGCCCATCGAGGCCCAAACTTATCGAAGTGCACGAAATTACACACTCACCAACCTTATCAATTTTAATTACAGATCTATCGCTTCCAACTGACCCACGAGCGTTCACACGTTCGCTAGCCCACGAAATGCTGGAATTTCAGCATTTCGGCTTTTGCCGATTTAGACTACAGAAGGGTGTTCGATACACACCTGTTTTGTGACGAACGCTAATGAGATCTCCCACAGTAACCTACAACCAGCACTACAGTCTTTAGATTACAAAACACTACCAACAAATCTTAAAACTCCTTACCACATTCGGCTATGATAGGGTGTTCTTAGCCACTTACCCTTGTCGATCTAGTCCACAAGATCTAGATCTACCAGTCGTTTCCAAACCCTTGCTTCACTGCTCCTAGATCGATAGCCCTTAGTCCACCCTACTCATAAAAGAATGATAACCAATGAATCTTTAACCTTAGTTGATAGCCACCCCCTACTCAAAGGGGTTTCAGCTTTTCTTAAATCCCAAATAATGAATGGACATAAAAGATTTGAGTACTTACCAAAGATCCACTAGCCAAGAATGCTTCTAACCCTTCTTTAATCCAAATCTAGCGTAGATCTAACCTTGAACGCAAGCAGAGAACGAATCTAGCTATCTAAAGATTTGGCCACCGAGTCCCTGTGACTATGGTGTTTTCAACTTTTGAAGAGATGAAGAACAAATGACTTGAGACTATGGTTTGAAAGGTGTTTGTCGACAGAGACTAAGGGTTTAAAGAGTGTGAAATTCGGCTAAAAGAGATGAAGAAGAAGAGAGGGGTTTGGCTAGAAGAAATCGACACAAGAAGCAGCCTTTCAAGATTTCGGCTTTTAGCAGTTGATGGGTTTGAGAAGAAAAGAATGGCAGATTCGATTTTTGAAGCAAAGAAAAGGGAAGATAAGCGAGGAGGAGAGGTGGTTTCAGCTTGAAAAGAAAAGAAGAAGGAAAAAGAATGGAAGAAGAGAGGAGAAGAGAAGGGAGAATTCGGCACAAAGAAGAACTTTTTCTTGCTTTTCGGCTTTTTGGTACACTAAGAGGAAAATAGAACAAAAATGAAAACCCTAGGTGGCTAACCCTAATTCGGCAAGACAGTAAAAAGAAATTAGAACTTACCCTAATGGCTATACAAGCCCACGACACAACCTCCCAAAAGCCCTAGCCAAATGCCCCTATCCATATGACCAAATCGGCAAAATTAAAAGTATCAACTGCTTACCTTGTGACTTGAACCCTGGCCCTTAAATTCAGCCCACACACCACTTTTTTAGGCACTTAAGTGGCACCATATTGCCACTTTACCAAGGGCCTCTCTGTATCTTATTTTACTAACTTTTTCTTAAAGGCCCACCTACAAAAGTCCTCTTCTCTTAAATCCAAAATTTGATATCTCTACCGGGTTTTATTTTAACCTTGGGCCTTCTAAAGGCCCACTATACACTTAAACACAAATTCAATAATCAAAACACTAAAATCTCAAGATTTTACCAAAATCACGAAAATCCCGAAAAATCCCAAAAATCAGGGTGTTACAACATTTCTAATCTAAGACAGACCACATAATAAAATAAAATAAATTTTTATTTTCGGATCGGATTTGTGGTCCTGAAACCAGTATTCCGATCTCACTGAAATTGGGCTATTACACTCTGACCTTCCAAAAATGATAAAAGTTTGATTCAATTCTTTAAAAATTATAAAGATATAGGCTATTAAAAATGATGAAATTGTATTTTTACTATCATAAAAATATATAATTTAATTTTGACCTCCTAAAAATTTTCTAGTTTCACCCCTAGCTATAAGAATCACTAATTGGAACATTTTAGAGGAGACCAAGCATCATCAACTTTATTTTCAGACCCACATGTTCATGTTGGAAAAAATCCGATTCGAAAACAGTTTTCTAGCATAGCGAAAAATTAAAATTTTAAAAACTGAGTCGATTTGTGATATTTATAGTAATAAACCTTTTACTGAAATTGCACCTGTGTTTTCAGCTAGATGGATCCTTGTCATTCTCTACTTTCAACTGAACAATCTTCTCCACTATTCTCGTACCATGAATTGCTTCGAGTGTTGGCTCAAATGAATTCGAATCAAACATAGAACCAAAAATTATTTACTTTATTTTCAGTGGGAAAACAAAATTCTCTCTTTAATAGAAACCAGTTGAATTATTATTCCAGAAAATAAAATTTATACTTAGAAAATCAATTCTCTATTTTTGAGTAGAATAACAATATCTCAAAGTTTTGTATTTAGCCCTATCAATGCCATCTATTTATAGGGAGAAGAAGTGAAACCCTTATTGAATTTGTAGAAGCCTATTTTAATAGAAAAATAAAATCCTAGTCTAACTACAAGAGAGAAAGGGGCGGCAACCCTAGTTAAATATACTAAGGTTCGTCATCCTATGTATTAGCATGAGGGGCTTTTGGGTCTCTTCTGTATTGAGTCCAATTATAAGTACTTCTTGAACTTTTAACCTAGTACTTTATAATTTAATCTAATCCAATACATGTTTTTCTATTTTCCAAAATAAACCTCATAAATGAATTAATTGATTTATCAATTAAATAAATTTCTCAACTCGATTCTAATTCTGTTAAAATCATTGCAAATTTACCATAAAAAATCTATGAGAAAGTATATTTAATATTTTAACAATCAACGGATTCACTATGACCAATTAATTTAATTCTATTTTTTAAATTCAATTAATTAATTAATTAATAATTCAAAAATCCATAATTAATTTTTTTGGTCATTTCTATTTTGTGAGAAAACCACATTCATTTTCGAATGTTTCTCATTTCTCCAACTTTACCATTCTTGTTCATTTAATTCAACATGCAATTCATTTCCGGTTTCAGTGAGCTAGCGAAGGGACTGGTTGGACATATGTGATTAATGCTCAAATGATTTATTATTAAGTTCTAGCTTTTCACCTCTTAATTATAAATTCATTAGTCACGAAATCATTCCACTATAGCATCCTAACTGAGCTCTCACTAACGACATACCATTACAAAAGTAACTTGATCAGTGCTTACCTAATGACCTTGTCACAAGTGTGTTGCCCTCATAGGATATCCTTAATCTCTTTGGGATAAATTCGCTCTCTCAATATGATCTTATTTGATCTCATAGTAACCATTACATCTTCCTATAACACCCCTAACCCGTATCCATCGCCGGAATAGGATTTAGGAGCATTACCGGAGTTTATAGATCATATTCAGATATTTTATGTTACTTCACAATCTTATCGAAAATCAATTATAATTTAACCATATTGTCCCTTCTATGGGCCATCGAGGCCCAAAACATACATTAGAAACAAGTCGGGACTAAATTGGGAACTCATAAAATTTTTCGCGAAATCTCAAAATTTTTCCTTAGTACAGGGGTCACCAATAACCATTTTTAACCTATACATGCCATTATAACCAAAATTAGTTTACTACTTATATACCGAAGAGTCCGAGGGATATGTGATGTAGCTCCAACCAGCTTCCAACCTTCGAGCCTTTAAGTACTATAAAATAGAGAAAATAAAACAGAGTAAGCACTTGTGCTTAGTAGGTTCGTATAACGGGAAATAAACTTACCATTCATTTGTACATTAAGTAACTATATACATGCATTTCAAACAACTTGACTATAGCCTAAGCACACAATCTCATCAAATATGTTAGTTACCCATATCATGTAAAAATTAATAACAAAGATGAGCTCATTGAATACCAAATTCCATGCATTTCATGTATTTTCAGATATTGATTTCATTTTGATTTTCACTTGTCTTCATGTCATAATCTCACTCGTTGATTCATTTGAAATCTTGATGAATATGAGGGTAGTACACATAATGTGTACAAATCAAAAATCTGTCAATTCGTATCCGGAAGTACTCATTATAGCACTAAATCAGGAAGCTCTCTCTCAAGTATTATAACGAGAAGCTCATTGATCCATGTAACAGGAAGCTTATCCGGGCTTATTAACTGGAAGCTTACAAAGAGCCTATAACGGGTCGTTTCGAAGAGCACTTAATGGGAAGCTCCGTAGAAAACTTATCAAGAAGCACCGGATAGCCTTAAACGAGAAGTTCAAGCAAACACTAATATGACACTCACAAAGAACTGCCTTTGTGTCTGCAACATATGCAGGATCACAACTGATTGCATAACAGTACACTCACAAAGAGCTGCGTTTGTGTCTGCAACATATGTAGGATCACAACAGATCAAGATGCTCCGAAGAGCTATAAACAAAAAGCTCACAAAAACACTATAACAGAAAGCTTGAGAGGGCTTATATCGGGATTCTCTTTTGAGCAACAGTATGTCTGCAACATATGCAAGAACATTACCATTTCGGAAAACAAAAACCTGTATCCAATCGAGTTTCATTCATTTTATCGGGATTTATTCATTTTTCAGGAATTGTCGGATATGAGGTAAATTATATACACATACATGGAATTTATACAATTTACATATTCAACATTCAATTTAAGCATATAAATATGCATAATTTAGTTACACGAACTTACCTCGATAACTATTCGTGAATTGTAATCTACTGATTCGATACTTTTTCTTTACCTCGATCTAGCTCCGTATTTGTTCTACCATGATCTATATGAGTAAATTTAACTCAATTTAATACAATTCAGGTCTACTATAACTCAATTCACATTTTAGACAAAATTACCATTTTGCCCCTATACTTTTAATTATTTACGATTTCCTCCCCAGGCTCAAAAATAAAATTCATGCAATTTAATCCTTATTCCAAGCCTAGCCTATTTTCATATATAACAATAATAATACATAAATTTCACAAAAATTAAAATTTTTCCATGAATTTACAACTTTACAATTTAGTCCCTAAGTCATGATTTCATCAAAATTCCTTTAACAAAGGTTGTTTATCTATCAACAACCTTTCATTTTCTACCATAAATTTCAAAGTTTCAGCATATTCATCCATGGAAAAATTTTAATACTTTGATAAATTTACAAATTAATCCCCGAGATAGGTAAATTAAGTCGTTACGATCTCAGAAATATAAAAATTACTAAAAAGGGGACTTGATTACTTACCTAATGAAGCCAAGAAAGTTTGCTTGAACCCTTTTCTCTCACCTAGGGTTTCCATGGATTTTTAATTTGGGGAAGATGATAATATGATGATATTTTTGTTATTTAATCATTTATCATCTTTATTTTCCAATTTAGTCCTTTTCTTTATTAAAATTTCCATGGATGAATCATCATAAATATCTATTAACTCCTCTCAATGGTTTATTTGCCATATAAAGACCTCCAATTTTGAATTCCATAGCTATTTGATCATTTTAACTATTAGAATTCAACTTTTGCAATTATGCAATTTGGTCATTGTCATTAAATTAAACACGAAATCAATGAAATTTCTTTACAAAATTTTCATACAATTTTCTATCATAACTTAGACCATAAAATAATATTAAAATAATTTTCTTTTTGGACTCAGATTTGTGGTCCCGAAACCACTATTCTGATTTCACTGAAAATTGGCTATTACAACTCTCCCCCTTAAGAATTTTCGTCCTCGAAAATCTTACTAGTAAAGAGGTTCAGGTATTGCTTCCGCATTGTTTCTTCCAATTCCTATGTAGCTTCTTCTATTCCGTGTCATTGCTAGAGGACTTTTACTAGAGCTACCTTTTTATTTCTCAACTCTTTTGTTTCTTGTGCCAGAATTTTAATCAGTTCTTCTCCATAAGTCATATCTGGTTGAATCTCAACTTCCGTCGGAGAAATAATATGTAAAGGGTCTGACCGATACCGTCGTAACATTGACACATGAAAAACACTATGAATTCTTTCGAGTTCTGGTGGTAGTGCCAATCGGTACGCAACAGGTCTGATTCTTTCAATAACTTTGTATAGCCTACTAAACCGTAGACTCAATTTGCCTTTACGGCCAAATTGAAGAACTTTCTTCCAAGGTGATAATTTTAAGAATACCTTATCACCGACTTGAAATTCTATCTCTTTTTGTTTTAAATCGGCAAAAGATTTTTGACGATCAGAGGCTGTTATCAAACTATCCCGACTCACTTTCACTTTTTCTTCAGTTTCCCAGATTAAATCAACTTCATGTATCTTTTTTTCACTGAGCTCAGTCCAATATAACGGATTTCTACATTTACGACCATACAGAGCCTCGTACGGTGCCATTTTGATACTTGACTGATAAATATTATTATATACAAATTCAACTAAAGGCAGATACTTTTCCTAGTTACCTTCATATTCTAGCACACAACATCGAAGCATATCTTCTAAAATCTGTATCACATGTTTAGATTGACCATCTGTTTAAGGATGGAATGCACTACTAAAATGCAATTAAGTACCTAAAGCTTCTTGCAACTTGCTTCAAAATTGATATGGAAACCGAGGATCCTTATTTGAAATAATGGAGACCAACACTCCATGCAGCCTGATAATCTCAGAAACTTATAATTCTACCAATTTATCCAAGGGGTAATCTATACGTACCAGAATAAAATATGCGAACTTTGTCAAATGGTCAATGATTACCCAAATGCCATCTTTCTTTTTCGAAGAAAAGTGTAATCCCGGTATTCATAGTAACTCTTTCCTATTTCTATTTCAGTATTGTAATTCGCTATAATAACCTTGAAGGTACTTGAAGTTCAGCTTTAACTTGCTGACATATCAAACATCTAGATACGAATTCAAAAATATCTCGTTTCATTCCTTACCATCAGTACATATTTTTCAAATCATTATACATTCTGTTACTCCCCAGATGAACAGACATAATACCATTATGAGTTTCATTCAAAATCTTCTGTACAAGTTCTGAATTATTCCGTACACATAATTTGCCTTTGAATAATAGATAATCATTGGATCCGATCTGAAATTCTGAATCAGAAGCAGATTCACACTATAACCGTTTAGCTTGTAACTCTTTATCACATTTCTGTGCTTCACAAATCTGCTGTAGAAACATTGTTTTAGCTTTTAACTCAGCTATGATTGAATCATCATCGAACAATGATAATCGGGTATTCATTGCTCACAAAGTAAATAAAGACTTTCTACTTAGAGCATCTGCAACCATATTTGCTTTTCTCAGATGATAATCAATAACCAAATCATAGTATTTTAGCAACTCAAGCCACCTGCGCTTTCTCAAGTTCAAGTCTTTTTGTGACATCAGGTATTTGAAAACTTTTATGATCGTTGAATATGTGACATTTTTCACCAAACAAATAATGCCACAAAAATTTTTAAAGTAAACACATTAGCTACCAATTCAAGACCATGTATTAAGTAATTCTTTTCATGTACTTAAGTTGTCTAGAGGCATAAGCTTTTACTTTTCCTTATTGCATTAAAACACAGCCTAAGCTGTTCAATGATGCATCGTTATAAATTACAAATTCCTTACCCGATTCAGGCTGAACCAGAACTGGTGCTTCTACCAACAACATTTTTAATCGATCAAAGCATTGCTGGCATTCATTAGACCATTCAAACTTTACACCTTTTTATAGTAACCACGTGATTAGAGAAGCTATCATTGAAAACCCTTTTACAAACCTCCTATAATATCCAACTAATCCTAAAAAACTTTTAACTTCAGACACATTTTTAGGTGGTTTCCAATTAACAATTGCTAAAAGTTTACTCGGATCCACCCTGATGCCTTCAGCGGATACAATATGTCCAAGAAAACCAACTTCTTGAAGCCAAATTCACATTTGCTAAATTTGGCATATAGTTGTTTCTCACGTAGGGTTTGTAGCACAATTCTCAAATGATTGGCATGTTCATTTTCATCTCAGGAATATACCAAGATATCATCAATGAATACCACAACAAATTTATCCAAATATAGTCTAAAAATTCTATTCATCAGATCCATAAGTACCACAGGTGTATTTGTTAAGCCAAATGGCATCACAAGAAATTCATAGTGCCCATGCCTGGTTCTGAAGGCTGCCTTTAGCACATCTGAGTCTTTTACTCGTAACTAATAGTAGCCAGAACAGAGATCAATCTTTGAAAATACAGTGGCACCTTTCAACTGGTCAAACAGATCATCAATACGAGGCAATGGATACTTGTTCTTTATTGTAACTTAGTTGAGCTGCCTATAATCAATACATAGCCTCAACTATCCATCTTTCTTTTTAACAAATAAAATCGGTGCACCCAAGGTGAAGAACTAGGTCATGCAAATCCCTTTTCAGTCAGTTCTTGTGACTATGCTTTAAGCTTTTTTAGCTCCGTAGGAGCCATTCTGTAAGGTGCTATAGATATTGGTGTTGTCCCCTGAGTAGGATCTATGGAGAATTCTACCTCTCTGACAGGTGGTAACCCGGGTAATTCTTCATGAAACACATTAGGAAACTCACAAACAACGACACTGGCTTAATCTTCGATTCAAACACTTTAGTATCCATTACATAAGTAATATAAGCATCACACCATTTTCTGATATATCTCTGTCTGATATAGCTGAGATCACATTAGACTACCTATCTAATTTATCAGATTCAACACGGAGCAATTCACCATTCTGACATTTTAACACAATGTACTTCCGTTTACAATTTACCACTGCATCATGCTAAGTTAGCCAGTCTATACCCAGAATTACATCAAATTCATCAAATGGCAGTATCATCAAATCAGCCAAGAAACAATAACCCCGTACCATTAATGGATAATTCTTACAAACTTTATCCACCATCACATATTGGCCCAGAGGGTTTGAAACTTTAACCACGAATTTAATGGACTCGATAAGTAAATTTTTAACAGACACTAAATTCGTGCATATGTATGAATGTGTTAAACCAGGATCAATCAAAGTAGTAATATCAATATCAAGAAGATAAAATGTATTAATAATAACGTTTAGTGCAGAGGCATCCTCTCTTACACGAATAACATACGTCCTTACCGGTGCTCGTGCTTCAGATTTAACGGTTGAATCTTTCGCTGCACCTCAGCTACCACTGGCATTGCCAGGGTGACGAGGTGGTCTACCCCTAGAGGCGGGGTTACTTGGCTTTTAAGCCTGAACAACGTCTTTTTTAGGCCTTTTCGGGTAATCTCTGAGATAGTGGTCAAAAGAACCACATCTAAAGCAGGCTCTACTTCTCATGCGGTATTCACCAAAATGTAATTTATTACAATGTTTACATATTGGTTTGAGGCTTCCAAAACTTCCAACACTTGTTACAGATTAGAGCGTCGAATACTCGGTCTTTACCAGGATACCCCGTAGATGTGATAGAATGATCATAATATTTCTTTTATTTCTTTGAAGCTGATGATTATGACCTTCCCATAAATCTTTTACTCGAAGTTCAGGCTTCCATCTCTGCCTGCCTCTTTTCTTTATTTAGTTCTTCAGCTTTATGTGCTTGTTCGGCCTATACAACAAATTATTTTAATTCTGAAATCCCAACTAATAATTTGATATCTTCATTTAATCCCTCTTCAAACCATTTACACATAGTAACTTCAGTTAGGACGCACTCTCGGGCATATTTGCTTAATCTGACAAATTCTCATTCATACTCGGATACAGTTATATTCCCTTATTTGAGTTTTAAAAATTCCTTCTTTTTCTAATCAAGGAATCTCAGGCTAATATACTTCTTTTTGAATTTTTTTGGAAAAACTCCCATGTAACATTTTCCCTCGGTACAACAGAAATTAAGGTATTCCACCACTGATAAGCTGAGTCTTTTAGCAGAGAAACATCACATTTTAAACATTCATCAGGTGTGCAAGATAATTCATCTAAAACCCTGATTGTATTTTCTAACCAAAATTCAACCCTTTTCAGATCATCATCAACAGTAGCTCAAAATTCTTCTGCCCCATATTTTTGAATTTTATCAACAGAAGGCGTACCCATTCTAACAAGTTTTGTACCTTGTGGCATATCGTGTATCGGCTGAGGAACAGAAGGGGGAGGTTGCTGTACGGCCGGATTTGTTCTTACAAATTTTGTAAACCATTTATTCATCATCTAAAAGAAGGCTTCTTTAGCCTTTCCGGCTCTGCCCTCAGATACAGGCCTTCTACTACTGGATATTTCTCTTTGAATAGAAGCTTGAGCGTGGCTCTCAGATTCCTCAGATTCAGCTTGGTTGGATGACATTACTATATGAAAAACATGTTTAAAATGGTTAGGATGTAACACCCCAAACCCGGCCTAGACGTTATGGCCAAATCTGATGTGTCACATCACCTAGAACTAATCCATGTTGCCTAGTTACTAAGTTTAAGATGAGCTTTGTACAAACGATATTTAGGTTTTAGGAGAAATTCCCAGTTTGTTTGATGAACGTTCTAGTCTCTACCAGTTATTAAAAGATTTGCTTTTCATCTACAACTTGGTTAACCGATTCAGTTGTGTCATTAATTTTGAAAACGTTGGATTAAGTTTGAAAACTCGTGTAACCATATTCAGGATAATCAAGTGAAGAATGAATAAGTTATAAAAATAAACCCAAAAACATAATTAAAGCGGCCTTATTACAAACCCAAAAATTAAAAACAAAAACGAGTAATTAAAAATAATGAAATAGATAAAATAAGTTTAGAACCATAAACATAGTCTTCGTGGCCACTCTGAATCCCTCCCAGCTCCAAGTCCACGAACTAGGGCTCACTTGCAATGATGGAAGGAAAAGAGTGAGTTTGGAAAACTCAGTGTGTGCAGAAGCCCATTCAAAGCCCAAGTCAGCTCAAGCCCACTGGGCCTAAGCCCAATCCAGTTTCAGTATCAACTGGGCCAAAGCCCTATTCAATTCCAGTTACTGGGCCGAAGCCCTATTCGGTTACAGATACTGGGCTGAAGCCCTATTCAGTTATAGATACTGGGCCGAAGCCCTATTCGGATAACAGTACGACCCATAGGCCCAATATAGATATAGAACAGATAAATAGCATGTATGCAAGCCCATAATATGTTGGGAGACTACTTAACCCACCCAATCGCTACACACCACCCGTACCAACCAGCACACCATGTAGGGAATAACTCGACCCACCCAGCCCACACACCACAGTCACAGCATGGCTGCTCAGATAACGTGGCCAAGCCACTAACAGTATAACGAGGCAAAGCCCCTTTTCAATAATACGAGGCATAGCCCCTCTCAGTAAACGTGACAATGCCACTCACACTTTCTCCATCAATAACCCAACTCATGCAACAGATAAATACAATATGGCATACAGTAACAGAAACAGTCAGTCATGCATTTCAGTCAAATTTAGCCCTAGGGGTATAACGGTTATTTTACACCTAGGGGTAAAATGGTAACTTTCCACCTATCGATGTATTTCAGTAATTTTATTAGTTTTTAAGGATTTCATGCATACTACAGTCATTACTAATCCATTTGTCATCACAGTAGTCTATTTAACTTGATTTAACCATTTTAGCTATTGGGCCCTAAAAACTCCTAATGGGCCCTACAGTGTCTATTGACTACTTAAGCCCATTTAGTCCAAGTTTCATATTCAGTTACCAGTTTTAGCAGTTTCAACCCTACAGTCTATCAGAATACCATTAATGCCTATTTTTACCCATATGGGCTCGAAAGCCCATTGGGCCCACATCTAGCCTATCGAGGCCCAAC
This sequence comes from Gossypium stocksii, assembly GCA_020496765.1. Taxonomy (NCBI): domain Eukaryota; kingdom Viridiplantae; phylum Streptophyta; class Magnoliopsida; order Malvales; family Malvaceae; genus Gossypium; species Gossypium stocksii. Next base: position 17,127,841 of record CM035632.1, on the reverse strand, counting down.
TTCCCGAAGTGCACGAAATTACGTACCCAACTAACTTACCACTTGTGATTACAGATCCATCAAATTCCAACCAACTTATGAGCGTTCGCACGCTCATAAGCCCACGAAATGCCAAAACTTTGGCATTTCGACTTTTCAACTTTTGCCGATTTGAGCTATGAAAGGGTGTTCGATACACACACCTGTTTTGCATTTCAATCGATAAGATCTCCTATGGGATTCCTCCTACAATTGATCACTTAACAGATTAGATTACAAATCAATGAAACCAATACAACTCTTACCATATTCGGCCAATGCCTCTAATGGCCATGAAGTCTTACCTCTGTCGACTTAGATCCACTAAGTCTAGATCTGGTTGTACCAATGTCCTCGATTTCCAATACTCCTTGTTTGATCACGTTTTTTGCCAACTAGCACATATAAGAACCGAATATAACATTGAAACCACCCTTAAGGCAAGTCGACAGCCTCCCTAAAGGGTTAGGGGTGTTCGGCTAATCCAGAGTTCCCAGAAAGATTCAATAAAGGTTTCGATACTTATCACGAGATCTACTTGCTCTCCAACCACCTTTCTATCTCAGATCTACTATCGGTCTACTCCAAAACGCAACTAGAGAAAGGATCACCACGGTTTCGGGTTTTGAATCTATACCTAAGTATTCTTGTCGACTTAGCAAAAGAATAGGTGAAGCGAATCACTAGAAAGAAGAGATGGAAGATTAGGGATTCGGCTTTTTTGAAAGATTCAAGAAAAAGAATGGTTGATTTCGGTAAAAGAGGTAATCAACAGTGCTATGGTTTCGGCTTTTAATGGTTGTTGACAGAAGTTTGAAAGAAAAGGGGGAAGGAGTAGATCGATTCGGCTTTAAAGAAAAGGTGATGGGATGGAATCGATGTAAAGGTGCAAAAAGAAGAGAAGAAGAAGATTGGAAGAAAAAGAAGAGGAGAAGGGAGGAGTAGATGTGGCTTTGAAGAAGAAATCGGCAAGAGAGCTTTTGGTGGTAGGTTTCGGCTTTTTAGGATAGAAAGAAAGAAAAGAAAGAGGCAAGGGAACCCTAGCCTTACTATACCTAATTCGGCAATAGAGAGGGAGGCTCAAACACCTAAAGAAATTGGCACAAAACTCAATAATGCCAAAAATACTAAACCTAAAGCTAGATGCCGAAATTACAATACCATGAGTCCCTTAGCCGACCATTGCTTCTCAAATTCAAACATTCCTAAAATCTCTCCTTGATCTACTCTCATGAGCAATTCAAACTCTTCTCAATAGAGTTTCACTTGAGTGCCACCACTTGACCAACACATGCACACAAAAATAAAAGTACCATAAGCTTGCCTTGTGACTTGAACCCTGGACCTAGAATACCATCCCACACGCCACTTTTTTAGGAGCTTAGTGGCGCCACCTTTCCACTTTTCCAAGGCCCTCTTTGTGACAAATTCTACCAAGTTTTTCTTAAGAGCCCACTTAACCAAGTTTCCTCTTCACTTAAAATCCATACTTTGATAATTTTACCGAGTTTTAACTTGAGTTTGGGCCTCCTAAAGGCCCACTAACATACTTAAACACATATTTAACAATAACAACACTAAAAATTCAAGTTTTCACCAAAATCACAATAAACCCGAAAAAGTGCCGAAAATCAGGGCGTTACAACTCTACCCCTTAAAGAAATTTCGGCCTCGAAATTTACCTGATCCAAAAAGTTAAGGGTATTGTTGACGCATCGCCTCTTCTGGCTCCCAAGTTGCCTCTTCTCTTCCATGGTTGCGCCACAGCACCTTTACTAATGGAACTGACTTCCTTCGTAAGACTTTGACTTCACGATCCAAAATTTGCATAGGCTCCTACTCAAAGGTCAAATCAGTCTTTACTTTAATCTCCTCCACTGGTACAATATGCGAAGGATCCGATCGATATCGTCTCAACATAGACACATGGAAAACGTCATGGATACGGTCCAACTCTGGTGGTAACTCCAACTGATATGCTATCAACCCTATTCATTTAAGAATTCGATAAAGCCTAATGAACTGCGAACTCAACTTACCTTTCCTACCGAATCTCAAGATCTTCTTCCACGGTGACACTTTCAAAAACACCATATCCCCAACAGCGAACTTGATTTCTTTCCGCTTAAGGTCCGCATATGACTTCTGCCTATCAGACGCCCTCTTTAACCGGTCTCTGATCAGCTTAACCTTGCTCTCAGTATCTGGCACCAACTCTGGTCTAAGAACTTATCGCTCCCCTACCTCTGTCCAACATGTAGGCATACGACATCTTCGCCCATAAAGTGCCTCATATGGAGCCATCTGAATACTTGCTTGATAACTGTTGTTGTATGCAAATTCTGCCAATGGTAAGTAGTCCTCCCAACTTCTATGAAAATCAATAACACATCCTCTTAACATGTCTTCTAAAACTTGAATAACCCTTTCAGACTGTCTATCGGTCTGAGGGTGAAATGCAGTACTGAAGTCTAATCGCGTACCCAATGCTTCATGTAACCTTTGCCAGAATCGAGATGTAAATCTAGGATCTCGATCAGAAATTATAGAAACTGGCACCCCATGCAAACGCACTATCTCTGCCACGTACAACTTGGCCAACCTCTGAAGTGAGTAATCGGTTCTAACCAGTATGAAATGAGCGGACCTCGTCAATCTATCCACGATTACCCAAACAAAGTCTTTCTTCGAGGGTGTCAAAGGTAACCCACTCACAAAATCCATAATTACTCTCTCCCACTTACATAGGAGATATCACACTATCACAAATTATATAATGGCATGTATAGCTAGACCCATACATGCTACGTTAGACCGAGAATCAGCTAAACTATAACTCTGATACCAACAAATGTAACACCCCTATCCCATATTCATTGTCGGAACAAGATTTAGGAACATTATCGGAGTTTACAGATCATATAAAGATATTTTATATTATTTCACAATCTTCTTAGAAATTAATTATAATTTAACCATATCGTCCCTTCTATAGGCCCTCGAGCCCAAAACATACATTAGAAACAAGTCGGGGCTAAATCAGGAACAAAACTTTTTTTTTGTGAAATCTCAAAATTTTTCCTAAATACAGGGGTCACATGCCCGTGTGGCTCACACGACCAAGTGACATACCCATGTCCTAAGCCGTGTGGATATGAAGTAGGTCACACGACCGTGTCCCCAGCCCGTGTAACTCTCTGACTTGCAAAACATTAAGGTGCAGGGGTCACACGGCCAAGTCACACGCCCGTGTGCAGGGCCGTGTGATTAATTTTAAGCATTTTGTTTCTCAATTTTAAGATGCAGGGGATACACGACCAGAATACACGCCCATGTGCTAGGTTGTATGTCACATACGGCTGAGACACACGTCTGTGTCTCTGCATGTGTAGACAGAATAAGGCTATTTCCAAGCCTTATTCGTCACCCAACTTCACCTTTCACCTATATAAACACTTAAACACAACCACTGACCATCTCAAGACATTTAAATCAAGCCAAATAAAGTTCTATACATGGCATCACAACACGTGTTTATATACTTAATCTTACCTAATTGACCAAATACACATGTATGTATGTATCGTCAAATTTACTATCTTGATCTTATTATTCACATAACTATCATCAACCAACCATTTCAAACTCACATATCAACATATTAAGAACATTTATGTATCAAAACATATTATTCATTAGCCATTCCAATGGCTAATCATAACCATCATTACATTGTCACCAATAACCATTTTTAACCTATACATGCCATTATAACTAAAATTTGTTTACTACTTATATACCAAAGTGTCCGAGGGATAGTGTGATGTAGCTCCAACCAACTTCCAACCTTCGAGCCTTTAAGTACTATAAAATAGAGAAAATAAAACAGAGTAAGCACTTAGTGCTTAGTAAGTTCGTATAACGAGAAATAAACTTTCTATTCATTTGTACATTAAGTAAACATATACATGCATTTCAAACAACTTGACCATAGCCTAAGCACACAATCTCATCAAATATGTTAGTTACCCATATCATGTAAATATTAATAACAAAGATGAGCTCATCAAATACCAAATTCCATGCATTTCATGTATTTTCAGATATTGATTTCATTTTGATTTTCACTTGTCTTCATGTCATAATCTCACTCGTTGATTCATTTGAAATCTTGATGAATACGAGGGTAGTACACATAATGTGTACAAATAAAAATCTGTCAATTCGTATCTGAAGGTACTCATTAGAGCACTAAATCAGAAATTTCTCTCTCAAGCACTATAACGAGAAGCTCATTGAGCCATGTAACGGGAAGCTTATTTGGGCTTATTAATGGGAAGCTCACAAAGAGCCTATAACGGGTAGTTCCAAAGAGCACTTAATGGGAAGCTCCGAAGAGCACTTACCAAGAAGCACTGGATAGCCTTGAACGAGAAGCTCAAGCGAGCACTAATAGGTCACTCATAGAGAGCTGCATTTGTGTCTGCAACATATGCAAGATCACAACTGACCACATTATAGGATGCTCACAAAGAGTTGTATTTGTGTCCGGAACATATACAAGATCACAATCGATCAAGATGCTCCGAAGAGCTATAAATAGGAAGTTTGCAAGAACAATATAACGGAAAGCTTAAGAGGGCTTATATCGGGATGCTCTTTCGAGCTACGATATGTTTGCAACATATGTAAGAACATTACCATTTTGGGAAACAGAACCCTATATCCAATCGAGTTTCATTCATTTTATCGGACTTATTCATTTATCAGGAATTCTCAGATATAGGGTAAATTATATACACATACATGAAGTTTATACAATTTACATATTCAACATTCAATTTAAGTATATAAATATGCACAATTTAGTTACACGAACTTACCTCGACAACTGTTCGTGAATTGTAATCTACTGATCTGATACTTTTTCTTTACCTCAATCTAGCTCCGTATTTGTTCTATCAGGATCTATATGAGTAAATTTAACTCAATTTAATACAATTCTGGTCTACTATAACTCAATTCACATTTTAGGCAAAATTACCATTTTTCCTTATACTTTTAATTATTTAAAATTTCATCTCTAGGCTCGGAAAATGAAATTCATGCAATTTAATCTTTATTCCAAGCCTAGCTAATTTTCATATATAACAATAATAATCCATAAATTTCACAAAAAATAGAATTTTTCCATGAATTTACAACTTTACAATTTAGTCCCTAAATTATGTTTTCATCAAAATTCCTTTAACAAATGTTGTTTATCTATCAACAACCTTTCATTTTCTACCATAAATTTCAAAATTTTAGCATATTCATCCATGGAAAAACTTTAATACTTTGATAACTTTACAAATTAATCCCCGGGATAGGTAAATTAAGTTGTTACGATCTCAGAAGTATAAAAATTACTAAAAACGGGACTTGATTACTTACCTAATTAAGCCAAGAAAGTTTACTTGAACCCTTTTCTCTCACCTAAGGTTTCCATGGATTTTTAATGTGGGGAAGATGATAATATGATGATATTTTTGTTTTTTAATCATTTATCATCTTTTATTTCCAATTTAGTCCTCTTCTTTAGTCAAATTTCCATAGATGAATCATCATAAATATCTACTAAGTCCTTTTAATGGTCTGTTTGCCATATAAGGACATCCAATTTTGAATTCCATAGCTATTTGATCCTTTTAGCTACTAGAATTCAACTTTTGCAATTTATGCAATTTGGTCATTCCCATTAAATTAAACATGAAATCAATAAAATTTCTTTACGAAATTTTCATACAATCTTCCTATCACAATTTAGACCATAAAATAATATTAAAATAATTTTCTTTAGACTTGAATTTGTGGTCCCAAAACTACTATTTCGATTTCACTGAAAATAGGCTGTTACACTTCTTTCTTGAAAAATAATTACTATCAAATAGTAATCAAGTCATTCATCACAAAGATGAATGACCTGTGGCTACATTTGCTTTTCATCTATCATGTAGTGTGTCACACACCAAAATAGGGCCTAGGAGTTTTGAGGGTAAAATGAGAATTTTAGCTCATATGTGTTCGAAATTTCATTAGCATAGTATTCGTAAATGTTTTTGACATGGTATTTTGAAAATCAAATCAAATTTTGAAAAAGATGTTTAAAGAACCTCTAATTTGGAAAAGTGGTCTGGTCTGTAAAAGGGTTTAAATTGTAAGTTTTTGTAAGGCACTTAAACCAAAACTTTAAAATCAACCTAATAACCCCCATCTACAGTTTTAGTTTCACGATAGTTTCTCTTCATCTTGTTGTGCCATCCCTTGCTCTCCCAAGCTTCTCCCAGTCAATTTTGTTCTTCAAATCCTAATTCCATTGATTTCTTCCATCCTCATATCATTAAATCTCCTAAGAATTTCAAGAAAAATATCCAAAACATCATAGATTTCTCTATTGTTAAGCTTTTGGGTTTTTGATCAAGCACTCAATTTTTTGTCAAATAAGGTAACGATTCGATTCTATATTACTTTTTGATGTTATTTTATCCTTTAAACTAAATTTTTAGGCATTAAATCACATGTTTTAAATAAAAACTAAGGATACCATGAATTAGGTGGTTTTACATAGTTTAAAGGTTGATAATTAGTCGTAGGTGAATAATTAGTTGAATAGAATTAATTTTAGAAAAAAAGATTGATTATAGACTGAGATATTTGAATTTCAAGTTTGTTATGTCGAAGGTTTTGATTACATGAGAACTTTGCTTAGGCTTATGTTTTTGATTGCTTGAGGTGACGTAACACTCTAGGTGAATCCCACATTGGCAAAGCATGGGAGAGACCCAGGCTCTAGAAAGGGGTAGCAACACTTAAGTGGTAAAAGGCCTTTTTGGGGTGTATGGGCGCTCTAAAAAAATAAGGTCGTGAGGGTAATATGCACCCAAAATGGACAATATCTTACCAGGCTAAGTGTTGGCTATGACATTTATTGGTATCAAAGCCACTTGTCGTGCCTCTTGGGTGATGGTAGGGCAATCCTTAACGAGGACGTTGAGTCCCTAAGGGGGTGAATGTAACACCCTAAGTAAATCCCACATTTTTAAAGCATGGGAGAGACCTTAGCTATATAATGGGGTAGCAACACTTAAGTATTAAGAGTATAAAATGTGTAAAATTGATGATTAAAGTTATTTATATAGATCCGAACAACTCAAATTCGAGGTTAAATCGAGGTAAAGAAAAGGTTTTGGATTAGTAGATTTTATTCGCGAACAAGTGTCGAGGTAAGTTTGTGTAACTTAATTTAGCATGTAAATATGTTAAATTGAATGATGTTTTTGTATGGAATGTGAGTTGTTTTGATGTACATTATTGGAATGCTGAAATGAAATTTTAATACATGCTTGAAAATGGTGAAAAAGGCTTGAGTCTCGATTGAATATTGAATTTTGATGAATACATGTGCTTTATCGAATTGAATGAGGTTCTGTATTTGTTGCGGATGGGATTTAGCTTGTACGAGTAATCCTATTGACCTCATTATAGAAAGGATTTAGCCTGGACGGGTAATACTGATATAATACCTCTCAAGTATACGTAACAATTAGGGTTTAGCCTAGACTGGTAACCATAGTTGAGCTTTCTTGATCATATGTTTTATAAGGGGATTTAGCCTGAACTGGTAATCCTGTTATATAATAAGTGGCTCGAGAGTGTGTTCCTTGATTAAATACCCTAACAGGTACCCTTGAATGAGAAATTGACGGAATATTGAATCGTACGCCTTGAGTGTACTACCTGAGTATCCATCGAAATTTCAATGATTCAACAGACATAAAACTCTTAACATGGCATGAGAATTATGAGATGAAATGATAATGATTTGAAGGAATATTACATGATTGGCTCATCTACGTTTGCTTGTTTGAGATGGATATTTTGGTGTTTAACATGTTTGATTGAGTGCATATGTTTAGGAAGTTTTGCTAATGGATGGAAAAACATGATATTGTATACTTAGATTTAATAAACGGGATTGGTAAGTTTATTTTTTCGTTATACGAACTTACTAAGCATAAAATGCTTACTCTATCTTATTTTTCCCTGTTTTATGGTGCCCAGAAGCTCGCAAAGGTTGGAAGATCATTGGAGCATTGTCACACTATCAACTAGCTTATTTTGGGTATATATAGTTGAATCTTTTTGGTAAAATCGCATGTATAGGACAACTTGACCATTAGTGGCTTGATAATGATGTTTGAAATCTAGCCATTGGAATGGCTAGAAATGGTTGTTTTGATATACTTGTAATGTCATGCTATGGTAGCTAAATATATGTTAAGTAGGTTATTATGATATTCATATGTAACATGTTAGGTTTATGAGATCACATGTTGTTAATATCTAGGTTAAATGAAGGTAAGATATGAATACACTCTTGTATGTAATGGTATGCCATGATGAATGATGGAATTGCTTAATTTGGATACTTGGAATAGTTGGTATTGGATATATGTTTCAAAGTGTAGGTTTTGGGTGTAATTTTGGGTGAGAAATGAAGTTAGAAATGGCTTTATTTTGTCCACATAGGCAAACACATGGGCGTGTGTCTAGACCGTGTGTGACACACGATCGAGTACATAGGCGTGTAGTTAGGTCATGTGTCTCCTGCACATTAATTTTGTAAAATAGAATGCTTTAGATTGAGCACATGGGCATGTGTCTCAACCGTGTGAGGTATATGGCTTGGAACACGGGTGTGTCCCTTGGCCGTGTGAACCCTGAACCTATTTTTTGAAAATTCGAATTAACCACACGGCCTAGCACACGGGTGTGTGACTTGGCCGTGTGATATCAATTTGTTCATGAGTTGCAAGTCAGATAGTTACACGGGTTAGGGACACGAGCATGTGAACCCACACGGCCTGACCACATGGGCATGTCCCATACCACATGGACGTGTGACTCTTATTAGTGAAAAAAATTTTGGAATTTTGCGAAAAAATTTTCGAGATCCCGATTTGGTTTCGAATCGATTCTAATGCATGTTTAGGGCCTCGAGGACCCTACTAAGGGACGTTATGAATGATTTCGGTAAATGAATAGTAATTTACATGAATTATCTAAAAAATGTTCTGGAAGTTTTGGTAATGCTCCGAAACCTTGTTTCGGAGACGGATACAGGTTAGTGGTGTTATACAAAGTGCAATTTTACCATTACTAATTTAAAATTTTATAGATTATAAATGGGATTAAATGAAAAGTTTTCCATTTTAGAGGAGGTCGAGCCCCTGCTAGCCCATTGACTTTCCCACTACTTGTACCCCACTTTCTTCAAATCGTTGATGCTTTCGTCTCTTACTCTACAACTCATGTACCATGATTTCTCTTCATCATGTATCTTGTTTTTATGGTTTTTTTTTCTCTTCAAACCATTGATGTGTCATGGGTGTTCTCTTTTCATCATGTACCCTCTTTTCAATTTTAATGAAAACAAAAAATCTTGTATGCATAGCTTTTACACCCTAGTGGAAAACTAGAGTTGTAGTGTGTTGGGGGTGTCTAAACCAAATAAAAGCATTTTTTTCCCAAAGAGAATATTGTGGTGCGAGTGCACAAAAATTGAGAGAAATCTCATCTCACTAGAGCCATACGACATCCGAAAGGAGCTTAAGTAGAAAAAAGAAAGTTATCTGATTATTAGGTAACATGGTAAGGAACTCAATGTTGCTTAAGTAAAGTTTTGAGTTTGAGTCTTATAGATAAAAAAAAAAAAAAAAAAAAAACAATGCTATAAGTGTGTTTGATTCGTTGAATATAACATTACATCATGTAATCTCACATTTTGAAATAAGATTACATTGTTTGGATTCTTTTCAATTTTAATGAAAACATTTACTTTCCAAAAAAGAACTAAAAATCTTGTATGCATAGCTTTTACATCCTAGTGGAAAACTAGAGTTGTAGTGCATTAGGAATGTCTTGACCAAATAAAAACATTTTTCCCCAAAGAGAACCAAACAACATCCAAAAAGAGCTTAAGTAGAGAAAAAAAAGCTTATCTAACTATTAGATAATATGGTAAGGAACTTGGTGTTGCTTAAGTAAAGTTTTGAGTTTGATGTTTTATAGATTAAAAAAAAATAACAACGCTAAGAGTGTGTTTGATTCGTTGAATATAACATTATATCATGTAATCTCACATTTTGGTATAAGATTATATTATTTAAATTCTCAACATTCCAGTCACCCTATAATCTTACATTCCTAGATAGTGTCTATATGTTGTAATATAGGGTGTAATGTCAATACAATTAATTCTTACATTTGTTTATGGGTGTAATATTAAATCTTGGACTAATTTACCCTCTATTTGTATTATTTTTAATAAAATTTATCCTTTTTTTAAATAAAATTTAAGTTTAATTAAAAACAATAATCTCTTTTTTCTTAACATTGAAATATTAATTTGATACTTTAAAATTATAATTATTATGTCTACTCTAAAATTTTATTTATTAATATATTAATTATGATTATGATATACAATTATAATTTATAAATTGATTTTAACATCATATATTTACTTAATAGCATATAAATTATAATAAAAATAGGAATTATCATAATTTATAATAATTTTATGAAAATTAAGAAAAAAATTAAAAGAAATAAATTTGTTTAAACAAATAAATTCTATAACAATATCAATTTAGTAAAATATATTTGTAAGTAATAATATATTTAGTCAACCAAATATAAAAATCTTCTTTCAGCCAAATGAATCGAATGGGGGTAATGTAACATAGTCAATATTTTCGTAGTTTTATATTTTTATAATCCTATGAATTTGACGTAATTCGATTCTATAATTTAATTGAGTTGAATGTGATTAGAATGTCAGAGAAAAGGAAAAGGATTGGGCTGCAAAAGGCAATTGCTGTATGGGGATGGGCTAAATGCTGAGGGCTTAATTTCATACGGATCTATCTCGGGCCGGAAGGTTATCAACCCCGAAACCGAAAAAATAATCAAAGGTCCTAGAACGAGATCGAACAACAGATCAAGTTATAGTCCCGTCAGGAAATTGGATCTCCCATTTCCCAGGCACCAAACAAAAAACAATTAAAATTAAAAAAAAAAAAAAAAAAACGAAGACGAAAAAGAAAACGAAAACGAAAACCCTCCACAGCCTTTGATCTCCGATCAGGTAAAACAATTTAGGATTTCCTTTTTCTCATCATCTATTTGACTAATTTCTTTCCTATGTCTGATGAAAGCAAATTGTTCAATGGCATTTTTGTTTTTCTTTTTTCTTTTCAATCTTCGTTTTTTTTTTTTTTAAATTTTGTTTTGCTTTGGAATTTCCTGGTTATAAATTTTTCATGATGAGGAAATTTAGATTGTTCATGATTAATCCAGTGTAAAAAGGATTTATTTCAGTGATTTTACTTTGTTTGAATTATTTATATTTGTTTTCTTTTACTTCAACTTTATTGTGAACTTCGGAAAGCTGAAATTCAAGGTAATTATTAGACTTAAGGGCAAGATCCGCTTATGTAGTTAAGGTTATTGTAGGAAAAGGGAATGTTCTCTGAGTGGTTTTGATCACGCTGCTTGCTTTACATTTAATCTTCAGTTTCATTTGAGAAATCGAGACTGATTCTGAATGAGATACAAGCATGAGATGCACCTGTTCTGGTGGCGTTCTTGTTTCCTGTTGCAACTTGTACCTTTAGTATTCGACTTGTAAAGTGTCTTTGGTGTTTGATTTTGCAGAAGCTGATTTTGGTGGAAACAATGAACTTTCTGCTGTTGCGGTCCAATCAACAGGCAGTGCCAGAGACACCTCCAGTACAAGAAGAGGTGTCGGAATCTACTTATGTTTCGAGTTCTGCAACATCTTTGGAAGGGCTTATAGGTGAAGATCCATTTCCAGAGTACCCTACAGTTGAAAACCATGATGCCGAAACCAATGGACATTTAGGTGAGAATGCTGGTGTTGGGAGTGATAAGAAATCTTCTGTCCCGGAGAACCATATTGATGTTTGTGAAGAAGATGGATGGATCACCATTCCATATAGTAAGTGTATACTAACCTCTAAAGGTAGTTAATGTAAACAATATTTTTCAATCTGTCTCTAGATATAGCTTTAATGATTGGCTTTTGCTCATTTTCTTTCCTTTTTCTCCCCTCTCCTTATTCCTTTGTAAAAGTTCAACTTGTAAAAGTGGTCCTTGTTTTGAGTGTATGACTCCATAGTATATGCTTTTAAAATCCAAACAATTGTGGTTGTGTGGAAGAGCAATGTTCTGATGTTTGTTTTTATTGCTGATTTACAACTTCTGGAAACTAGAGTGTGTCCAGAAAGGTAAATGCCCTAGTTCTTCTGGAGTTACATTAGATATACTTCAACTTGACAAGAGTTTCCTGACACGACTTGTTTACGAATTACATCTTCCTGAAATTTGTACTTTGGTTTTGTTGATCTACTTCCCTTATTTGATATTTCTTTGTTGTATGTCTAATCCTGATACTCATTTGCAGAGGATCTCCCTGATGACTGGAACCGTGCGCCAGACATAAGTTCATTGCGTTCCCTGGATCGTTCTTTTGTTTTTCCTGGTATCTTTTTGTTTTTTTATCCTCTTGCTTCTTTCTGATTTAGCATACAGTTGGCTTGTATTCATGAAATATGTGTTTGTAACTTGAACCTTAATCCTGTTTTCTTCTTCAGGAGAACAAGTCCATGTTCTAGCATGCTTATCAGCATGTAATCAGGAAACAGAAATTATTACCCCATTTAAAGTTGCTGCAGTGATGTGTAAAAGTGGCAAGAGAAGGGGTGCTCAGAAACAAAATGGAAACATGGAGGGTGAGACAAATTCAGTGCCTGAAGTAGGGGATGCGAGTCTTAACGGTGCAGTAATGGATCAAAATCGTGAAAACTTGGAGAAAGATAAGATTGATCCAGCTAAGGATGTCTCTGCTAGTGAATCATTTCTTAGGATGGAAGATCACAGAAGACAGACTGAAACACTGTTAAAAAGGTTCAAGAACTCTCATTTCTTTGTCAGGATTGCAGAGTCAGGTGAGCCTCTATGGTCAAAAAAAGGTGTTTCTGAGAAAGCCCCTGAGTCGTCTGAGATGGATAGCCGACAGTCTATTGCAAATGAAACCAAAAACGCTGCCAAGAACATATCTAGACAAAATGCAGTGATTGATAGAGGAAATTTTGATGCTAATGTTTCTGGAGGAGTAGCTAGAGATTCTATTAAGTGTTGCTCTCTTTCCAGTGGAGACATAGTGGTAAGCATCACAGAAGAACTAAATTGTTAATTATTGTTTTCCTATTTGCTTTGACTTGGATAAATGCTGGAGACATCTGCTTTTAATTTTGTTAGCTGACAGGTTGAAAGTTTATTGTTTCTATTTTAGATGCAAAGCATGTTATCATAGTAGCTTCTTGATATTTCTTTCTGATTATGAAGGGTGTCTAATGGTAAACAATCAGTTGGTGTAGTAATTTCTGTATTTTAAAATCGCTGGCTTGCATAGGGAGGACAATGGCAGAGGGCAGGGGGCACAGACAGGCAATGCACTTCTACTACCATTGCCTCTACCTCTTACTCGAACAATTGCTTTCTGCTCTTGCTTCCAATTAGAGGCTAAACTGTCGTCTAACCCCTCACTTCAAAGACTGGAAAGAATCTACCTCCCTATTCCACAAACTGTCTCCTTTTCCTGACAAGAATCCTTTGAATTAAACAGGAAATTGAACAGAAAAAGGGAAAAAGAAAAGGGGGTGGTGGTGGTTGGAATAGATAGATTTTGGAGCCAAGTTATTAAGATTGAGCATACTGATGACGAGGTGGGGGCTCCATTGTTCAGTACCTTGATTTCATGTAGAACTCCTTGCCTCCATCTTCCATGGATTAACATCAGGTAGGATAAACTTTTTTGACATAAATGGAGGGAGGAGAAGATTGACATTTGTTAGTACAGTTTAGGACTATATTTTTCCACATTCAATATCTTGTTAGAAATCTGGGGCATTCAACAAGTAAATTTCTTCTGTATCATTTTATGAGGGCTCCTGCTAGCAAAGACAATGCTACTCGTCTAAACTAATTGTGATAAGATTGTATTTTCAGTATGCTAATTGCTACCTGGCCACTTGCTTGTTCTTGCTTCTACTTTCTAGGCTTTTTCCAAAAGTTGATCCCTATTTTAAATTGCTCTCAGTTAACTCTTGCTCTGGTTCTGCAATTGATTGCAGAAGCTCTTATATGTAATGCTTTTTTTCTTTGTATTTGTCATATTTATTTGTGTTAATTGGCATATTAACTTTGTTATTATTTAGCTCCTTGCTAGGTGACTTTCTGATCCAGAGTACTGATTCTCATTCTGCTTCTCTGTTTGGAAGGATGCAGGTACTTTTAAAAGTGAATGTTGGCGTTGATTTTCTGAGAGATCCTGTCATTGAAATTCTTCAGTTTGAAAAATATCAGGACAGAAACCCGTCTTCTAAGAATCAGGACAACTTAGTATATGCAAATCAAGACCCATGTGGAGAACTGTTGAAATGGTTGCTTCCTCTGGATAACACTCTTCCTACACCTCTTACTTTATCCGCTCCGCCTTTAGGATCTGCTTCTGGAATTGGTAGCCCATCTCAGAGGCCTGGTGTTTCTGCCTCTTCTGGCTCTCCGCTCTTTTCTTTTAGTCATTTTAGAAGTTACTCCATGTCATCACTTCCTCAAAATGTTACACCTCCTGCTGGACCTGTTAAAGCCCAGAGTTCTAAACCATCATTTGACCTTGATGATGTGGATCATTACTCTTCGCAGAAGAATTCAAAGAGTAAAATAACAGGGATTGAAGAGCTTTTATCATATCGGGGTGTGTCACTAGAGCGAGAAAGATTTTCTGTCCGTTGTGGATTAGAAGGGATCCATATCCCAGGAAGGAGATGGAGGAGGAAACTTCAAATAATTCAACCCATTGAGATCCATTCTTATGCTGCTGACTGCAATACAGATGATCTTCTTTGTGTTCAGATAAAGGTAAACCTTAGTGTTCACTTTTCTTGATAAATGGTAAATACTTCCTCTCAACTCTATGTGTGTTTATTCACTTATGAAGTCATTTTGCAGAATATATCTCCAGAAAATGTACCAGATATTGTAGTATTCGTAGATGCTATAACAGTTGTTTTAGAAGAGGCCTCTAAAGGTGGACCACCTGCTTCCCTACCAATATCATGTATTGAAGCTGGAGATGACCATAGTTTGCCAAATCTAGCTCTCAGGTTGTTTTCTTTAGAAATTGAGAGTTTTCGCTTATATTTCTGAATAATTCAGATTACATATGTATATAGGAGTGGCTGCTGTTATGGCAAGCCACAGACTAGGGCATAACAGGGGGAAATCCTCCACAAACTGTATATAGGAGTGGCTGCTGTTATAGCAAGCCACAGACTAGGGCATAACAGGGGGAAATCTTCCACAAACTAAGGAAAAAGAAAATAAATGAGAGATCTGGCATTTATCCCCAGATTCTCTTTATTACAACATACCAAAAATAAGATCAAATCATAGAAAAATCCCTAAAATATCTCCCTATAATCTCTAATTGATTGTAGATGAGAATTCTCCATTTTCACTATAGGTCCCTTAATTATTTTATTTTAATGGCTCATTGATGTGTAGCATTTTAGCTTTATGATTAAGGTACTACCTGTAAAAGAAAAATATTTGTCTTCTGTGGTTTATCTAGAATTCCAGACATACTTGCTTAGGGTGTGTGGGCACAATGTTGCTAGTACTTCTTTAATGAGCAAGAAAACCTAAGTTGTGGAATATTTAACTGTAAATTAAAAATAAACCCTTGTCTAATGAGGACTGCCTTTGGAGCATGCACATATTTGGCCATTATCTAACATCTTGAAATGTGTTTAAAGTTAAGGTTTAGCTCGGTTGTATTGACTGTCTTAGGTTCTGGGAAGTGGGAAGAGTTGTCTATCCTCATGAGGTTATTGATGGTTTTGTTGCAGGAGGGGTGAAGAGCACTCATTTATTTTAAAACCAGTGTGTTCTATGTGGAAGGATCTCAAAACTCATGGAGAAAAATCTAAATCGTCCGCTTTGCAACCTCCTTCCATGACCTCTGATAGAAAGGGGAGTGTTTCGGTTGTTAACCACTATGCGGTTATGGTATCATGTCGTTGCAACTACACAGGTATGTACATTTCCCTTGGTGTACGCTATGATCTGGCAAATTTTGTATAGCTACATGTTCAAACTATTAACATATCAATCTTTCATGTTTCATGTAGAATCAAGATTGTTTTTCAAGCAGCCAACAAGTTGGAGACCGCGAGTTTCAAGGGATCTTATCATCTCTGTAGCATCTGAGATGTCAGGACAATATTCTGGACCCAATGAAGGAATCACTCAGCTTCCAGTTCAGGTTTTATACAATTTGATTCTGGCTCTCTCTTGCTTGCACACCATCTATTTATCTGTGTTAATTCTTGTTGGCTTGGTATGATTGTCAGGTTTTAACTCTTCAGGCTTCAAATTTGTCTGATGAAGATCTAACTATGACAGTTCTTGCTCCAACATCCTTAACCTCACCTCCATCTGTGGCGTCCTTGAATTCTTCTCCTACAACACCGATGGGCCCATTTGTTGGTTTCTCTGAGCTTGCAGGGAAAGCAGGTGGTGAGAGGCGCACTACTTCAGTCTCAATGCCCAGTCTCTCTGAGAATCAAAAACAGAATGGTGATGCTGGGGCTAAGTTTACTTCTTCCAATGCGCAGTTGACTCCAACAGCTGATTTCATTCCAACTTCGGGTTTGGGATGTACTCATCTCTGGCTGCAGAGTCGAGTACCACTAGGGTAATTCATCAATTTCTGTAATATTGTTTCTAATACTGAATATACAAATGGTAACAATGACATCGGTTGCTTCAGATGTGTTCCTGCTCAATCTATGGCTACCATTAAGCTTGAGCTACTTCCGTTGACTGATGGCATAATCACTCTTGACACATTGCAGATTTATGTTAAGGAGAAAGGTATCCGTTTGTTGAAATTTCTACTTATCATTTGCCTTGCCCATATGTTAGAATAAGTGTGTGGTTAATGTTTATTTTACAGTATTTATTTATGATAGCTATCCGTGTATTAATGTTATATCATATATCTGTGCTTAACACTGAAAGAAAACCTCTGCTGAGTAGCAAAAAAATGCATGCCATTTCTGGATCACAATCACCAGCCATTAAGGTAGTTTCTAATTTATGCATACGTTGTCCCTTGCACATTTTGCAGGTTTTGTTCATTTCTATCTAGTTATTCAGTAGAATGTGACACTTCTCTTCTGGATATTATCAAATATAATGTCTATGGTCTATCCAAATCTGATGATTTTGATGATGAATCCATTTTTGGTGCTACAGGTCTTACATATATCCCTGAGCACTCATTGATGATAAATGCGACTTCTAGCATCTCCACAGGGATTATTTAGGATGGATTGCAACTTGTATTTCATTATGTTATTTTTAGCCGTCATCAAAGCATCATTCGGATTTTCCAGAACCATCAGTACGCAGTAGGTATCTTCCTACTATGAGCAGAAACAGAATTGTGTTGCTGATCCGTCTGAAAGAATACAACCGCGAATGATTTTCTTGTAAACTGCAATCTTGAGAATGGCATTTGTTATAATACCCCCATTGATGTGGGGGGAAAAACAAATGTTCTTTGTATTGTAGATGAACCTAAAGGTGTGAAAACTGTATTTGTTGCAAAAAGAAAAAAAAAAAAAACACCAAGACCTGAGTGCTTTTACAGGTAATCAGGCCACAGAGAACTTGTTAGGATTCAAACACAACCCATGTTACGCTTTCAGAATTGTGAATTTGTAATCCTTTTATATGATCCACTGCTTTAAACTTTGAAATTGTATGTCTTGAGTGCACTGCATGTGATGCTGGTATTATCTTTTACATTTGCTCACTTTCAAAGCTCGAGGTTTTTCTTTTCTTTTTTTTTTGTAAGAGTAGGGTAAAGGTCGTTCAAAATTGAGTCCGGGATCATAACCTTTAAGAAACCAAGTTATACTTTTTCAATCCCTTGATCCCCCTACAAAAGTTATTTTATCTCTATCAATTTTAAAGTGAACAGCCAAAGGCAATTAACTATGACAATTAATATTTAATGTTGATAGTACATAATTATTATTGAAATAATAAATTAAATTCTATTACATGATATTCTGATAAATAAAAAAAATTTAAAAGAAAAAAAAAAGAGAAAATGTGAATTTTAAAAATTAAAAAATTTGAAAATAATATATGTAAAAAATTAACTTTACAAATATAAATAAGAATAAATAGAATTTGTAATCTTTGAGGATTAAATTCATTATTATAATTATTAAGTTATGTAAAATTGATAAAAATATTAATAATATAATTAATTGTCATTCATTTGCTCATTTTTTAAATTATTAATGTTCCAAATTTTTAAAATGTTTAATTTATTTAATATCGAAATTAAAAAAGACTGGTAATTTCATTTTATCGTACGTATTTATGTTGTCATTTTTATCATTTCAGCATTTGCAATTTTTGTATTAAAAACAAAATCATATTTTTTAAGACTTTGGCATATTTATTTATTGGTGAATTAAGATTCATTTGCCCAGTAAAAAATTGCAAAAAAGTAGAGTGATATTTTCGATGTGCTGATATTTTTTAATGTTATTTTATACTGTTTTAGAGCTTGAAGTGGTAGTGTGTCAGTCAAGTCAGAAACCAGATTTCTACCAAAATTAAAGAATTAACCATAAATGGGTATTTGGGGTTTTTTACCAAAATAATACAAAAAATTTTAAAAAGTACCAAAATGGTACAGCAAAAAAATTATTTACCAAAATAATACAAATGGGTGGTGCCGCCTCTGCCACTGGCACCATTGGTGCCGCCTCTGCCACTGGCACCTTTGGTGCCGCCTGTGGCACCCCCTTGTTCAGCAAATTTTGCTTTTTTTTTTCAGCAATTTCTTTGAGGGACCTATTATGTAATTTTTCCAATTTTTAGAAAAAGGAAGGAAAGGTCTGCTACCGTGTTTAAACTTTCAAATTGAATAATTGCTTTCTAAGCCCTCCCTATTTATTTTTTTCTTTTTATTCCCCTTCAACTCACTATATTTTGTTTAAACAAACTATTAATCTATTTTTGTAGTTAAATAAGCCATTTACTTATGGTTTTTACTCATAAAAGTTAAATAAGCCATTTACTTATGGTTTTTACTCATAAAATTTACATCAACACAAGATGTGAATTAGTTTATATTTTTTAAATAGCTTTACTTTACACAATTGATAATAATTCACTCTTAGGGCACATATTCGAAAATTATTAACATTATGATATACATTTTTGGACTCTTCAAATTTCATATATGCATAGATTTAATAGTTATTATTATATTACTAAGAGTAATTGATATTATATTATTACTAAGAGTAAATGGCTTATTTAACTTTTATGAGTATAAACCATAAGTAAATGGCTTATTTAACTACAAAAATAGATTAATAGTTTGTTTAAACAAAATATAGTGAGTTGAAGGGGAATAAAAAGAAAAAAATAAATAGGGAGGGCTTAGAAAGCAATTATTCAATTTGAAAGTTTAAACACGGTAGCAGACCTTTCCTTCCTTTTTCTAAAAATTGGAAAAATTACATAATAGGTCCCTCAAAGAAATTGCTGAAAAAAAAAAGTAAAATTTGCTGAACAAGGGGATGCCACAGGCGGCACCAAAGGTGCCAGTGGCAGAGGCGGCACCAATGGTGCCAGTGGCAGAGGCGGCACCACCCATTTGTATTATTTTGGTAAATAATTTTTTTGCTGTACCATTTTGGTACTTTTTTAAATTTTTTGTATTATTTTAGTAAAAAACCCGGTATTTGGTCTTAGTTGTTTTTTTCTTTTAGAATAATATATAAAGGTGAAATAAAATGGACAAAAATGGATTAAAAAACAAAACAAAAAAGAGAAGCATGAATTAAATTTTCAATGAAAACCCAAGGTTGGCGGACACGTCACCACTCAGTAGGTCCCACTCCATTTTCCTTTCTCTAACCCGCCCTGCCCATGTTTTGCTGCCTACTGCCCGTCCCTCTAAAGCCTGTATGGTTGATATCTCTCCCATTAAGGCCACTGCTACCCTTTTTTATTGCGGACAGCCCAGATTTTGCTTTTTCAAATCTTTTGATTCGATTTAAAAAAACAATTCATTAAATTAAATAAAAAACTAGAAGGCATTTGCCGAGTTTAATATACTTTATCGTTTCAAGAATATTCATTATTCTAAATTTTAAAATAAAAAGATAATTATATCATTGCTGTTATTATCTATCCGTGTTTTTTTATTTTTAATTATAAAATAATAAAATTTATTATATATTGAAGTTTTATAAAATTAAATACTTTTTTTATTTTTATAAAAAATAAATTTGACTTCAATTAAAATTAAAATTTATACTTAAAATTAAAATTAAAATTATACTTAATTTAATTATATATTAAATTTGAAATTATTAATTCATTAAATTATTTTTTTATGAAATTTAATTAGTTACTATTTAGAAGGTTAATTTTTTTATTAAAATATAAAAAGAAAAAAATTGAATTCATCTAAAAAATAATATGTATATATAATTAAAATTTAAATATTTAACACATATTTACATAAAAATATTGAAAAAGGGTACAATAAGTAAAAGAGAATACAAAAACAAAAATGTAATTATCATTGATAACAATTTTATTAGAATAAACTTATGCAAGTAATAACGTATTAGTTTAATGACAATATTTAAGTCCTAGAAACTTTAGATATTAGGTTTGAGGTTTACTCTACGTAAATTATATGTGAATTTTCAGTCTATATTATGGTTTTATTTTACTAAATTTGAATTTTATATAAATTTATTTTAGTTTAGATATGTATATATTTTAATTATCATTTAGGTTAAGTTTTATAATAATTAATCTTGATATAATTTTCTCGATATAGTTTTGTTTGGATGTAGTCTTTATAATTACAATTTTGATTGTGCTTGTAACTTAAAAAAAAAACTTAGATATATTAAAATTGAAAAGTGTATTATGTTTGACCTATGATCATATTAGAATATGATATAGCATATAATATAATAACATTTACAATAATTTTATTATTAATTAAATTTTCATTATATTTAATTAAAATATTGAATATAAAAATTAAGATAAAAATAAAAATAAATAATAAATAATAAAAAGTTATTTTTATATAAATTTTATTTAATAAATAATTAGTTGGAATTAATGATTTTTATCAAACCCAAAGAATAAATAGATGTTTTTCAAACATAGGAAGTAAATATATTTTAAATCTAAATACTTTTCTAAAAATTAAATAACAGATGATGAGAAAATCAACAATAGCAAAGGAACTAGACCTCGATCTAAGTTCATTAAATTATTAGCAAGTTTATATTTTGATCACTAAATTTTAAAAAGTTATAAAATTATTACTGAACTATTCGAAAATTTTCATTTAAGTCACTGAGTTATTAAAATCTTTGTTGTATGGCTTTCTCTATTCACAGTGCCTATACCAATATAAAGCTCTCCTTTCTTTTCTCTTTTATAGTTCAATTTTTTTTTCATGAAACAATTTTAAACTTCACAAATCTGCAAACCAAAACCCAAATAATTTTATTTTATAATCTCTGACACTAACCATCAGATCAACTTAGATCTAAGGTATGTTCTTCTATTCGTCAATGGGTACTAATCCACTATATTGATTATTACATTGATGCTTGGAGCTCGCTACCCAAACTTTTTTTAATAAAAAACTTAACAACCCAGTGACTCAAATAAAAAATATCGAATAGTTCAATAACTTAAATAAAAACTTTCAAATAATTCAACAGTTATTAACGTAATTTTTTAAAATTAAATGATCAAAACGTAAATTTATTAATAGTTCAATAACTTAAATAGAAACTATGTTGTTGTTTTTTTAAATTTACCGATTTACACAACGATAACTTTTCCAACAGCTACTAGGGGTCCAATCGCCATAATTTTCCCTATATAAACCCATCCAAACTTCATCTTTTCAAGTCAATACTCAATCCTCACTCTTCAATCTTCAATCCTTAATTTTCGCTTTTCAATCTTCAATTCTCAATTCTCAATTCCTAATTCTTAATTATTAATTTTAAATCTTTCTCTGAATCTTATTCTCTTCGATTTTATTTTATTCCTTATAATTTGTAAAAAGATAAATCAATTTATTCGTTTGGATGATAAGCATATTTTCGATATTCAATTACAAATGATACGAAAATATTATTAAACTATTTAATTTTAAATAGTTAATTGCATGATCGGGGGTACTAAATTTGTTAGTTCAATTAATCAAACCGAAATTGCCAAGAGTGGGTGAATTAGCTTTTAAAAATTTTGTGGATGCTAGAGAGAAATGATAGAAAAATGAACATAAGAATTTAGAGTGGGTCGGCCCTAATTGCCTACTCCTCTACTAAGGATTTTTCCAAATTCACACCTTTGAGGACAATGTTTAACCTTACAAACTCCCTTAAGGTTTCTACCCAAACCTTAAGACACAAATCCCTTCAAAGAGATACAAAGAAGCAAACAAAGAAATAATCCTTACAAGATCAATGTATTTGCAAATTAAGCTCAATTACAATGAAAAACACTTGAGCAAATAGAATGGAAATAAAGCTCACAAGTGTACGAAAGAAAAATATGTAAATAGTTGGCACAAAGGTTGTTTTATTGATCTTTTTGCTTGAATATACTTTCTTATAGTTGTAGGACCTTTAGAAGCGGTTATATATACCCTCTAATTTATTTCCAACCGTTGTGTTTATAAGGCTCTAAACCCGATCCGATGCGTCAGATCCAGATATCCAGTGTTAAAATTTTCCATTATAGACTTTTGATGGACTTATAAAGATTTTACAACTCAATTACATAGTTTTAATCATTTACTTCTAGTTGGTCATATTGATTTTAGTAGGTTCATCAATGTATTTGGTACCCATTACAGGGATTTACAAGCGAATCTCTTGACTTATTTCATTAATTCCATTAAACTCAATCGCGCTAACAAAATTTTGCTCTGTATGCATAATAGCCAACTCGTCACACCCTTGACATAGCCTTGGCATTGTTCCTTCTGACATAGTCCTATCTCTGCTTACCTGTGACATAAAAGCACAAAAGTAAGTTCATGCAAACTTAGTAAGTAAACCTTCTTTTACTTAGATCATATTCTAAAACTCCATTTTCCTATATCTCCTTGTATCCTTTGTTTGATTTGTACAAAGGCATTCCTTAACATTCAATATACTCCTCTTGGGATATCTTTAGGGGTATGTCGTAACACCCTTAGTCTATGTCGCAACACCGAAGTCAGTTCGTGATTTCTCCATTTTGCTCCTTATGTTGCGATATTGATCATTCCGTGTTGTGACATAGAGACTAATATCTATTTATTATGCCTTCTAATGGTCTCCTGCAAACTTACAAAGTTCATTAGCTCACCCTTAGGCCTCATTCGACTCTTAAGGTCAATAAAAGACTCAATTTGCACATTTTATTAATCTTAACGAAACTTACAAAAACATAATTAAAACCTACTAAAAATGCATGCTTTCAAACTTCTAAAGTGCAAAAAATAGTTTAATATGCTACACCAAATTACGACAGATCAAACTCCTCCACACTTAAGCCATTGTTTATCTTCAAGCAACACAAACAAAAATAAGAAATAAAAGCCACAACCTTTAAGCAAATATGAAACAAGTATTGACTTCAGAGCACATGGCTTAGGCATTTCATATTCACTAACAACTTTGACATGATGAATAATTGAATTACTACTTTTGACCACAAACATTTAAGTTCAGTATATTACAAACATTTAAGGGTTTCACATGTAGGGATCAATCAATAAATCATACTAGTAATTAGATTATCTGAGTAGAATACAAATAGTTATTTATGTGATTGTTTAATATAATGTCCATTCATGCATAAGGATATTTAGGTCACATAGGACTTTTTAGCTTGTAACATTTTAGGGCTTAGGACAGGTATGGAATTAAAAAAAAAAAGCATCAAAAGGGGTTACAGATACGAAAATAGTTTGGCACATCGTATCGATCCCTATTCTTCCCTCTTTAGTGACCCTCACCCGCTCACCGCCTTATTTCTCCTTCTCTCACCTTCCTTATTTCTCCACATAGGAAATCATAGAATACCATAGTAACTACGGCTAGCCTACGAGTTTTTGTACACTAATGAACAAGTTTTTCTTATTCTTGTGACTTTGTCACTTTTCTTTTTCATCTCATCTCATTCACAAATGCTTTTTTCACTATTTCAAGATTTTTTTCTACTCATGCTGATTTTTTCTTGAATTTTTCTTTTTGTTTTGCACTTTTAGGCTAACTTATAGTGTCTATATCACACATTTCATTCTGTTTTTACAAACTCTACCATGATGTATCTACTTAACCCTTAATACGTATGGCCATAAGTCTCTAGTCGTGCAGTATAAGACCAAAGAAAAAGGGCAAATACAAATTAACATTTCAGGCTCGAGGTTTGTAATGAGGTTCATCAAGAAGTGTCAATAGGCTCATAAATCGATACTAAAGGTGAATATAAATGGGTTTGGCTTTGGATGTATTCCAAACAATGCCTTAGGTCATGCCTTAATATCTATATGCACAAATTTAATTAACTAAGCAAACTCAAATTCAACCATTTATCATTTATACTAGCATGCTGATAAACGCTAAATTATACATATTTTTACCCCATGTTTAGCCTATATTTTGGATGAATTATTATCAATTTAGTGAGAATTGGTGCTCTTAATCTTTCTTTTTCATATCTTATACTCAGGAGAGCATAGGGAAGAGAAAAGAACGGAAAATGTACGAAAAACCGGAGAAAATAGGCTAAAATATACAAACGCACGGCCCAAGAAATCACCACACGGCCGTGCCACACAAAGGTCACACGGTCCAGCCTCGACAAGCAAGGCCAGGCCACACAACTGTGCCCCAATCGACAGAATCTCATACGGCCTCTTGTTGAAGCACACGGGCGTGGCACACGGGCGTGTTCTAGTCGTGAGGAAGAGGAATTTCACTCGGATTTGGATGCTTAGAGGCTAAGAAAGGCTCCCCAAAGCTCTATATAAAGACCCTAGGAGGCAACTCTAAGGGTGTACTCTTTTCTCCCAAAAAGGAGCGCCATCTTTCAGCCAACACAAGGAGTGAAAGCAAGGAATTACTCCAAGGGAAGCCGATTGATTCATCCCAGAAGCCGGAATCATACATCAAGACAGAAGATCTCCCTAAATTCCTTTAGGGGTTTTTGGTTTCTTTATGTTTTGTTATTTATTATCTTCTGAGATGTTTCTTTTCTTAATTATGAACTAAACCCCTCAAATACTTGAGGGGGATGAAACCTAAGACAGATCTTGTTATTATTTATTGAGTTATATGATAATTACTTGAATTGTTCTTAATTATGTGCTCTTCATTATTGATTTAATAATCCTAGGTATTACTTCAAGAAATTGATGTGCTTGGAGCAGAGGAGCAAAAGTCCTTGTGATAAGAGTAGATCTACCATAATTAAGCGGAGTTGCATGCAACCCTAGACATAGGGCGACATAAATCTGCCGGATTAGGGTCAAACCTAATATGGGGATGCATAGATCGAGTTAATGCAACCTAGGGAGTTAATTAATAAAGGAACTTTAATTAATAACTTAGGCCTAGTTGCTCTATGCCTCGACGGAGGGTTTAGCATCAGTTAGGGATCTCTACGGATCAAGTCAAGTAAATAAATCATATAGTTCAAGAAGTCAATAACAAGTGAAGTCTAGGTGGATTCTCCCTTGAGTATTGCTCACATCAATCAGTTTTCCTGAAAGTTTTTCCTCAATTTACTTTTTGTGCACTTTTAGTTAGTTTTAGAATTAGTTTAAATTAACTCTCTTTATTTTTAGGCTAGATAATAGAAAGGTAGTAAGTACTAGTACTTTTGGTTCCCTTGGGTACGATAACTCGATCTTGCCACTAAACTATACTATTGTTCGACAGGTGCGCTTGCCTTCAAGGTCGTGATATTAGTTAGTTTTGGTGTGATCAGTTTTATAAATTTTATTACTTATATCGCGATAGCCGTATCATATGCTCGTTTCCTTGTATTTTTTATATCATTTGGTACAATTGATTGCTTAATGCCTATTTACAATGTAACATATATAACTTAGTAGTCTAATAATAAAAAATTTTAAATCACTTGTAATCATGCCAAATTTATTTGTAAATACAAGCAGTTTATGTACAAGCTCCTGACCAATCACTTATATTTCTACAAGCTCAAGCACACATATGACAAGAAAATTGAAGAAAAATGTAAAACAAATTTTCTATGTTACCCCCCCACACTTTAGTTAACACATTGCCCTCAATGTGTAGCCCATAAAAAGATAAGAAAAGAAGTTACCCGATTAATCATGGTCATTTCAATTGCCTCCTCCTTTGTTCATTAATAGCTCAAATTGTTGTGTCTTCTTTGCGTTGGGCTCCTACATAGAAAATTTGAACAATCTACAAGACAACTAAAAGTTTTATATTTGTTCCCAATCTTAAAACAAATTTAAATCATCCTTAATACAATCCATAAAAGAAATATTTAATTTAGCAATTAAAAAAAAATACAAAACCAGAACAAGAAACACATTTAATTTTCGTAAATCCATCTTCTCCTAAAAATTAAAATCCTACTAACTTAATGTTAAATATTATCCATCATCTTCTTGAAATCCTCTTTTTCTCCTTTCCTCTTTTTGTTTTGCTTGCAAAAGAATAAATTGCTTGAATATGTCATAGCTGAGTAGTTTTCTTGGGGGATTCATAGTTTTATCCATTTGTTCAATTGGGACTCCTACTCTTTTACATAATTTTGTAATCAAATAAGGGAAAACTATTCACTTTCCTAAATTCCTTGCACAATCATCCATATTCTTGTATATCCATGTAACCAATACATATTTGTTTTTTTTTGGAGTGTCCCATATGTTATGATAGCTTGAATTGGGCCAATCTTGGACATCTCTATTATAGGCCAAATTATCAAACAGACAAACTTCATCCACATCTTAGCTTTTGGTGTTATTATCTCTTGATTGAATGTCTCAGGTATTGTTGTTCCTGTCTGATATGTCCACATCTCTTTCCTTTTTGTTAAAAATCTTAATATTACTTCTGTATATATTTTTGAATTCCTTCAGATTTGTTTTGTAGAGATAACTGAGATAATAATATGTGGCATCATAAAATTGGTAAATACTCATCTCATTTACTAGAATATTATCTCCTCTGACCTTCACAAAAGAACGCATCTTGTAGATTGGTCAGGTTGCTTCCCTTTGTTTTAATGTAAGATAAAATGTAATGCCCCAAAATCCCGAAACTTTTAATTTTGTATGCTGAAGTTGACATGTATGATTAGCACTATTAGAATATTAATTTTAAGGTATTACAAGGGTTCTTTGAAGTCTCGGGGTTAAGGTAGACCATAGGGGAAAATTTAAATTTTGCCTTAGTGGGACCCTAATCTCAAGTATTAGGCCTTTTAAGTAAATTAAGAGGAAATAAGACACAGATGGGCCTGTGGCCCAATGGCAAAGTAACGCCACTTAGGGAGCTATAGGTGGCGTCACTCTCAGATAAAGAGATCCAAGGTTCAAGGCTTAGAGTGGTGTTATTTGGGGACTTTATTTTTGCACTTTGGAGGGATGGTAGTGGCGCTGGAGTGGACTCTGAAAGGGAGTGTTTAGAAGAGAAATTTAAGGTAAGGATAATGGAAAAAAATAGGAGATTGGTGAGTGGAAGAGGTGGAGCCGATTGGGACTATGGGGGAAGCTAGTTTCGGCTTTTGGTTATTTAA
Organism: Gossypium stocksii; assembly: GCA_020496765.1. Taxonomy (NCBI): domain Eukaryota; kingdom Viridiplantae; phylum Streptophyta; class Magnoliopsida; order Malvales; family Malvaceae; genus Gossypium; species Gossypium stocksii. Next base: position 17,099,758 of record CM035632.1, on the reverse strand, counting down.
GGGGGTGCTGAATTCCCTTGAAGGGTTTCTTTTGTTTGGCCAAACCGTGTGCTAGCAAATTAGGTGCCGTTTTCTTCACTTTTCTTCTTTGTTGCTTCTACCGAATCTTCTCCTCCCAAGTTCTCTAGTTCATCATTCTTTTCTCACTTGTGTTCAAAAGCCGAAAACCTTTGTTCTTGAAGCCCATTTCCTCATCATCCCAAACCTTGTGCCGAATACTCTAGTGACCAAATCTTTGTCGTATTGTCATCAGTCCTTCAATTTTGGTTGATCGGATTTTGGAGAGTTGGAATCAAGCGTAGATCTAAGGGTCTCTGCCGAAAAACTATCTATTCGTTTCAAATTTTGGGTAAGTGTTCCTTATTTTAGGTTAAGTTGGCTGAATGGTCTATGGTGAGGAGAATAGTGACTTAAGTTGGATACAAGTTACCTATTATTTTGTCTTTAACAATTAAGATTGATGCAAATCTAGGGGATATTCGTGATTAAAAGCTAAGGAAGGGCTATTAGGACTTGTGGCACATGGTAAGGTTATGGTAAGGCTTCAGTTTTTGGTAAATATTGTGGTTAAGTGTGTGATTAATTGGAGGTTGGTATTGGTTGTAGGTTCAAGGTTGAGGATAGTGTAACACGTCTCATTTACCAGGTGTGTACATACATTGCACACACGACAAATTGGCAAAAGCTGAAATCCCGAAAAGCCAAAATGCTGAAAAGCAGAAAAGCCGAAAGGTTGACGCCGGCAACCATACGAGCGTGTGAACACTCGTGTGGAGATACCGTTCGACTACCAGAGCCAAGAGAGCGATCTCATGGTCTCGTGCATTGTTTGGCCAACCGGGCCAAAATGGGCTAAATGGGCCCGATGGGCTCGTGGGCCCAAATCGGTAAAAGTTGATAAGTGATAGTAAATGATGAGTTGCTATTGTTGGATGAATAATTTGAATATGATTAGGCTTGATGGGCCGTACATTTGTGATTGGGCCTAATGGGCCATATAGATATGATTGGGCTTGATGGGTCATATGTGATTTTAGAAAAGCATGTAGACTTGCTAGGGTTTTATAGTGGACTCTAGGCCTAGTTCTGATGAATTCTGAAGCATCATAAAACTTAATTAATTAATCAAGCATGTCTATCGACAAGTCGCAAGGTTAGAGTGTGGCAATCGGCATATGCATGTCTAGGATTGGATCTAGGGAGAGCTTGGTACTTAAGCGATCATAGTGACCCACCTCCTCTTCTCTAGAATCCTACCTGGTGCATAGTGTCTATTCACTTTAGCCAACGAGGACTTGTTGATGGGCCAAAGTTCGTAATTAAAACCGTAATGTTAAGAATTACCGAAATACCCTTATAGGGTAGGTTTCTAAAATACCCCTGTAGGGTAGAAGTACCGAATGAAATGACTGGGATGCCCTTATTGTATAAAGGATTAAAATACCCGTAGGTGCTTAATATGTGGAAATGTGTATGTTGCATTCATGAGATGTATGTTGCACTTGGGTGGGCTTGATGGTACGGAGGAAGATATGTGAGGTCACATAGTCACTTGACGACCGTGGATCCACCGGTGGCTTTAAGCCCATTATATGATTAGCAGCCTCGCTGCAACGATTGAGTAGTGCCGCAACTGGTGTTACCATTGGAGTGTAGGGATGGGTAGGTTAATATTTATACCCCCACAAGAGTGTAAGGTTGGAAGGGAAATGGAGTGCAGGGTTGGATTGGGATGGGAGCATTGCATTCATGTGATACTGATGTGATATGGGCTAAGGCTCAATTGAGGTCATTGTGGGGTAAGGCCCAAGACCACCGATATTGATAGGGCTTAGGCCCAATGTGATAAATTGCATGTTGATTTGACTGTTGAGGGTTGCACATACTGAGTTTCGAAACTCAGTCCCCTTTTTTAATATTTTAAGTGACTGATAAACGCTAACTTATACATATTTTTACCTTATGTTTAGCCTATATTTTGGATGGATTCTTATCAATTTTGTGAGAATTGGTGCTCTTAATCCTTCTTTTTTTTATCTTATACTCAGGAGAGCATAGGGAAGAAGAAAGAACGGAAAACGGGCCAAAAATGATGAAAAATGGGCCATAATGTGCGAACAACACGGGCAAAGAAATGCCACATGGCCGTGCCACATGAAGATCACATGGTCAAGCCCCAGACAAGCACGGCCAGGTCACACTGCCATGTCTCCACCGATAAAAGCACACGGCCTCTGTCGAAGTCACACGGGCGTGGCACACGGGCGTGTTCTAGTCGTGAGGAAGGGGAATTTCACTCGAATTGGGATGCTTAGAAGCTAAGAAAGGCTCCCCATAAGCTCTCTATATAAAGACCTCATGAGGCAGAAGCACCATATGTTTTTAGATATCTTTCTTCTCATTTTTCTGCCACACTGAGGGTAGAAGCAAGGGATTACTCCAAGGGAGAAAGCCGATTAATTCATCTCAGAAGCCGGAATTTTGTAGCAACATAGAGGATCTCCCTAAATTCCTTCAGGGGTTTTTGGTTTCTTTTATGTTTTGTTATTTTATATCTTCTGAGATGTTTTCTTTTTTTATTATGAACTAAACCCCTCAAATACTTGAGGGGGATGAAACCTAAGACAGATCTTGTTATTTATTCTTGATTTATTTGATAAATACTTAAATTGTTTTTAATTATGCGTTCTTCATTCTTGATTTAATAATCCTAGGTATTATTTCAAGAATTAGATGTGCTTAGAGCAGAGGAGCAAAAGTCCCTGTGATAAGAGTAGATCTACCATAATTAAGCGGAGTTGCATGCAACCCTAGACATAGGGCGACATAAATCTGTCGGATTAGGGTCAAACCTAATATGGGGAACCATAGATCGAATTAATGCAACCTAGGGAGTTAATTAATAAAGGAAATTTAATTAACAACTTAGGCCTAGTTGCTCTACGCCTCAATGGAGGGTTTAGCATAAGTTAGGGATCTCTACGGATCAAGTCAAGTAAAGAAATCATATAGTTCAAGAAAATAATAACAAGTGAAGTCTACGTGGATTCCCCATTGAGTATTGTCCATATAAATCAGCTTTTCCCTAAAAGTTTTCCAAATTTACTCTTTACACTTTCTTAGTTAGTTTTAAAATTAGTTTAAATAATCCTCTTTTATTTTTAGGCTAGATAATAGAAAAGAAGTACTAGTACTTTTGGTTCCCTTGGGTACGATAACTCGGTCTTGCCGCTAAGCTATACTATAGTTCGACAGGTGCACTTGCCTCAACGTCGTGATATTAGTTGGTTTTGGTGTGAACAAGTTCTTTATAAATTTTATTACTTCATATCACGCGATATCAGTGACCCTCAGTAGGCGGCTTGACGTAGGAGAGGACTCGGAGGTGGCCACACTACAAGTTCATTAGAATTTTTAAATAGTTTTGAATTTTTTTATCGTTGATTATTTCTTTTATTTGGGTTGTAATAAGGGCTATCATCTCCGGTATGAATATAAAAAAAGATTGTTTTTTTTATGCTTACTATTAATTAATGAGATTTTCTTAAAACATAAACATGTTTCCGAAATCAACACCGTTAAATTATTATTTTTCCTAGACATGGGCTTTTCTCCTAAAATTAAAGTTTTTAACTAACTCACCTAAACTTTTAAAACAAGCAAAGGTTCAAATAGATTTTATCATTTAATAAAATTTCTAGCTTAAATATTTCAATGTATTGGATTGGTGCGAGTTATCCTGCTATGTGACACTGCCTGATTCAGCCGTAACGTTTTGGCCGAGTTTGGGGTGTTACATTTAGTGGTATCAGAGCCAAGTTGCAAAGCTCGAGCTGTGAATTGGGCCTTAGATTTTGGGTTTTAAAAATAAAAAGAAAAAAGTTAATAAAAAATTTTTTGCAGGATTTTTTGAGGTGTGGCACACCGAGCCTTCGACGTCGAGCCAAGTAAGTTTTTCTACTATTGAATTTGTATTAAGCTACTGTGCTGTAGGTAGTTTGGGCTACTTTAGATAGTAGATTTTTAGGCAGAAGAGACTAAAGCCCATAGGAAACTTAAGCCTGTAGTGGATTTACGACTGCGAAAACAGCTTCTAAATTGTTACTTACATAAGACATTTGTTTTAAACAGTGGAACTATGAACTAATTTCATAAACTTTCTAATTCAAAAATATGCAAGCAACGATGAGCGCCAGTAGAGTTGCTAGAGGCCGCGGTAGAGGCCGTGGAAGCGTTAGGGCTGGGTCGTTGGCATCAGGCCATATGCCTAATATTGGAGTAGAGGAGGCTTCGGCTCACCAGTAGCTGAAATGAGACCATACGAACAGGCTGCTACTACAGAGGATGCATTATCGCAGGCCATGTTAAGGATTTTAGAAAGGGTCGCTGGGTCCAATAATGGTACGGAAAGTCGTGGGTCGATCTCGGAGCGACTTCGAGCTAATAGGGCGGAGATCTTCAAAGGTGTTGCTGGTGTAGCCTCAAATGTGACTGAATACTGGTTGGAAGCCACAGAGAGAATAATGGACGACTTGGATTACACGGCGGAACAAAAGTTGAAAGGGGCAATATCACTACTTAGGGAGGAAGTTTATCAATGGTGATTGACTGTAAAGGAGGGCAACCAATCGAAGTAGATCACCTGAGAGTTCTTCAAGTCGGTATTTCAGGGGAAGTACATTGGGGCGGGCTATGTGGATGCCCGAAGGAAGGAATTTTTGAACCTGACTTAGAGAGACAAATTGGTAGCGGAGTATGAGGCTGAGTTTCTGCACCTTAGTAATTATGCAAAAGGAATAGTCGCAACGGAGTATGAGCATTGTGTGCGGTTCGAGGATAGTTTAAAAGACAACCTTAGGGTGTTGATAGCTCCATATAGGGAGCGAGATTTTGCGCCATTAATGGAGAAGGCAAAGATAGCGGAGGAAGTAAAGCACACAGAGTGCCTCAATCAAGGAAAGGAAAAAGGCAGGAACAAACAGAATGTAGAAGCTATGGGGGTTGGACAGAGGCCTGCGAGGAGGGCCAGAGTGAATGGGCCGGCTAGGGCTGGGGCCTCTGTTGCTATTGCTAATATTGGAATTCTGCCATGTGTTGTTTGTGGAAAAGGGCATATGGGTGAGTGTTGGAGGAGAATAGGAGCTTGTTTGAGCTACGGATCTATGGGACATAGGATTAGAGAGTGCCCGAAAAGGCCAGATCAGGTGCAAGCCGGTGGCAGAGGTAATGTTCAGCCGTAGAGGGGTGGTCAACAACCGCCAATGGACTATCGACAGGTTAGGGGCAGCAATGGCCCTAGACGCATATGTGAAGCACCGGGCAGAGGTGCTGGCCAGGTGGAAGTGAAGCAGCCAGCGTTAGTTTATGCTGCTCGTCGTAGAGAGGACGAAAATGCCCCAGATGTGATAACGAGTACGTTCTTCATTCATGAGCTGCCTTACATTGCGCTAATTGATGTTGGGTCAACACATTTGTACGTTGCATGCAACAAAACTGAAATTTTGGGTGATATGTTTGAGACCACTACGAATGAAATTACTGTGTTGAGTCCTTTAGGGTAGTTGGTGAAAGTTAATAAGTTGTTTAGAGATGTACCATTGTAGTCCAAGGGCTTACTTTCTTAGTGAATTTGATAAAATTTCCATTTGGTGAGTTCGACCTCATCTTAGGCATAGATTGGTTGATGAGGCACTGGGCAACTCTAGATTGTGCTGCGAAGAGAATGGTGTTGAAAATTGTGGAGGACGAAGAGGTAATGGTAATCGGGGAACGACAAGATTACCTGTCCAATGTGATTTCAGCTTTAAGGGTAGAGAAGTTGGTGAGGAAGGGCTGTGAAGCTTATTTAGCCTACGTTAATGATGTGGAACCTAGGAACATTACTGTTAAGGATTTGAGAATAGTAAAGGAGTTCTCTGATGTCTTTCATGACGAATTACCTGGGTTACCCCCAATAGAGAGGTGGAGTTTGGGATAGAATTGTTGCCTGGTACGGCTCCAGTGTCCACCGCTCCTTATAGGATGGCACTGAAGGAGCTGGTGGAGTTAAAAGCTTAGATTCAAGAATTATTGGACCACGGGTTTATTAGACCAAGTATGTCTCCATGGAGAGCACCGGTGTTATTTTTGAAGAAGAAAGATGGATCCATGAGGATGTGTATTGATTATCGGCAGTTAAACAAGCTAACCATCAAGAATAAGTACCCTCTACCGAGGATAGATGATCTCTTCGATCAACTTAAGGGAGCTTCAGTTTTCTCAAAGATTGATTTGCGATCGGGGTATCATCAACTGAGGGTGAAGGAAGCAGATGTTTATAAGACAACTTTTAGAACTCGTTACAGACATTACAAGTTCCTGTGATGCCATTTGGGCTAACGAACGCACCTGCTGCTTTTATGGATCTTATGAACTGGGTTTTTCAACCTTATTTAGATCAATAGTTTTCATAGATGACATCTTAGTATACTCGGGAACTGAAGATGATCATGGTGCACACTTAAGGATTGTGTTATAGATTTTAAGAAAGCAGCGACTATATGCTAAGTTTAGCAAGTGTGAATTCTGGCTAAGGGAAGTCACTTTCTTAGGACATGTGGTCTTAACTAAGGGGATTAGAGTTGATCCTTGAAAAATTGAAGTAGTGTTGGACTGGAAACCACCTAAGACGGTGTCAAAAATTTGGAGTTTCCTAGGATTGGTGGTGTACTATAGGCGGTTTGTTGAAGGGTTCTTATTAATTGCTGCAACCTTAACCAAGCTGCTACGGAAAAGGGTGCCGTTTATGTGGACTGATAAGCAGCAAGAAAGTTTTGAGAAGCTTAAGAAGGTTTTAACGGAGGCCCCTGTTTTGATTTAGCCAGAGTTAGGAAAGGAGTTTATGGTTTATAGTGATGCGTCACATGTGGGCTTGGGCTGTGTCTTGATGCAGGAAGGTAAGGTGGTTGCATATACATCGCGCTAGCTTAAGGCTCAAGAGGGGAATTACCCAACCCATGATTTGGAGTTGGCAACAATGGTATTCATGCTTAAGATTTGGAGACATTACTTGTATGGAGAAAAGTGTACCATTTATACGGACCATAAGAGTTTGAAGTACCTCCTAACTCAGAAGGAGTTGAATTTGAGGCAGCGCAGATGGATTGAGCTGCTAAAGGATTATGATTGCACGATCAAATATCACCCGGGCAAAGCGAATGTAATGGCGGATGCACTAAGCCTTAGGGCTATGTTAGATTTGAGGGCTGTGTTTGGTTGATTAAGTTTGTATGACGATGATAGTCTGTTAGTCGAGTTGCAAGTGAAGCCACTATAGGTTGACCAGATCAAGGTTAAACAGCCATTGGATGAGACTTTAAAGTCTCGTTTCAAGCAAGTGGAGAAGGGGGAAATGACGGATTTTGGGTTGAATAGCAATGGGTTGCTGTGTTTCTGTGGTAGAATTTGTGTACCATAGGATGATGAGCTAAGGAAGTCCATACTGCGGGAAGTGCATAGTAGTTCCTATGCTATGCATCTCAGAGGCAACAAGATGTATCGGAACTTGCAAGAGCTTTATTGGTGGCCGGGGCTTAAATACGAGGTTACGGAGTTTGTGGGCAAAAGCTTTGTATGTCAGCAAGTGAAAGCGGAACATCAGTTACCATCAGGGTTACTCTAGTCGGTTAAGATCCCATTTTGGAAGTGGGAGAGGGTTACCATGGATTTTATTAGTGGGTTGCCCCTGACGCCTAGTAAGAAAGACTCTGTATGGGTTATTGTGGATCGGTTAACTAAGTCTGCCCATTTTGTACCGGTCTGCATTGACTACTCATTACAAAAGTTGGCAAGGTTGTATGTGGCGGAAATTGTGAGATTGCATGGGGTACCGGTCTCTATTATATCTGATAGAGATCCTCAATTTACGTCTCACTTTTGGAAGAAGCTGCATGAAGCACTGGGCATGAGATTGGATTTTAGTACATCATTTCACCCTCAGACTGATGGTCAGTCGGAGAGGGTAATACAAGTTTTGGAGGATATGTTGCGAGGGTGGGTAATTGAGTTTCATGGAAATTGGGAGGATTACTTGCCGTTAGCTAAATTTGCATATAATAACAGTTACCAGGCAAGTATTGGAATGGCACCGTATAAAGCTCTATACGGGCGAAGATGTTGTACTCTGACTTGTCAGACTGAGTTGGGTGAGCGATGAGTATTGGGTCCGGACTTAGTGCCAGACATTGAAGATAAGGTGAGGTTGATTCGGGATCGGTTGATAGATGCACCAGATAGAAAAAGTCATATGCTGACCTTAAGCAGCGAGAGGTTAAGTATGCTGTGGGAGACTTGGTTTTTCTAAAGGTTTCCCCTTGGAAGAAGGTGTTAAGATTTGGCAAGTTAAGCCCTAGGTTCATTGGACCATACCGGGTGCTGAAGCGAATTGGGCCAGTGGCTTACTAGCTGGAATTACCTTCTGAATTAAGTCAGATACACGATGTGTTCCATGTATCCCTGCTAAGGCGTTATCGCTCAGACCCTTCTAACATCATGTCAGTCGAGGAGATTGAGGTTAGGCTAGACCTAACTTTCAAAGAGGAGCCGGTTCAAATAATTGATCAAGATGTTAAGGTGCTAAGAAGGAAATTTGTCCCTTTGGTCTAAGTACTTTGGCGTAACCACTATGTCAATGAGGCTACATGGGAACCTGAAGAGGCAATGCAATGACAGTACCCTCATTTGTTTCTATCAGGTACATTTTGGAGCCGAAATTTCTTTTAGGGGGTAGAGTTGTAACGACCCAAAATCCTGAAACTTTTAATTTTGTGTGCTGAAGTTGACATGTATGATTAGCACTATTAGAATATTAATTTAAAGGTATTACAAGGGTTCTTTGAAGTCTCGGGGTTAAGGTAGACCACAGGGGAAAATTTAAATTTTTCCTTAGTGGAACCCTAATCTCAAGTATTAGGCCATTTAAGCAAATTAAGAGGAAATAAGAACAGATGGGCCTGTGGCCCAGTGGCAAAGTAGCACCACTTAGGGAGCAATAGGTGGCATCACTCTCTAATAAAGAGATCTAAGGTTTGAGGCTTAGAGTGGTGTTATTTGGGGACTTTATTTTTGCACTTTGGAGGGATGGTAGTGGCATTGGAGTGGACTTCGAAAGGGAGTGTTCAGAAGAGAAATTTAAGGTAAGGATAATGAAAAAAAAAAGAGATTGGTGAGTGGAAGAGGTGGAGCTGATTGGGACTATGGGGGAAGCTAGTTTCGGCTTTTAGTTATTTAAGGGGGTGCCAAATTCCCTTGAAGGGTTTCTTTTGTTTTGCCAAACCATGTGCTAGCAAATTAGGTGCTGCTTTCTTCACTTTTCTTCTTTGTTGCTTCTACCGAATCCTCTCCTCCTAAGATCTCTCGTTCATCATTCTTTTCTCACCTGTGTTCAAAAGCCGAAAACCTTTGTTCTTGAAGCCGATTTCCTCATTATCCCAAACCTTGTGTCGAATACTTTAGTGACCAAATCTTTGTCGTGCTATCATCATCCTTCAATTTTGGTTGATCGGATCTTGGAGAGTTGGAATCAAGCGTGGATCTAAGGGTCTTTGCCGAAAAGCTATCAATTCGTTTCAGATTTTGGGTAAGTGTTCCTTATTTTAGGTTAAGTTAGCCGTATGGTCTATGGTGAGGAGAAGGGTGACTTAAGTTGGATACAAGTCACCTATTATTTTGTCTTTAACAATTAAGATTGATGCAGATCTAGGGGATATTTTTGATTAATAGCTAAGGAAAGGCTATTAGGACTTGTGGTACACGATAAGGTTATGGTAAGGCTTTGCTTTTTGGTAAATATTATGCTTAAGTGTGTGATTAATTGGAGGTTGGTATTGGTTGTAGGTTTAAGGCCGAGGATAGGGTAACACGTCTCGTTTACCAGGTGTGTACATACATTGAACACACGACAAATCGGCAAAGTTGAAATGCCGAAAAGCCAAAATGCCGAAAAGCCGAAATGCCGAAATGCCAAAAAGCTGAAAAGCTGAAAAGCTGAAAGGTTGGCCCTGGTGACCATACGAGCATGTGAATACTCGTGTGGAGATACCGTTTTGACTATCGAGGCCAAGAGAGCGATCTCATGGTCTCAGGCCACTATTTGTCCAATAGGGTCAGAATGGGTTAAATGGGCTTGACGGGCTCGTAGGCCCAAATCGGCAAAAGTTGATAAGTGATAGTAAATGATGAGTTGGTATCGTTGGATGAATTATTTGAATATGATTGGGCCTAATGTGCCGTACATTTGTGATTGGGCCTAATGGGCCATATAGATATGATTGGGCTTGATGGGTCATATGTGATTTTAGAAAAGCATGTAGACTTGCTAGGGTTTTATAGTAGACTCTAGGCCTAGTTCTGATGAATTCTTAAGCAGCATAAAACTTAATTAATTAATCAAGCATGTCTGTGGACAAGTCGCAAGGTTAGAGTGTGGCAATGGGCATATGCATGTCTAAGATTGGATCTAGAGAGAGCTTGGTACTTAAGCAGTCCTAGTGACCCACCTCCTCTTCTTTGGAATCCTACCTGGTGCATAGTGTCTATTCACTTTAGCCAACGAGGACTTGTTGATGGGCCAAAGTTCGTAATTAAAACCCGTAATGTTAAGAATTACTGAAATACCCCCATATGGTAGGATTACTGAAATACCCCTATAGGGTAGAAGTACCGAATGAAATTACTGAGATGCCCTCATTGTATAAAGGATTAAAATACCCCTAGGTGCTTAATATGTGGAAATGTGTATGTTGCATTTATGAGATGTATGTTGCACTTGGGTGGGCTTGATGGTACGGAGGAAGATATGTGAGGATCGCATAGTCGCTTGACAACTGTGGATCCACCGGTGGCTTTAAGCCCATTTTATGATTAGCAGCCTCGCTACAACGATTGAGTAGTGCCGCAATCGTTGCTACCACTGGAGTGTAGGGATGGGAGGGTTGATATTTATATCCCCACAGGAGTGTAGGGTTGGAAGGGAAATGGAGTGCAGGGTTGGATTGGGATGGGAGCATTGCATTCATGTGATATTGATGTGATATGGGCTAAGGCTCAATTGAGGTCATTGTGGGCTAAGGCCCAAGACCACCGATATTGATAGGGCTTAGGCCCAATGTGATAAATTGCATGTTAATTTGACTGTTGAGGGTTGTACACACTGAGTTTCGAAACTCACTCCCTCTTTTTAATATTTCAGGTGACTCTCAGTAGGCGGCTTGACGTGGGAGAGGACTCGGAGGTGGCCACACTACAAGTTCATTAGAATTTTTAAATAGTTCTAAATTTTTTTTATCTTTGATTATTTCTTTTATTTGGGTTGTAATAAGGCCTATCATCTCCGGTATGAATGTAAAACGAGATTGTTTTTTTTATGCTTACTATTGATTAATAAGGGTTTCTTAAAACATAAACATGCTTCCGAAATCAACGCCGTTAAATTATTATTTTTTCGAGACATGGGCTTTTCTCCTAAAATTAAAGTTTTTAACTAACTCACCTAAACTTTTAAAACAAGCAAAGGTTCAAATGGATTTTATCATTTAACAAAATTTTTAGCTTAAATATTTCAATGTATCGGATTGGTGCGTGTTACCCTGCTATGTGACACCGCCTGAGTTGGCCGTAACATCTGCGTCAGGTTTGGGGTGTTACATAAAATTCTTGCACCATGGGAATTATCGTACGCTCTACAGACGACAAACAAAATTTTGTCCATTCTCTTTTTGTTGCATTCTTCCATATTCCTTTGCAATTTCTCATTAGAGGATCAAATCCTTGTTCTTGAATGAAGGTATATGGTTCTAGCTGTTGTAAGTATTTATCCATGTTGCCTTCTTAGAACTCAACAATTCGGCTTGAAGTGCTCACACTAAAGCTAGCCATTTGATAAATATTCTTACTTAGCAATTTGATTTCTTTTTCTTTCTTTGCTGGTGATAAATAAGATGATTCGTGTGACTTATTTATAGTTTAGAAGGAAAGAATAAAGTATTCAAGAGTTATAGTTTATTTCTACTAAGCAAGAAGTTAAAGAATAAGAATCCTAATATAATTAAACCAAAAAAAATGTCAGCAGTTAGGTTAGTTTGGAAAACAAATTTGCACAGTGGTGCGCGACATCCCTCAGTGATCTCGTGACATCAAAAGCAGGTTCCATGTTTTGAATATTTTTCTTTGTCGTGACATTCAGGAGCAGTGTTGCAACATGTAGGCTAGATTCCCCTATATTTTGGAAAATCAACACTTTGGTCATCTTTTTCATCATCACTAGTTTTGGGGTGGTTTTGCACTGGAGAGTCACTTCAGATTCAGGGCAGTCTATTTCAGTTGGGTTTGGTCAGAGCCAGGTTTGTTAAACATTAAACGTCACGGGTTTTGTAACCCTGGAGCCTAGCCTTCCTTATAATATTGCCTGAAATTGTCTGTTTTACCCTTGCATGTTCTTTTTTTTATAAATGGTCTTCTAAGGTAGGAACCGAGAACATAAAGCCCTATAAGAAATTGTACTTAGTTAAGCCTTGGATCACTTGCCGCTACTCACTACTGGTACTTTTTCCCTACTTTTTTCTTTAGTATTCGATTTACGTTATGCTTTCGTGACTATGACGAGGTAGTTACAGTGCATTGTTGGCACCACTGCAGCCACATAAGTATGTATCACCATCGTCGCGGTTGCATGAGGAATCTCATCTGGATCGAGTTGGGCACTTGATGGCTGAGATGATTGAGTTACTGCAACGTATCAATGGTGCCAATGCTACTCCTGTTTGCCAAAGATTACCACTAGAGTGTCTACGAGCTCTAGGTGGTAAGGAGTTTCGGGGAGTTAGGGGAGGAGACTCTACTTGTGCTGAGTATTGGTTGGAGAGAGTTACTCGTATCCTTGGTCAGATGGGCTATTCTAATGAGGATAAGCTTGGGTTTGCTATGTTGTTGCTAGTTGGTGAGGCTCATCGCTAGTGGGTGATAGTCGAGCGTGGTACTGCACCTGAGAGAGTGGATTTAGGCTTTCTCCTGGAGTCTTTCCGGAGGAAGTTTATCATAGAGTAATATCTAGATGTGAGGAGACTCGAGTTCATGGATTTGGTCTAAGGTACTTTGTCTGTGGATGAGTATGAGGTGAAGTTCATGCGTCTGAGCTGCACTTAAGTTGGTGGCTCAAGAGGCTAGTCATTGTAAGAGGTTCAAGTATGGACTAAACCGGGATACTAAGTTGTATCTGGTAGCACAGCCTGCTGAGGTCTTTAACGAGTTGGTTGAGAAAGCCTGAGCTTTAGAGGAGATTTTGGGTGAGAAGCCTAAAGTTGTTACTGCTGGGATCATTAAGAGGTTATTTAAATCTGCTAGTGGATTTGGCCAGAAGGACAAGAGAGGTCATTTTGGGAGGTCTACATGACGTGTTTTTGTAGGCCAGGGTCTAGTTAGATAGATCGCAAGACCTGTGATTGACGACAATGATTAGGGACGTGCTATGATGCTATTGTGCTAGCATTGTAACCTAGGCATCCTGGTTAGTGTTGGAGGGTGGTTGGTGCCTGTAATGCTTGTGGATTGACAGAGCATCATATTAGAGATTGCCCTAGGAGGGTAGTAATGGCTAGACACCAGCCTGTTGCTGCTACTGTCTTATTACTGTACCTACTCCAGCTTGAGGGAGATGCCATGGTAGAGGTGATTGTGGTAGAGGGTTTGGACAAAGAGGAGCTGCTCGAGTTAAGACTGGAGGTCAAGCTAGAGTATATGCAGTTAGAGAGCCCCAGACTAGAGGGGCCACTAATGTCATCGCAGGTACATTCACACTACAGTCTTTTTCTCTTCTAACTTTTGTAGATTCTAGTTCTACGAGATCATTTATTCTGAGAGATGTAGCTAGAGAATTGGGGATTTCTATAGAGACATCTAGGGTGGGTGTTACTATGAGGAGTCCGTTGGGTGATAATTTAGTAGTTGATCAGGTTTATTGAAGTTATCCTCTAATGGTTTAGGGACAAGTGTTTCCTGTAGATCTTTTAGAGTTGTCGTTTTAGGGATTTAATGTTACCATTGGGATGGATTGGTTGACCGAGCATTAGGCAAAGGTCGATTGTGAGGCGCAGTTGGTGACTCTATATTGTGCTGATGGCTCTGAGATTGTTGTTAGAGAGAGGTCTGAGTTGCTCTCCAATGTGGTTTCTATGCTTTGAGCCAAGAAGATAGTTCGAAAAGGTTGCGAAGCTTATCTAGCCTATGTCCTTAATGCTGATAGTAGGGAGTTAAGTTTGGATGAGATTCGTGTAGTCTATGATTTTCTGAATGTTTTTCCTGAGGAGTTGCTTGGTATTCTGATGGATAGAGAAGTTGAGTTTGGTATTGAGCTTTATCCTGATACAGCTCCGGTGTCAATTACGCCTTACCATATGGCATCTGAAGAGTTGAAGGAGTTGACGCTTTAGTTGTAAGAGTTGTTGAACCAAGGTTTCATTCGATTGAGTGTATCGCTGTGGAGAGCACTAGTTCTATTTGTAAAGAAGAATGATGGGGCTTTGAGGTTGTGCATTGATTATCACCAACTGAATAAGTTGACCATTAAGAATAAGTACCCACTTTCGAGGATCTATGATTTGTTTGACCAGTTTCAGGGAGCTTCAGTTTTCTTAAAGATTGTTTTGAGATCTGGGTATTATCAGTTGAAGTGAAGGATGCAGATGTTATGAAAACGGTGTTTAGGACTCATTATGGGCATTTTGAGTTTCTTGTCATGCCATTTGGGTTGATGAATGCACTGTCATATTTATGGACATGATGAACCGTGTATTCAATTCTTATTTGGATCAATTTGTTGTGGTTTTTATAGATGATCTATTTGTGTCTTTTCAATTAGAGGATGAGCATGACGAGCATTTGAAAGTGGTTCTTAAGATTTTGAAGGAGAATCAACTGTATGCCAAGCTAAGAAAGTGTGAGTTTTGGCTTCGAGAGGTGGTTTTTCTTGGACATGTCATTTTAGTTGAGGGTATTTGGGTTGATCTGAAGAAGGTTGAGGCGATCTTGGATTGGAAGCCACCGAGGTTTGTGTCTGAGGTCAGGAGTTTCTTGGGCTTACCTGGTTATTACCATTGTTTTTGTAACCTCCCAAACCCGACCTAGACATTATGGCTAGATTGAAAAGGATACAGTAGCCACCAAAATGGCTAAGCTAACTTACGTTACTTTTGAAGACCTTAAATAGACTCATTTTTAGAGAAAATTATAGTTTTACTTTGAGTTAGCTTAAAAGCATTCATTCGTTAGGTCGTGTTGTTGATAGTGTTGTTTTAGAAAAGCCATTTTCTTGTCGTTCTTCTTTAAAAAAACTCGATGTTAAACTAATGCAGCAGAAAAACAATTTTTCAAGTCATTTTGGAAACCTAGTTTCCTTATCGATTTGTTTTTGAAAAATGATTCATTTGCAATACAGCAGAAATTAGGGAACAATGTTAAATTTTACTTAAGCTTGATATCAACCATTTTCCGGTTATTATGCTTGAGTAACCCATCCATGCAAACATCCTAGAAGAAAATTTACCAAGCCATAGAGTAGAAATAATTAAAAGTTACAAACCAAAACCAATAAAGACTTAATAATACTTATTAAAAATAGTCTGAGGTCCAAGGTGATTCTTCGAATGTCGAGTTTAGTCCTAATTTCGAGGTTTACATGAAAATTTAAACACTATTAGGGGTGAGCTTATGAAAAGCTCAATTTGAGTTGAACAATTATTTAAGCAAACATAAATATCGAATACAGTGAAACTAATTAGCTTTAACAGAAGAAAACAGAACCATTATAGGAATATCATATCATTATATAGCCATTATCAAATCGATGTCAAATGGTGTATGAGCATGGGACATCATTCATTCGAGGAACAATCATTAATTTCGATACCATTCCATACAACACAGTACAACACATATCATAAATAAATAACATTTGAATATGTCATGAGCATAATGCAATGCAAAAAGGTTCCTACCCATACCATCCGCTACACCACGAGTTCCTCAGAACCCACCATCCGAACTCCAAAACATTATAGGCTTAAGCCTGCTATGGTTAAAACCACCGATAATAATATGCAGAAAATTCTACTAGTAAAAATACAGATAAGCTGCCAGTAAAAATGTGATAAATCGCCATTCCCTTCTGTACTCCAGTTGCAGTGCACTGACTACAAATAATGTGGACTTAATATGCTGTCAGTACTCTACAGAACTCCTCCGTCAACTATAAAATCCCAACCTAATGCATATGCAATATGTCACACAATCTCGTACATAATCATATCTTAATACTTTTCACATTCATTTGACATGTTGTATGTCCTCAATAATCACATACTTTCAGTCAATGGAAAGAGTATTCTAATCTTTCAAATTACCATTGTGTTGGTATTAATCAATATCGTTCAATTTCACATACTTTATGAATTTTGATTATGCGTAACAACACCATTTTCAGTACACAATATAACAAATACCTCAAGTGTTTATGTAACACCCCAAACCTGGCCTAGACATTATTGTCGAATCTGGTGGTGTCACAGTGAAGGGTAGTTCGTTCAAACAAAGTTGTTGAAAAATATTGAAAACGTTAGGTTGATAGTGATGTAAAATGAGGTTCTCATATAGTATTTCTTTTACTCAAAACCAGCCTCAGACACAAAGTGTTTTAATTTAAAACAAAGCCAATGAAAACTTGTTTAATTGCAATTTTAGATAAAACCTTGAGTTTGTTAACTGAAAACCTGAGTTTGAGATCCTTGTTAAATTCCTTTGTTTATTTTCAGCGGAAGCTCTTATTTTGAAAATGTTCGTGTTTTTAAATCAAGTTTGTGTAGAAATACCATTTGAGTTTCATCTTTAAAAGAACAGGTTTAACCTATGAGTTAAGCAAATACGAAATAAATCCAAAATCCAAATCATACTGGAGGATAGGCCTAATTACAACCCAATAAATAACAAAAACAATTAAAAAAAATTACTAAAATATAAAACTGCTCACAGTGTGGCCACCTCCAAGTCCTTCCCTTACGTCGAACCGCCTACCGAGGATTACCTAAAAAAAATTAAAAGAGGGGGTGATTTTCGAAAACTCAGTGTGTACAACCCTCATCAATCAACAAAATAAGTCACATCAGATTAGGGCCTTGGCCCATCAACAATAACAGTGGCAATTGGGCCTTAGCCCACATTAGCCTCGATTGGGCCTAAGCCTATTTTAAATAACACATAACACATTTACCGAGCCTAAGCCCATTTCAAATATCAAAATCAATGTATGCAATGCATAAATCCCATAACAACCCTACACTCCATCTCCTGTCCAGCCCTACACTCTTATACGACTATGCGATCCTCGTATAACACTTCCTCCAATATAAATCCATCCCACATGCAAGCATGAATGCAACATAATATATCAATATGACATGCAAAATTAGTGTTAAAACATGTAGTGGCATTTTAATCATTTCGCCCTTAAGGGCATTATGGTAATTTACGATTATTATGGCTTAAGTACACAACTCGGCCCACTATCAAGTCCACTATCACTTAGTACACATATAATGACATTTTTAGCTATTACAACACTATAGGGCTTTAAAGCCCAATACACACCCAAATGGGCCCACACTCTCATATGGCCCATTAAGTCCAAATCCAACATTGGCCACTCAGTCATCGTGACCTGCTCGTCAACTCTTATCAATCCATCAATTTCACTCTTCTCGAGCCTACGAGCCCATGGGCCCATTTGGCCCATTTTGGCCTAGTCGGCCAAAAAGTAGCCCAAGTCCATGAGATCACTCATAGGGCCTTTGTTGTCGTATCGATCTCTCTACACGAGCGTTCGCACACTCGTGGGGTTGTCGTAGACAAGTTTCCAACTTTTCAGCTTTTCAAATTTTGCTGATCTGTCGTATGTGCGGTGTATGTACACATCTTTTGTTTAGAGAAACCATCCACGAGTCCACGAATCTTAAACCTATAACCAAACAAGAGTTGTCGTCAATCCCCTTGTTGACAAAAGGCCCTAAAGAATTTATACTCCAAACCCCTAATCGATACTCACCTTATCAACAACGGCTCAACCCTTTGCAGATTGTTTGCTTAGAACCACCCACACCTCCTTGCTCCAAACCTGAATCATGAGCATACTCGTCAAACAACAACCCTAAGACAAAGCCACCCCTTTCATAAACTAATGAAAGAAAACACAAGTCTTGACAGAAGAAAGAAAAAAACAATAGGCCAACCTTACCACCCCAAAGTCGTTATCTTGATCAACTAATTTCGGGTATGAAAACTAGTCACGATTGCATCCTCTGAAAACCCCCGAAATTTCCCTTCAACTAGAACACTTACCAGAGTAGCATGGCTTATTTATGATCAAGAGAGGAGGACTAAACAAGATGAGCAGAGGTTTGGTTAACAATGGTGATGAAATCATTTTTAGATATGGGAAAGAAATATTCGGCTAAAAACAAGAAGAAGAATCGGCTTCGCTTGAGAGGCCCCTATTCATTTATGAAAGAAGCAAGACTTCATGAAAGAGGAGAGGAAATAGGGAAAATCAGAAACAAAAGGGAGAGGGATGAAACCGAATGCAAGTGGTTATGGCCAATTTAGAAGGATAGCAATCGGTTTTGGTTACAAGAAAAGAAGGAAAGAAATCGGTATAAGCAAAGAAGAAAATACGAGAAAAAGAAGAGGGTATTCGTCTATGGGATGAAAAAGAGAAAAAGAGAATGGAACTCGAGTAAAACGAATGTGCAAGAAGTCACCTTTTAGTGCAATTTCAAAAATACTCAAAAATAGAGAAAGAGAGATTGGTTTTGGCAAAATAATGTTCGCCAAATACCAAAAATACAAGTGAGAATTCAGCTTTAGCTTTCCCCCAAAACCCAAAAACGGCACCTACACTAAGAATAACCAAAATCGGCACCTAATCACTACCCTAATTGAATTTGCTTTCCACACTTACCAAATTAGCTCCAACTCATCCACACACCTCATCTCCTAAATTTTTTCCAAGATATTGTAACACCCCAAACCTGGCCCAGACGTTAAGGCCAAATCTGGTGTGTCACATCACCTACATCTAACCTTGTTACCTGGTTACCACAATTAGGGTGAGCTCTACAAAACCGTTTTTGTTATTTTAAGAGAAATTCCCGATTTACTTAATAAATGTCCTAGTTACTTCCGATTGTGAAAGGTTTATTTAAAAACGTGACTTTTGATACTCTTTAGAAAGTGCATTTGGTTTGGAAAATGTTCGTTTATTATGTTATTTTGAAAACAAGTAAATCCGATTACAAAAACAATTTAAACAATATTATTCTTAAGTTAAAACAAATTAAATATGTAAAAAATTGAAAACCCAAAATAAAATAAATAGAGCGACCTTATTACAACCTAGAAACCAAAATAAAAATAATCTAAATAAATAATGAAATAAAATAATTGAAAACCAGAAATTTAATCTTCATGGCCACTCTGAATCCCTCCCAGCTCCGAGTTCGCCAACTAGGGCTCACCTGCATGGATGGAAAGAAAAGGGGTGAGTTTGGAAAACTCTGTGTGTATAGAATGCCCATCCAGAGCCCAAGTCAGCTCAAGCCCACTGGGCCGAAGCCCTATCCAGTCACAGTGTTAACTGGGCCGAAGCCCTATCCAGATATAGTAAACTGGGCCTTAGCCCTTTTCATATAACAGTACGGCCCATAGGCCCATTTCAGAACAGAGCAGATATTAACATGTATGCAAGCCCAAACCCAGCCTAAATCCAACCGCTACACTCCACCCGTACTAGCCCTACACACCATGTGGGGAATAACTCAACCCACCCAGCCTTACACTCCACAGTTGCAGCATAGTTGCTCAAATATCAGTAAGTTGAGGCAAAGCCTCTAGTACGTGGTCAAGCCACTTTCAGTACTTCATCAATATCCCAGTCCCATGCAACAGATATTAATGACATGGCATGCAGTAAACAGTAATAGTAAAACATGTATTTTTGGTCACACTTAGCCCAAGGGGTATAACAGTCATTTTTCTCCTAGGGGTAAAACAGTAATTTTCTACCTATAAAGGTATTTCAGTAATTTTATCAGTTTCCTAGGGTTTTATATAGATTTTAGTCATTATTAACCCAGTTTTCATCTCAGTAGTTTTATTAACTCGTTCTATCAATTTTTAGCCATCGGGCCTTAAAACCCCTAATGGGCCCTACAGTGTCTATTAGCTATTTAAGCCCATTTAGTCCAGATTTTAAGATTAATTTATCAGTTTAGGCAGTTTTAAACCTACAATCTATCAGTACACCTTAATTACCTGTTTTCACTCATATGGGCCCGTAAGCCCATTGGTCTCATTTGCAGCGCATCGAGGCCCAATTACTGAAGTATATGAAATTCCACCCGCGATTAGCTTACCACTTTGCGATTTCAGATCTAATGATTTCTAAACGTCTTGTAAGCATTCGCACACTCACAAGCCCACGAAATGCCAAAATTTTAGCATTTTGGCTTTTGCCGAATTGAACTATGAGAGGGTGTTCGATACACATCTGTTTTGCGGCGACTGCTAACGTGATCCCCCATGATATCCTACAATCGGTTACCACAACTTTTAGTTTACAAATCCGTATAACCAATCTCAATATACCCTTACCATAATCGGCCATAGCCATTAAAGGCCCTTGAGAACTCACCTTTGTTGAAGTTAGTGACTAGATCTAAATCTAGTTGATCCACTTGTCCAAGCCTTCAATCAACTGCCTCTAGAACACACTATTCACCAAAAGAAATCATTGATTAATGACCCCTAGAGCCCTATGCCCCAATCGACAGCCTCCCTAGATTTTAGGGACTTCGGCTTTTTCTAAATTGCAAAATAACTTATAGATCTAGGTTAAGGAGCACTTACCACTGATTTCCCTTTTGTTTCTACTCAGATCTGATGTAGATCTAGCCCTTAAACACTCGCAGAGATCAAATCCTAGAGATCTCAAGTTTTGGCTATAAGCTCCTAAAGGAATGGTATTTTTAGCTTTTGACTGATGAAGAAGATGATGGTTTAGAGGATGCAGAAATCGATTAGAAAAGATTAAGAAAATAAGAGAATATTGGCTAGAAGAAATCAGCACAAGAAGTAATATTTCAGGATTTCGGCTTTTATAGGAATCGGCTATGGGGGTTTTTAGAAGGATAAAATTGAAAGAGAAGATAAATAAGGTGGTAAGAAGGTTTCGGCTAGAGAAGAAAGCAAAAAGGAAAAGAAAACAATGGTAGAGGAAAAGAGACAAGTGAAATCGGCACAGAGGAGTGGTACCTTATGTTTTCGATCACTTTTGTGAAGTTGAGAAAAAAATAATCTTTAGGTGGCTAACCCTAATTTGTCTTGATAGAAAAAGAAAAGAAACTAACCCTAATTACTAACAGAGCAATCGGCCCAACCTCCCTCAAGCCCTAGCCGGTTCTACTTAAGTAATCACATGCCCAGCACATGCCTAAAAATTAAAAGTAACTATACGCTTACCTTGCAACTTGAACCCTGGACCTTTAATTCCTTCCCAGGCGCCATTTTTTAGGAACTTAGTGGCGCCACCTTGCCACTTTGCCAAAGCTCCTTTTTGTGTCATAATTTACGAAGTTTTTCTTAAAAGCCCACTTAACTAAGTGTCCTATTCACTTAAAATCCAAACTTGATATTTTACCGGGTTTTAACTTAGGCTTGGGCCTTCTAAAGGCCCACTAACACTTTTAAACACAATTCCAGTATCCAGAACACCAAAATTTTAAAATTCACCAAAAATCACCGAAACCTAAAAAATCTCAAAAATCAGGACGTTACAGATATACTCCAAAATCCCCTCCTTGAATTTCTCATAAGACCACTTGAAACTCTTCCCTTTAGTGTTCAACCTTAACTCCACCACTAGCTATCTAGAGATGCAAAAATAAATCCCCAAAGTAATACCAAGCTAGCAGTGGTGGAGTTATTTCTGGTAGATGCTTGAATAATGGTTATTTGAAGTTTCCATATGCATAAAAAGGCTTATATAGGCATAAGAGATGAGGAAATTTGATAAAAATCAATTTCCGAGCATAAGGGCAAAATGACCATTTTTGCCAAAGTCTAGGGGCAAAATGGTCAAATTGCCAAATTGTGAATTTAGGGTCGTTAGTATAAATTTGATGGTTAAATTATTGAATTTTATCCATTATAGATCAAAAAACTCAAAGCCCAAATCAAAACCAGCGAAAGGGAAAAATGGTGGACTAAACCGAGCATTTGTCACATTTTGGGGACCCGAGGTAAGTTGTATGTAATAATTTAGCATCAAGTATGATGAAAATGATCATGATGAGTTTTCTATATATTCTATTGATAAACTGTAAATTATACATATTTTTATCCCACATTTAGCACATTTATAGATGAATTATCATTGAATTTGTGGAATTCGATGTTCTTAATCCTTTAATTTCATGTTTTATACTTAGGAGAGCATAGAAGAGTGAAAAGAACAAGAAATGGGCCGAAAATGGAGAAAATGGGCCAAAGCAAGGAAACAACACGACCTGGAGTTCAGCACACGGGTGACCCACACGGTTGTGTCATATTAACAGGTTTGAACACGACCAAAACTCGACTCGCACGGGCGTTGTAACACCCCAAACCCGGCCCAGACGTTATGGCCAAATCTGGTGTGCTACATCACCTAAACTAATCCATGTTGCCTAATTACTAAATTTGGTGGTGAGTTTTTGTAAAACAATTTCTGGGGTTTAGGAGAAATTCCCGGTTATTTGACGATCAACCTAATCTCTACTCGTTGTTAAAAGATTTACTTCTTTATCATTACCTTGGTTAACCGATTGTAATGTGGGGTTGGTTTTGAAAGCAATGGTTTAAGTTTGGAAAAACGTGCGTCACTGTAGTTAAATTAATTTGAAGCGAATCATGCATAAATAATAAAAATAAAACCCAAATCAAAATAGTTAAAGCGGCCTTATTACAAACCCAAAATGAAAGTAAAACGAGTGATTAAAATAGCGAAGTAACTAAAACAAGTTTTAAAACCAAACTCCGTCTTCATGGACACTCTGAATCCCTCCCAGCTCTAAGTCCACGAACTAGGGCTCATCTGCAAGGATGGAAAGGAAAAGGATGAGTTTGGAAAACTCAGTGTGTGTAGAAGCCCAACCAGAGCCCAAGTCAGCTCAAGCCCACTGGGCCTAAGCCCTATCCAGTCTCAGTCAGATACTGGGCTGAAGCCCTATTCAATCTCAGTAATCTGGGCCGAAACCCTATTCAGATAACAGTATGGCCTATAGGCTCAATACAGAACAGTACAAATAATAGTATGAATGCAAGCCCATATCATGTGGGGAGACTACTCAACCCACCCAACTGCTACACACCACCTGTACCAGCCAACACACCATGTGGGGAACAACTCGACCCACCCAGCCCAGACACCACAGTCGCAGCATGGCTGCTCAGATAATCAGTATAACGAGGCAAAGCCCCTTTTCAGTAAACGTGGCATTGCCACTCACGCTTCCTCCACAATAACCCAACCCATGCAACAGATTGATATGTTATGGTATACAGTAATAGTAACAGTCAAATCATGCAGAACAGTCGTACCTAGCCTTAGGGGTATAATGGTCATTTTACACCTAGGGGTATAATGGTAATTTCTCACCCTTAAGGGGTATTTTAGTAGATACTCTATTATGACGAGTTTTAAGCATGTTACAGTCACTAATAGTCTTTATTTTCATCTCAACAGTAAATTTAACAGTTTTTAGCAGTTTCAGTTACTGGGCCCTAGAACCCCTAATGGGCCCTATAGTGTCCATTGGCTCTCTAAGCCCATTTAGTCTGAGTTTAACATTCAGTTACCAGTTTTAGTAGTTTCAACCCCACAGTCTTCCAGAATACCTTTAATGATTATTTTACCCAAATGGGCCCAAAAGCCCATTGGGCCCATATTTGGCCCATCAAGGCCCAACTTATCGACGTGCACGAAACTGCACACTCGCCCAACCTACCAGTAGCGATTTCAGATCCACCGTATTCCAATCGACTTTAGAGCATTCACACGCTCACAAGCCCATGAAATGCCAAAACTTTGGCATTTTGGCTTTTGCTGATTTGAACCATGAAAGGGGTGTTCGGTACACACACCTGTTTGCGCTTTCACCAGCGAAGACTCCTAAGCGATACCTCCTACAATCCATCACTTAACCGATTAGACCATAGATCTACAAAAACCACAGTAGAAAATCCCTTACCACAATCGGCCAATGTCCCTAATGGCCATGAAATCTTACCTTGTCGACTTAGATGCACTAGATCTAGATCTGGTTGTATCGATGCCTTCAGTTCCTCGCTTGCTCTCCTCTTTCACTAACTAACATGTATAAGAACCAAAATACCACACTAGGTTATCAATAGACTATGTCGACAGCCTCCCTAAGTACAAGGGATTTCGACTTTTCTTCAACTTTCAAGAAAACGAATGTATTCAGTATTTGATCACTTACTGATGACTCTGCTTGATGAATACTGCTTCCACGCCCTCTCTAAACTAGATCCGTAATAGTTCTAGCCCTAAACGCTAGCAGAGAATGGCTCTAAGAGGTTCGGCTTTAGGATCTATACTCGGTACTCTTATCAACACAACAGATGAATAGGGGCAGTGAATCGATGGCAAAGGAAATAGATGGTGAGGGATTCAGTTTATTGGAGAATTTAAGAGAAGAAAAGGATGATTTTGGCAAAAGGGGTAGTTGGCAATGGGGAGTTTTGGCTTCTAGAGGTTGATGACAGAGGTTGAAGAAAAGAAAAGAAGAAATAGATTGATTCGGCTTAGAAGGGTTTGCAATGGGATGAAATCGGCTTGAAGAGAGAATGGTGGGATGGAATCGCTTCAAGGTGCAAGAAGAAAGGAAGAAGAAGAATGAGGGAAGAAGAAAGAAAATAAGTGAATTCGGCTAGGAGGAATAATCGGCAATAGGGGTTTTGGGGTAGTAGGGTTTGGCTATTAGGTCAGAAAAGAAGAAAAGAATGGCAAAAAGAATAACAAAAGAAAACCCTAGTGTGCTATACCCAATCGGCAGAAAAGGAGTTCACTTACCTAGAGAAATCGGCACACTAAAGACCCAAATGCCGAATGTGCTATGCCTAGGGTTGCATGCCGAAATTGCACTATCACAGAGTCCCTTGGCCGGCCACTGTTTCTTAAATGCAAATTCCCCTAAAATCTCTCATTGATCCACTCTCATGAGCAATTCAAACTCTCCATGATAGAGTTTCACGTGAGTGCCAACACTTGACAACACATGCACATAAAAAATAAAAGTACCTTGAACTAACCTTGACTTGAACCCTGGACCTCCCATTCCCTCCTAGGTGCCACTTTTTTAGGAGCCTTGTGGCGCCACCTTGCCACTTTGCCAAGGCTCATTTTGTGACAAATTTTACCAAGTTTTTCTTAAGAGCACTCTTGACCAAGTTCCTCCCTTCACTTAAAAACATACTTTTCTATTTTTATCGGGTTTTAACCTGAGTTTGGGCCTCCTAAAGGCCCACTAACGTACTTAAACACAAATTTAATAGTCTCAATACAGAAAATACACAATTTCAACAAAATTGCAAGACCCAAAAAACAAATCCCAAAAATCAGGGCGTTACAGGCGTGCCACACATGCGTGTCTTTGTCGTGATGAAGTTTAATTTCATGCGGAAAAGGCTACTTAGGGGCTAAAAAAGACATTCAAAACTCTATATAGAGACCATAGGAGGCTACTACAAGGGTGTACAGTGTCCCCGCCAAGACAGATAGTAAAAGGCAGGGAATTACTTGAAGGAAAGCCGATTGATCCATCTCAGAAGCCAGGATCTACATCAAGATAGAGGATCTCCCTTCAATCCTTTCAGGAGTTTTGGGTTTTCTTATGTTTTGTTATTTTCTTTATTCTGAGATGTTTCTTTTTATAAACATGAACTAAACCCTTAAATACCTGAGGGGGATGAAACCTAAGACGAAACTTGTTATTGTTATCAAAACTATATGATAAATATTCGATTTGTTCTTAATTATGTTTTTAATTCTTGAGTTGATATTTTTGGGATATTAATTTAAGTCGAACGTGCTTAGGCAGGGGAGCAAAAGTCCTTGTTTAATAGTGGATCCAACACAATTAAGCGGAGTTGATCACAATTCTAGACATAGGACGACGAAAATCTACCGGATTAGAGTCAAATCTAATATGGGGATCTATAGATCGAGTTAATGCAAGACTAGGGGTTTTAATTAGAAAGAGATTTCAATTAATCAACCTAGGATTAGTTGTTCTTATTCTCGACGGATATATTAACATAATATAGGGATCTCTACGGATCAAGTCGAATAATGAAATCGTCTAGTTTAGAGTTAGATAACAAGTGAAGTCTAGGTGGATTCTTCCTTAGGTATTGTCTCTATCCTTTAATTTTCAGAAAGCAATTTCCCAATTTACTCTTTGTCGCATCCTTAGTTTAGTTTAGAGTTAATTAGTTTACACAAACCCCCTCTTTATTTTTAGACTAGATAATAGGAAGAAAGTCATTACTAGTACTTTTAGTTCCTTGGATTCGATATTCCGGTCTTGCCACTAACTATACTACTATCCGATAGGTGCACTTGCCTTTTATCGTGATAATAGTTAGTTTCTAGGTACGATCAATTTTATTACTTCATCACAATCACGAGATCAAAAGCTCTTTTATAGATGCCAAACGCCGTTAAGTTTTTAAGAGAGCGTCTGACAAACAAACGAAAGCTGGATGAGTCATCGCATATAGAGTTGAATGCAGTGTGCTCAACCATTTTGCAGAATAAGCCACCCAACAAACTAAAAGATCTAGGGAGTTTTACAATTCCTTGTTTACTTGGTAGCTTACATGTTAAAAATGCTTTAGCTGATTTAGGAGCCAGTATTATTGTAATGCAACATAAATTGTTTAAACAACTAGGTCTTGGGAAACCTAAACAAACTAGGATGAGCATTCAATTGGCTGATAAAACCATTAGATTTCCTAGGTGTATAATCGAAGACGTGCTAGTCAAAATTGATAAATTTATATTCCCAGTAGATTTCGTTGTTTTGGACATAGATGAAGATAGCAATGTGCCATTAATTCTGGGGCAACCCTTCTTAGTAACTGCAAGAACTATAATCGATGTAGGGACAGGTGAACTCACACTTCGTATAGGTGACGATACAATTACTTTGCAAGCTCGTAATTCTAATAAGACTGTTAGTGATAAAGATGTTATTACGAGTCCTTGTCCTACGAATGATCTCACTGTCCAACCTTCTCTGCAGGGTACTCCTCATAGAAGTGCAATAGAGCCACATTCAATTCCATACGATAACAAAGGAACCACCCATGAAAAACGAATGCTACAGATTGAAGAACTAGACGAGTGGCTGAACTACCGCTAGGAGAAGCCAAAAATATGCCACATCGAACCAAAGCATCACCATGATGACCCCAAGGTAAAAACGAATCAATTTAAGGTAGGGGATAAGGTATTCTTAGAGGAGGAAGATCATCAAATTTCGAATTCAAAACTTCATATAGGTGATACACCTCCCTTCACGATAATGAAGATCTTCCCTTATGGTACAGTCGAGATAACACATAAGACGTTGGGCACTTTCAAGGTAAATTATACTCAACTCAAACCTTATTTTGATATTGAGACTGATAGCAGAAGAGAGGAGTTCCAACTCCTCAAACCACCGTGACCGTGCAAGCTTGAAAGAAGTCGAGCTTAGACTATAAACAAGCACTTCTCGGGAGGCAACCCGAGCGCTAACATTGTAAATTTCTTCAACTTAAGCTTTGAAACTCTAATTCATCAACTAACTTCCTGAATGAAATTTTTTAAGCCATACGGCTATGCCCACGGACGTGCCTAAGGTCGTGGGGACACCATGGGCAACGACACGGCCTTGCGATACGGCTGTGTACAAGCAGGACAAAATTTTCCCAACACACAGGCTGCGACAAATAGCCATGGTCGTGTGATGTGGCCTTAGCCAAACCTGACAAATTGACACAGGCATGCGACACACCCGTGTCCCCAGAGCGTGGTCGAACCTGCTAAATTGACATGGTCAGGAGACACGCCCATGCCCTAACCCCATGGTCGAACCTTCCAATTCATACACGGGCGTGTGACCTTATACATGGGTGTGGGAGAAGTGAAGATCAAAGGACACGGCCGCATGCCCTAACATTTCCAAAGAACACGGGCGTGTGCCACGACTCCGGCGTGTCGAAACTCTTAAATTCGAACCACACGGGCTAAAAACCCCTCACTATTCATCATCTTCTCCACTCAAAACCATAATCCCTCTCCCACCGCCACTCATACTAGCCACTCTTTGCACCACCACCGACCCAACCAGCACTACCACGATCGTGCTTTGCCCTAAATCCTACATTTTTGGTTCCCCTTTCTACCTTTTCTCTTAATTTTTAAATGTCCTTCAACTACCTATATGTTCATGATTTTGTTTTTTAGTTATTTGCGCTATCATTTATGTGATTCTCATACATTTTGCATGATTAATCTAGAATACTCATTATGTAATTGTGAACCATTCTTTGGCTGCCATTTTTAACTATCTTAAGCAAATGATTCTTGATATATATATTGTTAACCATAGCTACTACCATTCCCATTGTCTCGTTCTATGCTTGGAATAACTAAACATCAAATTTATTTTAGTGAAATCACTTTTTGCATGAAGTACTTAGTAGTTTTGATTAATTTAATTTGTCATTTAACTTAGGAACTTATGACTATTCACAGTACATGTCCATTATTTTCATTTGTCTCTTTTACTTTCAGGAACAATGTCATCAAGAGGAAAGAAAGCCGCTGTCCCCGCCTCTAGAAAGCGAAAGGGGTCCGGTGGTTTCTCTTCTAGAGGCACTACTGAAATTAGACAACCCTTCCTCCAGTTCCTACAAAACTCTCAAGAGGAACTATTTCAAATTCTTAGAGCAAGACCCCTCTGAGTGGAAAGGTGTATAGATTAGGCCGCATTAGAACGGGTCCAGTTGGCAGACGCAGTACGAGCTTTGTTAACGACGGACCCATGGGACCAATTCTTCTAGATCATCGAACCCACATAACTCAAGCTTACTTTAGAGCTTTGCTCCACTTTTCACCTACAGACGGTCATGTCCCAATACAACGATCCAGGGACAATCCAATTCTGCCTCGGGGGCCTTATTCGACAGCTTAGTGTACCGGAGTTTGGTACAGAACTGGGCCTATACAATGAGCAGTTTTTAGAAGAGGAAAACCTCTTCGAGCTTCACCGCCACATCCATTTTTCTCCAACCAAGTGTTGGCAGGCCCTAGTCCCTATTCCGGCCACCTACGACCCTAGTCGCTTCAAGGCAATAGCTTTCGCCCCTTCACTGAGATACCTTCATGCCCTACTCGCACATACAATGACGGGTAGACGAGAGAGCACCGGCGTCGTTAACACCTGCGACGCATATTTCTTATGGAGCATGGCATACAGGCACGTGCTCGACCTCGCCTACTTCATCGCCCATGCCATTCAACACCAGATGGAGTGGCATCGTAGAGGTGTGATCTCGATGGGCCCATACGTGACTCGCTTGGCCCGCCACTTCGACCTCCTCAACACAGTGGCCCAAACATCCTCTTATACTTTCATCGGCGTGATGACCTCGCAAGGCATCCAAAGCACGCTTCATATGAGGATGATCGAGCACCGACATGAGACCGATCCTCCTCAATACCGCTTATCTTAGTCCACCGAGCAGGAGAACTAATAGGACATTCCTGATGATGTCCCTACATCCTACGAGGAGCCACCGCCCATTTGCTGTCCAGTTCATGCGGCAGCTTCAGATCCTGACATGTCATAGCGCTTCACAGGATTCAAGCAACAGTGTTTTTAGTGACTTGATCACATTGATGCTACTTTATATCAGATTTGTCAGCATCTCCATCTCACACCGCAGCCCCAACCTCACGAACCATCTAAGGATTAGGACTCTCGAGTCCACTTATCTTTTTCTTTATTTTCCTTTTTATTTTTACTCTTCCTTTTATGTTAGTTAAACTTTATCATTTTCATTATTTGAATTTCAGTATTTTAAGAACCTAGCTTAACTTATTTTTACCATTCCATATCGGCTTTTTCCTAATAGCACAAAATTCTTTAAAAAATTATGAATGATATCACAGTTTCAAAGAGCTTTATAGCTCAAAACCAACTCTAATGGAAAAACCCTGACACGACTACTGGGTCCTACTCAAGGATACCATCCAATTTTCAGGGAGTTTTACTTCCTCCCCTATACTATGATTTTATTCTTCTATTTTCACTAACTTTATCTTTGTACATTGAGGGCAATGTACATCTTAAGTGTTAGGGGGGATTCACTTTCATTTTTTACATTATCCTCAAACCCCTAAAAATTTTTGTCACTAACTTTTTGCATTATTCTCAAATCCCTGAATCTTGGCCTTAACAATTAGAATGAATTTTGATTGATTTATGATTTTTATTGATATGTTGAGAATTAAGACATAGGTACTTATGGTTTGATTATTCAAACTTTAAGACACTAGAGAATTAAGCATGATGATAAACTGTAAATTGCACATATTTTTATCCCATATTTAGCACATTTATGGATGAATTATCATTGAATTTGTGGAATTTAATGCTCCTAATCCTTTAATTTCATGTTTTATACTTAGGTGAGCATAAGGAAGAGAAAAAAGCAAGGAACGGGCCAAAAACGGGTAAATTAGGCCCAAATCAATAATTAACACGGCCTAAGTTCACCACACAGGTGCATCACATGATCGTGCCACATTAACAGGCTTGAGTACGGCCCAACATCGACTCACACAAGCGTGGCACACGGGCGTGTCCCTATTGTGATGAAGTTCAATTTCACGCGAAAAAGGCCACTTAGGGGCTAAGAAAGACATTCCAAACTCTATATAAAGACCCTAGGAGGCAACTACAATGGTGTATAGTCTTCCCACCAATACGGAGAGCTAAAGGTAGGGAATTACTCGAAGGAAAGCCAATTGATCCATTTCAGAAGCCAGGGTCTACATCAAGACAAAGGATCTCCCTTCAATCCTTTCAGGAGTTTTGGGTTTTCTTATGTTTTGTTATTTTCTTTATTCTGAGATGTTTCTTTTTATAAACGTGAACTAAACCCCCAAAATACCTAAAGGGGATGAAACCTAAGATGAATTTTATTATTGTTATCTGAACTATATGATAAATATTCGATTTGTCTTAGCCGTGGTGTTAATTCTTGAATTGATATTCCTGGGATATTAATTTAAGTCGAATGTACTTAGGCAGAGGAGCAAAAGTCCCTGTTTAAGAGTAGATCCAACACAATTAAGTGGAGTTGATCACAATCCTATACATAGGATGACGAAAATCTGACGGATTAGAGTCAAATCTAATATGAGGATCCATAGATCGAATTAATGCAAGACTAGGGGTTTTAATTAGAAAGAGATTTCAATTAATCAACCTAGGATTAGTTGTTCTTATTCTTGACGGAGATATTAACATAATTTAGGGATCTCTACGGATCAAGTCAATTGAAGAAATCGTCTAGTTTAGAGTTAGATAACAAGTGAAGTCTAAGTGGATTCTTCCTTAGGTATTGTCCTTATCATTCAGTTTTTCCAAAGTAATTTTCCCAATTTACTTTTTGTCGTGTCTTTAGTTTAATTTAGAATAGTTTACAACCAAACTCCCTCTTTATTTTTAGGCTAGATAATAGGAAGAAAGTCATTACTAGTACTTTTAGTTCCTTGGATTCGATATTCCGGTCTTGCCACTAGCTATACTACTATTTGATTGGTGCGCTTGCCTTTTATCGTGATAATAGTTAGTTTATAGGTACGATCATTTTATTACTTCATCACAATCACGAGATCACATGATAAGTTGAAATTTCTAAAAATTTAAATTTTTTTAGGTTGTTTTCCCCAATTTTAAGTGTTATCTTGAGATTTAAAATTCGCAGGATTGACCAAAAAAGCCATAATTTTGGTGAGATTTTTGAGTGTACAACCTTTCGTGCTCACTTTTATTGTTGCTTTGAGTGAGTCAATATTGATCTGTTATTCTAAAACTTGCTTTGATTATACATGTCGAGACCACATCATTGATTTGATATACTGAAATGATAAAGGCACCTAGGTTTTAACCCACTTACTCCATAAAAGCCTACCTTCATAATTAACCCCTAGTGAACCCCTTTGAGCCTAATAAACCATTCATTGACTTACCCTTAATATTAACCTATAACCTATTTTTTATTGAAATCCCTTCAATTATTTTGATCCCTATTTTTTTCGAGATTTGAGATGAATAATTATCTAGATATGTTCTCCTTTTCAGCTTATAAGTTTATAAATATTCTATTATGTTCTAAAAAAATGTATATTTCAGTTGTAATTCAATGTTTCACATATTTCCATGGATGAATTATCATTGAATTTGTGGAATTTGATGCTTTTAATCCTTTAATTTCATGTTTTATACTTAGGAGAGCATAGGAGAGTGAAAAGAATAAGAAACGGGCCGAAAACGGAGAAAATGGGCCAAAACAAGGAAACAACACGGCCTGGAGTTTAACAGACGGCTGACCCACATGGTCGTGCCACATTAATAGGCTTGAACATGGCCTAAACTCGACTCACACGGGCGTGCCACACGGGCGTGTCCCTGTTCTGATGAAGTTCAATTTCACGCAGAAAAGGCTACTTAGGGGCTAAGAAAGACATTCCAAACTCTATATAAAGTCCCTAGGAGGCAACTATAAGGGTGTACAGTGTCCCCGCCAAGACGGAGAGTAAAAGGCAGGGATTTACTCGGAGGAAAGCCAATTGATCCATTTCAAAAGCTAGGATCTACATCAAGACAGAGGATCTCACTTCAATCCTTTTAGGAGTTTTGGGTTTTCTTATGTTTTGTTATTTTCTTTATTCTGAGATGTTTCTTTTTATAAACATGAACTAAACCCTTAACTACTTGAGGGGGATGAAACCTAAGACGAAACTTGTTATTGTTATCTGAACTATATGATAAATATTCGATTTGTTCTTAATTGCATTTTTAATTCTTGAATTGATATTTCTGGGATATTAATTTAAGTCGAATGTGCTAAGGTAGATGGGCAAAAGTTATTGTTTAAGAGTAGATCCAACACAGTTAAGTGGAGTTGATTGCAATCCTAGACATAGGACGACACAAATCTGTCAGATTAGAGTCAAATCTAATATGGGGATTCATAGATCGAGTTAATGCAAGACTAGAGGTTTTAATTAGAAAGAGATTTTAATTAATCAACCTAGGATTAGTTGTTCTTATTCTTGATAGAGATATTAACATAATTTAGGGATCTCTACGGATCAAGTCGAATGAAGAAATCGACTAGTTTAGAGTTAGATAACAAGTGAAGTCTAGGTGGATTCTTCCTTAGGTATTGTCTTTATCATTCAGTTTTCCCAAATCAATTCCCCAATTTACTTTTTGTCGCATCCTTAGTTAGATCATAGTTAATTAGTTTACACAAACCCACTCTATATTTTTAGGCTAGATAATAGGAAGAAAGTCATTACTAGTTCTTTTAGTTCCTTGGATTCGATATTTCGGTCTTGCCACTAACTATACTACTATTCGATAGGTGCACTTGCCTTTTATCGTGATAATATTTAGTTGCTAGGTACGATCGATTTTATTACTTGATTAGATCACGATCATCTATGTTAATTTTATGAAATCTTGTCATAAAATGTACAGGAAATGATTGGAAGAAGAGAGAAAGTCTAAGTAATTGTTAAAGTATACGAAGGATATCGTTGCCATATTAAAGGATTGTAGGTTCTGTATAAGGCGATGTCTGGGACATGGCATCAGCACCGAACTGAGATCCCATGTAAGACCATGTCTAGGACATGGCATTGGTATCGATATGTGGTCCCGTATAAGACCATGTCTAGGACATGGCATCGACACTGAAACAGATATAAATCCCCTGTAAGACCATGTTTGGGACATGGCATGGGCATCTAAGAGGGATCCCATATAAGGCCATGTCTAGGACATGGTATCGGCATCCTATGAGATCCCATGTAAGACCATATCTGGGATATGGCTTTGGAATCAGTTAGAGATCCCATGTAAGACAATATTTGGGATATGGCCTTAGTATCTTGGCAAGAGAATGGCATTACAGTTATTCTTTGACATTCTAAGTATATTAATAGAGAAAGTATTCAAGTTGACTAAATTATTGATAAAGACTAAAGTCTATGATGAGTTTTACAGGTTCATTAGAATATAGTTATGAGAAAATGATAATGTAAAGCATGAGACTAAGTTTCCATAAGAACGAGCAAGTTACAAGATTAAGTAAGTCTCAGAAACTAGTAAGTCACATTGATGAGTAAGTCTCAGAAACAAGAAAGTTACAAGCTTGAGTAAGATATTAGATGAAGTATTAAAAGCCTATAAGTTTATTTATATTTCAATGTTTATGATTGCTATATTTATTTCATGCAACTTACTAAGCAATTTTGTGCTTACTCCCTCAATTTTCCATTCCATGTAGATTTGTTGTATTAGCTCGAGGATCGTTATTGGTCAGAGCTCGAAGTCACACTATCAAGACCTTCATTTTGGTATAGTTATGTTAGTCATTTTGAATATGGCATGTATAAGTCTTTAGTTATTTTGTTACACAATTCATGCTAGTTAGCTAATTGTGTAGGCCATTTATACTTATAAGTTTCATTTTGTAAATGGCCTTTGGAATTGGCCTAAAACCATTCAAGTTTTTTAATGTCATGAGATGAATTCACATGGAAATTGTGCAAGATTGTTTAGTAGTTTATGCATGCATTTTGGACATGAATTGGATGATGTATAAATGCCTATTTATGGCATTTAGATGAGTATTGGTACTTTGATATGTTGTATGAAGTTTGGGTTATGTTTGTATGTGTTTTAGGGTGGCTAAGGGCTCGGTAAATAGCCCTATATTGCCCACACGGGTAGGCACACGGGCGTGTGTCTAGGCCATGTGAGACACACGGGCTGCACACGGGTGTGTGGCTCAACCGTGTGTCCCTTGTAACCTGCATGGATAGAATTACATGCTATCAGTATAGTCCATGGGCATGAGAATGGCTGTGTGTCTCAACCGTGTGGAGGACACGGCCAGCACATAAGCATGTGCCATGGCCGTGTGAATGATGATGTCAGAAACAAAATACCCAAGTTTTTGCACACGGGCCACGACAAGGGCATGTCAAGGCCGTGGGAGGGACACGAGCTGGGCGATGGGCGTGCACCAGTCTGTGTAAAAACCCCTGTAGGTTGATGTTAGAAAATAAATCCACACGGGTATTGGACACAGCCGTGTCCCTTGCATGCTTAGACCATGTGGGGCACATGGGCCATCAGCATGGCCATGTTTAGAGACCACACGGGCGTGTGGCCCTCTCACATAGACGTGTGCCCTCTTTTTGCTAATTTTTAAAGAAATTATCTTAAGTGCACGAAATGGTCTCGGGTCAGTCCCAAACAATGATTTAGGCCTCGTAGGCCCATAAGAAGGCTTGTAGGACATAGTGTGGAAAATTTGTAATTGGGACACATTTTCTTTAGTTTAACTTAAAGATTTACTTGAGTTTCAGTACGGTAATACCTCATACCCTATTTCAGCATCGGTTACGGGTAAGGGGTGTTACAATAAGTAGATAAATTAATGATTAAATTCCTTCATTTAATCAATTCATAGCCTTTACCCAACAACTATGTCGAAATAACAAACTAGTTATCCTTAATTGCACTTACCTTTCAAGATTTGTGGGATCTAATTGGCTAATTGATCAAGAATGTCTCTCCCTAATTAACATGTGATTAAAGGCTTATTATGAGGGTAACAGAACACAATTTAATGCTGGAAAAATATGAGCAAGACCCAAGAAACAAAATAACTCCCTTTCTTGCACATAGGCGCATGCACCACTACCCTTGGTGGCTAAAATTGGGGTTGGATTTTTAAATGGCTTGAGATCTCATTAAAATCTGAAAAATATCTTTGAAATCATTTAAAACCTTCCAAATTCTAAATTTGGAAATTTTGGTTTTTAATTGACAAGATTAATCAAGAAATTAAAGAGAAAAGAGATCTTACCCAAGTTAGTTCAGAGAAACGACAATGACACTTTCTTAATAATGTTCGGGATCAATCTTGGGGTTCAATATTTCATATTTGGGGTTGACTTAGATAAGGATAGATGGAAGAAATAGAGTAAAAGAGATGATGCACAATCTTGATGCAAAAATAAGAAGAGAGATATGGTAAAATGGGAGGTGTATGTGACGAGCACAATGGGAGAAAAAAAAAGAAAATTGAAGAGAAAAGAGAAGAGGAAGAGGGTGAATGGCTAGGGTGGGGAAAAATGGAATTAAATGCTGAAAAATATAATAAAAATTTATATTTATACTTAGGGTTCAAGGGTATGGATGGCATACACATTAAAAAAAAAGATTTGGGAAAATTTCATTAGTTCGCAAGGGAAGGGATTCAAACTTGGGACCTCATTTAATTTCCATGCTTTCTCATATTTATTTTAATCACTAGGATTCTTCCTCATTCTTGAAATAATTTTGCAATCTTTATTTAAAAACAAGGCATGCCACACACTAGGGTTTAAGGAAAAACTTACAAAATAATAAAAATGATGCGAGAGAAGGGATTTTGAACTTGGGTTTCAAGAAACATTTCACTAACACTTAACCAAAAAACCAATACCTCATTTATTTATTAAAAATGCATACATAATCTCAAAAATTAAGGCATGACTACTCTTTGTCGATTTACAAACCTGATTCTACTAACCCCTAATTTTTGGGATGCTACAGTTCGTCGAGGGGTTTTTGTGTATTGCTGCTCCATTGATGCAGTTGGTTTAGAAGAATAATGCTTTTGAGTGGACTGATGAGAGGCAAAGGAGTTTTGAGAAGTTGAAGTCGGTTCTGTGTAACACCCCTCACCCGTATTCAACACCAGAATAAGGTTACGAAGCATTACTGGACTTATTACACAAATAAACTTACAATTCATATACATTTTTACATTTCATGTAATTATCACTCAAATACATTCACATTGTCCCTATTACGGGCCTACGAGGCCCAAATTATATATTAGAAGTAGTTCGAGACTAAACTGATAACTCAGGAAAATTTTAAGAAAAAATTTGAAACTTTTCATATACAAGGGACATACGCCCGTATGTCAGGACACACAGACAAAAGACATGCCCATGTCATAGGCCAGGTGGACATTCAAAATGGAAGCACATGGCAATGTCTCAGCCTATGCCCTACCCCGTGTAAGTCCCTGACTTGGGTCACACGGCCAACCACATGCCCGTGTGACTAGCCCGTGTAACTTATTGACTTGTTTTCATTAAATGCTACAGGGGACACACGGCTGTGTCATCTGACAGTGTGTCACACAAGGCTGTGTCACCTGACCGTGTGTCACACACAGTTGAGACACATGCCCGTGTGGACAAAAATAGGCTATTTACCAAGCCATCTTGCCACCCAACTTGTACACACCTACACGAAGCCAAATGACACCAAAACATGGCATAAATAGACATTCAATTAACTTCAACCAAGCATAATTCGAACCATTTGAATAGCAACATATACAAGGCACAGAAATACCATAATATGTTATTCAATCCCATGCTAAAATCACATTCTTAATTCACCTAACTAGCTAGCTTCATATATGTACTTTCCTACTTCTAATCACATACATATCAATTCTTCAAATTTCCACCATATGGTACTCTAAATATCAATTCATAACAAGTATTAATTTAGCCATTTCCAACCACGTATCAACATGATCATTTACACAAATATTTACATAACCAAATCAACCAAAATAAGCGAACTCACATGGCTATACACAAAACAAGACACTTATGATTTACAAGCTAATTCAAATGACTAAAATCCATAACTAGGATATACCAAAATGACCAAAGCTCCTATACATGCCATATAACCATATACTAAGCTCAAAAGTACCAAATGATAGTTTGATAGTGTGATGAAGTCTCCGACGATTCCCGAATCCGAGCTAGCTTTGAAATCACTATAAAACACGGAAAAAAACACACAGTAAGCTATAAAGCTTAGTAAGTTCGTATAGCAATAAACTTAACTAACCAAATATGCACAGTTTAAACATTTAAACATATCATAACATGTCTCATATTGAACCATCAACCAACCACATTTTTATTCACAAGGTTAGATATGAAATTCACGTCTCTCCCATTCAATTCTCATATAGTTTCTGTAATACCTGTACCAACTCGTATCAATCTCATACTCATCCACATCTCGGTTATAACCGTTGAACCATTCAGAATACTATCGGATACTTGGGAATCTCACACCCTAAGTGCCACATATATAGCTGAAGCTATATCAATCATATATAACATAAAATGCTCACTCTTGAACTATCAACAGGCCTGCTCACACAAGCTGTCAGTTAAGACGTGGCTACACGATGCTACTCAGACAAGCTGTCAAGTAACCGCAACACATACTGGTATACTCAGCCACTGGTAGGACGTACAGGACCGACACTTGAATTACATAATCACAGTAACCCTAATGTCACGACATTCGTATCCTAAACTATTCCTAAGGTTCAAATGGGATTTCTCACTCAGCATCATTGAATATGTCTGCAAGGTTGTATTCACAATTTATGCAATATCAAATCATTTAAAACATAAATATAACAATGCTTATTACATACGAACTTACCTCGGATGCAAAAACGATGAATTTGATCGATTAATTCGAAACCTTGTTCTTTCCCCGATCTAAATCTGTATTTCACTTTTCTTGATTTATATGTAATC
Source organism: Gossypium stocksii (assembly GCA_020496765.1). Taxonomy (NCBI): domain Eukaryota; kingdom Viridiplantae; phylum Streptophyta; class Magnoliopsida; order Malvales; family Malvaceae; genus Gossypium; species Gossypium stocksii. Next base: position 17,060,625 of record CM035632.1, on the reverse strand, counting down.
AAAATGAACTTATTCATTATCATTCTATTCAATTTAGTCTAAAATACACATTAACGCAACTTTACACTTTTGCCCCTAATATTTTACAATTTTACAATTTAAACCTTATTTCATAAAAACAAAAATTCATGCAATTTCATACCAATCCATGCTAACAGAATTTTCCTTATTAGCATATTAGCCCATATTTTTCATTTATTCACACATATAACCGTGGGTTTTACACATTTCTCAATTTAATCCTTAATTTGCACTTTCACTCAAAATCACTTAACAAAACTTGTAAATCTAATAATAAAAACTTATTTTCCATTATTAATTATCAAATTACTCACATATTCATCAATGGTAAAACTCAAACACTTTAATATTTTCTCAATTTAGTCCCTGGGCTAGCTAAACTAAGCTACAACGATCTCAAAAACATAGAAATAATAAAAAACGGGATGAAAATCACTCAACAATTTAGCCTTTAAAGTGATCGAACCCTAGAATTCTTCTATGGCTTCTTTTTCTTTTAATTTTCGGTGAAGATGAAGTGAAAATGATGACATTTTCTGGTTTACCTTATTTTACATTAAGGTATTTTACAAATTACTAATTTATCCTTTATTATAACATTAAAACATACGATAATAATGTCCATAAATGTCAATAAACAATCAATGGTCTAATTTCTATTTAAGGACCTTTACTTTAATGTTCTATAGCTATTAGACACCTTTAGCTAATAGAACTCAACTTTTGCACTTTACGCGATTTAGTTCTTTTAATTAAATTAAACACTCAAACAAGAAAATTTCTTAAAAAAAGTTTCACACCATCATATTATCATGCTGTAGACATTAAAATAAAAATAAAATAATTATTTTGACTTCAGATTTGTGGTCCTAACTAAAGCACCTGTATTGACACAACTAGAGTTTGGTAAAGTGTATGTTGTTTTCAGTGATGCTTCTTACACAAGATTGGGTTATATGCTGATGCAAGAGGGAAAGGTAGTTGCTTATGTGTCGAGATAGTTGAAATCACATGAGTGTAACTATCCGACCCATGATTTGGAGTTGGTTGTCGTAGCCTTTGTACTCAATATTTGGTGTCATTATTTGTATGGTGAGAGATGTGTGATCTACACTGATTATAAGATTCTTAAGTATCTCCTTACCCAGATGGAGTTTAACTTGAGACAGAGGTGTTAGATTGAGCTGCTGAAGGACTACGATTGTGTGATTGAGGATGGTGGTTTGTTGGTTGAGCTTTAGGTGAAGCCGACCCTTGCACAGCAAATTTGAGAGAGGCATCCATTTGATGAGAGTTTGGTGTGTCGTATCCGTCAGATTGAGTTGGGTGTTCTTGGAGATTTTGGTCTTAATGCTGATGGTATCCTTTGTTTCAAAGGTCAGATGTGTGTTCAATGGATGGGGATTTAAGACATATGATTCTTATCGAGGTTCATAGTAGTCCATATACTATGCATCCTGGTGGGAAAAGGATGTATCAGGATCTTCAGGTTTTATATTGGTGGCCAGGGTTGAGGAAGGACATAGTTGATTTTGTTGGAAGATATTTAGTTTGCCAAAGGGTTAAAGCTAAGCATTAACATCTGTCTAGGTTACTTTAGTCTATCAGGATTCCAAAGTGGAAATGGGATTGTATCATGAGGGATTTTGTTTTTGGTATTCCATTGACTCCATCTCGGTAGTATTCAGTTTGGGTGATAGTGGATCGGTTTAGAAAGTGTGTGCATTTCTTACCTACGTGTACAACTTTCAGTTTTTAGCAGTTGGTCGAGCTTTACATCAAGGAGATTGTTAGATTGCATGGAGTTCTAGTTTCAATCATATTAGACAGAGATCTATTGTTCATGTCGAGGTTCTGGAAGATGTTGCGTGAGGCTTTGGGTTTGAAGCTTCACTTCAGTGCAACGTATCAGTACAACGTATTATATGCAGTCAGATGGCCAGTTTGAGAGGGTGATCTAGATTCTTAATAATATGCTTTAGAGTTGTGCTATTGATTTTGGTGGTAGTTGGGAACGACATTTGCCATTACCTGAGTTTACATACAACAACATTTATCAGAGGAGTATTCAGATGGCTCCTTTTGAGGCACTTTATAGTAGGAAGTGTAGGACTCCATTATGTTCGCCTATCATGGAGGAGAAGAGGAATTTGGGTCCAGATTTGGTCCATTAGATCAAGGACAAGGCGAAACTTATCTATGAGCGGTTGAAGGTTGCTTTAGATAGGTAGAAATCTTACACTAACTTTAGATGTTGAGATATTGAGTATCAAGTTGGTGATAAGGTGTTTCTAAAGGTCCCGCCTTGGGAGAAGGTTTTGATGTTCAGGTGGAATGGTAAGCTTAGTCTGAGGTTCATTTGCCCTTACGAGGTGATTGAGTGGATTGGAATGTTTGCTTATCATCTTCTGTTGCCACTTGAGATTGAGCGCGTTCATGATGTCTTTCATGTTTCCATGCTTCGGAGGTATAGATTGGATCCTTCCCATGTTGTTCCTATTAAGGAGATTGAGGTTCAATTTAAGCTTTCATATAAGGAGGAATAGGTTGCAATCTTAGACTGTTGATAAACCATAAATTATACATATTTTTACCTCATGCTTAGCCTAAATTCTGGATGAATTATCATTGAATTTGTAGAAGTTGGTGCTCCTAATCCTTTTATTTCATGTTTTATACTTAGGTGAGCATAAGGAAGAGAAAAGAGTAAGGAACGAGACAAAAACGAGCAAAGTAGGCCCAATTCAATAATCAACATGGCCTGGAGGTTCACCACACGGGCATGTCACACGGCCGTGCCATATTAACAGGCTCGAACACGGCCTGGAAGTCGACTCACATAGGCGTGGCACAGGGCATGTCCCTGTCGCGATGAAGTTTAATTTCACTCAAAAAAAGCTACTTAGGGGCTAAGAAAGACATTCTAAACTCTATATAAAGACCCTAGGAGGCAACTACAAGGACACACATTACTCCTGCCAAGATGGGGAGTCAAAGGCAGGGAATTACTTGAAGGAAAGCTGATTGATCCATCTTAGAAGCCAGGAGCTACATCAAGATAGAGGATCTCCCTTCTATCCTTTCAGTGATTTTTGGGTCTTCTTATGTTTTGCTATTTTATATATTTTGAGATGTTTCTTTTTACAATTATGAACTAAAACCCCAAATATATAAAGGGGATGAAACCTAAGATAGATCTTTTTATTGTTATCTGAACTGTGTGATAAATATTTGATTTGTTCTTAATTGTGTTTTTAATTCTTAAATTGATATTTCTGGGATATTGATTTAAGAGGAATGTGCTTATGTAGAGGAGCAAAAGTCCCTACATAGGTGTAGATCCAGCACAATTAAGCGGAGTTGGTCGTAATCCTAGACATAGGACGACGAAAATCTGCCGGATTAGAGTCAAATCTAATATGGGGAGCCATAGATCGAGTTAATGCAAGACTAGGGGTTTTAATTAGAAAGATACTTCAATTAATCAACCTAGGATTAGTTGTTCTTATCCTCGACGGAGGTATTAACATAATTTAGGGATCTCTACGAATCAAATCAAATGAAAAAATCATCTGGTTCAGAGTTAGATAACAAGTGAAGTCTAGGTGGATTCTTTCTTAGGTATTGTCCTCATAAATTAGTTTTCCCAAAAGCAATTTCCCAATTTACTCTTTGTCATTTCTTTAGTTTAGTTTAGAATAATTTACAACCAAAACCCTTTTATTTCTTAGGCTAGATAATAGGAAGGAAGTCATTACTAGTACTTTTAGTTGCTTGGATTTGATATTCCAGTCTTGCCACTAACTATACTACTATTCGATAGGTGCGCTTGCCTTTTATCGTGATATTAGTTAATTTCTAGGTACGATCAGATTTTATTACTTCATCACAATCATCATAATCAACTGTGAGGTCAATGTGCTTCATAATAAGACTGTTCCATTGATGAAAGTGTTGTGGCACAACCACAAGACTGAGGAAGCCACTTGGGAGTTGGAAGATATCATGAGGCATTAGTATTTTTATTTTTTTGATTCAAGTAAATTTCAGGGACGAAATTTCTTTTAAGTGGGGGAGAGTTGTATGGCCCTAAAAATAGGTCTAGTAGTTTCGGGTAAGTTTATCAGGTTCTGAGTGAAAAATTAGGAGTTAATTGGGGTTAGTAGTAATTTTTCTCTTAGTTTAGTTAGCTTAATTTCATTAAACAAATCAAGCTTAATTTCATTAAACAAATCAGGAAATAATATTCCGAAAAAAATATTTTTAGAAAAAAATAATTTTATAGTTTTAAATAATTTTTGGGTAAAATAAATATTTTGGGTCAAATTAGAATTGAAAAATAAATTAAAATGGGGGTTTAATTGAGAGAATTGAAAATATTAATTACATAGGACCATTTTGCAAGACAAGGGAAATGTTTGAATGGTTTTGTGGGAGTGTCCTAATAGCAATTTCCCTGATTTTTGAAAATTAGGTAGGGGCTCTTTAGCTCAAAAACACTGCAAGCCCCTCACTTTACACACAATTTCACCTGATTTCCAAGCGTTTTCTCTCACTTTTCATTTTCATTTTCAAACTACCCATATCAAAGATTAGATCCGTAATGCCCTAAACTCGGCCTAGTAGTTTAGACCGAATTCAGGATGTTGCATTGGTCACTGGATTCAAGATGTTTAATTGATTCACACAATTAAATCGTTTTAATTCAATCAATAAAAATTACAGTTAGGTTTATTACAAAACCAGAATTAAATGAACAAATAAAAACTTGAATCGGAGCTTGTACCTCAGATTTATAAAATTTAATAGTCCACAAAACTGAATAGCAAAATAGGAACTAAAAATACACACTGATAAATTAATTTCAGTTGAGACTGTCCGAGACCTCCGTATACCGAGTCCAGGTTCAGAATTCAGGAACTTACCTACAAAGGAAACACTAAGAGGGGGTGAGTTACATGAGCTTAGTGTGAGATCTAAACGGTTGAAAATAGATTTCAGAAGAGAACACCAGATGGGAGTTCAAAACAAAACATACTTGCAGGCATAAGTAGAAACAGATACCAGACAAGGAACCAATGTCCCATCACGCAATCAGAACAGAGCGCACCAAGTACACATAGAACACTTAGTACACGTATTGTTCAGACAAACATAATATGATCAGATAGTCTTACGCCCAAGCAAATGCACATGAATGCAGTCAGATGTTAAAACCCACCCATCTAGCCAACACAACTCTCCATCCCACGATCACACCACATAAGAGCTTTTTAAGCTCATCCAACCCAACACACCACGTAGGACCTCGAAAGGCCCTTCCAACCCTACACACCATGCATGTGGACTAAGCCACTCAGAAATAATAATATGCAGCAAAGGTATCGTATATGTCATACAGTGCATTGCGGTAAACCCGCTGTACAGACATGCAGTTGAACTGCCAGATCAGATAGTAATAATACGCAGCGAAGTTGACATATGTACAACACAGTGCAATATGGTAAATTGTTATACCGAAAATTTGCAATTAAACTGCCAGATTAGACAAAATATGTAGCAACACTGACTTATATGTTGTATAGTGTAGTACGGAGACCTGCTATACAGACAAGTTGCAGTAGTACTGCCAGATCAGATTAGAATCAGACTCCCTTCTCTTCAAAAACCATCCCAAAATATTTATGTAACACCCCAAACCCAGCCTAGACGTTACGACCAGATCTGGTGTGTCACACGATCCTAAAACTAAGTTTACGACCCTTTTGTCTTGTTGTGTCTTAAGTGAGGTTTGAATCAAAAGAGTAAGTTTGCTAAAACCAGTTTATTAATCCTTTAAGTTATCCATATTATACACTCGTTGAGTTTTGAAAACGTTCTTTAGATTTTGAAACCAGCGCAGCCTAGACTAGCGATTCTATAAAATGTAATTTAATCATCAACGAAAGATTAAACCAAATAAAAACTTAGATAGCGGCCTTATTACAAAATAAAACCCAAAAATAACATAATAATAAAATACTTAATCAAAATGAAAACCAGTTTTATTGCAGATGCTGTGGCCACTCCGAACCTCTCGCAGCTCCAAGCCCACTATGGTTGAGGGTTACCTGCAGAGATTAAATAAAAGGGGGGTGAGTTTGACAACTCAGTGTGCAACATTATCTCAACCATAGGCCAAAACAGATCAAGCCTCAGAATCAGATTAGTTGGGCCTTGGCCCATACAGAAATCAAGTTAAGCCCATAGGCCCATAACAGTTACAGATTAGATATAATATGCAAACAGTAACCCAACCCAGATCCATCCATAACACCCCCGTACCAGCCTTACACCATGTGGGGAGACTACTCGACCCACCCAACCGCTACACACCGCAGATATTTGCAGCGAGGTTGCCAGATATAGTTTGCAGCGAGGCTGCCAGATATTGTGACGAGGTCACCAGATCAGATATTGTGGCGAGGCCACCAGATTGCAGCGAGGCTGCCAGATAATAATGTGACAAAGTCACCAGATTGCAGCGAGGCTGCCAGAACGCTTCCTCCGTCATAAACCCATACCCCATGCAACAGATGTAATCATACTAGCATGCAACATATAGCATCTCATGCATCAGATATATTCATAATAAAGATTACTCATGCATATACATAAAATTATACATTTCAAACAGAATTGACCCTAGGGGTATTATAGTCTTTTTACACCTAGGGGTATTTTGGTAATTTTCCAGATTCAGGGGTATTTTAGTCCTTTATCATATTTTCAGAGTTTTTATGCACAACCGTTTAGTTATTAGTCCATAGCTCACCTCGGAAGTCTATTTCAACTAAAAGTCCAATTTTGCCCTTTTTAGCTTAAAACCCCTAATGGGCCTTACTAAGTCCAATGTCGTCGCAAGTCCATTACGTCAAATTTTTAGGTTTAGTTTACCATCTTAACCATGTTTTGATCATTCAAGTTACCAGAAAGTCTTTTATGAACACTTTCAGATTTGGGCTCGGGAGCCCATTGGGCCCATCTTGGCCCATCGCAGCCCAACTTACCGAAACGATCGAAACTGTACCTTTTGCAATTTCGCCACCGTCAATTCCCAGTGTGATCACAATAGAGTATTCGGCTATTCTTAGATTCTTCCAAGACTGATTTTTCGGTCACTTTCAATTGGTCACTTTAGCACAGTTTTCGGTTATTACGGCCTTTAGCCATCCTAGTCTATGATGGAGATACGTTACACACCTGTTTTGCGGTTTCGCCAACAAAACCCTCCACGTACTTATTCCTACAATCCATTCCCTAATTGGTTAGCCGACAGGTTTTACAAAACTAATGCCAAAATCCTTTATTGCATTCGGCCATACCCTCAATGGCCTTACAACCTTACCTTAATTGTTTTAGATCTCTCAGATCAAACTTTAAATGAATCGCAACTTTCCCCTCCTTGCTGGATCACCTATTCTTGCTATCGAAAGCACACAAGAAACAACCATAGTATTAGAATCTTATAAGCAATGTCGACATGCCCCCTAAAGATCTAAGGGTTTCGGCTTTTCTTTCTGATGTTGATAAACGAATGTACTTAATGTTTAGATTGCTTACCGTTGCTTCCACTCGAGGAGTACCGCTTCCACGCTTCCACTCACTCGAGACTATATTAGATCCACCGCAAATCTAACTCTAACGTCACAAGAGTGGCCCTAGAGATATTCGGCTTTTTGAATGGTTAGAAGGAGATGCTTTCGGCTTTTGAAGAAGTGATATGGTGCACTTGTTGTTTTAACCAATAAAGTAGGTGGGGTAAATCGGCAAATAAAAGGGATGGAAGAATAGGGTTCGGCTTACAAAAGGGTTTAAGAGAAAGAAGAGTGAGAGTAGACGGTTTACCAAAGAACAAACGGTATAAAGATTTCAGTCAGGAGTGTGTCGATAGAAGGTTGAAGAAATAGAGATGAAGGGAGGTGGTTTCGGTCTTACAGGGAAATGGGACGAAATGGAATCGGCATGGGGTGTAAGAGTAAGAAAGAAGAACGAGAGAAGAAGAGAGACTAGAGAGTGATTTCGGCAACTAGGGAGTTCGACAATAATACTTAGGGTAAAAGTAGGTTGCGGCTATTAGGAGAAAAAGGGAGAACAAAGTGGCAAAAAGGTACCTAATAGGCTAAGCGTGATTGACAGAAAAGGAGAGCTTCCACACTTAAGGAAATCGGCACTAAATTATCAAAGAACAAAAGGAGCATTCGGCACTCTCTAGCACCTATTACCGAAAATGCAAATACAAAGTCCCCTAGCCGAATTGCACTTGCAAAGACCCAAAATCGGCCACCTTCTTTGAAATTCAAAACTCCTTGATTTACTCCTCAATATCCTCTCATGACCGATTCAAACACTCCCCAAGCAGAGTTCAATTCGGCTTCAACCTCTTACTTGCTCAAGCTCAAAAATAAAACACTACCTTTGCCACCTCTGGCGCTTGAACCCCTGACCTCTAAGCTCCTTTAGGCGCCACCTTTTAAGGAGCCTAGTGGCGTCCCCCTTGCCACTTTGCCACTGATTCATTTGTGCTATATTTCGCACATAATTTCTTAAGACCCTTACTTTCAATGGTCCCCTGTCTCCTAAGTCAAAACACAAAATTTTGCCGAGCCTTTAACCAACACATGGGCCTTCCATAGGCCCATTATCATACTCCACACATGCATTACACACCCAAATACTAACATTTAAACATTTTATCAGATAAGGACCAATCTAAGAAAAACCCAAAAATTAGGGCGTTACAACTCTACCCTCCTTAAAGAAATTTCGTCCTCGAAATTTACCTTATCCAAACAAATGAGGATATTGCTGACGCATTGCCACCTCTGGTTCCCAAGTAGCTTCCTCTCTACCATGATTACGCCAAAGTACCTTTACCAATGGAACTGATTTTCTTCTTAGAACCTTCATGTCTCGATCTAGAATCTGCACCGGCTCTTCTTCGAAAGTCAAGTCAGGCTGTACCTCCACTTCTGCAACTGGTAGAATATGAGTAGGGTCAGAACGATATCGCCTCAGCATGGATACGTGAAACACATCATGAATTCTATTTAACTCTGGCGGTAATTCTAACTGATATGCCACCGGACCCACTCGCTTAAGAACCCGGTAAGGCCCAATAAATCGCGAACTTAGCTTGCCTTTCTTACCAAATCTTAGTATCTTTTTCCAAGGCGAAACTTTCAGGAAAACCATATCACCTACTGAATACTCAATCTCTTTACGCTTCAAATCTGCATAAGACTTTTGTCAATCAGATGCCTCTTTCAAACGGTCCCTTATCACCTTGACCTTCTCTTCAGTCTCTGCTACCAATTTAGGTCCAAGAACTTGCCGCTCGCCCAATTCGGTCCAACAACTAGGTGAACGACACTTACGCCCATACAGTGCCTCATAAGGTGCCATACGGATGCTAGCCTGATAACTGTTATTATACGCGAACTCTGCCAATGGTAGATAATCCTCCCAACTGCCTCGAAAGTCGATAACACAACCCCTTAACATATCTTCCAGAATCTGTATAACCCTTTCTGACTGACCATCAGTCTGAGGATGGAAGGCTGTGCTAAAATTCAGTCGCGTTCCCAATGCCTCATGCAACTTTTTCCAGAACCGAGATGTGAATCTAGGATCTCGATCAGAGATAATAGACACTGGCACCCCATGCAGTCGCACAATCTCTGCCACATACAACTTGGCTAACTTCTGAAGCGAAAAATCAGTACGTACAGGGATGAAATGAGCAGATTTAGTCAACCTGTCTACAATCACCCAAATCGAGTCCTTCTTTGATGGCGTTAAGGGCAATCCACTTACGAAATCCATGGTCACCCTTTCCCACTTCCAGAGTGGTACCTTCACTGGTTGCAGAAGTCCAGAAGGTAACTGATGCTCAGCTTTCACTTGCTGACAAGTCAGACATTTCCCCACAAATTCTGTTACCTCTCGCTTTAGTCCAGGCCACCAATACAACTCCTTTAAGTCATGATACATCTTATTACCTCCAGGATGCATAGCGCACAGTCCTTTATGAGCTTCATTCAGAATGGCTTGCCTCAAATTGGAATCCTTAGGCATACAGATTCTACCGTGGAAACATAGAACACCCTCACTGCTAAGTCCAAACTCAGAAATACTCCCATCTTTAACCTGCTGAAATTGAGAAACCAGCGACTCATCCCTCAACTGCTTTTCCTTAATCTCTTCCACCCAGGTCGGTCTTACTTGCAATTCTGCTAACAAACTACCATCATCATACAGACTCAAACGAGCAAACATAGCTCTCAGATTAGATACAGTTCTACGACTTAGGGCATCAGCCACCACATTAGCTTTGCCTGGATGATACTCAATCGCACAATCATAATCCTTAAGCAACTCAATCCATCTCCGTTGCCTAAGATTTAGCTCATTCTGAGTCAACAAGTACTTAAGACTCTTATGGTCTGTATATATAATACACCTTTCTCCATACAGATAATGTCGCCAGATTTTAAGTGCGAAGATTACTGCTGCCAACTCCAGATCATGGGTAGGATAGTTCACTTCATGAGGTTTAAGCTGTCGCGATGCATAAGCAACCACTTTACCCTCTTGCATCAACACGCAGCCCAACCCAACATGTGATGCATCACTGTACACGGTAAAATCTTTTCTAGACTCTGGTTGAATCAGTACAGGTGCCTCGGTCAGAACCTTCTTTAGTTTCTCAAAAGCTTCTTGCTGCTGCTCGGTCCAAATATATGGTACTCCTTTCCTTACGAGTTTTGTCAATGGCGCTGCCATCACAGAAAATCCTTCTACAAACCTTCTATAGTATCCAGCTAAACCCAGAAAACTTCGAATTTCTGCCACTGACCTCGGTGGTTTCCACTCCAGAATTGCTTCAATCTTTCGAGGGTCCACCTTAATACCCTCAGCTGATACAACATGCCCCAAGAAGGTTACTTCCCTTAACCAGAACTCACACTTACTAAATTTCGCATAAAGCTCCTTTTCCCTTAAAACTTGTAGCACAATACGGAGATGCTCATCATGTTTCTCTTCAGATTCAGAATAGACCAAAATATCGTCGATAAAGACGACTACGAATCGATCCAAGTATGGCTGGAACACTCGATTCATCAGATCCATAAAAGCTGCAGGTGCATTGGTCAGCCCAAATGGCATAACCAAGAACTCATAGTGACCATAACGAGTTCTGAATGCCGTCTTGTGAATATCCACCTCTTTCACCCTTAATTGATGGTACCCAGATCGAAGGTCAATCTTAGATAATACTGAAGCTCCTCTAAGCTGGTCGAATAGATCATCGATTCTTGGCAATGGGTACTTATTCTTAATCGTCAACTTGTTTAACTGCCGATAGTCGATGCACATTCGCATAGACCCATCTTTCTTCTTTACGAACAGCACTGGTGCTCTCCACGGAGACACACTTAGCCTAATGAAACCTCTATCCAATAGTTCTTGAATCTGTGCTTTCAATTCCACCAACTCCTTTGGTGCCATCCTATACGGTGCAATCGACACTGGTGCCATACCAGGCAACAAATCGATCCCAAATTCAACCTCTCGATTCGGAGGTAAACCTGGAAGCTCCTCCGGAAAAACATCTTGAAAATCTTTAACAGTTCTAACTTGATCCACAGTTAGTTCCTCAGTTCCCACTTGACCCACGAATGCCAAATAAGCCGCACATCCTTTACGAATCCACTTCTCAGCTCTTAATGCTGACACCACATTGGACAAATAGTCTCTACGTTCACCTATCACCAAAACTTCCTCATCCTCTGCAGTCTTTAGCCTCATTCGTTTTGCAGCACAATCCAAAGTAGCCCTATGCTTTACAAGCCAATCCATTCCCAAGATGAGATCAAATTCTCCGAAAGGTAGCTCCATCAAGTCTCCAGAAAAGATTTTTCCTTGGGTCTCTATAGGCACGTCTCTATACAGTTTGTCTACCCTAACTGAGTGACCCAAAGGACTTAATACAGATACCCCACTCACTGTCTCCTCAGAACGCACTCCCAGCGACCCAGACATGGCACATGCAACATAAGAATGGGTAGATCCAACATCTATCAACGCAGTGTATGGCATACTAGAAATCAAAAACGTACCAGTTATGACGTCAGGAGCATCACCCTCCTCTCGGCGACGAGCTGCATAAACTAGCGCTGGCTGACTGGCCTCAGCGAAACCAGCACCCCTGCCAGGTGCTCCTCGTCCTCGACCATTACCATTTCCGCCTCTACCTTGTCTACGACCCCTCGGAGCTGGTGGTCCACCCCTCACTGGTTGAGCAACCCTTTGAGCCATAACCTGTCCTTGATCCGGTTCTTCGGGACAGTCCTTAATCCTATGCTCCATCGACCCACATCGAAAACAGGCTCCAGAACGTTTCCGACACTCGCCCATATGTATCTTACCACAACTCCTACAACCCTGCGGTCTGACAGCATTCATTGGCACCGCTCGCACTGGTTCTGCCACTCTTGCTCTCTTAACATTCCTATTAGCCCCACCTGATGGTCCAGAATCCCTCCGAAAGCGGTTTCTATCCTTTTCGCGATTCTGCCTCTCGGTACGCTTCACTTCCTCAGCTATCTTAGCTTTCTCAACCAAAGCAGCAAAGTTACGCTCCCTCTGTGGAGCAATCAGTACCCTTAGCTCATCTCTCAGACCATCCTCGAAACGTACGCTACGCTCATATTCGGTAGCAACTATCCCAGAAGCATATCGGCTCAGCCTCAGAAATTCAGCCTCGTACTCAGATACTGTCCTACTTCCCTGAACCAAATTTAAGAACTCTTTCCTACGGGCGTCCACATAGCTAGCCCCAACATATTTTCCTTTAAAGGCTTTCTTAAACAGCTCCCATGTTACCTCACCATCTGAAGTTCCATCTCTTACTGTGAGCCACCACTGATAAGCTTCATCTCTAAGCAACGACACGGCTCCTTTCAGCTTCTGCTCCATAGAGCAATCCAGATCGTCCATGATTCGCTCTGTGGCCTCCAGCCAATATTCAGCCACATTTGGGGCTACACCAGACACACCCCTAAAGAACTCTGCCCCATTAGCTCGGAGTCGCTCAGAAATGGATCCCCGAAATCCATTACCGGTACTTGCCCCAGCAACCCTTTCCAGAACTCGAAGCATCGCTTGTGATAGGGCATCGTCCCCTACACCCCTATCATGAGATTCCACCTCTGTTGCCGGTGGTATCGGCATATCAGCTGCTGGTGCATGACCCGAAGATGAGGTCTCAGCTCGTGTACTACCTCGGCCACGTCCACGGCCCCTACCACGAGCTGCTCGCGTACTCATTTCGTACTTTCTGTTTTAGAAATTTTTATGAGTCAGATTAATATTTCAGTGTTTATTACAGATGTCTTATGAATAAATAGAGTTTCAGAGTTTATCTTCTTTCGCGATAGCCTAGCTACAGTCTCAGTTTACCTATCAGAGTCTCTACAATTTCAGTAATACCCTAGCTAAAGTATCATACTAGAGTCCTTAGTCAGGCTTATCATCAGAATTTCAAAAACAATCAGGAAGATTCAGAAAACTTACAGGCTTGGGCCGGAGATTCGGTATGCCACTCTTTCAAAGGATTTCGTAGGAAAACTTGATAAATTTTTGTTTTCTTTGAATAATAAATCATTTAGGTTCGAAAAGAAATTCATCAAAATAAGTTTTGATTAGGTTGAAAACAACATTAACCCATAATCTTTCGAAAATCTTTATTTTGATTGTTTAAAAACTTCCATTTTTAGACCCGTTCCACAGCCGAGTTGTTGCAACTTAGCTCTGATACCACTAAATGTAACACTCCAAACCCAGCCTAGACGTTACGACCAGATCTGGTGTGTCACACGATCCTAAAACTAAGTTTACGACCCTTTTGTCTTGTTGTGTCTTAAGTGAGGTTTGAATCAAAAGAGTAAGTTTGCTAAAACCAGTTTATTAATCCTTTAAGTTATCCATATTATACACTCGTTGAGTTTTGAAAACGTTCTTTAGATTTTGAAACCAGCGCAGCCTAGACTAGCGATTCTATAAAATGTAATTTAATCATCAACGAAAGATTAAACCAAATAAAAACTTAGATAGCGGCCTTATTACAAAATAAAACCCAAAAATAACATAATAATAAAATACTTAATCAAAATGAAAACCAGTTTTATTGCAGATGCTGTGGCCACTCCGAACCTCTCGCAGCTCCAAGCCCACTATGGTTGAGGGTTACCTGCAGAGATTAAATAAAAGGGGGGTGAGTTTGACAACTCAGTGTGCAACATTATCTCAACCATAGGCCAAAACAGATCAAGCCTCAGAATCAGATTAGTTGGGCCTTGGCCCATACAGAAATCAAGTTAAGCCCATAGGCCCATAACAGTTACAGATTAGATATAATATGCAAACAGTAACCCAACCCAGATCCATCCATAACACCCCCGTACCAGCCTTACACCATGTGGGGAGACTACTCGACCCACCCAACCGCTACACACCGCAGATATTTGCAGCGAGGCTGCCAGATATAGTTTGCAGCGAGGCTGCCAGATATTGTGACGAGGTCACCAGATCAGATATTATGGCGAGGCCACTAGATTGCAGCGAGGCTGCCAGATAATAATGTGACAAAGTCACCAGATTGAAGCGAGGCTGCCAGATAATAATGTGACAAAGTCACCAGATTGCAGCGAGGCTGCCAGAACGCTTCCTCCGTCATAAACCCATACCCCATGCAACAGATGTAATCATACTAGCATGCAACATATAGCATCTCATGCATCAGATATATTCATAATAAAGATTACTCATGCATATACATAAAATTATACATTTCAAACAGAATTGACCCTAGGGGTATTATAGTCTTTTTACACCTAGGGGTATTTTGGTAATTTTCCAGATTCAGGGGTATTCTAGTCCTTTATCATATTTTCAGAGTTTTTATGCACAACCGTTTAGTTATTAGTCCATAGCTCACCTCGGAAGTCTATTTCAACTAAAAGTCCAATTTTGCCCTTTTTAGCTTAAAACCCCTAATGGGCCTTACTAAGTCCAATGTCGTCGCAAGTCCATTACGTCAAATTTTTAGGTTTAGTTTACCATCTTAACCATGTTTTGATAATTCAAGTTACCAGAAAGTCTTTTATGAACACTTTCAGATTTGGGCTCGGGAGCCCATTGGGCCTATCTTGGCCCATCGCAGCCCAACTTACCGAAACGCTCGAAACTGCACCTTTTGCAATTTCGCCACCGTCAATTCCCAGTGTGATCACAATAGAGTATTCGGCTATTCTTAGATTCTTCCAAGACTGATTTTTCGGTCACTTTCAATCGGTCACTTTAGCACAGTTTTCGGTTATTACGGCCTTTAGCCATCCTAGTCTATGATGGAGATACGTTACACACCTGTTTTGCGGTTTCGCCAACAAAACCCTCCACGTGCTTATTCCTACAATCCATTCCCTAATTGGTTAGCCGACAGGTTTTACAAAACTAATGCCAAAATCCTTTATTGCATTCGGCCATACCCTCAATGGCCTTACAACCTTACCTTAATTGTTTTAGATCTCTCAGATCAAACTTTAAATGAATCGCAACTTTCCCCTCCTTGCTGGATCACCTATTCTTGCTATCGAAAGCACACAAGAAACAACCATAGTATTAGAGTCTTATAAGCAATGTCGACATGCCCCCTAAAGATTTAGGGGTTTCGGCTTTTCTTTCTGATGTTGATAAACGAATGTACTTAATGTTTAGATTGCTTACCGTTGCTTCCACTCAAAGAGTACCGCTTCCACGCTTCCACTAACTCGAGACTATATTAGATCCACCGTAAATCTAACTCTAACGTCACAAGAGTGGCCCTAGAGATATTCGGCTTTTTGAATGGTTAGAAGGAGATGCTTTCGGCTTTTGAAGAAGTGATATGGTGCACTTGTTGTTTTAACCAATAAAGTAGGTGGGGTAAATCGGCAAATAAAAGGGATGGAAGAATAGGGTTCGGCTTACAAAAGGGTTTAAGAGAAAGAAGAGTGAGAGTAGACGGTTTACCAAAGAGCAAACAGTATAAAGATTTCAGTCAGGAGTGTGTCGATAGAAGGTTGAAGAAATAGAGATGAAGGGAGGTGGTTTCGGTCTTACAGGGAAATGGGACGAAATGGAATCGGCATGGGGTGTAAGAGTAAGAAAGAAGAACGAGAGAAGAAGAGAGACTAGAGAGTGATTTTGGCAACTAGGGAGTTCGACAATAATACTTAGGGTAAAAGTAGGTTGCGGCTATTAGGAGAAAAAGGGAGAACAAAGTGGCAAAAAGGTACCTAATAGGCTAAGCGTGATTGACAGAAAAGGAGAGCTTCCACACTTAAGGAAATCGGCACTAAATTATCAAAGAACAAAAGGAGCATTCGGCACTCTCTAGCACCTATTGCCGAAAATGCAAATACAAAGTCCCCTAGCCGAATTGCACTTGCAAAGACCCAAAATCGGCCACCTTCTTTGAAATTCAAAACTCCTTGATTTACTCCTCAATATCCTCTCATGACCGATTCAAACACTCCCCAAGCAGAGTTCAATTCGGCTTCAACCTCTTACTTGCTCAAGCTCAGAAATAAAACACTACCTTTGCCACCTCTGGCGCTTGAACCCCTGACCTCTAAGCTCCTTTAGGCGCCACCTTTTAAGGAGCCTAGTAGCGTCCCCCTTGCCACTTTGCCACTGATTCATTTGTGCTATATTTCGCACATAATTTCTTAAGACCCTTACTTTCAATGGTCCCCTGTCTCCTAAGTCAAAACACAAAATTTTGCCGAGCCTTTAACCAACACATGGGCCTTTCATAGGCTCATTATCATACTCCACACATGCATTACACACCCAAATACTAACATTTAAACATTTTATCAGATAAGGACCAATCTAAGAAAAACCTAAAAATTAGGGCGTTACAATTTATACGCAAGTGCATGTATGCTTACAGTCTCATAAGATCAGTGAAAACATTAACAGACAATCAGTCAAAAATAGATGCACACATGTACCAGCTAAGCGAGTTAAGAAATCAAACATCTTACACACATTAGTCACAAACAACACATAAGCGGAACTCATGGCCTACAAATTCATAGACTTAACTACTCTTACTCAAGCCTAGCCAAGGGTTGGAATACACAGACACATTTCCAGCTCAAAAACATGCACAAACCAAAAATTTGGTGTCTTAGGACCACATGCCCGTGTGCTCCAACCGTATGGAATAATCTAGACCGTGTGGGGGTCAAAACACCCGTGTAGAGGGAGGGACATAGCCTTGTGGTAGAGGCACACAACAGTGTGGGCCAAGGTCACCGCCTTGTGAACAGGCCGTGTAACTCACTTTCCAATTGTACTAAAAAAAGTGTAGGGTAGACACGACATTGTGAGGGTCTCACACACCTGTGTGCCCACTAGACATGGCCATGTGTTCAAAACACACACCAGTGTGGGATCCTTAAATCCCCAAATTAGCCACATGGTCTTGTGGCCAGGCCATGTGGCACCAAAGCACAAAAGCCCTAACTCCCAAACCTACATGATAAACTATAAATTGTATATATTTCTATCCTATATTTAGCACATTTAAGGATAAATTATCATTGAATTTGTGGAATTTGATGCCCCTAATCCTTTAATTTCATGTTTTATACTTAGGTAAGCATAAGGAAGAGAAAAGAGTGAGGAACGGGCCAAAAATGAGCAAATTAGGCCCAAATCAATAATCAACACAGCCTGGAGTTCACTACACGGGCGCGTCACACGGCCCAACATTAACAGGCTTGAGCACGGCCCAACATTGACTCACACGGAATGACACTCAAGAACCGGCAAGCATCCATCCAAGGACTCGAGACTCAAATAGGGCAACTCGCTAAGCTAATCTCTGAAAGACCACAAGGTGGTTTACCAAGCAACACCGAGACTAACCCTAAGGAGCAACTCCACGCCATCGACACAATTGATGAAGAAGGGTTAGCCAAAACCACATCAGAGCAAAGTAAGGAGACTATGGTAAGTAGAGGCAAGGATGAGGTAAGTCACAAAGAACTAGTTGTCAAAGAATATAAGCCTAGAGTCTTATATCCTAACGCGATAAGGAAAGACCGCACAGACTAGCAATTCGGTAAATTCCTTAAACTCTTAAAGAAATTACATATTAACTTACCGTTTATTGAAGCTCTGTCGCAGTTGCCAAACGCTGTTAAGTTTTTAAAAGAGCTTCTGACGAACAAACGAAAGCTAGATGAGTCATGTCATGTGGAACTAAATGTAGTGTGTTCAGCCATTTTGCAGAATAAGCTACCCAACAAACTAAAAGATCCAAGGAGTTTTACAATTCATTGTTTACTTGGTAGCTTAGATGTCAAAAATGCTTTAGCTGGTTTAGGAGTAAGTATTAATGTAATGCCTTATAAATTGTTTAAACAACTAGGTCTTGGGAAACCTAAACAAACTAAGATGAGCATCCAATTAGCTGATAAAACCATTAGATTTCGTAAGGGCATAATCGAAGATGTCCTTATCAAAATTGATAAATTTATATTCCCAGTAACTTTGTTGTTCTAGACATAGATGAGGATAGCAATGTATCCCTAATCCTAGGATGACCCTTTTTAGCAACTGCTAGAACCATAATTGACGTAGGCACAGGTGAGCTCACACTTCGCGTAGGTGATGACAAAATTACTTTGCAGGCTTGTAACTCTAATACGACTGTTGATGATAAATATACTATTATGAGTCCTAGTAATAAGAATGATCTCACCGCCCAACCTTTTTTGCAGGATACTCTTCACATAAGTGTGATCAAACCACAGACGAGTCCATCCAAGGGGACCATCCATGTAAAAAGAATGCTACAGATTGACGAATTGGACAAGTGGCTGAACTATTGCCAAGAGAAACCCAAAATATGCCACATCGAACCAGAGCATCACCATGATGACCCTAAGGTAAAAACAAATCAATTTAAGGTAGGGGATAAGGTATACTTAGAGGAGGAAGATCCTCGAATTTCGAATTCAAAAGTTCATACAGGTGACACCCCTTCTTTCACAATAATGAAAAATTTCCCCTATGGTACAGTCGAGATAACACATAAGACATTTGGCACTTTCAAGGTAAATTATACTTGACTCAAACCTTATTTTGATTGTGAGACTAATAGCAAGAGAGAGGAGTTCGAACTCCTCAAACCACTGTGACCATGCAAGCCTGAAAGAAGTCGAGCTTAGACTATAAACAAGCGCTTCTCGGGAGGCAACCCGAGCACTAACATAGTAAAATTCTTTTATCTAACTTCTCGAACTCTAATTCACCAACTAACCTCCTGAATGCAGGTTTTTCAAGCCACATGGCCATGCCCACGGGCGTGCCTAAGGCCGTAGGGACACCATGGGCAAAGACACGGCCGTGCGATACGGCTGTGCACAAACAGGACAAAAATTTTCCAACACACGGGCTATGACAATTAGCCACGACCGTGCGAGGTGGCCGTGGCCAATCCTGACAAGCTGACACGAGCTGTGACAATTAGCCAAGGCCGTGCGAGGTGGCCGTGGCCAAACCTGACAAATCACCACGGGCGTGCGACATGCCCGTGTCCCAAGGTTATGGTCGATCCTGTTAATTTAACACGAGCATGCAACATGCCAGAGCCCTAACCCCGTGGTCAAACCTGTGAATTCATACATGAGCATGTGACCTCATACACGGGCATGGGAGAAGCAAACATCAAAGGACAAGACCGTGTGACACGGCCGTATGCCCTAACACGCCCAAAGAACATGGGCATGTGCCACGACTCGCGCACACCGAAACCTTTGAATTGTGAACCACACGGGCGTGTCACACGCCCGTGTGCCCCAATTTCTATAAAAGCCCTTCACTATTCATCATCATCTTCATTCAAAACCCTAAACCCTCTCCACCACCCATAGCCCATACCAGCCCTTTCTAGTGGCGCCGCTGACCTAGGCCACGCCACTACGCCCGTGCAAGCACCACCATGACCGTGCTCCGCTCTAAATCTCACATTTTCGGTTCCTTTTTCTCTCTTTTCTCTTAATTTTTAATCTATTTTAATTACTTATCTGTTCATGATTCATTTGTTTAGTTGTTTACATTATTATTGATATTATTCTCATTCAATTTGTATGATTAATCTAGGAAACTTATTATGCCATTTAAAACCATCATTTGGCTGCCACTTCTAACTATCTTGAGCAATTTGATTCTAAGTATATATTGATACCCATATCTCCATCATTTGATTCTATGCTTAGGATAAAATTTATCTTTGAATTCATCTTTTGCATGAAGTATTTAGTAATCTTGGTTAGTCTAATTTGTCAATTAGTTTAGGAACTTATCAGTCCTCATACCTTATTTCTATCTTTTAATTCTCAGTTGTTTATTTTATTTTTAGGAATCATGTCATCATCCTGAGAAAAGAAAGCTATTGTCCTCGCCTCTAAAAAACGAAAGGGGTCTGGTGGTTCCTCTTTCAAAGCCATAAATGAAATTAGACACCACTTCCTCCAGTGTGCGCAAAGTTCCTAAGAGGAACTATTTCAAATTCTAAGGGCAAGACCCCTCAGAGTAGGAATGTGTATCGATTGGGCCGTATGAGAACAGGTCCAATTGGCAGATGCAGTACGGGCCTTGTTGACGATAGACCAGTGGGACCAATACTTCCAGACTGTCGAACCCACTTACCTCGAGCTTACTTTAGAGCTCTGCTCCACATTCCACCTCTAAAAAGTCATGGCTAGATATGACGATCTAGGGATGGTCCAGTTATGCCTCGGAGGCATTGTTCGATAGCTTAGTCTACCAAAGTTCGGTACAGCACTGGGTCTATGCACGAAGAAATTTTTTGAGGAGGAAAACCTCTTAGAGCTTCACCGCCATATCCACTTCTCACCATCTAAGTGTTGGCAGGCCCTAGTCCCTACTCCGGCCATATACGACCCCAGTCACTCCAAGGCGACAGCTCTCGCCCTATCGCTGAGATACTTACATGCTCTACTCGCACATACATTGACGGGTAGGCGAGAGAGCACTGGCGTCGTCAACACCCACGACACTTACTTCTTGTGGAGCATGTCACACAGGCACATGCTCGACCTCGTCTACTTTATCGCCCATGCCATTCAGTACCAAACCGAGCGGCATCGAAGGGGTGTGATCTCGATGGGCCCATACGTGACCCGCCAGGCCCGCTACTTTGGCCTCCTCAACACAGAGGCCCAGACATCCTCCTACACTCTCATTGGCCAGATGTCGTTGCAGGGTACCCAAAGTATGCTTCACATGAGGATGATCGAGCGCCGACGTGGGACTGACCCTTTCCAATACCGGTTATCTCAGTCCACCGAGCAGGAGGACCCAGAGGACATTCTTGATGATCTCCCTCCATCCCACGAGGAGCCACCGCCCACTCGCCGTCCAGTTCATGCGGCAGCTTCAGATTCTGTCAGTTCTGAGCAATTCGCCAAATTCCAGCAACAGTGTTTTTAGTGCCTTGATCACATTGATGCTATTTTATATTAGATTTGTTATCATCTCCATCTCACACCGCCGCCCCTACCTCACGAACCATATGAAGATTAGGACTCACGAGTCCTCTTATCTTCTTCTTTATTTTCTTTTTTATTTTCCTTTTTCCTTTTATTTCATTTAAACCTTATCGTTTTCATTATTTGAATTTTAGTATTTTAATAACTTAGTTTGTTTTATTTCAAATATTTCATATTGGCTATTTCCTAACGAGTACATTGTGCTAATCTAAATTTCCTAAAAAATTATAAATGCTATCGCAGTTTTAAAAGAGCTTTACAGCTCAAATCCATCTTCAATGGGGAAACCCTGCTATGACTATTGGTTCCTACACGACCACTACCCTCGCAGCCACGACACCGATCATCATATTCTTGTGGTGCCGATTTGTTCAAAGAACCAAACCCCTTTTATTTTTTTATTTTTTTCTCCTCAAACTAAAACTACTCTCTTCTTCTCCTATTTCTTCTTTGTTTCATAGCCCAAATCGACTCATTTGAAACTTCACTTAGTCGTTTTCCCAAAAGCCAAAACCCGAATCAATTGTTTGCCGATTTCTCCTTTAGCCAAATTTCTTCTTCTCCTTATTATTAATCTTTCAAAAGCCAAACCCTCAAACCTCTCATCCCTCTGTCGACCATCTTTCCCATTTTCAAAAATTTTTTTCTTCTTCTACCTTTCCTCTTAAAATCGAAACATACATACTCTCTAGTGGGTTTCCAAAGGCCGAATCACTTAGATCTATCCTCTTCTCATGTTCTGACTGGATCTACAATAGATCTGGACTAGGCTAGTGGTTGGAGGCTCTTTTCTGTCAAGACAAACTGGTGGTAAGTACTCGAATCCCTTCTTTCATAACCTTGTGATTCAAGAAAAGCTGAAAGCCCCTAACTCTTCAGGGTCACTGTCGGTTTTGATAAAGATTTATGAGAGACTTTTTCATTTGGTTCTCTTATGTTGTAGTGTGGTAAAGGGGCGATCTTTCAAAGAGCAGTTGGAGGCTAGGGCTATTGAAGCAATCTAGATCTAGATCTGTTGTCTAAATTTTAACTAAGGTAAGGGATGGTGATAAGTAGTAGTTGCCGAATGTGTAAGTTAATGTGGCAATAATTTTCGATTGGGTTATGGTTTAACGTGTGATTAATTGCTTAGGGTTTGCATTCGCGGGAGCGTCTGACGTTAATCATAATCAGGTGTGTAATCGACACCCTCTAGTAGCTTAGATCGGCAAGTGGAAGAGGGCGTGGACGTGGCCGAGGTAGTGCGCAAGCTGGGTCTTCATCTTTGGGACATATGCCAGCGGAGGAGGCATGAGCGCCACCGGCAACTGAGACTGGGTCGTATGATCAGGCTACAGGGGACGACACTTTGTCCCAGACAATGTTGCGGGTTCTGGAAAGGGTGGCTGGAGCGAGTACTGGGACTATGAATCGGGGATCTATTTCTGAGCGACTCTGAGCTAACGGAGCGGAGATTTTTAGGGGCATATATGGTGTAGCCCTGAATGTGGCCGAATATTGGTTGGAGGCCATGGAGCGGATCATGGACGATCTGGACTGCTCAGTGGAGCAAAAGCTGAAAGGAGCAGTATCGCTGCTGTGGGACGAAGCCTACCAATGGTGGATCATTGTGAGGGATAGTACCCCAGTTGAGCGGGTAACTTGGAAGCTGTTTAAGACGACCTTCAAAGGGAAATACATTATGGCGAGCTATGTGGACGCCCGAAGGAAGGAATTTCTGAATCTGACCCATGGTAATAAGACTGTCGCAGAGTATGAGGCTGAGTTCTTAAGGTTAAGCTGGTCTGCTAGTGGAATAGTCGCTACGGAATTTGAACATAGCGTACGATTTGAGGATAGCCTTAGAGATGAGCTAAGGGTGCTGATTACTTCGCAGAGGGAGTGTGACTTTGCGGCTTGAGTGGAAAAGGCTAAAATAGCTGAGGAGGTGAAAAGCACGGAGCGACAGAATCATGAGAATGACTAAAATTGATTCAAAAGGGATCTTGGACCCTCGGGTGCTGTGGGTAGGAGTGTCAAAAGGGCTAGAGTGGATGAGCCGGTTCGAGCAGTTTCGATAAACGTGGTTAGACCGCAGGCTTGTGGGGATTGTGGCAGAGTGTATTTGGGTGAGTGTTGGAAGCATACTTGGGCATGTTTTCGGTGTGGGTCCAAAGATCATAGAGTCAAGGATTGTCCTTAGAGGCTGACTCAGATGCAAGCTACTGAACAGAGGGTTGCTCAACCTGTACGAGGTGGACCACAACCACTAAGAGGCCGTGGTCAAGGTAGGGGCGGCAATGGGAATGGACGGGGACATGGAGCACTGAGCAGGGGTACTGGAAATGCTGAGGCTCATCAGCCAGTATTGGTTTATGCTGCTCATTACCGAGAGGAGGGTGACGCACTTTACGTCATAACCAGTACATTTTTTTTTTAGTATGCCATACACTACATTGATTGATATAGGATCTACCCATTCGTATGTTACGTATGATGTATCTGGGGTGTTGGTTGTGCACTCTGAGGAAACTGTGAGTGGGGTAACTGTGATAAGCCCACTGGGTCACTCGGTTAGGGTAAAGAAACTCTTTAGAGATGTGCCTTTAGAGACTCAAGGTAGGATTTTCTCTGCGGATTTAATGAGTTACCATTTGGAGAGTTCGATCTCATCTTGGGAATGGACTGGCTTGCTACGCATAGGGCGACTTTGGATTGTGCTGCTAAGCAGATGGTATTAAAGACTACGAAGGATGAGGAGGTAATGGTTATAGGGGAGCGAAGAGATTACTTGTCCAATGTTGTCTCGGCTTTGAGAGCTGAGAAGCTGATTCGGAAGGGTTGCGAGGCATTTTTGGTGTATGTGAGTCAGTCAAGTTCTGAGAATTTGACCGTAGGAGAAGTTAGAACTGTCAAGGAATTTCAAGATGTAACACCTTGAATTTGGCCTAGAAGTATTGGGCCTTGAGTCTGGGTTCAGATAAAAGAAAACCTGAATAATTGAGAAGTTTTAAATATTATTGTTATAAAAAATTAAATTATTTTTATTAATAAAATATTACTATTATTTTTATTTTGATGTTTAGGTTAGTTTTTAAATAAATTAAGAAGGATTTATAGTGCGGGAAAAAGTCTTGGGTTCGATCCAAGACTCTAGCAAAAAAATTAATTTTTGGCTTCTTTCAGGGAAACTGGGCAATAGGCCTTATAATCAAGCTGGGATAAGATTAGGCACAAGGAAGTGCCTGGCCTAGTGGTTAGGCACGTTGGGCAGCAGGAAGAGGAGCTAGGGTTCGACTCCCAGCGTGCGCAAATGTGGGTTTTTTTTTTACGACCCAGGGACTGTCGCAAGGAAGGCTTATAAATAAAGCCTGGGAAGAAGTGACATAAGTTGCCCGCTAGCCTAGTGGCAAAGGTGCTAGGAGCGTGAAGAGAGCCTAGGTTCGAGACCTCGCATGTGCAAATTTCGTGTTTTTTTAGTAATCTGATTGCGATTAAATAGGGTTTAAGAGAAGTTGCAACTAGAATCTAATAGAATGAGCGCCTGTGGCAGTGGCAGCAACGTGCTAGGGGTTCTGAGTGGGCGCGAGTTCGAGCTTGGGTAAGCGAAATTTTAGCATTTAATTTTTAGTGACCCATGACTGAAGCAGGTAATCTTTAAAATAAAATGCGACTGTATATTATTGAAAGCAAAGACATGACGCAGTGGCCAGCAGCATGCATGGGTGCCTGGAGCTCCCGAGTTCGAGATACTGTGCGCGTGAAGGACCATCTTTTTGCTGTGCACGTGTGGATAGGAATTGTGCCGGATTGGAACTCTTCTTAGCATCAGGATGGAGCGCTTAAAGCGGTATGGAGTGCTGCTGTTAGGTGCAAGGAGTTTGATTGAAATTCAAACTCTGCTACGGGCTAAAATCAAGGAGTAAATCGTGGGATAAGGGTGAGGAGTAACTGTTGGCCGATTGTGGGAGTCTTGGATAGCACATGCGGCTAGGGGGTTTTTGAACTTGCATTTGCGGCAAGTGTGGTATTAGTGTGCTGTATTTTCACCAAGTAGACTATCTTTTCTTTTACTTTTTCTTCATCTCTTTTCTCTCATAGTTTCTTCTAAGCCGAATCCATCTCTTCTCTATATTGTTTTCTTCTTCTTCTCTTTTCTTCTCCAAATCAAATCCATTTCATCACCTTTCTCTTTGACTTTCGTAAAAGCCGAAGCTCATCTCTTATCTCTTTGCCGACATTTCTTTATTATACTTAATTTCTATTCTCTTCTCTGTTCATAAAATCAAAACCTTCATACCCTTTTTAACCGAATCTGAAGGTCCACTTTTCTCAAGGTTCGGGTAAATTTACATTTGGGCAGTGCTAGGCTGGTGGCTAGGAACTCGTATTGGAAAGGTAAAGTATTGGTAAGATTTTGGAACTCTTTTTCATTCCTTGACTTGTGATGCAAGAAAAGCCGAAATCTCCAATTCCTTAGAGCAACTATCAGTTTTGAATATGGATTATAATAGTCTTTTGTTTCGATGTCGTATATACTACTGTGGAAATCGCAGCTATCGAACAAGAGGCTTTGCAGTTAGAACCGTGGGGTGATGTAGATCTAGTAGTAGATCTTGGCAAAGGGCTATCACTCAAGGGACTTTTATGTATATCGCAAAACAGGCGTGTACACGAACACCCTCTAGTAGACTAAATCGGTAAAAGCCGAAAAGCCGAAATGTCAGAATTCTGGCATTCGAGGGCTTTTGAGTGTGCGAACGCTCGTGGGCCAGTTATATTGGTAATTCTAGTAAACGCGAATGGTAAGACTCTTGAGTGCATGTTTTCGTGTATGTTGGCAACTTTGGGCCTCGATGGGCCGAATTTGGGCAATAGGCTTACGGGCCTATTTTGGTAAAAATATGCGGTAAGTATTTTTCGGCAAAGCGTTATTAACTGTGTGAGCATGAAACTCCAAAATTGATTAATTATGGAAATATCCCTTATGCTATGAAAATACTATTTTACCCATAGGTATAAAATGACTGTTATACCCCTAGGGCTAAATTTGTCTAAAATGCATGATTTACTATTTTTGTACATTGTATGCCATGACATGATTATCTGATGCATAGGGATTGGGTTATATTGATGGAGGAAGTACAGGTGGCAATGCCACGTATTCTGAAAAGGGGCTTTGCCCTAGTTTACCGAAAAGGGGCTTTGCCCTAGCTTACCGTTCTGGTGGCTTGGCCACACTATCTGATTATGCAGCTATGCTACCACCGTGGAGAGTAGCGGTTGGGTGGGTTGAGTAGTTTTCCCCACATAGAGAGTTTGGCTGGTACGAGTGGAAAGTAGCGGTTGGGTGGGTGGAGTAGCTTCCCCACATACTGATATGGGTTTTGCATTCATGCATCGATATTACTGTTCTGCTACTGAATTGAGCCTACGGGCCGTATTAATATCTGAAAAGGGGCTAAGGCCTAGATAAACCATACTGAATAGGGCTACAGTCCAGTAACTGAATACTGAATCGGGCTTCGGCCCATTTGATACTGAAATTGGATAAGGGCTTAGGCCTAGTGAGCTTGAGCTGATTTGGGCTCTTAATAGGCTTTGTTTGCACACTGAGTTTCCAAACTCACCCCTTCTTTTCCCATCTTTGCAGGTGAGCCCTAGATAGGTAGACTTGGAGCCGGAGGGATTCAGAGTGGCCATGTGGACTGCAAACGGACTCTTTTATCAAGTATTAAGTTATTTTTAGTAACTTTACTTAATTCACTTTTATTTGGTTTTGGGTTGTAATAAGGCCGTTTATTATTATTTTCTTAAATTATTTCATATTTATCTTAGGTATGATTACATTTCGGATTGAATAGCTCTAAGGCGCGTTTTTAAAGATGTTACTTGATTTCAAAATATCGTGAAAACAAAACAAGACTTCCACAACGGAACTGTTTTCAAAATTAATAAACTCTTCAAATGGATTCTAAGTTAATTTGTTTACCATAATCTATCACTAGGTTAAAGTGTGGCAATGGTCGTGTGCATGTCTAGGAGTGGATCCAAGAAGAGCTTGGTACTTAAGCAGTCTATTCAACTTACCTCCTCTTTTCTGGAATCCTACCTAGTGCACGGCTTCCATTCACTTTAATCCATAACAAAGATATTCCTTAGCACTAAGAAGGATTTTTTTCAAATAAAACCATGGTTTTCAAATAACGCTTCAATGTGGCAGGTCAGATCTGGCCATATCGTCTGGGCCGAGTTTGGGGTGTTACATTTAGTGGTATCAGAGCCCGGTTGCAACAACTCGACTATGGAATAGGATCCAAAAAGTTTTTTGAAATTTTAAAATTTAAGCCCAAGAAGCGTATTTTTGGAAAATCAATTTTTTTGGAATATTTAAAAAACTCTTTTCAAACTAGTTTTCTTCAAAATATACATGTTTTGAAGGTTTGATTTTGAAAAATTTAAATCTTTCTGAGTTTTTTTGAAACCTGATAACTGAAGAAGTGGCACACTAAATCCCCGGCACCAAATCTGTAAGTATTTCTATTTCATATACTGTACTGTACTGAGACAATTTTGTAGATAGAACTGAGACCCTATTATGATACTATGGATAGGGTAGTACTGAAACTGCAAAACTAAGACTGTGGGGAAAACTAAACCCTAGAAGATTGAGACTGTAGCTAGGATATGACTTCGCGAAAACAAACTCTAAAACTTTATCTGTACATAAGACATTTGTAATAAACAACTGAAATGTTAAACTAATATCATAAAATTCGTAATCAGATAAGACGTTATGAGTACGAGAGCTATTGTGGACGAGGCTGCGGACGTGGCCGAGGCAGTGTTCAAGCGGGGTCTTCGTCTTTAGAACACATGCCAGGTGGCGAAGTGCGACCGCCACCAGTAGCTGAAAATGGGCTGTATGATCGAGCCGCAGGGGATGATGCCTTGTCCCAGGCAATGTTAAGGGTTCTAAAAAAGGTTGCTAGAGCTAATGTTGGGCCCATGAATAGGGGATCTATTTCTAAGTGACTCTGGGCTAACAGAGCGGAGGTTTTTAGGGGCATATCCGGAGTAGCCCCAAATGTAGCTGAGTATTGGCTGGAAGCTATGGAACAGATTATGGATGACCTGGATTGCTCGGAAGAGTAGAAGCTGAAAGGAGCGGTGTCTCTGCTGCGAGACAAAGCATACCAGTGGTGGATCACTATGAAGAAAGGTACCCCAGCTGAGCAGTGACCTGGGAACTGTTTAGGACTGCTTTCAAAGGGAAGTACGTTGGAGCAAGTTATGTTGATGCTCGTAGGAAGGAATTTCTGAACCTGACCCAGGGTAACAAGTCTGTTGCTGAATACGAAGCGAAATTTTTTAGGTTGAGCCGGTATGCTAGCGAGATAGTTGCGATTGAATACGAGCGTAGTGTTTGATTTGAGGATGGCCTCCGGGATGAGCTTAGGGTGCTGATAGCTCTGCAGAGGGAGCGTGATTTTGCTGCTTTGGAGGAGAAGGCTAAGATAGCCAAAGAGGTGAAACGAGCTGAGCAACAAAATCACAAGAAGGATCGAGATAGATTTAGGAGGGATTCTGGACCCTTTGGTGCTGCAAACAGGAATGTCAATAGAGCTAGAGTGGAGGAACCAGTTCGAGTAGCTCCGATAAATGCTGTTAGATCGTAGGCTTGTGGGGACTGTGGTAGAGCACATCTGGGAGAGTGTTGGAAGCGTACTGGTGCATGTTTCCGATGCGGATCCAAAGAACATAAGTTCAAGGAGTGTCCTCGAGGACCAACTCAGAATCAAGTTGCTGATCAAAGGGTTGCTCAACCAGTGCGAGGTGGACAACAACCACTAAGGGGTCGAGGTCAGGCAAGGGGCAAAAATGGTAATGAACGCGGTCATGGAGCACCAGGCAGAGGTGCGGGTTATGCTGAGGCAAGGCAACCAGCTTTGGTCTATGTAGCACGTCGCCAAGAGGATGAAATCACTTCAGATGCGAATGCTGGCGTGTGTATTTCTCATAATGACCTAAGTACTTAATTAGCAATTAGAGTTAGAGTGCACAGCAGAAGTATAGTGGTTGGACTTGAGTAATACGGTTAGTTGATAGTTTGAAATTTTAAGGACGAAATTTCTTTAAGGGGAGTAGAGTTGCAACACCCTGAATTTGGGCCTAGAAGTACTGGGCCTTGAATCTGGGTTCGGATAAAAGAAAATCTGAATAATTGAGAAGTTTTAAATATTATTGTTATAAAAAAATTAAATTATTTTTATTAATAAAATATTACTGTTATTATTATTTTGATGTTTAGGTTAGTTTTTAAATAAATTAAGAAGGATTTATAGTGCGAGAAAAAGTCTTGGGTTCGATCCAAGACTCTAGTAAAAAAATTATTTTTTGGCTTCTTGAAGGGAAACTGGGCAATAGGCCTTATAATCAAGTTGGGCTAAGATTAGGCACAAGGAAGTGCCTGGCCTAGTGGCTAGGCACGTTGGACAGCAGGAAGAGGAGCTGGGGTTCGACTCCCAGCGTGCGCAAATGTGGGTTTTTTTAAGACTCAGGGACCATCGCAAGGAAGGCTTATAAATAAAGCCTGGGAAGAAGTGACATAAGTGGCGCGCTAGCCCAGTGGCAAAGGCGCTAGGAGCTTGAAGAGAGCCTGGGTTTGAGACCTCACTCACGCAAATGTCGTGTTTTTTTTAAGTAATCTAATTGCGATTAAATGGGGTTTAAGAGAAGTTGCAACCAGAATCTAACACAATAAGCGCCTATGGCACAATGGCAACAGCGTGCTAGGGGTTCTGAGCGAGTGCGAGTTCGAGCCTGGGTAAGCGAAATTTTAGCATTTAATTTTTAGTGACCTGTGACTGAAGCAGGTAAGCTTTAAAATAAAATGCGACCGTATATTACTAAAAGCAAAGATGAGACGCAGTGGCCAACAGCATGCATGGGCTCTAGGAGGTCCCGAGTTCGAGCTGCTGTGCGCGCGAAGGACCTTCTTTTTGCTGTGCACACGTAGAAAGGAGTTGTACAGGATTGGAACTCCTCTTAGCAGCAGGATGGAGCAGCTAAAGCGGTGTGGAGTGGTGCTATTCAGTGCAAGGAGTTTGAGTGAAATTCAAACTCTGCTACGGGCTAAAATCAAGGAGTAAATCGTGGGATAAGGGTGAGGAGTAAGTGTTGGCCGATTGTGGGTGCCTTGGATGGCACATTTGGCTAGGGGGTTTTTGAACTTGCATTTGCAGAAAGTGTGGTATTAGTGTGCCGTATTTTCACCAAGTAGACTCTCTTTTGTTTTATTTTTTCTTCATCTCTTTTCTCTCATAGTTTCTTCTAAGTCAAATCCATCTATTCTCTCCATTGTTTTCTTCTTCTTCTCTTTTCTTCTCCAAACCGAATCCATTTCATCACCTTTCTCTGTTCATAAAATCGAAACCTTCATACCCTTTTTAACCGAATCTGAAGGTCCACTTTTCTCAAGGTTCGGGTAGATTTCCATTCAGGCAGTGCTAGGCTGGTGGCTAGGAACTCGTATTGGAAAGGTAAAGTATTGGTAAGATTTTGGAACTCTTTTTCATTCCTTGACTTGTGATGCAAGAAAAGCCGAAATCTCTAATTCCTTAGAGCAACTATCGGTTTTGAATATAGATTATAATAGTATTTTGTTTTGATGTCGTATATACTACTGTGGAAATCGTAGCTATTGAACAAGAGGCTTTGCAGTTAGAACCGTGGGGTGATGTAGATGTAGTAGTAGATCTTGGCAAAGGGCTATCACTCAAGGGACTTCTCTGTATATCGCAAAACAGGTGTGTAAACGAACACCCTCTAGTAGACTAAATCGGCAAAGGCCGAAAAGTTGAAATGCCGAAATTCTGCCATTTCGAGGGCTTGCGACTGTGTGAACACTCGTAGGGCGGTTATATTGGTCATTCTAGTAAATGCGAACGGTAAGACTCTTGAGTATGCGTTTTTGTGTACGTTGGCGGCTTTGGGCCTCGATGGGCCAAATTTGGGCCAATGGGCTTACGGGCCCATTTTGGTAAAAATATGCGGTAAGTATTTTCTGGTAAAGCATTATTAACTGTGATGAGCATGAAACTCCAAAATTGATATAATTATAGAAATATCCCTTAGGGTGTGAAATTACTATTTTACCCTTAGGTGCAAAATGACTGTTATGCCCTTAGGGCTAAATTTGTCTAAAATGCATGATTTACTGTTTTTGTAGATTGTATGCCATGACATGATTATCTGATGCATGGGGATTGGGTTATATTGATAGAGGAAGTGCAAGTGGCAATGCCACGTATTCCGAAAAGGGGCTTTGCCCTAGTTTACTAAAAAGGGGCTTTGCCCTAGTTTACCGTTCTGGTGGCTTGGCCATACTATCTGATTATGCAGCTATGCTGCCACCGTGGAGAGTAGCGGTTAGGTGGGTTGAGTAGTTTTCCCCACATGGAGAGTTTGGTTGGTACGGGTGGAGAGTAGCGGTTGGGTGGGTGGAGTAGCTTCCCCACATACTGATATGGGTTTTGCATTCATGCATCGATATTACTGTTCTGCTATTGAATTGAGCCTACGGGCCGTATTAATGTTTGAAAAGGGGTTAAGGCCTAGATAAACCGTATTGAATAGGGCTATTGCCTAGTAACCGAATACTGAATCGGGCTTCGGCCCACTTGATACTAGAATTAGATAAGGGCTTAGGCCCAGTGAGCTTGAGCTGATTTGGGCTCTGAATGGGCTTTGTTTGCACGCTGAGTTTCCAAACTCACCCCTTCTTTTCCCATCTTTGCAGGTGAGCCCTAGATAGGTGGACTTGGAGCTGGAGGGATTCAGAGTGGCCATGTGGACTGCAAATGGACTATTTTCGTCAAGTATTAAGTTATTTTTAGTAACTTTACTTAATTCACTTTTATTTGGTTTTGGGTTGTAATAAGGCCGCTTATAATTATTTTCTTAAATTATTTCATATTTAGCTTAGGTATATTACATTTCGAGATTGAATAGCTCTAGGGCGCGTTTTTAAAGATGTTACTTGATTTTAAAATATCGTGATAACAAAGCAAGACTTCCACAACGGAATCATTTTCAAAATTAATAAACTCTTCAAATGGATTCTAAATTGATTTGTTTACCATAATCTATCACTAGGTTAAAGTGTAGCAATGGTCATGTACATGTCTAGGAGAGGATCTAAGAAGAGCTTGGTACTTAAGCAGTCTATTCGACTCACTTCCTCTTTTCTGGAATCCTACCTGGTGCATAGCTTCCATTCACTTTAATCCATAACAAAGATATTCCTCAGCACTAAGAAGGATTTTTTTTTCAAATAAAACCATGGTTTTCCAATAACGCTTCAATGTGGCACGTTAGATCTGGCCATAACGTCTGGGTCAGGTTTGGGGTGTTACACAATATGTCTTTCCTAATGAGTTTCCTGGGTTGCCTCCGAATCGTGAAGTCAAATTTGGAATCGACTTGTTGCCTGGAATGGCTCCAGTGTCCATCGCTCTTGACAGGATGGCACCAAGGAGTTAGTGAGTTGAAAGCACAAATTCAAGAGCTGCTGGATAGAGGTTTTATTAGGCCAAGTGTGTCTCCGTGAGGAGCATCGGTACTATTCGTGAAGAAGAAGGATGGGACGATGCGTATGTGCATCGATTATCGTCAGTTGAACAAGCTGACTATTGAGAACAAGTACCCTCTGCTAGGGATCGACGACCTATTTGACCAGCTAAGAAGAGCTTCGGTATTTTCCAAGATCGATCTTCGATCGAGGTATCACTAGTTAAGGGTCAAAGAGGTAGATATTCATAAGACAGCATTTAGGACTCGGTATGGTCATTACGAGTTTCTGATAATGCCATTTGGATTGACGAATGCACCAGCAGCCTTTATGGATTTGATAAATCGGGTATTTCAACCCTACTTGGACCGATTCGTGGTTGTCTTCATAGACGATATTCTGGTGTATTCAGAAACTGAGGAGAAGCATGATGAGCATCTCTGTATCATTCTGTAAGTGTTGAGGGAGAAGCAACTGTATGCGAAATTTAGCAAGTGTGAATTTTTATTGCGAGAGGTGACGTTTCTAGGTCACGTTGTTTCTTCTAAGGGGATTAGGGTGGATCCTTGAAAAATTGAGGCAGTTCTGGAATGGAAGCCGCCGAGATCTGTATCAAAAATTCAAAGTTTTCTGGGTTTGGTAGGGTACTACAAAAGATTTGTGGAAGGGTTCTCTTTGATTGCGGCACCGTTGACGAAACTTTTGAGGAAAAGAGTACCGTTCGTATGGACTAAGAAGCAGCAAAAGGCTTTTGAAAGGTTGAAGAAAGTGTTAACTGAGGCACCTATTTTGATTCAACCGGAGTCTGGGAAGGATTTCACTGTGTATAATGACGTATTGCACGTTGGGTTGGGTTGTGTGCTAATGCAAGAGAGCAAGGTGGTCGCTTATGCATCGCGACAGCTTAAGCCTCACGAAGCGAACTACCGTACGCATGATCTGGAGTTGACAGCAGTGATTTTTGCGTTAAAAATCTGGAGGCACCACTTGTATGGAGAAAAGTGTATTATATACACGGACTGTAAGAGTCTCAAGTATTTGTTGACTCAAAAGGAGTTGAACCTTAGGCAACGAAGATGGATAGAGTTGCTTAAGGACTACGACTGTTCGATTGAGTATCACCCACGCAAAGCTAATGTTGTAGCTGATGCACTGAGTCGAAGAGCTGTAACTGAGTTCAAGGTGATGTTTTCTCGTTTGAGTCTGTATGACGATGGTAGCTTGTTAGCAGAATTGCCAGTAAGACCAACCTGGATAGAATAGATTAAGGAAAAATAATTAGGTGATGAGTCATTGGCTCCTCGATTGCAACAAGTTAAGAGTGGTGAGACTTCTAATTTTGAGTTGAGTAGTGAAGGAGTTCTGTGTTTCCGAGGAAGAGTTTGTATTCCGAAGGACTCTGACTTGAGGCAGTCAATTCTGAAAGAGGCTCATGGTGGTCCTTGTGCCATACATCCTGAAGGGAATAAGTTGTACCGGGATTTACGAGAGTTGTACTAGTGGCTTGGACTTAAGCGTGAAGTAACGAAATTTGTGAGTAAGTGTCTAACATGCTAGCAAGTGAAGACTGAGCATCAACTGCCTTCTGGACTTTTTCAACCAGTGAAGATTCCACATTGGAAGTGGGAAAGGGTAACCATGGACTTTGTGAGTGGGCTACCCTTGACGCCTACTAACAAAGACTCGGTTTGGGTGATTGTGGATAGGTTAACTAAATCTGCTCATTTCATACCTGTCCGAACTGACTACTCACTACAAAAGTTGGCAAAGTTGTATGTGGCGGAGATAGTGCAACTTCATGGAGTGCCAGTTTCGATTATTTTTTATCGGGATCCTAGGTTTACATCTGGATTCTGGTAGAAGTTGCATGAGGCATTGGGCACACGGTTAGATTTCAGCACTACTTTTCACCCCCAAACAGATGGGCAGTCGAAAAGGGTGATTCAAGTTCTGGAGAACATGTTAAGAGGATGTGTTATTGATTTCTGGGGTAGTTGGGAAGATTACTTGTCGTTAGCAAAATTTTCTTACAACAATAGCTATCAGGTAAGAATTCAAATGGCACCGTATGAGGCGCTGTATGGTCGAAGGTGTCGTACGCCCACTTGTTGGACAGAGTTGGGAGAACGTCAGGTTCTTGGGCCAGAGTTGGTGGCAGATACAGAAGACAAGGTTAAGCTGATCAGGGATCAGTTAAAGGAAGCGTCTGATAGGCAAAAATCTTATGCTGCTTTAAAGCGTAAAGAAATTGAGTAATTGGTGGGAGATATGGTCATCCTAAAGTTTCGCCTGGAAGAAGATATTGAGATTTAGAAAGAAGGGCAAGTTGAGCCCGCGGTTTATAGGGCCCTATCGAGTTCTTAAGCGAGTGGGTCCGGTAGCATATCAGTTGGAACTACCTCCAGAGTTGGACTGAATTCATGATGTCTTTCATGTCTCCATGTTAAGGCGGTATCAATCTGATCCTTCTCATGTCATACTGGTGGAAGAAATTGAGGTTAAAGCTGACTTCACGTTTGAAGAAGAACCTGTACAAATTTTGGACCATGATGTCAAGGTATTAAGAAAGAAGTCAATTCCTTTGGTGAAAGTGCTTTGGGGCAATCATGGTAGAGAAGAAGCTATGTGGGAGCCAGAAGAGGCGATTCGTCAACAATACCCTCATCTGTTTGAATCAGGGAAAATTTCGAGGCTGAAATTTCTTTAAGAGGTAGAGTTGTAACGCCCTAATTTTTAAGTTTTTGAGATTTTGCTTGAATTTATTTTTGCTTGTCTGGATGTGTTAAATTATGTATTAAATGTGTTTAATAGGCCTTTGGAAAGCCTAAGTTTAAGTTAAAGCCTGAGAGAATTTTTGAATTTTAGACTTAAAGGAGAAGGGGCATTGGTTAAGTGGCCTTTTAAATAAAAATTGGGAAATTAAGACACAAGAAAGCCTGTGTTAAAGTGGCAAGATGGTGCCACTTAGAACACAGGGGAGTGGCGTGTGGAGGCTATGTAAGAGCTAAGGTTCAAATCCCTTGATAAGAAAAGGTTGTTTTATTTTTATGCTTATGCATGGTAAGTGATGGAAGTCAAGTGAAATTCTAATGGAAGAAGTTAATATGCTTTTGAAATTAGGTGTGGAGTGATAAGGAGAGGTTATCTAGGAGAAAATCTAGGAATTTGGAAGGGGAAGTTAGAGTTGGCCGAATATGGGTCTCTAGGGTGAGCAATTTCGGCTAAGTCCTTGGAAGATTGCATTTTCGGCATTTGGGGGTAGCATGTGCCGATTGCTTTTGTGGTTAACCTTCATGATTGATAAATTTTGGTCACTCTCTTCTGTCGATTAGGTATAGGGCTCTTTACTCATTCGTTGTCCTTCCTCCCTTTGTTCTAAACGCCAAAAACGCATACACAAACCTATTGGTGTCGATTTGTTCGAAGAACCAAACCCCTTTTCTTTTCTTCCTTTTTTCTCTTTAAACCGAAACTACTCTCTTCTTCTCCTCTTTCTTCTTTGTTTCATATCCTAAATCGACTCATTTGGAACCTCATTTAGCCGTTTTCCCAAAAGTCGAAACCCAAATCAGCTATTTGCCAATTTCTCCTTTAGCCGAATTGCTTCTTCTCATTTATCACTAATCTTTCAAAAGCTGAACCCTCAAACCTCTCATCCCTCTGCCGAACATCTCCCCCCTTTTCATAAACTTTTCTTCTTCTTCTGCCTTTCCTCTTAAAACCGAAACTTATATACTCTCTAGTGGGTTTCTAAAGGCCAAATCACTTAGATCTATCATCTTCTTGCGTTCTGACTGGATCTACAATAGATCTGGACTAGGCTAGTGGTTGGAGACTCTTTTCTGTCAAGACAAACCGGTGGTAAGTACTCGAATCCCTTCTTTCATAACCTTGTGATTCAAGAAAAATCGAAAACCCCTAACTTTTCAGGGTGGCTGTCGGTTTTGATAAAGATTTATGTAAGCCTTTTTCTTTTGGTTCTCCTGTGTTCTAGTATGGTAACGGGGCGATCTATCAAAGAGCAGTTGGAGGCTAGGGCCATTGAAGTAATCTATATCTAGATCTGTGGTCTAAATTTCAGTTAAGGTAAAGGATGGTGATAAGTAGTAGTTGCTGAATGTGTAAGTGAATGTGGCAATAATTTCTGATTGGGTTATGGTTTGACGGGTGATTAATTGCTTAGGTTTTGCTTTCGCGGGAGCGTCTAACGTTAATCATAATCAGGTGTGTAATCGACACCCTCTAGTAGCTTAGATTGGCAAAAGCTGAAAAGCTGAAATGCCAAAATTTTGGCATTTCGAGGGCTTGTGAGAGTACGAGTGCTCGTGGGTCGGTTTGAAATGGTAAAGTTGGTAATCGCTGTGACAGCCCTAATTTGATCCTAGTCGGAAAGTGGTTCGGGACCACAAAATCGAGTCAAAAAATTTTCTAAATTCTGATTTATATGTCTATTATATATGTTAATCATGCTTGAAATTTTTGATGTTTTAATGAGGTCATTTGATGTGAATTTTTCTAAGTATGACTTGGTTGTGAAACATAAGAAGTATAATGGGTAAATGTGTGATGACTGACAAATGCATGCAAGTGAAATAGTGGTCTTGCATGTCAAATTTCCCTCTTTAGGGATAGTGGCCGGCCAAGTTCATAATTGTGAGCACTTTATACATTTTATAACATTATTATATTAGATAATGGTGTAAATAATAATATAAAAAAATAAATAAGTTAAGAAAAAAGGAATAAAATAAGAAAAGATAGAAATAAAAGACATTTTTTGTTCATCTTTTCTTCTTGTTCAACCGAAACTTAGTAAAAGAGTGGAGAAAATACCACCAAGGCATTCGGCACCTTCCCATGTTAAATTAAGCGCAAGAGCAAAGAGGATCAAAATCAGATAAGGGAAAAGAGAAAGTAATAGAGTAGCCTTTCTGCAACTGTTCAAATATATCCGAGGTAAGTTTTGAGTAGTCACCTTTAGTATATAATTGATGATGCTTTGATATGTGTATATTAGATGAATTGTGACCTTTTGGTTCTACTTGAATTAAGTTGTGTGATAAATATTTGTGTATATGGCTTATAGTCGAATGGTCACTATGGGTTAAGCTTGAATGGTGAAATGGATATGTGATATTTGTGTATGACTTTTGAACCAAAGTGTAAATGATGGTGTTCATATGGAGCTTATATCCAAATGTAGCAAATGACTACTAATGTGATACGTTGAATGAGATGTGTTAATATATGATTAAATATGCATGATATTTGATGTGTATCTGGACTTAATGTCCATAGGCTTTATGCTGGAATTTTATCCGGACTTAATGTCCTCAAGCTTTATGCTGGAATTTTATCCAGACTTAAGGTCCGCAGGCTTTATACTGGAATATTATCCGGACTTGAGGTCCATAGGTTTCGTGCTCATATTATATCCGGGTTTAAAGATCCGAAGGCTAAATGATGGGATTCAAGTAAGATTATGATATTGAGTATTCGCAGTAAATTACCATCAAATAAGTATTATACATTTAAGATGTTCAGGTATATATTACAGACTTATTGTGAATTGATTTCAAAGTGAATCAATAGCATCAAGGAGAATATATATATATATATATATATGTGTGTGATTGATGGTTATATTTACGAATATGAGAATGATTTAACCGGTTATGATATATTTGTATATGAAGTATATGTTAAAATTTCCTTATGTACTCATGTACATTCAGTCAATGATTTTGTGAATTATTAGTATCAATGAATGATACTTAA
Organism: Gossypium stocksii; assembly: GCA_020496765.1. Classification (NCBI taxonomy): domain Eukaryota; kingdom Viridiplantae; phylum Streptophyta; class Magnoliopsida; order Malvales; family Malvaceae; genus Gossypium; species Gossypium stocksii. The sequence goes on along the minus strand of CM035632.1, from coordinate 17,021,601 downwards.
GTGTGAATGATTGTTATATCTATAAGTAAAACAATGACCTATTCGGACAATGGTTTTATGTGTATTCGGCCATGAAGCAATTTGAATTGAGAATAAGTCTGTTTAAATGAATGTTTCGATTTTCTATAAGTCTTAAATTGTTTGTGATGCTTAAAACTTACTAAACTTTGAAAGTTTACTCTATTCCTTGTTTCTCTGTTTTATAGATTGTTAATTTTGGCCACTGACTTGGGGATCGTCAGTAGTTCGTCACACTATTGATCTTTTTGGTACAGTTATATTTTGGACTCGATATGGCATGTATAGTTTAGGCTGATGATAACGATGTTTTGTATTTTTAAATATCTGGCCATACGAAAATGGCATATGACTTAACGTCTGTATGTATTTTAGTTCAATCTCTGTTTATGTTTTATGACTATGTGAATGCGATAACAAAAGATATAGTTTGGTAATCCTTCTTAACCTTAATCTAGCGATCGGATTCGGGTTAGGGGTGTTAATTTTATTAGTATCAGAGCTATGGTTTAGTCGATTCTAGGACTAACGTAGTGCGTGTGAGTCTAACTATACATGCCATAAGTGTTAATATGATAGTGTGATGATTTCTGACAGTTAAAAATGCGTTTTTCATTTAATAATGAATCCTGATTCTGATCGAGCTGTAGTAGATGATATCAAGAAAGGTATGAATAGAAGTCCATGATATTTATGTACTAACGTAAGCAACTTAATAACCATAAGTTAAGAAATATGGAAACGTAGAAGGAAATGAAACTTTATGTGGTGATAACCTTATCTATGCGTGTTGGTACTCGTATAATGTTATGTGCCCAATCTATCTGATTGATTGACTGTGGTAAATTAAATTACTTAAGAAGACAAAATGTGAGTTTGTGTACACTTATTGAATGATGTATAATCAGTGTGTTTATATGATTAACTCTTATGTTTCAATTGCTAAATTAAAAGTATTATAATGTTATGTTTTATGATTTTGATACGGAATTATAAATAATATCATGATACGAAATTGAATTGGAAGATTAAATTGAGTAGAACGCAGGAAATAAGTAAAGAAGAAGAGCAAGGCATTTGGCATGGTTGAGCTTAATTAAAAGGTAAATTTCATGTTAGCTTGAATGTATTTGGATGTTTTTGAGTCCCTCAACCGATTCTATCTATTGCCTATGAGTTTGATGCTTAAATAGCATTCGACCAAGGGTGTTTTGTACTTCATGATGGGTTGTTTATATTATTTTAGTTTGAAAATGTTGGGAAGACGAATTTGAGTTGTATAAAATATGGTTAATCGTAGCTTAGATGCTTATTGATAATCGGCTATCATGATGAAGTATGGAATTAATGCTTGATAATAGAAACATTTGTTAAATTGTTAGTAATTATATGTATGCTAGCCAAATTAGATTTTTTTTAATTAAGGAGTTGAATTAATGAACATATGTGCATTCGGCAATTTGTTAATTTGTGAAAAATTGACAGCTTTTGAAAGATATTGTTTTGATGATAAATTTGATTATTAAATCGCCGAATGAGTGTATTGTAGTGGATGACCAAGTTGAATCCATTATTAAGTGGTATGAAGTTGAAGTTGCCGTATATATATATGCTTATAGGAAAGGAAATTTGTTTTGTTTAAATTAGGCATGTTCTTGTTAAACTGAACTTAGAATTCAAGAAATTTTGGGTATGTGGCAAAACTAGTCGATTAGTCGTTTTGTAGCTACTCGATAATAGTAGAGGTAAGTTTTAAGTAAATATTCGTACCTTGCATTTGTTTATAATACGATGTATTTGAAATGAGCTTATATGCGAAGGATGTTAAAGTTTAATTTTTTTGTAAATGGTTATTATGGTAAACTATGAGATGGCTTAGTGTATTGTATGCATATGTGATTGTTAAGATAATCGTAAGTTTTGGGAGACTTAATATGCCATGTATCTTGAGCAACTAATGCTATTTGTATGAATGTTCATACCGAATATGAAAATTGAGATGAAAGGGTTTAAGTAGAAATGTTTTACAAGCTAATGGGCTGTGTGAGATTAAGGTAAAAGCTTCACAAGTGTTAATGTGTATCAAAGCTGAATGGTTAAATTGTGTGATTAAGATGAGACTATGATATGTGCTAATGTTGAATGGTATATGTGAAAATTATTCATGAAAGTATATTAGCTATGTATATGGATAAGAATAAAGGAGAAATGTTTAAATGTGGAATAGGGTATTATATTAGAGCTAAATTTGGGTGAAATACAGTTGGCATTGAGAACTTGAAATGTTCATGTCTATGTGTGAATTTGGATCTAATTGAATAACTTGATATTAGTGCATGTAAAGTGATTTGCTGAATGGGCTATGAAATAAAATACAGTGAAGTATATTCAGATATATGTGATGTGTATGCACAAGATGTTATATCTTGATTTATGATCTTAATGTGTAGTATATACTTTGATAATGTTATATATATATATGATGTATTATAGACTTAGTTAAGTCATTTCGAGGTGTAATAATAAGTGTAATCGAGCACTATGTGTGCGAGATCGGTTGTTGAGGCACTGTGTGTGCGAGATCGGTTGTTGAGGCACTGTGTGTGCGAGATCAGTTGTTGGAGCGCTAAGTGTGTGAAATGAGATCATGTAAAACCTCGTCCGGGACGAAGGCATTGATTTGAGGTAGTGTATAAGACCGTGTCTAGGACACTGGCAACACTTGTGATTCGTGTAAGACCCTATCCGGGACAGTGGCATCGATATTAAATAACATGTAAGACCGCGTATGGGATGTCGGCATTATATAAGGCTAGTCTGAAATCTAGATATTTCTGGACAATATGAAGAGAAAGTCTGTTAAACGGACTAAATGTTAGTATATGACTTTAGGCTTAAGATCGAATAGTAAAATGAAAATCTAAGTAAGCTTTGTGATAAGTTTTTGGAATGATTAATAAGTGTTATTATACATGTTCCGAAAGCTATTTATATTTGATGAATGTGATTTGTGTAGTTGTGTTAAGGCCGAATATGAAATAGAATGAACATGAGTTATGTATATGTGTTTAAGCCAAATAACCATTTTGAAATAATGGCATATATATAATGATATGTCTTAAAAATGTTAATGAGAAGTATTAAGTGAAAATAAAGCTTTTGGTATGAGTTTGTATGCAAATGATATTAATGTTCAAACTATGTGGATTGTCCGTGGAGATGAGAAGTATGTGTTGGAATGGGCATGAAACCTTGTGAAAAGATTATTATACCGCAGTATTTGGGCCTTTGGCTTAGCAAGCTCTGAGCTGGTGAAATAAATGGGCCTTGAGCTTACCAGGCTTAGGGCCGGCGATGAATTCTGGTTCAGAACCTAGCCGACAAATGTCAGGTAACTTGATAAAAGTCTATGATTTTGAGACTTTGTGATAAAATGATATTTGAAATGGTTCAATACCTTAAGTTGACCAGGTATGTATTCTGTACTTGTATGTGATTTTGTTTTGGATTGAATTATAAGTGTATAAAGTAATTCGTTTGCGAATAAGTGTTATGACTATAAATGTGATCATGATACATTTGGTCCATGTGTGAGGTTATGTGAAAGTATTTGGAGATGAAATTGAGTTTATAGTTATGTCCTTTGCATAGCCCATGTGCTAAATTTGAAGAATTTGGCTAATTGTGCATTCGGCCATGGTAGGAGTTGAGGGGAATGGTTGAGTTTTTATGCTTTAGATGAATGTTTGCATTCGGCCTTGGACAATATTTGCATAAAGAATTGGTTTTAATGTCAAAAGATAATATATATAGAAAATGGCTCGCTTATTTTCTAAGTAAGAATGTATAGATTGAGATTCAGTCTGATTTAATCTATGAGGAAGAACCGATTTGTATTCTAGCTTACGAGGTGAAAGAATTACGAAATAAGAAAATCTCATTGGTTAAAGTTCTATGGTTCAAACACGGAGTCGAGGAAACGACTTGGGAACTCGAGGATGCAAATGAGAGAACGATACCCAAACCTTTTCGTTGGTAAGATTTTCAGGGACAAAAATCCCTAAGGGGGGAGAGTTGTGACAGCCCTAATTTGACCCTAGTCGGAAAGTGGTTTCGGGACCACAAAACGAAGTCGAAAAATTTTCTAAATACTCATTTATATGTCTATTATATATGTTAATCCATGCTTGAAATTTTTGATGTTTTAATGAGGTCATTTGATGTGAATTTTTCTAAGTATGACTTGGTTGTGAAACATAAGAAGTATAATGGGTAAATGTGTGATGACTGACAAATGCAAGCAAGTGAAATGGTGGTCTTGCATGTCAAATTTCCCTCTTTAGGGATAGTGGCCAGCCAAGTTCATAATTGTGAGCACTTTATACATTTTATAACATTATTATATTAGATAATAGTGTAAATAATAATATAAAAAAATAAATAAGTTAAGAAAAAGGGAATAAAATAAGAAAAGATAGAAATAAAAGACATTTTTTGTTCATCTTTTCTTCTTGTTCAACCGAAACTTAGTAAAAGAGTGGAGAAAATACCACCAAGGCATTCGTCACCTTCCCATGTTAAATTAAGCTCAAGAGCAAAGAGGATCAAAATCAGATAGGGGAAAAGAGAAAGAAATAGAGTAGCCTTTTCGCAACCATTCAAATATATCCGAGGTAAGTTTTGAGTAGTCACTTTTAGTATATAATTGATGATGCCTTGATATGTGTATATTAGATGAATTGTGACCTGTTGGTTCTACTTGAATTAAGTTGTGTGATAAATATTTGTGTATATGGCTTATAGTCGAATGGTCACTATGGGTTAAGCTTGAATGGTGAAATGGATATGTGATATTTGTGTATGACTTTTGAACTGAAGTGTAAATGATGGTGTTCATATGGAGCTTATATCCGAATGTAGCAAATGACTACCAATGTGATACGTTGAATGAGATGTGTTAATATATGATTAAATATGCATGATATTTGATGTGTATCCGGACTTAATGTCCATAGGCTTTATGCTGATATTTTATTCGGACTTAATGTCCTCAAGCTTTATGCTGGAATTTTATCCAGACTTAAGGTCCGCAGGCTTTATGCTGGAATATTATCCGGACTTGAGGTCCGCAAGTTTCGTGCTCATACTACATCCGGGTTTAAAGATCCGAAGGCTAAATGATGGGATTCAAGTGAGATTATGATATTGAGTATTCGCAGTAAATTACCATCAAATAAGTATTATACATTTAAGATGTTCAGATATATATTACATACTCATTGTGAATTGATTTCAAAGTGAATCAATAGCATCAAGGAGAATATATATATATATGTGATTGATGGTTATATTTACGAATATGAGAATGATTTAATCGGTTATGATATATTTGTATATGAAGTATATGTTAAAATTTCCTTATGTACTCATGTACATTCAGTCAATGATTTTGTGAATTATTAGTATCAAAGAATGATACTTAAGTTTGAATGATTGTTATATCTACAAGTAAAACAATGACCTATTCGGACAATGGTTTTATGTGTATTCGGCCATGAAGCAATTTGAATTGAAAATAAGTCTGTTTAAATGAATGTTTCGATTTTCTATAAGTCTTAAATTGTTTGTGATGCTTAAAACTTACTAAGCTTTAAAAGTTTACTATATTCCTTGTTTCTCTGTTTTATAGATTGTTAATTTTGGCCACGATCGTCAGTAGTTCGTCACACTATCGATATGGCATGTATAGTTTAGGCTGATGATAACGATGTTTTGTATGTTTTTAAATATCTGGCCATACGAAAATGGCATATGACTTAACGTCTGTATGTATTTCAGTTCAATCTCTGTTTATGTTTTATGACTATGTGAATGCGATAATGAAAGATATAGTTTGGTAATACTTATTAACCTCAATTCGGTGATCGAATACGGGTTAGAGGTGTTACAATCGCGAATGCTAAGACTGTTGTGTACACGTTTTCGTGCACATTGGTGGTTTTGGGCCTCAAATGGCCAAATTTGGGCCCAATGGGCTTGCGGGCCCATATGGGTGAAATCGAGCGGTAAGTATATTCTGATAATCTAGTTCTTAGATCTACTTAAATGAGTGCAAAATTTGGACTTTGTGGACCATAGTAACTTGTGGGCTCCGTTGGGCACATTAGGGGGTTTTAAGGCCCGATGACTCTGTAATAATGAAATGGGCTAAATAAGTTACTTAGATGACGATAGGTCGGCAGTAGACGGTAATGCGCATGAAACCTTAAAATCTAGAAAACTTACTGAAATACCCCTAATGGGTGGGAAATTATTGTTTTACCCCTAGGTGCTAAAAGACCATTTTACCCTTAGGGTTGAGTTGACTGATTTGCATGCTATTATATCTGATACTCTATATGCCATGTCATATTATATTCTGTTGCATGGGACTGGGTTATTATGATGGAGGAAGTGCTAAAGTGGCAACGCCACGTATTCTGTTAAGGGGCTTTACCTCGTATTACTGTTTCTGGTGGCTTGGCCACAATATCTGATTAAGCAGCTATGCTGCGGCTGTGGTGTGTAGGGCCGGGTGGGTTGAGTTATTCCCCACATGTTGTGTAGGGCTGGTACGGGTGGTGTGTAGGGCTGGATTGGGCTTGGGCTTTGCATAGATGCATAATACACTAATTTGTTACTGTAATGGGCCTAAGGGCCACACTATTTTCTGAATAGGGCTAAGGCCCATTTATCACTATGTCTGAATAGGGCTTAGGCCTAGACTGAGCTTGAACTGATTTTGTCCCTGGTTGCGTTAGCTTACACACTGAGTTTTCACAAACTCACCCCCTTTCTTTCCATCCATGCAAGTGAACCCCAACCTTAGATGTGACAACCTGAATTAAGGTTTAGACAAAATAGTGGTTTCGTAACTACAAATCCAAAGTGAAAATTTTTAATTATGTGAATTTTTGATGATATCTATTTGATTGAATATTGGTGCGAAAATATTGTTTGGAAATTTTACTGTTTTGGTGATTAATTGTGAGTTAGGGACTAAATTACAATAAGTGAAAAATATGCATTGTGTATGATTAAATGATTTAATTGAAGTGTTTTATGAAATAGAAAGTATTTATGTTGCAATTAGGCCATTTATTGGTGTACATGGAAAAATATCTAAGTAATGGCTAGAAGGGTAAAATAGTCATTAGTGAATAATGACAAAACTCATTAAAATAAAGCCTTCATCTTCTCTATGAACCCTCATGTGCTGCCGAAATTGTAGAACTCTATAGCCAAGGGTTCTTTGACTTTCCAAGCTTCCTTGTAAGTGCAATTTAGTCCCATTTGCAATTATTTTTGTATTTTTGAGTTCATTTGAGCTTGGATTTCATGATTCTACCCTTTATTTGAAGACAAATAAGAGTTTGAAAAATTACCCATTCTTGGTAAGGGTGTGCTTGGTTGATTAATGGTAGATAATGAAAGTTTTAAGTGTTATTTACATGTTTTAATGGATGAAATTGAATGAAAGTGTATGAAAGGGGTTAATATGTAAAGGTTACAAATTGTTCCTAAATGTGTGAAATAATGAATATTTGAGTGTCATAATTGTGAAAATGGGCTTTATAAGTACTTGGAATAAAGAAATTGAGATTTTTGTGTTATGGGACTAAATTGTAATTGTTGAAAAGTGGGGGGTAAATTTGGAAATTTGCCCTAAATATGAACTGTGACTGTATTGAAATAGATAATTAATATCTGTGCTATATGTGTTAATTTAGATCAAGAACGGTTTGATAAGGCCTGAGATCAGGGAAAAGAGAAAGTCCTCGACTAATTTCGAAAATTAGTCCTTTTGGGCAATTCAGGTAAGTTATATGTAATTCTAGCGAATTCGATTAATTCTACTTAATTATTTATTGCTATGGTGTTATCCTGATAATTGCCTTGTGAGATGATTGAATATTGGGTACTGTCACTGAATATATGGAGTGTTGAATTGACTATAAGTCCCGATTGAGCAAGTAGGAATAGGCATAGATATGAGAAGGCCACTGTTTTGACCGTTACAGTTACCTGGGTGCTAGGTAGTCTTGCATGTGTTGCAGACACCTATCAGCTTGTGTGAGCAGGCCCGTGGTTAACTTCTGTACTATTATTGATTGTAGCTTCGACTATCTCACTGTTTCGTAGCTTCAGCTACCGCACGGATTATAGCTTCGGCTACCTACTGTAAGTAGCTTCAGCTACCTCATGGCTCTACTATGTTAGTACGGCACTATGTGCTAACCTCTATATATCTGTTCATATTCCAAAATCGCTCAATGGGATTAGATTAACTGTATTGTGATGAAGTGATTGAACAGGTGAACTGGAAATGGCATGGTATACTAAGAATGTTATTGCTAAGTATATTCATGATGGGTATGTGGCATGTGCACAAAGAGTAAGTTGATTGTACATTGATATGTGATAACATTTATGATGTTAAAGCAAATGATATAAGGAATTGTTCTATTGCTTGAATTTCATTTGACTTACTAAGCTATTGTAGCTTACCCCTTTCTTTTCCCTTCTTATGTAGATATTGAGCTTGTTAGATTGGGATCGTAAAGTCAGAGCCACGCGACACACTATCAAACTTCTTTTGGTATATCTTATGTTTCCAAGTGTAAATTTATGGCATGTATAGGATGTTTGTGGTTGTAAATGGCAATTTTGTATGCCTAAGCTATATTACTCATGTACAATTGTAAGTTGATGTTTAAAAATGTAGTCAATTTGAGTATTTGCTCTTAATATTCGTTTGGTTTAGCTATGGTATTGTTCGATTGTGTTTCAGGGAGGCCTAGGCTTGGTATATAGCCTGACACAGCCTGCACGGCAAGGCACACGAGCGTGTGCCATGGCCGTGTGAAATTTGGCAGAATGCTCCATAGGTAAAAGGCACGGGCTTGCCTAGGCCATGGGCGACACACGGCCTGACCCTACGGGCGTGTCCCTGAACCGTGCATCCCTTGCACCCTAATTTAATTTTTTTATGTACCACACGGACAGGAGACACGGCCGTGTGTCTCAACCGTGTGGGGTACACGGCCTCCAAACGGTCGTGTGGAGCGGCCGTGGCATAATGGATAGTTTCATTCGCGGTTGTCGAACACGGGCGTGTGAAGACCACACGGTCTAATAACACGGCCGTGCTATTAGTCACATGGGCGTGTGACCGTGTTTTAAAAGTGAAAATTTTATGAGTGTCCGATATGATAGGATTCGAGTCCTAATCGTCTGTAATGTCTGTAATGTGTTTGAAAACCCCTAATAAGGGTGATTATGAACTGAATTGTATGTGATTCTACAACCAATCACGGGTTATTTTTGTAAATGTTGTTCTGAGTCTGGTAATGCCTCGTACTCGATTCCGATGATGGTTTCGGGTTAGGGGTGTTACATTAGAGGACTTGGAGCTGCGAGGGATTCGGAGTGGCCACGTGAACTGTTTTCTGGTTTTAATTTTTCCTAAATTTACTTCATTCTAGTATTCTTTTATTTTTGGGTTTTTTTTTAAACTGTAATAAGGTTGCTCAGTATTTATTTTTATTTTGGGATTTTACTTTATTTACTATTTACTTGTTTAAAACTTCTGCGCGGATTTTTATTTCAAATTAACAAACATTTTCAAAACATACCCTATGTAATAAATGAGTAATCTAATGGCAACGACTTTATAATAAGATCTTTTAAAGTAATCTACAACTGGTAGTGGATAGGGTTTCTATAAACAAACCAAGTGTCCTTATAAACGAAGGTAGTACAGTTTTGCTAAAACCAACATAATCGTCATTAAGAAGATCGAAGCGTAATTAATTGTCCATGTGACACACCAAATCTATCCATAACATCTGGGTTGGGTTTGGGGTGTTACATAATTAAACATAACAATCTAACAACATATTTTTATTTTCCATCATGAAACAACAAAAATAACAAATCTTTATCAATGGCAAATCACAAAATACACAACCAATTCAAAAATTTAAACATGGGCTAGCTAGTATTCGAAGCAACAATCTCAAAAATGTAAAGATTATCAAAAACTGAGCTAAACACGTACCTAATTGAAGAACACAAGGTACCGAACCCTTAAACCACAACCAAGCTTTCTTTTCTTTTCTTACTTTCAGCCAAACATGAAAGATGAATGCATGTTTTGTGTTTTATTTTCATATATTACATATTAATACATTAATTACTGTTTTAGCCAGTTTATTTTCATTTAAATTCCACTAATTATTGGTGTTTATGTCCATCCAATATTTCAATGGTATAATATCAACAAAGGACCCCACATTAAAAAGAACATAGCACTTTAGCACTTTAACAAATAGTTAGCCACTTTTACAATTTACGCGATTAAGTCTTTTGATTAAATCAAGCACACAAACGATAAAATTTTCACATGAAATTTTCACACATATAAATTCACATACTGTAAACACCAAAAATAATTTTAAAATATTTTTCTGACTCGAATTTGTGGTCCTGAAACCACTATTTCGAATAGAGTCTAAATCGTGCTGCTACAGAAAATGATAGATGCTGCTAGTGGGGGGCACTTGTGAATATGATGCCTCAAAGAGCGAGAGAGTTGATTTCAACCATGGCTGCCAACTCTCAACAATTCCGACTGACCACAGAAACCACGAGAAGGGTTCATGGGTTAAGTTCTTTATCTTTAGAAGATAAAATCCATAAGCTAACTAATGTTGTTCAAAGTTTGCTCACAGATAAAATGGGCCTAGCACGGTTGTGCGGAGTTTACGCTAAGCTAGACCATCTGACGGACTCATGTCCAATTCTACATTAAAATTCGACAGGATAAGCAAATGTCGTCGGAAACTTTCCAAGACTTCCCAAAAGGCGATATGACCCCTACTCGAACTCGTATAATGTGGGGGTGGAAAGATCACCCGAACCTATGTTATGGGTTGAATCTTTGATTCAATCAATCGTACCAACAGAGGCCACCATAGAATCAATAGTTACCATCCCAAAAGTCATCTTTCGAAGCCATAGTGGAAAGGCTAGCCAATAGCACTGAGAAGTTCCAACAAAAAAACTGACATGCATTTGCAGGAGTTGGATAAGCAAGTGAGCAAGCTCGCGCTCACGGTTAGCCGTTTGGAGTCCCAAGGTAAGTTTCCATCCCAAATAGAACCAAACCCTCGACACAATGCAAATGCTATGACGTTGAGGAGTGGGAAGGTTTTAGAGCCTGAACCTAACATGAGTCGTGCCCACAACACTAGTCAAGATAAAGAGAAACTTGACACGAAAATTTTGATAGAACCAACACCATAAAACTCATTTGCAGTACCACCCCTGTTTCCTAGAAGACTTGTCCAGTGTAAGAAGGAGCGATAAGAGAAGGAGATCCTTGACACCTTTCAAAAGGTAAAAATCAACATACCTCTTCTCGATACAATCAAGTAGATCTCATGATATGCAAAATTCTTAAAGGAACTATGCACGAGAAAAAGGAAACTCCTGGGCAATGAAAGGGTAAGTGTCAGAGAAAATGTCTTCACCATTCTGCAAAGAAAAATTCCACCCAAGTGTAAGAACCAAGGTATGTTTTTCAGATCTTGCAAAATAGGTAGTGTCGATATAAAAAAAGGCGATGTGTAACTTAGGTGCATCAATTAATGTTATGCCTTCGTCAATTTATAAACTACTTAACGTGGGTCCTTTGAAGGAAATAGGTGTAATTATTCAACTTACAAATAGATCTGTGGTACATCCAGATGGAGTGTTGGAGGACGTTCTTGTCAAGGTAAAAGAGCTAATATTTCCTGCAAACTTCTACATCATTGACATGGAGGATGACAATTCAGCTTATTCTTCGGACATACTTCTTGGGAGGCCATTCTTCAGTACCACACAGACAAAGATTGACGTACAAAGTGGGATACTCACTATGGTATTCGATGGGGAAGTGGTGAAATTCAAGGTTTATGAGGCTATGAACCGCCCTAGCATGATTTCTAATGTTTCTAATGTTGATATAATCAAGCCTTTAGCTGAATTATATTTAGAATATCATGACGAGGATAAATTATGAAATGTTCTTTGCAGAAGTCTAGACTTTGATGCCATTAAGGAACTGGAGGAGTGGATAACCTTTGAAGAAATTGTTCACGAAGTAGTGGCTCATATGGAGGCGCCACAATAATGGAAAAACCCAAGTAAATTTCTTGAATTAACTCCTTCATAGACTAAGCTTGTACCATCTATTCTACAGGCTCTAGAGTTGGAACTCAAACCCCTTTCAGGCCACTTGAAGTACACTTTTATCGGCAAAGGAAATACCTTGCCGGTGGTAATCTCGAGTAAACTTTCAAGGGTAGAAGAAGAAAACTTGGTACGAGTTCTTAGGGACTATAAAGAGGTAATTGGATGGACGATAGCTGACATTAAGGGGTTGAGCCCCTTAACTTGTATGCACAAAATGCAAGTGGTGGATAATGCTATTCCTAAAAAGGAGGCTCAAAAGTGACTCAATCCACCTATGAAGGAAGTGGTAAGAAAAGAAGTCCATAAGCTACTTGATACTGGGATGATTTATCCCATTTCTGACAGTAATTGGGTTAGCCCAGTCCATGTAGTATAGAAAAAGACTAGCGTAACCGTAATTGAGAATTCGGCAGGGAGATGGTTCCCACCCGGGTCCAAAACGGGTGGAGAGTCTGCATTGATTATAGGAAGTTAAATTCCCTAACTTGAAAAGATCACTTTCCAGTTCATTTTATTGAGTAGATTTTAGAACGTTTAGCTGGAAAGTCTCATTATTGCTGTCTTGATGGTTATTCAGGATTTTTCCAGATTCTAGTGGCACTAGAGGATCAGGAGAAGACGACGTTTACGTGCCCATTCGGAACATTTTCTTATAGACGGATGCCGTTCGAACTTTGTAACACATCAGCCATGTTTCAGAGGTGCATGGTAAGTATATTTTTCTGACTATGTCGAGAAAATAATTGAGGTGTTCATGGATGACTTTACTGTATAAAGTAAGTCCTTCGAGGTATGTTTGTAAAATCTTGCTAAAATTTAGGAAAGATGCTTAGAATTTAATCTTGTTCCAAATTATGAGAAATGTCATTTTATGGTAAACAAAGGATTAGTCCTAGGTCATATCATTTCCGCAGAAGGAATTTCTGTCGATAAAGCAAAAATTGACATCATTAACTCACTACCTTACCCCACAACTATGAGGGAGGTTCGTTCTTTCCTTGGTCACATAGGTTTTTACAGGCAGTTCATTAAAGACTTTTCAAAAATTGCGCAATCGCTTTGCAATCTCTTACAGAAGGACAAGAAGTTTGAGTTTAACCAGTCGTGCAGAGATACATTTGACATGCTCAAACATAAGCTCAATTCGGCACCTATTGTTCAACCACCAAATTGGAATTATCCTTTCGAAATAATGTGTGACGCTAGTGACCATAGTGTAAGAGCAGTCCTTGGACAAAGGATCGAGAAAGAACCACACATTACCTCTTATGCTTCTAAAACTTTGGTTGCTGCCCAAAGCAATTACTCGACTATTGAAAAAGAGGTTCTAGCCATAGTTTTTGCTTTAGAAAAATTCATTTGTATTTATTAGGAACTAAAATTATGGTTTTCTCTGATCATGCAGCTCTCAAATATTTGACCGGGAAGAAGGAAGCAAAACTGAGACTTATAAGGTGGATACTACTTTTGCAAGAGTTCAATCTCGAAATAAAGGATAAAAAAGGACATGAAAATTTGGTAGCTAACCATCTGAGTCGAAGTCCTCCATCGAAGGATGCAACACCACTTAAAGATGATTTTCTGGATGAAAGCTTGCTTGTTGCTCAGACGATTTTTCCTTGGTATGCAGACATAGTGAATTACCTTGCTACAGGTATAGTCTCTTCTAACTTTTCGTGGTCTGAAAAAGATAAGATCAAACATGAGTCACGATATTATATTTGGGATGAACCCTACCTTTGGAAATACTGTTCCGACCAAGTAATTCGTCGATACGAAACTAAAGTAAAGTCGATTCTATATTTTTGTCATTCTTGTGCATGTGGTGGACATTTTGGCCCCAAACGAATTACGCATAAAGTACTTGAATGTGGACAATATTGGCCACATATTTTTCAAGACGCATATTTGTTCTGTAAAACTTGCGAAAAATTTCAAAAGGTAGGAAACTTGAACCAAAAAAATGAAATGCCTCTAACCCCTGTACATGTCTGTGAAATATTCGATATATGGGGCATTGATTTTATGGGACCTTTTGTCTCATCATTTAGTAACATTTATATTTTAACTACTGTTGACTATGAGTCAAAGTGGGTGGAAGCAAAAGTCACTCGTTGTGCTGACGCCAAAATGGTAGTCAATTTTCTAAAGAGTTATATATTTTCCAGGTTTGGCACACTACGAGCTTTGATTAGTGATCGAGGTACGCATTTTTGTAATAAGGTGATTGATACATTTTTTAGAAAATACGGGGTGGTGCAACGAGTCATTGCGGCTTATCACCCCCAATTGAACGGTCAAGTAGAAGTGTCGAATCGGGAAATCAAGTTGATTTTTGAGAAGACCGTTAAGCCAGATACAAAATACTAGAGTTTTCGATTTCACAATGCATTGTGGGCATACCGAACAGCTTATAAAAGACCAATAGATATGTCTTCTTATTGACTAATTTTTGGTAAACCGTGCCATCTTCGTGTTGAGCTAGAACATAAAGCGTTTTGGGTGGTCAAGCAAACAACATGGAGTTGGAAGCTGCAAGTAAGCATCATAAGTTACATATCCAAGAACTTTAGGAAATTTGATGTGAAGCGTATGAGAGTGCCCAAATTTATAAAGATAAGGTCAAAGCATACCATGACCAAAAGCTAAACCATAAACAATTTATGGTAGGACAGAAAGTATTACTTTATGACCCTACATTAAGAATTTTTGTAGGTAAGCTTCAGACTAAGTGGTTAGGGCCTTTTATTGTTACTCACATATTTCCACATGGTGCATTGAGGTTAAAAGTGAAGAGTCTGAAAAATTTTTCAAGGATAACAGACAACGATTAAAGCCTTTCTACGAAAATTTTCAAGTCCACTTTGTTGAGGAAATAGTCATCGAAGAGCTGGCTGAATAAATTTCCAGGTCGTCAAGCTAACGACGTTAAACAAAAGCACTTTTTTGAGAGGCAACCCAAATTTATTTTTGTTTATTTTATTTTTTTAGTTTAAGTAAAATATAGGTTGTAAATAAATAAATTCATATTTAATTTAGATAATTTCATGTTTTCAGGAACACTATGGAAGCTATGAATCTTCAAGAAGATGGATAATGTTGGTGGCGTGGGCACGACATGCTTCAAATATAAAAAAAAAAAAAAAGAAGAAAAAAGGAACCTAAAATCCCTACCTTCATAAAACCCCCAAAACCTAAGTCCAATAAACATCCACCACCCCATCCAACCCACCTACCCTATACCCAAATACCAACCCAAGCACAAAATAAGCCCAATACCTAATGCCGTGATCCAAAACCCAAAACAAACCTAAGAGAGAAAAGAAGAAGAGTGGGCCGAATGGCCCAGTCAGCCCAAAAGAAAAAAAGGAAAAAGAAAAAGAAATTCAAACACCCAAATCCCTAAAATTTCTTAAACCTTTTTTCTCTCCATTTTCTACATCTTCTCCATCTACTTCAAAACCCTAACCCATCACAAAGCTACGTTGCCGCCATCGTCAAGTGCTGCTACCACCATCACCGTTCGTCATCTTCGTTGGACATGCGAGTCACCGTTGTATCACCGTTACCGCTCTCACCGAACGTCACTTCCTAAAGCACCATCATCTTCTCTTCCTCCAATCGTCGGCTGACGCTTCGGCCACCACACATCAGTTTTCCTCATCCACCCACCACCCTCTTGACTGATCGGAACCCTTATCCTCACCCGTGTGCTGCCACTCCTCCTTTTCCCATCTCCTCCATTTCTTTTTTTTCTCCATCACCAAACACCCAAACCACCCTCCCATCACCTTAACCAATGCCAAAATCGAAACCCCCAGCGTCACCCTTTAAAAATTGGCCCAAACCTTATCACCGCCTTTCACCGTCGCCATCCACTGTCATAAAATGCCGTACTGTCGCTGTCATAACAAAAAAGATTGAGTATTCGTGACATTAACACGGAAACCATTGTTCAAACTCGAAACCCAACGACCGACAACATTCCGGTCTCACTCAATCAAAGTCGACACTGTTTTTCAGTGCCTCTCGTCGTTAATATAGCCGACGATGACTCAGACCCTTCTCCATCTCCTCCCAGACGAATAGCCCCTCCAACGAGAGCACGTCACCGATGAAGTTTAACTTCGGTCAAACCAGAACATTTGAACAGCAGCTCCTCTATTCCCAAAAGGTCGACCCTGAATCCTCAATCTACTTTACTTTTACTAACATATTATGCAGGTAATTCAAACGAGGCCAGAACTTCTAACGACCATGTCGAGGCTCCCTCAGCCGTAAACGAACGTATCTTTCAATGCCAAACATGATCATCCACTACTCGAAGCCGTTGATAATCGAAACGTGAGCCAGCGACACTGCCGCACAACAGTACTGACGTTGCAAATACTATTCCTACCGAAGGAAGATTACCAGGGTTTTTAGACTTTTTGACCCCGGAGCATCGAGCACGGTACGACGACGTCTGGCAACGTCCACTCTCAGACTGTAAGCAAATCGATGCCACCACTCTTGATCTATTAAACATTCACGATTCAGTGCTTGATTATTTTGATGCTTTCATTTGCAAATATATCCTGTGATGCATATTATGAGTTAATCTTTGAATTCTACACCACATTTAGCTTTATTATTAATGCATTACAAATTGTTGAAACACAAAGCATTATTTATTTTCGTTTGGTTGGTAAGGACTTTTAGATGTCAGTTTCTGAATTTAACATTGCCATGGGTTTCGTCGACCCTGACAATATTCAGTCTGATTCTTATCATACTGCTCTGTTAGATATTTCAAGTGAATTTAATGCTCATGATGCTTATTGTGCTTTAACTCATTCTAATCAACTTTATAATTTGAAAACCACAAAAGACTTATTGGTGCATGAACCTACTTTAAGACACATTCACTGATTTTTGGCCTTTAGCTTTTCAGGACGAAACGATTTGTCCTCTGTCCTAACTAGAACTGAATTATTTTTCTTGTGGTGTATGCATTCAGGATTTAAAGTAAATTTAGGATATTGGTTTGCACGAAACTTTCATGTTGTTTTGCGATGTAATCGTCCACTAATACTTAGGTCATATATTACAAACTTAACCTCTACACTTTTTCCCTTTGAAATTGATTTCTTTTCCTTGACATGTGCATATAGTATGGACAGCTTAGATAAATATTGTTTGGATTCTATGGGTTTGCTTGTCGGCACCCCTACTGCGTGTTATTTTGTTCCCCCAGGTACACGGACTACTCATAGGAATATGGTTTTTTGCCTACACCCACACTTCACTACTAGGGAACAAGAGGAACAACCTCTTAATATGGAGGCACGTTTGAACCGGATCGAAGCTCGACTTGGAACAATGGAAACCCAAGTCTCTACAATCCTCAACATCCTGCAAAATCGTTACTCCCAACACCAACAACTTTGAGGAATCAACAGACATCTATTTAAAGACTCGAGAATCAAATCATTTAATTTGCTAAATATGTTTAGGAGAGACAATAATACAATTTACCTAGTAATACTAAAACCAAAACAAAAGAGCAAGTCCACGTAATTATTGTACGAAGTGGAAAGGGTTAGTTGAGCCTGAAAAGAAGTTCAATCAAAAACCTGTCCACTGTGGAGCTCAATGAGGAGTGCTCGGTCATTCTCCAAAACAAACTACCCACGAAACCTAAAGATCCAATGAGTTTTACTATACATTGTTTTATTGGTAGCTTAAATGTTGAAAAAGCTTTAGCTGATTTAGGTGCTAGTATAAATCTGATGTCTTATAAAATGTTAAAATAACTTGGTCTTGGGGAATCAAAACCCATTAGAATGAGTATTCAATTAGCTGTCAAATCAATTAAGTATCTTAGGGGCATTATTGAAGATGTACTTTTTGAAGTCAATAAATTTATATTCCTTGTAGATTTTGTTATACTGGACATGGATGAGGATATTGAGCTACCCAAGATCTTAGGTCGACCTTTTTTAGCCACTATTAAAACCGTTATTGATGTGAGTAATTGTGGACTTGTGCTAAGGGTAGATGATGAAGAGGTTATTCTTCAAGCATGATAAGTTGTGAGAGTTTCTAGTGAGCGCGATGATACTCATTATTCTGTTAATGTTAGTAATCATGCAGCTTAACATTTTTTGTAGAACATCACTCACGAATACATGTTAAAACCGTATCCTTTCAATGTGATAAAAATCAAGGAACGAGTGGAAAACAAATGGGCAGCTTGAAGAAGTAGATGGACCAAAGGCTTATGAGAAACTAAGAATGCTCAAAGACGTAACAAAGTGACACCATGGTGTGCATTTAAAGAGGACGAACCAATTCAAAGTTGGAGACAAAGTGCTACTAGACAATTTAGATCCATTGATGCACCCTGAAGAGCTTAGGTCAAGATAGTCGAATCCATTTTTGGTAAGAAGCGTATTCCCATACGGAACCATTGAGGTAACACACCCTGATTACGACACATTCAGGGTAAATAGTCATCGCCTCAAACTTTATTTTGGTGGTGATATTGATAAAAAGAGAGGAGATTTGGCTCCAAAATCTGACTTAACTATGAGCTTGAAAAGGAAAATCGAGCTTAAACTTTAAATAACTACTCCTCAGGAGGCAACTCGAGTGTATTTTTATTTTATATTAATTATGTTGTGTGCTTATTCAACTTATTTTTTATTATTACTTAAAAATTTTGGAAAAAAAAGAAATAAATTTATTAAAAATTAAATATTAAAAAATATTTTTTTTAAAAATGGTGGACCACACGATCTAGGGTAATCTACATGGTCTGGTGACATGGTTTTGTCATGGACCGTGTGACTACTACAGTAAAATTTTCAAAAAAAAAATGACTCATACGGTCTAAGTGAAGTCATACGATCACGTAACCCACACGTCTATGTACATGGGCGCAGGAGAAGCGAACGACAATAACATATGATTTAGGTGATGATACATGGCTTGGCAACACAGCTGTGTGTTGCATACGACCTAGCCACACAGGTGTGTCACAGGTCGTGTGAACACTTGAGCAATTTTTTAAAATTCTCTAGTAAGTCACACAGCTTCAGAGAGAGACACGACTTTACCACACGGTCGTGTGGCTCGCATGGTCTAACACATGGTCGTGTACCTTTTTTAGTTCTAGGGGGTTTTCAATTTGTTTTCCTTTGTTCTTTCCCCTTTTCACCACCGTGGGTACCCACCCACCTAACCATCCTCTCCTTTTGTTTATTTTATTTATTATTATATTAGTTTTACTATATTTCTATTATTATCATTATTAGTATTATTATTTTCATTTTTATTTTGCTAAGTTGATTATTGAAATAGTATTAGATTTTTTTATTTTCTTTTGAATTATTTAGATTTTATGTTTTATTTATTTTTTTATTTCTATTTGTACTTTTATTTTTCTTGTTATTTATTTTTATTTTATTTTTTTAGACTTCTATGTTTTATTTTATTTTATCATGTATTTTATTGTTATTGTTTTGTTGACTATTTTCTATTTGTTTTGTTACCTCTTCATCTTATTTTATTTTGTCTATCTTCTTCTTAAGGTGCTTGGAACCATCTACTTAATTTAGAATCTCGTGCGATTTCGGATTTTAATATTCTGGTGAAATCATCCAAATTCAAGACAGTTTTAATTCTCTCCCTTCTTTATGATTTTTTTGCTTCTTTTGTTTACATCTATTTGTACATTGAGGGTAATGTATATCTTAAGTGTGGGGAGAATGTTTATATGTTTTTGCGATATAACATCTTTATTATTGTTTGTGTTTCAGTAATTTTATCAAACCTATCATTAAAGTTTTTTTTTCAATTTAGAGTTTTTAGTGATTTTATTTTGGAATAATTTGTGGATTTTTGTGTATTGTTTGATTTATACTTTAAGACACGAGAGAGTCAAGCATGGTAAGTTTTATTGCAGAAATTATTATTTTAGGTTGTCTCCCTGAACTGAAGAATTATCTTGAAATTTTAGATTTGCAAGTTTGACATCAAAACCATAATTTTTGTGAGCTTTTGGGTCGATAGGCATAGTTTTATTCGTGCTCATTTAGTTTTGGTTGTGAGTATGTTAACTTGATTTGTCATTCTAAAACTTGCTTTGATTATACATGTCAAGACCACATTAGTGATTTGAAATATTAAGCTGATAAAGGCATTTAGCATTTAACCCACCTAACCTTTAATAAGTATAGTTATTGAATTAACCCTGTTGATCCTAACACATTATTTTTTCTAACCCATTTATGTTAACATGTAACCCATATATATGTTGTAAAATTATTATTTTTATTGACTCCCTATTTATCGAGATTTGATTTGGTTAATTGGCAAACTATGTTACATCATTTGTATTGTTGAATATTTTTTTAAAAAAAGAATAATATATATAGAAAATTTTTTTATTGTGCTTGAATCGTTAGTTTCATATTCTATTGAAAATCTCAGTCCTCTATTTATTTATTATTGATTTAAACTTTTTTCATTCAGCAACTAATTTTTTCTTGGTTTGGTAACTTATCAACTCGACTCTTGATTGTAACCAACTTTTCTGACCTTTTCCACACCCTTAACCTAAGTCCCATTACAATTTTACAAAGGCCTCTTGATTGGTGTATCATTTTAACTTTTATAGTGGCGGAGATTTGATTTTCAAGCAAGCCTATGGTAATAACATTTCTTGTTAGACTGTTGAGTGCATATTACTTGAACCTCAAACACTTTGAATGGTTTGAGTGAATCTTAGTGAGGGTGTTAAGCATTATTGAGTTTGGATTTTACGTAATTATTGAGATAAGGAGATGCATATGTTTTTTGTGCTTTAAAATGTTCTACTTAGATTGCTTTTATTCTTCAGTGTCATTTTAGTTTGAATTTCCAATGCATGGTTATCTGTGGATTATCCTAGAACATTATTGGTGAAAATAATAAGTTGAGGGAAGTTAACTTGAATGTAGGTTGAGGATTTTTCTTGAAGACAAGCAAATGCTTAAGTGTGGGATATTTGACAAGTGCTAAAAGTAATATATTTTAATCTCATTTTTAAAGCATTTTTGGGTGACTATTCAATGTTAATTATGAATTTTATGCTCATGATCTTTTAAATTCATGTTTTTATACTTAATAGAGCATTTGGGAGCAAAATGAGTGAAAAATGAGCGAAAATAAAAAAATCAGAGCAAGCTATAAGAGCCATATGAGCTAACCCATTCCACACGTCCTAGACACACAATCGTGTGACACACATGAGCGACCAAACGTCCATGTGGTAGGCTATGTTGATTGCACGGGTTTACACTGTAACCCCCACTTACTTTTTTTTGCTTCTGTAATTCTTGACACAAATATCTATCTGTTTTAGTGGTTAAGTGTTTTGGGTGTGTGTGAGAGGTCCCAAGTTTAAACCCTACCCTTTGAAAATTTTGGTTATTTTTGGATCTAAGCCTTGTCTTTAATTAGTGGGCTTATATTAATTTAACTGTAAAACCATATAAGAATGAGCCTGCTGGTTCGAGTGGCAAGGGAATTAGTGTGCTAGAGGTCTTGTGTTCAAATCCCTGTGGGAGCATGGGAGATAATTTTTGCTTCTGGCGTTTGTAAGAGGTTGGATGGGACTAAAAGTCTGGGGCAATTGAGATTGAGTGGTTAGTGGGGAGGTAGGATTAATTAGATTGATTTAATTTTGATTTTTTTAAAAGAATATTATTCTCTCTCTTCTAAGAAATTTCTGACGTTTCTTTTCCTCTCCATTCTGTCTCTCTACCAATTCTCTTGTTGCTGTTTTCTTCTTCTATTGGTTCTGTCACACTCTCCTGTGCGCTATTCGTTGTGTCTCATTTCTCTTTGGTGTTTTTTGTGCTTTCTAGTAAGTGTGGTAAGTGTGATTGCTATTTTGGGATAAGTGAATCATTGATTAATGGAGTCCGTTTTGTGTTTAGGAGAAGATTAAGGGACTACGAGTTTTTCGATTGGTGTTGTAGTTGTGTGGAAATAGCATTGTTTAATCGAAGGTAAGGGCTTTGGTAGTTTTAAGGATTGTTTGTCTCATTGTAGTTACGATTAAGTATCAACTTAAGTGACTAATTCTGTTTTATTAGTCAATTGAAGGTTCTGTGTGGCTCAAGGGTACTTTTACGTCGAATTCATACCAAGTGTGTACCTGAAGCGTAGAAAACAAGGTTTTGAAAAAAGCTAAAAAACCATTCTGTCAATGCCACATGGGCGTGTGGCCATCTGTGTGGATGGTCATGTACGATGACACAGTCGTCTAGTCGATGAAAGCATGGCCATGTGCAAGACACGACCGTGTGGTGGCTAGAGTGCAGCCGTGTGAGCCACACAGGATAGGCCAACTCGGGCGTGTGGGCCACACAGGTAGGTGATACGAGCAAGTGGATTTCTGGGCCAAGCTGTGTGAGCCACACGGGCAAGGCCAATTTAGGCGTGTGGGCCACAAGGGCATGTGGGCCCAAAATTCTTGAATTTTCACTAAGGTCGCACAGGTCGTTCCAAACGACTATGGGCTTTCTGTAGGGTCGATAAGGGCAATCTAAATCCTATAAATTGTAGATTTGATATTCTATTCTATATATAATAATGCTAAGCATGTTTGATTATTTTGATAAATGTATAGGAGAATGTATAATCTGTTAATTCTATATATGTTATCTGTATCTGATTACTTGGTATCTGATAATAGGGTGGGATGACACATATGGAAGAAGTGTTTTGAAAGGAAACCTTTGCCTATATTCTAGCAGCAAGGCTGCTCTTTGTCTGTTATGTGTCGTAATGGCACTTTGATGTTTACAGCTCCGATAGCAAGAAGTGAGAGATTTTCCAAGAAGAGTGGAGGCAATATGTTATCTTTGCTACCCTACCACGCCCGGAGTTGAGGGTAGAGTAGTGAACTTGGCAGGCATAGAGCAAAACCCTAAAAGTCATACTTAGCAGAAGAGGCTTCGATCAATCCCCTCAGTCAACCCTCTAAAAGAGGAGCCTGAAATGCTCTTTTATCTTGTTTTGTACTTTCTTTTTGCTTTCTTCCCACTCTGTATATATATTGTTCTTTTATAAATGAAGTGATCTATTTTTCCTTTCTACCATCTTATTTACCCCTTCCTTTACATTCTTTACCTTACATACAAAAAAAAAAACTATCTACACATACCTAAGAGACTCTACCAAGCTAGGTGCGTTATGCCTACAAGGCTTCTTTAGCTTTCATTATCCGAGAATCAACTAAACCTAGGCTTTGATACAACTTGTAACATCCTAAACTCAATCCGATCTACCAAATCTAGATCTCGGGTGTTACACTTTTCTCGTTACAGACTTTTGATGGGCTTATAAAAAATTTACAAATCATTTGAAAAATTTTCTAACTGAATTTGCATCTGAGGCATAGTATATAATTATATTGGCCATGATGGGCTTTACATAATGATGGTGAGACTCAATTACATAGTTCTAATCATTTACTTCTAGTTGGTGATATTGATTTCAGTAGGTTCATCAACATATTTGGTTCCCATTATAGGGACTTACAAGCGAATATCTTGACTTATTTCATTAATTCCATTAAACTCAATCGCACCAGCCAAATTATGCTCAGTATGCATAATAGCCAACTTGCCACACCCTTGAAGTAGTACTGGCATCGTCCCTCTAGGCGTAGTCCAATCTCAACGTACCTGTGGCATAAAAGCATAGAAGTAAGTTCATGCGTACTTAGTGAGTAAACCTTCTTTTACCCGAATCATATTTGAAAACTCCATTTTCCTCTATCTCTTTTTATCCTTTCATCTATTTGTTCTCGGAAAGTACATCTCTAAGGTTCCATTCCTTATGCCATAGGTGCCATGCTATATGCCAAGATCATCTTTTGCCTCTCATGATTCCCTTAACCATTCCCTCTTTAAAGAACCCAATAGACAGAATGCTCTTGGCTCACCACTTACATTGGCGCACTCTTACTTCTCTATCCATACCTTAATACTATATGCAGTTAGTCGTAACACTGCTTATAGAACTTTCCTATCTTGAGTTTTGCCCTAAAGCATTCCTTAACATTCAATACTCGCCACAAAGGCTTTCATATTCAGATTTTACAATAAATGCATTCCTTAATATTCAGTACTCTCCACAAAGGATTTCCTTCTCTTCGTGATTTTGGCGATAGTGATTTTCCTATACTCACACTTAGTGAGGTTTGTCCCTTATTGTCCTGGGACACAAAGAGAACCACATTATGGAATAACCTTCTTTTACTTTTTACATATGATGGCATAACCCACAAATTATGGTTTTATATAATATGGTCTTCGTAGTATGCCCATGACTTGTCCTTTCAAAGATTCATGTTTTTAGTCCCTACTGACCCCTTGAGACGACTCTGGAGATAAACATAGACTCGTCATGCATTGACTCATTCAAGATAGACATTCTTATGCTTACCAGACATACACGCACTTCCTCTCAGACTCATTCTTATTTTTAGACAGAAGCACACATAGTCTTTCAGAATCCTAAGTCTTACTTTTCTTATCAGATTCGTCACAACATATTTTACTAGTTTTGATCACATGCTTTGGCCACTAAGTATAGAAGTTTATAGAACATACATACTACAAATAAGAGTCAGCCTAAGGGCTCACTTTATTTTTACCGCCTTTTAGCTCCAAACTCTAGATCCAGATGTAACACCCCAAACCCGGCCTGGACCTTATGACCAGATCTGGTGTGTCACATGAAAGATTATGAAATCTGACTATGTGAAAAAAATTTCCCTTGTTTAAAAGCCTCGCCTAAATTTGGAACGTTGAACGATTACAGGTTAAAACTATTTTTATAAGTTTGAAAACATTAGAATAAATGATTGCCTTATTGGTTATGTTCAGTTACTTGAAGTTATAAAAGCTCGTGAAAACATTACGCGTAGTTCTATTTGAAAGCATTTGTTATTAGCTTTGAAAACCCAATTTATACTTTACCAGTTGTAATGTTAAATTAGCCTAAATGCAAAAAGTTAAACCAAATAAAAATCTGTAATGGCCTTATTACATAATAGAAACCCAAAATAATAATTATTTAAAAAGTAAAGAAAAATCAGAAATAGAAAGTTTGTTACCATCCCAAGTCCCTCATAGCTCCAAATCATCTATTGTTGGGGGTTACCTGTAGACATAAAATAAAAGGTGAGTTTGCAAAAACTCAGTGTGTAACTTCCCCAACCAATAACAGAGATCAGACATATAAATCAGACTGGGCCGAAGCCCTATTCAAAAATAGGTCAGTCTGGGCCTTGGCCCTATTCAGAAATAAAATAGGCCCAAAAGTGGCCTAAGCCCATTACAGATACAGAACAGAACAGTATGAAACCCAACCCAGTCCATTTGTCATACCACCCATACTAGCCCATCATACCATGTGGGGGAATAACTCAATCCATCTAGCCCACACACCAATTTGTAGCCAAGCTACTAATAACAGATATAGTGGCAGAGCCACTAGGTACAGAATACGTGGCGAAGCCACTAAGTAGAATCACATGGCAGAGCCACTATAACAGAACTTCCTCCGATATCAAACCCAACCCCATGCAGACTAACAAAACTACATATAACATGCATTCAGATTAATTAATATAGAAACAATCTATCTTTAAGGGTAGAACAGCCTTTTGGGCAATTAGGGGTAAAATGGTAATTTTACCCTTAAAGGGTATTTAGGTCATTTTATGAAGGTCCGGTGTCTCGGCACCTATTATGACCTCATAATAGGTCTAACATCACTCCAAACGACTTAGAAAGTCTATATGGTCAAATAGGATTTACGGGCCCAAAACCCCTATTGGGCCCAGATGGGCCCACAAGCTCGTGTGGCCCGTTCAGTCAAATTTTACGTACGGTATCATAAATCTTACCATCCAGTTTATTAGCGATCACTTACCAAGCATTCTACCCATATGGGCTCGTTGGCCCATTGGGCTCGGTTTGGCCCATCGAGGCCCATAACGACCCAAGTGCACGAAAACGTGCAAAACGGCACTCGTAGTCTATCGCCCACAATTTGTAGGTTCAGATTGGCCCATAAATATTTGCACGCCCGTGAGACCTCAAAATACCGGCATTTCGGCTTTTCGGCATTTGCCAATCTACGCTATTAGTGTGGTTGTAGTCACACACCTAGATTAGTATCGTCGTCGAAAGACTTTAATCTCGTGATTGTGATGAAGTAATAAAATTGATCATACCTGATGAAGTAATAAAATTGATCATACATAGAAACTAACTATTATCATGATAAAAGTCAAGTACACCTATCGAATAGTAGTATAGTTAGTGGCAAGACCGGAATATCGAATCCAAGGAACTAAAAGTACTAGTAATGACTTTCTTCCTATTATCTAGCCTAAAAATAAATAGGGCTTTTGTGTAAACTAATTAACTCTAAAATAAACTAAGGATATGACAAAGAGTAAATTGGAGAATTGCTTTGGGAAAATTGAATGATAAAGACAATACCTAAGGAAGAATCCACCTAGACTTCACTTGTTATCTAACTCTGAACTAGACGATTTCTTCATTCGACTTGATCCGTAGAGATCCCTAAATTATGTTAATATCTCCACCAAGAATAAGAACAACTAATCCTAGGTTGATTAATTGAGATCTCTTTCTAATTAAAACCCCTAGTCTTCCATTAACTCGATCTACGGATCCCCATATTAGATTTGACTCTAATCCAGTAGATTTTCGTCGTCCTATGTCTAGGATTACGATCAACTCTGCTTAATTGTGTTGGATCTACTCTTAAACAGGGACTTTTGCCCCTCTGCCTAAGCACATTTGACTTAAATTAATATCCAAGAAATATCAATTCAAGAATTAAAAACACAATTAAGAACAAATCAAATATTTATCATATAGTTCAGATAACAATAACAAGATTCATCTTACGTTTCATCCCCCTTAGGTATTTTGGGGGTTTAGTTCATGTTTATAAAAAGAAAAATCTCAGAATAAAGAAAATAACAAAACATAAGAAAACCCAAAACTCTTGAAAGGATTGAAGGGAGATCCCCTGTCTTGATTTAGATCTTGGCTTCTGAGATGGATCAATCGGCTTTCCTTCGTGTAATTCCCTGCCTTTAGCTCTCCGTCTTGGCGGGAAGACTGTACACCCTTGTAGTTGCTTCCTAGGGTCTTTATATAGAGTTTGGAATGTCTTTCTTAGCCCCTAAGTAGCCTGTTCCACGTGAAATTGAACTTTATCACGACAGGGACACACTCGTGCGCCACGCCCGTGTGAGTCGATGTTGGGCCATGCTCAAGCCTGTTAATGTGGCACGGCCATGTGACATGCCCGTGTGGTGAACTCCAGGCCGTGTTGTTTCCTTGCTTTGGCCTATTTTCTTTGTTTTTGGCCCGTTTCTTATTCTTTTCACTCTCCTATGCTCTCCTAAGTATAAAACATTAAATTAAAGGATTAGGAGCATCAAATTCCACAAATTCAATGATAATTCATCCATAAATGTGCTAAATGTGGGATAGAAATATGTATAATTTACGGTTTCTCAAATACCCCCACACTTAAGCCTTTGCTTATCCTCAAGCAAAATCTCAACTTACAATTAAAGATCATTCTTCTTAACTCATAATCCTTATCAATAATGTTTTAAACCAATCCACAAGTAATCATACATTGAGAATTCAACCGAAAGAAAATTAAAGTCTCAAACAATCTAAGTTGAGAATTTTATCATAGAAACATAGGTTTCCTCCCTTCTTCTAGGTAATTACCTTGAACTCAAAATCAACAAGACTTGACATCCTCACTAAAGATTCACTCTATCCACTCGAAGTGTTTAGGGTTGAAAAATTAAGCACTCATTAGTCAACATGAAATGTTATTACCACAAGCATGTAGGAAAATCAAATCTCCACCACTATGTATTGACATGATACATCGATCAAAAGGTCTTTCAAGGGTTGTAACGTGGCCTTGGTTAGGGGTGTGGTCACAAGCTGAAAAAGAGGGTTAGAATCGAGATTGAGCTAAAAAATCATCTAACTAGAAAAATCTCTATCACTGAAACATATTCCTAGAATAAAGCCTTTTTCTTTTGGATGACATCGATTAAGAACAGGAGCTCAAAAATTACATGGAAATATGCAAAACATTGAGTTACAATTGAAATATACATATGTTTTTTTTAAGAACAAATCGAATATTTATAAACTTTACAAGCTGAAAAGGAGAACATAGCTAGATAATTATTCAACTCAAATCTCGACAAAAATAGGTATCAAAATAATTGAAGGGAATTCAACAAAAAATGGGTTATAGGTTAATATTGAAGGTAAGTCAATGAATGGTTTGTTAGGCTCAATAGGGTTCACTAGGGGTTAATTATGAAGGTAAACTTTTATGGAATAAGTGGGTTAAAACCTAGGTGCCTTTATCATTTTTGTATATCAAATCAATGATGTGATCTCGACATCTATAATCAAAGCAAGTTCTAGAATAGCAGATCAATATTGACTCATTCAAAGCAATAATAAAAGTGAGCACGAAAGGAGGTATGCTCAAAAGGCTCAAAAATCTCACCAGAATTATGGCTTTTGATGTCAATCTTACGAATTTCAAATTTCAAGATAACACTTAAAATTGGGGAAAACAACCTAGAAAATTTTAAATTCTCAAAATTTTCAACTTATCATGCTTGATTCTCTAATGTCTTAAAGTTTGAATAATCAAAGTATAAGTACCTATGTCTTAATTCTCAACATATCAATAAAAATCATAAATCAATCAGAATTCATTCTATTTGTTAAGGCCAAGATTCAGGGATTTGAGAACAATGCAAAAAGTTAGTGGCAAAAAATTTTAGGGGTTCGAGGATAATGCAAAGAATGAAAGTGAATTCCCCCCACACTTAAGATGTACATTGCCCTTAATGTATAAAGATAAAGTAACTGACAATATAAGTATAAATCTTAAGAGAGAGAAGTGAAACTCATTGAATTTTGGATGAATTTCTTGAGAATAGTGAAGGCTGAATTGGATAGGAGACTACTTAAAGTTCTCGATTCTGGGTGACTGAAGGGAATAAACACAACTGTGTGGGTAATTTAGGTATTACTTGATAAGAAATGAGGTGCAAAATAAAAGGAAAAGGAAAAATATAAAGTAAAGAAAAATGAATATTAAAATTAGGTAATAAGAGGTTGGGCCCACGGCCATGGCGCACGCCCGTGTGCCCTCGGGTTGGTCCGTGTGTTTCATGGACCATTAGTGTGGCCACGGATGGTCGGCACGGGCGTGTCACACGCCCATGTTGATTTCTCAGTTTCACCCACGGCTTATTGGCACTGGTGTGTTGCAGCACACGGCCATATAACACGGCCATGTCTTTTGGTGTTCACTTCTCCCACGTCCGTGTTTGGGGTCACACGCCGATGTATGAATTGACAGGTTTGCCCACGGCAGTATCGCACGGCCGTGTTTCTAACTGTGATGTGTCCACAGCCTTAGGCACACCCGTGTGCCTGGTCGTGTGGTTTTGGAAAATCTGCGTTTTAAGGAGTTAGTTATGAATTTAAGAAAATCAATATTGTTAGTGCTCGGGTTGCCTCCCAGGAAGCGCTTACTTTAGAGTCTAAGCTTGACTTACCTCCAAGCTTGTACAGTCACGGTGGTTTGAGGAGTTCAAACTCCTCTCTCTTGCTATCAGTCTTACTATCAAAATAAGGTTTGAGTCGAGTATAATTTATCTTGAAAGTGCCAAATGTCTTATGTGTTATCTTGACTGTACCATAGGGGAAATTTTTCATTATCGTGAAGAGAGGGTGTCACCTGTATGAACTTTTGAATTCAAAATTCGAGGATCTTCCTCCTCTAAGATTACTTTATCCCCTACCTTAAATTGATTCATTTTTACCTTAGGGTCATCATGGCGATGCTTCGGTTCGATGTGGCATGTCTTTGGTTTCTCTTGGCGGTAGTTCAACCACTCGTCCAGTTTTTCAATCTGTAGACTTCATTTTTCATGGGTGGTTCCCTTGGATGGATTCGTCTGTGGTTTTATCGCACTTATGTGAAGAGTACCCTATAAAGAAGGTTGGACCGTGAGATCATTCTTATTACAAGGATTTGTAATAATATCTTTATCATTGACAGTCTTATTAGAGTTATGAGCCTGTAAAATAATTTTGTCATCACCGATATGAAGTGTGAGCTCACCTGTGCCTACATGAATTATGGTTCTAGCAGTTGCTAAAAAGGGTCGCCCTAGAATTAGGGGTACATTGCTATCCTCATCTATGTCTAGAACAACAAAGGCATCTGGGAATATAAATTTATCAATTTTGACAAGCACATCTTCGATTATACCCCTAGGAAATCTAATGGTTTTATTAGCCAATTGGATGCTCATCTTAGTTTGTTTAGGTTTCCCAAGACATAGTTGTTTAAACAATTTATATGGCATTACAATAATACTGGCTCCTAAATCAGCTAACGCATTTTTAACATCCAAGCTACCAAGTAAACAAGGAATTGTAAAACTCCCTAGATTTGTTGGTTTGTTGGGTAGCTTATTATGCAAAATGGCTAAGCATACTGTATTTAGTTCCACGTGAGATGACTCATTTAGCTTTCATTTATTCATTAGAAGCTCTCTGAAAAACTTAACAGCGTTTGGCATCTGTGAAAGAGCTTCAATAAACGGTAAGTTAATATGTAATTTCTTCAAGAGTTTCAGGAATTTACCGAATTGCTCGTCTATGTGGTCTTTCCTTATCACGTTAGGATTAGGACACGAGGCTTATATTCTTTGACAACTGGTTCTTTGTGACTTACCTCATCCTTACCTCTACTTACCACAGTCTCCTTACTTGGCTCTGCTTTGGTTTTAGCTAACCCTTCTTCATCAATCGTGTTGATAGCGTAGAGTTGCTCCTTAGGGTTAGTCTCAGTGTTTCTTCATAAACCACCTTGTGGTTTTTTAGAGATTAGCTTAGCGAGCTAGCCAATTTGAGTTTTGAGTCCTTGAATGGATGCTTGTTGGTTTTTAAGTGCCGTATCGGTGTTCTAGAAATGGGTTTCTGACACGGAGATAAATTTCGTAAGCATCTCCTCAAGGTTCGACTTTTTCTCTTGTTGGTAATGTGGTTGCTGAAATCCTAGAGGAGGTGGTGGTCTCTGATTTCCTTGATTACTTTGTCCTCCCCATGAGAAATTGGGATGGTTTCTCCAACCTGCATTGTAAGTGTTACTATAAGGGTTATTTTGAGATCTAGGATTATTACCCATATAGTTGGCTTGCTCATTTTCCATGCCATATCCATAGGTGGGGTACTCAGAATTGCTCATGTCACACTATATCACTGGGTGTACCAGCGTAGAACTAATTAAACTGTCAATCTTTTTATTTAAGAGTTCTACCTGATTAGAAAGCATGGTGACGGCATTAACATTAAAAACCTCGGCAGCTTTTTGTGGCTTTGTTCTCATAACTTGCCACTGATAGTTGTTCAGTGACATCTCCTCTATAAACTCGTAAGCTGCTTCTGGTGTTTTGTTATTGATTGTTCCACTGGTGGCTGCATCGATCATTTGTCTTGTTGAGGGGTTCAAACCATTGCAAAAAGTTTGAACTTGTAACCATAGCGGTAACCCTTGGTGAGGGCACCTTCTCAATAAGTCCTTGTACCTCTCCCAAGCATCTTAATGTGTTTTTAAATCCATCTGCACAAAAAAAGAGATATCATTCCTCAATTTTGCTGTTTTAGTTGGCGAAAAATATTTGAGTAAAAATTTTTCGGTCATCTGTTCCCATGTAGAGATAGACCCCTGTGGTAAATAATTTAACCACTGTTTAGCTTTATTCCTCAAGGAAAATGGGAATAGCTGAAGACGAATGGCATCATTAGAAACACCATTTATTTTTAATGTGTCACAGAATTCCAAAAAGTTGGCTAAATGAGCATTAGGATCTTCATCCTGTAAACCATCAAACTGAACAAACTGTTGTATCATTTGAATAGTGTTAGGCTTCAGTTCAAAATTATTCACAGCAATAGTAGGCCTAACAATACTAGATTCAGTACATACCAAATTAGGTTTAGCATAATCATACATAGTACGAGGAATAGGAATTTGCTCGACAGGATTTGCGGCTACTACAGGAGGTAGCTGATTATCTTGATTTGCCTCTATCTCTTCAGTCGATTAGGGTTCTTCTCCTTGTTCTTGTTCTAGGTACCTTAGGCTTCTTCTTATCTCTCTGTGAGTGTAACACTCTGAATTTGGGCCTAGAAGTATTGGGCATTGAGTTTGGGTTAAGATAGAAGACGGCCTGAATAATTTAGATGTTGTAAATATTATTTTTTTTAAAAATTAAAATATTATTGTTATTAATTTAGTGTTTAGTTTAGTGATTAAATAAATTAGGAGGGACTTATAGTGTGGGAAAAGTCCTGGGCTCGGCCCAGGGCTCTAGCAAAAAAAATTTTTAATTTTTGCTTCTTTAAGAAGATACTGGCATTAGGCCTTATAAATAGGTTGGGTTAAAATTGGGCAAAAGGAAGTGCCTGGCCCAGTGGTTAGATACGTTAGGTAGCAGGAAGGGAAGCTGGGGTTCAATTCCCAGCGTGCGCAAAAGTTGGATTTTTTTAAACAAACCTAGAAGTTAGTTGGAAGGCTTATAAATAAAGCTTGGGAAAAGATGACATAAGTGGCGCGCTAGCCCAGTGGCAAAGGCGCTAGGAGCGTGGAAGAGAGCCGGGTTCAAGACCTCACTCGCGCAAGTTGTCCTATTTTTTTAGTAATCTGATTGCGATTAAATAGGCCTTAAAAGAAGTTGCGACTGGAGTTTAATGTAAAGAGCGCCTGTGGCATAGTGGCAGCAGCGTGCTAGGGAGGCCAAGTGGACGCAAGTTTGAACCCAGGTGCAAGCGAGATTTTGGTTTTATTTTTTTAAATAGCCAAGGCTTCAGCAGGTAAGGCTTAAAAGTAAACGTAACGCTATTATATCGAAAGCAAAGTCCCGTCGTAGTGGCCAGCAGCGTGTGTGGCCAGCAGCCGAGTGGACTGCATTTTTGCTGCACGCGTGGGGAGAGTATCTCAAGTGGACCGAAACTCTCCCTAGCAGCAAGGTGTGTCGGCCAAGCGGTGGACTATGCTGCTGATGGTGCAAGGAGTTTGAATTAAATTCAAACTGTGTACAAAGTGATAAGCATGGGATTTAAGCCTATTAGCCGACTTTGGTTGGGTTTATCGGCATAGGCTCTTGATTTTTATTTTACAAGACTTTTTATTGAATCGGTTGTTATTCTTTTTATTATTTTTGTTCATCTTCTCTTCGCGCAATTCTTTTACCCATATTCTTGAATTTTTCCCTTTTGTGTTTCCTTCCATGATAGCCGAATCAACTTTTTCTTTTCTACTATCTTCTCAAACCCTTTAGCCAATTTCATAAGAGTCGAAATCTATAACTTGTATTGTCGATTTCATCTTAACCAAAACTCTTCCCCTTGTTACGATTTCTTTCATAAAAAGCCGAAATTCTGAAGCACATATCATCCCCTAGTGTCATTTAGTGTAAGGAGACAAAACATTCGTATTCATAGTAAATCAGGAATTGAATCTTTAGATCTGGTGGATCCATTATCATGGTAAGTTATCGGAACCCCCTGTCCATTCTTTATTTTGGGATTTAAGAAAGCCGAAAGTCCCTAAATACTTTAGGGAGGCTGTCGACTATGGTGATAGGTAATGCTAGTCTTTCTAATCGATTTATGTGTTCTAGTTTGCAAGGAAAAGTGATTTAAGCAAGGAGGAATAAAGGCTAGGGACATAGAAGTGATCTAGATCTAGATCTAGATCTAGTAGTTAAAGATCGACAAGGTAAGTCGTTAATAATGCCTTATTTTAGCTGAATGTGGTAAGTGAGTATTACGTTGGTTATCATCGATTTGTATGTATAGTATGGACAGAAGATCAAGGAGCAGTGCGCGGTTAGAGCGACAAGATTTGGATCTAGTCACTGTTCTCGGCAAAAGGGAAAATCGCGGGGAAGATATCGTTAGCGTTTGTCGCAAATCAGGTGTGTAAACGAACACCCTCTTGTAGTCTAAATCGGCAAAAGCCAAAAAGCCAAAATGCTAAAATTTCGGCAATTCGTGGGCTTCCGAGCATGCGAGCACTCGTGGGTCGGTTGGAAGCAGTAAGATTCAGTAACCGAAATCAGTAAAGTTGGTAACTGCGTGATTTCGTGCGCCTCTGTAATTTGGGCTTCGAGGGGCTGAAAGTAGGCCCAATGGGCTTACGGGCACATTTGGTTGAAAACTAGTGATAAACGTTTTCTGGTATATTATAGGTTAAAATAGTTAAAACTAGTCAACTGATCATAAATTTTGGGCTAAACGGGCTAGAATAGCTAATTGACACTATAGGGCCCATTAGGGGTTTTAGGACCAAATAACTTAAAACTGCTAAAATGGGCTAGATAAGTTACTGAAATGAAAATGAGATTGTTAATAACTGAGATCTATATAAAATCTAAAAAACTGGTATAATTACTAAAATACCCCTTATGGGTGGAAAATTACTATTTTACCCCTATGTGCAAAATGATCGTTATACCCCTGGGGCTAAATTTGACTGAAATGCATGCTTTACTGTTTCTGTTCACTGTATGCCATGACATAATTATCTGTTGTATGGGACTAGGTTTATTGATGGAGGAAGTGTTAAGTGGCACTGCCACGATTACTGAAAGGGGCTTTGCCTCTTATTACTGAAAGGGGCTATGCCTCGTATTACTGAAAGAGGCTTTGCCTCGTTATACTGTTAGTGGCTTGGCCACATTATCTGAGCATCTATGCTGCAAATATGGAGTGTAGGGCTGGGTGGGTTGAGTTATTCCCCACATGGTGTGTAGGGTTGGTACGGGTGGAGTGTAGCGATTGGACATAGGATAGGCTATGGGCTTTGCATGCATACATGATATTTGTTCTATTACTGTAATGGGCCTATGGGCTGTACTGTTATCTGAGAAGGGCTAAGGCCCAGTTGACTGATACTGAATAAGACTTCGGCCCAGTTATTATTGAGATTGGATAGGGCTTAGGCCCAGTGGGCTTGAGCTGATTTGGGCTCCAGATGGGCTGTCTTTACACACTGAGTTTCCAAACTCACCCCCTTTTTTTCATCCATGCAGGTGAGCCCTAAATTGGTGGACTTGGAGCTGGAGGGATTCAGAGTGGCCATATGGACAACGTTATTGGTTTTAATTAAGTTATTAATTTTCTTATTTATTTTTAATTATTTTTATTTTGGTTTTGGAATTGTAATAAGGCCGCTTTAATTATTTTAATTTGGGTTTTCAATTGTTCATTTATACTATACTTTAATGGTTTAAATAAGGAGCGCGAGTTTTCTTAAAATTAATCGAACGTTTTCAAATTCAATTACACGTATCAAACGAGTAACAAAAAGTTAAATCTTATAATAAGAATATACCTACAACATGATAGTGGATAGGACATTCACAATGAAACCTGGATTTTCTCTTAAAGTATAATAACGATTTTTGCAAAGCTCATCCTAATTATAGTAACTAGGAAACATGGTTGGTCTGTCATTGATGTAACAAACCAGACTTAGCCGTAACATCTAGCCGGGTTTGGGGTGTTACATTTAGTGGTATCAGAGCCCGGTTGCAACAACTCGGCTATGGATCGGGTCTAAAAAGTTTTCCAAAAATTTTAAAATTAAGGCCCAAGAAGGGTATTGTGAAAACGATTTTGGAAAATTCTTAAGGAAACCCTTTTCAAACTCGTTTTCTTCAAGGTATACACGTTTTAAGGTTTTATTCTCAAAAGTTTTCTAGGCTTTCTAAAAGCTGGTTTCTGAAGAAGTGGCACACTGAATCCCCGACACCAAGTCTGTAAGTGTTTCTTCTCTTATACTGTACTGTACTGTAATATTACTGTAGATAGAACTGAGACCATACATGATACTGTAGATAGGGTAATACTAAAACTGTAGAGACTAAGACAGTAGGGAAACTAAACCCTAGGAGACTGATACTGTAGCTAGGCTATGATTCTGTAAAAATAAAAACTTTGAAAAACTATCTCAGTATAAAATATATGAATAAATACTATTTTTTTTTAATCGAGATCTTAGTAGCTATTTGATATGTATGCTGGTAATGTAGAGTGTTGATATGGATTCTAAAGGTAAGCAAAGTCTGCCAACTTCAGGTAGCGGTAACTCAGAGCTTGGCACTGAGGCATTGGTCGAGTTAGTAAGGAAAGTGGTAGAAGAAGTATGGGAGACCAAAGTTAAGGAGATTAGGGAAATGCTTCAAGCATGGTGCTTGGAGTGTAAGAAGAGGAAGGACCCTAGTTCTTAGAGGACAGAGTCTCGTTTTGTGAAACATGTTAAGACACGACCAAACTTTTCGACCTGCGGGAACTGTAATGGGCGTCATCCGGGTGAATGCCATAGGAAGAAAGGAGCGTGCCCTAGATGTGGGTCCAGGGAGCATCGAGCTCTGGATTGCCCAGTTTATTCTAGTTAGGTGTGTGTTGTTTGGATACAAATTGTATACGTGCTTGATAAATATTTACTAACTTTGGTAATTAGATGTTCTGGGTCAAACTAAAAATTATTTAGATCAGAGTGCGCAGCAGTAGCGTAGTAAAGTAGTTAATGCACGACTATCTTATTATTTAGAAATTTCGAGGACAAAATTTTTTTTAGGAGGGGTGAATTGTAACACCCTGAATTTGGGCCTAAAAATATTGGGGCTTGAGTCTGGGTTCGGATAGAAGACGGCCTGAATAATTTACATGTTGTAAATATTATTGTATAAAAAATAAAAATTTTATTGTTATTAATTTAGTGTTTAGTTTAGTAATTAAATAAATTAGGAGGGACATATAGTGTGGGAAAAGTCCTGGGCTCGGCCTAGGGCTCTAGCAAAAAAAAATAATTTTTGCTTCTTTAGGGAGATAGTGGCATTGGGCCTTACAAATAGGTTGGGTTAAAATTGGGCAAAAGGAAGTGCCTAGCCCAGTGGTTAGATACGTTAGGCAGTAGGAAGGGAAGTTGGGTTCAATTCCCAGCGTGCGCAAAAGTTGGATTTTTTTAAACAAACCTGGAAGGCAGTTGGAAGGCTTATAAATAAAGCCTGGGAAAAGATAACATAAGTGGCGCGCTAGCCCAGTGGCAAAGACGCTAGGAGCGTGGAAGAGAGACTGGGTTCGAGACCTCGCTCGCACAAGTTGTGTTTTTTTGAGTAATCTAATTGCGATTAAATAGGCCTTAAAAGAAGTTGCGACTGGAGTTTAACGCAAAAAGCTCCTGTGGTGCAGTGGCAGCAGCGTGCTAGGCAGGCCGAGTGGATGCAAGTTTGAACCCAAGTGCAGGCGAGATTTTGGTTTTATTTTTTTAAACAGCCAAGGCTTCAGTAGGTAAGGCTTAAAAGTAGACGTAACACTATTATATCAAAAGCAAAGTCCCGTCGCAGTGGCTAGTAGCGTGTGTGGGTGCCTGGAGGTCTTGGGTTTGAGCTGCTGTAAGTGCGAAGGGATGCGTTTTTGCTGCACGCGTGGGGAGAGTGTTTCAAGTGGACCGAAACTCTCCCTAGTAGCAAGGTGTGTCAGCCAAGTGGTGGACTGTGCAGCTGGTGGTGCAAGGAGTTTGAATTAAATTCAAACTGTGTACAAGGTGATAAGCACGGAATTTAAGCCTATTAGCCGACTTTGGTTGGGATTATCAGCATAGGCTCTTGATTTTTATTTTTGAAGACTTTTTATTGAATCGGTTGTTGCTCTTTTTATTATTTTTGTTCTTCTTCTCTTCGCCCAATTCTTTTACCCATATTCTTGAATTTTTCCCTTTTGTTTTTCTTTCCATGATAGCCGAATCAACTTTTTCTTTTCTACTATCTTCTCAAACCCCTTAGCCGATTTCATAAGAGCCGAAATCTAAAACTTGTATTGCTGATTTCATCTTAACCAAAACTCTTCCCCTTGTTATGATTTCTTTCATAAAAAGCCGAAATCCCAATGCACAAATCATCCCCTAATGTCGTTTGGTGTAAGGAGACAAAACCTTCATATTCGTAGTAAATCGGGAATTGAATCTTTAGATCTGATGGATCCATTATAGTGGTAAGTTATCGAAACCCCCTGTCCATTCTTTATTTTAGGATTTAAGAAAGCTGAAAGTCCCTAAATACTTTAGGGAGGCTGTTGACTATGGTGATAGGTAATGCTAGTCTTTCTAATCGATTTATGTGTTCTAGTTTGCAAGGAAAAGTGATTTAGGCAAGGAGGAATAAAGGCTAGGGACGTAGAAGTGATCTAGATCTAGATCTAGATCTAGTAGTTAAAGATCGACAAGGTAAGTCGTTAATAATGCCTTATTTTGGCCGAATGTGGTAAGTGAATATTACGTTGGTTATCATCGATTTGTATGTGTTGTGTGGACTGAAGATCAAGGAGCAATGCAAGGTTAGGGCTGTTGGAACGACTAGATTTTGATCTAGTCACTGTTCTCGACAAAAGGAAAAATCGTGTGGGAGATCTCCTTAGCGCTCGTCGCAAATCAGGTGTGTAAACGAACACCCTCTTGTAGTCTAAATTGGCAGAAGTCGAAAAGCCGAAATGCCAAAATTTCGACATTTCATGGGCTTGCGAGCATGCGAGTGCTCGTGGGTCGGTTGGAAGAGGTAAGATTTTGTAACCAAAATTTGTAAAGTTGGTAAGTGCGCGATTTCATGCTCCTCTGTAATTTGGGCTTCGAGGGGCTGAAAGTGGGCCCAATGGGCTTACAGGCCCATTTGGGTGAAAACTAGCGGTAAGCATTTTTCTGGTATACTGTAGGTTAAAACTGTTAAACCTAGTCAACTGATCATAAAATTTGGGCTAAACAGGTTAGAATAGCTAATTGACACTGTATGGCCCATTAGGGGTTTTAGGGCCAAATAACTTAAAACTGCTAAAATGGGCTAGATAAGTTACTGAAATGAATATGAGACTGTTAATAACTAAGATTTGCATAAAATCTTACAAACTGGTATCATTACTGAAATACCCCTTATGGGTGGAAAATTACTATTTTACCCCTAGGTGCAAAATGACTGTTGTACCCTTGGGGCTAAATTTGACTGAAATGCATGCTTTACTGTTTTTGTTCACTGTATGCCATGACATAATTATCTGTTGCATGGGACTGGGTTTATTGATAGAGGAAGTGTTAAGTGGCCCTGCCACGATTACTGAAAGGGGCTTTGCTTCGTATTACTGAAAAGGGCTATGCCTCGTATTATTGAAAGAGGTTTTGCCTCGTTATACTGTTAGTGGCTTGGCCACATTAGCTAAGTAGCTATGCTGTAACTGTGGAGTGTAGGACTGGGTGGGTTAAGTTATTCCCCACATAGTGTGTAGGGTTGGTACAGGTGGAGTGTAGCGGTTGGACATAGGATGGGCTATAGGCTTTGCATGCATACATGATATCTGTTCTGTTACTGTAATGGGCCTATGGGCCGTAATGTTATCTAAGAAGGGCTAAGGCCCAGTTGACTGATACTGAATAGGGCTTCGGCCCAGTTATTACTGAGACTGGATAGGGCTTAGGCCCAGTGGGCTTGAGCTGATTTGGGCTTCGGATGGGTTGTCTTTACACACTGAGTTTCCAAACTCACCCTTTTTTTTTTCATCCATGCAGGTGACCCTTAAAATGGTGGACTTGGAGCTGGAGGGATTCAGAGTGGCCACGTGGACAACATTATTGGTTTTAATTAAGTTATTAATTTTCTTATTAATTTTTAATTATTTTGATTTTGGTTTTGGGGTTGTAATAAGGCTGCTTTAATTATTTTAATTTAGGTTTTTAATTGTTCATTTATACTATACTTTAATGGTTTAAATAAAGGTTGTGTGAGTTTTCTTAAAATTAATCAAACATTTTCAAATTCAATTACACATATCAAACGAGTAACAAAAAGTTAAATCTTATAATAAGAATACACCTACAACCTGATAGTGGATAGGACATTCACAATGAAACCTAGATTTTCTCTTAAAGTTTAATAACGGGTTTTGCAAAGCTCATCCTAATTATAGTAACTAGGAAACATGGCTGGTCCGTCGTTGATGTGACACACCAGACTTGGTCGTAACGTCTGGGCTGGGTTTGAGGTGTTACAGTGAGTTCTATGAACTGTGGCTTCTAAGTCATCGTCAAAAAGCAAAGGTCCTGACTGGTTTCTTCTAGTCATAAACTAGAGATACCTGCCAATGAAAAGAAGAAAGAAAAGTTTAGTAAATAAAACCTAATATAAAAATTGAAAATAATTAAAAGTAGTAATGGCTAAAGTAATAGAAATAGAGTGTTCCTAATATTTCAGTTCCCCGACAACAGCGCCAAAAACTTGATCTCGTGATTGTGATGAAGTAATAAAATTGATCCTACCTAGAAACTAACTATTATCATGATAAAAGGCAAGCGCACCTATCGAATAGTAGTATAGTTAGTGGCAAGACCGGAATATTGAATCCAAGGAACTAATAGTACTAGTAATGACTTTTTTCCTATTATCTAGCCTAAAAATAAATAGGGGGTTTGTGTAAACTAATTAACTCTAAACTAATCTAAGGATGCGGGAAAGAGTAAATTGGGGAATTGCTTTGGGAAAAGTGAATGATAAAGACAATACCTAAGGAAGAATCCACCTGGACTTCACTTGTTATCTAACTCTGAACTAGACGATTTCATCATTCGACTTGATCCGTAGAGATCCCTAAATTATGTTAATATCTCGATCGAGAATAAGAATAACTAATCCTAGGTTGATTAATTGAAATCTCTTTCTAATTAAAACCCCTAGTCTTGCATTAACTCGATCTATGGATGCCCATATTAGATTTGACTCTAACCCGGCAGATTTTCGTTGTCGTATGTCTAGGATTGAGATCAACTCCGCTTAATTGTGTTGGATCTACTCTTAAACAGGGACTTTTGCTCCTCTACCTAAACACATTCGACTTAAATTAATATCCCAGAAATATCAATTCAAGAATTAAAAACAAAATTAAGAACAAATCAAATATTTATCATATAGTTCAGATTACAATAACAAGATTCATCTTAGGTTTCATCCCCCTCAGGTATTTGGGGGTTTTGTAACACCCCAAACTCGGCCCAGACATTACGGCCAAGTCTGGTGTATCACATTGAAGTGTTTTTCGAAAACTATGTTTTCATTGACAACCCTTCTTAATGTTTAGAAACTTTTACCGTTAAACTTGTATAAAACCTTAGCTTGTGTTTATTTTTCCCAAAACATGATTCATTGTAATAATTAAAACATTGTTTAACCACTTGTAAAATCCTTATGAAAATTTTGAAACCTTGTAAACCTTTGTAGTTGCGGGAAACATGTTATTTAAAAACAATTTAAGTATCGGAAAAATTAAACCTTTTTCATTATGGCTTAAAGTGAACGGAAGATGTGCACCAAGTAGGATTCCAGAAATGAGGAGGTGAGTCGAATAGACTGCTTAAGTACCAAGCTCTTTTTGGGTCC
Source organism: Gossypium stocksii (assembly GCA_020496765.1). Lineage (NCBI taxonomy): Eukaryota > Viridiplantae > Streptophyta > Magnoliopsida > Malvales > Malvaceae > Gossypium > Gossypium stocksii. Next base: position 16,979,666 of record CM035632.1, on the reverse strand, counting down.
ACTCCTAGACATGCACACGACCATTGCCACACTTTAAGTATTTAAAATATTTATTTATGAAAACATTTATGTTGCGGAAGCTGTGCTCTATTATCGTGATATTTTGAAGACAAGTACTTTTATAACAACCACGCCTTAAAACCATTATTTTCAAATCGATTTAAATAATATCCTACTTAAGCTAAAATCAATTTAAATGATTAAAAACCCAAAATAAAAATAATTAGAGAGGCCTTATTACAAACCCAAAACCGAATAAAAGTAAACTAATTAAAAATACTAAAAATAAATCAAGTGCTTAAATTAAACAGCCCATTTGCAGTCCTCATGGCCACTTTGAATCCTTTCAGCTCCAAGTCCACTAACTTAAGGCTCACCTACATGTATAAAAGGAAAGGGGTGAGTTTGGAAACTCAGTGTGCAAATAAACCCTTTTCAGAGCCCACATCAACACAAGCATACTAGGCCTAAGCCCTGATTCAATCTTATCTGTCACTGGGCCGAAGACTTTTCATATATCGGTTACTAGGCCTTAGCCCTTTCTCATATATATAACTCACTGGGCCGAAGCCTTATTCTGTAAACGGTACATGCAAATCTCAATGCATGTATGCAAAACCATATACATATGTGGGGAAACTATCAACCCACCCAACCGCTACTCTCCACCCGTACCAACCAAGCTCTCCATGTGGGGAATAACTCGACCCACCCAACCAATACTTTCCACTGGCAGCATAGCTGCTTTATCATATAGCATGAGGCCTAGCCTTTTTCGGTAACTAGGGCGAAGCCCTTTTTGATAAACTGGGGCAAAGCCCTTTCTGGTAAACTGGGGCGAAGCCCTTTAGCACTTCCTCCAATCATATAAATCCCAACCCCATGCATTAAATGATCATGAAATGGCATAAAACAGAATCGATAAAGCATGCAAATCAGTCCAATTTAACCCTAGGGGTATAACAGTCATTTTGCACCTAGGGGTAAAACTGTAATTTCTCACTTTTTAGGGTACTTTAGTAATTATTCCATTTTTTTAGGGTTTTATTCCTTTTTTTTCACTAATAACCCTACTTTCGTCACTGTAAATTATTTAACTCGTTTTGACAACTTTTAGTCACTAGACCCTAAAACCCCTAATGGGCCGTACAGCTTCTTTTAACGATTTATGCCCAATTATTCCAGATCTTACAATTAAGTATTAATTTAACAAATTTTAAGCCTACAGTCTATTAAAACATGTCTATAGCTCGTTTTTACCCATGTGGGCTCGTAAGCCCGTTGGGCCCATATTCAGCCCATCGGGGCCCATCTTATCGAAACGCACGAAATTGCGCACATAGTCCATTTGTCACTTGCGATTACTGATTCTACCTTCTATTGAATATTCACATACTCCCAATTCCACATACTGTCGACCTTTCAGTCACTTTTTCGGTCACTATGGCCTTTGCCGATTTAAACTAAAGAAGGGTTTGTTACACACCTGTTTTGCAATATTCCTTGACGGGATCTCCTACGCGATTTCCCTATAGTCGATTACTAAAACATTAAACTAAGAATAGATGATAACAAATGAACACACTCTTACCATATTCGGCCATAGCCCAAAACAAGGCCCTAAATTCCTTACCTTTGCCAAAATTGATGACTAGATCTAGATCTAGTCACTTCGATGATCCAAGCTTTTCACACACTCCTCGATCGGCAGCCTTTAATCCTTACTAGCACCAACAAACCGAATTAATAACAACACCAAAACTCCTTTTAGCCTTAGTCGACAATCACCCTATGTATATAGGGGTTTTCAGCTTTTCTTAAACCACAAGATACGAATGGAAAGAAGGTTCGAATACTTACCAAGAGATCTACTCGTTGAAGAATGTTTCCAAATACCTTTCTACCCCAGATCCGTTGTGAATCCAATCTTAAACGCGCGTAGAAAAATAGATCTAAATATTAATTCCTGAATCACTAAAATATGGAGGTTCGGCTTTGAAAGAGGGGATGAAAGAATCAAAAGAAATTGTGTAAGGAAGAGTGAAGATAATCGGCAACCAATATTAAGAAGAAAAAGTTGTTTTAAATAGAATTTGGCTTCGAGGAAAGAAAATAGAAAAGGAGAGAATTGTTCAGCTTTTGGGAAAATAGAAAAGAATATGAACAAAAGAAAATATAAACTGATAAAATAAAATAGAGCAAGAACCGATTGAAGAAGAAAGCAATTCCTAAAGGCTAAAATTCCAAGTTCAAATCAGCACCAATGCTTATAGCCGAATGCGTCTATTTCGGCATAAAAAAGGATTCACCCCAAAATTAAATCCCACGTTTTTCTCCTTCAATTCTGCTATCACCGAATTTAATTTCCATCCAAACAAGTTTGAATTGCATTCAAATTCTTCCTTGATTTTAGCTAAAAAATAAAAGTTTGAATTAAATTCAAACTCTTCACCGATTGGCAGCCTTATCACCGCTTGGCCACCGCTTGGCCAGCCTCGGCACGCTGCTAGGAAGCGCCCCAGTCCAGCACGGCACCTTCCCACACGCGCCCAGCAAAAGAAATTGTGTAAGGAAGAGTGAAGATAATCGGCAACCAATATTAAGAAGAAAAAGTTGTTTTAAATAGAATTTGGCTTCGAGGAAAGAAAATAGAAAAGGAGAGAATTGTTCAGCTTTTGGGAAAATAGAAAAGAATATGAACAAAAGAAAATATAAACTGATAAAATAAAATAGAGCAAGAACCGATTGAAGAAGAAAGCAATTCCTAAAGGCTAAAATTCCAAGTTCAAATCAGCACTAATGCTTATAGCCGAATGCGTCTATTTCGGCATAAAAAAGGATTCACCCCAAAATTAAATCCCACGTTTTTTCTCCTTCAATTCTGCTATCACCGAATTTAATTTCCATCCAAACAAGTTTGAATTGCATTCAAATTCTTCCTTGATTTTAGCTAAAAAATAAAAGTTTGAATTAAATTCAAACTCTTCACCGATTGGCAGCCTTATTACCGCTTGGCCACCGCTTGGCCAGCCTCGGCACGCTGCTAGGAAGCGCCCCAGTCCAGCACGGCACCTTCCCACACGCGCCCAGCAAAAATGCACTCCTCCTGCGCCCACCCCAGCTCGAACCTGGGACCTCTAAGGTACCCAGCACGATGCTAACCACTAGGACGGGCTTTTACTTTTAGTAATATACGGTTACAATTCATCTTAACCCTTACCTGCTAAAGCCTGGTCCATTTAAAAGTAAAATTAAAACATACCTGCACCTGGACTCGAACCCGTGCCCGTGTGGAGTGCCTAACGCACTGCTGCCGCTGCGCCACAAGCGTGTTTGTGGCATAACCCGATCGCATCTAATCTTAAACCCTATTGTAGCGCAACCTAGCTTCTAAAAAAAAATAAAAGCAACTCTGTGCACACCGTGCCTTGAACCCAGGCACTCACACGACCCCCCTAGCATGCTCAGCCACTGGGCCAGGCACGTTCCTTTTGCCTAACCTTGCCCAATTTATTTTAAAAGCCTTATTTTCCAGTTTCCCCTTAGAAGCAAAAATCTAATTTCTTTGCTAGAGTCTTGGGTCAAACCCAAGATTTTCCCACACTATAAATACTTCTAAATTTATTTAGAAACTAAATTTAAACACCAAATATTATATATATATTTTTTAAAATAATAAATTAATAATAATAACAATAATAACTTTGTAAATATATTTTTATCTAATAATAAAAATTTCAAATATCAATAATACAGTAATATTTTCTTCTAATAATAATAATTATAATTTTCATACAAATTTAAAAAATCATTAATAATAGATAGAGTATAAATTTTCTAATAATAATTCAATCAATTAATTTAATTTTAATAATAATAATTTTTTATAACAATATATATATATATTCTTTTTAAAACCTCTCAATTACTCAGGTTTTCTTTTATCCGAACCCAGACTCAAAGCCCAATTCTTCTAGGCCCAAATTTAGGGTGTTACAGGTTTAGTTCATGTTTATAAAAAGAAACATCTCAGAATAAAGAAAATAACAAAATATAAGAAAACCCAAAACTCCTGAAAGGATTGAAGGGAGATCCTCTATCTTGATTTAGATCTTGGCTTCTGAGATGGATCAATCGCCTTTCCTTCAAGTAATTCCCTACCTTTAGCTCTCCGTCTTGGCAGGAAGACTGTACACCCTTGTAGTTGCCTCCTAGGGTCTTTATATAGAGTTTGGAATGTCTTTCTTAGCCCCTAAGTAGCCTTTTCCACATGAAATTGAACTTCGTCACGACAGGGACACACCCGTGTGCCACACCCGTGTGAGTCGATGTTGGTCCGTGCTCAAGCCTGTTAATGTTGCACAGCCATGTGACACGCCGATGTGGTGAACTCCAGGCCGTGTTGTTTCCTTACTTTGGCCTATTTTCTCCGTTTTCGGCCCGTTTCTTGTTCTTTTCACTCTCCTATGCTCTCCTAAGTATAAAACATGAAATTAAAGGATTAGGAGCATCAAATTTCACAACTTCAATGATAATTCATCCATAAATATGCTAAATGTGGGATAAAAATATGTATAATTTACGATTTATCACACTTCTAAATTACCGCACCTAAAATTTGCTGTGGTTTATCATTAGTCATATATTGTGCTAAATCCAGATATAAATATTGAAAAACGTCTTAAGTACATCATTGCTACTTACCACTCTTCACTTGAACCACTATTCTTACTTTCTGCTAAACACTAAGGAATGAACCACATCATCCGCCGTATATCCTTGATTGTTGAATGAAAAGAAAAAAATTAAAGTTGATTGTTAGCACGAGCCCGAAAGGCTAATTGCATAAAAGAAAATGAGTCCATCGGTTCCTTTACCACTTAACACAATAGGAGAAAGATGAACATACTTACCACGAGTGATATATCTATTAATGAGTAAGAGCAATTGGCCTAGACTCCAATCTTAACGTTGCTCGAATTTTTAGAAGAGAACTTCGATTTTTAAAAAACAGCAACCGAAACAAGAGAGAACAAGAACAATATATTTGGCCAAAGCATAAGAGGATATTAGGGCGAGAAAAACAAAAGAGAAAAGGGTTCGATTGAGTGTAAAGAAATAAGATAATCGGCAGAGGAAACAATGATGATGAACAGAAGAGAATCTTGGAGAAGAAAAGAAGGTATGTGAATGGCAGACAAAAGAATTGTGAGAACAAAGTGAAGAGGGTTTGATCTGAGAAGAAGAACCACGTTCAGCTAGAATGAAGAATAAAAGTCGAAAAAAAGAAAGAGTAATGGGCTTTGGTCAAAATGAAATGAAAGATGAAGATGAAGATGGTAAGGTTCAACTAAAGCAAAGAAATAGAGGGTCAGCTCCTCAAAGACTCAATTGAGACTCGGTCAAAAGTAGAAAATGGAAAAGCAACTATGCAACGAATGCCCAATCGGCAGAGAAGCAAAGAGAGGCGCAAAGAGGATTAACAATGCTCGGTCAAATGAGATTTAGGTAGAGAGAAAAAGAAGAATCGACTTTAGAGAATGAGGCAAATAAGAACCCAATAGACCCTAGTAGCAATCGACACTAATAGCTCCAAAATGCCGAATCATCAAAAGCCAAAAACCCGAAATACAAAAAGAAGAAGTCGGCACACACCCCTTCCCTACTTGCTGAAAATGCAAAATGCCAAAGGCCCTAGCGATTTTGCCTACTCGACCACTCCACAATTCGGCTACAACCTCCCCCTCATCCAACTCCTTGAAAGTCTCCCCTATTTTCTCCTTGATTCACTTTATTACTGATTTGAATTTTAATTTAAATCTTCAAAACCAAGTTATCCTTATCTCATACCAAATACACAACTAACCTGAAGAATTTGCATCCAAGTCCACCACTTGCCAACCCAACTAGCAAAATAGGTACATCATGCTTACCAATGGACTTGAACCTCAGCTCTCCCCATTGCTAATGATGCCACTTCCCTGTCTCCCTTAAGGCACCACTTTGCCACTTTACCAGTAGCTCCTTTATGTCAAGAACTAACAATAACTAAACCTAACCCTGCGAGCTACCGTCCCTACCCCCTAAGCCTAAAATTCAAAATTTTTCCAAGGGTTACGCTTTAACCCAGGCCTTCCAAAGGCCCCCCAAACACACCAAAAACATAAGTTTAATACCCCCAAAACATGCAAATTTCAATTTATAGAAAAAAAATTCAAAAACCCTAAAATTTGGGGCGTTACACCAGACTTCCATCGAATGACTAGTGGAAATTATTGCTTCATAACATGGAACCTCATCGAGACCCACCCATATCCCCTAAATAAAGCTTTAGGTTCTCAACCTTACCCAATAGAAATATACCTACTCTTTTACAACATAGCATGGAAGGTTACAAACCTTACCTTGACATGAAATAACCATGGGTGGGAATCCAGATCAACCCTTAACTTTCATGAATAAAGGAAGTAATTCATATTTCTTTAGATATAGACCAAAGAACTTTTTCTCAAGGAATTAGGAGGGAAAACTCGTCTTGCAATTCTTGATCACCTAAATATACAACCTTTGCCCCTATGGAAACTAAATACACATCACAATCTTACTCTACCTGCCATATGGGTGGTTTATAGCGGTAACGAAACATGTACAACAATCTAAAGTTACATGTATAAATAAATATTTTTAGGTCAATTCCATTGTTCATTCCTAAACATCTGATTAGAATACAACCAGCACCCAAACTAGCCAAGCTTGGCATGCAACACCTTCCGACAATATTCTCCATTACTCGAAGTTCCTTAACATTTTACCAAGTTTCACTACTAGAGATGTTTCACTCTCTAAGATATTTTCACTTAATATCCCAATGTTTTCAGTTCGCCCCATCTATCTTCCAAATATCATTTGGACGGTTAGAACCATGCCCCCGCTTCCTTTTGACTTATTTGCATGACCAAGACTTCGCCCAAAGGCATATCCGTAGACTTCAACTTCTTAATTAAATCCAACATCTCACTTACCCAAAACCTATTCTGAAATTTTTATTCCTACAAAAACACTTGAGCAATAGGGCTTCACCGAGTGAGATGTTACAGTGTTTGTTGAGAAAATAAATTGAGCCGTTGAGGATGAAAATATCAAATCATTAAATTCACCTGCAACAAAAAGTACTGATACTTTTTCTACAAGTACTCATACTAGTATCAATTAATACCATATCCAGAAAACGTTAAAGTTAGTTTACAATGATACCAAAGACATTTAATTGATACCTCGTAAAAGGTACCGATACATTTTGTAATTTTCTAAAAAATTATCAAGTTATAATGCAAAAATGGTATCAATAAAAATACAATAGGTATCAATAATTTTTATGATTGTTCAATTTTTGTTTCAAGTCAATAAACAAGATTGATATCAATCTTGAAAAATGTATTGATGAAAGTTGTATGGGTATCGATACTTTATGAAAAGTATTGATACATTTTGTAGGGAGTAGTTTTAAATTGATTTAAAAATGTTTCAATTAAGTTAAAAAATTTTAAACCATTTTTGAACTTTGTCCAAACTTTTTCGAAGAGTTTAAAACATTTTCTAACATGTTTGTAGTCTTGAAATGACTTTTATGCTTTGAACTTTATAACTTCTTCGCTAAAAAACAAACTTTATTTAAAAACAAATTTTTGTTATATCAAAATAATTTATCAATTAAAGCTAGTTTAACAATCTCCCTATTTTTTATATAAAAAATGTATTGGTAAATTTGTTTTTGAATTTGCTACATTCAGTTTGAATCAATGACTTGAGTGTGAAAAATTGGTCACATAGATGTTGGCATTAAATGATTAATCATTAAAAAATAATCAACCGAATACCAATTAAATTTACATTTCTTTCTCACCCTTTTTGTTATATAGAAAATAAACGAATCAAACTTAAAAGGAAAAGAAAGTGGTTAGTCAAAACATATATATTAGAACAAGTGAACTAACATTTGCAAATAAACATTAAGGTATCTTAAAACACCAAATAAACATTAAGGTGCAATCATATAGAAATAGGAAAAGAAAAATAACTCAAAGGATGCAATCATTTTGGCCATTTCTAATGATTTCATACACTTAATTGTATAGAATAAAAAGCCTAATGTATAGGAATCAATGATCATAGAATATGCAAAAATTGAACATTTACATAAAATACAATCTAATTTTGCATACATAAAGGCATTTAAAAATTATGTAAAGTAGACCAAATAGGTCAAAATAGACTAAACATGCAACATTAACTCCCCTAACTTATTGCACATAAGAGTCATATAAATCATGCATATATACTATTGCAATCAATTTTAAGTCATAAAACATTTTGAAAAACAACGAAGTGAAAAAAATTCATTTGAAAACAATATTAAGGTAAGGTAGTAAAACCTAATTCTTCTCTAAGGTCCAAAATATTTCCTTATCTAATGTCTTAGTAAAATTATAAGCTAATTGTTTTAAGGTTTCAACAAATCCTAGAACTATATCTCCCTTTTGGACATGATCTCTAATGAAATGATCTCTTATTTCAATGTGATTAGTCTTAGAATGTTGGATGAGATTTTTAGTGAGGCAAATGACACTAGTATTGTCACACTTGATATGAATGGTATCTACATCAATTTCATAGTCCATAAGTTGTTGTTTCCTCTATTAAACTTGAACACAACAACTACAGACAAAAATGTATTCCACTTCGATGTTGGATAATGCAACACTATTTTGTTTCTTTGAAAACCATGAAATTATCATGTTGCCTAAGAATTGACAAGTATCGAAGGTGCTCTTTCTATCTAGTTTGTAACCTCTAAAATTCGCATCCGAGAAAGCATGCAAGCTAAATGAAGAGCCTCTAGGATACCAAAGGCCTAAATTAGGAGTGTCTCTAAGGTACCTAAAAATTCTCTTAATGGCTTGTAAATAAGATTTCTTAGGGCAAGATTGATATTTAGCACATAACCAAACACTAAACTTAATGTTGGGTCTACCTGCAATAAGATAAAAAAAAAAAAGAACAAATCATTGACCTATACACTAAACTTAATGTTGGGTCTACCTGCAGTAAGATAAAAAAAAAAGAACAAATCATTGACCTATACATTAAACTTAATGTTGGGTCTACTTGCAGTAAGATAAAACAAAGAACCAATCATTGACCTATATAATTTTTTATCTATACATTTAACTTCTTCATCTTTGTCAAGCTTTGTAGAAGAGCTTATGAGTGTAGCTTGTGATTTGAGATTGTCCATCCCAAACTTCTTGAGCATTTCCTTTGTGTAATTATCTTGATTGATGAAGATGTCATCCTTCCTTTACTTGATTTGGAGTCTCAAAAAGAAGTTTAGTTCTCCCATCATGCTCATCTCAAATTCACCTTGTATTAGCTTTAAAAACTCTTGACAAAAAAGAACAATAGTAGCTCCAAAAATAATAACAACATATATTTGAACCACTAATAGATCTTTGTCTTTTCTTTTAATAAAAAGTGTTGTGTCAACCTTCCCTTTACAAAAGTCTTTTTCAATTAGAAAATTAGATGGTCTTTCATACCAAGCTCTAGAAGCTTGTTTCAAACCATATGAAGCTTTTGAAAGTTTGAAAACATGATTTGGAAATTTTGAATATTCAAGATCGGGTGGTTGTTCAACATGCATTTCTTTATTTATAAAACAATATAGAAAAGTACTTTTAGTATCCATTTGATACAATTTGAAATCATTAAAGCATGCAAAATCTAAAAGCATTCAAATGTATTCCATCCTAGCTATGGGAGCATAAGTTTCATCATAGTCTATTCCTTCTTTTTGAGTGTAACCTTAAATAACTAGCCTAGCCTTGTTCCTCAATATGTTACCACTCTCATCTAGCTTATTTCTAAAAACCTACTTAGTACCTAAGTAGATTTATCACATGGTCTTTCTACAAAGGTCTATACATTGCTTTTCTCAAATTCATTTAATTCATCTTGCATAATCAATATCCAATATTTATCATTTAATGCTTCTTTGATTTTTTTATGCTTAATGGATGAAATAAATGCAACATATTTTTAGCTGTGTCCTAGCCCGTGTCTCTGCCCATGTAACTCTATAGCTTGGACCATATGGTCATGTCCCTAACCGTGTGTCAACTCGTGTGACACTACTCTAATGCAATTATTCCACATGTTTAGGGCACACGCCCGTGTGTGCTACCCATGTGTGACACATGGCCATATGATAGACCGTGTCTCAAGCCATGTGCACCTAAATATACCTTAAAACTCAAGTTTACCATTTCCTACTTGTTTGGGCATTAAGCAACTCAAAGACCAATCATCAAACCTATTCAACATACGATTAAACATACTCAAAATGTAACGCCCTGAAATTGGGCCTGGAAGAATAGGCCGTGTAGGCCCAATGGGCTTGTGGGCCCACACAGGTCATTGTCTTTGGACTTACGGGAATTAGTGGACCGGCTGTGTCGTACACGTGGCTATGGGAAAATCTAGCTTAGCGGGCCATGCAAGCACGTGAGCCCCACTTGGGTTACGTAATGGGCTCCGGGCCCATATTCACTGAATGGCATGTTGGTGTGATGGCTAAGAGGTTTGGAAGTGTTGGAGAAGTCTTAGGTTCAAACCTAGGCCTTAGCAAAAAATTATGTTTTTCTTTTATGGGAGCCTTGACGTTAGTGGGTAGGCTTTAAGGATATTTTTGGCGAAAGCATGGCACAAAAAGGAGTATGGTGTAGTGGTAAAGTAGTGCCACTTAAGGGACAAGGAAATGACGCCAAAAAGAAAGCAAGAGGATCCAAGGTTCAAGTCTTGGCTCTTGTAATTTATTTTGGTTTTTCTTTTAAATAAATCTGGAAGCGAGTAGGTGGGCTTTAAAGATAAATGTGTTGGACTTATGACACAAAGGAGCTTGTGTCCGAGTGGTGGTGCATTGACATGACTATCGAGAGGACTATGTTTCGAATCCTTTTGCACGCAAAGGTTGATTATTTTGCTAATGCTTTAATTTTGGGGGATTGATGGAGAATCCCACATCGAAAAGCTATCATGAGAATATGTAACACCCTTAACCTGGATCCATCGCATGAATGGGGTTACAAGGTATTACCGAATAAGACACAATTTCTGGACATTCATGGATATACATAGGAAATAATTATTTTATTTACTAATACGAACATGTACTAAATCAAATCAAAACATTACAGGTTGTACTACAAGCAAGAAACATATAACCATAAATCAAAATCAATTGGCCGAATATAAGCATAAGAATTAAACAACTCATCACTTATTAATTAAAGCACGATTAACAAAGCCACTTACTAAACTTGTATCAATTTATCTTATTTAATAAAACTTAAGTTACTATTCATATAGTCACTTTCTAAAGTCTTAGCCGAATGCCAATATGCTTAATACTTATGCATTATCTAATGTCCACCTTCAACTTTATTCTATTCTTTTTCATACCTAAACATTTCAAGGAAACAAACCAATATATCCAACATAGTTTACCTTCCACATTAACAACCCACAAATATTTATATACGTATAATACATAGCAACCATTGACTAATACTTTAACATACAAAATCTGAATCTAAACATGCTAATATTACTTATCATGCAATGCAAGAAAGGTCATGTTTGAGACTAATTCAATTATCATATTTTCGGCTAAGTCCATGAATGTACATATATCCAAGATTTATAAGTCGTGTCAAAAATATTACACTGTACCTTAACTAATGTATAATTATCAGGCCAATACAGCACATACCTATATATATAAATGCCGAATTATATTTGACTTACGAATAGGATTTCATATTAATTTCTTCTATATACCAATGTCGAATTCACTTGGGAACCAAGTCATAAATCCATGTATTAACAAGCATATCAAACCAATTTCACATATATTCACTTATAACCAATTCATAGCTGATTTCCCCTTGATTCTAATTAACAAAACAAAGCATGACCTAAACACCAAAACCAAACCTGTCCAATATTTTAATCAAGACATAAAATCCAACACAACAAATAATAAGCCATTTTCGCATGGCCAGATTATACGAAACCGAAATACAACATTTCAAAACACACTCTAGCCTATACATGCCATAAATTCCAAAACGTAACTTTATAAAATACCGAAGACAGTCGATAGTGTGATAAACTTCTCTGACGATTCCCGAGCTCGTATCTCGAATTCAAAATCTATAAAATGGAATAAAAATGAGAACACAGAGTAAGCTATCATAGCTTAGTAAGTCATAAGTAAATAGATAACTCAATAATAGTATTAGTTCAATTACCAAGCCAACTCATACCATCATAAACCCATTTAATTCCAAAACTATAATACCCTTATATAATTAAATATGCATATACACATTCATAAGCATATGTTCTTAAAACCAACTTTAATATCCCATTCATATATGTTTCATGTAACCGTATATATGTATGTCTATACCAAAATACCTTACATTATTAAAACCATATCATTAATGCATAAGGCCGAACCTTTAGACATTTGATTACACATACTCAAACATTAAACCTTTATACCACATAAATACATTTAACTTAAAGTCGAATATACTTCACAACTACTCACCTAGGCTGAATACTCACGTAGTTCTTATAACATATATTACTCAACTTCCAAGCCAAGTTATCTTAATATACCATACATACATTCTTATACACAAACACTAAAATCATAGTATAACATCACATTTACATATATATATATATATATATATTACTTATGTGGCCAAATAAGCCCAAATATATATGCACATATTTAAGAAACGTTTCAGTTATCCTAGTTGTTCATTCACAAACCAAATACTCATACCATATACTATCACATTCACTTTAAATCACCAACTTACGATTTCATGTAAACCATATATTTTCACATGTAGAATAAATTGAAACCAAATGTACATGCGTATATTAACAAAGTATATTACTCTCAAACACAAATACTTATGAATTGAATTATAACTAAATATACATATTCATAGTATATGATAGGATATACTACTCAAATACACATGTGTTCACATTATTAACTTGTAAAATTTAGTATAACATATCGAATGGCCAACTTACCTTAATTCAATAAGTGATCAACTAGCTCATACCTGTACAGAGACATTCTTCAATTTCATAATACATGCTTTATATCACATTTCTAATCATAAATATTTATATCTTTTGATTTCTCAATTTAACACCATCCATAACTTATCGACAGAGTCTTGAAATAACACACCGGCATATAGCCTGCTAGGTATAAACCTGATTTAGACACCGGCACGAGGCCTGCTAGGCTTATAGCCTGATTCGTTTCACCGACGTGAGGCTTGCTAGGCTTATAGCCTGATTCGTTTCATAGGGTTAGGCTTATAGCCTAAAAATTCCCAAATACATCGTTCTTGCTATCACACATTTAAATCATTAACATTCATACTCTTTTTATGCTGATCTTACTATTCTTGATATGCCAAAACACCAACAATTCATTGCTAGAACAACTCTACAATCAATTCACATTCGGTAATTATAATTTATACCATAACTAGAGAAATTCAATAATTCCCTTTCCTCATTCGGCAATAACTAATACAAATTCAAAGATTTTAACTTCACACTTATATTTTGCATCAAAATGAAATTAAGTATATTTAATAGCTTACAAACGTACCTCTGGTATTAGCGTACGATAAAATCGACTACTCGGGTAGCATTGCCTTTCCTCGATCCAGGTTCGAACTCTTTTGTTTTTAAACTTGAATTTTGCTTGCTAAAGTGCCGAAATTGTCAAAGCTTATTTCTTCTTTTCTTTCTCCAACAATCGGTTCAAAAAGGATGAACCACTTGCATGTGTATATTTTATGTTTTGTTTTATTATAATATAGTTTATTTATTAATTACTCATTTAACCTTAGTTATAATATAACAAAACTTTATACTTCATATCCTTTACCGTCCATGTCATTTATTTAAGGTTAAATTACATCATAAGTATCCCAACTTATAAAAACTCATCAAATTCGGCACTAAAGATGAATACATGTATGGCTTCCTAATTTTTTTTATATTACTTATAATAATAATTATCTTACTAAAATAACCTGAAAATAAACATAGAAAAAAAAAACATCATGCATAAAGCCATTACCGTCCATTCATTCCTCAATTGAGCTAATTGCAACATAAAGGCTTCTATTTAGAAAGCCACCAACAATTCAGCCCTTATGCTTTTAACCGTCAAATTTTTAATTTACGCGATTAAGTCATTTTATTTAATCAGATACCGTAACGACAAAATTAAATCACGAAAATTTCACAGATATAAATTCATACAAAATAAATACAGAAATTAATTATAAAATATTATTATTATTATTATTATTATTACTATTATTATTATTTACTCGAATTCGTGGTCCCAAAACCACCGTTCCGATTAGTGTCTAAATCGGGCTGTTACAGAATAGGTGAGGAGCTGGCTTTAAATAGAGCAAACCATGAGGAGAGTAGGCATGCCTTTCTTGGCTTATCCCTTTCACGTTGTGGCGTGTTCGTTTGGGTTAAGCGTTGGATAATTCGTTGATCTGTATGTCGTTGGGTCACAGTAAGGGTGACCGTAGTTGATCGACACCCCCCAGGGAGTCAAGGGTGCGATTATTGTTGGCTTCTGGGCATAGCAGCATTCAGAGCTTGGATTAACTTCATATGCCTATCAGGTGTGTACTTCACCCTACTCTAGCTATAGAACGGCAAATGCCGGAATGCCAAAATGGGCTATGTGGGCCCAATCGGGCAAATTGTATGATTGTGTAGTAAATATTGGACTAGACTAGGTGAATCTCATATCTGTGGCTAGTTTTGGGCTAAAGCGCCACACGAGCATGTGGGCCCACCTGAGCCGAGAACGGGCCTTAGGCCTATTCGCAGTGTTATCTCTGTTTAGAATACTTGAGTCGCCTGAGGCGACTGTAAGCTTTTTGAGGGATTGATCAAATTACCGAAATACCCTTATAAGGTAGAATTACTGTAATACTCCCGATTTGCAAAATTATCGAATTATCCTCAGTTTACAAAATTACAAAAATACCCCAGTTTACAAATTACAGAAATACCCCGAATTTTAAAATTATCGAAATACCCCTAATTTACAAAATTACCAAAATACCCCTAGTTTATTAAATTACCGAAATAGCCCTGTAGGGTAAAATTACCGAAATACCCTTGTAGGGTAGAATTACCAAAATACCCATATAGGGTAAAATTACCGAAATACCCCTGTAGGGTAGAATTACCGAAATACCCTTGTAGGGTAGAATTACGGAAATACCCATGTAGGGTAGAATTATCGAAATACCCCTGTAGGGTAGAATTACCGAGATACCCCTGTAGGGTAAAATTATAATTTTGCCCCTAGGGTGTTAAATGACTATTTTACCCTTGTGGGCAAGCGACTAACTTGGACTGTGTGTTTGACGATTTTGACTGTGTTTGTATGACAGTGATTTGACTGACATGATCGTAGTTGTGTGATTGATATGTTTTAATATGTGTTTAAGTGACTGATACTGAACATGGCCATTCTGCATACATGTGTGATGATTGAGCATAGCATACACGACATATTGGGTTGGGACATTGATTTGGAAGAAGTTCTGTGCTAGTGGCTTTGCCACGTATTCTGATTCTAGTGGCTTCGCCACATTATTTGTTATTAGCAGCATGGCTGCGTCATTAGTGTGTAGGGCTGGGTGGGTCGAGTTATTCCCCACATGGTGTGTTGGGTTGGTACGGGTGGCGTGATGGCTGGACTGGGTTGGGGTTGCATTCGCATATTGTTTTGATTTTGCTATAGGCTTGGCCCACTCTGTTCTGTATAGGGCTAAAGCCCAAACTGATCTGTTCTGTATAGGGCTTCGACCCAGTCTCTTCTGCATATCTACATTATACTGTTATTGATTCCATTTTGGGCTTAGGCCCACCTGATTCTGATTCTGATTCTGATTTTGATTCTAATTTTGATAATGTTTCTGATTCTGTAATAGGCTAAGGGCCATCAGGTACTGTCTGTTATAGTGGGCTAAGGCCCAATTGATACTAGAATTGTAGCAGGGTTGGAGCCCAGATTGATTCTATTTCTATTTTTGTTTACTGACTGTTACTCTAATAAGGGGATTACATACTGAGTTTTCGTAAAATCACCCCGTTTATTAACCTTTCAGGTAATTCCTACCCTTAGACGGATCGAAGCTACGAGGGACTCAGAGAAGGCTGCACACTGCTTATGATTTCTATTTTGGACTATTTACTCTCAAGTACTTTATTTTGGGTTTGGTTTGTAATAAAGCCTTTTATAATTTCTGGATTTTAAAGTTAGGTTTTTGTTTATTGAGTTTGTTATCTGCTCTAAGTAGAACTCGATTTTCTCAAAAGCGTTAACTATTTTCAAATCAACACGTTTTTATAAATTATGAAATTTTATAAAGCTTCCGCAAACTTACTTGGTTTTCACTTATGACAGTAATTAAGGTTTAAAAGTAAATTACTTTTCAATGAACCATGTTTTTGAGGTAATTAACGCAAACCAAGACTTAAGCTTTTAAATAATAATAAGGGTTTTTAATGAAAACTTGGTTTTAGAAGAAACACTTCAATGTGACACACCGGATTCGGGCCGAACTTTTAGGCTGGGTTTGGGGTGTTACACAAAACTTGCCAAAACAACCATCTTAGGTGGCTAACCAATGTACCCTCATTGGTGCCATATTTTATATCATCAAAACACATCAACATGGCATCATTCAAATCAAGGTTTCATGCATGCTAAAATCAACCATATTAGCCTAACATATAGCTACCTAAAATATCATGTTTTTAGTTAAACACACACATATCAAGCATTGAGTCAAACTAACATACCAAGCGTATGGCTTCAAACACAAACATATATTCATATACAATGTCCATCATTATACCTATAACCCAAATTTACATCATATTCACAAAAATAGCTATCAACCAAAGACATCCTAGGTACATGTCAATACAAAAATAAACATCACCACACTTGAGCTTGGGATCATTGTTGGATACTGAGTCGGTGATCAAAAGAGAAGTACCTAACCTACGCATGAAAAACAAAACCATATATTGAGTAAAACTCAGTGATTTGTATATTTGTTTACAAGATGGTAAAGTGTCATCTGAGGTGCTTAGGAGCACATTAGTTGTATGTGATGATATGTCATGCATGAGACTTGGTTTTGACTTAAGTAAATTTTTGGGAATTGGTTGGTAATATATTAAAGTGATGATATAGATAAAAGATAAGAATAGGTGAGAAATAAGGCTAGGAAATGGCCTTATTTTGTCCATACGAGTAGAGACACGGGCGTGTGTCTCAACCGTGTGTGACACACGGCCTAGTACATGGGCATGTGACATGGCGGTGTGTCCCCTGCATCCTAAAACTCAAAACATAATACCCAGGTAGTTGCACACGGCCTAGCACACGGGCATGTGGCTTGGCCGTATGACCCCTGCACTTAAATAAATTTCAAAACAGAGAGTTACATGGGCTGGGGACACAGCCATGTGTCTTACTTCAAATACCATACAGCCTAAGGCACAGGCATGTCACATGGTCGTGTGAGCCACACGGCCTGACGACACGGGCATGTGTCCCCTACACCTAGGAAATTTTTTGATGTTTTGCAAAAAATTTCTTGAATTCCCTGTTTAGTCCCAACTCAATTCTAATGTACACTTTGGGCCTCGAGGGCTCTTATAAGGGACTATATGATATATTTCTGATATGAAAATTGTATGATGTGTAATGTTTGTTAATTGTTTTGAAATCTATGGTAATGCTCCGTAACTCTGTTCCAGTGACGAATAAGGGTTAGAGGTGTTACAGAACTGATCAAAATCATGACACTATCACAGGGTATATATGGCATGTACATACTAAACTTTATTCAGCTACGTTAGTCCTAGAATCGACTAAGCTATAGCTCTGATACTAATAAATGTAACACCCTAACCCATATTTGTCGTCAGAATAGGGTTACATAGCACTACCATTCAAATGGAACATTAAAACATACATTTCATACATTATTGAAAACATATTATAATACATTCATTTACATATATATCATCCTTTAATCTTGCTCTCGAGGCCCTAAAAACACCATAGAAATAATTTGAGACCAAATTGAAAACATTTGGTAAGTTTAAGAAAAAGTTAGAAAAATTTTACTACAAGGGTCACACAGCCGTGTGGCTAGGTCATGTGCCTCACACGGCTGAGACACACGCCCATGTCTCAGGCCATGTAACCTTCAAACTAGGGACACACGATAGTGTCCCAGCCCATGTCCTCACCCATGTAACTCTCTAAGTAAGGTCAAATGGCCGTGTCACACGCCCGTGTTTTAGGCCATGTGCTAGGTCGTATAACTAACTGACTTACATGCAAAGGAACCTACAAGAGACACACAGCAATATCGTCAGGCCGTGTGTCACACACAATTGAGTCACTCACCCATGTCTCAAACCGTGTACCTAAAATTTACCTAAAATCAAGCCATTTCCAATACAAATTCATGCATGATCATTTAGGCCAATTTTGCACATATTCAAGGCATTAAACCCTATCAAAACATACATATAAATACCAATTTAAGATTCCTAACTCAACTAACCAATATTCCATTCAAGGTACCTTAATTGCAATCATCAAGACCTACCCAAACATGCATATTTTACCACTTACCATCATAAACTATTAGTTCCAAAAACTTACTAAACATACAACATAAGGTAGCTCAATGACAAAAACCATCAAATGATACTAATAAACCATTCTAATCCATTATCAAAAGTGACCAAAAGTACTTTCTAAAGCAAGCATTATAACCTATTATGCATACATGACACCAAAGCACAAACACATTTAGTTATTATTTACATATTCATCAAACACCACTTTAAAACATCCTATATATACTTCAACCACAATTTCAACTACATAAGTTTATACATGCCACAACTTTAAGGGATACAAAAACTACCAATATCGATGGATAGTGTGAGCCGAAGGTATGATCCGTCCAAAATGTCAACCACGATGATCTACAAAACAATCTATAAGAATGAGTAAGCTTATAAAGCTTAGTAAGGACATAGTATTTCATTTAATGTAATGATAATTGAATACGATTCATATATTATTCGAATCAGAGTTACCAGAGTCTAAACAGGGAAC
The DNA here is from genome assembly GCA_020496765.1 of Gossypium stocksii. Lineage (NCBI taxonomy): Eukaryota > Viridiplantae > Streptophyta > Magnoliopsida > Malvales > Malvaceae > Gossypium > Gossypium stocksii. The sequence continues at coordinate 16,960,300 of CM035632.1, read as the reverse complement.
AAAAGTGCATTTAACGGTACTAAAGTACAAATAGGGGCATATATGTGCAATTTAGGGGTACTGAAGTACAAACAGGGGCATGTATGTGCAATTCAGGGTATTGAAGTATAAATAGGGGCACGTATGTGCAATTCAGGCATGCTGAAGTAAAAACAGGGGCACGTATGTGCAATTTAACAATAATCTTCTAAAAAACATAATAATTAAAACGTCATAATATAAATACACAAATAGAAATTTGTTTACATGTTAAAACACTACGAACGTACCTTGACGACTAGGACATAGAAATATGATCAAGCTAATCTGGAACTTTCACCTTTCCTCGATTTAGATCAGGTTAAGGTTTTTCTTGATTTAATGAAATAATTATATTCAATTAAGTATTTCATTTAATCTCAAACTTTCAATTCAATCCATATTTCAAAGTTATGCATAATTATCATTTTAACCTTAACGTTTTAACTTTTCACAATTTAATCCTTAAGTTTCTAACTTCAAATCTAACCATTTCTATTAAATTCCATGTTATCCAAACATGCAAGGGACCTTGAAACTATTCATATTGTGATCACCTTTTGTAACACCTCTTACTTGTGTTCGACGCCAAAACACGAGGCTTTACCGAACTTAAACACAGTTAAACTCACATTTCTGCGCCATAAAATTTTGCCCAAATTAAAACCGTTTTCATCAAACCATAAAGTCCCTAAAATGAGCCTACAAGGCTGAAAAAATACATTGGAAGTGAATCGAGACTAAAACGTAAACTTTAGAAAATTACACTAGCTTAAGAAATTTTCCCACAAAATAGGGGTTACATGCTCGTGTGGTTATGGGACACGCCCATGTGGGCAAGCCGTGTGGTTACACATGCTCGTGTCCCTAACCCGTGTAACTCTCTGTTTATGATGTCATCAACATTTAAAGGTCACATAGCCAAGTCACATGCCCGTGTGCTTAGGCCGTGTGGTCAATTTAATTTTCATAATTTTCATAAAATAGGTGCATGCTTCACATGTAAAGCCTGGTTTAGACCCGAGTCAGAACAGTGATTTTGGGACCATATGTGCAAGCCAAAAAATAATTTATTATTATTTTCTGTGTTTATAATATGTGAATTAGCATGTGTGAAAATTTCGTAAGAAAATTTGGCCGTTTATGTGGTTAATTATGAGAAAGGACTAAATTGCATAGTTGGTAAAAGTGGCATTTTAATTTTTGATGTATTATATTGCCATGATTTGAATTGGTTGAAGTTCTTAAAAGGCTATTAAGCCATTATTAAGTTATTGGACAAATATGTTCATGGGTTATGTAGTTTTAATTAATGTTTCATTAAGGGGTAAATGTGGAAATTGATTACTAAAGTGATTTATAATAAAACAAAATAGAAAATGGCCATTGTTTTGTTCATGTTTGCTGAAATTGAGAGAAAGAAAGGCTAGGTTTTAGCTCTTTGTTCATTCGGTCTTAGCCAAGCAAAATTAAAGTATTTTTGGCCTTGGTTTTTGATGATTTTTATGTTTTTGAGATTGTTGATTAGTCTATTAATAAGCCCATGTTGTAATTTGAGAAATTGATAATGTTTATAAGATGTGCCATTGATGAAATGGTAGGTTTTGTGATTATTTTTTATGGACTATGATAGATATGTGTTTGATAAACATATTTTGTTGTTGAATTTTTGATAAATTTAGCTAAATTAGGCTAAATTGTGAAACTGTTAATTTGGGGAACTAAAATGTGAAATTTATGAAATATGTGGGCTTGAATAGACTAAGGGAGAATTTGGCTATGAACGAAAAGAAATAAATTTGGTGTATTTGATGATTTTATGATATAGGGACTTAAATGTCAAAATATGAAATGTGAGGGCCATTTTGTAAATGCCCTAATTGTGTGTTCTTGGATTGAATTGATTGAATGTGTGATTGAATAGGGTAATTATAATACGTGTAGATCAAGAAAAGCAAAATCCAAACTTGGATTGCGGGAAATCAAAAGTCGACGAGTAATCGACTTATTCCGATAAATCACACTCGAGGTAAGTTCAAAAGCAGTAATTTCATTATAAATGCGACTAATTACATTGATATCGAATGAAGTATGGTAAATGGAATCTTGGATGAGATAGGATCATGAAATGAATGTACTGTTACGATAGGAAATGGTATAAAAATATATGGTACGAAAGCTCGGTTGAACCGTATGATAGTTTCACAGTGTAGTGACATGTCACTAGGATATAATTTTGGCTTCGGGCAATGATATCGGCACTTCGGGTGCGAATAATACCTTGATTTGGCTTCGGGCCATGGTATAGGTGCTCCGGGATAAGTTACCTTGATTTGGCTTCGGGCCATGTATAGGTACTTATTGGATGAAATGTTCTTATAATTAACTTTTAATTCGGATGGTTCAACGGATAAGCTACGGATATAAATGTGGGTGAAATTGTATGGAATGGATAGGTATGTAAGACTTACATGTTTATTCATGACTGGGTATGTGATGAAATTACTTGAATCAATGGAGGAAAGTCCATGTAATTGAGTAAGCCATGTGGTAAGGCATGGATAAAAGTTTGTGATATATTGTGTATGGTTTGATTTGGTAAATGGTTGATTTACTATTAAAGTTGTTTATTGAATTATTTTGTTATGACTTACTAAGCTTTTAAAGCTTAGCTGGTGTGTGTATTCATATTTTATAGATCATCGAAGCTACTGAAGGGTCAGGAATCATCGAGGATCTTCTTTGCACTATCTAAGCTCAATTGATACCTTTTTGTGGTTGTATATATAGTTAAGTATGGCATGTATAAGCTAAGGAGTTTGAATATATGTTTTGGGTTCTAAATATGCTAAGCCAAGTGATTTGGCTAGTGAAGTATGTGTAAATGTTTGTTTTGGTATGTTTGTGGTATATATTTGGTATGCCCTATAATGCATATATGGCCTAATTGCTAATGGTCATTTTGTTATTGACCAAATGGTAAATTTTCGTAAGTTTTGATTATGATTTGAAATGATACATGCACGGATTATGTAGCAAGTGTTTGGCTATGTTTATGCCTTGTAAATTGGTATGGATTGAGATGATTTTGTGTATGAATTGGTTGCTAATGAAATGGTTTTAGTTGTACCACCCCTAACCCGTATTCATCGCTGAATTAAGGTTACGAGGCATTACTGACCAAATCACATCTCAAAAATAGTCATTCATTTATAGTCATAGCAAAAAGTAATATTATCTTCATTATAAATTTTCGTAATTAAAATAATATAAAATAAACAAATAAAATAAAATGGTCACAAATCAACAATTCATAGAGACCGGTCATGCATATATGATATTCAAAACCAATCAAATATATATAGCCAAGTTCAAATACATCACTCATGTACAAATCACACTCTAAATTTAAGCAAACCAAAACTCATATTATAATCATAACAAAAATTCGCCCAAGTCATTATCAACATTTAATCAAATTTCGGAGCAATGAATATGCATCAAATTGTTTAAAACATGTATTAAAATCTCATGTTCAAATCAAATGTTCTCTTTGAAATAATTACAGAACATATCATCATATAATCTTATGCACATTCGCTTATTATGCATTCTTACATGAAACATTGGCATTCATCACAAAATGGTCTAAAGTAATTTCATACACATTACTGAATTTCATGCGCATATGGCATTATCAAAATTTGCCATTATTAAACACATATAATAATACAAGATATATGTAACACCCCTCTTACCCGAGACCGTCACCGGAGTCGAGCTTGAGGTGTTACTAAACTTAATCTATCACTTAAGTAACCTTAAATTATTTATTCCAACTTTCATACTATACTGTCAATCTGCGTCATAGTCTCTTAAAAATTTATATCTCGAGTTACAAAACTCAAAATTAAGATAGATAAATTTTACCTAAATTTAGACTCATGTATCTACTTGCTAATTTTTTTCTAGAATTTTTGGTTTAGCCAATTAGTACAGTTTATTAGTTAAAGTTTCCCCTGTTACACAGTTTGACTGCTCTGACCTCTGTTCACTACGAGTTAATTTTCTCTCTCTAAAAAATTCAAATAGGCATGCTGTTTGTTTCATTAAAAACTATACTCAATAATAAGTATAGGAATATAAATTATAACACCTAATTATTTATGTACAATTTATGGTGAATTTTTAAAGTTAGAACAGGGGGTCACAAAGTCAGTCTGGAGTAGTCTCACTCAAGTGTAAATAACTCATAATATACAACTCTTCTACTTACTATGTTTCTTCCATAGTAAAATAGACTTATTGAGCTTTAATTTCATGCATCATTCACTGTTTAACTCCATTCCTACTATTTCTAGTGATTTTTCAAATTCACGTCATTTCTGCTGTTTGAATCTGTTTTTAAGCTACTTTCACATTTTCCTTAGTTTCCATGTGATAGTTACCATTCAAGCATACAAACTATTAAACATGTGTATCATTAGCCCTTCCATTAGCTATTCACTAGCAAGTATTTACACACCATTCATTGAACATATCATACCAAAAGAAGCCAAGTCCCTATACATGCCATACATGAAATGAAACGTCTAACTATACCAAAGAAATTCCTTCGATAGTGTGTCCGGATCTCCGACGTTCCTTTCAATTCCCGAGTGAGCTTGGCAATAACTATAAAAAGAAGGAAAATAAAGAGAGTAACACTAGGCTTAGTAAGTTTACAAGCAAATAAATTACAACATTCATCATAAACGATAATTATTCAATATATCACCTAGCATCATAAGCTTTCTTTACACCTCATTTCCTACCTTCTTCCTTATTCACTTGTCTTCTTTCTTACCTGATCTTTTCAGTACTCATGAATATAACTTACCTTTCCCTTGCTGATAAATTTTCCATAATTTAACTTGTACAATAGCCTGTTGAACCGCTCGAAATACTAGGGATATTCGGGTTTTCCTGTCTGATAATAATCTGCCAATGTGATGTCCTTGACATGGACTTACATGAAATGTTCCTGTCCTTCCAAAGCCATATATTTGATATGGACTTACATGGATTATTCCTGTCTCTAAAGCCATATATCTTATATGGGCTTACATGGCTCATTCCTGTCCTGTCCTGTCCTGTCAACCCCAAATGTCATGACATTTGTATCCCTATATTTCTAAAGTTCAACGGGACCTTTCGATACTCTTTGTCTGTCATCTTGTCTATGAATCGACTTTGAATATTGTCGCAAAATAAATGTATAAATGCTGGAAATTAACAAAATTAATGTAAAATAATGAAATATTGCATTTATTTACCGTAAACTTACCTCAATACAAAATATGACTAAACTTAACAATTTAGTCCTTTACTTTCTCTTTTCCCCGATCTACTCCCGAATTTCGTTCTTCTTGATCTATAATAGCAAATTTAGCTTATTTAATATCCACATTTATCAAAAGAGCCCTTTACTCAAACTTTGGCAAAATTACATTTTTACCCCTAAACTTTTGCATATTTACACTTTTTCCCCAAGGCTCGGAAATCAAAATTTATCACAAATTCTTATGTTTTAAGACACGCTGATCATTTATTTACCAACAACAACCACAAATTCCTACTATAACATGTACTTATGAACAATAGGTATTTTTACCGATTAAGCCCTTTTACTCGTTTTTACCTAAAACCAAGTAGCCCAAGTTGTCTAGCATAATTTAAAACATCATATTCTATCATAAAACATCAAAATAAACACTTTTCACCTATGGGTATTTTTCCAAATATGAACCCTAGCTTAAATTATTGCTAGCATAAGCTTTATCGAGCTACCGGGATTCCAAAAACGTAAAGAACATGAAAAACGGGGCTTAGAATCACTTACTATGGAGCTTGGAAGCTTGAAACAAACCCTAGCTATGGAGAACCCTTGAAATTTCGTGCTAATGAAGAAGATGGACATATTTTGCCATCTGTTTCCCTTTTTTAATCTTTTAATTACCAAATGACTAAAATACCCTTCATGCCTTTCTTTGAAAATTTTTCATGTACAAGCCCATTTTTGTGCAAAATTTTAGAAATTGGTCAAATTGCTATTTAAGACCTCCTAATTAATATTCCAAAGCAATTTCATACTAAAAGCTTCTAGAATGCAAGTTTTGCAACTTATTCAATTTAGTCCCTAATTTCAAATTAAGCACTTTATGCATAGAATTTCTTCACGAAATTTTCACACTATCTTGCAATCATAACATAAACCTCAAAATAATTATAAAATAATTATTTCTATCTCGGATTTATGGTCAGGAAACCACTATTCCGATTAGGCCCTATTTCGGGATGTTACATTTCTTCCCCCTTTAGGGATTTTCATCCCCGAAAATCTTACCTATGAAGAGATTTGGGTACTGTTTTCGCATGGCCTCTTCGGGCTCCCATGTAGCCTCATCAACCCATGTCTATTCCATAAGACTTTCACAAGAGCAATACTTTTATTCCTTAATTGCTTTACCTCTCGAGCTAAAATCTTTACCGGTTATTCACCATAAGTCATATCTGGCTGAATCTCAACCTCTGTCTGAGAAATCACATGTGACGGATCTGAACAATAACGTCGTAGCATCGACACATGAAACACATCATGAATCTTCTCTAACTCAGTAGGTAAAGCTAACCAATATGCTAATGGCCCAACTCTCTCAATCACTTCAAACGGTCCAATAAAACGTGGACTTAGCTTGCCTTTCTTGCCAAATCTGAGAACTTTCTTCCACGAGAATACTTTCAAGAATACCTTGTCGCCAACCTGATACTTAATCTCTTTTCTTTTTAAATTTGCATATGACTTCTGCCTATCTGAAGCTGCTTTCAAACAATCTCTGATAACTTTTACTTGTTCTTCTGTTTCTTTAACTAGATCAACCCCGTAAATCTGGTTTTCTTTAAGCTCTGTCCAATATAAAGGTGTACGACATTTACGTCCATACAAAGCTTCGTAAGGTGCCATCTTCAAACTCGACTGGTAACTATTATTATAGGCAAACTCTACCAATGGTAAATATTTTTCCCAACTGCCTTGAAATTCCAATACACAACATCTAAACATATCTTCAAGTACCTGAATAGCTCTCTCTGACTGACCATCGGTTTGAGGATGAAAAGCCGTAGTAAAACTCAACTTTGTACCCAGAGCTTCTTGTAACTTTTTCTAGAACCGTGAAGTAAATCTCGGATCTCTGTCCAAAATGATCGATAATGGTACTCCATGTAGTCTAACTATCTCTGAAATGTACAGCTCGGCCAACTTGTCAAGCAAATAATCCATACAAACTGGGATAAAATTAGCCGACTTAGTTAGCTTATCAATCACAACCCATACAACATTTTTCTTTTTCGGTGTCAATGGTAACCCTGTCACAAAATCCATAGTAACTCTATCCCATTTCCACTCCGGAACTAGCACAGGCTGCAATAAACCCGATGGTACCTGGTGTTCAGCCTTTACCTGTTGACAGATCAAGCATCTAGAAACAAACTCTGAAATATCTCTTTTCATTCCTACCCACCAGTACAATTTCTTCAAATCATTATACATCTTTGTACTACCTGGGTGTATAGACAAAGAACTGTTGTGTGCTTCATGTAAAATCTTTCGAATAAGCTCATCGTTCTTTGGTACACATATTCTGTCTCTAAACATCAAACAACCATCAGAACCAATCTGAAAAATCTGATTCTATGCTTGACTCACATTGAATTCTTTTAGCTTGTAACTCACTATCATCTTTCTGAGCTTCACAAATTTCTTTAAGAAATACCGGTTTAGCTCTCAATTCAGCTAAAATAGAACCATCATCCGACATGGCTAAATTGGTATTCAAAGCTTGCAATACAGATAAAGATTTTCTACTTAAAGCATTAGCAACTACATTGGCCTTACCTGGGTGATAATCAATTGCTAACTCATAATCTTTAAGCAACTCCAACCATCTTCTTTGCCTCAAGTTCAAATCTTTTTGAGTCATCAAGTATTTCAAACTTTTATGATTGGTAAATATTCGGTACTTTTCACCATACAAATAATGTCTCCAAATCTTTAATGCAAATACAATAGCAACTAGTTCCTAATCATGCGTCGGATAATTTTTCTCATGTGGCTTCAATTTCCTAGAGGCATAAGCAATTACCTTTCCTTCCTGTATGAGTATGCAACCGAGCGCATTCAAGGACGCATCACTGTAAATAACAAATTCTTTACCCGGTTCTGGCTATACTAAGATGGGAGCTTTAGTCAACAACGTCTTTAACCTTTCAAAACTCTGCTGGCACTTCTCGGTCCATTCAAACATAACATATTTCCTTAGCAATCTCGTCAATGGGGTAGCTATCATAGAAAATCCCTCCACAAATCGTCTATAATAACCAGCTAAGCCAAGAAAGCTTCTAACCTCTAAAACATTCCTGGGAGGCTTCCAACCAACAATGGTTGAAATTTTGTTTGGATCAACTCTAATACCTTCACCTGAAACAATATGACCAAGGAATCCAACTTCTCGGAGCCAAAACTCACTTTTACTGAACTTAGCATACAACTGATTATCTCTCAGAATCTGTAAAACTGTTCTCAAATGCTCTTCATGTTCAGTCTCATCAGGAGAATAAATCAAGATATCATTAATGAACACAACTACAAACTTGTCCAAATAAGATCTAAATATTCGGTTCATTAAGTCCATAAAAATGGTAGGAGCATTAGTTAAGCCAAACAGCATCACAAGAAACTTATAATGACCATACCTAGTTCAGAATGCAGTCTTTGGAACATCTGACTCCTTAACTCGCATCTGATAGTATCCGGATCTCAAATCTATCTTGGAAAACACAGTGGTTCCCTTCAATTGATCAAAAAAATCATCAATTCTAGGCAATGGATATTTGTTCTTGATAGTTACCTTGTTAAGCTGCCAATAATCTATGCACAATCTCATTGAACCATCTTTCTTTTTCACAAATAGCACTGGTGCACCCCATGGTGAACTGTTGGGTCTTGCAAAGCCTTTATCGGTTAGTTCCTGCAGCTGAGCTTTCAATTCTTTCAATTCCAACGGGGTCATTCTATAAGGAGCAATAGAAATGGGTGTGGTACCTGGAATCAGCTCAATACCAAACTCAACTTCTCTAACAGGAGGCAAACTTGGTAATTCTTTCGAAAATACATCTGGATACTCGCACACCACGGGCACTGATTCAACTTTCATTTCTGGGTCTTTAGTATTCAACAAAAAAGCAAGATAAGCCTCATGCCCCTTTCTCAAACATTTTTGAGCAGTCATAATAGAAATCATGGCAAATGAACTATCTGATTCGTCTGAATTAACCCGAAGAATTTCATCATTTTCACATTTCAACTCAATGAATTTCCTTCCACAATTCACTACCACATCATGTGCAGTTAACCAATCTATACCCAGAATAACATCAAACTCATCAAACGGCAATAACATGAGATCGACCGGAAAACAGTGACCTCTAATAATTAAGGGGCAATTTCTGCATACTTTATCTACCAATACATACTTGCCTAGTGGATTCGTTACTTTAATCACAAATTCTATAGATTATATAGGCATGCTCATACTGGGCATCAATTTCATACAAACATAGGAATGGGTCGAACCCAGATCAATCAAAGCAATGACATTAATATCATGTAAAGAAAATGTACCCGTAATCACATCGGGGGAGGATGCCTCTTCTCGTGCACGGATAGCATAAGTCCTTGTAGGGGCTTTAACATCTGGTCTCACCGCCGAATCTCTAGAGGTGCCTCTGTTACTTGCTCCTACTCCCGGTTGCCTCGGTGATCTGCCTCTAGTAGGAGCATTTCTGGATCTAGCACTCTGTGTTACTTCACAGTTAGCCACCTCTGGACATTCTCACACAAAATGATCTGGAGCACCACACTTATAACGAATATTTTTGCCTGCCCGACAAGGACCATAATGAAGTCTACCACACCGTGGATACCCTGATCTACCCAGCCTGACATTACCTACACTCATAGTCGAGGTGGTCTGAGCCTTCGAGTCCTTAAGTCTGCTACCTCTATTTTGACTGGAATACCTAGCCGAAAAGCTAGATCTGGTAGAAAACTCTTTGGGCCTTTTGGATGTAGCCTGAAATGACCTGCTCATCTGTCTTTTCTTCGTATCTTGCGTCTTAGTTTCAACTTTGCCTTTTCTTTTTAACAGCTCCTCCGCCTTACAAGCCTTCTCAACTAGAATAACGAACTCTTTTATTTCTAGGACACCCACTGATAGCCGGATATCATCATTTAACCCATCCTCAAACCTTTTGCACATAATAGCCTCTGTAGACACACATTCTCGAGCATATTTACTGAGTCTAAAAAATTCACGCTCATAATCAGTCACTGTCATATTACCTTGTTTCAGCTCTAAGAACTCTTTTCTCTTCTGATCAATAAACCTCTGACTGATGTACTTTTTATGAAATTCCTCCTGAAGGAAATCCCAAGTGACCCTCTCTTTCGGTACAATTGATACAAGTGTCTTCCACCAGTGGTAGGCTGAGTCTCTAAGGAGTGATACTACACATTTCATATATTCCTCAGGTGTACAGGATAATTCATCAAAGACTCTGATGGTATTTTCCAGCCAAAATTTTACTCTTTCTGCGTCATCGTCTTTTGTTGCTCGAAACTCTTCTGCCCCTTTTTTCCTAATTTTATCAACTGGTGGCTTTTCTCTCATTACTGTACCTGTGACTGGGGGAGCTTGAGCTACATGGGTAGCCTGAGAATCATGAGGGGGTGGAGGTCTAACAGCCGGATTCGTATGAACGAACTCGGCAAACCAATCATTCAAAGCTTGGAAGAGAGCTTCTCGAGCCACTCCTCCCTGATCAACTGTTACTGGCCTACCCTCGGATGGCACTGCCCCTTTTGTGGGAGCAGGCGCATTACTTTCCATATCATCATCACCAGCTCGTTCGGGATCCATTACTATAAAACAAATATTTAAAAATTATTAGGAGTCGTCACACTATCAAAATACAAGTATGGCATGTATAGCTAGACTCTTATTCACACTAACTGTTTCGAGAACCGACTAAACCTGCTCTGATACCAATAAATGTAACACCCCTCTTACCCGAGACCACCACCGGAGTCGAGCTTGAGGTGTTACTAAACTTAATCTATCACTTAAGTAACCTTAAATTATTTATTCCAACTTTCATACTATACTGTCAATCTGCGTCATAGTCGCTTAAAAATTCATATCTCAAGTTCTAAAATTTGAAATTAAGATGTGTAAATTTTACCTGAATCTAGACTCATGTATCTGCTTGCTAATTTTTTTCTAGAATTTTTGGTTTATCCAATTAGTAAAGTTTATTAGTTAAAGTTTCCCCTGTTACACAGTTTGACTACTCTGACCTCTGTTCACTACTAGTTAATTTTCTCTCTCTACAAAATTCAAATAGGCATTCCATTTGTTTCATTAAAAACTAGACTCAATAAGAAATCTAGGAATATAAATTATAACACCTAATTTTTTATGTACAATTTATGGTGAATTTTTAGATTCAGAACAGGGGATCACAGAGTCAGTCTGGAGCAGTCTCACTCAAGTGTAAATAACTCATAATATACAACTCTTCTGCTTATCTGTTTCTTCCATAGTAAAATAGACTTATTGAGCTTTAATTTCATGCCTCATTCACTATTTAACTCCATTCCTACTATTTCTAGTGATTTTTCAAAGTCACATCATTTCTGCTATTTGAATCTGTTTTTAAGCTACTTTCACATTTTCCTTAGTTTCCATGTGATAGTTACCATTCAAGCACACAAACTATTAAACATGTGTATCATTAGCCCTTCCATTAGCTATTCACTAGCAAGTATTTACACACCATTCATTGAACATATCATACCAAAAGAAGCCAAGTCCCTATACATGCCATACATGAAATGAAACGTCTAACTATACCAAAGAAATTCCTTCGATAGTGTGTCCGGATCTCCGACGTTGTAACACCCCAACCCGTATCCGTCGTCGGAATAAGATTTCGGAGCATTACTCAGATTTACATATCATTTAGCAAAAATTTCCGTTAAATACTTATCGATTCAATGCATCATATAGATAATTATATTATCATTCAATCAATAGCTTGGCACTTGTCTTAGCATCAATCAACATTGTTGGTATACTTACGCATATTTTATATAATATGCTTATAAGTAACATTCTCTTACCGTTTAAAATCATTTATTTCATTATATTATAATTTCATGTACCGTAATTTCCATATATTTCACTTATATTTATTCCGATAATAATTCATATCAAACTTAATATAAATCAAATTCTATATGCACATACTGTAACGCCCCTAACCCGAATCCAACACCGGATTAGAGTTACGGAGCATTACTGGAGTTACTGATTTATTTATCAAATATATTATTTAACAATCTAACATTTATATATTTCGAAGCACTTAAAATTAGACATATTTTTCCCCAAACATATTTTTTTTCTCGACCTATTTTATTTGGATATATTATTCGTCTCAACATACTTAATTTCCTTGTATTAACGTCTCAAAGGTAATCACATATGTACATGTCATGATAAATGTCATTTTTCTTTCCATATTCCAGTCTCGTATTTGAGTCATCCGGATTTTTATAATAAATTTGGTCATCGTTTTCATTTATTCTATATTCTAATACATTCAATTAATGATCTAGGAAAAATTACCATTTTGCCCCTAAATCTTTAATTAATAACGATTTTACCCTTAGGCCCAGAAAAATGAATTCTTGCAATTTAATCTTTATTTCCAACCGTTATCATCATACATATTGATAATAGCCCATAAATTCTATAAAATATCAGAATTTTTCCATAATTTCAATACTTTTCAATTTAATCCCTAAAACATGTTTTTCCCCGGTCTTGAACTATATTAATAATTTCATACAGTTTTATAATTTAAATAATAAAATAATCCATTTCATGCGATTTCATCATTTTTGACATTTTTACAAAATTGCCCGTAAAGTTTTACCTTTATTCAATTTAGTCCTTGAGTCTACAACTTGCAAATTAACCATGCCAACTAAATATTCATACATATTTTCCTCCTCCTCCACTCCATTCCACATCCTTAATTTTTATAACATGCTTATGAGTAACATTATCAAAACTTTCACTGTTTACTTATATGTATTTTCAAAACTGTCCATTTGAGTCATAGTCACTAAATTATTTATATCTTGAGCTAAAGAACTCCAAATTAAGATCCACTAATTTTCCCTGAAACTAGAATCACATATATTCTTACCATAAAATTTTCAGAATTTTTGGTTTGGCCATTTAGTACAGTTTATTTATTAAATTCTCCCCTATTTTACTGTTTGACAGTTCTGACCACTCTTCGGTAAAATTTAATTATCTCTTTGTACAGAATTCAAATGATGTTCTCGTTTATTTCTTATAAAAATAGACTCATTAAAGAATCTAACCATATAAATTATGTCCCATAATAATTTTTATACAATTTTTAATGATTTTTCCAAGTCAGAACAGAGGATCCCGAAATCATTCTGAATCAGTCTCACAAAAATATAAATATCTCAGAATACAGAATTTATTTACTTGTTCTGTTTCTTTTATATGAAAATAGACTCAACAAGCTTTAATTCCATATCTTATTCAACTTCTAATTCAGTTTCTACCATTTTTGGTGATTTTTCAAAGTTAGCTTACTGCTGCTGTTCAAAACTGTTTTAATGCAAGATATTAATTACTAAGTTATAACACTCTTATTTCCTTTCTCTACAATATTTCCCATCACTTTCTCTTATTTCTCTTCATTAATATATCAAAAACATTGAACCATAAATAAGAAAACTCTACTTTAACATCATTTCCATGCTTTTTCAATAATATCAAACTTAAAAATATATTGAAATCTTGATATACTTACCTTGTCTCATTGATTTCAATCTTTAACTTGATTTTTCTCTCTCTTCCAGCTTCTATTTCTTGAATTCAACTTGATATTCTAACTCCCCATAGTCTCCTTAACATTTTTCTCTTTGGTAGCTATCGAAATTCTCTTGATTTCTAGGTAAAATTGGTGAATTTTTGGTGGAAGGACCAAATTGTAAAGAAAGTAAAACTTTCTCTCTTTCCCTCTTCCTCTCACGTTGATGCATGAAAAATGGTGGGTTGATGTGTTTTTTTTTTTCCTCCCTTTCTTACTTTCCACACACATATATATACTAAATAAAATAATAAAATAATAAAATATCTTATTAAAATATTAATAAAGTAATATTTATCTTATTAAATAATTATAAAATATCATCACATCATCATTACCTTCTAGATTTCTCTCTCCTTCTAATTGACTATTTTGCCCTTCATGATCTTTTAAAATTCCATCCTTGAGTCATCACTTAATTTGGTAAAATTGCGATTTAGTCCTTCATAATTCTTCTCCTATTCAATTTGGTCCTAATTCATCCATTTGCCTTAGTTTCTAGATCATTCCATCCTTAAAATATTTGCACTATTGGTCCTTCAACTTTTCCATATTTACACTTTAACCCCTTAAATTTTGAATATTTACTCTTGGGCCACAAGACTTTTTCTCACTTTTACGATTTAGTCCTTTCTTGGATTAGTACATCATAATATACTTCCTATATAGATTTTGTTGACATAGCTCAAAATTTCTCTTTTTATCACTTTATTTCCTTACTTAACTATATCAAGGATAATATCTTACTGTAAAAATATTCGGGGTGTTACAAACGTTCCTTTCAATTCCCGAGTGAGCTTGGCAATAACTATAAAAAGAAGGAAAATAAAGAGAGTAAGCACTAGGCTTAGTAAGTTTACAAGCAAATAAATTACAACATTCATCATAAACGATAATTATTCAATATATCACCTAGCATCATAAGCTTTCTTTACACCTCATTTCCTACCTTCTTCCTTATTCACTTGTCTTCTTTCTTACCTGATCTTTTCAGTACTCATGAATATAACTTAACTTTCCCTTGCTGATAAATTTTCCATAATTTAA
The DNA here is from genome assembly GCA_020496765.1 of Gossypium stocksii. Taxonomy (NCBI): domain Eukaryota; kingdom Viridiplantae; phylum Streptophyta; class Magnoliopsida; order Malvales; family Malvaceae; genus Gossypium; species Gossypium stocksii. The sequence continues at coordinate 16,945,156 of CM035632.1, read as the reverse complement.
CTTGTACAATAGCCCGTTGAACCGCTCGAAATACTAGGGATATTCGGGTTTTCCTGTCTGATAATAATCTGCCAATGCCATGTCCTTGACATGGACTTACATGAAATGTTCTTGTCTTTCCAAAGCCATATATTTGATATGGACTTACATGGATTATTCCTGTCTCCAAAGCCATATATCTAATATGGGCTTACATGGCTCATTCATGTCCTGTCCTGTCAACCCCAAATGTCCTGACATTTGTATCCCTATATTTCTAAAGTTCAACGGGACCTTTCGATACTCTTTCTCTGTCATCTCATCTATGATTCGACTTTGAATATTTTCGTAAAATAAATTTATAAATGCTGGAAATTAACAACATTAATGTAAAATAATGAAATATTGCATTTATTTACCGTAAACTTACCTCAATACAAAATATGACTAAACTTAACAATTTAGTCCTTTACTTTCTCTTTTCCCCGATCTACTCCCGAATTTCGTTCTTCTTGATTTATAATAGCAAATTTAGCTTATTTAATATCCACATTTATCAAAACAGCCCTTTACTCAAACTTTGGAAAAATTACATTTTTGCCCCTAAACTTTTGCATATTTACACTTTTGCCCTAAGGCTCGGAAATCAAACTTTATCACAAATTCTTATGTTTTAAGACACTCTGATCATTTATTTACCAACAACAACCTCAAATTCCAACTATAACATGTACTTATGAACAATAGGTATTTTTACCGATTAAGCCATTTTACTCATTTTTACCTAAAACCGAGTAGCCCAAGTTGTCTAGCATAATTTAAAACATCATTTTCTATCATAAAACATCAAAATAAACACTTTTCACCTATGGGTATTTTTCCAAATATGAACCCTAGCTTAAATTATTGCTAGCATAAGCTTTATCGAGCTACCGGGATTCTAAAAATGTAAAGAACATTAAAAACGGGGCTTGGAATCACTTACTATGGAGCTTGGAAGCTTGAAACAAACCCTAGCTATGGAGAACCCTTGAAATTTCGTGCTAATGAAGAAGATGGACATATTTTGCCATTTTTTTCCCTTTTTTAATCTTTTAATTACCAAATGACTAAAATACCCTTCATGCCTTTCTTTGAAAATTTTTCATGTACAAGCCCATTTTGGTGAAAAATTTTAGAAATTGGTCAAATTGCTATTTAAGACCTCCTAATTAATATTCCAAAGCAATTTCATACTAAAAGCTTCTAGAATGCAAGTTTTACAACTTATTCAATTTAGTCCCTAATTTCAAATTAAGCACTGTATGCATAGAATTTATTCATGAAATTTTCACACTATCTTGCAATCATAACATAAACCTCAAAATAATTATAAAATAATTATTTCTATCTCAGATTTATGGTCATGAAACCACTATTCCGATTAGGCCCTATTTCGGGATGTTACAATATATAACTTTTTAACTAACTAAACATGAATTATTATTAGTATTATTATCACCAATGACCAATTTAACCTTTGAACCTATAAATCCTATGCTCATTTTACCATTCAATTTATACCATTTCCAAATAACTAAAAAAATATATCTTATCTATTTAAACCATTTTCGTATACCTATACTAAAATAACCGTGTAACTCACAAAACATAATTATGACCTATTCAAATGTCAAATTCCGTCTGCCATAATATTTAACCCAAAATTTCATATATACAACCTAACCAACTTATTATATACATCCGGCTAATTAATCAAACTTCCATACAACAATGAAGACATGAACATTTATATCATTATAAACCAAACCTAATCAAACAAGAACCAAAGTCGAACATTCCATTTTCTATACATACATTGACTATAACATTACATCCCAAAATACTTAAAAACACATCCATCATCATTATACTCTTATCAAGCCGATTCAAATAACCAATATACAATCACCACTACTTTTCATATTACCAAATAAATTAACTAATAAAATTGATTATAAACCATACTTACCAATTCTCAAAGCCGAACCATAACCAACACTTCAAGCATATTTATAGATATGTACCATGAGACATAATACTAAAATAAGTTTAAGTCATAACCACATACTTACAAACTTAAACATTATAATCAAGCTATTTTCGCATGGCTAAATATACACCATTTTAGACCTAAACATATCCAAACTAGCCTATACATGCCACATAACCAAAGCTCAAAACTTATTTACCAAAGCAATAACCGGATAGTGTGATGAAATCTACTTCGACTTCTAACCCGAACAAGTCTTCGAAACTCTATAAACATAGCAAAAACACACAGAGTAAGCTTTGAAAGCTTAGTAAGCCATTGGTAAATAAAATTATTTCAATAATATTTATAAACCAAAATTACTAAGCCGAATTTATAAATCTCAATCACATATACATTCATTACACTCATAAATTCATATACCAAGTTAAATAACTTCTCTTATCTTATTTATCAATGAATATATAAATCATGTTTTCAAATTTGAATAACAGTTATTAACTCAATCATATAAATCAAGTTTGCACATAATCATTACATAACTAACCAAAACATGTAATGGTTCATTAACCACTTCACATATATCTTATCCATCTGGCTACATTTCAATTTCATATATAGAACACATATTCAGATTTCATTTTCTTATAAATCCCATATCACCTTTTTACATATACTACTTTCCATTTCTCCAAAACCATGATACTCGTTTTATAATTCTCATACTCAAAACATAAGATCACAATACATATAACGAACATATATAACATATCACTCATTTGTATACATTCATATCATTCGATGTCATATATTTCGCATATTGTCATTTGATACATATTCAACTCTCCTTTCTGAATTACATAATCGAAACAAACTTGTCAGAATCACATATGGCAAAACACAATTACCATTCCATATTTCTCATTCAATTCATTTAATCATATTTCACTCACTATTAACCATATCTTATTTTCACATAGATTGTATAACAACTGATCATAATCATACTCATTTTCATTACTCAATTTCATAAAAATTGCAACATACCTGAATCGGATGCACATTTATATACTCATTTATTTCACAAAATTCTTGTTGAACTATTCAGAATTAAAAAGGATACTTAGATTATAACACATATCGTACAATGCCAACGTCCCAGACGTGGTCTTACATGTAATCACATATCGATACCACATCGGCATAAAGCCTACTAGGTGTAAAGCCTATTATAATACACCGGCATAAAGCCTGCTATGCTTGAAGCCTGACATATTACACCAGCACGAAGCCTGCTAGGCATAAAGCCTGATATAATTCACCAGCCCTAAGCCTGCTAGGCTCAAAGCCTGATATATTACACCGGCACGGAGCCTGCTAGGCATAAAGCCCAAGTATCTCTAATACAAAGTTGATCTTACTCATAATTCTTATATTGGAAATTCTAATTATTTCTTAAGTTACATACAAAGCTTTTCGGATGTCGTATCTCATTTGAATCGAACTTGTACCCAAATCTCACAAGCATTGATACATTCAGCTAATACTAATAGAAATTCATACAATTAAATTAAGCATGTAAAATTCATATACGTTCAAATTTAACAACTTTTATTTGCTTATAGACTTACCTCGATAACGAAAATTAGAACGGGACGATCATTTGACAACTTTGGTTTTTCGTCGATCTAAATCTAATTTCTTTAATTCTTGATCTAAACATATTCAAATTAAATTCATTTAAATATAATTCCATTCAATTTAGTCTAAAACAACATAAATGAGAAAATTACCATTTTGCCCCTGACATTTTACACTTTTCACAATTTAGTCCTTATTACACAAAACACAAAATATACAGAATTTCACTACACCATGCTTAGACCGAATCTTACCCATGCCCATACAAGTCCATACATTTCATTTATTTCACATTTTAGTCCCTCAATTTATTATTTTTGCAATTTAACCCTAATTACTCAAATTCATCAAAAATTCAAATATAAAACATGTTAATCTATCATATATCTTTTATTTTCCAGCATCAAACAACAAAAATCACAAGCTTTCAACAATGGAAAAATACAAAATCATCATCCAATCCAAAAATTGAGACATAGGCTTTGTAGATTTCATAGCAACGATCTCAAAAACATAAAAATGATAAAAAATCGAGCTAGTTACATACCTCAATCAAGCATATTCATGGACGAATGACTTAAAGCTTCATTTCTTTTTATTTTTATCACATTCAGCACTTAAAAGTTGAACATGCATGTTCTCTTCATTTTTTAATGTTTTATTATAATAACATATTTAACAAGTTTACCAAAATTAACCTTATAAATAAAATATGATACCTTTATAACTTATGACTAAAATCGTCTATCACTTAGCTTAATGGCATAATTACATCTTAAACACCTCCACTTATAAAGACAATAATAATTCAACCATTACATAATTAACCATCAAATTTTCATTTTACGCGATTAAGCCCTTTTATTAAATCGAGCAATCAAATGAAAAAATTAAAACACGAAAATTTCACGGATATAAATTCACACATAATAAACATAGTAAATAGTTTTTAAATATTTTTCTAACTCGGATTCGTGATCCCGAAACCACCGTCTCGAATAGGGTCAAAATCGGGCTGTTACATTAGTGATGTATGATTTGGCATAAAATTGGTTGATTTTGAGTTGCAATTGTTGCATATTTGTTGCTTATAGGTACAAGGCCAATTGGGGTGTGAAAAATGGCTTAAACTAAGCCTATTTCGTGCCACACGATTAGAGCACACGGGTGTGTGACTCAACAGTGTGACCCCTGTTTTTTGGGTAATTTGGTCAGTTTGGCACAAGGGCTAGACACACGGTCGTGTGTAGTGACCGTGTGATCCTAGTTTTGTAGTAATAGAGGTTAGTATTATAACGCCCCAATTTTTGGGTTTTTCGAGATTTTTGCGATTTTGGTGAAATCTTGGAATTTTGTTGTTTGGTTATGAAATTTATGTTATAAGTGTGTTAGTGGGCCTTTAGAAGGCCTAAGCCTAAGTTAAAACCCGATTGAATTTTAGAATTTTGGACTTAAAGAGAAGGGGACTTGGTTATGTGGGCTTTTAAGAAAAAGTGAGTAAATTAAGACACAAGGAAGCCTTTGGTAAAGTGGCAAGATGGCTCCACTTAGTTCCTTAAAAAGTGGCATGTGGGTGTGTGCAAGGGCCAAAGTTCAAGTCTCAAGGTAAGCATTATGTGTGTTTTAATTTTTGTGCATGTGCCAGTCATGTGATAGAGGTTAAGTGAAACTCTGATGGAAGAGTTTGAAGTGTTCATGAGTTTGGATCGGGTAGGATAAGGCAGAGAGATTTGAGGAATTTTGAAGGGAGCAGAGTTGGTCGACTATGGGAGTTTTTGGGAGGCACATTCGGCCATGAGGGGTTGAGGTGGTAGTTTTAGCATTAGGGGTTAGTGAGTGCCAGTTTCTATAGCTAGTTTTCGAGATTAGGTCAATCATTTTGATCGTTGAATAAGGTTAGTAATGGGTACTTTCGTGCATTCTTTTCTCCTCTTTTTTGTCCTAAAAGTCGAAACCTTATACCTAAGGTTTCCTTGCCGATTTCTCTCCTATAGCCGAACCTATACTCCCTACTATTTCTTTCTTCCCTTCTTCTTTTCTTCATCTTCTTCATTGACTCCCTTAAATCCCATTTAGCCGATTGTTTCAAGACTATAAACCCTAACCTTTTCTTTAGCCAAACTTCTCTTAGCCGAATACTCCTAAAAGCTGAAATCCCGAAAGGTTCTAGGTTGTGCCGATTTCTCCTTGGTTGAATACCCTTATTCTTTTCTTCTCTTTTAGCTGAATATCTCAACTCCTATAACCCTTGTCCACATCTTTTTTCTTTTTCTTTACAAAACTTCTATTTTCCTTCTCCATCATTATACCAAAAGCCGAATCTCTACCTTCATAAGTGATTCAGGAATTGAACCCTTAGATTTATTGGATTCATTCTCTGCTCGCATTTGAGGATTAGATCTACGTCAGATCTGGATTAGAAAAGGATTGAAAGCATTTGGATGTTGTAGATATTCAGTAAGTGCTTAGATCTCTTCTCTATTAGTTATTTTGAGTTTTGAGAAAAGCCGAAAACCCCTATATGCATAGGGTGACTGTCGACTAAGACTAAAAGGGTTTAGTGGTGTTATTTGATTTGTTTTGTGCTAGAATAAAGGCTATCGATCGAGGGCTTGGACAATTGGAGTGACTAGCTCTAGATCTAGTCACTATTTCAGCAAAGGTAAGCATTTGAGGGCCATGAAAGGTGTTGGTCGAATAGGTATGTAGGTGGTATAAGTTATTCAGTTAGATCTATAATGACATGTGGTTTCTAATGATTGTAGGAAAAATTGTGTGGGAGATCTCACTGTAGGAATCGAAAACATGTGTGTAAACGAACACCCTCTAGTAGTCTAAATTGACAAAAGCCTAGAAGCTGAAATATCGAAATTCTGACATTTCGTGGGCTTGTGAGCGTGCGAGTGCTCGTAGGTCGGTTGGAAGCAGTAAGATTCTATAAATGAAATCAGTAAAGTTGGTTAGTGCGTGATTTCGTACACTTCGGTAAATTTGGGCCTCAATGGGCTGAATTTGGGCCCAATAGGTTTACGGGCCCATTTGGGTGAAAACTATCGGTAAGTAGGTTCTAATGATTTGTATGTTAAAACTGTTAAACTAGACATAGAATTTGGGCTAAATGGGCCAATATAGCTAAGTGACACTGTAGGGCCCATTAGGGTTTTAGGGCCCAATAACTTTAAACTGCTAAATGGGCTAGATAGGTTAATTGAGATGAAAATGAGACTGTTAATACCTGAAACATGCATAAAACCCTAAAAACTAGTATAATTACTAAAACACTTCTTAAGGGTGAGGAATTACTATTTTACCCCTAGGTGCAAAGTGACCATTATACCTCTATGGTTAATCTTGACTAAAATGCATGCTATACTTTATTTGTTCACTGTATGCCATGACATGTTTAACTGTTACATGGGATTGGGTTTATTGATGGAGGAAGTGCTAAGTGGCAATTCCACGTTTACTGAAAGGGGCTTTGCCTCGTATTACTAAAAGAGGCTTTGCCTCGTTATACTGTTAGTAGTTTGGCCACGTTATTTGAGTAGCTATGCTGCAACTGTGGAGTGTAGGGCTGGGTGGGTTGAGTTATTCCCCACATGGTGTGTAGGGCTAGTACGGGTGGAGTGTAGCGGATGGATTTAGGATGGGCTTGCATACATGCATTTTTTTTGTTCTGTTACTGTTATGGGCCTATGGGCCGCACTGATATTTGAATAGGGCTAAGTCTCAGTTTTACTGTATCTGAATAGGGCTTCGGCCAAGTTATTACTGAGATTGGATAGGGCTTAGACCCAAAGGGTTTGAGCTGATTTGGGCTCCGGATGGGCTTTCTTTACACACTGAGTTTCCAAAATCACCCTTTTTCTTCCATCCTTGCAGGTGAGCTCTAGATTGGTGGACTTGGAGTTGGAGGGATTCAGAGTGGCCACGTAGACTGCATTGCTGGTTTTTGATTAAGTTATTTGTTTTTTTATTTATTTTTAATCATTTTTCTTTATGGTTTTGGGTTTGTAATAAGGTCGCTTTAATTATTTTAACTTGGGTTTTCAATTATTTATTTATACTACACTTTAAATGATTTGAATAAGGCTGCGCGAGTTTTCTTAAAATTAATCAAATGTTTTCATAAAATCAATCAAACGTTTTCAAAATCAACCACACGTATCAAACGAGTAACAAAAGCTAAATCTTATAATAGAAATACCCCTAAAATTTGGTGGTGGATAGGACGTTCACAATTAAACCTTGTTTATCTCTTAAAACTTAAATTATGGTTTTGCAACACTCACCCTAATCGTTGTAACTAAGGAACATGGTTAATCCATCATTGATGTAACACACCAGACTTAGCCGTAACTTCTATGCTGAGTTTAGGATGTTACATTTAGTGGTATCAGAGCCCAGTTGCAACAACTTGGCTATGGATTGGGTCTAAAAAGTTTTCAAAAATTTTAAATCAATGCCCAAAAAGGGTATTTTGAAATCAGTTTCTGGAAAATTTCTAAGAAAAACCCATTTTAAACCTATTTTCCTTTTAAACATACTTTCTTGAAGGTTTTATTTTAATAGTTTGAGTTTTTCTAGGCTTTTCGAAATCTGGTTATTGAAGAAGTGGCATACTGAATCCCCAGCACCAAGTCTGTAACTATTCTTCACTTATACTGTATTGTACTAAAATATACTGTAGATAGAACTGAGACCCTGCTATGATACTGTAGGTAGGGTAGTACTGAAAACTGTAAGACTGAAACTGTAGGGAAACTAAACCCTAGAAGACTGAGACTGTAGCTAGGCTACGAATTCGCAAAAGCAAACTCTAAAACTCTATCTATATATAAGATATTTTGTAATAAATAATTGAAATAGTAAACTAATGTCATAAAATTTGTAATCAGATAAGATGATATGAGTACAAGGGCTACTTGTGGACGGGGCCGTGGACTGGGCCGAGGTAGTATGCAAGCTGAGTCTTCGTCTTCCAGACATATGCCAGCTGAGGAGGTGCAAGCTTCGCCAGCGACTGAGACTAGATCGTATGATCGGGCTGCAGAGGACGACGCTCTGTCCCAGGCCATGTTAAGGGTTTTAGAGAAGGTCGCTGGGGCAAGCACTAGAACTGTGAATAGGGGATCCATTTCTGAGCGACTCCGGGCTAACAGAGCGGAGGTCTTCAGGGGCATATCTGGATAGCCCCAAATGTGGCTGAGTATTGGCTGGAAGCTACGAAACAGATCATGGACGACCTGGATTGCTCGAGGGAGTAAAAGCTAAAATGAGCGGTGTCTCTACTGTGAGACGAGGCATATCAGTGGTGGATCACTCTGAATGAGAGTACCCCAGTTGAGTGGGTAACCTGTGAACTGTTTAAGACGACTTTTAAGGGAAAGTACATCGGAGCAAGTTATGTTATGCTCGTAGGAAAGAATTTCTGAACCTGACCCAGGGCAATAAGTCTGTTGCTGAATATGAGGCGAAATTTCTAAGGTTGAGTCGGTATGCAAGCGGTATAGCTGCTACTGAGTATGAGCGTAGCGTTCGTTTTGAAGATGGCCTCAGGGTGAGCTTAGGGTGCTGATAGCTCCGCAGAGGGAGCGTGACTTTACTGCATTGGTGGAAAAGGTAAGATAGCCGAGGAGGTGAAGTGAACTAAACGGCAGAACCGTGAGAAGGACCAAAATTGATTTAGGAGGGATTCTAGACCCTCTGGTACTACAAACTGAACTGCCAAGAGAGCTAGAGTGGAGGAACCGATCCGAGCAGTTCTGGTAAATACAGTTAGACCACAGGCTTGTGGAGACTGTGGTAGAGTGTATTTGGGAGAATACTGGAAGCGTATTGGGGCATGTCTCTGATGTGGGTCCAAGGAGCATAGGATCAAGGACTGTCCTCGGAGGGTAGCTCAAACTCAAGTTACTGAACAGAGGGTTGCTCAACCAGTGCGAGGTGGACCGCAACCGCTGAGAGGCCGTGGTCAAGGTAGAGGTGGCAATGGAAATGGTCATGGACGTGGAGCACCTGGTAGAGGTGTTGGAAATGCTAAGGCTCACCAGCCAGTATCAGTTTATGCTACTTGACGCTGAGAGGAGGGTGACGCACCTGACGTCATAACTGGTATGTTTTTTATCTCTAGCATGCCATACACTGCTTTGATAGATGTGGGTTCTACTCATTCGTATGTTGCATGTGATATATCTAGGTTGTTGGGTGTACACTCTGAGGAAACTGTGAGTAGGGTAACTGTGATAAGTCCACTGGGTCACTTGGTTAGGGTAGACAAACTCTTTAGAGAGGTGCTTTTAGAGACTCAAGGTAGGATTTTCGCTAGAGACTTAATGGAGCTACCGTTCGGAGAGTTCGATCTTATTTTGAGGATGGACTGGCTTACTAAGCATAAGGCGACTCTAGATTGTGCGGCCAAGAGGATGGTGTTAAGGACTATCGAGGATGAGGAGGTAATGGTTAGTGGGGAGTGAAGAGACTACTTGTCCAATGTTGTTTCAGCCTTAAGGGCTAAGAAGCTGATTCGCAAGGGTTGCAAGGCGTACTTGGCCTTTGTAAGCCAGACGGAGACTGAGGGTGTGACTGTGGAGATGGTTAGAACTATTAAAGAGTTTCAAGATGTTTTCCTTAGGAGCTTCCTGGATTACCTCCAAACTAAGAAGTCGAGTTTGGAATTGACTTGCTACCTAGAACAGCTCTAGTGTCCATCGCGCCCTATAGGATGGCATCGAAGGAATTGGTGGAACTGAAAGCACAAATCCTAGAGTTGTTGGATAGGGGTTTCATTAGACCAAGTGTGTCTCCATAAGGAGCACCAGTACTGTTCGTGAAGAAGAAGGATGGGACGATGCGTATGTGCATCGATTATCGCCAGTTGAACAAACTGACGATAAAGAACAAGTATCCTCTACCAAGAATCGACGATCTATTTGACCAGCTTAGAGGAGCTTCGGTATTTTCCAAGATCAATCTTCGATCTGGATACCACCAGTTAAGGGTAAAGGAGGTGGATATTCATAAGATAGCATTCAGAACTCGGTATGGTTATTACGAGTTTTTGGTTATGCCATTTAGACTGACAAATGCACCTGCAGCTTTCATAGACCTGATGAATTGAGTGTTCTAACCTTACTTGGATCGCTTCGTAGTCTTTTTTATCGATGATATTTTGGTGTATTTAGAAACTGAGGAGAGGCATGATAAGCATCTCCGTATTGTTCTGCAAGTGTAGAGAGAGAAGCAACTCTGTGCAAAGTTCAATAAGTGTGAATTTTGGTTGCGAGAAGTGATGTTTCTGGGTCACGTTGTTTCTACTGAGGGAATTAGGGTGGATCTTTGAAAAATTAAGGCGGTTCTGGATTTGAAGCCGCCGAAGTCGGTATCGAAAATTTAGAGTTTTCTAGGTTTAGTAAGCTACTACAAAAGGTTTGTAGAAGGATTCTCTCTGATTGCTGCACCGTTAACGACACTACTGAGGAAATGAGTATCTTTTGTATGGACTGAAAAATAGCAAGAAGCTTTTGATAGGTTGAAAAAGGTATTGACTGAGTCGCCAGTGTTGATTCAGCCGGAGTCTGGGAAGGTTTTCACTGTGTATAGTGATGCGTCACATGTAAGACTAGGTTGTGTACTGATGCAAGAGGGTAAGGTGGTCGCTTATGCTTCGCGACAGCTTAAGCCTCACGAAACGAATTACCCAACGCATGATCTAGAGTTGGCAGCGGTGATCTTCGCATTAAAAATCTGGAGACACTATCTGTATGGAGAAAAGTGTATATATACACGGACCATAAGATTCTCAAACATTTGTTGACTTAGAATGAATTGAATCTTAGGCAACGAAGATGGATAGAGTTGCTTAAAGATTACGATTGTTCGATTGAGTATCACCCAGGCAAGGCAAATATGGTGGCTGATACAATGAGCCGAAGTGCTGTAGCTGAGTTGAGAGTAATGTTTGCTCGTCTGAGTCTATATGACGATGGAAGCTTGTTAGCAGAGTTGCAAGTGAGAGCAACTTGGACTGAGCAGATTAAAAAGAAACAATTAGAGGATGAGTCATTAGTTCCTCGGTTTCAGCAAGCTGAGAATGAGGAGAATTTTAATTTTGGACTGAATACTGACGGAGTTCTGTGCTTTCGTGGAAGAGTTTGCATTTCGAAGGACTCTGATTTGAGGCAATCGATTCTGAAAGAGGTTCATGCTGGACCTTATGCCATGCATCTTGGAGGGAATAAGTTGTATCGAGACTTGAGAGAATTATACTATGGCCTGGACTTAAGCGGGACGTGACCGAATTCGTTGGAAAATGTCTGACATGCCAGCAAGTAAAGGCCGAGCATCAACTGCCTTCTAGACTATTACAGCCAGTGAAGATTCTGCTTTGGAAGTGGAAGAGGGTAACCATGGATTTTGTGAGTGGACTACCTCTAACACCCTCCAAGAAAGGCTCTGTATGGGTAATTGTGGATAGTTTAACGAAATCTACTCATTTCATACCTGTTCGAATCGGTTACTCACTTCAAAAGTTGGCCAAACTATATGTGGCAGAGATAGTGCGACTGCATGGGGTGCCAGTTTCGATTATTTCTGATCGGGATCCTAGGTTTACATCTTGATTCTGGTATAAGTTGCATGAAGCGTTGGGTACACAATTGGATTTCAGCATTGCTTTTCACCCTCAGACAGATGGACAATCAGAAAGGGTTATCTAGGTTCTAAAGGACATGCTAAGGGGTTGTGTTATCGACTTTCGAGGTAGTTAGGAGGATTAATTGCCATTGGTGGAATTTGCTTATAACAACAGTTATCAGGTAAGTATTCAGATGGCTGTATATGAGGCACTATATGGGCGGAGGTGTCGTACGCCTACGTGTTGGATGTAATTGGGAGAATGACAGGTTCTTGGACCAGAGGTAGTGGTAGATACTGAGAATAAGGTCAAGTTGATTAGGGATCGGTTAAGGGAAGCATCTGATAGAGAGAAATCGTATGCTGACTTGGAGCGTAAGGAAATTGAGTTCACAGTGGGGGATATGGTCTTTTTGAAGGTCTCGCCTTGGAAGAAGATCTTAAGGTTTGACAAGAAGGGCAAGTTGAGTCTGCGGTTTATAGGGCCTTATCGGGTTCTCAAATGGGTAGGGCCAGTAGCTTATTAGCTGGAGTTACCGCCGGAGGTGGACCGTATTCATGACATCTTTCATGTGTCCATGCTAAGACAGTATCGATCATATCCTTCGCATGTCGTAGTAGTGGAGGAGATTGAGGTAAAGACTGATTTGATCTTTGAAGAGGAGCCTGTGCAAGTACTGGATCGAGAGGTCAGAGTGTTGAGAAGGAAGTTAGTACCTTTGGTAAAGGTGCTTTGGCGAAATCATGGCAGAGAAGAGGCTACTTTGGAGCCAGAAGAGGCAATGCGTCAACAATACCCTCACCTATTTAGAGCAGGTAAATTTCGAGGCTAAAATTTTTTTAAGGGGGTAGAGTTGCAACGCCCCAATTTTTGGGTTTTTTAGGATTTTTACGATTTTGGTGAAATCTTGAAATTTGTTGTTTGGTTATGAAATTTATGTTATAAGTGTGTTAGTGGGCCTTTAGAAGGCCCAAGCTTAAGTTAAAACCAGGTTGAATTTTAGAATTTTGGACTTAAAGAGAAGGGGACTTGGTTATGTGGGATTTTAAGAAAAAGTGAGTAAATTAAGGCACAAGGAAGCCTTTGGTAAAGTGGCAAGATGACGCCACTTAATTCCTTAAAAAGTGGCGTGTGGGTGTGTGTAAGGGCCAGAGTTCAAGTCCTAAGGTAAGCATTGTGTGTGTTTTAATTTTTGTGCATGTGCCAGTCATGTGATAGAGGTGAAGTGAAACTCTGATGGAAGAGTTTGAAGTGTTCATAAGTTTGGAACAGGTAGGATAAGTTAGAGAGATTTTAAGAATTTTGAAGGTAGCAGAGTTGGCCGACTATGGGAGTTTTTGGGAGGCACATTCGGCCATAAGGGGTTGAGGTGGTAGTTTCAGCAGTAGGGGTTAGTGAGTGCCGATTTCTATAGCTAGTTTCCAGGATTAGGTCAACTATTTTGATCGTTGAATAAGGTTAGTAGTGGGTACTTTCGTGCATTCTTTTCTCCTCTTTTCTATCCCAAAAGCCGAAACCTTATACCTAAGGTTTCCTTGTCGATTTCTCTCCTATAGCCGAACCTATACTCCCTACTATTTCTTTCTTCCCTTCTTCTTTTCTTCATCTTCTTCATTGACTCCCTTAAATCCCATTTAGCAGATTGTTTCAAGACTATAAACCTGAACCTTTTCTTTAGCCAAACTTCTCTTAGCCGAATACTCCTAAAAGTCGAAATCCCGAAAGGTTCTAGGTTGTGCCAATTTCTCCTTGGTTGAATACCCTTATTCTTTTCTTCTCTTTTAGCCGAATATCTCAACTTCTACAACCCTTGTCGACATCTTTTTCTTTTTCTTTACAAAACTTCTATTTTCCTTCTCCATCAATATACCAAAAGCCAAATCTCTACATTCATAAGTGATTCTGGAATTTAACCCTTAGACCTATTGGATTCATTCTCTGCTCGCATTTGAGGATTAGATCTACGTCTGATCTGAATTAGAAAAGGATTGAAAACATTCGAGTGTTGTAGATCTTCGGTAAGTGCTTAGATCTCTTCTCTATTCGTTATTTCGGGTTTTGAGAAAAGCCGAAAACCCCTATATGCATAGGATGGCTGTCGACTAAGACTAAAAGGGTTTAGTGGTGTTATTTGATTTGTTTAGTGCTAGACTAAAGGCTATCGATGAGGGCTTGGACAATTGGAGCGACTAGATCTAGATCTAGTCACTATTTCAGCAAAGGTAAGCGTTTGAGGGCCATGAAGGGTGTTGGTCGAATAGGTATGTGGGTGGTATAAGTTATTCGGTTAGATCTATAGTGACATATGGCTTGTAATGATTGTAGGAAAAATCGTGTGGGAGATCTCGCTGTAGTAATCGGAAACAGGTGTGTAAATGAACACCCTCTAGTAGTCTAAATCGACAAAAGCTGAAAAGCCGAAATGCTGAAATTCTAGCATTTTGTGGGCTTGCGAGCTTGCGAGCGCTCGTGGGTCAGTTGGAAGTGTAAGAGTATGCCCAAAGATCAATCACAAGATGGTTGTAATAACATACTTGATTTATCATGTTTATTAATATAAGGCTTTGCCATTATTATTTCAGTTTCATTTCTGTGTGCATAAATAAACTGTTTTATAATAATGTCCTGAGAATAATATGATTATTCTTAAAAGATCCTTAGTCAAGTATTATTGTTGGCTAGGACAATAATAATGCATTAAGACTAACATGTAGTTGATTGATGATAAAGAGTTGTCATTGATATGGAGTGTCAGAATCAATGCATGAATGTGTGTGTTAGAGAACAACAAATTGGACTGACTCGCTATGAGTATGTTTCTTGGATTATTATGTAATTGTCACAATATTACTCATAATGATTAATATGTATATGATCCTCACACTTGAGATCATCCTCATCCTAACATCGTGAGTTATATATTTTGATATAGTCAAACGAACACCGTAATTGGTTGTTCTATAAAGACTGATGTTGGATATACCACAATCTATGTAGAGGGATATGGTTGATCAATATAGGATAAGTCCCTCCTACATAATAGGAGTAATATCTCAGGCCATTTGATTGAGTGAGACTAGAAATGCATGGCCATGCTCAAATAAGTTGATATGAGATGTCATACTTATTTGTATATCATAGTCTACTCAAGGTATCAAGAAACATGGGATGGACTATGCAAGTGTGACTATTCCATGACTTGTGTCCATTCCAAAGATATAGGACTTAAGGATTAATGCATGAAAGGTTAATCACAAAAGGTTATGTCGAATCATGACTTCTTGTAACTTAGGTAGCAATGATGCATTGCTAGATGCCACTCATTGTTTGTAACATTAAAATCGTTCTAATATTACTGCTAACGTTACAAGAACCTATAGGTTCACACCCTACGATTGAAATGAACGGAGTAAAACATAGTTGGTATTGTGTCTGGTTGTCACATGAATTAAATTAATTATAGAATTAATTTAATTGGGCAATCAAACTGTTGAACATACTATATGTACAAGGATGTTGTACACATAATCAGAACATAATTTTTCTAATATATGAATTTGGTTCATAAATAAATTTAAATAAATATAGTTTACCGAAATCTTTATTATAATTAATGTAATTATAATTTTCGATTAAACATTATTATATTTATTTTAATGATGACTATTATGTTCGGATTAATTTTAATGAATTAATATTCGTTATACCAATTAATACGGAGTTATATATGGGAAGGGTAAAAACCCTAAAGAGTTAATATATAGGTAATCCCGAAACTATGTTGTATGGTCTGGCAGCCGTCAAAGCAATAGAATCTCTGAAAAATAGTTTTCTGAGATATTACTGTTCATTGTCAATTGGGTGGACTACGTAGAGGCTGACATCAATAAAGGTTACGGTTTGGTTCGATAGTGCTTCAGGATTCCCGTTGCCTAGGCGTTGCTGTCTACTCAGATTGAAGTGTCGGTAATTTTGAAACCTTTATCACCCTGATTCGTTCCTTACACATGGATCTATGGTATGGATTGCCGGAAAAATTTTATTATTTTAATTTTTCGCTGTGCCTTCGAGGCACCAGCGTTCTTACAGTGGTATCAGAGCCACCTGTGTGATACGAATTCGGGTTTAAATACTTGGGTGATGCAATTGTATGAGATGCATGTTTTAATTTTATTATGATTTTCCTGTTTAAATCGTTTAAGCGAAATTTGATAAATGTTACTTTCGATAAGTGATTAAATGTTAATCATGGTGTTATGGCCTATTCGGTTTTATGTTATTACTGTAAACATTAAGAAATCTATTATGATGTAGCGGTGATTTTTACAATTTCCAGTAAGAGTATACTGGCCAGTGGAACAAGGGTTGTTCCGATATGAAACCTCAAGGATTAAAATCCTAAAAACACGATTCTGTTGATAAAATTTATCAAATTGTGAGGTTTCATTTGACTGGGGTACGCGGTTCGTACCGTGGGGCTCTGCCCCGCACCCCTGGTCCATACCGCCTCAGATCCCCATCATCTTCCAGTATGTTTTGTAATAAATAAAACTTAATGGGCCATAAAAGATTGAAAAGATATTTTAATATTTCCCTTAACAAAATGTTGAATGAAATATGCTATTTTTGAAATGCACGGTGTTTGAAATGCATAGTTATAGCCCGGTGACCCATTTGATAAAAGGTTGTAATTTTATAAATACGGCCTGCGTGTCGTGCCTTACTACTATTCTTTTGTATTTCTCTTCTCATCTTACTCCCTCGTACGTAAAACAAGTTTTTGAATTTTGTAATTTGTAATCGTTGCTGTGGACTAGACGAGAAGGAAGATGGGCCGACTAGTGTGGATCGACAGCTTGTGAAACGGCTTACACCTTTAGGTTCCCTTTTGGTTCTCCCATTGGCTTGGGTTGAACCACCATAGTTTATGGGCTATAACTATTGCATTTATTTATTGCTTTACTTATTCATGTATGAGATGCTATGGATGTCTAAAGCATGGAAATTTGGTAATAAGAAACCCCATTAATTGATGAGATCAATTAAAAGATTAAATGGACTAAAGTAGACCATAATTGGTGAGATATAACACTCTAATAAAATCCCTCTATTAAAATATTAAGTCAACATGGCCTTCCAATTTATGTCCTCGTTAAGGCCTCGATCAATACTATGTAGGTTTTGCCAAAGCGAAGTACTAGTATTTATCTTGGTTAAACGCGAAGAATAAACAAGTGATATTCGTTGGTTAAAAATTGGTTAATGACTTAACTAGGTTACTCTAATAGGATTAGAAACCTAGAGGCAAGTAATTTGGATATATCATAAGATGATTAGAACAAGAGTTGTTCAGCAAATTGTAGGAGTTACATATGATGTAATTAGCAAGTGTTGCTTACCTAAATAACCATAATCTTGAGAGTAAAGCCAAAGCTGACTTAAGAGGAGGTGAAATATGGATCCTTGACCCACTAGAAATACTTTCAAGAAAGTCTTTCTGAAATTAATATATGAGGGTTATTAATTTTGAAATAGTGGGAAACATCATATAATAAAGTCCTTTTAATGATTAATGTAAACTTGGTAAATTTATTCACACGCATATTTTATTGTTGTAGATATATTATGGCTACAAACACTAATACACTCTCATTATGATCGGTCTTTGAGAAGGACAAATTGAATGGTTTAAACTTTCTTGACTGGTTCCGTAACTTGAGTATTGTCCTCAAACAAGAACGGAAATTATATGTCATTGAAAAATCACTTCCTGATGAACCACCTGCTAATGCCTCGAGGGCTGATAAAGATGCTTACAAGAAGCATCTCGATGATATGGTAGACGTTGGACGTCTTATGCTTGCCACTATGAATCCTGAGCTTCAAAAGCAATATGAGGATATGGTTGCTTATGATATGATCGAGCACTTGAAAGAACTATATCAAGGGCAAGCAAGGCAAGAGAGGTTCGATATCTCTAAGGCCTTATTCCAATGTAAGCTGGCTGAAGGAAGCACAATAGGACCTCATGTCCTTAAGATGATTGGTTATATTGAAAGCCTGTCTAAGCTTGGGTTTCCATTGGGCCAAGAGTTGGCCACTGATGTTATTCTGCAATCGTTGCCGGATAGCTACAGCCAGTTTGTCCTTAATTTCAATATGAATGAAATTGATAAGACTTTGCCACAATTGCTTAGTATGTTACGAACTGCTGAAGGCAACATGAAAAAGGTTGGACCCAAGCCCATACTGATGGTCCTTAACAATAAGGGCAAGGGAAAGGCCAAAGTCCCGACAAAGCCTAAGGGCAAAGGTAAGCCCAATCTTGGAAAGGGAAAGGCTGCACTGAAACCTAAAGGTGGGGTGTCTAAGGAAGGAAACTATTTTCATTGCGGTGTGACTGGACATTGGAAGCAGAACTGCCCTGTCTATCTTGAGGAAATCAAGAAGGCCAAAGCAAGCGGAACGTCTGCTTCAGGTATTTATGTTATTGATATTAATTTATCAACTACTACTTCTTGGGTATTAGATACTGGTTGTGGTTCTCATATTTGTACTTCTGTACAGGGACTACAAAGGAGTAGAACTTTGGCTAGAGTAGATGTGGACCTGCGAGTTGGAAATGGAGCAAGAGTTGCTGCATTAGCTGTGGGAACATATACTTTATCTTTGCCTAGTGGACTTGGTTTAATTTTAGAGGATTGTTATTTTATGCCCAGTTTGACTAAAAACATTATTTCAATTTCTTGTTAAGACAAAATTGGTTTTGAGATAATAATTAAGAATAATTGTTGTTCCTTTTATCTCAAGAATGTTTTCTATGGTTCGGCACAATTAATTAATGGCCTCTATATTTTAGATCAAATGAATCCCATTTACAACATAAATACTAAAAGATCGAAAATAAATGACTCAAATCAAACTTATCTTTGGCATTGTCATTTGGGCCACATAAGTGAGAAGCGCATATCCAAACTCCATAAAGATGGTCTCTTGGATTCATTTGTTTTTGAACAATTTGAAGTATGTGGATCTTGCTTATTAGGAAAAATGACTAAATCTCCTTTTATTGGTAAAAGTGAGCGAGCTAGTGATTTATTGGGCTTAATAGATTTTGAGGTATGTGGACCAATAAATACCCAAGCCAGAGGTGGATTTTACTACTTCATTACTTTCACTGATGATTTCAGTAGATATGGATATGTTTATCTCATGCGCCATAAGTCTGAGGCCCTTGAAAAGTTTAAGGAATTCAAAAATGAAGTACAAAATCAACTAGGCAAAACTATCAAGACACTTCGATCTGATCGAGGTGGAGAGTATTTGAGCCTAGAGTTTGATGATCTTTTGAAAGAATGTGGGATTGTCTCATAACTTACTCCTCCTGGTACTTCTCAATGGAATGGAGTTTCTGAGAGAAGAAATCGAACTCTGTTTGACATGGTTCGGTCCATGATGAGTCATGCTGATCTACCGACTTCCTTTTGGGGACATACATTTGAAACAGTTACTTTCACACTAAATCATGTTCCATCTAAATCGGTTCAAAAGACGCCATATGAGATGTGGATTGGGAAATGTCCTAGTATGTCTTTTATGAAAATTTAGGGTTGCGAAGCTTATGTTAAATGTCAGACGTCTACTAAGCTTGAACCCAAATCTGAAAGGTGTAATTTTGTGGGGTATACGAAAGAAACCAAAGGATATTATTTCTTTAATCCCACTGAGAACAAAGTGTTTGTTGCTCGGACTGGTGTCTTTCTAGAGAGAGAATTTGTTTCTAGAAAAGAAAGTGGGAAAAAGATTGAACTTGAAGAAATTCGAGAATCACAAGATACCACCGAACCAGAGATAGAACAACAACAAATTCCACAAGAAATTGAGGAACAAGTAACTGCTGTAGAAACACAACCACCGAGTAGATCTTTAAGAGAACGCCATGCACCTGAGAGATATGGATTTCTCATTACAATGCATGGTGACATTCTTCTTTTAGATCAAGATGAGCTTAGGACTTATCAAGAAGCAGTGGCGAGCCCAGACTCTGAGAAATGGCTCGAGGCCATGAGATCTGAGATGGATTCCATGCATGAAAACCAAGTATGGACTTTGGTTGACCCACCTGAAGGAGTTAAACCTATAGGGTGCAAGTGGGTTTTCAAAACGAAAACCAACATGGATGGTAATGTACAAACATACAAGGGGCGATTAGTCGCTAAAGGTTTTCGTCAAATTCATTGTGTGGACTATGATGAAACTTTTTCTCCGGTAGCTATGTTTAAATCCATCAGGATCTTGCTCTCCATAGCTGTATTTCATGATTATGAAATCTGGCAAATGGACGTCAAAACAGCTTTCCTTAATGGGAAACTTGAAGAGGATGTGTACATGACACAACCTGAAGGTTTTGTCAATCCAAAAGATGCTGGAAAGATATGTAAGTTACAAAGATCCATTTATGGATTAAAGCAAGCTTCTCAAAGTTGGAATCTTCGTTTTAACGATGCAATCAAAGAGTTTGGTTTTATCAAAAATGAAGATGAGCCATGTGTTTACAAGAAAGTTAGTGGGAGCACAATCACATTCTTGGTACTGTATGTGGATGACATACTTATCATGGGAAATGACATACCTACCTTACAGTCTATTAAGACTTGGTTAGTAAGTTGTTTTTCTATGAAGGACTTGGGCGAAGCCACTTACATCTTAGTAGTCAGGATCTATAGAGATAGATCAAGACGACTACTAGGTCTAAGTCAAAGTACATACATAGATAAAGTATTGAAAAGGTTCAATATGGAAGAATCTAAGAGAGGATTCCTACCTATGAGGCATGGTATTTCACTCTCGAAGGAAATGTGTCCTTCAACTCCATAAGAGAGAGAATGCATGAGTAAAATTCCATATGCTTCTGCTATTGGATCTATCATGTATGCCATGTTATGTACCCGTCCAGATGTCTCATATGCCTTAAGTATGACGAGCAGGTACCAAGTAGATCCCGGTGAAAGTCACTGGACCATAGTCAAGAATATCCTTAAGTACTTAAGAAGGAATAAGAATACGTTCCTAATATACAGAGGTGAAGAAGAGTTAAGTGTAAAAGGTTACACTGATGGTAGCTTCCAAACCGACAAGGATGATTCTCGATCGTAATCAGGTTTTGTGTTTTGCCTTAATGGTGGTGCTGTGAGCTGGAAGAGTTCAAAGCAAAGTACAGTAGCCGATTCTACAATAGAGGCAGAGTATATTGCAGCTAGTGAGGCAGCAAAAGAAGCAGTTTGGATCAAGAAGTTCATTACTGAACTAGGGGTTGTGCCTAGCATATCAGATGCTATAGAACTCCGATTGATAACAATGGAGCCATCGTATAAGCTAAAGAACCCAGATCTCACCAGCGATCCAAACATATACTTAGGCGCTACCATCTTATTCGAGAGATTATCGATCGAGGGGATGTGGAGATATGCAGAGTACCTACAGATGATAACATTGCTGATCCCCTGACCAAGCCTATGACACAGCAGAAGCATGAACGTCACACTAAGTCACTTGGTATTAGATATATGAGTGATTGGTCTTAGTGCTAGTGGGAGATTGTAAGAGTATGCCCAAAGATTAATCACAAGATGGTTGTAATAACATACTTGATTTATCATGTTTATTAATATAAGGCTTTGCCATTATTATTTCAGTTTCATTTCTATGTGCATAAATAAACTGTTTTATAATAATGTCCTGAGAATAATATGATTATTCTTAAAAGATCCTTAGTCAAGTATTATTGTTGGCTAGGACAATAATAATGCATTAAGACTAACATGTAGTTGATTGATGATAAAGAGTTGTCATTGATATGGAGTGTCAGAATCAATGCATGAATGTGTGTGTTAGAGAACAACATATTGGACTGACCCGCTATGAGTATGTTTCTTGGATTATTATGTAATTGTCACAATATTACTCATAGTAATTAATATGTATATGATCCTCATACTTGAGATCATCATCATCCCAACATCGTGAGTTGTGTATTTTGATATAGTCAAATGAACACCGTAATTGGTTGTTCTATAAAGACTGATGTTGGATATACCACAATCTATGTAGAGGGATATGGTTGATCAATATAGGATAAGTCCCTCCTACATAATAGGAGTAATATCTCAAGCCACTTGATTGAGTGAGACTAGAAATGCATGGCCATGCTCAAATAAGTTGATATGAGATGTCATACTTATTTGTATATCATAGTCTACTCAAGGTATCAAGAAACATGGGATGGACTATGCAAGTGTGACTATTCCATGACTTGTGTCCATTCCAAAGATATAGGACTTAAGGATTAGTGCATGAAAGGTTAATCACAAAAGGTTATGTCGAATCATGACTTCTTGTAACTTAGGTAGCAATGATGCATTGCTAGATGCCACTCATTGTTTGTAACATTAGAATCGTTCTAATATTACTGCTAACGTTACAAGAACCTATAGTGTCACACCCTACGATTGAAATGAACGGAGTAAAACATAGTTGGTATTGTGTCTGGTTGTCACATGAATTAAATTAATTATAGAATTAATTTAATTGGGCAATCAAACTGTTGAATATACTATATGTACAAGGATGTTGTACACATAATCAGAACATAATTTTTCTAATATATGAATTTGGTTCATATATAAATTTAAATAAATATAGTTTACCGAAATCTTTATTATAATTAATGTAATTATAATTTTCGGTTAAACATTATTATATTTATTTTAATGATGACTATTATGTTTGGATTAATTTTAATGAATTAATATTCGTTATACCAATTAATACGGAGTTATATATGGTAAGGGTAAAAACCCTACTAAAGAGTTAATATATAGGCAATCTCGAAACTATGTTGTATAGTCTAGCAGCCGTCAAAGCAATAGAATCTCTGAAAAATAGTTTTCTGAGATATTACTGTTCATTCTTAATTGGGTGGACTATGTAGAGGCCGACATCAGTAAATGTTGCGGCTTGGTTCGATAGTGCTTTAGGATTCCCGTTGCCTAGGCGTCGCTGTCTACGCAGATTAAAGTGTCGGTAATTTTGAAACCTTTTATCACCCCGATTCGTTCCTTACACATGGATCCATGGTATGGATCGCCTGAAAAATTTTATTATTTTAATTTTTCGCTGCGCCTTGGAGGCACCGACGTTCTTACAGGAAGTGGTAAGATTCTGTAACCGAAATTGGTAAAGTTGGTAAGTGCGAGATTTCGTGCACTTCGGTAAATTTGGGCCTCAATGGGCTGAATTTGGGCCCAATAGGCTTACGGGCCCATTTGGGAGAAAACTATCGATAAGTGGGTTCTAGTGATTTGTTTGTTAAAACTGTTAAACTAGACATGGAATTTGGGCTAAATGGGCCAATATAGCTAAGTGACATTGTAGGGCCCATTAGGGGTTTTAGGGCCCAATAACTTTAAACTGCTAAATGAGCTAGATAAGTTAACTGAGATGAAAATGAGACTGTTAATACCTGAAACATGCATAAAACCCCAAAAACTAGTATAATTACTAAAACACCCCCTTAAGGGTGAGGAATTACTATTTTACCCCTAGGTGCAAAGTAACCATTATACCCCTAGGGTTAATCTTGACTGAAATGCATGCTATACTTGATTTGTTCACTGTATACCATGACATGTTTAACTATTGCATGGGATTGGGTTTATTGATGGAGGAAGTGCTAAGTGGCAATGCCACGTTTACTGAAAGGGGCTTTGCCTCTTATTACTGAAAGGGGCTTTGCCTCGTTATACTGTTAGGGGCTTGGCCACATTATCTAAGCAGCTATGCTGCAACTGTGGAGTGTAGGGCTGGGTGGGTTGAGTTATTCCCCACATGGTGTGTAGGGCTAGTACGGGTGGAGTGTAGCGGATGGACATAGGATGGGCTTGCGTACATGCATTATTTTGTTCTGTTACTGTTATGGGCCTATGGGCCGTATTGATATTTTTATAGGGCTAAGGCTCAGTTTTACTGTATATGAATAGGGCTTTGGCCCAGTTATTACTGAGACTGGATAGGGCTTAGGCCCAGAGGGTTTGAGCTGATTTGGGCTTCGGATGGGCTTTCTTTACACACTGAGTTTCCAAACTCACCCCTTTTCTTCCATCTATACAAGTGAGCTCTAGATTGGTGGACTTGGAGCTGGAGGGATTCAGAGTGGCCACGTAGGCTGCATTGCTGGTTTTTGGTTAAGTTATTTGTTTTCTTATTTATTTTTAATTATTTTTCATTATGGTTTTGGGTTTATAATAAGGCCACTTCAATTATTTGACGTTGGGTTTTTAATTATTTATTTATACTACACTTTAAATTATTTGAATAAGACTACGCGAGTTTTCTTAAAATCAATCAAACGTTTTCAAAATCAACCACACGTATCAAACGAGTAACAAAAGCTAAAACTTATAATAGAAATACCCCTAAAATTTGATGGTGGATAGGACGTTCACAATTAAACCTAGTTTTTCTCTTAAAACTTAAATTATGGTTTTGCAACACTCACCCTAATCGTAGTAACTAAGGAACATGGTTAATCCATCGTTGATGTGACACACCAGACTTGGCCGTAACGTTTAGGCCAGGTTTGGGGTGTTACAAGTATAGCCCACGGGCTAGAGACACGAACGTGTCTAGTGACCGTGTGATTAACTCAAGATGACACATAGGTTGGACACACGGGCATGTTCAGAGACCGTGTGACCCTAGTCAGTGTTTTACACGGACTAAGGTGAGATGCGAGGCACTGCCGTGTAAAGCACATGGCTTAGCCACACGGGCATGTGCCTTGTTTCAAAATTAAAAATTTTATATGTTGGGTAAAGTTATCAAACATTAGTAATTTAGTCCCGACTCCTTTCTAAGGTACGGTTAGGGTCTCGTAAACCTTCTAAAGGGACTTAATAATGATGTTTGAATGTGATTTGATATTGATGATTTATAAGTTTGTAAAATGTTTGTGAATTATTTCGAACGTTTGGTAATACAGCATCACTCTAGTCCGGCGATGGATACAGGTTAGGGGTGTTATATTTGGTTGGTATCAGAGCTATAGTTTAGTCGATTCTAGGACTAACGTAGCGTGTTCGAGTCTAGCTGTACATGCCATATTTATGAATTGAGATAGTGTGATGAATCCGGATAATTGAAATGTGTTTTTGTATAGTAAATGGATCCCGAATGAGCCGTAGTTGACGATGTTCAAAGTAACGCACCAGCTCCTGCTCAAGGGGCAATGCCACCTGAATCTAGAGTTGCTTCGAGTAGCCACGAGGGAGAGGCTAAGCAAGCCTTATTCCAGATGATGAATGAATGGTTTACGGAATTTGTTCGTACAAATCCGGGTATACAATAACCTCCACCCCCACCTATTACTCAACAAATTCAAACAATCCCACAAGTTAATGATCTTTGAGATTAAGTGAGCCACCAGTTGATAAAATTTAGAAATTTGAGGCCAAAGAGTTCCAGGCTATTGCCGATGATGATGCAGAGAGAGTTGAGTTTTGGGTCGAAAACACGACGAGAGTGTTTGAAGAACTATCTTGCACACTGGATGAATGTATCAAATGTGTGGTATCTTTGCTTCAGCATAATGCGTACCATTGGTGGAAAACCTTGATATCTATGGTTACGAGGGAACGAGTCACTTGGGAATTCTTTTAAATAGAATTTCAGGAAAAATATATCAGGAAGCGGTTTCTTGATCAGAAATATAAAGAATTTTTGGAGCTTAAACAGGGTCAGATGGTGGGGACAGAATATAAACGAGAATTCGTGCGATTGAGCAAGTATGCTCAGGAATATGTTGCTACAGAAGAGATTATGTATAAACAGTTTATTGATGGATTGAATGAAGATATAAAGCTTCTGGTTGGAATTCTCGAGATAAAAGAATTCATTGTGCAAGTTGAGAGGGCTTGTAAAGTTGAGGATCTTAGTAAAGAAAGGAAGAAAGCTGATTCTGAGGCTATTGATACAAGAACGAGATCGATGAGTAAACAACATTCATCGTTTACAAAGAAATTCAGAGATTCATATACTCATTCGAATGCTTCGATGGGATTTTCAAATAGAGATCGTACAAAGCAATATTCTGGTTCCAAGGCTTCAGTTACTTCAGTGTCAAGTGTTGGTAATGTTTAGGATAATAAACCCGAGTGTCAGTAGTGTGGGAGACGACATTTCGGTGAATGCTGAAACAAAAGAAATAAAGCTTGCTATAAGTATGGATCTCTAGATCATTTTAAACGAGATTGTCATGAGATGATTGAATATGACTCAGTACAGAACGTAAAGCAGAGTAATACTGTGGCTAGAGGAAGACCACCCAGAGGTGCTGTAAATGTTAGTGGTAATCGTGGGGTTACAAAAGATACGACAGTCAGGTCAGAGGCCAGAACACTTGCCAGAGCATACGCTATCCAAGCTCGAGAGAAAGCTTCGTCTCCTGATGTTATTACGAGTATATTTACTCTTTACGATACTTCTGTGATTGCATTGATAGATCCTGGATCAACACACTCTTATATATGTATGAATTTGGTACACAGTAAGACTTTACCTGTAGAGTCTATTGAATTCGTAATTAGAGTATCGAACCCCTTAGGCAAAAGTGTCCTGGTTGATAAAGGATGCAAGAATTGCCCGTTAATGATTTGTGATATTTGTTTTCTGGCTAATTTGATGCTATTGCCTTTCGATGAATTTGATATAATTCTGGGTATGGATTGGCTAACTTTGCACGATGCTATTGTAAACTATAGACGGAAAGTTATGGAAGTGAGATGCAAGAATGTTGAAGTAGTCCGGGTTGAAACTTGTGATTTGAATGGGTTGCCTGCGGTAATATCTGCAATGAAAGCTTAGAAATATGTGAATAAGGGCTATAAAGCTTATTTAGCTTATGTGATAGATTCAAAAGTGACTGATAAGAAAATCGAATCGGTGTATGTTGTTTGTGAGTTCCCTGATATATTTCCTAAAAAACTTCCTGGATTACCTTCTGTTCGGGAAGTTGAATGTGGCATTGAATTGATGTCGGGCACTACTTCGATTTTGATAGCACCATATAGAATGGTACCGGCAGAGTTAAAGGAATTAAAGTCTCAGTTGCAAGAATTGACATGTAGGGGATTCGCGAGACCGAGTTTTTCACCTTGGGAAGCTCTGGTTCTATTTGTGAAAAAGAAAGATAGAACGATGAGAATGTTTATTGATTACCATCAGTTGAACAAAGTTACTCTAAAGAACAAATATCCTCTACCCAGAATCGACGGTTTGTTTGATCAGTTAAAAGAGGTTATTGTGTTCTCAAAGATAGATTTGAGATCGGGATATTATCAACTGTAAGTTAAAGACTCTGATGTACCAAAGACTACTTTTTGGACGAGGTACAGACATTATGAGTTTCTCGTTATGCC
The DNA here is from genome assembly GCA_020496765.1 of Gossypium stocksii. Taxonomy (NCBI): domain Eukaryota; kingdom Viridiplantae; phylum Streptophyta; class Magnoliopsida; order Malvales; family Malvaceae; genus Gossypium; species Gossypium stocksii. The sequence goes on along the minus strand of CM035632.1, from coordinate 16,917,396 downwards.
TTTCAGACTAACAAAGGCACCTGTTATTTTTATGGATCTGATGAACAGAATTTTCAAACTGTATGTGCATCGATTTGTGGTTGTGTTTATAGATGGCATACTGATCTATTCACGTGATGAGTTAGAGCATGCTGAACATCTGAGAATAGTACTACAAACCTTGCATGATAAGCAGTTGTACGTGAAGCTTAGTAAATGTAAATTCTAGTTACGAGAAGTCAATTTTTTGGGGCATGTTGTATCAGCATCGGGTATTTGAGTTGATCCGAGTAAGATTTCGGTGATACTTGATTGGAAACCTCTGAAAAATGTTTCTGAAGTCTGAAGTTTTCTGGGACTTACTCGTTATTACAGATGGTTTGTAAAAGGCTTCTCGATGATTACAACTCTGATGACAAGACTACTATAGAAAGACGTTAAGTTGGAGTGGTCAGAAAAGTGCTAGGAAAGTTTTAACCAGCTGAAAGCTTTATTGACCAAGGCTCCAGTGTTAGTCCAACCAGAATCGGGTAAAGAATTTATTATTTTTAGTGATGCATCCTTAAATAAATTGGGCTCTGTTTTGATGCAGGAAGGCAATGTCATAGCTTATGCCTCGAGATAGTTGAAGCCACATGAAAAGAATTATCCGACTCATGATTTAGAATTGGCAGCTATCGTGTTTGCATTAAAGATTTGGCGTCATTATTTATTCAATGAGAAACGTCATGTTTATTTTGATCATAAAAGTTTAAAATACTTGGTGACTCAGATAGACCAGAATTTAAGACAGAGACGATAGTTAGAGTCATTAAAAGATTACGAACTTGTGGTTGATTACCATCCGTGAAGGGCTAATGTGGTTGCTGATGCTTTAAGCTGTAAATCATTGTTTGCTCTTCGTGCGATGAATGCACATATGACTATGTCTAATGATGGCTTGGTTGAAGCTGAGTTGAAAGCAAGACCAATATTCATTACGCAGATTTGTAGAGCTCAGAAAGTTGATAATGAATTAATAGCAAAATGAGTTCAATGTGATTTGAGTAAAAACTTAGAGTTTCGAGTTGATGCTGAGGGTTGTTTGAGGTTCAGAGACCGAATATGCATTCCAAGAAATCTAGAGTTGATTCAGATGATTTTGAATAAGGCTCATAATGGTCGATTATCTGTTCACCTGGGTAGTACAAAAATGTATACCGATTTGAAACGGCTTTATTGGTGGCAAGGTATGAAACGAGATATATTTGAATTTGTTTTGAAATGCCTTATATGTCAGCAAGTTATAGCTGAGCATCAGGTTCCATTTGGGTTACTTCAGCTGATTTTGATTCCCGAGTGGAAATGGGATAGAGTTACAATGGATTTTGTAATGAGTTTACCGTTGACATCGAGCAAAAAAGATGCAATATGGGTCGTTGTGGATAGATTAACTAAATCAGTTCAATACATCATGGTTTTGGAAGAAACTGCAACATGGTTTAGGTACAAAACTTCATTTTAGTAATGCTTTTCATCCACAAACAGATGGCCAGTCCAATCGAATTATTTAGATTCTCGAGGATATGTTGAGATGTTATATTTTCGAGTTTGAAAGTACGTGGGAATGATACCTGCCATTGGTTGAATTTACATACAATAACAGTTTTCAATCGTCTTTGAAAATGGCACCGTATGAGGCTCTTTACGGTTGTAAATGTAGAACACCTTTGTATTGAACTCAGCTTAGTGAGAATAAGGTATACGTGGTCGATTTGATCCAAGAAATAGAGTAGAAAGTGAAAGTTATTTGAGAAAGTTTGAAAGCAGTGTCAGACCATCAGAAATCGTATGCGAATTTGAAACAAAAAGATATTGAGTTTGAGATTGGTGATAAAGTGTTTCTAAAAGTGTCACCATGGAAGAAAGTGCTGCGGTTTGGCTGAAAAGGCAAATTGAGTTTAAGGTTCATCGGACTGTATGAAATAATAGAGCGTATAGGGTCAGTTGCTTATAGACTATTGTTGCCATCTTAGCTAGAAAGGATTCATAATGTATTTCATGTTTCGATGCTATGGAGATACCGGTCAGACCCTTCGCATGTGATTTCTCTTACAGAGGTAGAGATTCAGCCTGATTTGTCGTATAGTGAGGAACCGATTTGGATTTTAACTCATGAGATCAAAGAACTGAGAAATAAGAAAATTACATTAGTATAGGTGTTGTGGCACAAACACGCGGTTGAAGAGGCTACGTAGGAGCCTAAAGATGTCATGACAAGACAGTATCCAAATCTGTTTAACAGTAAGATTTTTAGGGACGAAAATCCCTAAGGGGGGAGAGTTGTAACAGCCCAATTTAGACCCTAGTCGGAATAGTGGTTTTGGGACCACATATTCAAGTCAAAAAATAATTTATTATTATTTTCTGTGCTTATAATATTTGAATTACCATTTGTGAAAATTTCAGAAGAAAATTTGGCCATTTCTGTGGTTAATTATGAGAAAGGACTAAATTGCATAGTTGGTAAAAGTGGCATTTTAATTGTTGATGTATTATATTGCCATGATTTGAATTGGTTGAAGTCCTTAAAAGGCTATTAAGCCATTATTAAGTTATTTCAGGGCTATGTAGTTTTAATTAATGTTTCATTAAGGGGTAAATGTGGAAATTGATTACTAAAGTGATTTATAATAAAACAAAAAAGAAAATGGCCATTGTTTTGTTCATGTTTACCGAAATTGAGAGGAAGAAAAGCTAGGTTTTAGCTCTTTGTTCATTCGGTCTTAGCCAAGCAAAATTAAGGTATGTTTCGGCTTTGATTTTTGATGATTTTTATGTTTTTGAGATTGTTGCTTAGTCTAGTAACAAGCCCATGTTGTAATTTGAGAAATTGATAATGTTTATGAGATGTGCCATTGATGAAATGGTAGGTTTTGTGATGATTTTTGATGGACTATGATAGATATGTGTTTGATAAACATATTTTGTTATTGAATTTTTGATAAATTTAGCTAAATTGGGCTAAATTGTGAAATTGTTAATTTGGGGAACTAAAATGTGAAATTGATGAAATATGTGGGCTTGAATAGACTAAGGAAGAATTTGGCTATGAACGAAACGAAAGAAATTTTGTGTATTTGATGATTTTATGAAATAGGGACTTAAATGTCAAAATATGAAATGTGAGGGCTATTTTGTAAATGCCCTAATTGTGTGTTCTTGGATTAAATTGATTGAATATGTGATTGAATGGGTTAATTTTAATACGTATAGATCATGAAAAGCGAAATCCGGACTTGGATTGCGGGAAATCAAAAGTCGATAAGTAATCGACTTATTCCGGTAAATCACACTCGAGGTAAGTTCATAAGCAGTAATCTCATTTTAAATGTGATTAATTACATTGATATCGAATGAAGTATGGTAAATGGAATCTTGGATGAGATGGGAACATGAAATGAATGTACTGTTACGATAGGAAATGGTATAAAAATATATGGTACGAAAGCTCGGTTGAACCGTAGGATAGTTTCACAGTCTAGTGACATGTCACTAGGATATAATTTTGGCTTCATGCCATGATATCGGCACTTCGGGTGCAAATAATACCTTGATTTGTCTTTGGGCCATGGTATAGGTATTACGAGGGAGCGACCTTGATTTGGCTACGGGCCATGGTATAGGTGCTTCGGGATAAGTTACCTTGATTTGGCTTCAGGCTATGGTATAGGTACTTATCGGATGAAATGTTCTTATAATTGACTTTTAATTCAGATGGTTCAACGTATGAGCTACGGATGTGAATGTGGATGAAATTGTATGGAATGGACAGGTATGTAAGACTGACATGTTTATTCATGAATGAGTATGTGATGAAATTACTTGAATCAATGGAGGAAAGTCCATGTAAGTGAGTAAGCCATGTGGTAAGGCATGGATAAAGGTTTGTGATATATTGTGTATGGTTTGATTTGCTAAATAGTTGATTTTCTATTGAAGTTGTTTATTGAATTATTCGCTTATGGCTTACTAATCTTTTAAAGCTTACTTGGTCTGTGTATTCCTATTTTATAGATCATCGAAGCTACTAAAGGCTCGAGAATCGTCGAGGATCTTCATCGCACTATCCAAGCTCATTTGGTACCTTTTTGTGGTTGCATATATAGTTAAGTATGGCATGTTTAAGCTAAGGGGTATGAATATATATTTTGGGTTGTAAATATGCTAAGCCAAGTGATTTGGCTAGTGAAGTATGTGTAAATCTTTGTTTTGGTATTTTTGTGGTGTATATTTGGTATGCCCTATAATGCATATATGGCCTAATTACTAATGGTCATCTTGTTATTGACCAAATGGTGAATTTTGGTAAGTTTTGATTATGATTTGAAATGATGCATGCATGGATTATGTAGCAAGTGTTTGGCTATGTTTATGCCTTGTAAATTGATATGGATTGAGATGATTTTGTGTATGAATTGGTTGCTAATGAAATGGTTTTAGTGATGTATGATTTGGCATAAAATTGGTTGATTTTGACTTGCAGTTGTTGCATATTTATTGCTTATAGGTACAAGGCCAATTGGGGCGTGAAAAATGGCTTAAACCAAGCCTATTTCGTGCCACACGGTCAGAGCACACGGGCGTGTGACTCGACCGTGTGTCCCCTGTTTTCTGGGTAATTTGGTCAGTTTGGCATACGGGCTAGACACACGGCCGTCTCTAGTGACCGTGTGATCCCAGTTTTGTAGTCATAGAGGTTAGTATAGCACACGGTCTAGACACACGAGCGTGTTTGGTGACCATGTGGTTAATTCAGGATGACACACGTGTTGGGCACACAGGCGTGTTTAGAGACCGTGTGACCCTAGTCAATGTTGTACATGGACTAAGGTGAGATGCGAGGCATGGCCGTGTAAAGCACACGGTCTAGCCACACGAGCATGTGCCATGTTTCAAAAGCAAAAATTTTATATGTTTGGTAAAGTTATCAAATGTTATCAATTTAGTCCCGATTCCTTTCTGAGGTACGATTAGGGTCTCGTAGACCTTCTAAAGGGACCTAATAATGATGTTTGAATGTGATTTGATGTTTATGATTTATAAGTTTGTGAAATGTTTTTGAATTGTTTCGAACGTTTGGTAATACCTCATAACTCTAGTTCGGTGACAGATACGGGTTAGCGGTGTTACATCACACACCCGTGTTCAAGGTCGTGTCGTCCACACGGCTGAGACTCACTCCCGTGTCTCTGCCTGTGTGCTCAATCCTAAGCATTCATTTTCTCAAAATTAAGGTGTAGGGGACACACGGCCTAAACACATACCCATGGGGCTGACCGTGTGTCGCACATGGCCTAGACATATGCCCGTGTGTCTACCCGTGTGGACAAAAGAAAGGCTATTTACCAAGCCATTTTTGCCACCCTTATTCACACATACATTTAGCTTAATTCAAAAACAGAAAACATAATATACTTAGGAAACCAAATCAGCCACAATTAAGAAAATAACATGTCATTCTCATACCATTATTAATCATGCTTAGAACATCAACCTTTCCACGTCGATTTATGTAAAATTCCACATTCACAATTGACATCAATATAAATATATTCATAATCAACATTAGTCAACCTCCAAAACTATATACAAATTGAACCACGAAACATTATAGGCCAGCATATATGACCACAAGGCCGAATCTCTATACATGCCATAAACTCTAGATACTTGAATTCATCCATAGCCAAAATGATAGCTTGATAATGTGATAGGATCTCCAGCGATTTCCAACCCAAGCAAACTTGACGACACTATAAAACATGGGAAAAGGAGGGGGAGTAAGCTATATAGCTTAGTAAGTTTATATACAATTAATAAGCATCTTAACCACAACTTAATCATGCAATTTATATACTGAAAGATAACATAAATGTCATTAAAAATCTCATAGTCATAACTAGCTTAATCACACCCTTATCGAGATTCCATCACTTAACGAGTTCATCACTTATGAGTTTTATTACCAATTATTTACCAAAACCATCAAGATAAGCACAAGATGAAATAAGTTGCTATAAAGCATAATAGTTATAACTTATTCGGTCACATTGATTGCTCTACCAATTTGCAAGCATAATTTAACATGTCTTAACATTAGCCTATCAACTGAAATCCCTTCATTATAATAGTTACCATACTCATCCAATCATTTCTAACCTCAAATTAAACATGTACATTTAGTTATGAGTATTCACATTCCATGCATATATTTTAACATCTTTCAATTATTTAAAACTCATATTTTTACAAAATCATTTTATTAGGCAATTATGCCAATCTTACCTTTTCCTCGTATTCGATGAATCACACTTTGTGCGAATAAACACACCATATCATAACTCAATTTGGCCCGAAAGCTAATTACACGATAGCCAACCGAATTTACCATGTATTTCATACATCACAAGCATGGACCACTAATCACAAGGCTTTCATCAAAAACAATCTCATGGAAACCATGAACTCACAATGTCATGTAGTCAATACTTATAAACTTTATGTACATACCTGTCTCACTTAATTAGTAACATAGCCATTTCTTAAAAAATCATAACCTTGCCATAAGAGCATTACTAAACATCACATAGTAACTCATAGTTATTCTTCCATCCAATTGTCATATGGACTTCGTACATACATGTATTACTTAATTTGTATATATTCTCATTCTCGTTTAAACTAGGACCGTTGAACCATTCGGAATCACTAAGGATACTCGGGAGTCATACATAGGTCGTACAATGCCATATCCCAGATATGCTCTTACATGCAATCCAATAGCGATGCCAATAGCCCAGCTATGGTCTTACATGAAAACTTATTTCAATGCCATGCCCAGGCATGGTCTTACACGAAATCTCATATCAACACGATGTCCCAGACATGGTCTTACACGTACTGCTATACCGATGCCATATCCCAGATATGGTCTTATACGGAACCGAATCACGTCTCGATAACTTCAATGTTATGACCCGTGTATCCTGTAATGTTCCTGGGGTTCGCACTGGACTTCCAAACTTATCGAATTATCATTAAACTTCTTCATGCAATTAAACTCATCCACATGGTCAATTATACTATTCAAGCAATAATTACACATTTAAACATAATATAGCGATGTATTATTTACACATAAACTTACCTCGGCATAAAAGTGGCAAAAAATTTCTAATAGTCCAATACTCATTTTTCCCCTATTCTAATTCTGAATCTTGATTTTCTTGATCTATAACATCACATTTAACTTATTTAATCATTATATTATTCAAAATAGCCCAAAATCAAATTATGGCAAAAATTACATTTTGCCCCTAAAGTTTTACATTTTTACAATTTAGTTCCTAGGCTCGTAAAATGAAATGTATTCATTCTTTTCAAAATCCAAGCCTAGCTAAACCTTATACATGCTTATAGCAACCCAAAATTTTCATTTAATCACACTTTAATACCCACTTTACAACCTTTTTACAAATAGGTCTTTTTTGACATTTTCACCGAAAATCACTTAGCAAAAGTCATTTATCTTATGACTAACATGCATTTTCTACCATTTTATATCAAAATACATGCATGTCTAACATGGGTAAAATTTCAAACTTTGCTAATACTTCAAATTAGTCCTTGGACAAGGATTTCAAAAACATAAAAATCATTAAAAATGGGGTTAAAATGGACTTACAATCGAGCTTGGAAGCTTGAAAACCCTAGCCATGGTTTCCTTAGTGATATTCAACCATGGGAGAAAAGGATGGGCAAGATTTTGGCTTTATTTTGGCTTTTTAAATCATGTAATTACCAAATGACCAAAATGCCCTTAATGAAAAAACTTTGGAAACATGCCTAACCATGTCCATTTTTGTCCACCAACTTAACCAATGGTCTAATTTCCTTTTAAGGACCTCAAATTTAGAATTTCATAACAATTTGACACCTTCAACCTGTAGAACTCATCTTTTGCACTTTTTACAATTTAGACCTTTTGACTAAATTGAGTGCCCAAACGTCAAAATTTTTGAACGAAATTTTCACGAAATCATTCCATAAAATTGAAGACCATAAAACTATATTAAAAATTAAATTTCTCTATGTCAGATTTGTGGTCCTGAAACCACTATTCCGACTAGACCCAAAATCGAGTTGTTATAACTTTTCATAATAAAACCCTATTGTAACACTCCTTAGTCGTATTCGATGCTGGAACTAGGTATGAGGCATTACCAGACTTAACATACTTTACCATAAAAATTGAACCATAAATTTTCATTTCAACTTGAAACTTTTCATCCGTATTCATAATGTAACTCCCCGAATTTTTAGGCCTAGAAGTATTGGGCCTTGAACATGGAAGTGATTTGAAGACATCGTAAAAATATTTTAGTTGAGCAAGAAAGTGACACAAATGAATGCCTACTTCAATGGTTAAGTGATTTGGGAGTGTTTGGAAGTGTTGGAGAAGTCTTGGGTTCAAACCTGGGCTTTTGCAAAAATTTTAGTTTTTTCTCTTAAGTGAACCTTGAGTTAAGCATGTAGGCTTTAAGAATATTTGTAGTTAAGTTATATCACAAAAGGAGCTTGTGCTCTAATGGTAAGTGATGTCAAGGGTGATGCATGAGGACTGGGGTTCGAGATGTACTTTGTACAAGGGAGGATAATTATTTTGTTGCTATTGTCAGGTAAGAAGCAGAGTTTGAAGCAAACACTACTGAAGAGGTCGAATTTGAATTATTCTTGGAGTGGTTGGTGTGGAGAGAATCAATGAGGAGATATGGGAGGACTTTTAGGAGAAAATCAAGGATTTTGAGGGTGTGGATGTAGTAATGTCGAATAGGGATTCTAGCTACGGAGAATTTCGGCTGTGACTTCTTTTGGGGAGTATTACTTGTTTCAGTTTCTTTTTTGGCTTTTTTTTTGTGTTTTCTTTTTGTGCATCTTCTCTCTAGCCGAATGGTTTTTTGTTTCTTGGCAATGTAAAATCACTTTGGTCAATCCCTGGGAAGTCAAGTGCCTCTTGGTACCTTTCGGGTTTCTTTTGCTCTGCTATTTTTTCAATTTGCTGAAAGTGTCAATTGTCGAAACCCCTTCTTTTCTCTTCTCATACCCATATTTCCCTCTGTTGAGTTTATTCTTCTTCTCTTATTTCTCTTTTCCTTCTTCTTTCTGTTCTCAACATTTCGCTTTTACTTTTTGAACTGTGGTTGATTACCCTTTTTTCCCCTCTTACTCAAACACATTCGGCTCTAGCCTTAGTTTGGACCGAATTTCTTCTACTTCCCCTTTATCTATTCTTGATTGTTTTGAGGGTGATGATTGCTAGCTGTTGGTGAGTATTTGATGGTTTTCGTTTCTAATTAATTATTCTAAGACGTCCCTTATTTTTACGCTTTTAAACCGAATGTTCTGTCTTCTCTTTTTCTCTCATCCGAATCTGGTTGTTTTGGGATAATTCTCTTCTCTCCTTTGCCTACTGTGGTGGTAACTTTAATGTTTAGTCTTTCTTTCTCCTTTTTTTTTTTCGATTGATGAGTTCCTTAATACCTTCTTTTGCTGCCAACGTTTGCTAGGGTTTTGAGTGCGTGGGCTCTGTTCTGGTCTTAGTGAGTGGACGTTTGGGAATAGGAGATCAATTTTTTCCTTGTCCTTCTTTTCAATCTTGCACCTTCGGTAAGTGTGTTCTCCATTACAGATTAATGAGTTATGTATTTTATGTTGATAAGTAGGTGTTGTGGATTGATTTGCAGATACTGATCAAGGAACCGTTTGTTACCTTTAATCAACAAGCTAAGTGTGAACTTTCTGTGGTCCAAGCAAGGTGTGTGGTAAGGTTGAGTGATTAAGCATTAAGTTTTGGACTAGTTACATTCCTTTTAGACATGCGATTAATCATGTGTTGTAAATGGTTAGGTGTGGTGCTCGAAGGCTATTCACAAGGGTTCGTAATCAGGTGTGTAATCACACCCCTCTCTGCTGTGAATCGGTAAAACCTGAAAAGCTAAAACTTCGGCATGTGAAGCCACACAAGCGTGTGATCGCTCGTTCGATGAACCGAGCCCACAAATCAAGGGCAATAGACTGTAAAGGCCACCATGAGCATTCTCGTGGACTTGGGCCGTCATGGGCCACGTTGGGCCGAAATGGGTCGTGTGGGCTCGATGTTCTTGTAGGCCACATGGAATAAAACCTCGGTAAATGACAAACACTAGACTGGGCTATGTTTTTCACAACACCGTGACTGAATCTGGGCAAATTGGGCCACATGAGCGTGTGGGCCCACTTGTGCCGAATAATGGGTCTTAGGCCCAATTAGACTGCTATGACCATTTAGGTTACTTAAGTTGCTCGAGGCAACTGTGGACTTTCTGTGAGGTCATTATTTGTACCGAGACCCCAAAATAAGTAAAATGACCAATACCCTTGTAGAGCAAAATGGTCGTTATACCCATAGAGGTAAGTTGACTGATGAGTTATGACATTTACATGACTGTGTATGACATTCTGCATACACGTATTATTTATGACATGACATGATGCATTACATGGGGTGGGTATACTAATTTGGAGTAAGTGTACTGTGTTGGTAGGGTCGCATGGGTCATACAAGACGACTGTGGATCCATACTAGTAGGGTTGCACGGGTTGCACGAGACGACTGTGGACCCATATTGGCAAGATCACACGGGTCGCACAAGACGACTGTGGATCCGTATTGGCAAGGTCACACGGGTTGTACTAGACGACTGTGGACCTACTGATGGCTGTAAGCTGGGTATAATTCTGGCAGCTTTACTGCGATATTGGTGTGTTGGCTGGTTTGGGATGGGTTGCATTTTTGCATGATACTAATACTGCCTTTGGGCTAAGGCCCACATTCTTACTGTTTTTGTCTAGGCCCACACTGAACTATTACTGAAAAGGGCTCAGGCCCACACTGTTACTACATGTACTGTTTCCCGACTGACTAATAGGGGACTACACATTGAGTTTTCACAAACTCACCGTTTCTTTTAACTGTACAGGTAATCCCAAGCGTTAGGTGGATCGGTGCTACGAGGGACTCGAGGGTGGCCACACTACTGCTCCGGTTTTATTTTATTGGGATTTTACAAATACATTTCGTTTTGGGTTTTTGATGTAATAAGGCCTCTCTTTAAATTTCTAGTTTTTAATTTGGGTTTTTTAATTTTTATGATTTATATCTACTAGAAGTAGAACGCAGCTTTCCAAAATATTAACTATTTTCAAAACATTACATTTCCGTAACACAAAATTTAAGCTCCTGCTTCAAACAAAGTTCCAAAAGAAATGACGTTTTAAAATGGTTAACAAATAACTAAGATGAGTTTAAGGATTAACAAAGAGGCTTTAACCTTCAAAAGTATTTTTATCAATGAGATCAAGTTTTCGAAAAACATTCTAATGTGACACTGCTAGATTCAGCCATAACATCTAGCCCGAGTTTGGGGTGTTACACATAACGTCCCTATTATGGGCTTACGAGACCCAAAACATACATATGAAGTGGTTCGAGATTGAACAGGAAGCTTTTGAACACTTAGAAAATTTTTTCTCAAAACAGGGCTACATGCCCATGTGGAAGGGAACATGCCCGTGTGGGCAGGCCATGTGGTCACACACACCCTTGTCCCTAGCCCGTGCACATTTTATTTTTCATTTCAAACCTACAGGGGTTTTCACACGGCCTGGCACACGCCCGTGTGAGAAAACTTTGACATTGACATCAGCAAACATTTTGGGTCACAAGGCCATGTCACACGCCCGTGTGCTAGGCCGTGTGGTGAAAATAATTCTCGCAATTAATGTGCAAACTTCACACGACCTGGGCACACGCCCATCTCTTGAGGCCGTGTCCTTTACATAGCTGAGACACATGGCCATGTCTCTGCCCGTGTGTTTACTACTGGAAATTCTATTTTACACAATTAGGGTGCAGGGGACACACGGCCTATCAGCACGCCCATGGGGCTGACTGTGTGTCACACATGGCCTAGACACACGCCCGTGTGTCTATCCATGTGGACAAAAATAAGGCTATTTACCAAGTTATTTGCCACCCTGAAACACAAACACACTTATACCAAACCACTAACATAATTCATGATGTTCTTATACAACCAAAATGTCCATGGCTAAACTAATAACATAACCTTCACATACCTCATTTATCACACAATAACATCACACAATGTCAACCAAAAGACACAACATCACATTCATAAACAACATCATCATATGCATATACCAAATACCAATATTGGCCAACTTCTTATGGCCTTATACAAAATGGTCATTTGTCAAAATAAGCCAACATTCTTTGCCTACTAAACTATGACACATATAATAAAATAAAAAAGTTTCCTATACATGCTATAACTCAAAATAATTAACTTCGTATACTCAAAGATGATGATGTGATAGTGTGAAGCAGATCTCTGACAATCTCCCAATCCGAGTTAGCGAAGCAACACTATAAGAAAAGGGAAAGAAAAGGGGAGTAAGCTAAATAGCTTAGTAAGTTTATATGCAAATAAATGAACATCAATAACATATTTTGATCATAACAATAAGATCAAAGTGACTTTAGAGCTTCAATTAGAACTTTATGTCCATACTTACTCATTCATCACTTACCGATAGTCCATCACATATCGATCTCATTTTCTATAAGTTTCATATACTTGCCTGTATCACATCACAACATTACCACGAGCACTTACACTTCACTAATTCACTGATTCCCCCATTCAACCACTTGGAATTCTAAAGGATACTCAGAAGGTTACACATTAGTGCCACACTTATTTGTAGTCGAAGCTACCACTTATCACTTATCACTTATCACTTAAAAGCTCACTCTCGAGCTATTCACGAGCCTGCTCACACAAGCTGACAGTCGAGATGAAGCTACTTAGTGCTGCTCACACAAGCTGACAAGTATTCGCAACAAATGCAGGATTACCTAGCCACTGGTAGTCCCACTAGACCAGCACCCGGAATCGCTTAAACACTTAATCATACTGGGTTTCCTAGTGACATGTCACTCGTATCCTACTCGATTCTTAAGGTTCAATCGGGACTTATCACTCTTATCGAGGCTTAGTCAATATACACTTTCAAATAATTATTCACAACATATACACTTATTAAAATATTTAAAACATAAATATAGCAAAAATTCATTTGCATACAAACTTACCTCGGTCTAAAATGACAAGTTTTGCAATTTAGTCCACTACCTTACCTTTTCCCCTGTCAAGGTCAATTTCCCGTCTTTCTTATCTATAATACCAAATTTAATTTGTTTAATTATCACATTACTCATTTCGATCCAAAATTTACACTATAACAAATTTTACAGTTTTGCCCCTAAACTTTGACATATTTACATTTTTGCCCCTAGGCTTGTAAAATGAAATGTACTCAATTTCCTTAATATACAAGCCTAGCCAATTCATATCTCGAAGTATAACAGCCCACAATTCTCACTAAATCACATCTTTACAGATATTTTACAACTTTTACAATTAGGTCCTTTTCATGAAATCTCATCAAAATCACTTAGTAAAAGTTGTTTATCACACATCAAACCTTCATTTTCTACCATTAGACTTCAAAATACATGCATGTTACACATGGGTAAATTTTTGAACATTAAGCCTAGCTCAAAATAGTGGTAGAAATAGCTAGACCATGCTTCAACGATCTCAAAAATAAAAATAGCTTTAAAAACGTGGCTTTGAGGCACTTACTTGGAGCTTGAAAATGAATGAAACACTAACCACGGTGTTCTCCCCAAGTTTCGGCTATGGCAGGTAGAAGATGGATAAAATTTTGACTTATTTTCCCTTTTTAATTCCTTAATTAACCAAATGACCAAAATACCCTTAAGGCCTTTCTTTAAAATTTTACCCTTCCATGTCTATTTTTCTCCATCTTAACATATAATGGTCTAATTACTAAATAAGGACCTCTAGTTTACAATTCCACTTCAATTAAGCACTCAATGCTTCTATAACACACATTTTACACTTTTTTGCAATTTAGTCCTAATAACTCAATTGGACACTTTATCGATAAAATTACTTATTGTACTAAAATTTTCTATTTTGGATTCGTGGTTCTGAATGATTTGGCCTTAATTCAGGCTACTCACCTATAATTTATGCCTTTAACAATTTAATCCCTAATTTTAAAATTCATCAAAACACTACACCAAAACAGACTTTTAGCGGCGTTTTTAGTGGCGTTTTAATAAAAAACGCCGCAAATAGTAGACATTAGCGGCGTTTGGAGTAAAACGCCGCAAAAAGTTAAGTAACAGCGGCGTTTTTTACATAAACGCCGCTAAAAAGGAGCATTAGCGGCGTTTTTCACACAAACGCCGCTATAGGTCGGAGCATTAGCGGCGCTATTGTAAAAACGCCACTATATGTGGGAGCATTAGCGGCGCTTTTGTAAAAACGCCGCTATATGACGGAGCATTAGCGGCGCTTTCGTCCAAACGCCGCTATATGTGTGAGAATTAGCGGCGCTTTTGTAAAAACGCCGCTATATGTCGGAGCATTAGCGGCGCTTTCGTCCAAACGCCGCTATATGTCGGAGCATTAGCGGCGCTTTCATCCAAACGCCGCTGTATGTGTGAGAATTAGCAGCGCTTTTGTGAAAACGCCGCTATATGTTGGAGCATTAGCGGCGCTTTTGTGAAAACGCCGCTATATGTGGGAGCATTAGCGGCGTTTTTACAAAAACGCCGCCATAAGTCAGAGCATTAGCGGCGCTTTTTGTAAAAACGCCGCTAATGCTTGTATTCCATGTAAAATTTATTTTTACATCATAAAAAATTATATATTAAATATAAAAATAAAATATTGTTCAAATTTAATAATTGTAAATTTTTAACTTGTATTCCACAAATCATCCAATCACGTTGTGATAGTGTCCATGGTTCAAGTTAGATAAAATTTAGGTCGATTCTATTTATATATACTTCTCCTCTTATTAAAAATTTAAACATAAGCAATTTAATTTTTAATATTTAATTTATCGTATTGTATAAATATTTTTCGTAAAATATAAAAATACATAATGTATAAAAAAAAATAAACTAATCTCAAGTCATAAATATCGAAATCCAAATTCAATTCATATTTTAAATGATCGTAATCATTTTACTCGATCAATTTCACCAGAATAATGTTTTGTTGATCATACCCTCCAAATTTCATACATGTTTTTAAGCATGAATAGCTCAACCATTGTACATGGTGGGACCATTATATTTTCATTTCAAACCCTTAATTTTATAAGAATTGATGTCATGCTATTGAAGAATAATAATGGTTTGTGATGTGTTTCCGAATGAATGCAATCAACCCTTCAAATATTAAGAAATTAAAGGGATAAATTAGGTAACATTTGGCCCCTGAATTTCAGAAAACTTCTGAATTTTAATTATAAATTAGATAAAAGGGATAAAAAAGGCCCAAAAAAACCATTTTAATTTAAGAACAAAACGGCGCCGTTTTTGTGTGAATATAAAAATTGAAAAAAAAAACTCATGCAGTTGTGAGTTTATAATTTTATTTTTGGGTTTGTGTTTAGGGTTTATAAGTTAATGTTAAAGGTTTAGTGTTTACGGCGTATGGTTTAGGCCGGTTTAGGGTTTAGTGTTTACAAATTAGTGGTTTAGTATTTTGGGTTTAGACTGTAGGTGTACTATTTATGGTTAATTTAGGGGTACGGTTTTTGGTTTAAGGTGTAGATCGATATAGAGTGTGTAGGGTTATGGGGTAGGGTTTAGGGTGTAATGTTTACGTTTTAGTGGTTTACTGGTTTAGAGTTTAGGGTTTAGAGTACTGTAGGGTTTAAGGTTTAGTGTTTATGGTTGCAGTGTTTAGGGATTTAGTGTCTAGGGTTTAGGGATTAAAGTTTATAAGTTTAGAAGGTTAAGGGTTTAGGGTTTAGATCAGTTTAGTGTTAAAGGTTTAGGGTTTATGATTTATG
This sequence comes from Gossypium stocksii, assembly GCA_020496765.1. Lineage (NCBI taxonomy): Eukaryota > Viridiplantae > Streptophyta > Magnoliopsida > Malvales > Malvaceae > Gossypium > Gossypium stocksii. Next base: position 16,901,352 of record CM035632.1, on the reverse strand, counting down.
ATTTAGGGTTTAATGTTTAGGGGTTAGTGGTTAGGGTTTAGGACTTATTTCGATTTGATTCGATTTAATTTCCATATTTTTTATTCTTGTTTTTAAATATATTTTATTTTCATACATTCACTTATAAGTAATGAAAAATTTTCATTTTAGTTAGTTAATTACGAAAAGTTACAAATTGCTAACTAAACGAGTTAGAAGTTTTCATTCAAGTTACAAAGCTGTTAAAATTGATTTAGGGTTTAATGTTTAGTAATTAATATTTACGAAATAAAATGTTATTTATTGATTAATTTTTTTCTCAGGTGTGAGTTATATTACTCATACACTCATGATGAAGATGTATATATATCCTACACGTATACACTACGTTTAAAAGAAGTTGTTCAAATAAAAATTTAGTACTATTCTTTTAAAAGTTCGTACATAAGTGGATTTTAAAATTAATAATTTTTAATTACCGAACGAATTACAAGAGCTTAATTTAAGTTATTGATTAATGTCCTCGCATGAAACTTATTTAATTTAACTATGATCTGTATAATTAATTCTATTTTTGATTTATTTGAGCTTAATTTTAAATGATATATGGATTTGAATTGAATTATAATATATAATATTTATATGTCGTGCAATAGAATTAAATTGTTGAGGATTTTTTTAATTATTGTGTGATATCTTGGAGATACTTGTTATTGGCATTGTCGGATTTAAAATTTGACCCTTTTTAAATTTAATTAGTTTATGTTTGATTTGCAATGCCCTTGCATGAAGCTTTAATTTATTGTATAATTTATTTGACTATGTTTTGTATAATTGATTCTAATTTTATTTTATTTGAGTTGAATTCTAACATATATGTCATGCAATAGAATTAAATTGTTTTTTTTTTTAACTCATTCAGTAGAATTTTTAAATTTTAATTACATTTCTTTAAAGTTAAATTGGCTAGGTGTTTGTTAAGTTTTTTAAATCAAATGTAAATTAACTTATTTAAATATACTAATAAATCAATAAAGTAATTAAAAAACAAAATAAATTAAAATTTAAATAATTTAATTCATAAATATATAAAAAACTTAATTCAAAATAATGAAACAATTAATTAAATAATTATTTAAAAATTAAATTTAAACCTTAATCAATTTAATAAATTAAAAACACTTTGTTATGCATGATAATTTTAAAAACATATAAAAAATAAAATTTTGGGTTGTGCTACTGGATTTAATAATCAATTTAAGATTAAAAAAGTTAAATTTTACAAATTTAATAATAAAAAATTTAAAAATTAAAATTAAAAATTTATTATTTAATATTTTAGATAAAAATGTTCAATACTCAAAAGATAATAAAAATAAAAATTCAAAAAAATATAGGTAAAAATGTTCAATACTCAAAATATATTTTGAAAGAAAAAACATAGAAAAATACAGGTAAAACTGGAAAAAAAAATTTATGTAATAGTGGCGTTTTTTACAAAAACGCCACAAAAAATGAGCTTTAGTGGCGTTTTAAGTAAAAACGCCACAAAAAATGGAACTATAGTGGCGTTTTTAGTAAAAATGCCGCAAAAAATGGTGGTAAAATAATAAGCTATGAGATTCGAACCCATGCACACTTGCATTTGAAACTCTTAAGTCTTCCCCCTTAACCGCTCGGGCAAACCTGCTGTTGGGTCTAAGGGATCTATGATGTTTATTTGACTTGATTTTAAAAAATATTATCTTGTCCAAAGCTGTACCAACAAACCTTAAGATTGAATAATCCTATAACCCCGATTTTTATTTCCCCAAACCCTAAGTTCCCAGAGTCTCCAAAATCCCCAACCCAAAATCCCCCAATTCGGTTTCCCCCACTGATTTTCGTCCATATCGTCCAAAATCCCCCAAATCCCACTCCTTTCAGCACCTTCTTGGTTCACGAAGAATCCCCATTTACCCTCAAGTCAGTGCCCCTTTTTCACGAATACAAACAAGCAAGGAAAGCCTTACGAGCTGTTTTGCCCATCTCTATCTGTACTAAACTGGTACACCCTTTAATTTATACACCATCTTCTTTTTTAATTCTCCTGCTTCAAGTATTGAAATTTTCATTTCTTTTTGATTTATTGTAGGTTGGATTCTCTGTTGATGGAGTTCCGATACTGGTATTTTTATGGGTTTTAAAGGCATTTCTTGAGGTAATTCGTCATTTTAATCTCCTATTTGCTTTCTATTTTATGTAGTTTTCTATTCCAATCACATTCGGCTATAATAACATAAATGATTTGAAGTTTTAATTGTGCTTCCTCCTGAATTTTCTCAGCAACTAAATGGAGTAGAAAAGGGGAAGTTCGGAAAGATAGCAGGTCAAATGTTGATCATGACGTGGTCACAAAGGTTATCAAAGAATAGTTACTGTTATTTGTCTTTGTTTGTTGTCACTATTTTACACATTTTTTAAGGACTTGACAAAATTTGACAGTGTTTGTCTTGTGAGACTGAGGCTAACAATTGACTTGCAAAAACACATACTTCATTATTCTAAGATCGGAGTTGAATTTCCTTTTAATAAATCATTGTGCCATACCACTCTTAAGAAAGTGGAAAAACTGCGGAATAAGTTAGTTGTTTGTGTATTTTTTTCTGCTATAAATGCAATTCTCAAACTGTATTTGTATTTTTTTTATGTATGTTGCATGTATGGTGATAACTATCCTGAGGTAGGTAGATTGTCTCGGTTGCTAATGTGCTCAGATGTGTTATGAAAAATGGCTCGTTGTTTCAGCATTGACAGAAATCTTTCAGGGACCAAAATCAAGGTTATCCCTTTTAATTATCTTCTCTCTGCAGACTCTTTGCTGAATGTTTATCATCAATGCTAGTTCTGGTTGTAAGATGGCCTGGAAAGCTGTCAAATCTTGTCTTGATTCCAGAACAGCTAATTCATCGTTTATGTTACTTAAATTCAGGGCTCTCATCCACTATGAATGTCCACATTGTATATATGGATATCATGAAACCATTTGCTGAAGTTGTTCTAGGGTGAGTCCATCTTAAAATTTACAAGGTCAAGTTTATGAAACAAATTCTCATCTTTGATTGTGTGGAATTACATTGTCAGAAACATTAATGCACAGTGGATCTACAACACACCGGTACATTCTGATGTAGAGGCCAAGCTGAGGCAGCTCTTAGTTGAGTTGGGAAATAATGATAAAATACCGGTACAATTGGCTGGTAGACAATGGGTAAAGTTTAATGTTAAAAATGTCTTTGGATGCATTATCCTGCAAAATCCAGAAATTAGCATGTCTACAAAATATGTCGTATATGAAGGAATAAGTGGTTCAAAATTTTGCAAATAACATGCAGCTTTTTTCGTATAAGAAACTTAGAAAAAGTCAAAAGTTATGCAAATTTTTTGGTCTCTAACAAATGGTAACTTGTCTTGCAGAAAACTCAAACTTGATGAAAATGTTGCAAATATTTTGCTAGAATTTAGGGGAAATGGAAAGGAGCACATAAAGGTTACAATCATGTGCTTAGAAAACCTATTAAGTTTGGATAACCACCGTTTAGAATTCATAATAGTTCTTCGAGTGTTTTCCTTTCAGGTTCATCATATACTTAACCATACATCTAGTTTGCACAATGCATTGGCTGACCTTAGAGGAGAAAATGCTCTCCTAATGACCGAGTGGGATGTATGTTTGAAAGCGATTGAAGGATCACAACCTGAGACTGAACCTGGAAAGCAGCAGTTGTATCATTATCTATCTTTTGGCTGGCTATGTGGCGGAATAATTGAGGTATTTTCTCATGCTCACTCATTGGGTTATATCACTATACCTCAGTGTTTTTAAGATGCTAATGGAAAAGAAAAATAGGGTGCTAATGTTGAAGTTTGAGACACAAGCAGTATTTTCCTTCCCTTTCCCATATACTTATTGAGCCTTAATATTTGATATCATGCTACATTATTATATATGGTTTTATTTCAATAATTGCTATCAAACATTTGCATAATAATTGATAACGTCCTAATACCACATTGCCTTGTCTTTTACATCTGTGTATTTGCTGGCCTTCTCTTATCACTTTGTTCATTTTTATACTTTTATACACTAGTTGGTGCTTGTATCATTATTAAACCAGTTTAAATGAAAATAAAAATATTATTTTTGAAAAATAAATTTTGATAATTTATATATATAAATGTTGTGCCAACGTGATTCATTTTAGGTAAGAGATTGAAAAGGGACAAGTTTTTCTTTATCTATTAAATGATTTGAAATTTCATAGTTAGGAAACTGAATTGAGTCAAATCTACTAAAAAGTTTAACGTTCACATTCCCAATGGTTATGATTGTTTTTCAGTGCTTTTTAGTTTTCTCTATTTTTTGTCAGTTTTAATAAATTAGACTAAAAATTTGTGGTAGATTATAGAGTAGTACTATTGTAGGTTTTAATAAATTAGACTGAAAATTTTGGTAGATTATAGAGTGGTAAATTGGAATCAAATTTTAGTGAATTATGTACTTGCTGCCATTTTTATAAGCATTATGTACTTACTGCCATTTTTATAATTTTTATGAGGTGTTGATGAAAATAATCAAAATGCAAGCATTTGCCGAAATCTGTTAGTATAAATCTTTCTATTGTTTTGGAAGAGCTAAAAAGGCTCCTCACTGATCCTAATCTATATTTGACAGATTCTCTTATAGAGTTGCTTTTCAAGGATGGTAGGTTCAGGCATGTATTTCCTAACCAACTTATTTATGCATCATATTTTCTCTGTGCATTTGAGTTCCTGAAATCTAGCTACTTGGAATCTGTTGGATATATGTACATGTCTGACAGAGTATGTCCTTAAGAAAGTTCATGCTGCTATCCGAGCTGATCCAACTGCAAAGAAGACTGAAAAGGAGCCTCCTAAGCAGCACAAAAGGTCAGTGTTCAGTGCAGTGCAACATGTGTGAATGCCATTAAAACTTGTATTGAAGTTTATGAATCTCTTACCATTTTTGTGTTCTCTGTTGCAGGTTCAACTTGAAGAAGCTAACATACGAGGAAAGGAAAGCTAAGTTGATTGAACGGTTACACACCCTTAATGCCGCTGCGGGTGCTGATTCAGAGGAAGATGATTGAATGTAGGAATGCTCATTTCAAAGCACTAAAATTATTCCATGCTTTTCTTTATTATACATTGCTGTTGACTGCATTTTTGTCCAGAACTGAGTTGCATTTTGTAAGTGGTAGAACTTATTTCACATTTTGTTTCAATTTTGTTTAGAATTTTTGTTTTTTTTGTTTTTGCAATTCGAGTGTAATTGAATTATTAGAATTTTGGATATTTAGTTGAATGTGAAATGCAATTTTAGCAGTCACAGGCTAGCATGATGATTTTTAAGATGCAGGGAAAGAAAAACCATGATGAGATTTGCATTTGTATTTATTTATAAATTTTTAATTTTTTTTTTAATTTTCATGACCTTTAGCGGCGTTTTTAAAAAAACGCCGCTAAAGATCATGACTTTTAGTGGCGATTGTGAGAAAAACGCTGCTAAAAGTACGGATATTAGCGGCGTTTGTGTAAAAAACGCCGCTAAAAGTCCTGTTCTTTAGCGGCGTTTATTGTTAAAACGCCGTTAAAAGTCTTGATCTTTAGCGGCGTTTCACCAACAAACGCCGCTAAAAGTCCTAATCTTTAGCAGCGTTTGTTGTAAAAACGCCGCTAAAAGTCCTGATCTTTCGCGGCGTTTGTGGGAAAAACGCCGCTAAAAGTCCTGATCTTTAGCGGCGTTTGTTGTAAAAACGCCGCTAAAGTCCTGATCTTTCGCAGCGTTTGTGGGAAAAACGCCGCTAAAAGTCCTGATCTTTAGCGGCGTTTTTTACATATAAACGCCACAAATTTTTGCGGCGTCGCTTTTAGCGGCATTTTTTGCGGCGTTTGTAAAAGCGCCGCTAATACTATATAAGCGCCGCTAAAGGTAAAAAAAAACGCCGCTAAAAGTCTGTTTTGGTGTAGTGAAAATAACTTAACAAAACTTATTTATTTTTCAGTAAAGGTTCATAATCTATCATTTAACATAAAACCAATGTCCCAAACATGGTCTTACATGAAATCACACCTTAGTAATCCTAATGTCATGACATCAGTATCTTATACTTTTCCTAAGGTTCTACGGGACTTTGATACGTCATAACTCTGTCGATTCTTGCTCATCTAGAATCATTTATCATCCAATTCAATTCAATAACATATTAAGCATGTATAATTCAAATGTAATACATTTATTTGCTTATGAACTTACCTCAAAATGGGTTGAACGGATCGGAGTGACTACTCAATAACTTTCGATTTCCCCCGATCTAAATCCAATTTCTTTCCTTCTTGATATATATAAATTCAAATTTAACTAATTTAATTATCATTTCACTCAATTTCAGTTAAAGCACACAAATGAGGCATTTTTGCACATTAGCCCTTATAATTTTATATTTATTCAATTTAGTCCCTATTTCAAAAGTACACAAAATTCATGCAATTTAATACCTTCCCAAGGTAGCCGAAATTTCCTAGTGCATATATCAAGCCATATTTATCATTTATTCACACATTTAACAACACATTTTCATATTTTCACAAATAAATCCCTATTTGACATTTTTTTGTCAAAAATCACTTTACAAACTTGTGTAACTATCAAAAAAGATACATTTTTCATCATCAAACATTCAAAAACTCAAGCATTCATCAGTGGCACTTCACAAAAACATTGAAAACTTCAAAATTTAAGGCATGGGCTAGCTAGAATACAAAGCAACGTTCTTAAAAAATGTAAAAACCATTAAAAATCGAGCTCAAAGCATACCTAGTTGCTTGAATTATTCATAGCCGAATTGTAACAACTCTTACTCGAGTTTGATGCCGGGACGGGGTACGAGGCATTACCTTACCGAATTATACTAAATCTTGAAATCTCGGACTATAAAATTTCTCTTCTGTTTAAAACTTATCATTCATTCTCTTAACGACCTTATTGTGGGCTTATGAGGCCCAAAACATATATCAAGTGTGTCTCGGAACCAATCCAAGAACTTTCGAGTACTTAGAAATTTTTTACCTAAATCAGGGCCACACACCCGTGTGAGATGGGACATGCTCGTGAGGGCAGGCCGTGTGGTCTCACACGCCCATGTCCCTAGCCCATGTCTAATTTATTTTTATTTTCAGCCTACAGGGGTTTTGACATGGCTTGGCTATACGTCCGTGTCTATGGCCCGTGTCCCTCACACTTTGATCCTTATCTTTTTTCGACCTTGCACTCTGATCCTTGTCTTTTTTTGCTATCTCGGGGCACTCCCTAATAAAGTGGTCTAGAGAACCACATTTAAAATAGACCCTCTCATGAGCTCGACATTTGCCAAGGTGGCATCTATCGCACTGAGCGCACTTAGGTCTATTAGGTCGAGTGTTACCCACAACTGCAATGGAGGTGGTCTGAGCTTTGGAGGTTGAGTACTGTTTACCTTTGCCTTTACTTGAAAACCCGCCTGAAATAGCTGATCGTGTAGAAAATTCCTTTGATTTCTTAGAGGAGGATTGGAATGACTTGCCAAATGGTCTTTTCCTCGAGTCACGAACTCCATATCAGCTTTCCTCTTTTCTTTGGCCAATTCCTCGGCCTTACAAGCTCTATCCATTACCACCACAAACTATTTTATCTCAAGGATACCAACAAATATTTTTATGTCCTCGTTTAGTCCATCCTCAAACCTCTTCCACATGGTGGCTTTAGTGGATACACATTCTCGAGCGTATTTACTAAGTCTAAAAATTTCATGCTCATATTCAATCACGGTCATCTGACCCTATTTTAACTCCAACAATTCCTTGCGTTTCTGATCGATAAACCTCGGACTAATATACTTCTTGTGGAACTCCTTTGGAAAAATTCCCAATTAACCTTCTCCCTTGGGACAATCGACATAAGGGTGTTCCATCACTGATAGGTTGAATCTCGTAAGAGAGATACCACACACTTCATGCACTCTTCAAGGGTGCGCAATAACTCATCAAATACCGTGATGGTATTTTCTAGCCAAAACTCGGCCTTTTTCGGGTCATCATCCTTAGTAGCCCGAAACTCTTCTACCCATTGTTTCTGAATTCTATCAATTGGAGGCTTTTCTTACCTCACTACCTCTATTATCTGTGGAGCTGCTGGGGTAGATTGAGGAAATTGAGGGGGTCGAGCATGGTGTTGAGTGGAGGGGTTCGTTCGAACAAACTCAGTAAACCACTCGTTCATTATTTGGTAGAAGGCTTCTCGAGCCTCTTCTCCCTGACTTACAGTAGCTGGCCTATTCTTAGTTCTAGCTGGCACCGTCCCTTCATCGAGAGCTGGAGCATTGCTTTCTACATATCTGCTGTAGCTTGTTCGGGATCTATTCGCTATAATAAAATACATTTAAAATAGCAGGAGTCGTCACACTATCATTTCTCATAAATACATAAGTATGGCATGTATAGCTAGAATCGTACATGTGCTAGGTTAGTCTTAGAATCGACTAAATACTAGCTCTGATACCACTAAATATAACACCCCTTACCTGAGTCTGATGTCGGGACGGGGTACGAGGCGTTACCTTACTGAATCATACTAAATCTTGAAATCCTAGGCTATAAAATTTCTCTTCTTTTTAAAACTTATCATTCATTCTCTTAATGACCTTATCATGGGCTTACGAGGCCTAAAACATATATCAAGTGTGTCCCGAAACCAATCCCAGAACTTTCGAGTACTTAGAAAATTTTTACCTAAAACAGGGCCACACACCCATGTGAGATGGGACACCCCCGTGAGGGCAGGTCGTATGGTCTCACAAGCCCAAGTCCCTAGCCTTTGTCCAATTTATTTTTATTTTCAACCTACAGGGGTTTTGACACGGCTTGGGTACATGCCCTTGTCTATGGCCCGTGTCCCTTACACGGCCTAGACATGCCCATGTCAATATCTCGTGGGGCATTCTGACTTGAACTCTATAATCATCAGAGGTGCATATGGCCAAGGCACACGCTCGTGTTCTATACTGACTTAACTAAATTGGATGCAGGGGATACACACCCTTGAGGCTAACCGTGTGTAACACACGACCTAAGCACACGCTCGTGTGCCCAACCGTGTGGACAATAATAGGCTATTTTCCAAGCCTTATGCCACCCTGAAACACAACCAAACACAAAGCCAATTTCCATAACACTTAAAAAGACATAACATACATATCATTCTCATACATTTTACTATATTTAAACATGCAAGGTTGCACATTCATGAATTTCATCTTCATTGTATAAAACATGAGTTGGACAATATTAGGCCATTTTCAAAGGCCATTACAACATTACTTGGCTACACAAAATAAAACTTAACAAAATGATTAAACTTCCTATACATACCATACATCAAAATGATCAACTTTACTATACCAATATGAATAGCTTGATTGTGTGACTTCAACCTCTGACTTTAACGATCCCCGAGTTGGTACGGTAAGTCTACATGAAAGAGGGAATGGAAAGAGTAAGCACACAAAATGCTTAGTAAGTTGCATGAATAAATAGCAACAAAATCATGAAATATCACTCAAATAAGTACCATGAATTTCATGTAGTTTCTTACTTATTCTCATGGCTTACTCAATCATATACTTACTCATGCTTTTCATGCAGTATTTCACATAACAATGTACTTCCAATTACTCATACTTACTAGAATATACCTGCAACACTCAACATGAAACTTTAGCCTTTCTCATGAGACATGTCAACTTGAATACCTTTCTCGTTTAAGACGCTTTTAAAATACTAAAAGATGCCCATAAATCAATCTCATGAAATGATGCCAATGCCATGTCCCAGACATGGTCTTACATGGGATCTCACATCGATGTCGACGCCATGTCCAAGACATGGTCTTACATGAGGTTGTACTCTAATGCCGATGCCATGTCCCAAACATGGTCTTACATGAGATCTCATATTGGATGCCCATACCATGTCCTAGACATGGTCTTACAGGGGATCCTTATATCCTCTCGGATGCCCATGCCATGACCCAGACATGGTCTTACACGGGACCTTATCTCGGATGCTCATGCCATGTCCAAGACATGGTCTTATAGGGGATCACATCTCGATGCCAATGCCATGTCCCTGACATGGTCTTACATGGGATCTCAGTTTGGTGATGATGCCATGTCCCAGACATGGTCTTATATGGGACTTACAACACTCATGACATGACTACGGTATCCTTCATATCATTTAAACCTGCATGTAACTTCTCTTTTCATGTTTTCATCATTTCTTGGTAATATTCCACATCATTAATTTCATGAATCTCATACATTTCCTCAACAAGTCAATATCATAGAATTTAACATAACTCATATAAAATCATGTCCATGTCTTCATGGATTATCAAAATTTCATAAAAAATCATCATAATGAATTTACATAACTTGCAAGCTAAATTACTACATACAACTTACCCTGGGTCTATAATATGGGCGAATGCTCGGTTTAGTCTATGACTTTACTTTTTCCCCAGTTTTAGTCCAGGCTTGTTTCTTGATCTAAAATGACAAATTTAATTTATTTAGCACCCACATTGACTAAGTAGCCCATAATTAACACTTTGGCCAAATTTATAATTTTGCCCCTAAACTTTTTCATATTTGAAAAATAGTCCATAGGCTTGTATAATGAAATATAATTATTCTTGTAACACCCCTTACCCGAGACCGTCGCCGGAGTCGAGCATGAGGCGTTACTGGACTTAACTTACTCATTCGGGCATAGAAATTTGCTTTTAAAATTAATTTATTTTCATTCATTCAATATATCCCTAAAAAGGGTCATCGAGACCCTAAATCATGCTATTAAAATGGTTTGGGGCCAAACCGGGATCAATAAAATTTTTCCGATTACTTAAACGAACCAAAATAAAATTATTTCTCTGTTCCTTATAAAGCTGTCCAACTGCATCACAGTCACTAAATAAATCATAACTTGAGTTGCGAAACTCGGAATTTAATTTTGTAAATTTTTCATAAAACTAGACTCATATACCTTGTTACTAATTTTTTTATTGAATTTTTAGTATAGCCAATTAGTACATTTTATTAGTTAAAATCTCCCCTATTATGCAGTTCAACTACTCTGACCTCTGTTCACTACGAATTAGTTTTCTCTCTGTAAACAATTTAAATAGGCATGTAGTTTATTTCATTTGAAACTAGACTCAATAAGGAATCTATGAATATAAACTATAATGCCTAATTATTTATATACAATTTATGGTAAATTTTTAAATTCAGAACAGGGGATCACAAAGTCCATCTGAAGCAGTCTCACTCAAATTCAAATAAATCATAATATACAACTCTTTTACTTGCTATGCTTCTTTAACATGAAAATAGACTCATTAATCTTTAATTTCATATCTCACTCACTATTTAATTCCATTTCTACTATTTTTAGTGATTTTTCAAAATCACATCACTGCTGCTGTTTGAATCTATTTTTAAGCTATTTTCATCTTTTTCATGGTTTCCATGTGATAATTACCATTTAGGCATACATAGTATTAAACCTATCTTTGATTAGTCATTCCAATAGCTAATCATCAACAAGTATTTACATACCATTCATTAAACATATCCTAAGGACATTCACACCAAAAGAAGCCAAGTCCCTACACATGCCATACGCGAAATGAAACGTCTAGCCATACCAAAATGATCCTGTTGATAGTGTGACCGGATCTCCGACGTTCCTTGCGATTCCTGAGTTGGCTTGATAAGAACTATAAAAAGAAAGAAAATAAAGAGAGTAAGCACTAAGCTTAGTAAGTTTACAAGTAAATAAATCACAACATTCACCCTAATTAATAGTTAATTATAATATCATCAAGCATCATAAGCTTTCCTTACACCTCATTTCTTACCCTCTTCAGTATTCACTTACTTTCTTTCTTACTTGATTATTCAATAAACTAATGAATATAACTTACCTTTCCTTTGCTGAGAATTTCTTGTAATTTAACCTGTACAATAGCCCGTTGAACCACTCGGAATACCAAGGATACTCGGGTTTTTCTACCTGATAATAACCTGTCAATGCCATATTCTAGGCATGGTCTTACATGAGATGTTCCCTGTCCTATCAAAGCCATATTTTTAATATGGACTTACATGGGATATTCATGTCCTGTCTGATAACCCAAAATGTCATGACATTCCGTATCCCAACATTCCTAGAGTTCAAACGGGGCTTTTTGATACTTTTTCTCTGTCATCTCATCTTTGGTTCAACTTCAAATATTTTCATAAAATAAATGTATATATGCTGGAAATTAACAACATTAATGTAAAATAAAGAAATATTGCATTTATTTACCGTAAACTTACCTCGATACAAAATACAGTTAAACTTGACAATTTAGTCCTTTACTTTTTCCTTTCCCCGATCTACTCCCTAATTTTGTTCTTCTTGATCTGTAATAGCAATTTAACTTATTTAATACTCACATTTATCAAAATAGCCCTTAACTCAAACTTTGGCAAAAATTATATTTTTGCCCCTAAACTTTTGCATATTTACACTTTTACCCCAAGGCTCGGAAATTAAACTTTATCCCAAATTCTTATGTTTCAGGACATGCTGATCATTTACTTACCAACAACAACCTCAAATTCCCACTATAACATGTACTTATGAACAATAGGTATTTTTACCGATTAAGCCCTTTTACTCGTTTTTACTTAAAACCGAATAGCACAAGTTGTTTTACATAATTTAAAACCTCATATTCTATCATAAAACATAAAAATAAACACTTTTCACCTATGGGTATTTTTCCAAATATGAACCCTAGCTTAAATTATAGCTAGCATAAGCTTTATCGAGCTACCGGGATTCCAAAAATGTAAAGAACATTAAAAACGGGGCTTGGAATCACTTACTATGAGCTTGGAAGCTTGAAACAAAGGAGAACCCTTGAAATTTTGTGCTAATGAAGAAGATGGACATATTTTGCCACCTTTTTCCCTTTTTTTAATCTTTTAATTACCAAATGACTAAAATACCCTTCATTAAAAACTTTGGTTATTTCTACCTATGTATGTCCATTTTTGTCCAAAATTTTAGAAATTGGTCAAATTGCTATTTAAGACACTCTAATTAATATTCCAAGGCAATTTCATACTAAAAGCATCTAGAATGCAAGTTTTGTAACTTATTCGATTTAGTCCTTAATTTCAAATTAAGCACTTTATGCATAGAGTTTCTTCACGAAATTTTCACAAAATCATGCAATCATATCATAAACCTGAAAATAATTGTAAAATATTTATTTCTATCTCGAATTTGTGGTTTCACAACCACTGTTTCGTTCAGGCCCTATTTTGGGATGTTACAATTCTCTTGGCTACCCAAGCCTAGCCAACACCTACTAGTGTCCATAGAGGTCCACATTGCTCGCACTTTCATATTCTTACTACACATTTTACTAACTTTACAATTTGGTCCCTGTAGGGACTTTCATGAAAAACACCTAGAGAAAGGTGTTTACTACACCTTAAACTTTCATTTTCTACCACTAGGCATCAATTTACTTGCATGTCATGCATGGGTATATTTTTTAATGTGAGCCTTACCTCAAATTAGTGGTAGAATTAGCTAGATTAAGCTACAAGGTTTTCAAAAATACGAAGAGAATGAAAAATGGGGCTTGGAGTCACTTACTTGGAGCTTGAAAATGAAAGAAACCCTAGCTATGGAGTCCTTAGAGAATTCGGCACTTGCATGGAGAAGATGAGGCAATTTTTGACTTATTTTCCCTTTTTATTTCATTAATTAACCAAATGACCAAAATGCCCTTATGTCCTTTCTTTGATATTTTTCCCTTCCACGGGCATTTTTGTCCATCATGCTAAAAGTTGGTCTACCTGCCAAATAAGGACTTCTAATAATTTCTCTTATGCTATTTCATACTTAAACCTTCTAGAAACTCATAATTTGCATCTTTTGCAATTTAGTGCTAAAGGACACATTAATCACTATTTCATGAAATTTCCTTTATGAATTTTCCTCAATATCATGCAAGTATGCCATAAACTTAAAAATAATCACGAACTATATTTTTTTACTTCAAAATTGTGGTCTTGAAACCATTATTCTAACTAGGCCCTAATTTGGGCTATTACAATTCTCCTCATTAGGGATTCTCGTCCCTAAAAATCTTACCAATGAACAAGTTGGGATATTGTTTCCTCATGTTCTCCTTAAGCTCCCATGTTGCCTCTTCTTCCCCATGTCTTTGCCATAGTACTTTCACAAGGATATATTTTTACTTTTTAACTGCTTAACCTCTCGAGCTAAAATCTTAACCGGTTCTTCACCATATGTCAAGTCCGATTGTATTTTGATTTCTACCGGGGTAATCACATGTGAAGGGTCTGATCGGTAGCATCGTAGCATGGAAACATGGAACACATCATGAACTTTTCCAATTCGGAAGGTAAAGCTAGTCGATAAGCTACCGACCCTATTCTCTCTGTGATCTCATAAGGTCTAATAAAACATGGACTTAACTTGCCTTTTCGGCCAAATCTAAGAACTTTCCTCCACGGAGAAACTTTCAAGAATACTTTGTCACCGACTTGGAACTCTATTTATTTTCGTTTCAAATCAGCATATGACTTTTGTCTATCGGAATTAGCTTTCAAGCAGTCTCGAATCACTTTTACTTTCCCTACTATTTCCCTGACTAGATCAACCCCGTGAATCTGATTTTCCTTGAGTTCTGTCCAATACAAAGGCATTTTGCACTTAGGTCCATATAAAGCATCATAAGGCACCGTTTTCAAACTCGACTGGAAACTATTATTGTATGCAAACTCGACCAATGGTAGGCACTTTTCCCAACTACTTTTGAATTCCAACACACAACATCTAAGAATGTCCTCTAGCACTTGTATTATTCTTTCTGACTAACCATCAGTTTGTGGATGAAAGGCGATACTAAAATTTAGCTTTGTACCCAAAGCTTTTTGTAGCTTCCTCCAAAATCGTGATGTGAATCTCGAATCTCTATCCAAAATGATCGACAATGGTATTCTGTGTAATGTCACAATCTCTGAAATATACAAGTCAGCCAACTTATCGAGTGAATAATCTGTACGCACAGGTATAAAATAGGCTGACTTGGTAAGCTTATCAATCACAACCCAAATAGAGGCTTTCTTCTTCAGAGTCATCAGTAAACCCGTCACGAAGTCCATGGTGATACGGTCCCATTTCCACTCGGGAACCATGATAGGCTGTAGTAATCCAGAGGGTACTTGGTGCTCTACCTTCACTTTTTGGCAAATCAAGCATTTCGCTACATACTCGGAGATATCTCTTTTCATGTTCGACCACCAATACCATTTCTTCAAATCGTTGTACATCTTAGAACTGCCAAGGTGGACGGACATTCTGCCACTATGTGCCTCACATAGAATTCTCTGAATAAGCTTATCATCTCTTGGTATGCAAAGTCGATCTCGAAACCTTAAATAACCATCTGATCTATCTGGAAATCTGAATCGGTACTTAACTCACACTGAGTTTTCTTGGCTTGTAATTCTCTGTCTTTTAACTGTGCTTCACAAATATCTTGAATGAACATTAGCCTTGCTCTCATTTCTGCCATAATTGAACCGTCACCGGTTAGGGACAACTGTGTGTTCATGGGTCTCAAAGGAAATAGGGACCTTCGACTTAAAGCATCCATAACAACATTTGCTTTCCCTGGCTGATAGTTGATGACCAACTCATAATCTTTCAGTAACTCGAGCCATCGTCGTTGTCGTAGATTCAAGTCTTTTTGCATCATCAAGTACTTAAGACTCTTGTGGTCCGTGAACACTCGACACTACTCACTGTATAAATGATGCCTCTATATCTTCAATGCAAACACTATTTCAACCAACTCCAAATCATGAGTCGGATAATTCTTTTCGTGGGGCTTCAACTGTCTCGAGGCATAGGCTATCACTTTGCCTTCTTGCATAAGTACAGAGCACAATCCGTTTAGTGAAGCATTGCTATAGACCACAAACTCTTTTCCCAGTTCAGGCTACATTAAAATAGGAGCTTCAGCCAACAACGTCTATAACCTCTCGAAACTTTGTTGCCACTTTTTGTTGAACTCGAACTTAACATCTTTTTGCAGCAACCTCATCATAGGAGTGGCGATCATGGAAAATCCTTTAACAGATCTCCGGTAATAATTGGCCAAACCCAAAAAGCTTCTGACCTTGGATACGTTCTTCGGCGGTTTCCAATCAATAATCGCTGAGATCTTATTTGGGTCAACTCAGATGCCATTACTTGAAATGATGTGGCCCAAAAATCTAACTTCTTTAAGCCAAAATTCACACTTTCTAAACTTGGTGTAAAGTTGCCTATCTCGTAAAGTCTGGAAAACTGTCCTCAAATGCTTGGCATGTTCGTTTTCATCACGAGAATAGATCAAGATATCGTCAAGAAAGACTACGAAAAATCTATCCAAGTATGGCCGAAAGATACGATTCATTAAGTCTATGAATACTGCTGGGGCATTGGTCAAGCCAAATGGCATGACAAGAAACTTGTAATGGCCATACCTCGTTCGAAATGCTATCTTCGGCACGTCGGACTCCTTAACTCTTAGCTGATAATACCCAGACCTCAAGTCTATCTTGGAAAACTCTATGGCTCCTCGCAACTGGTCAAATAAATCGTTGATCCTTGGCAAAGGATACGTGTTCTTTACTGTTACCTTATTAAGTTGCCGATAATCAATGCATAATCTCATCAAACTATCTTTCTTTTTCACAAATACTACAGGAGCACCCCATGGAGAATGTCTGGGTATTACGAAGTCTTTGTCTATCAAATCTTGTAGCTGAGCCTTCAATTCCTTTAAATCAATTGGGGCCATCCTATAAGGAGCAATAGAAATGGGAGTTGTACCTGGAGCCAACTCTATACCAAATTCAACCTCTCTAGTTGAAGGTAATCCAGGAAACTCTTCTAGAAATAGATCTTGATACTCGCAAACTACTGGTATTGACTCTATTTTCGACTCTATCCCTTTAGTGTTCATCACAAAAGCTAGATAAGCTTCATATCCTTTCCTTATGTACTTTTGAGCAGCCAAGGAGGAAATCACTATAGGCAAACTTTCTAATTCATCTAATTCAACTCGAAGAGTATTACCATTCTCACTTTTCAATTCAATGTATTTCCCCTCACAATTCACTACCATATCATGAGTGGTTAACCAATCCATGCCAAGAACTACATCAAATTCATCAAATGGAAAAAGCATGAGGTTAGCTGGAAAGCAATGACCCCTAATCATCAAAGGGCAATTTTTACATACTTTGTCTACTAATACACATTTGCCTAGAGGATTAGATACTTTTATCACAATTTTCATAGATTCTACATGCATACTCATGCTAGGAACTAGTTTTATGCAAATATACGAGTGGGTAGATAGAGGGTCTATCAAAGCAATAACAAAAGTTTGATGAAGAGAAAATGTACCCGTTATAACATCGGGTGATGACACCTCTTCGTGAGTGCGAATGGCGTAAGTCCTTGCTGGGGTTCTACCCTTAAGTCTCGTAGTCTGTTCCTTGGTGTGCCCTTACTACTTGCTCTCGTTCCCGGGTTTCTTTGAGGTCTACCTCTGGAAGAAGTATTACCCGACCTTGCACTCTGATCCTTGTCTCTTTTTGCCATCTCGGGGCACTCTCTAATGAAGTGTTCTGGAGAACCACATTTAAAGTAGACCCTCTTATGAGCTCGACATTCACCGAGGTGGCGTCTACCGCACTGAGGGCACTCAGGTATATTAGGTCGAGTGTTACCCACACTCGCAATAGAGGTTGTCTAGGCTTTAGAGGTTGAGTACTGTTTACCTTTGCCTTTACTTGAAAACTCGACTGAAGTAGTTGATCGTGTAGAATATTCCTTTGATTTCTTGGAGGAGGATTGGAACAACTTGGTAAATGGTCCCTTCCTGGAGTCGCGAGACTCCATCTCCACTTTCTTATTTTCTTTGGCCAATCCCTCGGCCTTACAAGCTTTATCCACTAGCACCACAAACTCTTTTATCTCAAGGATACCGACAAACATTTTGATGTCCTTGTTTAGCCCATCCTCAAACCTCTTGCACATGATGGCTTCAGTGGATACACATTCTCGAGCGTATTTACTGAGTCTTACAAACTCATGCTCATATTCAGTCACGGTCATCCGACCTTGTTTTAACTCCAACAATTCCTTACGTTTCTGATCGATAAACCTTGGACAAATATACTTCTTGTAGAACTCCTCTTGGAAAAATTCCCAATTAACCTTCTCCCTTAGTACAACCGACACAATGGTGTTCCACCACTGATAGGATAAATCTCCTAAGATAGATACCACACACTTCATGCACTCTCCAGAGGTGCACGACAACGTATCAAATACGCTGATGGTATTTTCTAGCCAAAATGTAACACCCCTAACCCGTATAGTCGCCAGATTAGGGTTACGAGGCATTACAGATCAGAAGGCAGTTTAGACTAGACATTCAATATCAAACATGCATAAATAAAACAATCTCCTTTACTAAACTTTTTCACTCATACTTTTATAATCAGTTCACATATACGAATCATTTCACATGTTACTTTGCACCTGACATCATTTCATAATCATACTCGAAAACATAAATGCATAATTCAAATGAGCATTTCATCTAACTAAAATCCAAATTTATATACCAAGCAAAGTAAAGCATCATCAATAAAATATGTACTTGCATACGATTGAACAAATACACTATAGACCGATTGTATAACGTGCGAAATTTATACTATTCATTTAGAAATTTCTTAAGGTTATAACTGAATATAAAACTATCTTAAGCCAATAATCCATTTTCTCATTCGTATGATAAAAAACAAAAAAACCAATGAACTCTCTCAAAGCATTCCAATAAGAATAAAGATTACCTATTTCACAACTTACTGTAACCTATAAATGATCAATCACATAATTTCATCAAATCATGCATGCATACTTATTTAATAGGCAAGCCATTTTCGTATAGCTTGATTATATACATAACCCAAAACATCATTCATTCAAAAGATGACCAAATTATATACTTTTGAAACCTAATATGTTCTCAAAAGAGTTAAGCCTATACATGCCATCATTGAATTAGAAAATCCTTTAAAGTACCGAAATATAGAGAAGGTAGTGTGGATGACTTTGAACTTGAATCCCCAAGCCCGTAGCTTTCAACCAAGATCTATAAAAAGGAACAGAACACAAGTATTCACAGTAAGCAATTTAGCTTAGTAAGTCTTAAGTAATTTAAACAACTAAGCTCACTTATACACTTATTCAAATATGCATTCAATTCATTATACCAGCTTGTAATTCGAAATTTCCCTCTATAAACAATTTTCCAAAATCACATATAGCATTATCTAAGTATAATGCCATTTAGCCGAATCTGCATAATCACATATATGCACATATAACATTATTTCATTTAATTTCGAATTCAAATATTCATAAGCATTTAAATGCTTCAATGCCAACTTTAATTCAACTGAATCCAACAAGTTTACCATATCATATCCACTTGTACTTTCAATGATCATAGTCACATATATCACATATATTTTCTTATATAATTCCACAATGATCGAATGTACACACATACATACATATATATATATCCTTATAACAACTTCACAAACACTTTTCATTACACATTCATAATTCAATTCAGGTCATTCTTACGTATATAAATACATAATACGTACCTGAACAACTTAATGTACTGAACAAATTCAATTGCCATTTTAGCACAAGATCACATAGTCTTAGACTTTTATTAATTCACCGGCAATTAGCCTGCTAGGTAAAATCCCGAGCTCATCACCGGTACAAAGCCTGCTAGGTATAAACCTGAGTTCATCACCGGCACAAAGCCTGCTAGGTATAAACCTGAGTTCATCACCGGCACTAAGCCTGCTAGACTTTATAAGTCCGATATTTCTTCACCGACATTACGCCTGCTAGGCTCGAAGCCCGATAATAACACCAGCTTATAGCTTGCTAGGCCAAAGTCCCAAATAACCCATCACGATAACCAAACCACACGGTTTCAAATATCGAATCATATACTTTCCTTTCCATGTAACACAACACATCATTAAGATCTTTGTATCGTTCAAATATAATTACATAACATCTATCACATTCTCATTTCTTAACTTACCATTCGGCAATATAAACACAACAACCATCAGATTTCCATTTTATGTTTACCATTCGATAATGTACATATATCAACTACTTATTTACCATTTCATGTATATAACATTCGGCAATATAGCCATATAAATTACTTTATTTCCCTTTCATGCATACCATTCGGCAATATGCATATATATATATATATATATATATAAAATAAAAGATGTCTAATTTTCATAACATATCATGACATATTCACAAGTAACCTATGTTTAAATACTTAATACTTACCTCAGATTTTATCGAACAACTACGAATCGGCTAATCAACTAGTTTCGCCTTCCCCCTATCCGAATTTGGCTCTCTTTGCTCTTGAGCTAAATTAAACAAATTTTTAACTTGTTACAACTCAACTATTCAAGCATTATCTCATAAATATATTCGGCTCTCACACATATAAATCATAGTAAAAGCCATACACATTATAGGTCATTTTTGACCTTTCTATTATCACTAAATTGAATCATTTCTCACAACAAATCACATTTGGCATTCCCTTTTAAATTTTAGCTAACATCATTTATAATCAAAATACCAATAATCTCATACACATGAACCATACGGCACTTTCATTTTTGGCTATTTAAACACATATCAAATTAAACATTCTCTATTATTATACGTATTCGGTACTCTTAACAACTAATTAACACTAATGCCTTATCTTTTAACATTGTAACACCCCGAACCCGGCCCAGATGCTATGGCCATGTTCGGTGTGCTACATCACCTAGACTATCCTACGCCGCCTTATTTACTAAGTCCGATGGTGAGTTTTGAAAAGCAATGCTTGATTTTTAGAAATTCCCGTTTTAATAATTATCCAAACTTAATCTCTATTCCATTTGTTAAGCGATTCACTTTAACTTTATTATCCCACCTAGCCATTTGTAATGTCAAGTTGGTTAAGAAAACGTTTGTTTAATTTTCAAAAACGGTGTGTATTTGTGGTTGAAATAAAATAGTTGAAAATCCCAAATAAAAACAGGTATAGTGGCCTTATTACAACCCATAACAAAATAAAATCAATAGTAAAAAGTAATTAATTTAATAAACCAATTAAAATTTGAGTTCAGTCTTCGTGGCCACTCTGAATCCCTCCCAGCATCCAAGTCACGCTCTAGGGCTCACCTGCAAGGATGGAAAAGAAAAGAGTAAGTTTGGGGAAACTCAGTATGTGCAGAACCCATC
The DNA here is from genome assembly GCA_020496765.1 of Gossypium stocksii. Lineage (NCBI taxonomy): Eukaryota > Viridiplantae > Streptophyta > Magnoliopsida > Malvales > Malvaceae > Gossypium > Gossypium stocksii. The sequence continues at coordinate 16,879,752 of CM035632.1, read as the reverse complement.
CAAAACCCACATCGGCTCGAGCCCACTAGGCCTGAGCCCTAACCAGTCTCAATCAGTTACTGGGCCGAAGCCCTATTCAGATAACAGATGTTGGGCCAAAGCCCTATTCAAACAACAGTACGACCCGTAGGCCCAGAACAGTACAGTACAGTATGATAGTATGCATGCAACGCAAATCATGTGGGGAGACTACTCGACCCACCCATTCGCTACACACCACCCGTACCAACCAACACACCATATGGGGAATAACTCGACCCACCCCGCCAACGCACCACAGTCGTAGCATAGCTGCTCAGAGAAACAGTATACGAGGCAAAGCCCCTTTTAGAAATAGTACGAGGCATAACCCCTTTCAGTAACGTGGCAGTGCCACTCACACTTCCTCCAATATAAACCCAATCCCATGCATCAGACATACATACATCATGATATGCAGTAACAGTAATAGTCATGTCAAACAGTACAGTCGATTCTAGCCCTAAGGGTATAACGGTAATTTTCCATCTAGGGGCAAAACGGTAATTTCTCACCCTAAGGGCATTTCAGTAATTTTATTATCTTATTATAGTTTTCATGATTTACACAGTCTCTACTGAATCAGTAGTCATTTCAGAAGTCCATTTTATCCCGTTTATCAATCTTAGCCTGTAGGCCCTAAAACCCCTAATGGGCTCTACCATGCCAATTTATCCCATTAGGCCCATTTAAGCCTTAATTTCTAATCCATTATCTTGTTTTAACAGTTTTTACGCCTGCAGTCTATATTTTTGCCTTTAACCCTATTTTTACCCAAATGGGCCCAAATTACCCATTGGGCCCATATTCGGCCCACCAAGGCCCAACTTACCGTAGCGTCTAAAATTTCGCGGTCAGCCTGCCTGACAGTGCCAATTCCAAAACCTCTCCTACCAACTTGAGAGCGTTCGCACGCTCACAAGCGCTCGAAATGCCGGAACTTCAGCATTTCGGCTTTTCCGCTTTTGCCGATTTGAGCATTGAAGGGTGTTCGAAACACATACCTATTTTTTGGGATTATTCCGGTGAGATCTCCCTTGTACTTCTCCTACAATGATGACCTAACATATTAGACTATTCCAATATTTAATTTGAATCGAAACTCACTTAAAACCTTCTTACAACATTCGGCCATACCCTCAATAGCCATGAAAACTTACCTTTGACGATTTAGGTGCACTAGATCTAGATCTGGTGATACTGATGCCTTCAACTCCTTGCTGGATCACCTTCCTTGCTAACTATCACTCAAAAAAGAGAACCAAAAAGAAACTTCGCATTAATAATAGACCAAGTCGACAATCTCCCTAACTTTAGGGACTTTCGGCTTTACCAAAGTACGGAATATCTTAAAGATCTAAGTTGATAACCACTTACCACTACTTTTATCTTGATTCTAACTCAGATCTGAAGTAGATCTAACCCCTATACGCTGATAGAAACCAAATCTCTGAGATCTAAGAAATCGGCCAAAAGCACCTATGGTTATGGCGATTTCGGCTTTTCAACTGGTAAAGAAGATGACGATTTAGACTATGGATCTGGGTGATGGTGTCGACAATGATGTGTCTCAAGGGGATGTAGTAATCGGCCACAACAGGTGAAGGGAACAGGGGTAATTCGGCTTAGAAAGATTCGACACAAAGGTGAGTTCTTTTCGAGATTTCGACTTTTTAAGGAAATTGATTATGGTGATTTTATGGAGGTGTGATCAAAAGAGAAGATTAATGAGGGGATGAGGGGGTTTCGGCTAAGGAATAAATCAAAGAGGAAGAAGAAAAGTGAAGAAAAGTAATGATAGAGGTGGAGAGAAAGAATTCAGCTATGAGCTTCATAGGGAGGCAAATTTCGGCATTTCTGACGGTAGAAGAAAGAAATAATTTCTAAGGTGGCTAACCCTAACTCTCATGACAGAAAATAGAAAAAGATATAACCCTAATATCACACTTGAGTGATCGGCCCAAGTCCCTAAAAGCCCTTGCCGAAATTCCTACTTAAATTAGTCACATGTCCGGCACATGCTTAAAAATTAAAAAGAACAATAAGCCTTCCTTGCAACTCGAACCCTTGTCCTTCAATACCCACATAGGCACCACTTTTGTAGGAGCTTTAGTGGCGCCACCTTGCCACTCTACCAAGGCTCCCTTTGCGATATATTTTACACAGTTTTTCTTAAGGCCCACTTCACCAAGTCCCCTTTCATTGGAAAATCCAACTTGATATTTTACCAGATTTTAACTTAAGCTTGGGCCTTCTAAAGGCCCACTATCACATTTAAACACATTTACAACCTTCAGAACACCAAAATTTAAAAGACTTCACTAAAATTCACAAAACTCGAAAAATCCTGAAAATCAGGGCGTTACAACTCTACCCCCTTAAAGAAATTTCGGCCTTGAAATTTACCTGATCCAAATAACTGAGGGTATTGTTGACGCATAGTCTCCTCTGGCTCCCAAGTAGCTTCTTCTCTACCATGATTATGCCATAGCACCTTTACCAACGGAACCAACTTTTGCCTCAAGACTTTGACTTCACGATCCAAGATCTCCACAGGTTCCTCCTCGAAAGTCAAATCAGTATTTACTACAATCTCCTCCACTGGTACAATATGCGATGGGTCTGACCGATACTGTCTCAGCATAGACACATGAAAGACGTCGTGAATATGATCCAACTCTACCGAAAACTCCAACTGATAGGCCACTGGCCCAATCCACTTGAGAATCTGATAAGGCCCAATAAACCGCGGACTTAGCTTGCCTTTTTTACCAAATTTCAAGATCTTCTTCCACGGTGACACCTTTAGGAACACCATATCCCCAACAGCGAACTCAATCTCCTTACGCTTAAGGTCAGCATATGACTTCTGTCGATCAGACGCCTCCTTTAACCGATCTCGAATCTGCTTAACCTTACTTTCAGTATCTGCCACTAACTCTTGCCCAAGCACTTTGCGTTCTCCTAACTCTGTCCAACACGTAGGAGTACGACATCTCCGCCCATAAAGTGCCTCATATGGAGCCATCTGAATACTCGCTTGATAGCTGTTGTTGTATGCAAATTCCGCCAATGGCAAATAGTCTTCCCAACTACCACAAAAGTCAATCACACATCCTCTCAACATGTTTTCCAACACTTGAATAACCCTCTCAGACTGACCCTCTGTCTGAGGGTGAAATGCAGTACTAAAGTCCAATCGCGTTCCCAATGCCTCGTGTAACTTCTACCAGAATCGAGATGTAAATCTAGGATCTCGATCAGAAATTATCGAAACTGGTACCCCATGCAAACGCACAATCTCTGCTACATACAATTTGGCCAACTTTTGCAGTGAGTAATCGGTTCTAACCGGTATAAAATGAGAAGACTTTGTCAACCTATCCACGATTACCCATACAGAGTCTTTCTTCGAAGGTGTCAAAGGCAACCCACTCACAAAATCTATCGTCACTCTTTCCCATTTCCACTGCGGAATCTTCACTGGCTGCAACAATCTAGAAGGTAATTGGTGCTTAGCTTTAACTTGCTAACACGTCAGACATTTCCTAACGAACTCAGTCACCTCTCGCTTAAGTCCAGGCCACCAATAAACCTCTCGCAAATTTCATACAACTTATTACCTCCAGGATGCATAGCACAAGGTCCACCATGAGCCTCACCTAAAATCAACTGCCTTAAATCAGAGTCCTTAGGAACGCAAATTCTCCCACGGAAACAAAGAACCCCATCAGAATTCAGTCTAAAATCCTCACTCTCACTATTCTTGACTTGTTGAAATCGAGGAATCAATGAATCATTCTTCAACTGTAACTCTTTGATCCTCTCAGTCCAAGTCGGTCTTACTTGCAACTCTGTTAGCAAGCTCCCATCATCATACAAACTCAAACGAGCAAACATGGCCTTTAACTAAGCAACGGTCCTTCGACTCAGTGCATCAGCCACTACATTAGCCTTGCCAGGGTGGTATTCAATCAAACAGTCATAGTCCTTAAGCAACTCTATCCATCTCCGTTGCCTAAGATTCAACTCCTTCTGAGTTAACAGATATTTGAGACTTTTATGGTCAGTGTATATAATACACTTTTCCCCATAAAGGTAGTGTCTCCAAATTTTCAATGTAAACACCACCGCTGCCAACTCGAAATCATGCATAGGGTAATTCGCCTCGTGAGGCTTAAGCTCCTGCGAAGCATAAGCAACCACCTTACCCTCTTGCACCAGCATACAACCTAATCCCCAATGCGAAGCATCGCTATAAACCATAAAGTCCTTCCCCGATTCCAGCTGAATCAACACTGGCGCCCCAATCAACACCTTTTTCAGCTTGTTAAAAGCTTCTTGCTGCCTCTTAGTCCAATTAAAGGCTACTCCCTTCCTTAACAATTCTGTTAACGGAGCCGCGATGATAGAAAACCCCTCAACAAACGTTTTATAATAGCCTGCCAAACCCAGAAAACTACGAATTTCTGATACTGACCTCGGCAGCTTCCAGTCCAAGACTGCCTCAATCTTGCGAGGATCCACCCTAATTCCCTAGCAAAAACAACATGCCCCAGAAAAGTCACTTCTCACAACCAAAATTCACACTTACTAAATTTCGTATACAGTTGTTTTTCTCTCAGAATTTGCAGGATAATTCAAAGATGCTCATCTTGCTTCTCCTCTGTCTTCGAATACACCAATATATCGTCAATAAAGACGACCACAAATCGATCCAAGTACAACTGGAAAACTCGATTCATTAAGTCCATAAAAGCTGCCGGTGCATTCGTCAATCCAAATGGCAAAACCAAAAACTCATAGTGACCATAACGATTTCTGAATGCCATCTTATGCACATCCACCTCCTTTACCCTTAACTGGTGGTACCCAGACCAAAGGTCAATCTTGGAAAACACTAAAGCTCCTTGAAGCTGGTCGAACAAATCATCTATTCTAGGCAGAGGGTACTTGTTCTTTATCGTCAGTTTGTTCAACTGGCGATAATCGATGCACATACGCATTGTTCCATCCTTCTTTTTCACGAACAGCACCGGTGCTCCCCACGGAGACACACTTGGTCTAATGAAGCCCCTATCTAACAACTCTTGAATCTGGGCTTTCAATTCCACTAGCTCCTTTGGTGTCATTCTGTAAGGCGCAATGGACATTGGAGCTGTTCCAGGCAACAGATCTATCCCAAATTCAACTTCTCGGTTAGGAGGTAATCCAGGAAGTTCCTCAGGAAATACATCTTGAAATTCATTAACAGTCCTCACTGTCTCCACTGTCACCCCTTCGGGTTCAGTTTGACTTACGAACACCAAGTATGCTTCACAACCTTTGCGCATCCACCTTTCAGCCTTTAAGGCAGAAACAACATTGGACAAATAGTCCCTACGTTCACCAATAACCATCACCTCCTTGCCTTCGATTGTTCTCAATACCATTCTTTTGGCTGCGTAATCCAGCGTTGCCTTGTGCTTGGTTAACCAGTCTATGCCCAAAATCAAGTCGAATTCTCCAAAAGGTAGCTCCATTAGATCTCTAGTAAAGATCCTACCCTGAGTCTCTAAAGGCACTTCCCTAAATAGTTTATCTACTTTAACAAAGTGACCTAAAGGACTAACTACTGTGACCCCACTCACAGTCTCCTCAGAATGCACACCCAACGACCCAGAAGTTTCACAAGCAACATACAAATGCGTCAAACCCACATCAATTAAAGTAATATATGGTGTACGAGATATTAAGAACGTACCAGTTATAACATCAGGTGCATCACCCTCCTCGCGACGGTGAGCAGCATACACTAAGGCTGGCTGACGAGCCTCAGCATTACCAGCACCTGCCAGGTGCTCCACGACCACGTCCATTACCATTGCCTCCTCTACCTTGACCACGGCCCCTTGGCAGTGGCAGTCCTCCTCGCTCAGGCTGAGCAACCTCTGATCAACAGCTTGAGCCTGAGCTGGCTTCTGTGGGCAGTCCTTAACCTAATGATCCTTAGACCCACAACGAAAACAAGCTCCACTGCGTTTCCAGCATTCTCCTTGATGAACTCTGCCACAGTCTCCACAAGCCTGTGGTCTAACAACATTCACTAGCACAGCTCGCACTGGTTCTTCTACTCTAGCCCTCTTAAAATTTCAGTTTGCAGTTCCTGCTGTTCCAGAATCTCTTTTAAAACGATTGCGATCCCTATCGCGATTCTGCCTTTCAGCTTGCTTCACTTCCTCGGCTATCTTAGCCTTCTCCACTAGTGCAGCAAAGTCACGCTCCCTCTACGGCGCTATCAATACTCTTAGCTCATCTCTGAGGCCATCCTCAAACTGAACACTGCGCTTATACTCGGTGGAAACAATGCCACTAGCATACCGGCTTAATCGCAGAAATTCTGCCTCATATTCAGCCACAGTCTTACTACCCTGGGTCAGGTTCAGAAATTCCTTCCTTCGTGCATCCACATAACTAGCCCCAACATATTTTGCCTTGAAAGACTGCTTGAACAATTCCCAAGTTACCCTCTCAGCTGGGGTACTCTCTCTCATGGTGATCCACCATTGATACGCCTTGTCTCTCAGCAACGATACCGCTCCTTTTAACTTCTGCTCCACAGAGCAGTCCAAGTCATCCATAATTCACTCCGTGGCTTCTAGCCAGTACTCAGCCACATTCGGGGCCACTCCAGATATGCCCCTAAAAACTTCCGCTCTATTGGTCCGGAGTCGCTCAGAAATGGACCCCCTATTCATGGCCCCGACCTTGGCTCCAGCCACCCTTTCCAGGACTCTCAGCATTGCCTGGGACAGAGCGTCGTCCCCTACGGCCCGATCGTACGGCCCATTATCCTCAACCGGTGGTCGTGCCCCTCCAGTTGGCATATGCTCAGAAGACGACGATCCAGCTTGAGCACTAACTCGGCCTCGTCCACGGCTTCGTCCACGAGCAGCTCTTGTACTCATATCGATTATCTGATTTATGAATTTTATGACATCAGTTACTGTTTCAGTTGTTTATTACAGAATATCTTATGAACAGATAAAATTTCAGAGTTGTGTTCGCGCGATCGTAGCCTAGCTACTGTCTTAGTTTCCTAGGGTTTAGTTTACCCTACAGTCTCAGTTTTATAGCCTTAATACTACCTCACCTATAGTATTATATCTAAGGCTTAGTACTATCTATAGTTTTATTTTCAGTACAGTATAGAATTTAAAGCAGGACATACTTACAACTTGGAGCCGGGGATTCAGTGTGCCACTTTCCGATTTATTAGATCAAATAGTTTGAGGCCTCTTTAAAAATCAAAGTTTCAAAACAACTTGTTTTAAAAACTACAATTTGAAGGAAAAAAACCTTTTTTTTTTAAACCAAAAATTTTTTGAAAATTTGATTTTCCAAAAATACCCTTCTAGACTCTAAATTTTTTAAAACCCTTTTTTAACCCGATCCAGAGCTGAGTTGTTGCAACCGGGCTCTGATACCACTAAATGTAACACCCCGAACCTGGCCCAGATGCTATGGCCATGTCCGGTGTGCTACATCACCTAGACTATCCTACGCTGCCCTATTTACTAAGTCCGATGGTGAGTTTTGAAAAGCAATGCTTGATTTTTGGAAATTCCCGTTTTAATAATTATTCAAACTTAATCTCTATTCCATTTGTTAAGCGATTCACTTTAACTTTATTATCCCACCTAGCCATTTGTAATGTCAGGTTGGTTAAGAAAACATTTGTTTAATTTTTGAAAACGGTGTGTATTTGTGGTTGAAATAAAACAGTTGAAAATCCCAAATAAAAACAGGTATAGTGGCCTTATTACAACCCATAAAAAAAATATATAGTAAAAAGTAATTAAATTAATAAACCAATTAAAATTTGAGTTCAGTCTTCGTGGCCACTCTGAATCCCTCCCAGCATCCAAGTCACGCTCTAGGGCTCACCTGCAAGGATGGAAAAGAAAAGAGTAAGTTTGGGGAAACTCAGTGTGTGCAGAACCCATCCAAAACCCACATCAGCTCGAGCCCACTAGGCCTGAGCCCTAACCAGTCTTAGTCAGTTACTGGGCCGAAGCCCTGTTCAGATAACAGATACTGGGCCAAAGTCATATTCAAACAACAGTACGGCCCGTAGGCCCAGAACAGTACAGTATAGTATGATAGTATGCATGCAATCCAAATCATGTGGGGAGACTACTCGACCCACCCATCCGCTATACACCAACCGTACTAACCAACACACCATGTGGGGAATAACTCGACCCACCCGGCCAACACACCACAGTCGCAACATAGCTGCTCAGATAAACAGTATACGAGGCAAAGCCCTTTTCAGAAACAGTACGAGGCATAGCCCCTTTCAGTAACGTGGCAGTGCCACTCACACTTCCTCCAATATAAACCCAATCCCATGCATCAAACATACATACATCATGATATGGAGTAACAGTAATAGTCATGTCAAACAGTACAGTCGATTCTAGCCCTAAGGGTATAACAGTAATTTTCCATCTAAGGGCAAAACGGTAATTTCTCACCCTAAGGGCATTTCAGTAATTTTACTATCTTATTACAGTTTTCATGATTTACACAGTCTCTACTAAATCAGTGGTCGTTTCAGAAGTCCATTTTATCCCCTTTTTCAATCTTAGCCCGTAGGCCTCAAAACCCCTAATGGGCTCTACCATGCCAATTTAGCCCATTAGGCCCATTTAAGCCTTAATTTCTAATCCATTATCTTGTTTTAACAGTTTTTACGCCTGCAGTCCATATTATTACCTTCAACCCTATTTTTACCCAAATGGGCCCAAATTGCCCATTGGGACCATATTCAGCCCATCGAGGCCCAACTTATCGTAGCGCCCAAAATTTCGCGGTCAGCCCGCCTGACAGTGCCGATTCCAAAACCAACCTTTTCCTACCAACTTGAGAGCATTCGAACGCTCACAAGCTCTCGAAATTCTGGAACTTCAGCATTTCGGCTTGTCAGCTTTTGCCGATTTGAGCATTGAAAGGTGTTCGAAACACACACCTGTTTTTGCGATTATTCCAGTGAGATCTCCCTTGTACTTCTCTTACAATGATTACCTAACATATTAGACTATTCCAATATTTAATTTGAATCGAAACTCACTTAAAACCTTCTTACCACATTTGGCTATACCCTCAATAGCCATGAAAAATTACCTATGACGATTTAATGCACTAGATCTAGATTTGGTGATACTGATGCCTTCAACTCCTTGCTGGATCACCTTCCTTGCAAACTATCACTCAAAAAAGAGAATCAAAAAGAAACTTCGCATTACTAATAGACCAAGTCGACAATCTCCCTAACTTTAGAGACTTTCAGCTTTTCCAAAGTACTAAATATCTTAAAGATCTGAGTTGATAACCGTTTACCACTGCTTTTACCCTGATTCTAACTCAGATCTGAAGTAGATCTAACCCCTATACGCTGATAGAAACCAAATCTCTGAGATCTAAGAATTCGGCCAAAAGCTCCTATGGTTATGGCGATTTCGGCTTTTCAACTGGTGAAGAAGATGACGATTTAGACTATGGATCTGGGTGATGGTGTCGACAATGATGTGTCTCAAGGGGATGTAGTAATCGGCCACAACAGGTGAAGGGAACAGGGGTAATTCGGCTTAGAAGGATTCGACACAAAGGTGAGTTCTTTTCGGGATTTTGGCTTTTTAAGGAAATTGATTATGGTGATTTTATGGAGGGTGTGATCAAAAGAGAAGATGAATGAGGGGATGAGGGGGTTTTGGCTAAGGAATAAATCAAAGAGGAAGAAGAAAAGTGAAGAAAAGTAATGATAGAGGTGGAGAGAAAGAATTCAGCTATGAGCTTCCCAGGGAGGCAAATTTCGACTTTTCTGACAGTAGAAGAGAGAAATAATTCCTAAGGTGGCTAACCCTAACTCTTATGACAGAAAATAGAAAAAGATATAACCCTAATATCACACTTGAGTGATCGGCCCAAGTCCCTAAAAGCCCTTGCCGAAATTCCTACTTAAATTAGTCACATGCCCGGCACATGCTTAAAAATTAAAAAGAGCAATAAGCCTTCCTTGCAACTCGAACCCTTGTCCTTCAATACCCATCTAGGCACCACTTTTGTAGGAGCTTTAGTGGCGCCACCTTGCCACTCTACCAAGGCTCCCTTTGCGATATATTTTACATAGTTTTTCTTAAGGCCCACTTCACCAAGTCCCCTTTCACTGGAAAATCCAACTTGATATTTTACCGGATTTTAACTTAAGCTTGGGCCTTCTAAAGGCCCACTATCACATTTAAACACATTTACAACCTTCAGAACACCAAAATTTAAAAGACTTCACTAAAATTCACAAAACCTGAAAAATCCCGAAAATCAGGGCGTTACAAACATCTAGCATAAGTTTTCCCCTTAATCAACTATAGCTGAATACCATTTAAGATTACCAAAGGCATAACATTAGTCATACTCACAAGTACACATTTCAAACTTCCTTATTATCATTTTAAAACACAAACATTACTCAAATCATTACTTAGGTTCACATTCGGCAAACATACATATACGGCAAACCCCATTTCCATCCATCTAAAAAGTTATTCAAGCTAACCCATTAAATTATATTAAGCTCATTTGGCCATTGTATAAACAATTTTTAACATCTAACCATAACTACCAATATTTAGCACCATTTCACAACTTAGAACAAGTTGTCGAATGCACATACAGTCATCAATTCAAGAATTTAAGCCATGGGTTAACTAAGTAATGCATTAACCTTGTAAGTTCATAAATATTTTGCAAAAATCTACTCAAACATACCTTTGATTCAAGCTTTAACCATGGCCAAACCCTTTGGTGTTTTTCTTTTTCTTTTACTAATTGTTTCGGCAAAATCAAGAGAGAATAATGGCTTTCTTTCATATTTTCTTTAGCTAACACATATAATAATAATTAGATTACCATTATAGCCTGAATAATTTTACTCCATTTCCACTAAGTAAAGGCCAAACATGTCCATGCCATTTTTCCTTGGTCTAATTACATCTTAAATCCCTCATGCTAAAATAACATCAACAATTCAATACTCACACAATTATCACAAAATTTTTCTTTTATGCAAATAAGCCCTTGTAGATAATTCAACATTCAAATAACAAAATTAAAACACGAAACTTTCATGTATGGTAATTTGCATAATATAAACACAGAAAATAATATTTAAATATATATTTTTTTCTGTCTCAGTTTCGTGGTTTTGAAACCACTTTTTCGATTAGGGTCAAAATAGGGCTGTCACAACTCTTCCCTCATTAGGGATTTTCGTCCCTGAAAATCTTACCGGCAAATAGGTTGAGGTAATGTTCTTTTACTAATGAGATTTTCTTATTCCGCAGTTCTTTAACCTCGTAAGCCAAAATAGGAACCGATTCTTCCTCATAACTCAAATCAGGCTAAATATCAATTTTCGACGGACTAATCACATGTGAGGGATCGGATCTTTATCATTTAAGTATCGAAACATGAAAAACATTGTGAATCTTTTCAAGTTCGGGTGGCAATATCAATCTGTACGCAACCGGCCCAATGCATTCTTAAACCTAATACAGTCTGATAAATTTCGGGCTTAATTTGCCTTTACGGCCGAATCTGAGTACCTTTTTCCATGGTGAAACTTTTAGAAACACTTTATCCCCAATCTGATACTCTATATCTTTTCGTTTCAAGTCTGTGTACGATTTCTGATGATCTGATCCTGCTTTCAAACTTTCACGAATCAGTTTTACTTTCTGTTCAGCCTCTTTGATCAAATCAACCCCGTATAATCTCACAATCTGAGAAACGTACAATTCAGCTAGGTTATCGAGTGAATAATCGGTACGAACGGGAATAAATTGAGCCGACTTTGTCAATTTATCAGCAATAACCCAGATTGCATCTTTCTTGCTCGATGTCAACGGTAGACCAGATACGAAATCCATCGTGACGCGATCCCATTTCCACTCAGGAATCATAATCGGCTATAGCAATCCCGAAGGCACCTGATGTTCAGCTTTCATTTGTTGACATATCAAACATTTTGAAACAAAGTCAGAAATGTCTCTTTTCATACCATGCCACAAGTACTGACGTTTCAGATCGTTGTACATTTTCGTGCTACCAGGATGAACTGACATTCGGCTACTATGAGCTTCATTCAAAATCATCGGAATAAGCTTTGAATTTTTTGGAACACATAATCGATTTCTGAATCTCAAACAATCATCATCATAAATCAAAAACTCTAAATCCTCTTTCGAATCACATTGAGCTCGTATTGTTATAAAATCATTATCCACTTTCTAGGCTTCCCGGATTTGTTGCATCAACATTGGTTTTGCTTTTAATTCCACTACTAACACATCATCAGCGAATAAAGACAAATGTACATTCATCGCTCGTAGAGCAAATAGTGATTTTCGACTAAGAGCATCAGCAACCACATTAGCTTTTCCTAGATGATAATCAATGACAAGCTTGCAATCTTTCAGTATTTCTAGCCACCGTTGTTGTCTCAAATTCAAGTCTTTCTGAGTCATCAGGCATTTAAGGCTTTTATGATCGGAATAAATGTGACATTTTTCTCCGAATAAGTAGTGACGCCAAATTTTTAGAGCGAAAACAATAGTAGCTAATTTGAGATCATGAGTTGGATAGTTTTTCTCGTGAGGTTTTAACTGTCTCGAAGCATACGCAACAACTCTACCCTCTTACTTCAAAACACAGCCTAAACCGTTCAAAGAGGCAACACTATAAACCACAAATTCTTTACCAGATTCTACTTGAACTAGCACTGGAGCTTCGGTCAGAAGGGCTTTCAATTGATCAAAGCTTTTCTGACACCTTTCTGACCACTCGAATTTGACATCTTTCTGAAGCAATTTTTTCAACAGTGTTGCTATGATCGAGAAACCTTTCACAAATCGTCTATAATACCTGGCAAGTCCCAAAAAGCTCCAAGCTTCCGAAACATTCCTAAGAGGTTTCCAATCAAGTATAGCTAAAATTTTACTTGGATCAACCTGGATACCTGATGCAGATACAACATGTCCCAAAGAGCTGATCTCACGCAACCAGAATTCACATTTACTGAACTTTGCGTACAACTACTTGTCTCGTAAAATCTACAACACCATTCTCAAGTGTTCGGCATGCTCAGTTTTGTTGCGTGAATAGATCAAAATGTCATCTATAAACACAACTACAAACCGATCTAAATACTATCTAAAAATCCGGTTCATTAAGTCCATAAAAACCGCAGGGGCATTAGTGAGCCCAAACAGCATCACTAAAAATTCGTAATGTCCGTACCTCGTTCTGAAAGCAGTTTTTGGCACGTCAGAGTCTCTAACTCGCAACTGATAATAGCCCCATCTCAAGTCTATCTTTGAAAATACTGAAGCTCCTTTTAACTAGTCAAACAAATCATCAATTCACAGTAATGGATATTTATTCTTTATCGTTACTTTATTAAGTTGACGATAATCGATGCACATTCTCATGGTTCCGTCTTTCTTTTTCACAAATGCACTGGTGCACCCCAGGGTGAGAAACTCGGTCGTGTAAAGCCTCTATCTGTCAACTCTTGCAACTGAGATTTCAACTCTTTTAATTCAGTTGGTGCCATACGATACGGAGCTATCAAAATCAGAGTCGTTCTTGGTACTAGCTCTATGCTGAACTCTACTTCTCGAATAGGTGGCAACCCAGGTAATTCTTTGGGAAATACATCCGGATATTCACAAACCACGGGTACAGTTTCAAGTTTTCTTTCTGATACTTTGCTATCTAGAACATATGCAAAATAAGCTTCACAACCCTTTTTCAAATATTTATGAGCCAACATCGAAGATATTACTGCCGGTAACTCGTTCAGATCGGTAGACTCAACCCGAATTATCTCATTATTCAAACATTGCAAGTCAATTGTCTTTTGTTTGTAGTTCACTATCGCATCATGCACAGTTAACCAATCCATACCGAGAATGATATCAAATTCATCAAAAGGTAATAGCATCAAATCAGCCACAAAAACAAAAATCTCGGATCATCAGGGGACATTTCTTGCATACTTTATCCACTAACGCATAACGGCCCAAAGGATTAGACACCCGAATCACAAATTCAGTAGACTCAATAGGTAGAGTCTTACTGGATGCCAAAGTTTCACACACATAGGAATGAGTTGAACCGGGATCAATCAAGGTAATAACATCAGTATCAAAAAGAGTGAAAGTACCAGTAATAACATCTAGAGAAGAAACCTCCTCACCAGCGCGTATGGCATAAGCTCTGGCAGGTGCACGAGCCTCAAATTGAATAGCCGTATCTTTAGTCCCTCTCTGACTGCCACTAGCATTACCCGTATGTCTAGGTGGTCTATCTCGTGCGGTAGTATGATTAAGTCTCCCACTCGGATTAGTATTCTGCTCTGCTAATCTCAGACAATCTCTGATAAAATGATCAGCTGATCCGCATTTAAAACAGGAGCGGTCATGCAATCTACAACTCCCTGAATGCCATTTACCACAATGCTTGCACTCTGATCTGTCTTAGCGATCATTGCCAAACTGGCAACGGAGGTAGCTCGTGTACTCACAGGAGGTCGATCACGATCTCGTCTGGAATAGCCCGAAGTATTCTTGGATTGGGCCGATTCATCTCGAAATTTGTTCGATGTCTGCTGGAAAGTTTTCCCCGAAGATCTCTTACGGAACTCTCTAGCCCCAGCTTCAACTTTTCTTTTCTCAATTCTGAGCTCTTCAGCTTTGCAAGCTCACTCAACAAGTACTACAAACTCTTTAATTTCCAGAATGCCTACTAAAAGTTTGATATCTTCATTCAACCCATCCTCGAAGCGTTTACACATGATAGCTTTGGATGAGATACACTCACGAGTATATCTACTGAGCCTTACAAATTCTCGTTCATACTTTGTCACTGTCATTCGGCCTTGCTTAAGCTCAAGAAACTCTTTGCATTTTTGGTCGATGAATCTTTGGCTGATATACATTTTACGGAATTCTGTCAAAAAGAATTCCCAAGTGACTCGCTCTATCGGTACAACCAAAACTAAGGTATTCCACCAATGATAGGCAACATCACGTAACAGAGACACAGCACACTTCAAACACTCATCAGGTGTACATGATAATTCATCGAAAACACGTATAGTATTATCAAGCCAAAACTCAGCTTGCTCAGCATTATCACTAACAGTAGCTCTGAACTCTTCAGGCCCATATTTTCTAATTTTATCAACCGGAGGCTTACTTGATCTCAACAGATCGGTCATAAGAGGCACGACAGGTATCGGAAGTGGATTATTTGAGGGTGGGGATTGTGGAACAGCCGGATTAGTTCGAACATATTAAGTGAACCAATCATTCATCATAGCATAAAAGGCTTGTTTTATCCCATCATCTCGATTACTGGTATTTGGCTGAGAATCAATCGGCACTGTCCCTTGCGCGGGAGCAGGCGCGACACCCTCAACATCATCCGTGACGGCTCGATCGGGATCAGGATTCATTTACTATACGAAAAACACATTTTAACTGTCAGAAGTCATCACACTATCATATTATCACATAATGGCATGTATGGCTAGACTCACACATGCTATGTTAGTCCTAGAATTGACTAAACCGTAGCTCTGATACCAATAAAATATAACACCCCTAACCCGTATTAGTCGTCAGATTAGGGTTACGAGGCATTACAGATCAGAAGGCAGTTCAGACTAGACATTCAATATCAAACATGCATAAATAAAACAATCTCCTTTACCAAACTTTTTCTCTCATACTTTTATAATCAATTCACATATACGAATCATTTCACATGTCACTTTGCACTTGACATCATTTCATAATCATACTCGAAAATATAAATGCATAATTCAAATGAGCATTTCATCTAACCAAAATCCAAATTTATATACCAAGCAAAGTAAAGCATAATCAATAAAATATGTACTTGCATATGATTGAACAAATACACTATAGACCGATTGTATAACATGCGAAATTTATACTATTCATTTAGAAATTTCTTAAGGTTATAACTGAATATAAATCTATCTTAAGCCAATGATCCATTTTCTAATTCGTATGATAAAAAAAAAACCAATGAACTCTCTCAAAGCATTCGAATAAGAATAAAGATTACCTATTTCACAACTTACTATAACCTATAAATGATCAATCACATAATTTCATCAAATCATGCATTCATACTTATTTAATAGGCAAGCCATTTTCGTATAGCTTGATTATATACATAACCCAAAATATCATTCATTCAAAAGATGACCAAATTATACACTTTTGAAACCTAATATGTTCTCAAAAGAGTTAAGCCTATACATGCCATCATTGAATTATAAAATCCTTTAAAGTACCGAAATATAGAGAAAATAGTGTGGATGACTTTGAACTTGAATCCCCGATCCCGTAGCTTTCAACCGAGATCTATAAAAAGGAACAGAACACAAGTATTCACACTAAGCAATTTAGCTTAGTAAGTCTTAAGTAATTTAAACAACTAAACTCACTTATACACATTATTCAAATATGTATTCAATTCATAATACCAGCTTGTAATTCAGAATTTCTCTTTATAAACAATTTTCCAAAATCACATTTAGCATTATCTCAGTATAATGCCATTTAGCCGAATCTGCATAATCACATATATGCACATATAACATTATTTCATTTAATTTTGAATTCAAATAGTCATAAGCATTTAAATGCTTCAATGCCAACTTTAATTCAATTTAATCCAACAAGTTTACCATATCATATCCACATGTACTTTCAATGATCATAGTCACATATATCACATATATTTTCTTATATAATTCCACAATGATCGAATGTACACACACATATATATATGCTTATAACAACTTCACAAACACTTTTCATTACACATTCATAATTCAATACAGGTTATTCTCACGAATATAAATACATAATACGTACCTAAACAACTTAATGTACTGAACAAATTCGATTGCCATTTTAGTACAAGATCTCATAGTCTTAGACTTTTATTAATTCACCGGCAATTAGCCTGCTAGGTAAAATCCCGAGCTCATCACCGGCACAAAGCCTGCTAGGTATAAACCTGAGTTCATCACCGGCACAAAGCCTGCTAGGTATAAACCTAAGTTCATCACTGGCACTAAGCCTGCTAGACTTTATAAGTCCAATATTTCTTCACTGACATTACGCCTGTTAGGCTCGAAGCCCGATAATAACACCAGCATATAGCTTGCTAGGCCAAAGGCCTGAATAACTCATCACGATAACCAAACAATACTGTTTCAAATATCGAATCATATACTTTCCTTTCCATGTAACACAACACATCATTAAGATCTTTGTATCGTTCAAAAACAATTACATAACATCTATCGCATTTTTATTTCTTAACTTACCATTTGACAATATAAACACAACAACCATCACATTTCCATTTTATGTTTACCATTCGATAATGTACATAAATCAACTACTTATTTACCATTTCATGCATATAACATTCGGCAATATAGCCATATAAATTACTTTATTTCCCTTTCATGCATACCATTCGGCAATATGCATATATATATATAAAATAAAAGATGTCTAATTTTCATAACATATCATGACATATTCACAAGTAACCTATGTTTAAATACTTAAAACTTACCTCAGATTTTATCGAACAACTACGGATCGGCTAATCAACTAGTTTCGCCTTCCCCCTATCCGAATTTGGCTCTATTTGTTCTTGAGCTAAATTAAACAAATTTTTAACTTGTTACAACTCAACTATTCAAGCATTATCTCATAAATATATTCGGCTCTCACACATATAAATCATAGTAAAAGTCATACACATTATAAGTCATTTTTGACCTTTCTATTATCACCAAATTGAATCATTTCTCACAACAAATCACATTCTGCATTCCCTTTTAAATTTTAGCTAACATCATTTATAATCAAAATACCAATAATCTCATACACATAAAACATACGACACTTTCATTTTTGGCTATTTAAACACATATCAAATTAAACATTCTCTATTATTATACATATTCGGTACTCTTAACAACTAATTAACACTAATGCCTTATTTTTTAACATCTAGCATAAGTTTTCCCTTTAATCAACTATAGCCGAATACCATTTAAGATTACCAAAGGCATAACATTAGTCATACTCACAAGTGCACATTTCAAACCTCCTTATTATCATTTTAAAACACAAACATTACTCAAATCATTACTTAGGTTCACATTCGGCAAACACACATATATGGTAAACCCCATTTCCATCCATCTAAAAAGTCATTCAAGCTAACCCATTCAATTATATTAAGCTCATTTGACCATTGTATAAACAATTTTTAACATCTAAGCATAACTACCAATATTTAGCACTATTTCACAACTTAGAACAAGCTGTCGAATGCACATATAGTCATCAATTCAAGAATTTAAGCCATGGGTTAACTAAGCAATGCATTAAACATGCTAATTTCATAAATATTTTGCAAAAATCTACTCAAACATACCTTTGATTTCAAGCTTTAACCATGGCTGAACCCTTTGGTGTTTTTCTTTTTCTTTTACTAATTGTTTCGGTAAAATCAAGAGAGAATAATGGCTTTCTTTCATATTTTCTTTAGCTATCACATATAATAATAATTAGATTACCATTATAGCCTGAATAATTTTACTCCATTTCCACTAAGTAAGGGCCGAACATGTCCATGCCATTTTTCCTTGGTCTAATTGCATCTTAAATCCCTCATGCTAAAAGAACATCAACAATTCAATACTCACACAATTATCACTTAATTTTTCTTTTATCCAAATAAGCCCTTATAGATAATTCAACATTCAAATAACAAAATTAAAACACGAAACTTTCACGTATGGTAATTTGCATAATATAAACACAACAAAAAATATTTAAATATATATATTTTTTCTGTCTCAATTTCATGGTTCCAAAACCACTTTTCCTATTAGGGTCAAAATAGGGCTGTCACACAAAACTCAACCCTTTCCGGGTCATCATCCTTAGTAGCCCGAAACTCTTCTACCCCTTGTTTTCGAATTCTATCAACTGGAGGCTTTTGATGCCTCACTACCTCTACTATTTGTGGAGCAACTGGGTAGATTGAGCAAATTGACGGGGTCGAGCTTGGTGTTGAGTGGCGGGGTTCATTCAAACACCCCTCTACCTCTCTAACTAACAGTAGCTGGCCTATTCTCGGTTCCAGCTGGTATTGACCCTTCTACGAGAGCTGGCGTATTTCTTTCTACATCATCTACCGTACTTGTTCGGGATCCATTCGCTATAATAAAATACATTTAAACCGTCAAGAGTTGTCACACTATCATTTCTGATAAATACATAAGTACGGCATGTGACAGCCCTAGTTCGACCTTAGTCGGGAAGCGGTTTCGTGACCGCTAAACCGAGTCCTTAAAATAGTTAATATTGATTTTCAATGCTTCAATTATGTGTTAATTACATGTGTGGGAGTTGTGAATTGGAATTTTGACAAAGTCAATACGAATTTATTGAAAAGGGTTTAGTTGAAAAACTTAGAAACTTAGCTAGACAATTTTGGAATGACCTAAATAAAATAAGCTAAAAACTAATGGATTTGCATGTCAATATTTCCCTTAGAAGAAAGTGGCCGGCCATGCATTTGTTTCCATTGGTTGTTTCATTATTTTATAATTTGTAATTTAAGTTAGTGGGATGATGATGTTGATAAAAAAATAAAGTAAAGTAATTAAAATAATGAATTAGTAAGAATAAAATAAAAAAAAAACTTGGTTGTGTTCTTCTTCTTGCCGTGAAACAAAGAAAGAAATATGGAAAAGTGAAGGCTAGCATTCGGCATTGTAGCATCAAATTGAAGGTATGAATTCATGTAGCTTTCATGGAAAATTATGAGTTTTAGTTAATAGCTAAGTATATGCACCAACCCATGAGTTAATTTTTCTTTAGAGGGTAAAATCTCCATTCGGCCATTGTTAAGGGAATAGAGTTTTGACGTTATAAATTATGAAATATGTTAAGGGGTTATAAGGAGATTAAATTCATGTGACTACTTGTTTAATTACCTTAATAATGCAAATTTTGTGAATATGCTTTGATTTGCTTAAAGGGAACTTTCGGCTATGTCTTTGATGAATGAACAAATTAGGAGGCATGTGTTCGAATGGTATGATTTTTGAGAGTGATGGGAGACGGGGTTAGTGGTATAGTCTTACCGAATGTGTGTGGTTATGGAATGGGGAGAAATATTTGAAGGTTCTATGATATTTTGGCAATTGATAGTAACGTGTATAGCTATAGGTACAATAGCCGAATGTGATTTAGCAAATGGTTAAGGAAAACCATGAAAGTGAGTATTTTGCACATTGATTTGAACTCAAAAGATTTTCTTTAGGAAATAGACAATAAGACATTCGGCTATGAGCATTTTAGGAATTGATTAAAATGTTTACAAGAATCCTAGTGGAACATTCGGCTATGATTTTATTTTTTTAAATGAAGAATAGAGTGCCTTATAGTATATATATATATAGAGATAAAAATGTCGTATGTCCTTGCATTAAAAATTTCATTGTAGACTTTGTGTGAACTTGTGCCATATTGATGCTAAAGCGTTAGCTTAAGTGAAAATGTTATGTGCTTTTGTGATAAGTGAAAGAGAATTTACCAAATGAGTTGAATAAACACGGTTTAAAATAAATTAAATTGTTCAAATTGTAGCTCAAGAACAAAAAGGGGCAGAATTAGACAAAGGAAAGACAAAGGTTACGGAATAATCGACCGGTACATATTCAGCGAGGCACGAGGTAAGTCCTTGAGAATCGAACCTTTATTTAGGATAAAGAGAAGTTATAATGCATATGTATATTCTATGAGCTAATGGAAAATGATATGTCCGAATGTAAATTTTTGAAAATGAACGTGTGGGAAATTGTTGAAAGCCGAATACTAAGGTTAAATATTAATGTATCTAGTTGTGAAATTGTGTTCTTTGCTTACAATTAAACAAACCGTATGGAACATAATTGGTATTATGCCGAAATCATGTGTTTGTATCTGGATGGTTATGGAAAGATGATATGAAAGATATGCTAATATGTATGAGTACAAATTTTGTTGATATAGCCGAGCTTAGTCTCGAAGGGCTTTCGAGCTAGAGTTGAAGCCGAGTTTAGTCTCGAAGGGCTTTCGAGCCAGAGTTAAAGCCGAGCCTAGTCTCGAAGGGCTTTCGAGCCAGAGTTAAAGCCGAGCTTAGTCTCGAAGGGCTTAAAGCCAGTGATATGTTTCGGGTTTGACCTTGAAAAAAATCATTCGTGGTGGAAATCGGATATGGGTTAAATGTATAAGCTCACGTATAAATAATATTGCCCTGGTTGTAACACATGTGCCACTTACTGTAAGGATGGCAGGTATGTATTCTATACTCTTAATGGTTTAGAATGTCATTAAGATTGACCTATTTGAGCCTGGTACGGATTTGTGAACTGTCGTTTGATATCATTCGTATGTTTAAGAAATCTGATGTTGAGTTATATATATATATATATGTGCTAGATTGACTAAGCAAAGAATAGAATTGAAATACTCAGTTATGAATGAATGGTTCTTGGATTGCATTGTGTTTTATTTTGAGTTATGCTTACGAGTAAATAGTAACATGATATGCTCATATTCGGCCAAGGAAGGATTTAGACAAGAGTTGATAATATTATGTCCTTCTTTTATTTCTGACTGAGTTACTTAAGTACTTACTAAGCAAGTATTTGCTTACTTTGTTGTACCTGCTTTCGATTTCGTAGGTCTTAATCGGAAGCTACGGTCTCGGGAGTTCCAGAATTGAAGTCATCTACACTATCACTCATCTTTTGGTACTGGTAACTAAACCTAGGAATGGCATGTATAGGTTTGACTTTTGGTGGTTAAACAAACATCTTTTGAATTTTGTAACTAAATTAGGCCATGCGAAAATGGCTCCTTTAACATTTTTACTTCTATAATTATGGTATTAATTAGATTATGTTTTATATGAATGGTTGTAAAATGCATGTTGGTAATACTAGTTTTGAAGTATGTCATACCTTTATAATTGTAATCCATGAAGTATAGGTGGTGAATGTGACTAGGGGTGATTTTATTACGTACATTGTTACCAATTTGATAAATTGGTTTAGTTGTGTTCAGTTGATGAGCGTTTGCCCAATAGTGTCGATTATATCGTTATGTTTAGTAAAGATCTTCTTTTAATAACTCGCGTTTTTTTTTCAAAGAAATGTTCTGGTGATGTCTCTCGACTCTCCTGCGATAGGACCGGGTCTAGGGGTGTTACACGGCATGTATAGCTAGACTCATACATGTGCTAGGTTAGTCCTAGAATCGACTAAATACTAACTCTGATACCACTAAATGTAACACCCATTACTCGAGTCCGATGTTGGGACGGGGTACGAGGCGTTACCTTACTGAATCATACTAAATCTTGAAATCTTAGGCTATAAAATTTCTCTTCTTTTTAAAACTTATCATTCATTCTCTTAATGACCTTATCATGGGCTTATGAGGCCCAAAACATATATCAAGTGTGTCTTGGAACCAATACGAGAACTTTCGAGTACTTAGAAAATTTTTACCTAAAACATGGCCACACACCTGTGTGAGATGGGACACGCCTGTGAGGGCAGGTCGTGTGGTCTCACATGCCCATGTCCTTAGCCCGTGTCTAATTTATTTTTATTATCAACCTACAGGGGTTTTGACACGGCTTGGGTACACACCCCTATTTATGGCCCCTGTCCCTTACACGGCCTAGACACGCCCGTGTTAATATCCCGTGGGGCATTTTGGCTTGAACTCTATAATCATCAGAGGTGCACATGGCCAAGGCACATGCTCGTGTGCTCAGCCCGTGTTCTATACTAACTTAACTAAATTAGTTGCAGGGGATACACGGCCTATTGACACATCCATGAGGCTAACCGTATGTCACACATGGCCTAAGCAGATGTCCGTGTGCCCAACCGTGTGGAAAATAATAGGCTATTTTCCAAGCCTTATGCCACCCTGAAACCCAACCAAACACAAAGCCAATTTCCATAACACATAAAAAGACATAACATACATATAATTCTCATACACTTTACTATACTTAAACATGCAAGGTTGCACATTCATGAATTTCATCTTCATTGTAGAAAAGATGAGTTAGGCAATATTAGGCCATTTTCAAAGGCCATTACAACATTACTTGGCTACACAAAATGACACTTAACAAAATGATTAAACTTCTTATACATGCCGTACATCAAAATGATCAACTTTACTATACCAATATGAATAACTTGATAGTGTGACTTCGACCTCTGACTTTAACGATCCCTAAGCTTATATGGCAAGTCTACATGAAAGAGGGAACGGAAAGAGTAAGCACATAAAATGCTTACTAAGTTGCATGAATAAAATAGCAACAAAATCA
This sequence comes from Gossypium stocksii, assembly GCA_020496765.1. Taxonomy (NCBI): domain Eukaryota; kingdom Viridiplantae; phylum Streptophyta; class Magnoliopsida; order Malvales; family Malvaceae; genus Gossypium; species Gossypium stocksii. Next base: position 16,856,157 of record CM035632.1, on the reverse strand, counting down.
TGAAATATCACTCAAATAAGTATCATGAATTTCATGTAGTTTCTTACTTATTCTCATGACTTAATCATATACTTACTCATGCTTTTCATGTGGTATTTCACATAATAATGTACTTCCAATTACTCATACTTACTCGTATATACCTGCAACACTCAACATGAAACTTTAGCCTTTCTCATGAGACATATCAACTTGAATACTTTTCTCATTTAAGATTCTTTTAAAATACTGAAAGATACTCGTAAATCAATCTCATGAAATGATGCCAATGCTATGTCTCAGACATGGTCTTACATGGGATCTCACATCGATGTCGACGCCATGTCCTAGACATGGTCTTACATGAGATCGTACTCTGATGCCGATGACATGTCACAAACATGGTCTTACATAGGATCTCATATCGGATGCCTATACCATGTCCTAGACATGGTCTTATAGAGGATCCTTTTATACTCTCGATGCCGAAGCCATGTTCCAGACATGGTCTTACATGGGACCTTATCTCGAATGCTCTTGCCATGTCCTAGACATAGTCTTACAGGGGATCATATCTCGATGCCAATGCCATGTCCCAGACATGGTCTTACATGGGATCTCAGTTTGATGCCGATGGCATGTCCAGGCATGGTCTTATAACGGACCTACAAGACTCATGACATGATTACGGTATCCGTCATATCATTTAAACCTGCATGTAACTTCTCTTTTCGTGTTTTCATCATTTCTTGGCAAAATTCCACATCATTAATTTCATGAATCTCACACATTTCCTCAACAAATCAATATCATAGAATTTAACATAACTCATACAAAATCATGTCCATGTCTTCATGAATTATCACAATTTCATAAAAAAAATCATCATAATGAATTTACATAACTTGCAAGCTAAATTATTACATACAGCTTACCTCGGGTCCAAAATGTTGGCAAATGCTCGATTTAGTCTACAACTTTACTTTTTCCTCGGTTTTGGTCTGGGCTTCATGTTTCTTGATCTAAAATGACAAATTTAATTTATTTAGCACCCACATTGACTATATAGCCCATAATTTACACTTTGGCAAAATTTATAATTTTACCCCTAAAATTTTACATATTTGCAAAATAGTCCCTAGGCTCGTATAATGAAATGTATCTATTCTCTTAGCTACCTAAGCCTAGCCAACTCCTACTAGTGTCCATAAAGGCCCACCTTGCTCACAATTTGATATTCTTACTACACATTTTACTAACTTTGCAATTTGGTCCCTATTAGGGATTTTCATGAAAAATCACCTAGAGAAAGGTGTTTACTACACCTTAAACTTTCTTTTTCTACCACTAGGCATCAATTTCCTTGCATGTCATGCATAGGTATATTTTTGAATGTGAGCTCTAGCTCAAATTAATGGTTGAAATAGTTAGATTAAGCACAAGGTTTTCAAAAATACGAAGAGCATGAAAAACGGAGCTCGGAGTCACTTACTTGGAGCTTGAAAATGAAAGAAACCCTAACTATGGAGTCCTTATAGAATTTGACACTTGCATGGAGAAGATGATTCAATTTTTGACTTATTTTCCCTTTATATTTCATTAATTAACCAAATAACCAAAATGCCCTTATGTCCTTTCTTTGATATTTTTCCCTTCCATGGGCATTTTTCTCTATCATGCTAAAAGTTGGTCTAATTGCCAAATAGGGATTTCTAATAATTTCTTTTATGCTATTTTATACTTAAACCTTCTAGAAACTCATAATTTGCATCTTTTGTAATGTAGTCCTGAAGGACAAATTAATCACTATTTCATGAAATTTCCTTCATGAAATTTTCTCAATATCATACAAGTATGCCATAAACTCAAAAATAATCATGAACTATATTTTTTTACTTCAGATTTGTGGTCTCGAAACCACCATTTCGACTAGGCCATAATTTGGGCTTTTACACAACCCTATTTTATTTTCTTGTTCGGTAGATGGGGATGAAAAATAATGTTTGAATTCACTTTGTTTTATTAATAGTAACATGATTTATCAATTACCAATATTAACCTTTAATTATAACATTTAAAATCACTAATATGATGTCCATAAAAGTCCACAAACATTTAAAATGGTCTAATTACCATTCAAGACCATCAAATTTAAAAGCCAAGGCCAATTGCCACCTTTAACTAATAGTATGCAACTTTTATAATTTATGCGATTTAGTCCTTTTATAAAATTAGACATCCAATCAAAAAATTAAATCACGAAATTGTCACGCATACATGCTATCATGCTATAAACACATAAAATAATATTAAAATAATTTTATGACCACATATTTGTGGTTTCGAAACCACTATTCTAATTTAGCTAAAATCGGGTTGTTACAGTGTTATTAACCAAAGCACTGGTTCTGAGTTCTGTTTGAATTGAGTAAAGAATTCATCATTTTTCAACTGTGCACTACCAAACAGATTGGAATGTGTTTTACTACAAGAATGTAAAGTGACAATTTATGCTCTCAGACGGTTACAGTCTCATTAAAAGAATTGTTCGACGAGTGACTTAGAGTCGGTCGCTAGTATGTCTGTGTTGAGAAATTGATGACATCATTTGTTCGACAAAAAATGTCATGTGCTTCTTGATTTCCAAGAGTATAAAGTATCTAATGTTACAAAAAGAAAATATGAAATTAAGACAATGTCGATGGCCTAAACTATTGAAAGATTGTGAATAATTAATAGTTAACCTTTGGGGAAATTGATGTTGTGCATATGTTTAAATGGAAAGCCTTTGTTCATTTTGTGAGCGCTGGTTACATGATTAATCATATTTGATGGAAGTCTAAATTTTGCTAAATTAAAAAGCTAAAGCGATGTTTTCTTTGGAAGATTGAGAACTTCAAGAATATGATAGTGAGTGGTAAACTAAACGAGTACAGTAGGAGACGACTTTTGATTCTGATTTCTATTATTATTACTCCAAAATAGAATTTTTGTAATGAATTATCCAGAGCTTATGTAGAAAATGTTGTACTAGACTCAGTAGTATCTCATTTGTTCATTCAGAGAGTAATTCAAATCTTAGACGATATGCTCTGACATTGTGTTTCAGAGTTCAAAGGTGATTGGAAAGAGATGTACGAGGTGGAATTGATTTATGATTCTGAGGTAAAAGGGTGAAAGTCGTTAATGAAAGTTGAAAGCAACTTCAGATTGACATAAGTAGTATACAGATTTAAAAACTTAAGATATTGGATTCCAGACTGATGTCAGAGTTGTAACAGCCCGATTTAGACCCTAATCGGAATGGTGGTTTTGGGACCACGAATCAGAGTTAGAAAAATATTTTAAAATTATTTTCCACGTTTATTATGTGTGAATTTATATCTGTGAAATTTTTGTGTTTTAATTTTGTCGTTTGGGTGTTCGATTAAATAAAAAGACTTAATCGCGTAAAATAAAAACTTGGTGGTTAAATGTGAAAGTGCTTAATTGTTGTTGTCTTTATTAGTGGAGGCATTTATAATGCAATTATACTGTTGGTTTATAGGTGGACGATAATGGGCATGTTATATGCGGTTTATTAGTTTAATTTTAAAAGGGTAAAAATGTAAAATGGTTAATAATATATGTATAATAAAACATAAAGCTTATTATATGGTTTTATTTTATCATGTTCTTGCTGAAATAGCTAAATAAGAAAGAAAAGAGAAGATTTTTAGGGTTCGGCCATTTCCAAGCTCGATTCAAGGTTCGTTCTTAGTCAATTTTTTTTATAATTTTTACGTTTTTTAGATCGTTGCTTCGAGTACTAATAAACCTATGCTTGAATTTTTTATTTTGGTGAATATTTTGAATTATGACATTGTTGAGAGCTTGTGATTTTTGTTGTTTGATGATGAAATATGAAAGATATGTTTTAAATTAACATACAAATGAAATACATGGACTTGTATGGACACTAGGAACATTCGACCTAATATAAGTGTATTCAAATTTTGCATAATTTGTGTTTTGTGCAATAGGGACTAAATTGTAAAAAGTGTAAATGTTAGGGGTAAAATGGTAATTTGCCCATTTATGTGTTTTTAGACTAAATTGAATGAAAATATGTTTGAATGAGCTTAATTTGAATATGTTTAGATCAAGAACCAATGAAATCGGATTTGGACTGCGGGAAAACGAAAGTTGTCGACTAGTTGTCTCGTTCCGTGTTATATCGTCCAAGGTAAGTTTATAATCAAATAGACGTACTTAATTTTAATTAAATTCTAAATATATATGTAGAAATGAAATATATGAATTTATATATGCTTTGGTCGAATGTGAATAAGCTTGGTTGCTATATTTTTGAATCCATTTCGACCGAGTTACAACGTCCGGAAACCCCATATGAACCTTAAGAATAGTTAGGATACATATGTCATGACATAGAATTATGATATATGTGTGCGAGTAAGACCATGGCATCAATATGTGATTCCGATATATGTGTGCGAGTAAGACCCTATCTGGGACAAAGGCATCAATTTAAGATTACATGTAAGACCACGTCTGGGACGTTGGCATTGTACAATATATGTGTGATTATCTGAGTATCCTACCTAATTCTAAATGGTTCATCAGGCATCGATATGTGGTGAACAAATATTTAAAACTAACTAAAAGACCGCGTATGTACTAGCTTGATACCTACTTGAAATAAGGTAAGTGACTATCTTGGTATTTGTTACAAAACATGTGTGATATAAATGAAGAATATGTGGCAAGTGCATGCAGCCTTGTGAATAAGAAATATGATTTTGTTAAAATGATTCTTAAATATGTGTATATACGATCTTGTATATTCGGCCACATAGTTAGTGTAGGTATATGAATCTATATATTGATTCATGAGCTTATGTTTATGTATGCATATGTATTAGGTTTTATAATGACATCTTGACTTTTGAAAGTCAAACATTAATTTATTAATTTAACTATGTGAGTAATCAGCCAAGGTAATAATTACGTGTAAAGATTTATACATATTATTTATGAAATTTGTAAGTTTGAGATTAATTGAGATAATGATAATATAGTTCGATTAGTTTAATGGAGTTGATATATAATTGGGTTGTTTATTTGTTTATGACTTACTAAGCTATAAAATCTTTCTATGTATATGTGTGTTTTTGTTTTATAGATTTTGGGAATCAAGTTACGAGCTCGGGGATCTCCAGCAAAGTTCATCACATTATCCACTATTTCGGTACTTAATAGTGAAACTCGAATTATGGCATGTATAGGCTGGAACATATTTTTGAAATGTTAAATTTTGGCTATGTATTTAAAGCCATGCGAATATGGCTTGCTAATTAAGCATAGGCTTAGTCTTATGTGTGATTAGTTATAATATTTAATGTGTTTGATTTTGGTTATTCGGTGGTGGAAATGTTGAATGTGTATGTGGTTTTTAGTAATATGATTCGGCTATAAATAATATTATGTATAATATGTATTTGGTATAGTAGTTAGTTCATGATGGAATCATAAAATATGATATAATTAGAGTGCTGGATGATTGTATAATAGCTTGTTAGGTTTGGTTGTTATATGGTACGTAATGAATGTGTCCCATCATTGTTTTGGTCAATTGTTTTGGTATGTATGAAATGTTAAGTATGGCATTTATTTTTTTAAGGTGAGATGTGCGCCATGTATATATGCATTAATAGCATATTCAGCTAAGTTATAATGTACCAAATATGTATGTGTGATTGCATATTAAATTATGTAATATGTTTCAATTGGTTTTATTATAAGCTTATGCAGATGTTGTTACTCGTGTTTAAATGACAGTTTGAAAATATAGTGAATTTCATATGTTTTGGTATCGAGTTGTCATGGTGTCCAAAAATGGTTTAAGTTAAGATGGTGAAATATGCTTGAGTTGGTGAAACATGTTGCAATTGTTATATACTGGGTGTTTATTAAACCATAAATATGACTTGCATAAAGCTTAATTCAAATATGCTTAGTTACCTTTATTTAAATCTTCATATTTTTGAATTGATACATATAAATATTGTATTAATGTATGAGATATGAAATTTGCATTTACTAACATGGCAATGTTGCATGAATGAACGACAAGTATAATATGGAAGTTAGTTACATATGTGGTACAATCTATAAGTGAGCAAGATTTTTTTTTTTATAAAAGTAAAAATTAGGTTAATATTCCATTAACAAAGTTGTTGATTTGTTATATGTTCTATTTATAAATATATAATCTGTTTTGATATATGTTGAAACATGTTTTAAATATATTATCATATGAACAATATAAATTTTACGATTTAATATTTAATACTGTAATCAGCATTGAAGTGTTTAAAACATTTTGAATTGTAAAATATAATGCATATTAGTATAGACAGTGATATGATCAGTAATGCCTTGTAACCCTAATTCGGTGATGGATACGGGTTAGAGGTGTTACATTTGATTGGTATCAGAGCTATGGTTTAGTCAATTCTAGGACTAACTTAGCACTTGTGAGTCTAGCTATACATGCCATATTATATACTGCAATAGTGTGATGACTTTTGACATTTGAAAATGTGTTTTCATATAGTAAATAGATCCCGACAGAGCTGTAGCTAATGATGTCGAGAGTGTAGCGCCTGCTCCCACACAAGTGACAGTGCTGGCTAATTCTCAACCGACTTCGAGTAATCAAGAGATTGAGGCTAAACAAGCCTTTTACCAAATGATGAATGACTGGTTTACTCAATACATTCGAACTAACCCGGCTACACAACAACCTCCACCACCGACTAATCTATCTTCGATGCCTATTATACCTTAAGTAAGTGATCCATTGAGATTTTATAAGCCACCTATTGGTAAAATTAGAAAACACAGGGCTTAAGAGTTTAAAGCTACTCATGATGATGATACTGAGCAGGCTGAGCTCTGGCTTGATAATACTATCTGTGTGTTTGGTGAGTTGTCTTGTACTTCGGATAAATGTTTAAAATGTGCCATATCTTTACTTCGAGACACAACATATTACTGGTGGAATACTTTGGTATCCGTGGTTTCGAAAGAGCAGGTGACATGGGAATTCTTTTAGACTGAATTCCGTGAGAAATATATCAGCCAGAGATTTATCAATTAGAAGTGCAAAGAATTTCTAGAGTTAAAACAGGGTCGCATGACTGTGATAGAGTATGAGCGAAAATTTGTAAGACTCAGTCGGTATGCCTGAGAGTGTTTTTCTACCGAAGCTATTGTAACGCCCTGATTTTGGGCCTAGAAGAATTGGGCCTCGGGCGTGGGTGCGTTTAAAATTTTTTGAGAATAAGATAACAGCACAAATGGCATTTTAGAATGGTTGGGTTAGTGATTTTAAAGTATTAAAGGGTCTCTATGAAGTCTTGAGTTCGAATTTTGGGTTAGGAAAATTTTTGTTTTTTAGCCTTTAGGGAATCCTAACCTCAGGAGTTATGACTTTTAAATAAATGAAGAGGGAATAAGACACAAACGAGCTTGTGGTCTAGTGGCAAAGTGGTGCCACATAGGGAGCTTGAGGCGGTGTCAGAGGAAGGCAGGGAGGTCTATGGTTCGAGTGGTAGCATGGGGTATTGATGAGTACTTAGTTTGAAAATCTGGATAGCCAGTGGTGGACGTGGAGTTGAACTCTAAAGGGAGGAGTTTGAAGTGGTCAAATGAGAGATTTATGGAGCGATAAGGGGAGGAAAGCTTGGAGAAAATTAAGGGATTGGGTTGTTGGAAGAGTTGGTGCCGATTTGGGAAGTGGGGAGTGCAAATTCAGCTATGGGGTTTTGTGGAGTGTATTCGGTCATTGGGAAGTGTTTCTGAGTTGTGCCGAATGAGGGTCAAGACTAGGGGGAGTTATCATTTTGGTATTTTTTTTTTTTGCGTAGTAGTGTGCATAAAGTCCCCAAAGTGTCGAAGCTTCCTTCTTTGCTGCTCTTTTGTGCTTAGCCGAATTGCCTTTTCTCTCATTCTGATTCTTCAAGACCGAATGTGATTCTTTTCTTTTTCTCTCTTCTTCAAACTTCTTTCTCACCTTTCTTTCCTTATTCCTTCCTTGAAGCCGAATTTCTTTTTGACCACAAGGGTTTGTGTTTAGCTTATGCTGAAAGTGTATATCCCTTCTCTTTTCTTCCAGCCACTTGTGTTCATTAGTGGCCGAATACCCCCTCATCAATCTTCTTATTCTCTCCTTTTTCACCAAGCCATTCTTCTTCAAAACCGAATAGAGATCTTTTCAAGAAAAATGATTCTTCTCTTACTCCTAGTCGAATGTTCCTTCCCTATTTCCAAAATCGATTCCACCATTTTCTCTGTTAACTGAATCCCTGTTCATCTTGTTTATTCTCCCTTTCTTGATCTTATACTTTCTTTAAAGGAGTTTGCATAGGACACAATCGTGGTTAGATTTTCGTATCTGAAATCAGTGAATCAAAGGTAATCGACTTTGGGGTTAAGTTTGGCCGATTGTCCCCTTTCTGTCAAGGCTTCTGTTTTGTTTTCAGTGGTTTATCATAAGGATGGCCTTGTCTTAGGGTTGGAGTTTAGCAAGTGCCCTTATGATCTAGGTCTTGCGTAAGGATAGTGGCCTATTCGTAATCAAACAACTTAAGTGGTAAAAGTAGATCCAATCAAGGTAGGATTTGTTTCGGTTTGGGAAAGCGTGTTCAATATTTTTGATTGAGGGGATAACTAATTATTTATTTCAAATATAGGTTTTTGTTAATGGGCTGCTACATTCCTCTCCATCAAAGGTGTGTACACTCACCGCACACACTGTAGATCGGCAAAAGCTGAAATCCCGAAAAGCTGAAAAGCCAAAAGATTGGCGTCGGCTACCCCACGAGTGTGCAAACGCTCGTGTGGAGAGATCAGTATGACGACAGAGACCCCATGAGCGATCTCATGGTCTCAAGTCACTTACTGACCAACTGGGCTGAAATGGGCCAAATGGGCCAAATGGGCCCAGTGGGCCCGTCGGCCCATCGTGAGTAAAATCAACGGATTGGTAAAATTTGACGTGCCAGTTAGGCTAATTACATGGCTTATAGTAGATTTGGGCCTAATGGGCCATATAAGTGTGTGGGCCCTACTTGGGCTACGTATTGGGCTATTGGGCCCCAGTGAATTTGTAACTCTTATAATAGTAACTTAAAATGCTTCGAATAATTGTGAAAATGTTAATGGGCCAGAATATGTACCTGGGCCCACGATAAAATACGACCGATATGCCTCTAAGGGCAAAACGATTAATATGCTCTAAGGGCAAAATGACTAAAATGTCTTTACTCGCTGTATGTATGTTTTAGTATGCCATACGTTATTTGGTGCGTTCATACAATATTATGTTACATGTGGGTTGGGTTTGTATTGGAGGAAGTGCTATATGAGGATCAAATAGTCGCTTGACGACCGTGGATCCAACGAAGGCTTTTAAGCCATGTTATGATTAGCAGCTTTATTGCATCATTGAGTAGTGCCGCAACCGGTGCTACAACGGGTGTGTAGGGATGTGTGGGTCGATATTTATATCCCCAATGGAGTGTAGGGTTGGAAGGGGGTGTGTAGGGTTGGATGGGAATTGTGCATTGTATGTTCATGTTGATATTTGTGTTATGGGCTTGGGCCCAACCGAAGCCATTATGGGCTAAGGCCAAAGGCCACTGTATGTTGAGATATGGGCTCAAGCCCAATTAAGGCCATTATGGGCTAAGGCCTAGAGGCCACCAATGTTGCAATAGGCTTAGGCCCAATTTGATTGTTGCATGTTATGTGGTTGTCGAGGGTCATACACACTGAGTTTTCGAAAACTTACTCCCTCTTTTAATTTTACAAGTAATCCCAGTAGGTAGTTTGATGTGGGAGGGAGCTTAGATGCGACCACATAGCGAGCTGTTTTAAAACTTTAGTATTTATTTTTAGTAGTTACTTTTATTTTATCTTTAATTATTTTTATTTGGGGTTGTAATAAGACCTTTATCCTCTAGTTTGATTTTATATTTGGGTTTTATTTTATTATTACTATAACTGTCAAATTTTCAAACTCAAACTTATTTTCTAGAATCAAAAAGATAATTTGAAATCATTATAAGAACCTGAATGATTTTCTTTTAAAAGAAAGAGCTTCCGTTATTTTTTTACCTAAACCTTGAAATCTATTTCTGGACGCATAAATATAAATTGCAGTCTTCACAAATGGCTTTTCAATTAACCAACTCAAGGTTTTAATTAAATGTGCAATTAAACAAATCTTCGCTGATTTCGTGATGAAATAAAATACTATGTTTTTTTAAGTCTAGCTTTGAATATTAAGAAACATAAATGGTTTTTGACAACAACCACGATTTGTACGAGTCACCCTCCAATGTGACACCGCTGGACTCGGCCATAATGTCTAGGCCGAGTTTGGGGTGTTACAGCTATAATTTGTAAAAGGTTTGAAGATGGGTTAAACGAAGGCATTAAACTGTTAGTTGGCATACTTGAGATAAAAGAGTTTGTGGTACTCGTTGAACGAGCCTGTAAAGCTGAAGAGCTTGGGAAAGAGAAGAGGAAGGCTGACTTTAAGGCTAGAGATGTATGTAAAAGATCATCTAGTAAATCTTTTCAGTCAGCATCAAAGAAGTTCTGAGATGATTTTAGCCGTTCCAAAGCTACTTTAGGTTATTCTCAATGAGATTAGAATAGACCACTGTTAACTCGAGAGCTACCTCAGTAGCTAGTGTGGGTAATGTCAAATCAAATTAACCTGAGTGTAAACATTATGGTAAACGGCATCCCGGTAGTTGCAGATTGCATGATCGAGCCTATTTTAAATGTGGATCGATGGGTCATTACATTCGTGAATGCCTAGAGCTAGCTGAAGAAAATCTAGTACAGAATACGAGATCGGCTAATACGGCAGCTTGGGGTAGACCATCCAGAAATACGGGTAATGCAAGTGGTAGTCAAAGAGGGACTAAAGATACAGCAGTTAGATCTGAGGCTCGTGTACCTGCCAGAGCTTATGCTATTCACACACGAGAGGAGGATTCATCTCCAGATGTCATTACCGGTACATTCACTCTTTATAATACTAAAGTAATTGCATTGATTGATACTGGTTTGACTTATTCTTATGTATGTGAAACCTTAGTATTCAGTAAGACCTTGCCTATTGAGTCTACTGAGTTTGTGATTAGAGTGTCAAACCTCTTGGTCCGGTGTGTTATGGTGGATAAAGTGTGTAAGAATTACCCCTTGATGATTCGAGATTCGTGCTTTCCGGCTGATTTGATGTTGTTGCCATTTGATGAGTTCGACATAATTCTGGGTATGGACTGGTTGCCTTTGCATGATGTTGTTGTAAACTGCAAAAGAAAGACTATTGACTTACGGTGCCAGAATGATGAGATTATTCGGATTGAATCTAATGATCAGAATGGTTTACTAGCAGTGATTTCTTCGATAGTAGCTCAGAAATATGTGAGGAAAGGTTGCGAAGCTTATTTTACCTATGTGCTTGATAATAAAGTGGCTAAAAGAAACATTGAATCAGTAACTATTGTGCACAAGTCTCTAGATGTGTTTCCTGAAGAATTGTCGGGTTACCACCTATTCGAGAGGGAGAGTTTAGTATTGAGTTAGTACAGGGGACGACTCAGATTTTGATAGCTCCATACCGAACGGCACTTCCTTAATTAAAAGAGTTGAAAGCATAGTTGTAAGAGTTGACAGATAGAGGTTTCGTGCGGCTGAGTTTTTCTCCTTGGGGTGCACCAGTGTTGTTTGTGAAAAAGAAAAACGGAACTATGAGAATCTGCATCGACTATAGACAGCTTAATAAGGTGACCATAAAGAATAAGTATTTGTTGATGACTGAAGGCTTAAAGCCGTATATTCGTACTGATCTATTAGGGTCACATAGGTCATACAAGATGACTATGGACCCACCAAAGGCTTAATGCCGTATATTCATACTGATATGTTAAGGTCATATGAGTCGCAAAAGACGACTATGGACCAATCGATGGCTTTGTGCAGTTCATACTATCGATGGCTTGGTGTTGTCCATTTTACCGATGGCTTGGTGCCTTGCATATTATCGATGGCTTAGTGTGTCCATTCTACCGAGGGCTTTGTGCCATGCTTATTATCGATGGCTTAGTGTTGTCCATTTTACTGATGGCTTTGTGCCACGCATATTATCGATGGCTTAGTGCCGTCGATTTTACCAAAAATAGGTTGTATTGATGGCTTAAAGCCACTTATGTTAATGGCAGCTATGCTGCGATTCTGATTATAGGCAGTTAAGCTGCGATTCTATTGTCTGGCAGCCTTACTGCGATATTTGTGTACTGGGTGGGTGGGTTGATTTTATCCCCACATGGTATGTTGGCAGTATGGAGTGGTGTGTTGGCTGGATTGGAGTGGGTTGCACTATTGCAATATTGTTCTTAACTGATACTGTATTTGGCTTAAGCCTACATATGTTCTGCTTCTAGTTCTACTATTGCAATGGGCTAAGGCCCATCTGATACTGTCTGGTATAATGGGCTTAGGCCCAAAATGCTTTTGTATTCTATGTATTTGATTGAGTGTTTGTTTTTATATTTGGGGAGTACACACTGAGTTTTCGTAAACTCACCTCGTTTTTAACTGTGTAGGTAATCCCTAATGTTAGGTGGATCAGTGCTGCGAGGAACTCGAGGGTGGCCACACAACTGCATCTGCTTTACGTTTAACTTTTTATTTTCAATAGTTTGGTTTGGGTTTTTTTTTAATAAGGCCTCTCTGGATTTTGTTTTAAGTTTGAGATTTTAATCTGCTTCCATTTTAGCTACTAGTATTAGAACGCGGTTTTCCAAAACGATAATAGCTTTCAAAACAATTTGGGGTGTTACATTTAGTGGTATCAGAGTCAAGTTGCAAAACTCGGCTATGGAATGGGTTTTCAAATTATCAATTTCAGTAAGTTGTTTTCAAATATGTAAAGTGTTTTGAGATATTTCCTATGAAAAGTGTGGCACATCGATTCTCCAGTTATTCTGTAAGTCTTACTGAAACGTTTGAATTTAGGTTTTGTATTTATTCGATATGTATGCTGATAATGTAGAGTATTGATATAGATTCTGAGGGTAAGCAAGGTCTGCCAACTTCGAGCACTGATAACCCGGAGCTTGGTACAGAGGCACTGACCCGATTAGTAGGAGAAGTGCTAGAAGAGGTATTCGAGGCCAGAGTTAAGGAGATGGGTGAAATGCTTCAGTATAGGTGCTTGGACTGTAGGAGGAAGAGAGATCATAGTCCTTCGAGGCTGGAGCCTTGTTCTGTGAAACATGTTAAAACGCGCCCGAATGTACTGGCTTGCGAGCATTGTAAAAGGTATCATTCAGGTTAATGCTGAAGGAAGAAATGAGTATGCCTCATATGCGGGTCTAAGTAGCATCGGGTTTGGGATTGCCCAGTCACTGTTAAGTCAGATATGTTTTGTTTAGGTGTAAGGATTTGGTTGTAGAAATTGTATGGATGTGATATCTATCTGCTCTGATGGATAGATTTGTTGGGTGTGCGTTAGTATTATTAGGGCCAGAGTGCATAGCAGAAGTGTAGTGGTGTAGTTTGGAAGTTGGAAATTTCGAGGACAAATTTTTTTAAGGACGGGTAAATTGTAACGCCCCGAATTTTTGGCCTAAAAGTATTGGACCTTGAGTTTGGATCAGTAAGGAGGCTGTACATAAGTATGTAATTGTGCAAGGAAATGACACAATTAAATGTCTGCTTTAGTGGTTAAGGGTCTTGAGAGGTGTTGGAGAAGTCTTGGGTTCAAACCTGGGCTTTAGCAAAAATTTTCTTTCTAAGTGAATAAAATCCTTGGGAGCTAGATAGAAGGTTTTTAAATTGTTGTGATTAAATAATGACATACAAAGTCTATGGTCAAGTGGTAAGTGGCATGTGAAGGTGCATGAGGTCTGAGGTTCGAGTGGTGGCGTGGCAAAAAGAGGTATTAATTTTGCTGCCTGGGTTGTGTAGGAAATAGAGTTGTACTGAGACTCTAGGGTTGAATTGGTCATGAGTGTTTGAATTGAATTTGAATGGTGTTGGGGAGTGATATGAGGAGAAAATCAAGGAATTTGGATAAATGGTTTGTTGGTTAAGGATTTTGGGGAGAAAAAGGAGTTTGAAGTGTAATGGGTGTGTTGTGCCGAAATTGAGTGTGGATTACTCAAAATTTCGTGATTGGTGAGTTGAGTACCCTATTTCGGGTTTTGTGAACTTTCTGATTGCTTTCCTCTAATTTTTGGCATTTGATATTGCTTTCAGATTCTTTTCACTTCTTTGTTTAAGGCCGATTATTATTTTGGACCATTCAGGAATTGATAAACGCTAAATTATACATATTTTTACCTCATATTTTGCCTATATTTTGAATGAATTATTAATGATTTAGTGAGAATTCGTGCTCTTAACCTTTCTTTTTCATATCTTATACTCAGAAGAGCATAGGGAAGAGAAAAGAACCAAAAATGGACCAAAACTGAGGAAAATGGGCCAAAAATAGCTTAACGCATGGCCCAAGGATTTACCGCACGGCCGTGGCACACGGACGTGTAACATAAAGATCACACGATCCAACCCCGACAAGCACGGCCAGGCCACACGACCCTGCCCCATAAACAGAATATCACACGGCCTCTGTTGAAGTCACACAGGCGTGGCACACGGGCGTGTTCTAGTCGTGAGAAAGGGGAATTTCACTCAAATTGGGATGCTTAGAGGCTAAGAAAGGCTCCCCACAAGCTCTCTATATAAAGACCTCATGAGGCAGAGGCAAATATACGTTTTTTAGAGATATTTTTCTTCTCATCTTTCTGCCACACTGAAGGTAGAAGCAAGGGATTACTCCAAGGGAGAAGCCGATTGATTCATCCCAAAAGCCGAAATTCTACAGTAATATAGTGGATCTCTCTAAATTCCTTTAGGGATTTTTGGGTTCTTTTATGTTTTTCTATTTTATATCTTCTGTGATGTTTCTCTTCTTTATTATGAACTAAACCTCTCAAATACTTGTGGGGGATGAAACCTAAGATAGATCTTGTTATTTATTCTTGATTTATTTGATAAATACTTGAATTGTTCTTAATTATGCATTCTTCATTCTTGATTTAATAATCCTAGGTATTATTTCAGGAATTAGATGTGCTTAGAGCAGAGGAGCAAAAGTCCCTGTGATAAGAGTAGATCTACCATAATTAAGCGAAGTTGCATGCAACCCTAGACATAGGGCGACATAAATCTACCGGATTAGGGTCAAACCTAATATGGGGAGCCATAGATCGAATTAATGCAACCTAGGGAGTTAATTAATAAGGGAACTTTAATTAACAACTTAGGCTTAGTTGCTCTTCACCTCGACGGAGGGTTTAGCATAAGTTAGGGATCTCTACGGATCAAGTCAAGTAAAGAAATCATATAGTTCAAGAAAATAATAAGTGAAGTCTAGGTGGATTCTCCCTTGAGTATTGTCCATATCAATTAGCTTTTCTCCTAAAGTTTTTCCTCAATTTACTTTTTGTGCACTTTTAGCTTAGATTTAGAATTAGTTAAATAACCCTATTTTATTTTTAGGCTAGATAATAGAAAGAAAGTAAGTATTAGTACTTGTAGTTTCCTTGGGTACGATAACTCGGTCTTGCCACTAAGCTATACTACTGTTCGACAGGTGCGCTTGCCTCAACGTCGTGATATTAGTTAGTTTTGGTGTGATCAAGTTCTTTATAAATTTTATTATTTTATATCACGCGATATCAAGGTTTTGGCGCCGTTGCTAGGGAACTAAAATATTACCAAAGCTCGATTTCTATTACTTTAGCCATTAATATATATATATTTATTTATTTATTTCTTTTTTTTTATTTTTATTTTCAGTTTTTATTTATTTTTATTTTTATTTTCTTTTAAATTTTTGAGTTTTCTTTGCTTTCTCCTTTTAGGTATTTTTAGTTTATGACTAGAAACAACCCAACAGGACCACTACTTTTTGACAAAGATCTAGAAGCAACAGTTCGCAGAAATCGCAGGGAAATTAGACGTAGTCTACATTATCCAGAACAAGAACCTGAGCAAGAGCCAGAACCTACAGAAGAGATGGAAGCAAATCAAAACATTCCACCACCTCCCGCAATAGTCGCGCCATGAGCAAATCAAGAAGAAGCTTCTCGCACTATGTATGATTATGCTAAACCTAGTTTGGCTAGTACCCAAACTAGCATTCTTAGACCTACCATTGTTGCTAATAATTTCAAGTTAAAGCCTAACACTATTCAGATGATACAGCAATTGGTGCAATTTGATGGTTTACAGGACGTAGATCCAAACTCATACATAGCCAATTTTTTAGAACTTTGTGATACCTTCAAAAGAAATGGCATTTCTGATGGTGCCATTCGATTGAGGCTATTTCCATTCTCTTTGAGAAATAAAGCCAAACAGTGGTTAAATTCTTTACCACGAGGCTCAATTACCACATGGGAGTAGATGACCGAAAAATTTTTACTCAAATATTTTCCTCCAGTTAAAATAGCCAAATTACGAAACGATATTTCTTCTTTTGTGCAGATGGATTTAGAAACACTATACGATGCATGGGAGAGATACAAAGATCTTTTGAGAAGGTCCCCTCATCATGGTCTACTTTTGTGGCTACACGTTCAAACCTTCCACAGCGGTTTAAACTCGTCAACTAGACAAATGATCGATGCAACCACAGGAGGGATGATCAAAAATAAAACACCTGAAGCAGCTTATGAATTTATTGAAGAGATGTCATTGAATAATTATCAGTGGCAAGTCATGAGGACAAAGCCAACAAAAGCTGCAGGAGTTTATAATATTGATGCTGTCGCCATGCTTACTAACCAAGTAGAACTTTTGAATAAAAAGTTTGATAATTTTGTTAGTTCTACGCAGGCACAACCAGTGATGCAATGTGATGCGACTCAAGAAAACACGTTTAATCCAGATTTCGCATCTTATAGACACAGCATGGAAACTGAACAAGCCAACTATATGGGTAACAATTTTAGACCTCAAAATAACCTCTATAGTAATACTTATAATTCAGGTTGGAGAAATCACCCAAATTTTCATAGGGAGGACAAGGAAATCAAAGACAACAACCTCCTCCAGGATTTCAGCAACCACCACTGCAACATGAGAAGAAGCTGAATCTTGAGGAGATGTTTACCAAATTCATGGCCGCATCGAAAATCCGTTTTCAAAGCACTGAAACGGCACTGAAAAATCAGGAAGCATCAATTCAAGGGCTTGAAAGCCAAATTGGTCAACTTGCAAAATTAATTTCAGAAAGACCACAGGGAGGATTACCAAGTAATACTGAGCCAAATCCTAGAGAACATGTCAAAGTAATTACTTTAAGAGATGGAAAGGTCCTAGCCAAACCCGAAAAGAAGACTATCCCAGAAATTTCAGAAGAAAATGCAGCGGAACTCGAGGATAACACTCCACCGCCACTTAAGGAATACAAACCGCGCATCCCATATCCGGCAAAATTGAAGAAAGACCATACAGACGCTCAATTTGGTAAGTTCCTTGAACTTTTCAAACAATTACACACACTACACCAAAACAGACTTTTAGCGGCGTTTTTAGTGGCGTTTTAATAAAAAAGCTGCAAATAGTAGACATTAGCGGCGTTTGGAGTAAAACGCCGCAAAAAGTTAAGTAACAGCGGCGTTTTTTACAAAAACGCCGCTAAAAAGGAGCATTAGCGGCGTTTTTACACAAACGCTGCTATAGGTCAGAGCATTAGCGGCGCTATTGTAAAAACGCAGCTATATGTGGGAGCATTAGCGGCGCTTTTGTAAAAACGCCGCTATATGACCGAGCATTAGCGGCGCTTTCGTCTAAACGCCGCTATATGTGTGAGAATTAGCGGCGCTTTTGTAAAAATGCCGCTATATGTCAGAGGATTAGCGGCGCTTTCGTCCAAACGCTGCTATATGTCGGAGCATTAGCGGCGCTTTCATCCAAACGCCGCTATATGTGGGAGAATTAGCGGCGCTTTTGTGAAAACGACGCTATATGTTGGAGCATTAGCGGCGCTTTTGTGAAAACGCCGCTATATGTGGGAGCATTAGCAGCGTTTTTACAAAAACGCCGCCATAAGTCAGAGCATTAGCGGCGCTTTTTGTAAAAACGCCGCTAATGCTTGTATTCCATGTAAAATTTATTTTTACATCATAAAAAATTATAAATTAAATATAAAAATAAAATATTGTTCAAATTTAATAATTGTAAATTTTTAACTTGTATTCCACAAATCATCCAATCACGTTGTGATAGTGTCCATGGTTCAAGTTAGATAAAATTTAGGTCGATTCTATTTATATATACTTCTCCTCTTATTAAAAATTTAAACATAAGCAATTTAATTTTTAATATTTAATTTATCGTATTGTATAAATATTTTTCGTAAAATATAAAAATACATAATGTATAAAAAAAATAAACTAATCTCAAGTCATAAATATCGAAATCCAAATTCAATTCATATTTTAAATGATCGTAATCATTTTACTCGATCAATTTCACCAGAATAATGTTTTGTTGATCATACCCTCCAAATTTCATACATGTTTTTAAGCATGAATAGCTCAACCATTGTACATGGTGGGACCATTATATTTTCATTTCAAACCCTTAATTTTATAAGAATTGATGTCATGCTATTGAAGAATAATAATGGTTTGTGATGTGTTTCCGAATGAATGCAATCAACCCTTCAAATATTAAGAAATTAAAGGGATAAATTAGGTAACATTTGGCCCCTGAATTTCAGAAAACTTCTGAATTTTAATTATAAATTAGATAAAAGGGATAAAAAAGGCCCAAAAAAACCATTTTAATTTAAGAACAAAACGGCGCCATTTTTGTGTGAATATAAAAATTGAAAAAAAAACTCATGCAGTTGTGAGTTTATAATTTTATTTTTGGGTTTGTGTTTAGGGTTTATAAGTTAATGTTAAAGGTTTAGTGTTTACGGCGTATGGTTTAGGCCGGTTTAGGGTTTAGTGTTTACAAATTAGTGGTTTAGTATTTTGGGTTTAGACTGTAGGTGTACTATTTATGGTTAATTTAGGGGTACGATTTTTGGTTTAAGGTGTAGATCGATGTAGAGTGTGTAGGGTTATGGGGTAGGGTTTAGGGTGTAATGTTTACGTTTTAGTGGTTTACTGGTTTAGAGTTTAGGGTTTAGAGTACTGTAGGGTTTAAGGTTTAGTGTTTATGGTTGCAGTGTTTAGGGATTTAGTGTCTAGGGTTTAGGGATTAAAGTTTATAAGTTTAGAAGGTTAAGGGTTTAGGGTTTAGATCAGTTTAGTGTTAAAGGTTTAGGGTTTATGATTTATGATTTAGGGTTTAATGTTTAGGGGTTAGTGGTTAGGGTTTAGGACTCATTTCGATTTGATTCGATTTAATTTCCATATTTTTTATTCTTGTTTTTAAATATATTTTATTTTCATATATTCACTTATAAGTAATGAAAAATTTTCATTTTAGTTAGTTAATTACGAAAAGTTACAAATTGCTAACTAAACGAGTTAGAAGTTTTCATTCAAGTTACAAAGCTGTTAAAATTGATTTAGGGTTTAATGTTTAGTAATTAATATTTACGAAATAAAATGTTATTTATTGATTAATTTTTTTCTCAGGTGTGAGTTATATTACTCATACACTCATAATAAAGATGTATATATATCCTACACGTATACACTACGTTTAAAAGAAGTTGTTCAAATAAAAATTTAGTACTATTCTTTTAAAAGTTCGTACATAAGTGGATTTTAAAATTAATAATTTTTAATTACCGAACGAATTACAAGAGCTTAATTTAAGTTATTGATTAATGTCCTCGCATGAAACTTATTTAATTTAACTATGATCTGTATAATTAATTCTATTTTTGATTTATTTGAGCTTAATTTTAAATGATATATGGATTTGAATTGAATTATAATATATAATATTTATATGTCGTGCAATAGAATTAAATTGTTGAGGATTTTTTTAATTATTGTGTGATATCTTGGAGATACTTGTTATTGGCATTGTCGGATTTAAAATTTGACCCTTTTTAAATTTAATTAGTTTATGTTTGATTTGCAATGCCCTTGCATGAAGCTTTAATTTATTGTATAATTTATTTGACTATGTTTTGTATAATTGATTCTAATTTTATTTTATTTGAGTTGAATTCTAACATATATGTCATACAATAGAATTAAATTGTTTTTTTTTTTAACTCATTCAGTAGAATTTTTAAATTTTAATTACATTTCTTTAAAGTTAAATTGGCTAGGCGTTTGTTAAGTTTTTTAAATCAAATGTAAATTAACTTATTTAAATATACTAATAAATCAATAAAGTAATTAAAAAACAAAATAAATTAAAATTTAAATAATTTAATTCATAAATATATAAAAAACTTAATTCAAAATAATGAAACAATTAATTAAATAATTATTTAAAAATTAAATTTAAACCTTAATCAATTTAATAAATTAAAAACACTTTGTTATGCATGATAATTTTAAAAACATATAAAAAATAAAATTTTGGGTTGTGCTAATGGATTTAATAATCAATTTAAGATTAAAAAAGTTAAATTTTACAAATTTAATAATAAAAAATTTAAAAATTAAAATTAAAAATTTATTATTTAATATTTTAGATAAAAATGTTCAATACTCAAAAGATAATAAAAATAAAAATTCAAAAAAATATAGGTAAAAATGTTCAATACTCAAAATATATTTTGAAAGAAAAAACATAGAAAAATACAGGTAAAACTGGAAAAAAAAATTTATGTAATAGTGGCGTTTTTGTAAAAACGCCACAAAAAATGAGCTTTAGTGGCGTTTTAAGTAAAAACGCCACAAAAAATGGAACTATAGTGGCGTTTTTAGTAAAAACGCCGCAAAAAATGGTGGTAAAATAATAAGCTATGAGATTCGAACCCATGCACACTTGCATTTGAAACTCTTAAGTCTTCCCCCTTAACCGCTCGGGCAAACCTGCTGTTGGGTCTAAGGGATCTATGATGTTTATTTGACTTGATTTTAAAAAATATTATCTTGTCCAAAGCTGTACCAACAAACCTTAAGATTGAATAATCCTATAACCCCGATTTTTATTTCCCCAAACCCTAAGTTCCCAGAGTCTCCAAAATCCCCAACCCAAAATCCCCCAATTCGGTTTCCCCCACTGATTTTCGTCCATATCGTCCAAAATCCCCCAAATCCCACTCCTTTCAGCACCTTCTTGGTTCACGAAGAATCCCCATTTACCCTCAAGTCAGTGCCCCTTTTTCACGAATACAAACAAGCAAGGAAAGCCTTACGAGCTGTTTTGCCCATCTCTATCTGTACTAAACTGGTACACCCTTTAATTTATACACCATCTTCTTTTTTAATTCTCCTGCTTCAAGTATTGAAATTTTCATTTCTTTTTGATTTATTGTAGGTTGGATTCTCTGTTGATGGAGTTCCGATACTGGTATTTTTATGGGTTTTAAAGGCATTTCTTGAGGTAATTCGTCATTTTAATCTCCCATTTGCTTTCTATTTTATGTAGTTTTCTATTCCAATCACATTCGGCTATAATAACATAAATGATTTGAAGTTTTAATTGTGCTTCCTCCTGAATTTTCTCAGCAACTAAATGGAGTAGAAAAGGGGAAGTTCGGAAAGATAGCAGGTCAAATGTTGATCATGACGTGGTCACAAAGGTTATCAAAGAATAGTTACTGTTATTTGTCTTTGTTTGTTGTCACTATTTTACACATTTTTTAAGGACTTGAAAAAATTTGACAGTGTTTGTCTTGTGAGACTGAGGCTAACAATTGACTTGCAAAAACACATACTTCATTATTCTAAGATCGGAGTTGAATTTCCTTTTAATAAATCATTGTGCCATACCACTCTTAAGAAAGTGGAAAAATTGCGGAATAAGTTAGTTGTTTGTGTATTTTTTTCCTGCTATAAATGCAATTCTCAAACTGTATTTGTATTTTTTTTATGTATGTTGCATGTATGGTGATAACTATCCTAAGGTAGGTAGATTGTCTCGGTTGCTAATGTGCTCAGATGTGTTATGAAAAATGGCTCGTTGTTTCAGCATTGACAGAAATCTTTCAGGGACCAAAATCAAGGTTATCCCTTTTAATTATCTTCTCTCTGCAGACTCTTTGCTGAATGTTTATCATCAATGCTGGTTTTGGTTGTAAGATGGCCTGGAAAGCTGTCAAATCTTGTCTTGATTCCAGAACAGCTAATTCATCGTTTATGTTACTTAAATTCAGGGCTCTCATCCACTATGAATGTCCGCATTGTATATATGGATATCATGAAACCATTTGCTGAAGTTGTTCTAGGGTGAGTCCATCTTAAAATTTACAAGGTCAAGTTTATGAAACAAATTCTCATCTTTGATTGTGTGGAATTACATTGTCAGAAACATTAATGCACAGTGGATCTACAACACACCGGTACATTCTGATGTAGAGGCCAAGCTGAGGCAGCTCTTAGTTGAGTTGGGAAATAATGATAAAATACCGGTACAATTGGCTGGTAGACAATGGGTAAAGTTTAATGTTAAAAATGTCTTTGGATGCATTATCCTGCAAAATCCAGAAATTAGCATGTCTGCAAAATATGTCGTATATGAAGGAATAAGTGGTTCAAAATTTTACAAATAACATGCAGCTTTTTTCGTATAAGAAACTTAGAAAAAGTCAAAAGTTATGCAAATTTTTTGGTCTCTAACAAATGGTAACTTGTCTTGCAGAAAACTCAAACTTGATGAAAATGTTGCAAATATTTTGCCAGAATTTAGGGGAAATGGAAAGGAGCACATAAAGGTTACAATCATGTGCTTAGAAAACCTATTAAGTTTGGATAACCACCGTTTAGAATTCATAATAGTTCTTCGAGTGTTTTCCTTTTAGGTTCATCATATACTTAACCATACATCTAGTTTGCACAACGCATTGGCTGACCTTAGAGGAGAAAATGCTCTCCTAATGACCGAGTGGGATGTATGTTTGAAAGTGATTGAAGGATCACAACCTGAGACTGAACCTGGAAAGCAGCAGTTGTATCATTATCTATCTTTTGGCTGGCTATGTGGCGGAATAATTGAGGTATTTTCTCATGCTCACTCATTGGGTTATATCACTATACCTCAGTGTTTTTAAGATGCTAATGGAAAAGAAAAATAGGGTGCTAATGTTGAAGTTTGAGACACAAGCAGTATTTTCCTTCCCTTTCCCATATACTTATTGAGCCTTAATATTTGATATCATGCTACATTATTATATATGGTTTTATTTCAATAATTGCTATCAAACATTTGCATAATAATTGATAACGTCCTAATACCACATTGCCTTGTCTTTTACATCTGTGTATTTGCTGGCCTTCTCTTATCACTTTGTTCATTTTTATACTTTTATACACTAGTTGGTGCTTGTATCATTATTAAACCAGTTTAAATGAAAATAAAAATATTATTTTTGAAAAATAAATTTTGATAATTTATATATATAAATGTTGTGCCAACGTGATTCATTTTAGGTAAGAGATTGAAAAGGGACAAGTTTTTCTTTATCTATTAAATGATTTGAAATTTCATAGTTAGGAAACTGAATTGAGTCAAATCTACTAAAAAGTTTAACGTTCACATTCCCAATGGTTATGATTGTTTTTCAGTGCTTTTTAGTTTTCTCTATTTTTTGTCAGTTTTAATAAATTAGACTAAAAATTTGTGGTAGATTATAGAGTAGTACTATTGTGGGTTTTAATAAATTAGACTGAAAATTTTGGTAGATTATAGAGTGGTAAATTGGAATCAGATTTTAGTGAATTATGTACTTGCTGCCATTTTTATAAGCATTATGTACTTACTGCCATTTTTATAATTTTTATGAGGTGTTGATGAAAATAATCAAAATGCAAGCATTTGCCGAAATCTGTTAGTATAAATCT
This sequence comes from Gossypium stocksii, assembly GCA_020496765.1. Classification (NCBI taxonomy): domain Eukaryota; kingdom Viridiplantae; phylum Streptophyta; class Magnoliopsida; order Malvales; family Malvaceae; genus Gossypium; species Gossypium stocksii. Next base: position 16,832,095 of record CM035632.1, on the reverse strand, counting down.
TTCTATTGTTTTGGAAGAGCTAAAAAGGCTCCTCACTGATCCTAATCTATATTTGACAGATTCTCTTATAGAGTTGCTTTTCAAGGATGGCAGGTTCAGGCATGTATTTCCTAACCAACTTATTTATGCATCATATTTTCTCTGTGCATTTGAGTTCCTGAAATCTAGCTACTTGAAATCTGTTGGATATATGTACATGTCTGACAGAGTATGTCCTTAAGAAAGTTCATGCTGCTATCCGAGCTGATCCAACTGCAAAGAAGACTGAAAAGGAGCCTCCTAAGCAGCACAAAAGGTCAGTGTTCAGTGCAGTGCAACATGTGTGAATGCCATTAAAACTTGTATTGAAGTTTATGAATCTCTTACCATTTTTGTGTTCTCTGTTGCAGGTTCAACTTGAAGAAGCTAACATACGAGGAAAGGAAAGCTAAGTTGATTGAACGGTTACACACCCTTAATGCCGCTGCGGGTGCTGATTCAGAGGAAGATGATTGAATGTAGGAATGCTCATTTCAAAGCACTAAAATTATTCCATGCTTTTCTTTATTATACATTGCTGTTGACTGCATTTTTGTCTAGAACTGAGTTGCATTTTGTAAGGGGTTGAACTTATTTCACATTTTGTTTCAATTTTGTTTAGAATTTTTGTTTTTTTTTTGTTTTTGCAATTCGAGTGTAATTGAATTATTAGAATTTTGGATATTTAGTTGAATGTGAAATGCAATTTTCGCAGTCACAGGCTAGCATGATGATTTTTAAGATGCAGGGAAAGAAAAACCATGATGAGATTTGCATTTGTATTTATTTATAAATTTTTAATTTTTTTTAATTTTCATGACCTTTAGCGGCGTTTTTAAAATAAACGCCGCTAAAGATCATGACTTTTAGTGGCGATTGTGAGAAAAACGCTGCTAAAAGTACGGATATTTAGCGGCGTTTGTTGTAAAAACGCCGCTAAAAGTCCTGATCTTTCGCGGCGTTTGTGGGAAAAACGCCGCTAAAAGTCCTGATCTTTAGCGGCGTTTGTTGTAAAAACGCCGCTAAAGTCCTGATCTTTCGCGGCGTTTGTGGGAAAAACGCCGCTAAAAGTCCTGATCTTTAGCGGCGTTTTTTACATATAAACGCCACAAATTTTGCGGCGTCGCTTTTAGCGGCATTTTTTGCGGCGTTTGTAAAAGCGCCGCTAATAAGCGCCGCTAAAGGCCAAAAAAAACGCCGCTAAAAGTCTGTTTTGGTGTAGTGACATTAACTTACCTTTTGTTGAAGCAATTTCACAGATGCCGAAGTATGCGAAGTTCCTTAAAGAACTTCTGACAAATAAAAGGAAGTTGGAAGAATTGGCCACGGTAGAACTCAACGAGGAATGCTCAGCTATTCTCCAAAATAAACTGCCAGTAAAACTGAAAGATCCAGGGAGTTTTACTATCCCTTGTCTGATTCGTAGTTTACTTATTAATAAAGCTTTAGCTGATTTAGGTGCTAGCATTAATCTCATGCCTTACAAAATGTTCAAACAACTAGGTCTCGGGGAACCCAAGCCTACTAGGATAAGTATTCAATTAGCCGATAGATCTATTAAATATCCTACGAGAATCATTGAAGATATGCTAGTAAAGGTAGATAAATTTATATTCCCTGTTGATTTTGTTGTGCTTGACATGGATGAGGATATTGAAGTACCTTTGATTTTGGGACGACCATTTTTAGCCACTGCTAGAGCTGTTATTGATGTAGGGGATGGCAAATTAGTACTTAGAGTTGGCGAGGAAGAAGTTGTCTTTAAAATTTATGATGCCATGAGATTCTCTAAAGAACAAGATGATTTGTGTTATTTTGTTGATATTATTGATTATTTTGTTCAAGATAATCTCCAGGAGCTTTCTCTCACAGACACATTGGAACTGTGTCTTGTTCAAGGTGGGGGGAAAGATGAAACCACCCCCGAAATCGAGGAAGTAAGGAAAGAATTGGATTCTAATGAAATCATCGCTAGGCACATAAGTTATGAGAATTTAAAGCTGAGTGATGAATTGAGACAGAAACCTTCCATTACTGAACCCCCTAAATTAGAACTAAAACAACTGCCAGATCATTTAGAATATGCCTTTTTAGGGGAAGAATAAACTTTACCAGTCATTATCGCATCCGATTTAAGCTTTGCAGAGAAAGAGGAACTACTCCATGTATTAAGAGAACATAGACGTGCTATAGCTTGGAAAATTTCAGATATCAAGGGAATTAATCCTTCTTTCTGCACCCACAAAATTTTAATGGAGGACGAATTCAAACCATCAGTGCAAGCCCAGAGACGATTGAATCCCAACATGAAAGAAGTTGTAAAAGCCGAGGTAATTAAACTCCTAGATGCAGGTATTATCTATCCTATTTCTGACAGTTCTTGGGTAATCCCTGTGCAGGTTGTTCCTAAAAAATGTGGATTGACCGTGGTGTTTAATGATAAGCAAGAGTTAATACCTACAAGAACAGTCACAGGATGGAGAGTTTGCATTGATTATAGGAAGCTGAATGACGCCACTCGGAAAGATCATTTCCCATTAACTTTTATTGATCAGATGTTGGAAAGATTATCAGGTCATATGTATTATTGTTTCCTAGATGGCCTCTCTGGTTACTTCCAGATCCTGATAGCTCCAGAAGATCAGGAGAAAACAACGTTCACATGCCCATACGGTACGTTTGCTTATCGCAGAATGCCTTTTGGTTTATGTAACGCTCTTACTACTTTTCAACGATGCATGCTAGCTATTTTCAATGAATTCGTGGAATACATCATGGAGGTATTTATGGATGATTTCTCAGTTTTTGGTAATTCTTTCCAACTTTGTCTTAATAATCTAGAACGTGTTTTGATCAGATGTGAAGAGACAAATTTAGTGCTAAACTGGGAAAAATGCCATTTTATGGTTCAAAAGGGTATTGTTTTAGGACATAAAATTTCTAGTAAAGGGATAGAGGTAGATAAAGCGAAAATTGAAACTATTGAAAAACTACCTCCTTCTAATTCAGTTAAGGCTATAAGAAGCTTTTTAGGACACACCAGTTTTTATCGAAGATTCATTAAAGACTTTTCTAAAATAGCTAAGCCTTTAACTAAATTATTAGAAAAAAGACGTACCCTTCAACTTTGACCAAGAATGTCTGGAATCTTTCAACAACCTCAAGGAAAAGTTAGTTAATGCCTCGATTATGATTTCACCTTATTGGAATCTACCTTTTGAACTAATGTGCGATGCAAGTGATTTTGCAGTAGGTGCAGTTTTGGGACAACGAAGGGACAAACACTTCCAGCCGATCTATTATGCTAGCAGGACCTTGACAACTGCTCAAGCAAATTACACGACCACAGAAAAAAGAATTGCTAGCTGTTATTTTTGCATTTGACAAATTTAGATCTTATTTGATTTTGTCAAAAGTCATTGTTTATACTGATCATTCAGCTCTTCACTACCTCTTAACTAAAACTGATGCAAAACCTCGATTGATAAGATGTATTCTATTGTTACAGGAATTTGATTTGGAAATAAAGGATAAGAAAGGAGCTGAAAACTTAGCAGCAGATCACCTCTCAAGGCTAGAGAACGCACAGCCCAAATATCTCGACAAGATGAATGATTTGTTCCCTGAGGAACAACTCCTAGCCTTAGCAGACACGACACTTCCTTGGTTTGCTAATTTTGCAAATTATTTAGTAGCTAACATAACCCTAAAAGGGCTAAACCATCAGCAAAAGAAGCGATTATTCACTGATGTGAAAAACTACTTTTGGGAAGATCCTTTCCTTTTTCGAATTTGTGCAGATCAGGTTATACGAAGATGCGTTGATGACACAGAAGCATACCAAATTTTGAATCACTGCCACTCAGGACCCACAAAGGACATCACAGCGGAACTAGAACTGCTCATAAGGTACTCGAATCAGGTTTTTACTGGCCTACACTTTTCAGAGATGCCAACAGGTATGTGACCTCTTGTGATAAATGCCAACGAATAGGTAATATCTTCGGCATAATGAAATGCCTCAGAACTATATACTTTCATGTGAAATATTTGATGTATGGGGTATTGATTTCATGGGTCCGTTCCCTAATTCATTTGGGAATAAATACATACTAGTAGGATAGATTACATGTCAAAATGGGTAGAAGCCCAAGCTCTACCAACAAATGATGCTAGGGTGGTAGTACGCTTCTTGAAAAGATTTTTTTTTCGATTTGGAACACCTAGGATAATCATTAGTGATAGGGGTACACATTTTTGCAATACTCAATTTGAAAAGGTTTTGAAAAGGTATAGAGTACACCATAGAACAGCTACCCCTTACCACCCACAAACCAGTGGCCAAGTCGAAGTGACAAATAGAGAGCTGAAACACATCCTAGAGAAAACAATAGAAACAAATAGGAAAGACTGGTCAAGAAAATTAGATGATGCATTATGGGCTTATAGAACTGCTTTCAAAACACCCATAGGAACATCTCCCTATAAACTTGTTTATGGAAAAAACTGCCATCTACCATTTCAACTTGAACATAAAGCATTCTGGGCTATAAAATTTTTAAACTTTGATTTTAAAATTGCAGGAGAGAAGAGATTAATGCAGTTGAATGAGCTTGGTGAATGGCGCTTCAATGCTTACGAGAACTCACGACTATATAAGGAAGCCATGAAGCGACGCCATGACAAAAGGCTGAAACAACGAAAGCAATTCAAAACAGGTAATCTCGTCTTACTCTACAACTCGAGGCTGAAATTATTCCCTGGGAAACTCAAGTCAAGATGGTCAGGTCCATTCTCTGTACAAACTGTCTTTCCATATGGCATAATTGAGGTAACTCACCCTAGTCACGGTACTTTCAAGGCAAATGGTCATAGACTTAACCACTATAGAGGTGAGAATTTCACAGATAACAGGGAGGAGCTTTGGCTCCACGAAATCCCTTCATGATATATCCAGGAAGAGTCGAGCTTAGACTCTAAATAAGCGCTTCTCGGGAGGCAACCCGAGCACTAACTTAGTAACTTTTCTTTTCTTTACGATTTTTAGTATTTTTTCATGCATAAACTAACTTTTAAATGCAGAAATTTAGGACCACATAGCCAGGCACACGGGCATGCCTAAGGCCGTGCGAACTTTAAAAATAGGGACACGGTTGTGCACCCAGACCGTGCACAAACAGAGTAAAAATTTTCCCAAAACACGGGCCATCGATAAATGCCCACGACTGTGCGATTTGGCCGTGGCGACCTTACAAATTCTACAAGGGCTATCAACACCACCCCACAGCCGTGCGACATGACCGTGGCAACCCTGCAGTATCAACACAGGCTTGCACAAATCCTCACGCCCGTGTTTGGAGCCCGTGGAAAACACTGTCAAATTTCACACGCCCGTGGCACATATCACACGACCGTGTGATACACGAACACGATCGCACATGGCCATGTATACCATCACACGACCGTGTGAGTAACGAAGACCTGATCTCCCATGGCCGTGCGAACCAGTCACACGGACGTGCTCATCGTATCAGGCGTGCCATAACGGCTGAATTTTGAAAAACACAGGCCAAACACGATTCACACGGGCATGTGACATACCCGTGTGACACTAAAACTATAAATAGGGAACCACTATTCATCTTCCCTTCCACTCAAACCCTAGAAAACTCCCTCCTTAACCACCACAAACGCTACCCAAGCCCTAAAAATGCCACCACTCTTCATTTTCGACAACCCACGTCCGTGCAACCTTCAACCCACGACCGTGCAAGCCCAAAAATTGGTTATATTTTCTCATTTTCCTCAATTATTCTTGTTTTATTTCATTTCTTTATTTTTTATGACATTTTTCTTGCATTTTGCTGATTTAAAGCATAGAAGTAAGAAATATAGGATGAATACACTAGAACAATATAGAATCAACTAGGATTGTACTTTTTCTTGCCATTTAGAATTCCATTCATTTGCCATTTAAACTTCTATTTGCATGCCATTTAGCCATAATTCCAATATACAACCATAGTTCTTAGTTCTATTGCAAGTTTTCAAAATGATTCGCTCCTACTATTTAGGTTAATCATCCATTTTGTTTTACTTTTAAGCATGGTCACTTTCCATTTTATCTTGTTAATTTTTTAGGACTAATGATCTTGTTATTATAGGTATGATGTCATCACGTGCTAAGAAGACTGCCGTTCCCGTATCCAAAAAGCGCAAAGGACCTGGAAGTTCATCAAAGCCCTCCTCCGAGGCACGCCACCCATTCCTTACATTCTCGCAGGATTCTCAGGAGGAGCGCTATCAGTTACTCTGGGCTCGCACTATTTCTGTGGGCCGATGTATTGACTGGGAGGCCCTTGAGCAAATTAATCTAGTAAGTGACATCCGAGCCCTACTGAGTACCGACCCATGAGACCAGTTCTTCAGAATCGTGGAACCAACTTACTTAGAACTCACCCTCGAGTTCTGTTCCACATTCCACCTCCAAACTGTCATGAACAACTTCGACGATCTAGGTACGATCCAATTTCGCTTAGGAGGTCTAGTGCGACAACTAAGCATCCCAGAGTTCGGTACAGCAATCGGACTTTATTCCGAACAGTTCATGGCTGAAGAGGACTTTCCCATCCTCTCCCGTTTCATACATATCAGGCCAGTCGAGTGTTGGTATGAGATCGCTCCGGGGCAGCAAGTCTACAACCCCAGCGTTAGTAAGGTGACTGCCCTCCCTCCTTCTTTAAGGTACATTTATGCTCTCCTTACTCACACTCTTACAGGTAGAAGGGAGAGTACAGGCGTCGTCAACACTCATGACGCATACTTCCTCTGGTGCATGGCCAATAGCCACACTATCGACCTTGCTTACTACATAGCGTTGGCCATGCAACACCAGACTGAGAGGCACCGGAATGGCATTATCTCCATGGGCCCCTACATTACGAGGCTAGGCCGCTACTTCGACCTGTTCAACACCATAGCCTAGACATCCTCCTACACTTTCATAGGCCAGATGTCCTCACAAGCCATCCAGAGCATGCTACACATGAGGATGGCGGAGCGACAACCAGGTGGAAGTCACTTCCACTTCCGCCTTGTCCAGGATGCCGTAGACCCAGAGGACATTGCTGATGATGTCCCACCACCATCACCAGAGGAAGATGAGCTCACTGACCCATGGCACCCCAAACAACCCACTCAGACTGTAGCCTCACTTGTTGACATATCCGAGCACCTGGATCGATTTGAGCAATAATGCTTTCAGGGCTTCGATTACATCGACGCCACTCTCGCACAGATATGTTAGCACTTGAACATCACACTGCCGCAACGTGATCCATCCGAGGACTAGTTCCTCTTCTTTTTATGTTATTTTTATTTCTACTTTTATTTTTCTTTATTTTCTTTTTCTTAATTTTCAGACTTACCCACTAATATTTAGTTTTCTTTTTTTTATTCTAACTTTGTTTTCATTTTCCAGTATAGTTTATTTTGTTTCCTTTTTACATTTTAGTATTTTATTTTACTTGCTTATTTTATTTTACGTTTTTAACGGCTAATCCCACGGAAGTAAATTCCATTGACCCAAAACTCCCTACGACTACTAAATCCATTCGCAGTTTCAAAGGAGCCTCACAGCTCAAATCTCTACGAAAATGGGAACATAGTGCCACACCTACCGGCTCTTCCTATCTCACAATTCATCATAAATTCAGGGAGTTTTCAATTCTCTCCCGCTCTTTTGATATTATGCTTTTATTGCTAGATATATGTCTTTGTACATTGGGGGCAATGTACATCTTAAGTGTGGGGGGGAAACATACTTTAATTCAGTATACCTTTCATGAAAACCTCTGAATTTGTACTTCATGCATTGCTCTTTACATTTTCCTTAGTTTCCTATTAGGAATTAATTCTGATTGATTTATGATTTTTATTGATATTTTGAGAATCAAGAAATAGGCAATTGTACTATGATTATTCCAACTTTAAAAACATTAGGGAATCAAGCATGATAAGTTGAAATTTTTAAGAACCCCATTTTTGTATAAGTTATCTTCCCTAATTTTAAGTATTATCTTGAGATTTGAAATTCACAGGATTGACATCAAAAGCCATAATTTTTGTGAGACTTTTGAACCTTTTGAGCATACATTCTTTCGTGCTCACTTTTATTATTGCTTTGAGTAAGTCAATACTGAATTGTTATTCTAGAACTTGCTTTGATTATACATGTCAAGACCACATCATTGATTTGATATACCGAGATGATAAAGGCACCTAGGATTTAACTCACTTACTCCACAAAAGCCTACCTTTATAATCTAACCCCTAGTAAACCCCATTGAGCCTAACAACCTTTTCCTTGACTCACCCTCTAATTATTAACCAGTAACCCATTTTTGTTGAATTTCCCATTCAATTACTTTTGATCCCTATTTTTGTTGAGATTTAAGTTGAATTTATTTAAGCTTTATTGTCTTTTCCCATATGTAAATCTTTACTAAATTCATTGTATCACTTGAATTGCTCTTAAAAAAAAAACCATGTGTATATATCATCAAATTTAGTTGTAATGTGTAATAGTTCAAATTAAGTTTTTGCATATTTCTCTCTTAAAGCTACCAAAATGATGTTATTAAGCTTTGAAATTATGTTCCAGTAATGGAGATTTTTCTAGCTAGATAATTTTTAGTTCAATCTCGATTCTAACCCTCTTTTTGCAGCCTATGACAACACCCCTAACCAAGCCCCGTTACAACCATAAAAAGACCTTTTGATCGATGTATCATATCAAACTATAGTGGTGGAGATTTGATTTTCTTGCAAGCTTATGGTAATAACTTTCCAGGTTGACTAGAGAGTGCTTAAATTTTAAACCCTAAACACTTTGAGTGGATAGAGCAAACCTTTAGTGAAGATGTCAACTCCTATTAATTAAGATGGAGAGATAACTACTTAGAAAGAACGAAGAGACTTATGTTTTCAATGACAAAATTCTCAACTTAAATTGATTGAATCTTTAATGTTCTTCTGATTGAATTTTTCATTGTATGATTACCTGTGGATTAGTTTGAAACATTATTGATAAAGATTATAGGTTGAGAAGAATGATTCTTATTAGGGATTGCGATTTTGCTTGAGGACAAGCAAAGGCTTAAGTGTGGGGGTATTTGATAAACGCTAAATTATAAATATTTTTACCTCATATTTTGCCTATATTTTGAATGAATTATTAATGATTTAGTGAGAATTCGTGCTCTTAACCTTTCTTTTTCATATCTTATACTCAGAAGAGCATAGGGAAGAGAAAAGAACAAAAAATGGACCAAAAATGAGGAAAATAGGCCAAAAATAGCTTAACGCACGGCCCAAGGATTTACTACACGGCCGTGGCACACGGACGTGTAACATAAAGATCACACGGTCCAACCCCGACAAGCACAGCCAGGCCATACGGTCGTGCCCCATAAATAGAATATCACACGGTCTCTATCGAAGTCACACGGGCATGGCACACGGGCGTATTCTAGTCGTGAGAAAGGGGAATTTCACTCAAATTGGGAGGCTTAGAGGCTAAGAAAGGCTCCCCACAAGCTCTCTTTATAAAGACCTCAGGAGGTAGAGGCAGATATACGTTTTTTAGAGATATTTTTCTTCTCTTCTTTCTGCCACACTGAAGGTAGAAGTAATGGATTACTCCAAGGGAGAAGCCGATTGATTCATCCCAGAAGCCGAAATTCTGTAGCAATATAGGGGATCTCTCTAAATTCCTTTAGGGATTTTCAGGTTCTTTTATGTTTTGCTATTTTATATCTTCTGTGATGTTTCTCTTCTTTATTATGAACTAAACCTCTCAAATACTTGAGGGGGATGAAACCTAAGACAGATCTTGTTATTTATTCTTGATTTATTTGATAAATCCTTGAATTGTTCTTAATTATGCATTCTTCATTCTTGATTTAATAATCCTAGGTATTATTTCAAGAATTAGATATGCTTAGAGCAGAGGAGAAAAAGTCCCTGTGATAAGAGTAGATCTACCATAATTAAGCGGAGTTGCATGCAACCCTAGACATAGGGTGACATAAATTTGCCGGATTAGGGTTAAAACTAATATGGGGAGCCATAGATCGAATCAATACAACATAGGGAGTTAATTAATAAGGGAACTTTAATTAACAACTTAGGCCTAGTTGCTCTTCATCTCGACGGAGGGTTTAGCATAAGTTAGGGATCTCTACGGATCAAGTCAAGTAAAGAAATCATACAGTTCAAGAAAATAATAACAAGTGAAGTCTAGGTGGATTCTCCCTTGAGTATTGTCCATATCAATTAGCTTTTCCCCTAAAGTTTTTCCTCAATTTACTTTTTGTGCACTTTTAGTTTAGATTTAGAATTAGTTAAACAACCCTCTTTTATTTTTAGGCTAGATAATAGAAAGAAAGTAAGTATTAGTACTTTTAGTTCCTTTGGGTACGATAACTCGGTCTTGCCACTAAGATATTCTACTGTTCGATAGGTGCACTTGCCTCAATATCGTGATATTAGTTAGTTTTGGTGTGATCAAGTTTTTTATAAATTTTATTACTTCATATCATGCGATATCAGGAATCTTTTTCTGCCTTATACCACTTTGTTCCCTCCCTCTCTGTTTTTCAACTTTTGGCAATCCCTCTCTTCTTCCTCTACTTATTCTCTGCCGATTTACTCCTCTATTCTTTCTCTCTTCCTCTAAAGTCTTTTGGCCTTAGCATTTTTCTCTCCTTACACCTTGTTTCTTTTAAGCCAAACACCCTTGTCTCTCCTTACTCTCTATTTTGCTATTGGCTTCCTCAAGTTTACCTCCTATATCTTGAACCAAATTTTCTTGTAGTCGATTAATCATTTCTCTTTCTTTACTCTATTTTCTTCGGTATTTCTTTATTATTTAATCTTTGGCCATTTGTTTTTGTGTCCTGCTATTAGCATTGCTATTCGGTTTGCAAAGACTCCTGACGATCGGTAGGTACTCAAAAGTTCCCTCTCCTATTCTCTATGATTGTGTTTTGTGTGCAAATCTGTTTCCTTTGATCTTTTCACTAAAGGTCGAATATTTCTTTCCTTCATGTTCTTTGATGGCCGAATGGTGATCCCTTCCTCTTGATGTGATGATCGATAGGTTAGGCTTTTCTGAGGAGTGAAGGTGTGCAAGGGTTACCCAAGCCGTCTAGGACTTTACTTTCGTTATTCGATTAAGGTAATTTCGATACCTTGTTTTGGGTAGGCCGAATATTTAGTTGTTTTGGAAGGATACTATTTGTGGTCTTAAGCCACATTTACGATCGATCTATTTTAAGAAGATCTATCGTTATGCAGGTATTCGATTAGTAGCGTACGATCATTTTTAGTTAGCGATTTAGGAGGAATAAATCGCATAGTTGTCTCTCAAGGTAAATGGTGATTACAGATTTGAGGGTTAAGTGCTTATGAATACTATGCATTGAGAGACTGATTGAATGTTTGAATGAACTTAGGTTGGTGCTCTAGGGTTTTCGCAAGTGTTTGTAAATAGGTGTGTAACAATACCCTGTATTTGATAATCGGCTGAAAAGCTGAAAGAGTTTGTACGTACACACTGATTTGACTATAAATCAGTAAAAGCTGAAAAGCTAGGAAACTGGCAAATGATGCCACACGAGCGTGTGATCACATGTGTGGTGAACCGAGCCCACAAACGTGGGCGTAAGACTATTGAGGCCGCCATAAGCGTGCTCATGGGAGTAGACCGTTATGGGCGATGTAGGTCCAATGGGCTCATGGGCCCCACACGGATAATGCCCACATTATGTGGTAGAGATTGGACTGGGTTATGCAGTTCGCATAGCCGTGGCTAAATCTGGGCTAAATAGGCCACACAAACGTGTGGGCCCCTTTGGCCAGATAATGGGCCTTGGGCACATATGCACTGATTTGCATGTCCAGGTTGCATAAGTCACTCGAGGCGACTACAGAAATGACCTAATTACCCCCTAGAGGGTAAAATGATAGAATTACCCCTGTAGGGTAAAATAACTGAATTACCCCTGAAGGGTAAAATAATCGAAGGCTTAAAGCCGTATATTCGTACTGATCTGTTAAGGTCGTACGGGTCGCACGAGACGACCGTGGTCCCACCGAAGGCTTAATGCTGTATATTTGTACTGATCTGCTAAGGTCGCACAGGTCGCACAAGACGACTGTTGCCCGACCGATGGCTTTGTACCGTTCATACTATCTATGGCTTAATGCTATCCATTTTACCGATTGCTTGGTGCCATGTATATATTGATGGCTTCGTGTTGTCCATTCTACCGAGGGCTTTGTGCCACGCATATTATCGATGGCTTAGTGTTGCCCATTTTAACGATGGCTTTGTGCCACGCATATTATCGATGGCTTAGTGCTGTCCATTTTACCGATGGCTTTGTGCCACGCATATTATTGATGCCTTAGTGCCATCCATTTTATCGAAAGTAGGTTGCATTGATGGCTTAAAGCCACTTATGTTACTGGCAGCTATGCTGCAATTCTAATTATGGGCAGCTAAGCTGCGATTCTGTTGTCTGGCAGCCTTGCTGCGATATTGGTGTGCTGGCTGGATGGGTTGATTTTATCCCCACATGGTGTGTTGGCGGTACAGAGTGGTTTGTTGGCAGTACGGGTTGGGTTGCACTATTGCATTATTGTTCTTAACTGACACTGTATTAGGCTTAAGCCCACATATGTTCTACTTCTGATTCTGCTACTGAAATGGGCTAAGGTCCATCTGATACTGTCTGGTATAATAGGCTCAGGCCCAGACTACTTTTGTATTCTATGTATTTGACTGACTGTTTGTTTTCATATTAGGGGAATACACACTAAGTCTTTGTAAACTCACCCCATTTTTAACTGTGTAGGTAATCCCCAACGTTAGGTGGATTGGTGCTGCGAGGAACTCGAGGGTGGCCACACAACTGCATCTGCTTTACGTTCAATTTTTTTTTCAATAGTTTGGTTTGGGTATTTTTTTGTAATAAGGCCTCTCTGGATTTTATTTTAAGTTTGGGATTTTAATCTACTTCTATTTTAGCTACTAGTATTAGAACGCGGTTTTCCAAAATGATAACAGCTTTCAAAACACTATGTTTTTGTAACTTAATTTTTAAGCTTCCGCAACAAATAATATTTTAGAAGTAGTGACGATTTAAAATGGTTAACAAACAACTAAGATGATTTGAGAATTAATAAAGAGGCCTTAACCTTCGAACGAGTTTTTACTAAAGAAATATGGTTTTTGAACAGCACTTCAATGTGACACGTCAAATTCGGCCCTAATATCTAGGCCGAGTTTGGGGTGTTACAACTAGATTGAGAATAAAACAGGGTTTTAGGTCATAAATCGAAATAATATAAAATGAGGGTCCTCGTTGAAGAACGCAAACAATCTGGAGGGACCAAATAGGGAAAAATTCCCGCCTTTTGAAACGCAGCATTCAAATGGACCAAATCAAATTGGAAATAAAATCTTCAGGCCGAAATGAAAATAAAAGAAAGGACCTTATAGAAAACAACCTTCAATACGAAAGGACAAAGGGCGCAAATAAACCCTTAGTCCCAAAAACACGTAGATCTCAGGAGCTCACGGATCGGGTCGGGTCGGATGCTTTCTAAAAGGCGTCGTTTAGTGTTCTAAAGGGGCTGAGCAAAACGGTGCTTTTTGCCAGCCTATATAAGTTAAATTTTTTTTAAGAAAATCATTTTTCTTTTAAGAAGAAAAAAAATCAAAAGAGCCTCTCCTTTTTCTCTGAGGAGAACTTCAGGTCGGCCATGCTCCGACGAGTCTCCCCTGTGGTTCTGCCATGGCTCTGCTGTGACCGGAGATGACTTTTCAAATTCTTTTCTTTTTTTATATTTTAAAAGAACTAGACCTAGGTTATAAAAAAACAAAATAAGAAGAAAAAAATAGACTGAATCACCGAGAAGATTCGTCTTCTCCATACCTCCTACCCTCGTCGAAACCCAAATAGGTTTCGCGACTTTGAGGTCATTGGAAGCACTGAATCGTGACGGAGAACATACTAACTGTGAGTATTTCTTTATTATCATTAATTTCTATTTTGAAAATATAAATAAACACCTTTTGATTTTTTCTTCTGAATGCCTTTTTTGTATTCAAATTGAAAATTCTCTGTGTAAAATACATTGCTTGGTCTTGGTGGCTTTATAGTCGAAAGAGTAATACAAATATTAGTTTCTTCTTGTTTTTGTCACTATCTGTATGTCTCGTTTTTGCTTTGTTCTTCTTCTTTGCTTGTTTGCAAGTCTGAAGGAAGTCAACAGGCAGAGGGGGTTACCATTTTGGTGCAAAATAGATAGAGGAGCGAGCGGTGCGCTCGAGGCACGTGAGGGAGCTATGGTGCTGGAGAGGGGAACCCTAGGGTTCCCTTGAAAATGTTAGGTTTTTGGGATAGGCTTAGGGTTTTAGTTTGGGCTTGTATTTTGTTATTTGGGTCTGTAATTGAAAGATTTACTTTATTTTTATTTTATTAGGCCCGAGCAAATTTGGGCCCATACAGCTGCCCCTCTTTGCTCATTGTCGTGTAATGAGAATGAAGTAAACACTTTAAGAAGGGTCAAATTTTCCTTGGCTTGTAGGATCTCGACTTCTTCCTGTGTTTCTCTTCTTCAAGTAGCTTCGTTCTGTTCCACTTGCACTTTAAGGAGATAAGAACTAGTAATTTCAATCTGCTCCACTGTAACTTTAGGGAGATAAGGATTGTTAATTTCAACCTGCTCCACTGTATCTTCAAGGAAAAAAGGCTGGTAGCTTCGAGCCGCTCTAATGTAATTTCAAGGAGAAGAGATTTGTAGCTTCGATCTACTCTGCTGGAACTTCAAGGAGATAAGAATTGGTAATTTCAACCTGCTCCGCTGTATCTTCAGGAGACAAGGCTGATGGCTTCGAGCTGCTCCAATATAATTTCAGGGAGAAGAGATTTGTACCTTTAATCTACATTGCTGGAGCTTCAAGGAGATAAGAATTAGTAATTTTAACCTGCTCCGTTGTTGTAACAGCCCAATTTTGAGTCTGATCAGAACGAGTGGTTTCGAGACCACTTAATCGAGTCAAAATATTTATTTTATTATTTTATTAATGTTTACAGGCTGATAGAATTACCGTACTAAAATTTTGTAAAGAAATTTTATCGTTTAAATGGTTAATTCGGTAAAAAAGACAAAATTGCGTAAGACGAAAAACATGAGTTCTATTAGAAAAAGGGCTTATATGACCATGGCTTTTTAAATGGATGTCTTTGCATGGTAAATATACCATTGCAAATTTGAGTGGACAGTTTGGGGCCATAAATTGCATGATTTCATGGGTATTAAATAAGGGTATATTAGTAATATAATTAATATGTTTTAATTAATAAAACATAATGAATGAAAACATGGTCTTGTACATATTCATGCACCGAATATTGAAGAAACAAAAGAAGAAAAAATGGGTTTTTTCATTCTGCTAAGGCATTTGAACAATTAGGTATGTGTTTTGATCCATTTTTGGTAATTTCTACGTTTTTGGGATCGTTGTTATGTGCACTATCTAGCCCATGTTATAATTTTTGAAATTTTTGATACTTTTATGAGATGATGTTAATTAATTAAGAGAGTTTTGTGTTGATATTTGATGAAATATGAAAGCTTGGTTTGAGATTTATATATTTTGTAATTAAATTTTGATGAATTTGAGTTTTATGGATCAATTTGTGAAAATGAGAAATTTATGGGCTAAAATGTGAAATAATTGGGCTTGTATTATACATTTGAAAATTTGGCTAAGAGGAATTGTGGAAAATTTGTGTATTTTGATTAATTATGAATTAAGGACTTAAATGTCAAAGTATGGAAATATGATGGCTCTTTTGTAAATAGGCCAAAATACATGTTTTTGGATTAAATTGAAAGTTTTAATGAATAATAGAATGAAATTTGAATTAATATAGATCCAGACAAGCAAATCCTGGAATTTGATCGTGGAAAAACAAAAATAGACGAACAGTCAACGGATACACGAAGTAAGTTTGTAAGTCTATAAGCAAATAAATGCTGTTATTTTTGAATAAATATGAAATTTATAAGCTGAATTATGGAAAATGAAATGGTACATTTTTTAGTTGGCTAATATTCTAGAAAAAAAATGATTTATGTTTGATGATTAAGCAATGTATAAGTTGACCTTTTGAGAATCGGTTTTTAAGGTTCATTTGATATACTGATGCGTATATCATGAGTAAAAGAATGAGTAAGTTTAGTCTTTAAGTGGTGTGGTATGACTTATATGGTTTTTAATATGCATACATGCATAAATGTTGAAATGATATGATTAATGTTGATAAATGAAATAAGGTAAGTTCGAATGTAATACATATTATTTTAGTAAAGTTTATATTTTATGAAATGAGTTAAAAAGGTGAATGTGAAGTGTAAATAATCTAAACGATGATTCAGCGATATGTGGCACTAAGTGTGCAATATATTTATAGATTCGACTATTTATTTGGCACTAAGTGTATGATATATTTATAGTTTCAACTATTTATTTGGCACTAAGTGTGCGATATATATTTATAGCTTCGGCTATTCATTTGGCACAAAGTGTGCGATATATATTTATAGCTTCAACTATTCATTTGGCACTAAGTGTGCGATATATATTTATAGCTTCGGCTATTCATTTGGCACTAAGTGTGCGATATATATATTTATAGCTTCGACTATTCATTTGGGACTAAGTGTGCGATATATATTTATAGCTTTGGCTATTCATTTGGCACTAAGTGTGCAATATATATTTACAGCTTCGGCTATTCATTTGACAATAAGTGTGCGATTTATATATTTATAGCTTCAGCTATTCATTTGGCACTAAGCATGCGATATATATATTTATAGCTTCGACTATTCATTTGGCACTAAGTGTGACCTTCTTGTCAAGTCGATCAAATAAGTCTAAGACTGCCTCATCTATATACCCAAATGCTTTAGGGAAGATAACCTACTCATAAATGCTTAAAGAAAGATGTCAACCTTTTTCTTCATGTCTGGATAGGCCAAGATCAAATCCTGTAGACTCTTCCAAGGGATGCATTTGCTACCTCCTTTTTTTCTTAATTCGTGCTACGACCCATTACTCACTCATCCCCGTGATATTTACCATCTCTTTTGAGAAGGTGGGGCATTGGCAATTCTAAAATAACCTTTGTTAATGTGGATCCTAGGACAACGAAGCAAGGTTGTGTACTCTTCTATGGTAGGTACCAAATCTATCTTTTCGAAGGTAAAGCAACTATAGGCGGGGTTCCAATATTGGGTGAGAGCTCAAAATAAATGGTTGTCCACTTTAACATCGAGCAGATAGGGCAAATCACCGTAATTGTTGTAGAATAGTTGCCTGATTTTGTCATCCCATTGACCCCATATTTCTTTCAACTCTTGGAGGTTATTCTAAGTCACGCTGCTATGAGTGAAATCCCACAATTCTGATACATACCCCTCCATCAAACTATCGCCTTTCTCTTGTTACGTTTTCTCGGGCCATATTTGTACAGCTATATTGCCTTCCACTTTATCATTAAACCCCCTTTCCATGGTAAGCTCTCTATTTAGTAACCGAATTTCAACCAAAACCTTTTTATGATGAAAATGTCATACAATCATAGCCAAAACAAAACAAGTCAGTATTATATACAAAACTAGATCTTGAAATAGACAAGAGATAATAAATAAACCACCTAATTGGGTAACCGCTAGGGTTTGGGTATGGCTCTACCTAAGGTGGGCTCTTAAGCCTCGCTATATAAGGCTTGGTTCTAGAGTAAAGGTACCCGAACCGGCAAATTCCTCGATCCTCACCCATTAAAGGCTCATATGGACCGAGTTCAGTTCAGGGGAATACATTTCCCTATGGCTACACGGAGATGGAAATCTCACGAAGACATAGGTACAGATGTATCCCGAAAGCGATCCACTATCCTGCATGGAGTGAAGACCTCACGAAGGAATAGTTTCTCACTCCCACTTAAAAGGGTATAACCGAGCGGTCATGCAATGCAATATGCAGAAATGTATCAAAAGATTTGAACAAATAAAGAAAATATGAACAAAATGTTGAAAACCATAACAAAGACAAATGAAATGCAATGAAAGGATCATATATTAAAACCAAATTTTCAATTTTCGATAAAAAAAAAGTTAATCAACTTGTGGCTTGACTCTCTTATTTTATTCCCCAATGGAGTTACCAAGCTACTGAAACCATTTTTTAAAAACCGACGTTGACTTTGTTTGAAAATGAAAATTAAAACGGGAGTCGCCACCAATCCTTTTTGATGAGGTGTGATCGGATCACCTTGTAAAATGGTTGTTTTTAATAAACGGTCAAAACAACGATTTTGGTCTACGAAAATTTAAAAAATAGGTTCGAGGGTCGGTTACGTACGAGAAAGGATTAGCACTCTTGTAACACCCAAAATTGGTACCTAATTGATTAATAAATGTCTTAGTGTTGAAAGTTGAAAACTTGGAAAGAGTTTAAAATACGATCTCACTTTGCATTAATGTTAATTTAAAAAAAATGCTTAGGTAAATCGAAATGGATGTTAAAGACTTTCTTGTCTCGAAGTAAGTAAATGTTACATCCAGTAAGTTAGGACACGGCATTTGAAACCCTCGAGAACAAGTTCGTCTTTTAATTTTTAAACCTCATGTATTCTAATCATAAAGGATATTCGGTTATTTAGATCAAATGATAAAAAAATCAAAACCCAATAAGTTAGGGTACGATCTCTCTCAAATTTTGAAATATAGAACATTGCCTATATTTTTTAGAAATTCTTACCTCGAGATAACAAAATGTCACATCCAATAAGTTAGGACACAACACATCAAATTCTCGAGAATAAGCCCATTTTTAAAGCTCATGTATTTTATTTTAAAAGGATATTCCAATATTTAGGTTAACCGAGAAAAAAAATCGAAACCTAGTAAGTTAGGGCACAATCTCTCAAATTTCCAAATACAGGGTGTTGCCTTAAAAATCCTTTTTTTTATAAATTTGGGTAAAAATTAATGAAAATAATATACATTTCATTGATTATGTTTAAAGAAGATCATTTAAAAACATGAATGGATGAATAATGGTAACGTGATAATAATTGCGCAATGTATAATATAATATATAACATGGATATTAACAAACTGAAATAATAATGGGCATGGATAATAATAATGATAATAAAATGTGTAAATAAAGGCATACATAACCATATAAATTCTAAATACAAAAATGTAGAGAACTATATAACCATGAAAATAAATAAATAAGAAAATTAAAAAAACTTGAAATTAAACGAATAAAGAACTAAATTCGGATTAAAATAAATTTTAAAGTCTAAATCATGATAAACATAAATGAATAGAAAAAAAGGGACTAGATTGAGAATAAAACGGGGTTTTAGGGCATAAATCAGAATAATATAAAATGAGGGACCTCGTTGAAGAACGCAAACAATTCGAAGGGACCAAATAGGGCAAAATTCCCGCCTTTCGAAACGCAGCATTTAAATGGACCAAATCAAATCGGAAATAAAATCTTAGGGCTGAAATGAAAATAAAAGAAAGGAACCTATTGAAAACCACCCTCACTGTGGAAGGACTAAGGGCACAAATAAACCCTTAACCCCAAAAACACGCGGATCCTAAGAGGTCACGGATCGAGTTGGGTCGGATGCTCTTTAAACGGTGTCGACTGGTGTTTTAAAGGGGCTGAGCAAATTGGTCCGTTTTGCCAGCCTATATAAGTTAGATTTAAAAAAAAAAATCATTTTTCTTTTAAGAAGAAAAAAAATCAAAGAAGCCTCTCCTTTTTCTCTGATGAGAGCTTCAGGCTGGCCATGCTCTGGCGAGTCTCCGCCATGGCTCCCCTATAGCCGGAGACAACTTTTCAAATTCTTTTTTTTATATTTTAAAAGAACTAGACCTAGGCTATAAGAAAACAAAATAAGAAGAAAAAAAGAGACTAAATCACCAAGAAGATTCGTCTTCTCCATACCTCCTACCCTAGTTGGAACCCAAATGGGTTTCGCAACTTTGGGGTCACTGGAAGCATTCAATCACGATGGAGAATAGACTAACGGTGAGTATTTCTTTATTATTATTAATTTCTATTTCGAAAATATAAATAAGCACCTTTTGATTTTTTCTTCTAAAAGCCTTTTTTGTATTCAAATTGAAAATTCTCTGTGTAAAATACATTGTTTGGTCTCAGTGGCTTTATAGCCGAAAGAATAATACAAATATTAGTTTCTTCTTGTTTTTGTCACTGTCTCTATGCCTCGTTTCTACTTTGTTCTTATTCTTTGGTTGTTTGCAAATCTGAAGGAAGTCAACGGGCAAAGGGGGTTACCATTTTGGTGTAAAAATTGACAGAGGAGTGGGCGGTGCGCTCGAGGCACGAGAGGGAGCTGCGGTGCTGAGAGGGGAACCCTAGGGTTCCTTTGAAAATGTTAGGTTTTTGGGCTAAGCTTAGGGTTTGAGTTTGGGCTTGTATTTTTTTATTTGGGTCAGTAATTTAAAGATTTGTTTTATTTTTATTTTATCAGGCTCGGGCAAATTTGGGCCCGTACACCTTATATATAGAGGTGAGAAAGAGCTAAGTGTAAAAGGTTACACTGATGCTAGCTTATAAACTGACAAGGATGATTCACGATCACAATCGGGTTTTGTGTTTTGCCTTAATGGTGGAGTTGTGAGCTAGAAAAGTTCAAAGCAAGGTAGAGTTATTGATTCTACAATAGTGGCCGAGTATATTGCAGCTAGTGAAGCTACAAAAGATACTGTTTGGATCAATAAGTTCATACCTGAACTAGGGGTTGTGCCTAGCATATCAGATGCTATAGAACTTTATTGTGACAACAATGGATCTATTACATAGGCAAAGGAACCCAGATCTCACCAGCGATCCAACCATATACTTAGGCGTTTTCTTCTCATTCAAGAAATCATTTATCAATGAGATAGGGAAATTTACAGAGTACCAACAGATGATAACATTACTGATCCACTATAAAGCCTTTGACATAGCAAAAGCATGATTGTCACACTAAGTCACTTGGTATTAGATATATGAGTGATTAGTCTTAGTGTTAATGGGAGATTGTTTGAGTATACCCAAAGACCAATCATGAGATGATTGTAATAACATACTTGTTTTACCACGTTTATTAATATAAGGCATTGTCATTATTATTTCAGTTTCTTTTCCATGTATATAAATAAACTATTTTATAATGCCCTGAAAAGAATATGATTATTCTTAAAAGTTCATTAGTCTAGTATTATTGTGGGCTTGGATAACAATAATGCATTAAGACTAACATGTAGTTGATTGATGACAAAGTGTTGTCATTGACATAGGGATGTCAAAATCAATACATGAGTATGTTATAGAACGAAATATTGGATTGACCTACTATGAGTATGTTTCTTGGATTATTATAAAATAGTCATAACATTACTCATAGTGACTATGTATACGATCTGTAGACTTGAGATCTTCATTGTCCCAACATAGTGAGTCGTATATTTTGATATAGTCAAACGTCTACTGTAAAAAGTTGTATTATAAAGACTGTTGTTGGGTATGCCACAATCTATATAGTGGGATATGATTGATCAAGATAGGATTTATCCTTCCTACAGAATGGAGAAATATCTTAGGCCACTTGATGAGGAGAGACTAGAAATGTATGGCCATGCTCAAGTAAGTTAATATGAGATATTACACTTATTTGTTTATTATAGTCTACTTCGGGTATCAAGAAACATGAGATTGGACTTTACAAGTGTGACTATTCCATGACTTGTGTCCAATCGAGATATAAATGGCAAAAGGATATAATACATGAAAATTTATCATGAAAATGTTATGTTGAACCACGACTTTTTGTAACTTGGGTAGCGATGATGCATTGCTAGATGCCACTCATTGCTTGTAACGTTAGAAGTGTTCTAGTATTACGACCAATGTTACACGAGTCTTCAGGGTCACACCCTATGGTTGATAGTTAAATAATAAACACAATATATGTACAAATTTGTTGTACATGAATAGAGAACATAATTAAAATAAATGTATGAATTTGATTCATATAAAATATTAATTATGATCTATTTATCGAAATTATTAACATAAAGTATTATAGTAATTAATTTCGATCAAACATAATATATATATGGAAATTAATATCCTTTTGGAAAGGATATTACACTGTGATATTTTCATATATTATGGCACCAAAAAGGAGATTTCGTTTTATTATTTAGGGAATCTAAAATAAAAGGAAAGGAATCATAAAATAAAACCCTAGGGTGCAGAAGAGTGTTTAACTAACATTCACCACAAAAAGAAAAGAACCTAGGTTTAGCAGTCACATTTCTTTTTTGGAAAAAACTTTCTAAAATGTTCAGTGAGAGTTTTTGTTTGTTTAGTCGCAATAGGGTGGAGTACATAGAGGCCGGGATAATTCTATTGCGACTTTGGATTGGCAACGTGCAAAGGGAATTAAAATAGCAGTGGTTCCTTCCTATTTTTCAGAGTACAAAAGGTATATTTTTCAAACCTTTTCTTTCTTATTCATTCCTCGTGCATGGTTTCCTAGTTTGGATCACAGGAATAATTTTGTTGCTAGGCCATGGAGGGTTTCAACGACCCAACAACTACTATAATTAATCCATGAGCTATAATAGCAACCCCATGCTCACTCTAAATATAGCTGGGATGGAATAGTATTGCAAATAAAGGAAAAGGTGGTTGTTGGCAGCAATACAGATCTCAGGATGGATCTTTTCCACTATTCCCACAATAGTCTATTGGGGGGCCACTCTGGAATACATGTTACATGGCACCACATCTCCAGTTTACTTTATTGGAAGGGTCTATCTAAGGATGTTAAAAACTGGGTGTAAGAATGTTCAACTTGCTAAATATGCAAAGTAGACCTCGCAACCTCCTTTGGTCTCCTTTAGCCTTTGCCTATCCCTGATCGAGCTTGGTTTGCCATTAGCATGGACTTCATAGAGGGATTTCCAATATCCAAAGGGAAGAACACAATATTGGTCGTAGTTGACCGACTAACTAAGTATGGACACTTCTTATCACTAGCTTACCCATTCACTACAGTCATTGTTGCCCAAGAATTTCTTAGTCATATTTACAAAATACATAGAGCCCCCAAGTCCATTGTGTCTGATCGAGATAAAATTTTCATTAGCACCTTCTGGTAGGAGTTGTTTAAACATATGGAGACCAAGTTGCATCTTTCCACTGCATACCACCCACAAATGGATAGTCAAACAGAGGTCTTAAATAGATGTTTGGAAGGCTATTTATGGTGCATGACAGGTGAGAGACCTAGTGATTAGGTCAATTGGTACCTTTAGCCGAATGGTGGTATAATACCATATATCACATAGTCATACACTCTTCTCCTTACAAAACACTTTATGGTCAAGACCCTCCTTTGCACCAACCTTATCTTGCTAGCTCTTCATTAGTGTCTACTATGGATTGTAGCTTGTGAGCAAGAAAAGCAACTTGACAGCTACTCAGATTTCATTTAAAAAGATCTCAAGCAAGAATGAAACAATTGGCTGATAAAAAAAGATCAAATAGAGAATTTTAGGTTGGAGATTTGGTTTATCTTCAATTGCAACCTTATCGACAACACTCCATTTGAAGAATAGTGAATCATGAACTATCCCCTAAATACTTTGGCCCGTATCTTGTTGAAGCTAAAGTGGGTCGAGTTGCTTATAGACTATCCTTACCTATTGGCTCGAGGATTCACCCTACCTTCCATGTGTCACCACTAAAAAAACATATTGGCCAAACACCTCATTCTCCATTGCTACCCTTAGTAGGACTTGAAGGTGATTTACTAAAAGTTCCAACCAAGATAGTGGATAGACATATGGTCAAAAAGGGTAACTCGGCCGTCATCGAGGTTTTAGTGGAATGACCAAATACTTTTCCTAAAGACTCAACATGCATGAATTTCAATGAACTTCGAAAGAAATTTCCATACTTTGATCCTTAAGGACAAGGATCATGTTCGAGGGAGGAGTAATTGATATGGGATAGAATGCTGCTTTAACACAATGGTCTACTTTTTTTAATTTACTATTAATTTTGTTAATTAGATGTTCTGTTAATGTTTCTTTAGTTGATGCTAAATGTAACACCCCTAACCCATATCCGTTGCTGAAATAGGGTTACGAGCATTATTGTACAATTGGAACATTTATAATCAATTTCATTCAAAAATCATAAACATAACTTAAACCATTCCTACATACACATATCATCCTAAATCGAGCCCTTGAGGACTTAAAAATACTTTAGAAACAAATCAGGACCAATTTGAAATAATTTGGAAAGCCTAGGGACACACAGCTGTGTCCCAGCCCGTGTCCTCACCCGTGTAACTCATTGACTTGCACCTTAAGCATTCAATTGGTGACACATGGCTGTGTCACCAGGCCGTGTGTTTCACACGACCGAGTCACATGCCTGTGTCTCTAGCCTTGTGGACCTAAAACGTACCTTAAAAAATAAGTTTACCAATTCAAGCTTACTTGGGCCTTAAGCAATTCAAATACTAGTCATTTAACCTATTCAAAATACGATTAAACATACTCAAAACATGCCAAAACAATTATCCTAAGTGCCTAACAAATGTACCCTTATTGGTACCACATTTTATATCATCAAAACACATCGACAATGCATCATCCAAATCAAAGTTTAAAGTATGCTAAAATCACTCAATTTAGCCTAACATAAAGCCTGAAGACATCAAGCTTTAAGTTTTATACACATATCAAGCCTTTAGTCAAAACACATACTAACATTTATCTTTAAACATAAACATATACTTATAACTCAATTTGCATCACATTCACAAAACAACTAACAAACAAAGACACCCTAGGTACATGCCATTACAAAATTAAACATCACCACACTTGAGATCGGGATTGTTGTTGGATGCTGAATCAGCGATCAAAATAGAGTACCTAACCTACACAAGGAAAGCAGAACTGTATTCTGAGTAAAACTCAGTGATATTTCTATAATTTGAACATTTTAAGACATGATATGATACACGAATGCTCAAATTGAATTATATCATCATACTACTATCTAAATATACAATTACAAGACATTACCATTTCAATTTCATGCATTTCATCACCTTATTTCATGCTATACTCAATTTTCACAAGTATTCACCTTTAATTGGTTTAGACATTTATCTCAATTCACATCACTTGCTATATAAATAGCTTTGCATAGATCAATCAACAACCAACTTGTATTATGGCACAAACCAATCCACATTAAGTAGCTTCACTTATTCGAATAACCATAAGTATATCTAAAGCATTTGAATTTATTTCACAACTTTAATAATCTAACTCAATAACTTCTAATGAATAAATGTATATACATAAGTAAATATAATCTTCTTTAGTAATACCTTCAACCATCCTTCTTAGATGATTCATAAAACCTTGCTGTATAGTTTAGTTGATACACGGCACCAGGTGCCTAGCGAATAATCCGCGAAAGAGTTTGCGCCCAGCGCTAGTCGGATAAACCGATAGATGTGTGCCCAACACTAGTCAGATAAATTGACGAAAGTTGCACCCACTGGTAGTTGGATAAACCGACAAATAACTAGTCAGCTCAGCTCTAGTTGGAAAAACCATTTCTGCCCAGTGTTAGTCGGATAAATCAATGAATGTGTGCCCAGTACTAGTCAAATAAACTAACGAAAGTTACGCCCAACGCTAGTCGAATGAACCGACAATATCAATTACTCATTCGCAAGTCCATAAGATCACATTTCATAATCTCAATATCACATTCACTTCAAGTATCTATTAATCATTGATTAATTTATTTCATAATGCCACATTCTACCTATTTATGATTTTGTTAATATCCATTCAATAAAGCTTAACTAGACACAAATAAAAACATAGTTAAATAATAATTAACAATTAACTAATTAAATTAAGTAAATGACATTCGAGTTCATGACTATGAACTTACTTAGCATGTAAACCTGAGATTTTATTTAACTCCATACATTAACCAAAATTATTCAACTTCAATCTCATCATTCAGCAATACATCTCCATATAAAACATTTCCATACTATCAATTTAAATTCTAATCATTTATTATTTCATTTCATAATGTCACATTTCATGTATATAATACACAATTTCTCATTTCATAATTTAATCATTTGCATATATGTAAATATAATTAAGATATCAAAGTAATAGTTAAGAATTTAAATTAAATAAATAAATTTCGAGTTCAAATACTACGAACTTACCTGGCTAAATTGCAGTAATGACTAAAGAACAGGGGCTATTTGGTAATTTTCTCTTCTCCTCGATTTTCCATTTGTTCTTGATCTAAATTAATAATTTCATTCAATTCATTAATTTAGATAATAAAACCACTCCATTTTTTGTAATTTAGTCCTTTTGACTTTTTTACAAAATTGCCCTCAACTTTTAATTTTTATTCAATTTAGTCATTATGTCCTAATCATGCAAATAAACCAATTTTATTGAAAATTCATACCAGCTGTATGTTACTAGCATTCAATACAGCCCACATTTGTAACAGTTTCACATCTAGCACTTGTATTGTTATTATTTCAATAGTTTAATCCCTAATCGTTAAATTCATCAAAATCAATTAATAAAATACTTATAAAAATAAATAATATCTCAAATTCATCATTTAACATATAAAATCACAAATATTTATCAATGAAAGATTCAAAATCTTTAACAGTTTCAAAAGCGAAGGTACGAGCTTACTGAACCTAGTTGCAACGTTCTCAAAAATGTAAAAATTATTAGAAACGGTCCTCAAAATCTCCCACATGCATCAAATTTTGTTTGGAAAAACCTCCTATGCTCCAGAAATAGAGTTTCTCTCATCTAAGAAGAAGAAGATAGAAAAAAATATGTTTTTCCTTTCTTTATTTTAGTTATTACTTATTATTTAATTTATTAATATTAAATTATATCATATAAACTAACAATATAATAATCAACAACCACCAACTCATATATAATATGGTATATTTACCATATTAGTCCATAAATTTACATTTTCAAATGTAAAATCCTGATTTTGAGCCTAGTCAGAACAATGGTTTCGGGACCAAAAATTTGAAGTAGAAAAATTTATCGTGATAAAGTTTTAAGGTTTATAGTATGATTGAATGCATATGTGAAAGTTTTGTTATGAAATTTTATCGATAGAGAGCCCAATTAGACTAGTAGGACTAAATTGCAAAAAGTGTAAAATATATGTTCTAGAAGCATTGGATGCTTAATTGTAATGAATTTGTAAATTAGAGGTCCTTATTTAGTAATTAGACCATTATATCTCATGATGGACAAAAATGGACATAGAAGGGTAAAATTTCAAAGAATGGTTAAAAGGGCATTTTGGTCATTTGGTTAATAAAAGAATAAAAGGGGAAAATAAAGTCAAAATTTGTACATCTTCTCCATGCCATGGCTGAAATTCTCAAGACACCATAGCTAGGGTTTTCTTCAACTTTCAAGCTTGATAATCAAGAAAGACGAGGAATTAACCTTAACCGAGGAAAGAACAAGGTAGTGGACTAAATCGCAAAAATAGTCATTTTGTACCAAGGTAAGTTTATATGTAAATAATACATCATTTTATTATGTTTCAATGTTTTAATGTTGTATAAATCATGTGATTGATTTATGTGATATAATCGGCAAAGTTTCAATAAGTGAGGAAAATCTGGTTAAACTTTAGGAATAGAATAGGATAGGGGTGACATGTCGCTAGGAACCTATGTGTGCGATTATGTGATTATGTGATTCCGCTTGCTAGTTTTTGTGCATCCACTAGTGGCTAGGTAATCTTGCATATGTTGCGGATACCTGTCAGCTTGTGTGAGCAGCACTGAGTAGCTACGTCCTGTTCGTCAGCTTGTGTGAGCAGACCCATGACTAGCTCGAGAACGAGTATATAAGTGAAATGTGTTATGAGGTAGCTTGGCTACATATGTGGCACTTATGTGCAACTTTTCGTGTATCTGTTAATATTCTGAGAGTTCAACGGGAATTACAAAGATGTGGAAATATATGTTTGTGTGATGATATGGTACAGGTGTGTATGAGAAATTTGTAAGTATGAACGTTATAAGTAATGATCTCATGGTAAGGTTGTGCTTGAGTAAGTTAAACGTATGGATTCAATGATAAATGAATTATCTTTCATTATAAGAACTACATGTTAATTTACATGGCTATCATGTTTATTATTTGTTTATAAACTTACTAAGCTTTTTAGCTTACTCCCCTTACTTTCCCTTGTCTTATAGTGTCACCAAGTTAGCTCGGAACCGGGACTTGTCGAAGGCTTGCATCACATTATTAGAAACGTTATTTTAGGTATTTGATATTTGTGAGATTTTTGAAAGTATGGCATGTATAGAGACTTGGTCATTTTGTTATGTGTCATATTTGATTTGGCCAAAATGTTCGCCTAAGTTAATTGAATGTTCATTTTGTATAAGTTCATTTGAAATCGGCCAATGTTGGTTATTGGTATAATCATGTATTGATGTTTTTCATGAATGTGGTAGTTTGCATGATTAAATTAATAATTGTGCAATGTTTATGCATGGTGATTGTGGTATGTGAATGATGAGTGGATGCCTTGTTGTGGAGGTTTGGTTTCTTAATTATGTCATGATAATTGTTGTTGAATGGGTATATCTGATTTCATGTTTTTAGGGTGGCAAATGGCTTGATAAATAGCTTATATGTTGTCCACACGGGTAGACACACGGGCGTGTGTCTAGGCCATGTGTGACACACGGTCTGCCCCATGGGCGTGTTGATAGGCCGTGTGTCCCCTGTAACTTAATTTTGACAAACAGAGTGCCCAGTATGGATCAAATGGGCGGAGATATGGGCATGTGTCTCAACTGTGTGGATGGCACATCCTGGAACACGGGCGTGTGCCCAGGGCGTGTGAAGTCTGCACCTTAAATACGAAAATTAAATTCTCCACACGGCCTAGCACATAGGCATGTGACTTGGCTGTGTGACCCTATTTTGCTGATCACGTCATAAACAGAGAGTTGCACGGGTTGAGGACACGGGCATATGACTTTCCAAAACATGGAAATTTTCTAAGTGTGCCAAAGTTCTCAGTTTAGTCCCGAACCACTCCCGATGTATGTTTTGGGCCTCATAGGTCTGTATAAGGGACGATATACATGTGTATGAATAGTTTTGAATTGAATGAAATTTTATGTACGGCTAGTTATGAATAAGTCCAGTAATGCCTCATACCCTGTCCTGGCATTGGAATCGGGTAAGGGGTGTTACATCAAGCTATTAAACACCTTTAGTTAGTAGAATTCAACTTTCACACTTTTTACAATTTAGTCCTTTTTACTTAATTAACTATCCAAAAATTAAAATTTCTTAACGAAACTTTAATACAACCTTAATAACATTCCGTAAATATTTATAAAATATTTACGGCTAGTTTTATAGAAACGAGGTCCCGATATCTCATTTTCTAAAACTACTGGACTTTAAGGTCTTACCACTTGAACTTAATAAATCATTTATATAACATAAATTACCATACCAAAAACCTTTTTAAAACCATATTTTACTCGTAAATATTAAATAATAATATTTACGAACTTACTCATTGGATTTGTGGCCCCAAAACTATTGTTTTTGGCACTACTGAAAAACTGGTCATTACACAAAAACTTTGTGGTTTTTTTAGTGAAACGGTGTGTATAAGGAATAGCTAAAACACATTGTTTCAGTCCTAGCTTAGTAAGTAAAATGGTGTGTACTTGATAACTATTTTCTGATTACTATCTTGTACCCATCATTTTTCCTTATTTGAGCACCAATGAGGCTCAGAGAATGGTTATGAATGAACAGACTGGAATTCTAGCCTTATCTACTCTTCATCTTATTCTCTAAAGTTTTCTTCTTCTTCCTCCTTCTCTATTATATTCTATTTTCTATGTATTACATACCAACCTTTTCAAACTATTGCATGAGTTAATTAAGTATTAGTTATTTTTTAAATTAGACTTATGAAAATATTTTGAAACAACTATTCAAAGTAAAGAATGAAAATATAAAACATTTACATCATGAATTCATTTTTTTAAAATCCAAAGTTTTGATCATTTTGATGAATATAAATAATTAATTCAAGTTTATTTTGAATATTAAATTTTTTGTTCTTACTTTATATTGATCTTAATACCAACTTTCATAATTTTAAGCAGTAATGTAACACCCTTTACCCGAGTCCGACGTCGGGACAGGGTACGAGGCATTATCGGACTTAAATATAACCAATCGTACAAGACCGAGCCATAAAATTTTATTCAATTCAAAACCACTCATACACATGTATATTGTCCCTTACACGGACCTACGAGGCCCTAAACATACATTGGAGGTGGTTCGGGACTAAACCAGAAACTTTGGAACACTTAGAATATTTTCATGTTTACGAGAGTCACACGCCTGTGCGAGTAGTTGTGTGGTCACACACGCCCATGTGGCTCGGGACACACCCGTGTCTTCAACTCGTGTAACTCTCTATTTATGATGTCATCAACATTTGAGGGTCACACACCCAAGTCACATGCCAGTGTGCTAGGCCGTGTGGTCAATTTAATTTTCATGATTTTTCATAAAATAGGTGCAGACTTCACATACCCTGGGCACACGCCCGTGTTCCAAGCCGTGTCGTCCACATGGCCGAGACACACACCCGTGTCTCCTCCCGTCTGCTCCATATTGGGCATTCTATTTCTCAAAATTAAGGTGCAGGGGACACACGGCCTATTCACACGCCCATGGGGCTGACTGTGTGTCACACACGACCTAGACAGACGCCCACGTGTCTACCCGTGTGGACAAAAATAAGGATATTTACCAAGCCATTTGCCACCATGAAACACAATCACACTTATACCAATTTCAACAATACCTAGCATGGCATAATTTAACATCCAGCCATCCTCATCTAAGACATAAGCTCAACCTTTACATACCACCACCCTCATGCACAACATCACATACTAATCTATCCAAAAACCTGCAAACATCCACATTCATGAAAGACAAATCATTTGACTATAAATGGGACCAATATTAGCGAACTTTTAATGGCCTTATACAAAATGAATATTCATCAAAATAAGCCAACATATTCGGCCAAATTGAATATGACACATAAAAAAATGACCAAGTCCCTATACATGCCATACTTTCAAAATACCACAATTATCAAATACCCAAATAATGTTTCTGATAATGTGATGCGAGCCTCCGACAAGTCCCAGTTTCGAGCTAGCTTGGTGACACTATAAGACAAGTGAAAGGAAAAAAAGGAGTAAGCTAAAAAACTTAGTAAGTTTATATGCAAATAATAAACATCTTTATCACAAGTTCATCATGCAAATGCTTATATGGAAAGATAATACATTACCATTAAAGTCATATAGGCTTACTTACTCAAGCACAACCTTACCATACGATCATCACTTATGGAATTCATACTTACGAATTTCACGTACACGTCTGTATCATATCGTCATACAATACATATTTTCACATCTTTATCATTCCCGTTGAACACTTAGAATATTAACGGATACACGGAAAGTTACACATAAGTGCCACATATACAGTCAAGCTACCTCATATCACATTTCACATATGTGCTGGTTCTCGAGCTAGTAGCGGGTCTACTCACACAAGCTGAAGGTTGGGACGTAGCTACTCAGTGCTGATCACACAAGCTGACAGGTATCCGCAACATATGCAGGATTACCTACCACTAGTAGATGTACAAGACCAACACCCGGAATCACACAATCACTTATTCACATATAGATTCCTAGTGAAATGTCACTTGTATCCTATTCTATTCCTAAGGTTCAACCGGGGTTTTCTTCACTTATTGAATCTTTGCCGATTATATCACATAAATCAATCACACAATTTATACAACATTAAAACATTAAAACATAATAAAATGATGTATTATTTACATACAAACTTACCTTCATACAAAATAATTGCTAATATTACAATTTAGTCCATAGCCTTGTTCTTGCCTCGATCTAAGTCAGAACCTCGTCTTTTTGATATATAATAACAAATTTAGCTCATTTAATTATCACACTATTCAATTCAGCCCAAAAATCATATTAAGGAAAAATTAAATTTTTGCCGCTAACTTTTCACTTATTTACACTTTAGTCTCTATGATCGTAAAATGAAATGTATTCATTTTTCTCAAAACCCAAGCCTACCCAAAACTTATACATACTCATAACAGCCCACATTTTTCATTTATTCACATATTTCTACACATATTTTATAACTTTGCAAAAAGGTCCTTTTTTACATTTTTATCAAAAATCACCTAGCAAAAGTTGTTTATCACACATCTAACATTCATATTCTACCATTAGACATCAAAATACATGCATGTCTAGCATGGGAAAAATTTTAAACATGAACCCTACTTTAAAATTATGGTAGAATTAGGTAAATCGGGTGATAGCGACTTCAAAAATGTAAAGAGCATTAAAAATAGGGCTAGGATACAGTTACTATCAAGCTTGAAAGTTGAAGAAACTCTAGCTATGGAGAGCTTGAAATTTTCAACTAAGGCTTGAAGAAGATGGACAAATTTTTGTTTTATTTTTTGTTTTTATTCTTTTATTAACCAAACGACCAATATGCCCTTTTAGCCTTTCTTTGAAATTTTACCCTTCCATGTCCATTTTTGTCCATCACGATATATAATGGTCTAATTACTAGATAAGGACCTCTAATTTACAAATTCATTTCAATTAAGCACCCAATACTTCTAGAACACACATTTTTCACTTTTTGCAATTTAGTCCTACTAGTCCAATTGGACCCTCTATCAATAAAATTTCTCAATGAAATTTTCACACGTGCATTCAATCATACTATAATCCTTAAAATTTTATCACAATAAATTTTTCTACTTTGGATTCGTGGTCTCGAAACCATTGTTTTGACTTGGCCCTAAATCGGGCTGTTACAAGTAAGCATTTATATCATTATCATGACTATGTGTTCAAATTGAGTAAAACCCTATATGGTCTCAAATAGACACCTTATGCATGGTATGAAAGGCTATCTTAGTTCCTTATTGCTCAAGGTTTTGAAAAGGATTTTGTTAATTTGAGATGAGTATGGTTGGTGAATTGAGCTACTTCTTTAGTTTCCAAATCAAGCAAATGAAAGATGGAGCTTTTCTTTCACAAGAAAAGTGTGGTGAAAAAGTTGAAGTTAGAAAATGCTAAAGCAGCTAAGACACTTATGGTTATTGGTGAGAAACTGTTTAATGATGAGAAGGGAATGCCTATAGAGACCACTTATAGAAGTATGAATGGTAGTCTATTATATCTTAGTACTAGTAGACATAACTTATCATTTAGTATGAGAGTATATGCTAGATACCAGGCAAGTCTAGGAGAGTACCGTGTTAAAGCTATAAAGAGGATTATTCCATATGTCCATGAAACAATAAATTTGGGAATTTCGTTCTCAAAGGATAACACTATGAGTCTAGTTGGTTATAGTGATGCTAACAGGGCTAGTAACATTAATGATAAGAAAAGTACATCAGGTGGTTGTTTCTATATTGGTTCAAACTTGGTATCATGGTACAATAAGAAGCAAGCTTTAATTTCATTGTCTAGCTTAGTAGATTGTTGCAGGGAGTTGTGCTCAACTACCATGGATGAAGCAAATGATGAAGGATTTTAGGGTTGAGTTGGATATGAATCGTGACACCAAATCAGTTAATGACTTAAATAATAGTAAGTGTAGCTAGTATATATAAGGAAATATGCATTAAAAATCACCACAAGGGTTCAATTATGCCTCCAATCTATATACTCTTTAGACTATTAAAATCTAATCCTTATTTTTTAAAATTTACATGATTTAGTGCTTTACTTATCCAATTTAATTTTTTTCTGGAAAAAAATATAATTGGTAACATAACTAATAAACTTTCATTAAATTTGAATATCTAGTATTTTTATATTGAAAGGTCCAATTAAAAAATTAAAGTCTAATTGGTATCACATATTCAGATTTAATAGAAATCAACCAATAATGTTACCAATTGAACTTTTACTTTTTAAATCAACCAAGTGGAAGGTCTAAAATATTGAAATTGAAAGCAAAGAGATTGAATCTCAAAATGTTAAAGAGTAAAGGGATTGGAGAAGAATTAGAGCAAAATTTATTTGTAATTTACAAAATTAGGTGTTCGAAATGTCGTAAAAAATGCAAGAAAATTCTCAACTATTTTTATTAAAAAAAATCCCAACATTTTGTAGGCGCGAGAAACACTGATAGCCAAGTGTGTTCTGTAATTTTGTAATTTTAATGAATCCTAGTGTAGTATAAATAGCAACATGATGGTGGTGTTCCATGCAGATCAAGCTCGAGTTCCACAATTTGGAATCGTAGCTTGTCTCTCCTATCCTATCAAGGTCCTGTTTGCATCCAACTAGTTGTTTCCAGGACCTAGGCTTTGGTAGTTAAAATAAAAACCACCATGGGTATTGCTGGTTATAATTATAGTTGGTTTTTGTTGTCATTTTTCACCCTAATCCCAACACTAAGAGCTCACATCGCTGAATATGACGAGTATTGGAAAGCACGAGAATTGGAAGCCATTGAGAACCTGAACAAGGCTTATCACCCAAATCCAGAGGAGGTGGTCCGGCATTACAATGACCACTTTGCTAGGACCATGCTTGAGTATAATAGCACTAGAAGGGCATTGAAAGGAAAGAAAAGGGGCCCTTGTAAGATTACCAACCCCGTTGATAGTTGTTGGCGATGTGATCCTAACTGGGTAAAGAATAGGAAGAGGTTGGCCGACTGTGCCCCTGGATTTGCTCGCGGTACTACCGGTGGAAAGGACGGCAAGTTTTACGTGGTCACTGACCCTAGTGATGATAGTGCTAACCCCAAGCCTGGAACTCTACGTCATGCAGTCACCCAACTCAGGCCACTTTGGATCACTTTCCAAAAATCCATGATCATCAAGCTAGAACAGGAGCTCATTGTTACAAGTGACAAAACCATTGATGCGAGGGGAGCTAATGTACATATTTGCTATGGTGCTGGCATTACTATCCAATTTGCTAGGAACCTCATTATCCATGGCCTTCATATCCATCACATTAAACCCACTACTGGTGGCATTATTAGGGATGCTGAAAACCACCTTGGGTTAAGGACTGCGAGCGATGGAGATGGGATCTCTCTTTTTGGAGCAACCAATATTTGGCTTGACCATCTTTCCCTTTACGATTGCTTTGATGGTCTTATCGATGTTATTCAGGGTTCCACTGCCGTTACCATTTCAAACTGCCATTTCACTGACCATAACGAGGTAATCTTACTTTCTTTTCTATTTTAAACTATTCACGAAGAGGTTTTTTTAGTGACAAAACAATATAATTGAAATGGAAAAAACTATAGGTGTTGTTGTTTGGAGCAAGCGATGCCTACGTTCTCGACGAGAAGATGCAGATCACTGTTGCTTTGAACCGCTTTGGTAAAGGATTGGTGGATAGGATGCCTAGGTGTCGATTCGGTTTTATTCATGTCGTCAACAATGACTACACTCACTGGTTCATGTATGCCATTGGCGGTAGTAGCCACCCTACAATTATCAGCCAGGGTAACAGGTATACCGCCTCAAGCATCTACGTAACTAAACAAGTGACCAGTAGGGGCTACTTATCACCAGAACAGTGGAAGAAATGGAACTGGGTATCACAGGGTGACCACTTCGTAAATGGTGCCTATTTTACTCCATCCGGTGATCCGAATGCCAGCAAGCTATTCGGCGCTGACAAAATGATGTCTTTCCAACCCGGTCGATTGGTCCCCAGACTCACAAGGTATGCCGGAACACTCCACTGCAGAATTGGTCGCCCTTGTTAAAAACATTATTTTGATATGCATACGTCCTCTCTTTTTGTTATGTACAACATTTGATACCCATGCATTGTACATTTGGGATTTATTGGCAATGATTATCGGAAATGTTATTATTTGATTCCACCTATTTTCTTCTTTTTCTACTTTTAATAGATAATTAGAAATCTTATCACAGGTGTATATGTGAAAACCATAATTTTAACCTAATACATAAATAAAGACAAGGATAATCTTTCTATTCTAAAAAGAACTCTTGAATGAAAAGAAACTAATCTTAAAGAGAACTATTAACAAATAAAAATAGAAGATTTGTTTTGACATGAAATGGATATATCCACATTTCTCTAACTTATCTTTATAAAATGATAAAATATGGCAAAACCTATACCAAAAATTGGTTCACGTAGGAATGGGCGCAATAGTGCATGGAAAAGTGCACGCAGAATACGAAAGGAGTTATTCATCTTCAAGCAAGTTTTAAGAATACTTTGAAACTAATAAATAATAACACTAATTATCATGGTGTTGTAATCAATTGTAAGTTGATGTTGGCATCAACCCAATAAAATACATTAATCTAATATATCTAATATATATTCCATTATAAGGTTTTCTTGCATTTTGGAAACCTTAACATTTGAGTTTAAAATTTACCATGTGTCACCAATCATTTTAAAGTTGTCTAATTAACTAAATTTTTTAACATTCATCAATGATCATGGACTAAGACCAATAAATCTCTATAAATTTGGTATGTCCCAACTTATATATTCGGGTACTTAGTTATTTTATAAAACACATCATTTTGAGAAAAGAAAGAAAGAAAAATTATGAGTGTTCTTGATATAGTAATATTCTTATTGCTGCAATGGTAATGGTGATTCCTCCCGATGTACTTGCATCACCATAAACTAAACTTAGTTTTTTTACTACATCATTAAAATGGACAGATCAAGTATGTACATATATATATATATATAAGGTGGTGTATGAGTTTGATTGTTTTAAGGCTCAACGTGAGTTGAGAATCCATCCAAGGCCCTTAATATTGTTCAAAGATTTGTTTCAAGAAGTTCACTTGGCAGGTTTGAGCTTCCACAAATGACGTGTTACTTTTACCAAGAGTCAAATATTGAAGCAAACAAACTTGCAAAGCCAGCTGTACATAGGATTAATAATTTGGTGTCTTTGTTTTGTGTAAGTAAATTGTTTAATTCAACTTTTTAATTCGCAGGTGCCAATGATTGAGTTCAAATAAGTTATATTTTTGTGTGTTCTACGACATCATTGCACTGTTGTTATTGAGCCGGCACTATAGCCTTATTTGTAGTTATATTTACATTAAAAAGTACTTTACTTTTTGACAATAATTTTTATTGACCCAAAATTGCAAATTTAGTTTATTTTTATATTTTAATTTTGAAGATTTGTTTAAATTAAATTATATTTTTTATTCACAATTATTTTTACCTTAAAAATATTAACATGATGTTAAATTTTATTTTGTATAAATTTATATTTAATTAACTGAAAACATGATGATTTTATTTTATTGTAACTTTTAAATTTGATAACAATAATTGCATAATTTCAAAATTTGTGATGAAAATGTTTGAAAATTCATAATATCAAATTAAGGTATACCATGTTACTAATTATGATATAAAACTTAACTGACAAAAGTTGGAACCAAAATTTATTCGGTAAATGGAATAAAATATTATCACCATCATCATCTAAAATGGTAGTTTGTTGATAATAGTTATTAAATTGTTATAGATATTATCACTTTTGAACTTTTAATCAAAATTTATATTCTGAAAATAATTAAATGATCAGTAAAATTAGTAATATGAATAAAAATTATCAATTATATAAAATTAATTCATTTAGAAACTCAAAAATATCTTAATTTTAAAAACTGAAATTATTTGTTTATATACATTTCTTTGAATCTTCATATCTAATTCTCAACTTGTATAATAATATTTATGACTCTCCATAATTAAATATATTTATAATATTAAAGTAGTGTTTAGAAAGACAACTAATAATTGAATTTGGGTGTAATTATCTATAATTACAATGAAATGACATGTTTGGGTAACCATTTTAATTGGTGGGTTCCTTCGAATTTGGTGTAATTGTTAAATTAAGTTTTATTTGACAATATGTTTTTTATATAACAAATTGAAGTGTTTTTGAATAAAAGTTAAAGTTGAACAAAATTGACAAAATAATTTCTTAAATGAAGTCTAAGAGAAAAAATTTTCAATCCTTCCTTTAAAACTCTTAGAACATTTTTTAATCAACCTCAAAATCAAGTTAAAATAATTTTAATCAAGTAAGAACCATTTTAACTAGTCAAACTATTTTTAAAATAAGTCAGAAAAGCTACAGGCAAAAACTATTGATAATTTTTGGCCAAGTATCAATAGTTTTCAAAATATCGCTACCCCTTTGAAAAAAGATACCAAATTGACATTCTGCTTTTCACAAATTCAGCTAAGTATTGATTTGGTATCGATACCTTTCATATCGTATCAATAAAATTTTTCTAGTATCGATATTTAAGCTCCAGCAATCACTAAATTTTGCATTTAATTCAAAAATTATCAATACTATTTTATCTAGGATCGATATGCACTGTTGCATGTGAATTAAATGCACTGGTTTTCATATCCCCAATGGCTCTATTTATTTCTCCAACAACCACAATGGTTGGAAATTAATTAAAGGTATAAATACTAGGTTCCAAATATCCTACAAAAACAATAGAGAATATTCAAGCTTAAAGATCAATCAAACAATCTTTGTGCCAAAATTTTCTATACTTTTCTTTCATACACTTGTGAATTTCATTATTGTTTCATCAGCTAAAATGTTCTTCTTTCTAATTGATCTTAATTTACAAACACATTGATCTTGTAAGGATAATTTCTTTTTTTTTTTTTTTGCTTCTTTGTACCTCTTAGAGGCGGTTCGTGTCTTATGGTTTGGGGTAGAAACCTTAAAAAAGTTTGTAAGGTTAAACCTTTCGTCAAAGGTTATCAAACTAGTGAATTTAGGAAAATCCTTAGTTGTGGAAAGCTAAGGTAGTGGAGTAAACAATTGGGGCCTAATCACTATAAGTGTTTATTGTCTCTATCCTTTCCTTAGTAACCACATGTTTTTAAGAGGCCAAATCACCCCCTCCTGGTGATTTCAAGTTGAATTATTGAGCTAACAATTGGTATTAAAGTTAGTCTCTGATAGATGGTTTAACAACCAAAGAGTAAATCATTAAGGAAGCTCAATAATCATCAACTCAATTCCTACAATGACGTTTACTTTCGACTCAATTTTTCTTGGTAAGTCTCAATATATGTCCAAGACTCCTTATTTCAATGGTTCCAATTATTCGTATTGGAAGAAAAGGATGATGCTATTCATCCAAGCAAATGATCTTGTGGTTTGGGACATTATCAATTAATAATATAGCTACGGTGAGCAAAAATATTGTTCCCGCGAAGACTAAAAGTATTAGTAATTACTGTCTTTCTATTATTTAACAAATAAATGTGAGTGATTGATTAAAACTAAAATTAACTAAATTAATTAACTACGAGGGTGATTGTAACACCCCTTACTTGTGTTCAGTGCTGGAACAGGGTACGAGACATCACCGAAACACAGACACATGCACATGTACTAAATCAAGTCATAAACTTTCATTTAAATTAAAACTATTCATATTTCACCTTAAAGTCCCTTAAATGGGTCTACGAAGTTCAAAACATACTTCTTACACAACCATTCTTATGCCACATTTATCACATCAACATCATGCACTAATTCATCCACACACATATGAAAGCACGCTCATTCATGAATTGCATCATTTTAACTTATAACATAACCAATAATAACTACATTAAATGGCCTTAAACAACAAAGACCTTCAAATAGCATAGGCCAGTATTTTAGGCCAACTCATAATAACATATAAACAATTAACCAAGTCCCTATACATATTATAAACTTATAAATACTTGAAAACCTTTTTATATCGACAATACCTTGATAGTGTGATTGAGTCTCCGGTGACCTCCAACACGAGCTAGCATCTGTGACACTATAGGAAAAAGGAAAGGAAGGGAGTAAGCATTATAACTTAGTAAGTATGAAAATAATAAGCAATTTATTATTATAACTTAGTAAGTATGCAAATAATAAGCAATTTATTAACATACTTTTATAAATCTTCACAATATGTCCTCAAAATATTATAATCATAGTAACACACAGTTCCACTTTTTACTCATGTTCATCTCAAGCTGTTTCCTCGAGTCACAGTCACTAAATTTATTATATATTGAGCTACAGAACTCCAAATTTAGATCTACTAATTTTCCCTGAAACTAGACTCACATATCTTCTTACCATAAAATTTTAAGAATTTTTGGTTTAGGCAATAAGTACATTTTATTCATTAAAGTCACCCCTATTTCGTTATCTAATAGTTCCGACCCCTCTTCACTAAAAATTAATTATCTCCTTATACAAGATTCAAATAATGTTTGTTTCTTTTGAAAATAGACTCATTAAGGATTTTAAATATATAAATTATAACCCATAATTATCTTTGTACAATTTTTAATGATTTTCCAAAGTCAAAATAGGGGATTCCGAAATCATTCTAACCCTGTCTCACTAAAACTCAATTATCTTATAATGTGAAATTCTTTTGCTTACTCTGTTTCTTTTATGTGAAAATGGACTCAATAAGTTTTAATTTCATATCTCGTTGAACCTCTAATCAATTTTCACCATTTTTCGTGATTTTTCAAAATCACACAACTGCTGCTGTGTAAAACTGTTTTATTGCAAATTTCACTCTTTCATAAAACATCATAACAATATGCTCAACATTAAATAACAAAATTCAATTTGCATGCATGATACAAGACTTTACCACCTCACTTACTTCTTTGCAACCTTACCACATTTCGATCTCATACTGAGTACATTGCTCATGGGTAGACACATACAAATACTTGCACTTAACCATCATATGATCACATTCATTTTCATTTAGTTATTTTCCCGTTGAACTCATCGGAATATTAATAGATACACGGTGGTTCTGTACATAGCACCACCCTTATGATCAATGCTATCTGGTACATATAGTAACCTGCACTTAGTACAACACATGTGACCAATATTGTCGGGTACACATAGTAGCCTGCACTTAGTACTATACATGTAACCAATACCATCCGGTACACGTAGTAGCCTGCACGTAGTACTACATACGTGACCATAACTATTTTATACTCATAGTAGTTTGCTTATAGTACTACACATGAGTTCTCATGACATGTCCTTCATATCCTTTTCTATTCCGAAAGTTCATCCGTGAATTTCTCGCTTATTCTCAATTTGTCAATTTCATCCATTGTCAATCATAATTCACCATTTTACATCAAATAGTCATTCAATATCCTACCGAATCTCATATAATATGAAAAAATATTATAACATAAATAAAAACGATGTATTATTTACACACAAACTTACCTCGACCCAAAAACGACAAACAGACATATTCGACATTTTCTTTGATTTTCTCTAGTTCTAAGTCCGAATCTCGTTTTTCTCAATCTATAACAACACATTTAACTCATTTATTCAATATGCAACTCAAATTAACCCAAATTCACATTTCTGCAAAAAATACATTTTTACCCCTAAACTTTTCATATTTACACTTTTGCCCCTAGGCTCGTAAATTTTTATTCAATTTCTTTTCATTTGAGGCCTAGCCGAACCATTTTCATAACTATAGCAGTCCACAATTTGCATTTATTCACACACCTACACACATTTTACAACTTGTTGCAAACTAGTTCTTTTAGGCATTTTCACCGAAAATCACTTAGTAAAAGTCGTTTCTCTAACCATAAACATGCATTTTTTACTCTTAAACAAAAAATACACACATATTCATCATGGGTCAAAAACCTAGACTTTAATCATATCTCAATTAGTGGTAGAAATAGATAGATCTTGTTACGAGGATTTCAAAAACGTAAAAATCATTAAAAACGTGGCTAGAACAGACTTACAATCGAGCTTGGAATCTTGAAAAAGCCTAGCTATGTCTTCTCCATGCAAATTTCATGCATGGGGTAAAAGATGAGCAAAAATTGGCTTTGAATTTGATTTTTAATTCATTTAATCACTAAATGACCAAAATGCCCCTAGCTTAAAAATATTCTATTTCACCCATTTCATGTCCATTTTTGTCCAATAAATTAACCAATGATCTAATTTTCATTTAAGGACCTCCAATTTAAAAGCTCATAGCAATTGGACACCTCTAACATATAGAACTCAACTTTTGCACTTTTTACAATTTAGTCTTCTTGACTAAATTGAGTGCCCAAACGTCAAAATTTTCGTACGAAATTTTCACTGAAGAATTCTGTAAAACTGTAGACCATAAAAATATAATAAAAATAAAATTTTCCCTCTTCGAATTTGTGGTCCTGAAACCAATGTTTCGACTAGGCCCAAAATCAAGCTGTTACAATGACAAAGGAAAAATCAGGAAAATAATCGAATAATAACCAAAATGTGAAACAATACTCACAAAAGAATTCACCTAGACTTCATCGGTTGCTATCAATCTAAATTACACAATTTTTTCACTAAGTATCTTAATCAATAGAAATCCCTAAATTATGCTAATATCTCTTTTGAAAGTAAGAGGAACTGACTCTAGGTTGATTAATTGAAATTTCTTTCTATTTAAAACCCATATTATCACATTAACTAGATCTATGGATTCTAGTATTAGATTTGACTCTAATATGATAGATTTATGTCGTCCCATTTCTACGATTGCATGCAATTCCACTCAATTATGAAAGTTCTACTCATAAATAGAGTCTATTCCTCATCTGTGTTAAGCACATCACATGGCTCAATAGTCTAGAAATATTAAACCAAGAATTAAACATATATAATTGAGAACAAGATCTAAGTCTCTATTGCGTAAAATAAAAATCAAATGACAAAATTCATCATAGGGTTCCTCTCTCTAGGTATTTAAAAAATTAGTTCATGCTTGCAAATAAAAACATCCAAAATGCAGT
Organism: Gossypium stocksii; assembly: GCA_020496765.1. Classification (NCBI taxonomy): domain Eukaryota; kingdom Viridiplantae; phylum Streptophyta; class Magnoliopsida; order Malvales; family Malvaceae; genus Gossypium; species Gossypium stocksii. The sequence goes on along the minus strand of CM035632.1, from coordinate 16,788,722 downwards.
ATAACCACAAAAAAAAAAGAAAATTATAACAATATCCAAAGAAATCAAATGGGAATCTTCAATCCTGATGGAGATTTGGCTCAAAATAGGCTTCAATGGTGTTTTTCGAGTTGTTTTCTTAAGTATTCTATGACGACTAACTCCTATCTTCTTATTTTTGTCATATATGGGTCCTAGTACGCACTAAAACCCCTAAAACTTGCTTTTTTCTACTGTTCAAAGTGCAATTCCAAAAATCAACACGAGCTACCACATGGCCGTGTGGAAGCACGTGTGGCTTACATGACCGTGTGTCCAGGTCGTACAGCCCTTGTACCTTGCTTCGATTTTTGATTTTCACTCATTTTTTGCTCCTTTTTCTTTCAAATGCTCCTCTAAGTATCAAAACATGAATTTAAAGGATTAGGAGTATAAAATTCACCATTAACATCGAATAATCATTCAAAAACACATTAAGAATGAGGTTAAAATATGTTACTTTTAGCACCTATCAAAGTTTAATTCTATGTTTGTAGGAAGAGGAGTATTGATTCAAGATGGGCAATTCAAGAAAAATATCATGGTACCTTTGTAACACCCCAAACTCGGCCTAGAAGTTAGGCCCGAGTCCGGCGTGTCATATTAAAGTGTTTTAAGAAAACTGTGTTTTCATTGAAAACCCTAATCTAAACCTTAAGAAGAAATTAAATAGCGCTCTTATTACAAACCCAAAATAAAAACCATATTAAAATAAATAAAATCTGTAAACAATATAAAAGCAGAGTGTGGCTGCCTCCAAGTCCACGTAGCATCGAATCGCCTATGCGTCAGAATTACCTGTACAGTTAAAATAAAAGGGTGAGTATACGAATACTCAGTGTGTAACCCCAGCAATAACAATATAACAGAGTCAGTCTGGGCTAGAGCCCATTAAAGTAACATATCACATTCAGTAAACAGTATAGCATGCAATTTAGAGTCCATATCACAATCAGTGGCATATAATCAGAAATATTACAATAACAGTATAATATGCAATCAGAATCCTACCCAACCACCCGCTACACTCCATCTCCATCCAACCCATCACTCCATGTGGGGATATAATTAACCCACCCAACCCTACACTGAATAGTGTAGTACCGATGTGGCACTATCAATAAAATGCAGCAGTGCTGCCAGAATATTAGGCTATAAGCCAACAGAATAATGCAGCGAAGCTGCCAGAACAGTGCACTTCCTCCAAATACATATATCCCATCCCCTATGCAATACAACATACTCAATGTCATGTAAAGCAACAATACAAAATATACAAATCAGAGCATGCATAAACATTCATAAGTCATATAGGGTCAAATCGAACATTTTACCCACAAGGGGTATTTTGGTCATTTCACCCTTTAGGGGCAATTCAGTCATTTGTCAGTGTGGTCTTTCGTATGTGAAGGCCTATCAGTAGGCCCATGGTCGTCTAGCGACACATGAAGCCAAACAATCCAGAGATTCGAAAATAGCCTAAAGCCAATCTAGCGGGCCCACGGGCCTTTTGGGCCCATTCAGCCCGTTTTGGCTCAACTCATGAAATCGCTCATGAAAGCTGTTTCCCGATGTAAGGCCACAGTCTATGGCCTCAAACAATCACAGGAGCGTTCGTACGCCCATGTGGCCATCAGCCCATCCTTCGGCTTTTAGCCGACTGACAGTCAAAGTAGGATATATTGATACACACCTTATCACGTAAAGTACTAAATAATCCTGAGCGCCGTCGCCTAAGTTAAACAAACACATAGTTAAACCATTTATCAAAAGAATTAAGGAAATTTCTAACCCGAACAGTTAGCCAAAGGATTTGTTATCACTTGCCTTCATCAGAGTGATCAATTGCAATTTGCTTAGTCAAACCGTAGTTTGACGCGGTCACCCTTCTGTATCCTGACGAGAGTCCCTAACTGCCGGTACAGTCAAATTGTAGTTTGACGCGGTCGCTCTTCTGCATCCTAGCAAAAAGTCCGTAACTGCCGATACACTACGTTACTTGAACTTGGGAGTAGAAACCACGAGTGCACTTTCGATAGATACTTTTCCATGACCTCCTTCAATCCGGTTATCACTTGTCTCCATGATATTTATTCCAAAAGTCACAATCCTTATTCGGCCACTACCAAAAGGCAACAATCAATATTAAATGCTTAGAAGAAAACAATTAGTCACATAAAGGTATACGTAACTTCCAAATAGTGTAAACAACATTTATGATAAGAAACTTACCCAAGACTCAAGAAAACGTCCACAAAGAAAAGGAATTCGAGTCACGGTCTTACCACCAAAGACTTAGATTTGGCCTACGCAAAAAATGAAATAGAAAAGGGAAAAATAAATAAAAGGCCATAACAAGGTTCAGCCAAAGCCAAGGTTTTGACAAAAAGAATACCCACTGGCCCTATGAAAAGCCAGAGTTCTTACCAATTGTTCAATAACAAGAATGAGAAACGAAAGGGAGAGAGATACAATCGGTTCAAAAATAAAAATGTTGCTGCAAGAAAAAGAAGGTGAGATGAAGTAAAGAAGAATCGGTCTAGTGGAGAGTACGGATGGAAGAGGAGGAAAGAAATCAGACAAAGGAGATGAAAGAAAAACTAAGATAGGGGATTCGGCAAAATGAAGAAAAATTATGGTGAGAATGAGTAGAGAGGGTCAATAGTGATCAAGTTTAAAAGTTAAATTGGCTTTGCAAAAAATCAAAGCGAAGTGAGTGCACAATTGCAAGATAGTATCCGCAAGAAACAAAAAGGAGTGTCATCTCCTATCCCACAAAAATGCCGACATATCCCCAAGTCTAAGCACCCAAACTAGGAAACAATATCACCTATGACTGAAGGGACCAATAAGTCCCACATTCGGCCAATTCTTGCTAAAAATACACTTTTAATAGCTACAAGAATCAGCTAGCAGCAATCCAAAATTTCCATAAAATAAAAAGAATAAAAAACAACACTCCACCACTTGGTTTAATCTACCGAGAGCAGCCTTCCTTCAAAAAATTTCAAATCTATGTTTAATGCATCGCTCCACCGGTTGACCAAATCAGCCAGCCTCAAATCTTCATGCACTGGCAGCAAAAAGAAATAAACCTTCCACGCGCAGGGTGAGGCTCAAACTCCAGACCTCATCCCGTCACTGCGCCTTCAACCATGCTACCGGCCACTATACCGCGTTTCTCTTTCCACTATATTAGGGTCGCAATTATTTTTAACCTATACCTGCTAGAGCCACAGTTATTCAAAAATAAAAATGAAAATTTTGCTTCCAATGAAACTCGAACCTGCGCCTCCTCTTAAAAGCCCAACACGCCGTTTGCCACCCTTCCATAGCTCCTTTTGTGTCACGAATCACCCTAAACTAATTAAAGGTTTAATGCCAGCCTCCAAGCCCTTAAGCGAAAATTAAAAGAATTTATGCCATGGCCAGGATTCGAACCTTGGACTGTTTACATGCTACCAACGCCCCTAGCCACCAGACCACCTGCTTCAATACGTCCAACTTTAACTAAAAATCATTTATAAACCCTTCCTTGTAATGCCAATATCCACTCAGTGATAAAAATTAAATTTTTTTCTTAAAGTCCCTTTTTGAACCCCGAACTTCTCCGGCATCCCCAAGCACTCCAAATTACCTAATTAACAATCCAAAAATGAAATTACGAAATATTTTTCTTGACCACAAAAATTTGAATTTCTTTGATACACGAAGCCCATTTCTCATAAGCCCAAAATTTGGGGCGTTAAAACCTTGATAGTGGATGCTCAAAGCACATGATCGGTCTAACATCCTAGTTCTAGCCAGTTTAATGTTTTGGCGCATAGCAGTAAAAAGATTATCTATCATTGTGTAATTCGCCCAAATAATTATTTGTCGTATACATGTGGGTGTATAGTAACTACCACAAGAGTAAGTAAGAATTTGATTTCCTGATCTTCTACCATATATTAAGGAGAAGTCTGTGCTAAGTGGTTAAGATTATTGTCATATGAGAAATGATATACAAATTGTGCAAGTATACATGTCAAATCAAGTAATAAAGTGATAAGTGAGATCATCTCCACAGGGATTGGTTAGGTATAAAATGATTGACTGATTATAATGAAGTATGATTAATGTTATGATGAAAATAATGATAAGAATTTAACATTAGTTTAAAGGAATAATTATGTGTTGTAATATGAATAACTAATAAATAATGGAAAAATGCTATGACAAAACAAGAAGAAGAATGTAATGGCAAATTCGAGAATAATCATGTGAATAATATGTAAGTGAACAAGTAAACAACTAAAAATGCTATGGAGAAGATACTAATGCAAAGGATACAGGATCTACGATGATGATTTAGAAGGTTGGGATTGTACCCTTACTGACAGTAATGACTTGACAAAACCATACTCAATCTACTACTTAGAAGAGTTCTAAGATTGTCAGTTTCTTTCAAGAACAAGACTTCAAGTTACATTACCTTAAACAATATATGTCTATAGGCCTTTAGCATGGTACCCTGCACTATTTTGTTTTCTCTCCATATGAGCGTTGCTTTATGCCTAGAGGTTGCTACAAGTCTTCAGTCAAAGACTCACGCTTATCGTTCAATTTCAATCTCATTAACCTAACCTTGTCAAAATTAGTTTAATTTAATGAACATGTTGTACATCCATATATGTCTAGAATTTGCAAACATGCAATTTCATAAAGAACCATTGAATGAAACAGTGTATTAAATCAGATCTAAGCTTTAGTCATTAAAGAAAATAAGAGTTCCATCAAGTAATCCCAACCCTATGAGATTTAGCTCATGGGTTGGCAATTAAAATTGAAATCCAAAGTATCATTCAACATCATTTCAACAAATCAATTTATAAAGAGCAATCAATAAATAATGGAAGAACTTCAGGAGGATAGCTTTCACTTATCTAGCCTACACTGCAGCGATACAGTGTCCTATTGTGGCTGAGAGTGACTACCTTCGTATTCCTCTTCCCAACTTTGCTCAGCTGCTACCCTTTATTTTTTTCTAAGGATCTCCCTTTTTTTTGTTTGCCTTCCTTTAAGGTTTCCTCCTTTGGCTTTTTATAACATTTTCCCCTAAGTTAAATCCAACAGCCCATGATTTTCTTCCCTCTTTTTTAGGTAGATTTTTCTAGTACAAGTATAGTTGGGCTGAAACTGGTATACATTGAGTATTGACTCAGTCTTCTTCTTGCAATTGCCACAGCATCTGTTTTGACAAACTATCCAACCATTTGCCCCGACAAACCTTCACTTCTTATTCTTCATCTTGCACCTGCCAATCCACCACCACACATAACCCTTCCAGAAGCAATTAAAAATAATTTACATTTAAGTATAGTCCAAGCTCTTAATGTAATGTTAAAACAAAAAAAAAAACTAATGAAATGTCCTAAAATGTAACTAAATGTACCTAAGCACAGGCAATTAGCTAGATCTAAAAGTATGATATATAACTCTTTTCAAGAGTTATCAAGTATGTAATAGCCTACTCGACAAAATCCTAGTATCTAGTTACTATTTAATGAGATAACAACCTGGTGGAGAGAGGATTTTGAAAGGAGTGCTTGCAAAAGGCATAATACACCATGTTTGTAGAGTAATGACTGCTTTCGAAACTACTAATGTCCAAAGTGCGAATACTGTAATAAAATGTAAAACAGTAAGGCGGTGTCCGCAAGTGTACGGCTCGAGTTGTAATATAGTTTTACAATGAAGTAGGTGAATACTTTAAAGATCATAACCAAAGGAGGTGAGTGCTAGATCAATTCTTACCTAAAAAAGAAAATGTCTAATTATTACTTTAAATAAATTATAGTACAAGAACATAAAAGAAATATTTTTAAAGTTTTTAGAGTAATAAAATAACATAAAATAAATAAAATTCAAGAGATATAAGAGTAGAGTAAATCAAATCTCGATTATGGGTGATTAGCTCGCTTCAGTAATCCCCATAAACTGTTGCTTTGGGTTCCTCGTCAATCAACTAGCCGCTACCTTAGTAGGATCTTCTGATCCTCCACTAACATAACGAGTCAACAATTACTACTTATCTTTCGACCTCAAAGTCCAAACTAGTTTGGGGTGAAGGTTTTCACGAATAAGGAATACCAATTTTGGGCTAATTTCCACCTAAATGACTTCTTGGGATTGTCAAGCTCAGCGTTTGTTTTTCGTTCTTCATTTCCCAAATAGTTGACCCATTGACTAACACTACAAAAGAATTAATAGATCATATCTCCACTCACTAATCCACCAGAAAGGGATTAGTCCCTCAAGGCGTTTAGAAAGAACATGGAATAGATAGAAGAATTAATCATGGTGAATGAACTGAAGTAAAGAGTTAAAAAAAAAAGTAAGAGTGATATTAATAATAAGCACGAATCCAAAAAAGTTGATCTCCTTCACAAATTAGTTATCTTGAAAGAAAACAAAGAACAAATCAACTAAACCTTAAAAAAACCCTAAGAAAGTGATAAATGATAGATTATACATGTTTTTACCTTATGCTTAGCCTAATTTCTAGATGAATTATCATTGAATTTGTGGAAATTGATGCTCTTATCCCTTTATTTCATGTTTTATACTCATGTAAGCTTAGAGAAGAGAAAAGAGCAAGGAACGGGCCAAAAATAGAGAAAATGGACCAAAGTATGAAAACAACATGGCTTGGAGATTCGCCACACGCGGTGTCACACGGCCGTGCCACCCTGGGCTCGAACACGGTCCAGCCCAACGAGCACGGCCAGACCACACGGCAGTGCCACCTTAACAGGCCCGAGCACGGCCTGGGCCTTAATCCATACGGGTGTGGCACATGGGCGTGTCGCTGTCGTGAGGAAGTTCAATTTCACTTGGAAAAGGCTACTTAGGGGCTAAGAAAGGCATTCCAAAGCTCTATATAAAGTCCCTAGGAGGCAACTTCAAGGGTGTACTTTTCTCCCCTCAAGAAGGTGCTTATTTCCCGCCAACACAGAGACCAGAAGCAAGGAATTACTCCAAGGGAAGCCGATTGATTCATCTCAGAAGCTGAATTCTCCTTCAAGACTAAAGATTTCCCTTCAAATTCCTACAGAGGTTTTTGGGATCTTTATGTTTTATTATCATTATTCTTCTGAGATGTTTTCTTTTATAATTATGAACTAAATCCCCCAAATGATGAAACTTAAGATAGATCTTGTTATCATTTTCTCCTGAATTATATGATAAATATTTGATTTGTTCTTAATTGTATTTTAACTCTTAAATTGATATTTTCGGGATATTGATTTAAGTCAAATAAGCTTATATAGAGGAGTAAAAGTCCTTGCATAGGAGTAGATCCAGCACAATTAAGCGGAGTTCATTACAATCCTAGAGATAGGACAACGAAAATCTGCCGGATTAGGATCAAACCTAATAAGGGAATCCATAGATCGAGTTAATGCAACACTAGGGGTTTTAATTAGAAAGAGATTTCAATTAATCAACCTAGGGTTAGTTATTTTTAGTCTCGAAAGAGATATTAACATAAGTTAGGGATTTCTACAGATCAAGTCAAGTGAATAAATCGTCTAGTTCAAGAGTTGATAATAAGTGAAGTCTACATGGATTCTCCATTGAGTATTGTCCAAGTAAATCAATTTTCCTAAGAGTTTTTCCCCAATTCAGTTTTTGTGCACTCTTAGCATAGTCTAATAATTAGTTTAGTTTAATAAAAATCCCCTTTTATTCTCAGGTTAAATAATAGAAAAAAAGTTAATACTAGTACTTTTGGTTCCCTTGGGTACGATATCTCGGTCTTGCCACTAAACTATACTACTGTTCGATAGGTGTGCTTGCCTTAAATCGTGATAATAGTTAGTTTTGGGTACGATCATAGTTTATAAATTTTATTACTTCATATCACGAATATCAAGTTTTTGGTGCCGTTGTCGGGGAACTAAGATATTAAGAACACTCGATTTCTATTACTTTAGCCATTACTATTTTTATTTATTTTCAAACTTTATTTTTATTTATTTTACTTATTTTAATTTTTTTTGTTTTTTCCCTTTCTAGGTATCTCTAGTTTATGACTAGAAGAAACCCAGGAGGACCACTACAGTTCGATAAAGATTTAGAAGCCACAGTTCGCAGATATCGTAGAGAGATCAGACGAAGCCTACTGTATCCCGAGCAGGAACAAGAACCTGAGCCTACTGAAGAGATGGAAGCAAATCAAGGCAATCTACCACCTCCTATGATAGCCACAAAATCGGTGAACCAGAATAATGCTCCTCGTACTATGTATGATTATGCTAAACCTAATTTGGCTGGTACTGAATCTAGTACTGTTAGGCCTGCTATTGCTGCAAACAAGTTTGAATTGAAACCTAACACTATTTAGATGATTCAAAAATTTGTTCAGTTTGATGGTTTACAGGATGAGGATCCCAATTCACACTTACCTAATTTTTTGGAATTTTGTGACACTTTTAAAATCAATGGTGTTTCTGATGATGCCATTCGCCTCTGACTATTCCCTTTGCCCTAAGGAATAAAGCAAAACAATGGTTAAATTCCCTACCACGAGGCTCAATCACTACATGGGAACAGATGACTGAAAATTTTTTACTTAAGTATTTTCCTCTAGCTAAAACAGTTAAATTGCGGAATGATATCTCTTCTTTTGTGCAGATGGATTTAGAGACACTTTATGATGCCTGAGAGAGATACAAAGATCTCTTGAGAAGGTGCCCTCACCATGGGTTACCTTTGTGGTTACAAGTTCAAACCTTTCACAACGATTTGAATCCTTCCACAAGACAAATGATCGATGTAGTCGCCGGAGGAACAATCAACAACAAAATACCTGAAGCAGCTTACGAATTTATAAAAGAAATGTCACTAAATAACTATCAGTGGCAAGTTATGAGGACAAAGCCACAGAAAGCTGTAGGAGTTTTTAATATTGATGCCGTCACCATGCTTTCTAATCAGGTTGAACTTTTAAACAAAAAGATTGATAATTTTGTTGGTTCTACGCTGGCACACCCAGTGATGCAGTGTGACGCAATTCAGGGAACCATGTACGATCCAAATTACCACTCCCATGGACATGGCATGGAGACCGAGCAAGCCAACTTTATGGGTAACAATTTTAAATCTCAAAATAACCCTTATGGTAACAGTTACAATGTAGGTTGGCGGAACCACCCCAATTTTTCATGGGGTGGACAAGGAAATCAAAGACAACCACCTCCTCTGGGATTCCAACAGCCACCACTCCAACAAGGGAAAAAGCCAAACCTTGAAGAGATGCTCACAAAATTTATTGCCATATCAGAGACCCGTTTTCAAAACACCGAAACGGCACTGAAGAACCAGCAAGCATCCATTCAAGGGCTTGAGAATCAAATTGGTCAACTCGCAAAGATGATATCTGATAGACCACAAGGTAGTCTGTCGAGTAATACTGAGCCAAATCCTAGAGAACATGTAAAAGCAGTTACTCTAAGAAATGGAAAAGTACTAGCTAAACTGGAAAAGAAACCTATTCAAGAATCTAAAAAGGACAAGGTAGAGGAAGAGGAACCTAAGGAAAACACTCCACTAGCACTTAAAGAATATAAACCACCCATACCATATCCAGCAAAGTTAAAGAAAGACCGCACGGATGCTCAATTTGGTAAATTTCTTGAAATTTTTAAACAACTACATATTAACTTACCTTTTGTTGAAGCAATTTCGCAGATGCCGAAGTACGCAAAATTTTTAAAGGAACTTCTCACAAATAAAAGGAAGTTGGAAGAACTGTCCACAGTAGAACTCAACGAGGAATGCTCATCTAATCTCTAAAATAAACTGCCAACCAAACTGAAAGATCCAAGAAGTTTTACTATTCCTTACTTAATTGGTAGTTTAATCATTGAAAAAGCCTTAGCTAATTTAGGCGCCAGTATTAACCTAATGCCTTATAAAATGTTCAAGCAACTAGGTCTAGGTGAACCAAAACCCACTAGGATGAGTATTCAATTAGCAGATAGATCTGTTAAATATCTTAGAGGAATCATTGAAGATGTATTAGTGAAAGTAGAACAATTTATACTCCCTGTTGATTTTGTTGTGCTTGACATGGATGAGGATATTGAGGTACCTTTAATTTTAGGACGCCTATTCTTAGCTACTGCTAGAGCTGTTATTGACGTAGGGATGGTAAACTAGTGCTTAGGGTTGGTGAAGAAGAAGTTGTTTTTAAAATTTATGATGCAATGCAATTTTCTAGAGAACAAGATGATTTCTATTATTTCATTAATTCTATTGATTATTTTGTTCAAGACAATTTTCAGGAAATCACTCTTGAAGGCACGTTGGAACTGTGTCTTGTTCAAGGTGGGGAGGAAGATGAAGCCACCACTGAAGTAAAGAAAGTAATAAAATATTTAAACTCTAATGAACTTGTCACAAGGCACATAAGTTATGAGGGTATTAAGATAAATGACGAACTGAGACAAAAACCCTTGATTGATGAACCTCCTAAATTGGAACTTAAACAATTGCCTGACCATTTGGAATATACATTCTTGGGAGATGATTCTACATTACCAGTAATTATCGCATCAAATTTGAGTGCTGAAGAGAAAGAAGAATTACTTCAAGTACGAAGAGAACACAAAAAGGCTATAGCTTGGAAGATTTCTGATATTAGAGGAATTAGCCCTTCTTTTTGCACCCACAAAATTCTAATGGAAGATGAATATAAGCCATCGGTGCAAACTCAGAGATGATTGAAGCCTAACATGAAGGAAGTCGTAAAAGCCGAGGTAATTAAAGTTCTAGATGCAGGAATTATTTATCCTATTTCTGACAGTTCTTGGGTAAGTCCTGTGCAGGTTGTTCCTAAAAAGGGTGGCATGACTGTGGTGTCTAATGACAAAAAGGAATCAATACCTAAAAGAACAGTCACTGGATGGAGAGTTTGTATTGATTATAGAAAGTTGAATGACGCAACCAGAAAAGACCATTTTCCCTTACCCTTCATCGATCAAATGTTGTAAAGACTATCAGGACATATGTATTACTGCTTCTTGGATAGCCTCTCTGGTTACTTCCAAATCCCGATAGCTCTAGAAGATCAAGAAAAGACAACATTCACATGTCCATACGGTACGTTTGCTGATTATAGAATGCCTTTTGGATTATGTAATGCCCCTGCTACTTTTCAGCGATGCATGTTAGCTATCTTTGACGAATTTGTGGAAGACATCATGGAGGTATTTATGGATGACCTTTCAATTTTTGGTAATTCTTTTCAACTCTACCTTAATAATTTAACATGTGTTTTAATAAGATGTGAAGAGACGAATCTAGTGCTCAATTGGGAAAAATGTCACTTTATGGTTCAAGAAGGTATTGTATTAGGACATAAAATTTCTAGTAAAAGGATAGAGGTAGATAAAGCAAAAATTGAAACCATTGAAAAATTTCCTCCCCCTAATTCGGTTAAGGCTATAAGAAGCTTTTTAGGACATGCTGGCTTTTATCGAAGGTTTATTAAAGACTTTTCTAAAATAGCTAAGCCTTTAACAAAATTACTAGAAAAAGATGTGGTTTTCAATTTTGACCAGGAATGTTCAGAATCTTTTAACACTCTCAAAGAAAAATTAGTTAATGCACCGATTATGATTTTACCTGATTGGAATCTACCTTTTGAACTAATGTGTGATACGAGTGATTTTGTAGTAGGTGCAGTTCTAGGACAACGAAGAGACAAGCACTTCCAACTAATTTATTATGCTAGCAAAACTTTGACAGCTGCACAAGCAAACTATACTACCACGGAAAAAGAATTGCTAGCTGTTATTTTTGCGTTTGACAAATTTAGATCATATTTAATATTGTCTAAAGTCATCGTTTATACTGATCATTCCACTCTTCGTTATCTTTTAACTAAAACTGATGCAAAACCTCGATTAATAAGATGGATTATATTGTTACAGGAATTTGACTTAGAGATACAAGACAAGAAAGGAGTTAAAAATTTGGCAGCAGATCACCTTTCAAGATTGGAAAATCCACACCCCAAGGACCTCAATAAAATAAACGACTTGTTTCCTGAAGAACAACTCCTAGCCATAGCAGAAGTTCCTTGGTTTGCCAATTTTGCAAATTATTTAGCAACTAACATAATCCCAAAAGGTTTGACCCATCAGCCAAAGAAGCGATTCTTCGCTAATGTGAAAAATTACTTTTGGGAAGATACTTTCCTTTTTCGTATTTGTGCAGATCAAGTCATTCGAAGATGCGTTACTGAGACAGAAGCATATAAAATTTTAGATCACTGCCATTCTGGACCAACAGGAGGACACCACAGTGGAACTAGAACTGCTCACAAAGTACTCGAATCAGGTTTTTATTGGCCCACCCTTTTCAAGGATGCAAACAGGTATATGACCTTCTGTGATAAATGCCAGAAGACAGGTAATATCTCTCAGCATAATGAAATGCCTCAAATGTATATACTCTCATGCGAAATATTTGATGTATGGGGTATTGATTTCATGGGTCCCTTCCCTACTTCATTTGGGAATAAATACATACTAGTAGCAGTAGATTACATGTCAAAATGGGTAGAAGCCCAACCTTTACCTACTAATGATGCTAGAATGGTAGTACGTTTTCTAAAAAAACTTTTCTCTCGATTTGGAACACCTAGGATAATTATCAGTGATAGGGGTACTCATTTTTGCAATGCTCAACTTGATAAAGTTTTAAAACGATATGGAGTGCACCATCGAACAACTACCCCTTATCATTCAAAAACCAATGGACAAGTTGAAGTAACAAATAGAGAATTAAAATGCATACTAGAGAAAACAGTAGAAACAAATAGGAAAAATTTGTCAAGAAAAGTAGACGATGCCTTATGGGCCTATAGAACTGCATTCAAAACTCCCATAGGAACATCTCCTTATAGATTGGTTTACGAAAAAAGTTGTCATCTACCATTTGTACTTGAATATAAAGCATTTTGGGCTATTAAATTCCTAAATCTTGATTTTAAACTTGCAAGTGAGAAACGTCTAAAGCAACTAAATGTGTAACACCCCTATCCCGTAATCGTCGTCGGAATATGAAGAGGCGTTACTGAAAACTAGGAATCGAATCAGGACTGAAAAATTTTGAAGATTTTCTTGAATAAAGATCATCTATTTACAAAATTTTTAGACACAACATAGATTGAATTTATAACTTATAAATTAAACTTCCAAAGGGTGTAATATCCGCACAGCTTATAAACGATAGTCATGATATCATTTTACTATAGTCTATCCTATACATGCCATAAGCTAAATCCGAATCATTGGGTTACCACAATAGTAGATAGTGTGACGAAGAGCTGACGGTCCCTGAGCTGGTAGTCAGAATCCATAATCTATAAAACAAAAACACGAAACAACGAAGTAAGCTTTCATAAGCTTAGTAAGTCTTTAAGTAATACAATTAACTTTAATGAATTTAAAGACATAATTTCCTATTCAAATTAGTAAATGAAAAATCATTTGCTGAATGAATCTAATCACAACTACACATACTTTACTCATCGTCTCATTTACTTAGAAATTAATATCACATAACCACTTCATTAAATAATTTCTACAGTGGCCAATTGTAAAGGTACTCAACCACAAATCAAATTTCCCGGGGCTATATCCACTTCTATGATATTTTCATAAATGACCAATTATACATAAGCACACAATGCATAATATATATATATATAAGTTACTTAACTTCAAACTCAAACAACAAAGTAAATCAGTAATTCTCATGACTTCTCACATCAGTCGAACATGGCTTAATCGCATAGTAGTCTTAATACTCATTTCTATAGATTTATATATTTTATTTCATACTTGTGACTCAATCCAGAGCAGATTTAATTATGAGTGTAGGATACATACCTGGCCAACTTAAGGTATTCCATCATCATTAAGTTTCAGTGACTGAAGACACATATGCATAAATCTTATAACTTCAAATACATAGTTTCACAGTTGAACATAATCAAATCCAATTCGAGTCATTTTCACATCAAAAGATAAGTATCACATACCTGAGTCATTTAATGTATACTATGAGCTTTATTTGTCATATTAATGTGGGATCTGGTAATCAGATGCACTTGGCTGGCTAGGTACAAAACCCGACTCTAATCACCGGTTTTGAAGCTTGCTAAGTCAATATCCCGAATGATTTCGTACCATAGTCCATTCAGAAAGTTTATCACACTTTATGATATACGTTCGGTAGTATTTACATATCACAACATATTAATAGAATAGTGCTTCCATTCAGATTAACTCATAAATCACATGATTTGCTTTCATCTTTATAATAGCCATTTGGCCGTGCCCCATATCCCATAAGTTATTCGTTCTCACTTTATGTGCATATAACGATACGCATCTTACTCATATCTCAAATTGACCATTCGGCCTTATCAGACATACACACTTTCACATTCATCACATTGGCTATTTGACCTTATCACACATATATACACTTACATATTCGGTCTTAATACATATCTTAGTCTCATCCTTGTCACACGATTTAGTCATTCGGCTTTGACACACATTAGCATATATAGGACTCTTACCTTAATCTTATGCATACTATTAACCAAAAGAAATATTTCTATTTATGTATCTTTCATTTCAAATTTCACATTCAAATAAGATCATTCGTGCAAATAGCATTAATTGCTAAAGGTACAAGACATGCTAAATTACTTAAAGCTCATAGAGAAATCAACTCAAATACTTAAGAACTTATTTATGCACATTAATCACATATAACATATTCAATATGTAACACCAATTGGTCGTATATGCATGGTCACATTGTCTTCATTTCGTTGAATATCATTTCTTCAAAACTCAAAGTCCCATAATTACATTATCTAACCGCCTCAATGTAATTCGTTGCTTCGACTTGAATAGGATTAATTCCAAGCACTACATTTCCATATAGTTTCAATCACCTTTCTTTCATTTTATCTTCACACTGAGCATTTAATTGTTTATGCATAGTATTTGGCTCACATTCATTTCATACTTATCACACGATCTTAATAGCACATTTCACACTTACTAATATGATATACTTGCTGTTAGGCCATATAAGTATAATATAACACATCATCATTTTATCTATAAAGTTCGACTAAATCCATAGATTTTTCTCAATTGGCCATTCAAGCTTAAATCATAGTGACCATTCGGCTATAAGCCATATACTCAACTATTTATCATACAATTAGATACTAACATCATTCGAATAAATATACCATCATAAATCTTAATCATTTTTTTTTCATTTCATCATTCCCACTTATAATTCAATGGTTATACATATCATCTCACTCACATTCATTTCACACTTATCATTTGATCATAAAAGCATATCACAAACTTACCTCCATATTATATTTGCCATTCGGCCACATAAGTTCAATTCTCATAGCATTTTTATATCATGCTTACCATTTGATTATATACACATGTCAACTAATCATTTTGTGGAATATCTAATTCCCATAATAATTCAAATTATAATCGAATGTTATTTACAGTTGACTACTTAAAACTTACCTCGGATATATTTGAAAGGTTGCGGAAAGGCTACTCTATTACTTTCTCTTTCCCCTATCCGGCTTTGATCCCTTTTGCTCTTGAGCTTAATTAAAACAAATAGATTTATATTAATCCTTATTCATATATTTCATTTAATTATAACTCTTTCATTCAAAACAAGGAACACATAGATTTCCTTAGCCACACATATTCGGCCATCAATCACATTTTAAGTATATATATAAATATGTATATTTATAAACACCTTAAATACACATACAGAACCGTTCTATCTCCATTTTGAACAAATGTTTATAACTAAGGTAGGTTCACCACCCTTTATTCACAAAAACTAATTTATTATCATGGCTATAATATTTAAATGATCAAATACATAAATGTATATTACACACCAAATCTTATTCGGTCATTATCATATACATTTAAATAAATAAAGCTACTTTAGCCGATTATTAATCATATATTAAATCATACATGTATAATCATGTATTGCATTTTAATCTTGTGATTATAAATATAACCCAAGGCCGAATACTCATAACCACGCATAAGTATTTATTATTTCCTTTACAAAGGTAGCATGTCTTTGAAGTTATATTGTTAAAGTGACTGAATTCATATAGTGATACCAATATGCATAACTCATTAGAAACAACAACTTATTACTTCGAATACTTTACTAATCTATAATCATATTCAGCACATAGTAAGTTCATACTTTCTTTTAATTCAACCACTAAATACATATTTATTCATTTTAATATATTCGGCCATTAAGCATAAAATTTGTCAAATAAAATTATACCATTCCAACTTTGCATTTAAATCACCTAAAGCCGCATCCCATAACAACATGCCTTAAATCAATTCTTTAGTACATTTGGTATTTAGTACTAAAGGTCATATTAATTTGGTCCATGAAAACCGAATGTCAAAAATCCTAAGACCATACTCCTCAACCCATTTAACCTTTATAACCAAGTATCAAATAACTATGCATTTGAACCATTTTAGCATAGACATTTTCTACTTTCGCCAATCCTCCAAAACTTAAAAAAAATATTTGAAGTTTATTCCAACATAGCCGAATACCCCACTTAACCATGAAATTCATCTTTTAACACAAGACATATCACATTCACATTCAATAAATATGATGTCTATAATGACATGCCATGAACCAAAATTTACACATCAAGTTCCCATTCAGCCATTTAATAAGCACATCAAAATCACATTTATCTAATTTAAATTCAAGCTCATCCTTTATTTCATTCCTTGAAACAAAACATAAATTAATGCCAATTTTATTTAACTAATTTATCCTAAGATCAAATACTATATTCGGCCATAGAAATGTATTAATCTAATAAATTTTAATTTATCTTTTAAAGCATCAAACCCAAATCCTTTAATCAAGAAAGTCATAGCCGAATGTCTTTATAGACAATTTGGCCGAACCAAGCAAAATTTCTCAAAATTAACTTACAAACTAAATTTCGCACAAGTTTTAACATCATTCCAAACTCTAAGCATATTCAGCTATTTTAACAACTAATTTAACATTCAACCTTAATTTCCCTTAACTAACATGAAATTTTCCTAAGTAATTAACCATACCCGAATATCAATTGTCCTCAAAACCTCATTTTATCAAAATCTAACAAACTTAGAACTCCTTTAGTAACCATTTACAAATCAAAACATCAAACACTCACAATTTAACATATTATAACATGGCCGAATGTCTATTTTGCTACTAACTCAAAATTTTATTCATGGGCTATGTTAAAAGCTTAATGAACAATTTAAATTCACAAATTTGAAGAGAAATAGCCTAAAATCATACCTTAATTTTGCTTCCTCAATGACCGAACATTCCTAGCACTTTCTGTTCTTTAACAATCGGCATTTTCCAAGCCAAAAGAAAAATAATGCATGTTTTCTTATGTTCTCTTTTATTCAATAAACATATATTCATTCATTTTTAATTTCCCTATACTACCCATCACTAAAGCACACGTGAAAGCCATTTCCAAATGTCTTTACCGTCCATCCACAAATTTTTACTTTGTTTTTATCACCATAATTTCATAATTTTATAATAATAATTAAGTTCACATTTCATATTATATAATGCATATAATAATATAAAAGACATAACTTATCCATCAATTATCATCATTATGCCGTCCACTACTAATATAATGGGGAATTTGACATGCAAATCCCCATGTTTCAAGCCATGCAATATTTGGCCCCTTTTTAATTAACCTCACCTATTTTCATTATTTCACACATAAGCCCTTTTTAATTAAATTCACATCCAAATGTCACAAATCAATAAACCAAAATTTTACACATGCAATTACACATATAATTGGCACAAGTTATAACATTTAATAAATTTTTAGACTTGGTTTGCTGGTCCTGAAACCACTTCCCGACTAGGGTCAGCATAGGGCTGTTACAAAATGAGCTGGATGAATGACGCTGCAATGCATACGAAAACTCACGATTATATAAGGAAGCCGCAAAGCGACGCCATGACAATCGTTTAAGACAACCTAAGCAGTTTAAAATTGGCGATCTTGTCTTGCTATACAACTAAAAGCTCAAACTATTCCCTGGAAAACTTAAATCAAGATGGTCAAGCCCATTTACTGTTCAAACTGTCTTTCCATACGACACAGTCGAGGTAACTCATCCAAATCACAGCAATTTCAAGGTAAACGATCATCGGCTTAAACATTATAAAGGTGAGGAATTTAAGAATAATAGGGAGGAGCTTCAGCTCCATGACCCCTCGTCATGACACACGCAAACAAAGTCGAGCTTAGACTCTAAATAAGCGCTTCTCGGGAGGCAACCCGAGCACTGACCTAGTAAATTATTTTATTTCAGCTTTCTAATACATCACCTAACCCTTTGAATGCATGATTTTCGAGCCACACGGCTATGCCCACAGGTGTGCCTAAGACCGTGTGGACACTACGAGCAGAGACACGGCCGTGCGATATGGCTGTGTACGAGCAAGGTAAAATTTTTCTAACACACGGGCTTCAACAAATTGCCATGGCCGTGCGATGTGGCCGTGGCTGAACCTATTGAATCAAACACAGGCTTCAACAAGTTGCGACGCCCATGTCACAAAACCGTGGCCAAACCTATTAAATCGACACGGGCGTGCGACACGCCTGTGCCCTAAGGCCATGGTCGAACCTACCATTTCAGACACGGGCATGTGACCTCCCACATGACTGTGGGAGAAGCAGACATCAAAGGACACGGCCATGCGACACGGCTGTGTACCCCAATACGCCCTAGGAACACGGGCGTGTGACACGAGCTAGGCGCATTAAAACTCTCAATTTTCAAACCACACGAGCTAACCCCAAGCAACACGGGTGTGGCACACGCCCGTGTGACCCCAAATCCTATATAAACCCCCGCTATTCATCTTCTTCTACACTAAAACCCCAAAATTTCCTCCACCAAAAAACCCATATCAGCCCTCATAAGTGACGCTGCCGGCCTCAATAGCACCTCCACGCCCATGCAACCTCGCCACAATCATGCTCCGCCCCAGAACCACCCATTCGATTCCCCTTTCTTACTTTTTCTCTTCATTTTAATGTCTTATATCTATTTTATTTGTTTATTCTCTCATTCATTTAGTTATTTTCTTTATAAGAAATTCACACATTTTGCATGATTAATCTAGAATAATCAGTAGGCCATTTAGAACCATTATCATGTTGCCACCTATAGTTATCTTAGGAAATTAGTTTTAGTCCAATTTCTATTTAAACACTTCCATTCTGTCCAAAATTCATGTTTAGATAAACCAAATTGTTTTCGTAACACTAGCCTTTACATTAAATTAGGTACTAAGTCTTTGATTGAATTATTTTGATTATTGTTAAACTCTCACTTAGTTATGCATAATGACAATACATGCCCATTTTCTTTTTCTTTTTCCTTTTCATTTTCATTTTGTTCCAGGAATCATGTCATCGTCACGTGGAAAGAAAGCTACCGTCCCTACTTCAAAGAAGATAAAGGGACCCGGTGGTTCCTCTTCGAGACCCACAACCGAAGCTCGCCATCCTTTTATTCAATTCTTGCAGAACTATCAAGAGGAGTTATTTTAGATTCTACGAGCATGACCTCTAGGTGCCGGAAGATGCATTGACTGGGCTGCCTTAGAGCGGGTCCACTTAGCGGACGAGGTCCGGGCCTTATTGACAACAGACCTCTAGGACCAGTTCTTTTAAATTGTAGAGCCTACCTACCTTGAACTCATTCTAGAGTTCTGCTCCACATTTCATCTCCAGACTGTGATGAGCCGATACGATGATCTAGGGACGATACAATTCTGTCTCGGGGGCCTCATTCATCATCTCAGTGTACTGGAATTCGGTACAGCTTTAGGCCTCTATACTGAGTAGTTCATGGAGGAAGAGGACCTTTCTAAGCTCCACGCCACATTCATCTATCACCATCTAAGTGTTGGGATGCCCTAGTCCTTGCATTGTCCACATACGACCCTAGTGCTCCAAGGTGACAGCCCTCGCCCCATCTTTAAAGTACCTGCATGCCCTCCTTGCACACACACTGACGGGCAGACGCGAGAGTACGGGTGTCGTCAACACCCACGATGCCTACTTTTTATAGAGCATGGCGTACATTCATGTGATCGATCTCGCATACTTCGCCCATGCTGTAACATCTTGATTTTAGGGGGCTTAGTGATTTTATGTGATAGTTGGTAAAATTTTAAATGTTGGAATGTGGTTGTGAAATTTATGTGTAGAGTGTGTAAATAGGCCTATGGAAGGCCCATGAGTTGGCCAAAACCCGGTAGAATTTTTAAATTTTGGACTTAAGGAGTTAGGGGTTGTGGATAGGTGGTCTTATTAAGAGTTGTGGGTAAAATGTATCACAAAAGGAGCCTTGGTAGAATGGCTAAGTGACGCCACTAGTCTCCTAAAAATGTGGCGTGTAAGTGGAAGGGAGAAAGCCAAGGTTTGACCCATTATACAAGTATTTATGTTGTTTATTTTTATGTCTTGAGTAGGCAAGAATTTGAGGTTGAAAGGAACTCTGTTGAGAAGAGTTTGAACCGGTCAAGTGCATGGATAGTGGAGAGATAAGGGGGAGCATATCTAGGAGGGATTTTAGGAGTTTTTGAAATGAGAAGAAGAGTGGCCGGCCAAGGGGGTGTTGTAGTGTTAATTCGGCTACTAGGTGTTAGTTTGACACTTTTTCTTTCTCTTTTTACTTGTGTGCCAATTTTTCATAGACTAAACCCTCTCATTTTTCTTCCATTCTCCTCTCTCACAAACTTTCTTCCTCTCATCTCTTTCTTCCATTAATTTCTTGTAAAAGCCAAACCTATCATCATCTCTTTTCTTTTGCTAGCCGAATAGTGTACAAGCTAAATCCCGAAGGATTCAAAAGGGCAGTCGATTTCTATGTAAAGGTAAACTCCTATTCTTTCTCTTTTGGCCGATCTCTATTCTTTCCTAAAAGCCCTTAAACTCTTCTACCAACACTCCTTTCTGGCCATAACCCTCTCTTATTTCTTTGATCCAAAAGCCAAAGCACAGCACCTATTGGAGACTTGGTGGCCAAATCTTAGGAGCTTGTGGTGCGATTTCTGTTAGCCTTTGGGAGCTTGGTCTGCTTCAAGTTGAGGGTTGTACGAAAAGGTAATTGTGGTAAGTACTCATATCGTTAATCTATTCGGTGTTATGGATGTTAAGAAAAGCTGAAACTCCCTGAAGATTAGGGAGGTTACCGATTTGTGGTTAAGGTTTTTATTAGGCCTTTTTCATTTGTTTTATGATCTCTTGTAGCAAAGTGGACTACTTTGGAGGAGCAACAAGGTTTGGAGAATCGGTATTGAATAAGCTTAGTGCAAATTGTCGAATCTTGCAGAGGTAAGCAAACTACGGCATTAGGGGTAGTGGCCGAATGGTATTGATAGACTGTATTATTGCTCACTTGGATTTCGAAACCTGATATGTCAAATAAACATATGTAAGACAAGCGCATGGTAGACTTTTAGAAATCGATCGTTATTAAGCAGGTGTGTAACATACCCCGTAATAGCTTAGATTCATATTGCTTAAAAGCCAAAATATCGAATTTCATTGCTATTGCAACTTGTAAACACATGATGGTATGTGGATGAGTTCGATTACGATGGACGCAGTAAACGAAATGGATGAAACTGGTAAGAGCATGATTTCGTGCAATTTGGTACGTTGGGCCTCGATGGGCTAAAATTAGGCCCAATGGGCTTTCAAGCCCATTTGGGTAAATTTGTTAGAAAATGAAATATGGATAAATTGCATGTTGAGACTGTTAAAACCATTATGGAACATAGGCTAAATGGGCCTAGATAATTAAATCAGCTACGTAGGGCCCAATAGGGGTTTTAGGCCCAAAAGGTCCAAATTGGTTAAAATGGACAAAATCCCCGTATAAACATTTAATAGCGTTGATAATTTGTTAACAAGTATAAAAACCCTAATAATGGATAAAATTACGTAATTACGCTTAAAACATGAAAATGTCTATTTTGCCCTAGGTGAAAAATGTCTATTATACCCCTAGGGTTTCATTCTGAATATGATGATTGTGATATTGTTATTTTACATGCTATGACATGAAATGCACATGATATGCACATGATATGCTATGACATGTATACGATATGCCATGTTTTACTCATTAAATGCATGGGTTGGGTTATTATATGATGGAGGAAGTGTTAAAGGGCTTTGCCCCAGTATACCGAAAGGGCTTTTGCCCTAGTTTACCGAAAAGGCTTTTGCCCCAGTTACTAAAAGAGGCTAGGCCTCCAGTTATATGATAAAGCAGCTATGCTGCCAGTGGAGAGTTTGGTTGGGTGGGTTGAGTTATTCCCCACATGGAGAGCTTGGTTGGTACGGGTGGAGAGTAGCGGTTGGTGGGTTGAGTAGTCTCCCCAAAATGGGCTTCTGCATACATACATGATTGGGCATATGTGATATTGAAATGGGCCTATGGGCCATACCGTTTACAGAAAGGCTTTGGCCTAGCGATATGAGTAATATAAAGGCTCCGGCCCAGTAACAGTTAACCGAAAGGCTTCGGCCCAGTGTATGTTGAAAATTGATCTTGTACATGTATGGATTTGGGCCCTGAAAGGGCTTGTTATACATTAAGTTCCAAACTCACCCCCCCTTTCCTAAACCTTGCAGGTGAGCCTTGATATGGAGACTTGGAGCCGAAGGGAATTCAGAGTGGCCATGGTGTTCATTTAGATTTTTAAATAACTGCATTTAAATAAGTTTTATTTAATTATTATTATTGTCCAATTTTGGGTTGTAATAAGGCCATTTTAACTATTATCTTTTGGGATTATTTGGTTTTTAAACTTTATATTCTACGCTGCTATTAATGTTTCAAAATGGGCTAGACCTAGGTTACGTTTTTTTAATAACTCTTGATTTCAAAATACACAATGATGAAATAAAATATTTTATCTAAACTATCATTTCGAAAGAACTCCAACTCAAGATATTTTCAAAAACCTATCAACAACTTAAAGTGTGGCAATGGTTGTGGGCATGTCGATGATTGGATCCAATCAAGAGCCTGGTACTTAAGCAGCCTTCATGGGTCACCTCTTCTGTTTCGGATACCTACCTGGTGCACAGCTTCCTTTCACTTTTGAAGCAAAGACAATCTCTTAAAAATTCTCTTATAAATTCTTTAAGAATGGTTTTGGGAACAAAACATGGTTTTCCGAAAAATCTTCCAATGTGACACGTCGGATCTGGCCATAACGTCTGGGCCGGGTTTGGGGTGTTACATTTAGTGGTATCAGGCCAGGTTGCAACAACTCGACTGTGGGTTTTAACGGGCTTTTTCAATGATTTCAAAATAATTATGTTTTAAGGATTTCCAAAATTCTAGTAAAATAAATAAATTCTTTTAACTTATTTTTGTAATGAAATATATGTTTTAAATGGTTTGAAGAAGGAAGTGGCACACTGAATTCCCGGCACCAAGTCTGTAAGTGTACTTTCCTTATCATTTGATATTAAAATGATGTTAAGATGATATGATACTATCATTGATATTGATGCTATAGATAGAACCAAGACCCTACTATGTTACTTTAGATAGGGTAGAGCTAAAAAACATTAAGATCGAGACTGTAGCTAGAATACAACGTCGCGGAAACAATCTCTGAACTACTATATTTCCATAAGACATCTCGCAATAAACAACTGAAATATTAAGCTAATGTCATAAAATTCGTAATCAGATAATTCGATATGAGTACCAGAGGAACTCGTGGACAGGGCCGCGGATGTGGTCGCGAAAGAGCGTGAGCTGAATCTTCATCTTCAGGGCATAGGCCAGCTGAGGAGGCATTTGTGCCACAAGCAAATGAGACTGGGTCACATGATCGTGCTGCGGGAGATGATGCTTTGTCCCAAGCGATGCTAAGGGTCTTAGAGAGGGTTGCTGGAGCTAGTACTGGGATAGTGAATAGAGGATCTATCTCTGAGCGACTTCGGGCCAACGGAGCAGAAGTTTTTAGGGGCGTATCTGGAGTAGCCCTAAACATGGCGGAATATTGGCTGGAGGCAACCGAGCGAATTATGGATAACTTAGATTGCTCTGTAGAGCAAAAGCTGAAAGGGGCTGTATCGTTTCTGCGAGACGAGGCTTACCAGTGGTAGATCACAGTAAGGGAGAGTACCCCGGCTGAGCGGGTAACTTGGGATTTATTTAAGACTGCTTTTAAGGGCAGGTATGTTGGAGCTAGTTATGTGGATGCTCATCGTAAGGAATTCCTGAATTTAACCCAGGGTAATAAGACAGTTGCCGAGTAGGAGGCAGAATTTTTGAGGTTGAGCCGATATGCTAGTGGGATAGTTGCGACTGAATACGAGCATAGCGTTCGGTTTGAGGATGGCCTTCGAGATGAGCTTAGGGTGCTGATAGCTCCGCAGAGGGAGTGGGATTTTGCTGCGTTAGTAGAAAAGGCCAAGATAGCTGAGGAAGTTAAACGGGTTGAGCAACAGAATCATCAAAAGGATCGACCTAGATTTAGGAGGGATTCTGGACCATCGGGTGCTGTATACAGAAATGTTAAACGAGCTAGAGTGGAGGAACCAGTACGAGCAGTTCCAGTGAATACCGTTAGACCACTAGTTTGTAGGGATTGTGGTAGAGTACACTTGGGTGAGTGTTGGAAAAGAACTGGGGGATGCTTCCGATGTGGGTCCAAGGAACACAAGTTCAGAGAGTGTCCTAGGAGAGCAGCTCAGGATCAAATTGCTAAGCCAAGGGCTGTTCAACCAGTGCGAGGGGGACCACCACCACAGAGAGGTCGTGGGCAAGGCAGAGGTGGTAATGGTAATGGACGAGGACGTGGGGCACCTGGCAGGGGTGCTGGTCATGCTGAAGCTCGTCAGTCGGCGTTGGTTTACGCTGCACGACGTCGAGAGGAGGGTGATGCTCTTGATGTTATAACCGGTACATTTTTCATACATAGTACGCCTTATATTGCTTTGATAGATGTTGGTTCCACTCATTCGTATGTTGCATGTGATGTATCTGGGGCGTTGGGTGTGCATCCTGAGGAGACTATGAGTAGGGTATCAGTGATAAGCCCTTTGGGTCACTCGGTTAAGGTTGATAAACTCTTTAGGAAGGTGCCTCTAGAGACTCAAGATATGGTATTTGTAAGAGATTTAATGGAACTACCATTTGGAGAATTTGATCTTATCTTAGGAATGGATTGGTTAACTCAGGATAGGGCGACATTGGATTGTGCTGCTAAGAGGATGGTATTAAGAACTGTCGAGGATGAGGAGGTATTAGTCATAGGGGAGCGAAGGAACTATTTGTCTAATGTGGTTTCAGCCTTAAAAGCTGAGAAGTTGATTCAGAAAGGTGGTGAGGCGTACTTGGCCTTTGTAAGTCAAGCTGAGCCTGAAAATGTGACTGTAGAGACAGTTAGGACCATCAAAGAGTTCCAAGATGTTTTTCCTGAGGAGCTTCCTAGATTACCTCCAAATCGCGAAGTTGAGTTTGGAATTGACCTGCTACCTGGAACGGCTCCAGTGTCCATTGCACCTTATAGGATGGCACCAAAGGAGTTGGTGGAACTGAAAGCTTAGATACAGGAATTACTGGATAGGGGGTTTATAAGACCAAGTGTTTCTCCATGGGGCGCACTAGTTTTGTTTGTGAAGAAGAAGGATGGAACCATGCAGATGTGTATTGACTATCGACAGTTGAACAAACTGACGATCAAGAATAAATATCCCTTGCCTAGAATCGACGACCTATTCGACCAGCTAAGAGGAGCGTCTGTATTTTCAAAAATCAACCTTCGGTCAGGATATCACCAGTTGAGAGTCAAAGAGGTGGATATTCATAAGACGGCATTCAGAACTCGATATGGTCATTACGAGTTCTTGGTTATGCCTTTTGGACTAACTAACGCACCAGCAGCATTCATGGACTTGATGAATCGAGTATTTCAGCCATATTTGGATCAGTTCGTAGTTGTGTTCATCGATGATATTTTGGTGTACTCGGAAACAGAGGAAAAGCATAATGAGAATCTTCGTACCGTTCTGTAAGTATTGAGGGAAAAACAACTCTATACAAAGTTCAATAAATGCAAATTTTGGTTGAGGGAAGTAACCTTCTTGGGTCATGTCGTTTCTGCTGAGGGGATTAAGGTGAACCCTCGAAAAATTGAGGCAATCCTGGAATGGAAGCCACCAAGGTCAGTGTCAGAAATTTGAAGTTTTCTAGGGTTGGCAGGTTATTATAGAAGGTTTGTGGAAGGGTTCTCTGCACTGGCGGCACCGTTGACGAAACTCATAAGGAAATGAGTACCGTTTATTTGGACTGAAAAACAGCAGGTAGCTTTTGAGAAATTAAAGAAAGTTTTGACTGAGGCACCAGTATTGATCCAGCCAAAGTCTGGTAAAGATTTCACTGTGCATAGCGATGCATCACATGTAGGTTTGGGTTGTGTGTTGATGCAAGAGGGAAAGGTGGTTGCGTATGCTTCAAGGCAGCTTAAGCCTCACAAGGTGAACTATCCTACTCATGATTTAGAACTGGCGGCGGTGATCTTCAAGCTTAAAATTTGGAGGCATTACTTATATGGGGAGAAGTGCATCATCTATACAGATCATAAAAGTCCTAAGTATCTATTGACTCAAAAGGAGCTGAATCTTAGACAGCGGAGGTGGATAGAGTTGTTGAAAGATTATGATTGTTCGATTGAGTACCATCTAAGCAAGGCAAATGTGGTGGCGGATGCGTTGAGTAGAAGGACTATAGCAGAATTAAAAGTAATGTTTGCACGATTGAGCTTGTATGACGATGGGAGTCTGTTGGCAGAGTTACAAGTAAAACCGACTTGGGTAGAACAAATTAAGAGGCAACAGTTGTTGGATGAATCGTTGGGTTCTCGATTTCAGCAAGCTAAGAAGGAGGAGAATTCAGACTTTGGATTAAACAGTGATGGAATTCTTTATTTCCGAGGAAGAATTTGTATGCCGAAGGACTCGGATCTAAGATTGATGATTTTAAAAGAGGCTCATGGTGGACCTTGTGCTATGCATCCAGGAGGGAATAAGTTATATCGAGACCTGCGAGAGCTATATTGGTGGCCTGGGCTTAAGCGAGAAGTGACTGAGTTTATTGGGAAATGTTTAACGTGTCAACAAGTAAAAGCCGAGCATCAACTGCCTTCAGGATTGTTACAGCCAGTGAAAATACCACTTTGGAAGTGGGAAAGAGTAACCCTGGATTTCGTAAGTGGGTTGCCCTTGACACCTTCCAAGAAGGATTCAGTTTGGGTGATTGTGGATAGGCTGACAAAATTTGCCCATTTCATACCTGTTCGAACAGATTATTCACTTCAGAGGTTAGCCAAGTTGTATGTAGCAGAGATAGTGTGGTTGCATGGACTGCCAGTATCAATAATTTCTGATCGAGACCTAAGATTCACATCTCGATTTTGGAGGAAATTGCATGAGGCGTTAGGAACACGACTGGATTTTAGTATAGCTTTTCACCCTCAGTTAGATGGGCAGTCAGAGAGAGTTATTCAGATTTTAGAGGACATGTTGAGGGGTTGTGTGATCGACTTTAGGGGCAGCTGGGAGGACTACTTACCGTTGGCGGAATTTGCTTATAATAATAGTTATCAAGCAAGTATTCAGATGGCCCCATATGAGGCACTGTATGGGAGAAGATGTCATTCGCCTACTTGTTGGACTGAGTTGGGAGAGAGACGAGTACTTGGACCAGAGTTAGTGGCTAATACTGAAGACAAGGTTAGGGTAATCAGAGGCCATTTGAAAGAGGCAGCAGATCAACAGAAGTCTTATGCGGATCTTAAACGTAAGGATATTGAGTATGCGGTAGGAGACATGGTCTTTCTTAAAGTTTCGCCTTGGAAGAAGATATTGAGATTTGGTAAGAAGGGCAAGTTGAGTCTGCGATTCATTGGGCCTTATCGAATTGTAAATCGAATAGGACCGGTTGCTTATCAGCTAGAGTTACCACCAGAATTGGATCGCATTCACGATGTCTTTCATGTGTCAATGTTAAGGCGATATCATTCTGACCCTACTCATATCGTGCCAGTTGCAGACATTGAGGTACAAGCAGATTTAACCTTCGAAGAAGAACCTATGCAGATACTTGATCGCGACATTAAAGTGTTGAGAAGAAAGTCTGTCCCATTGGTAAAGGTACTTTGGAGAAACCACGGCAAAGAGGAGGCTACTTGGGAGCCCGAGGAAGTGATGCGTCAGCAATACCCTCAACTTTTTGGGCCAAGTAAATTTCGAGGCCGAAATTTCTTTAAGGAGGGTAGAGTTGTAACATCCTGATTTTAGGGGGCTTAGTGATTTTGTGTGATAGTTGGTAAAATTTTAAATGTTGGAATGTGGTTGTGAAATTTATGTGTAGAGTGTGTAAATGGGCCTATGGAAGGCCCATGAGTTGGCCAAAACCCGGTAGAATTTTTAAATTTTGGACTTAAGGAGTTAGGGGTTGTGGATAGGTGGTCTTATTAAGAGTTGTGGGTAAAAAGTATCACAAAAGGAGCCTTGGTAGAGTGGCTAAGTGACGCCACTAGTCTCCTAAAACTGTGGCGTGTAAGTGGAGGGGAGAAGGCCAAGGTTCGACTCATTATACAGGTATTTATGTTGTTTATTTTTATGTCTTGAGTAGGCAAGAATTTGAGGTTGAAAGAAACTCTATTGAGAAGAGTTTGAACCGGTCAAGTGCATGGATAGTGGAGAGATAAGGGGGAGCATATCTAGGAGGGATTTTAGGAGTTTTTGACATGAGAAGAAGAGTGGCCGGCCAAGGGGGGTGTTGTAGTGTTAATTCGGCTACTAGGTGTTAGTTTGACACTTTTTCTTTCTCTTTTTACTTGTGTGTCTATTTTTCATAGACTAAACCCTCTCATTTTTCTTCCATTCTCCTCTCTCACAAACTTTCTTCCTCTCATCTCTTTCTCCCATTAATTTCTTGTAAAAGCTGAACCTATCATCCTCTCTTTTCTTTTGCTAGCCGAATAGTGTACAAGCTAAATCCCGAAGGATTCAAAAGGGCAGTCGATTTCTATGTAAAGGTAAACTCCTATTCTTTCTCTTTTGGCCGATTTCTATTCTTTCCTAAAAGCCCTTAAACTCTTCTACCAACACTCCTTTCTGGCCATAACCCTCTCTTATTTCTTTGATCCAAAAGTCGAAGCACAGCACCTATTGGAGACTTGGTGGCCGAATCTTAGGAGCTTGTGGTGTGATTTCTATTAGCCTTTGGGAGCTTGGTCTGCTTCAAGTTGAGGGTTGTACGAAAAGGTAATTGTGGTAAGTAATCGTATCGTTAATCTATTCGGTGTTATGGATGTTAAGAAAAGCTGAAACTCCCTGAGGATTAAGAAGGTTGCCGATTTGTGGTTAAGGTTTTTAGTAGGCCTTTTTCATTTGTTTTATGATCTCTTGTAGCAAAGTGGACTACTTTGGAGGAGCAACAAGGTTTGGAGAATCGGTATTGAATAAGCTTAGTGCAAATTGTCGAATCTTGCAGAGGTAAGCAAACTACGGCATTAGGGGTAGTGGCCGAATGGTATTGATAGACTGTATTATTGCTCACTTGGATTTCGAAACCTGATATGTCAAATAAACATATGTAGGACAAGCGTGTGGTAGACTTTGAGAAATCGATCGTTATTAAGCAGGTGTGTAACATACCCCGTAATAGCTTAGATTCATATTGCTTAAAAGCTGAAATATCGAATTTCGTTGCTGTTGTAACTTGTAAACACATGATGGTATGTGGATGAGTTCGATTATGATGGACGCAGTAAACGAAATGGATGAAACTGGTAAGAGCACGATTTCGTGCAATTTGGTACGTTGGGCCTCGATGTGCTAAAATTAGGCCCAATGGGCTTTCAGGCCCATTTGGGTAAATTTGATAGAAAATGAAATATGGATAAATTGCATGTTAAGACTGTTAAAATCGTTATGGAACATAGGCTAAATGGGCCTAGATGATTAAATTAGCTACGTAGGGCCCAATAGGGGTTTTGGGCCCAAAAGGTCCAAATTGGTTAAAATGGACAAAATCTCCGTATAAACATTTAATAACGTTGATAATTTGTTAACAAGTATAAAAACCCTAATAATGGATAAAATTACGTAATTATGCTTAAAACATGAAAATGTCTATTTTGCCCTAGGTGAAAAATGTCTATTATACCCCTAGGGTTTCATTCTGAATATGATGATTGTGATATTGTTATTTTACATGCTATGACATGAAATGCACATGATATGCACATGATATGCTATGACATGTATACGATATGCCATGTTTTACTCATTAAATGCATGGGTTGGGTTATTATATGATGGAGGAAGTGTTAAAGGGCTTTGCCCAAGTATACCGAAAGGGCTTTTGCCCCATTTTACCAAAAGGGCTTTTGCCCTAGTTACTAAAAGAGGCTAGGCCTCCAGTTATATGATAAAGTAACTATGCTGCTAGTGGAGAGTTTGGTTGGGTAGGTTGAGTTATTCCCCACATGGAGAGCTTGGTTGGTACGGGTGGAGAGTAGCGGTTGGTGGGTTGAGTAGTCTCCCCAAAATGGGCTTCTGCATACATGCATTGTTGGGCATATGTGATATTGAAATGGGCCTATGGGCCATACCGTTTATAGAAAGGCTTTGGCCTAGCGATATGAGTAATATAAAGGCTCCGGCCTAGTAACAGTTAACCAAAAAGCTTCGACCCAGTGTATATTTAAAATTGATCTTGTACATGTATGGATTTGGGCTCTGAAAGGGCTTGTTATACACTGAATTCCAAACTCACCCCCCTTTCCTAAACCTTGCAGGTGAGCCTTGATATGGGTAAGAAAATTTATAATAAATGATCACACCAGAAACTAACTATTATCGCGATTTAAGGCAAGCGCACCTATCAAACAGTAGTATAGCTTAGTGGCAAGACCGAGATATCGTACCCAAGGGAACTAAAAGTACTAGTACTAACTTTCTTTCTATTATTTAACCTAGAAATAAAAGAGGATTTTATTAAACTAAACTAATTATTAAACTAAGCTAAGAATGCACAAAAAGTGAATTAGAGAAAAACTCTTAGGAAAACTGATTGATTTGGACAATACTCAAGGGAGAATCCACCTAGACTTCACTTGTTATCAACTCTTGAACTAGACGATTTATTCACTTGACTTGATCCATAGAAATCCCTAACTTATGTTAATATCTCTCTCGAGACTAAGAACAACTAACCCTAGGTTGATTAATTGAAATCTCTTTCTAAATAAAACCCTAGTGTTGCCTTAACTCATTCTATGGACTCCCCTATTAGGTTTAACCCTAATCCGACAAATTTTTGTCGTCCTATCTCTGGGATTTCAATCAACTCCACTTAATTGTGCTGGATCTACTCCTATGCAGGGACTTTTGCTCCTCTACATAAGCACATTCAACTTAAATCAATATCCCAGAAATATCAATTGAAGAGTTAAAAAACACAATTAAGAACAAATTAAATATTTATCATATAATTCAAGAGAAAATAATAACAAGATCTATCTTACGTTTCATCCCCCTCAAGTATTTGGGGGATTTAGTTCATAATTATAAAAGAAAACATCTCAGAAGAAATAAAATAACAAAACATAAGAAAACCCAAAACTCCTGAAAGGATTTAATGGAGATCCTCTGTCTTGATGTAGATCCTGGCTTCTGGATGGATTAATCGGCTTCCCTTCAAGTAATTCTCTGCCTTTAACTCCCCGTCTTGGCGGGAAAATAATGTGTGTCCTTGAAGTTGCCTCCTAGGGTCTTTATATAGAGTTTAGAATGGCTTTCTTAGCCCTTAAGCAACCTTTTCCAAGTGAAATTAAACTTCCTCACAACAGGGACAGGACCGTGTGCCACGTCCATGTGGATCAAGGCCCAGGCTGTGCTTGGGCCTGTTAAGGTGGCACGGCCGTGTGGTCTGGCTGTTCGAGTCGGGGTTGGGCCGTGTTCGAGCTCAAGGTGGCACGGCCGTGTGGCAAACCTCTAGGCCGTGTTGTTTTCATCCTTTGGCCCATTTTCTCCGTTTTCGGTCTGTTTCTCATTCTTTTCACTTCCCTATGCTCACTTGAGTATAGAACATGAAATTAAAGGTTTAAGAGCATCGATTTACACAAATCAAAGGGTAATTCATCCAGAAATTGGGCTAAGCATGGGGTAGAAACATGTATAATTTATCGCTTATCAATAGAAAACAAGCAAAATGTAATCTAACTGAAACCTATTATTAGTCCTACTCCTACAAAGTTAAAATCATCTAGAAATTAATACAAGTCTTCGTAAAAACAAAATAAAAATGCTGAATCCTCCTCCTTATCATCCCACTATAGTAGTCGCCTCATTTCCATTAAAGCTTTACTTTTTCCTTTTACATATGTTCGGCAAGAAATCCCACTTGTTAAAGACGTATGTCGAGTAGGGCTTCGAATGAGAGGCCATTTAGTGTAAAAATTGCTACTGAAATGTCGTTTCTTATTCGTCCTCCGTTCTAGGGTACTTTTGAGCAGCACCTTCCTCCTCAAGATTAGCCCCATCATCCTGGTGAGTTGGAGTTGGCGTGAACATATCCAGGGGATAATTTGGAGCATGTAACCCGTTCATCCGTGTGAATTCTTGAAGTACTTGTCCTATTTCCCACATCCATCAAATCATTTCGTCAAGTTTTGCATCTATGTCTCTGTGTACTCCCTTCGATTGATCTTTTTGTTTGAGTGATGTTGGTACATCCATTTTCTTCTTCCTTCTTTGATTCCATTCAATTATTTGCTTCCATTGAAGCTCAACATACTGGGTATATAATGTATCTTCGATGATACTTCTCATAGGTTTCATAAAATGCTCGTTTTTATTCATTCACACTTCTGCCTGGTGACATAGAGCCGTTAATATGTGAGGGAAGAAAAGTCCAACTTTTTGGCTTCATATACATTACCTCATTTCTCAAAAGATGCAACGCCCAGGACAAACCTATCTACACTATAGAATACCATATAAAAAACTGCTTGAAATAAATTAATATTAGAAACATTCAATAAAGATGCAATTCATGGGAATTTCAATGTATGGCCTATAATTCTAGCTATCCCTGCCTTGTGTTAAAAATTTTATAACATCTTCCATGTTAATGTTTGGAAATTTTTCTAAGTTTGTATTATTAATAAAATATTTCTCGTAAAATTAAATGTTATAAAATTCACATAAATCATCAGGGGAGATTGGAAAGTCTTCCCCCTCGTACCCCAATATTAGTTTTTACTACATTATAGCCCGGTTTAATCATTTGGTCCTTAAGGGATGCATGAAATTCCTGAACCACAAGTACGTTTACATTATTCATGGGAGTAATGTAAAACGTCTCCTATTGATGATAACAGACTAAAGTCCAAATTTCTTTGTAGTGGATCAGTGAGGGTTCAAATCTTTATTCTTGAATTATTGTCTCATATGTGAGTCAAGAAAATATTTTTCGATATTGGCATTATAGAATCGTATGGGGTCAAAAACATGTGGGGCTTTTGGAACATGAGTTCTCTGGTTCTTTCTAAGAGGCAGAGTATAAACGATGTTTCTAATAATATGAATAGGAATCAATAAAACACTAGAAAAATTTGAGAAAACTTAAAACTCAACTTTTAGACTTGTTTGCACTTCCTCTTAATGATAACTCCTTCCAATTTAGCTTCTTGAATTGGAAATGAGGGATTAGGGCTTATGTTTTGGGGAGAGAAAGAGTTTTGGAGGTTAAGGATTTTATAGAGGTTTTAGAGGATTTTAAGTGTTAGAATGAAGTTGGATTAAGGTAGAACGGTGTTTTCATGTTTAAAAGGGTGTTTTTTAGTGTCAATAGTTAGGTAAAATAAGGATTATTCCGTCAAGTTGCACAACCGGGTCTGGTTGACCCTATAAAAATTTATACTGGTGTCGTGACATGGGGGTTCCGTGTCGCGACATCCCTATCAGTTTACCCCTATCGCGATTGTGGGGTTCGATGTCACAACACACCTTACAGTTTTGAAATTCTAAAAAACTATCTTCTACAACATGACGGAGGTTAGTGATGACGCGACCTTGGGTTGATGTTGAAACATAGGGCATTCCTGCCCTTGATGTTGAAACATAAAGTCTCTGTCGCGACATTAACCTTTTTTTCCCGAATATCTAGCTTCAGAATGCTTTCTAGATCTTGTTAGACTTCTCTTTAACCTACATTAAGAATTAGTTTAGCGGAATATACCATTAGTATAGTTAGTAATAATCAAATGATGGGAAATTGTTAGGTCTTGCTGCCAGACTCGTTCGTCAGCTCAGTCAATTTGCACCAATGAGCTCTATTTAATTTATTTCTATCTATATTAGTCCAACACCTATCATGCCATTCTATTTGTCTATGGTTGTTTCTTTATCTGAATTTACCATTTAAGCCTACTTTAATGACTAACAACTCTTTCTGTAGGTCATAACTATTAATGATTGCAAAGCCACATAATCATACAACCACTTTAGCATGCACTTAGCATTCTTACTTCGCAAAAAAGGTTGAACAATATGGTTCAAACTTGACGCTTAGTATGTCTTTGCTCATTTCATCACTTTAGAATAGTTTTTTAGGTGTACTTGAGATGATAATTAGCACTGGTTTTGACGAAAAGATTAGCAAAGGTGTTTTCACTAAGTCTTTTAGATTCCAACTTGGCAGACTTTTAAATTCATTCATTTGTGGTCTCTCCATCTGTTTCTCGATAACTTCCTTGCATGGCTCTTATAATGCCCAAACATTCCGTGATGCTTGCAAGTCAAGACTGATGCTATAACGCCTCAATTTTTAGGGTTTTTTATTTTTGCATGAATTTAGTTTGCATGGCTTGATGTGTGGTATTAAGGTGTTGGGTGTGTTTAGTGGACCTTTACGAGGCTTAGATTTAAGTGTAATGCCTGGTAGAATTTTAAATTTTAGCTTTATGTGAGAATAGACTTTGGCAAAGTGGGCTTTTAAATAAATGTTTGAGTTGCTCATGGGATTGGATTAAGGAGTGATAAAGCGAGATTATCAATGAGAGAATTTAGGAGTTTGAGTGTAAGGCTAGTGTTGGCTGAATGGGGGACTTGTGGGGGTTGCATTTTCGGCAACAAAGATTAAGAGAATGTGCCGAATTCTTTTTGCCTCTTTTTGGGATTTAGTTTGTGCCGATTTCTTTCTGGCATTCTTTTAGAATTTGCATTTTGGTCATTCTTGAGTGCCAATTAGTGTAAAGCCCGTTCATACCTTTCTTTCTTTTCTCCTCTATTCTATCTCCAAAAGCCGAAAGTCCCTAAACTCTCCATCTCTTCTCGGCCGATTGACTAAAGAGCCTAATCAATCTTCTTCTTCCTCTTCTTTTCTCACTTGTTTGGTATTGATCTCCCTAAAACCTCTCTTGGTTGATTGCTCTAAAAGCCGAAATCTCAAAATACTTAGCCTCTCTGTACCAATTTCTTCTTTGGCCGAACCCTCCTTATCTCTACTCTTAAAAAAAAGTCGAAACCTTCAAGCCTCCCATCTCTCTCTATCGCCATCTTCTCCTCTTTCATACCTTCTTCTTCTATTTCTCTAAAGATCACCTTAGTCCATTAAACACAACCTTAAACCGATTATCTTCTTCTCAATCGGCTACTCCTCTTGAGTAGCCTTCATAGCCGAATCTTAGATCTCTCATTCTCTTGCGTTCTGATTAGATCTACAATAGATCTGGGCTTAGGCTAGTGATCGGTGGTTCTCTCGCATGGCAAGACAGTCAAGCAGACTTTTGGGTAAGGACTCAATTCATTTTACTATTATCTCAAGTATTTCATGGAAAGCCGAAACCACTCCTTGACTTTCTCTTGAAAATCGGTTTAGATCCTTTCGGTTTAGATCCTTTCCTTAGGGATACTTTGGACTCTTTTGTTAACTAACTAAGTTTTGTGGCCTTTCGTAAGGTGGATCTCGTGGAGGCTAGGGTGGTTAGCATTAGCAAGGCAGACTAGATCTAGTGGTTGGAGCTAGATTTCGGTAAAGGTAAGTGATGGTGATGTTTTAGTGGTTGCCAAATAAGTAAGTTAAAGTGATGTTGATTGTTCAATTGGATTGTGGTTTGATGCGTGGTTAAACGGTTGTAGGTTAATCGTTTGCGGGATCTCAACGTAGTTCGTAAACACGTGTGTAATGACACCCTCTGGTAGCTTAGATCGGCAAAAGCCAAAAAGCCGAAATGCCAAAATGCTAAAATTTCTAGGACTTGCAAGCTTGCGAATGCTCGTGGGTTAATCCAAAATCATGAATCTGGAATATTGGATGGTAAGGGCTGCTGTGCGCGTTTTCGTGCACTTAAGCTGTTTTGGGCCTCGATGGGCTGAAACTGGGCCTAGTAGGCTTACGGGCCCATATGGGTAAAAGTATGCGGTAAGTAATTTCTGGTAAACTGAATATTAAATCTGTGATAATATGCATAAAATTAGACTGAGCGGGCCACAGTAGCATGTGGGCTCCCTCGGGCCCATTAGGGGTTTTTGGTCCCGATTGCACTATATGAATGTATGGACTATTTGAGTTGCTCGGAGCAATGTTAGACCTGCTAGAAGGTCATATTAAGCATGAAGCCTAGAAACGTAGTTAAATGACCAAAATACCCCTAAAGGGTGAAAATTACCATTTTACCCTTAAATGCTAAATGACTGTTTTACCCCCAGAAATAGTTGATTGATTCGCATATTATTGTACCTGATATTCTGTATGCCGATGTCATGTAGTACTCTAGTTTGCATGGGGTTGGGTTATGGATATAGAGGAAGTGCTATAAAGTGGCCTTGCCACATAATCTGTTTAGAGGCTCTGCCTTGTACTTCTGTTCTGGTGACTCTGCCACGATCTCTGTATTAGCAGCTCTGCTGTGTCTATGGTGTGTAGGCCTGGGTGGGTTGAGTTATTCCCTACATGGTGTGTAGGGCTGGTACGGATGGTGTGTTGGGCTGGACTGGGCTTGGGTTTTGCATACATACATTTTTATATATATTTTCTGTTCTGTGTCTGAAATGGGCCCAAGGCCCACTCTTTTTCTAAAAAGGGCCAAAGCCCAGTTTAATTTGTATCTGAATAGGGACTCGACCCAGATTGAGCTATTGACTGATCTCTGATTTTGCTTGGGTTAGTTACACACTAAGTTTTCACAAACTCATCCTATTATTTCCATTCATGCAGGTAACCCCCAACCAAAGAGGACTTGGAGCTGCAAGGGATTTGGGGTGGCCACATGACTCATGCTTCCGATTTTTAATGGTTTCTTAAATTTAATTTATTTATAGTTTATATTTAAATTTCGAATTTAAGTTGTAATAAGGCCGCTTGGGTGTTTTGTTTTGGGTTTTCTTTATTATTTATTTTACAACAGTAGACTAGTCTATGCGGGTTTTTCCAAACTTAATCAAACATTTTCAAAACATGCATTACGTAACGATTGGATAACTCATCAGTGATAACACATCAATAAGATCTTCTAAAAAGTGAATTTTGCTTGGTAATAGATATGGTTTTTAAAACTGATAATGTTTCTTAATTACAAGTTATTAAACATGGTTTTACTACAAGCAACATAACGTTTGAATAAAAGAAGATCATAGATAAATCAATCTTTCATGTGACACACCAGATCTACCCATAACGTCTGGGCCGGGTTTGAGGTGTTACAGATGCTCATTATTTGCCCCGTTTGACCCATTCTTACTATACGATCATAGATTTTGTCTATATATACTTCTCCAATTCTATTTAGCATTCAAAACTTTTTACGCCATCAAACCTTTGAGTTACCTAGTTTAGGACTATTTTTACGTAAAGGGTAGTCAATTCAGGTTCACCAGTTTGGTCTAGTAGTCTCTTTGTATTTTGCTCTAAAAATTCCTGAATCGATAGACACTCTTCCACTAGTTCGGTCTTAATTACCATTGTCTCAATTGGTTGGTCTACGTTATGCTGCTCTTGTATTACGGGCTTATGGGCGGATCCCAAAATTTTTGAGACAATGAGTTTTTGTTGATCTGATTCTGCAGTTCGCTGACCATTTCCCCTACTAGCTCTATATCTTTTTCTTTAGCAGTTGTATTTAATTTGTTTGAACATTCTTTTGTCTACTGAGATAGATAGTAGTGTGGGATTTCTGCTTTTTCACAAGCATCAACATTGACATTCTATTCTTTTCTCAATTCCGGACTTAGCACTTCTTAGTACATCTCTAATGGCATATCATCATGGTCATTATCATATTAGGAAAGAACTAGGGTTTCTCCTTGGAGTTGAATTAATTCAAGAATTAGTAATCATTGATTCTCTTAGATCTCCCAATCTTCTTAGACTCCTTTGTAAATATCTTCGTCATAGTTGAAGTTTTCATCAGACCATATATAATAAAAGTCATCCATGACTTGCTCCTGGCTGATTATTTGGTTAACGGTGGCTAAGATTCTTAAAAAAAATGTTATAAGTGTTGATTGAAAAAATAAATTGGAAGTAGTAACTATAACCTAAAAATTTCCTAATTATTCTTTTAAAGTGAAAAAATTAAAATCGATTTGTCGTTGCCTCCTTAGCAATGGCGACAATAACTTCATCACCTCTGGACGTACTACCATCTACAGTGTGAATACTACAATAATATATATAACGATAAGGCAGTGTCCTCAAGTATACGGGTCGAGTTGTAATAAAGTTTTACAATGAAGTATGTGAATACTTTGAGGATTGTACCCAATGAAAGTGAGCGCTAGATAATTCTTACCTAAACTCTAAAAGATCTAATTAGTACCTTAAATAAATTATAGTACGAGAACATAAAAGAAAGATTTTTATAGTTTTTAGGGTAATAAAATAACATAGAATAAATAAAATTCTAGAGATAAAAGAGTAGAGTATAGAGTAAATCAAATCTCGAATATGGGTAATTAGCTCATTTCCGTATTCCCTATCAACTATTGCTTCAAGTTCATCGTCAATCAACTAAACACTACCCTAGCAGGATCTTCTGATTTTTCACTAACATAATGAGTTAGCAAGAACTACTTATCTTTCAGCCTCACAATCCAGACTGTCTTGGGGTGAAGGTGCTCACAAATGGGCAATACCAATTTTGGGTTAATTCGTACCTTGATGACTTCCCGGGGTTATCAGGCCCAGGGTTTGTTTCCTGTTCGTCCTTTCCAAAATAGTTGATCCATTGAGTAGCCCTATAAAATAATTAATAGATTATACGTTTACTCGCTAATCCCCCATAAAGGGATTAGTTCCTCATGGCTTTCATAAACAACATGGAGTAGGTGGAAGAATTAATCATAGTGAATGAATTAAAGTAGAGAGTTTAAGAAAAGCCTAATTGATATTAATAATAAGCGCGAATCCATAGATGTTGATCTCGTTCACAAATCAGATCTCTTGAAAGAAAACAAAGAACAAATAAGCTAAACCCTAAAAAAAACCTAAAAATGTAAGAAAACAAAAATAAAACTAAATAGAGAATCTAACCAAATTGAATGGTGTCTATAACATGTGTCGAATGAGCCTATTTATAGCATTTAGGTGGCCGTCATCCTTAACCCTTGGTAATATGATGTTCCCGAGCTTTAAGTTTGATCGTACAGGCTAGAACACCCCTGCTTCATGTTTAACTTCTGTTTTATATTTGATATCGCAACATAGTAGGATCTATGCCATAATATAGGTGGTAGTATACTCCACCTTTAGACATCTTCAGGGGTATGTCATGACACCCTCAGTCTGTGTCACAACATCAAAGGAAGTTTTGAACTTTCTACATTCTACTTTCTATGTTGCGACATCGGGACTCTCGTGTTACAACATAGCATCCAGTATCAGTCTAAAATGCCTTCTAATGGCCTCTTGCACACTCACAAGGTACGTTAGCTTTCGCTTAGGCCTCATTCAGCCCTTAAGGTCAATAAAAGACTCAGCATATTTTATTGAATGTAACTAAAGCTAACAAAACTTAACTAAAATATAACGAAAATGCTTGTATTGAAGCTCCTTAAGTGTGAAAACTAGTTTAATCTACTACAACAAATTACGGCAAATCAAATAACAATGCTAGTTTCATTGTGAGTATAGTAATTAGGACCCCTCTATTTAGGGTAGGTTTTGTCCATATTAGAATCTTATTTATATTTGTATTTACAATTGTAGACCATTAATGATGATATTTTGAAAGGGTGTGACACGTGTCAAGTTTCTATAGGAATATGGGTCATATTTGTTAATAAATATTAGTTAAATTGATTGGAGAGAGGGAGATGTTTTATCTTTTTCTTTCCTTTTAAAAATGTTGTTGTGGCTTTCTTTGGAAGTTGTCTACAGTTTGCTGCTATTGGTTTGTAACTAAAGATTGGATCTAAAGCATAAGATTATTTCCTATTCTGGTGAGTATTTTAGTTATGGAGGTGAAATTCTGAATAGTAAGTTGTTAATTTTGGTTGAACGTTAAGATTAAAGAAATAGGGGCTCTGTACGGGGTTGTCCATGTTTGAAAAATGGTTAAAGGTATTGAATGGGTTTTGGCGATGTTTTTTTATTCCTTTAGTAGTGATTTCTTGTTAGATGGTTTGATCTGAAGTTTTGAATGCTAATAGATGAGGATCAAGTGAGTTTCTACACTAACCCTTCTTTATATTTTTTGTTCATACTGACAATATATCTATATAAAATTAATTAAACTATTAATCTAAAATCATGGATAGTATGGAAATCATACTTATACAAATAATGGGATGAAGGTATGTGTGTAGGATATGAATTCTGGTGATTTCATATTTGTGAAGGAATAGGGATTGAATTAATATTAAATTAAAGAATAAGTAGCCATGTCGAATATGAGTTCTCTCATGAGGACTCCTATAAACCTTTTAGATAATTCATTTATAATTTAAGTTCCAAAAGAAATGAATAAGTGCATGAATGGTCGTTGAGGATAGCATGAACATAAAGTAAGTTATGTGCATGGATGACCATAGGAATCCGTCAGACCAGGTTTGGCAAGCATATAACATCATGGTATACAAATTATGTCAATTATGTTATAAGAGGGGTCTTTCCCACGCAGGCATCTTGGCAACAGAAAAAGAGGATAGCCCACGAATCAAAAATTATGTTTGGGAGGAACCATATATGCTTTGACAATGTACGAATCAATTAGTTCAAAGGTGTATAGCGAAGGAAGAGGAAGACATGACCTGTCTTAATTCAGTGTAGCAGATTAAACTAGTTTCCATACTTAAGGAGGTTGACTACAAGCATTTCCGTTACATTTCAGTTAAGGTTCTTTAGTTTTAATTATATCTAATAAAATATGCGAATTGAGTCTTTTGTTAACCTTAAGGGCCGAGTGAGGCCTAAGGGAGAGCTAACGTACTTCGTGAATGTGCAGGATATCATTAAAAGGCATTTTAGGCCGATAATGGATGCTCTATCACAACACGAGAGGTTTGATGTCACAACATAGAAAGTAGAATGGAGAAAATATGAAACTGCCTTCGATGTCACGACATTGACTAAGGGCATTGGAAACACGAAAATATTCACACTTTTTCATGCCATTTTTAACTAAAATTCATGTAGTTTTGATAAAAATATTCTCAAAAAATATATAATAATTATAAAATAATTAAATTGTACTTAAATTATTAACATGTTGAATTTTAATTAATTTTATAATAAATTTTGATTAATTTTGATAATTTTCGACATAATTGCACAAAAGGCGAAAATTGACTCGGCAAACACTGTTAGAACCACAAAATTGAGAAGCAATATTTGAAGCATTGAGGTGAATTAATTTTTTAGCTGAAGACGGTCCAAATTATGAATATTAATTCATAATATAATTAATTTTAATTTTAATCCAATTTATTTTGGATTAAATAATTATTATTAATTAATTATGAAAAGAGACCCAGTTGAGTTGAACTAAGAAAACCGATCCGATCAAGCATTGGGCAGCCCAAAGTCGTCCCACTTGCTGACCCAATCAGCTTGCTTGGCTTGCAAAATAGCCCTTGAAGACTCCTTGAATTTGCATTCAAACCCCTCCACTATTCATGCCTTTCTAGATTTGCCCCTACCTTACAATATCAACTTTGAAACCCTCAAACTTGCCACATGTGTGGCTGGCCATGGGAAGACTCTATGGCTACTAATTTTTGCTATTTTTAGCAGCCTACTCAACCTATAAAAGTTCCCCTTGGCTGCCCATTTGAAACACATCTCAAAACCATTCATTATTCACTTCTCTCTCACTTTTCTCTCTTCATTGTTCTTCATCTTCATCCCAATTTCCTTGCCGATTTCACCTCTTGAAAAAGAGTCCTCCAACCACCATTTGGAGAAACATTCAAGTGTTTGTGGAAGCCTAGGTTCAACAAGAACAAGCAGAGAAGGAGAAGTGCAGCAAACTAGTCAAGCCTCGGAGAAACACCGGATTTGATTCTTGTTCCTTGTCCTTTTAAATATATTGTTGTTGTTATGAACATGTCTATGAATATTTGCGATGTTGATATGTTTAATTTAATTAACATGGCTTAAATTTAATTCATGTTAGTTTGATTGCATTCATCTACTTGAGTTATTAAAATTATGTTTGTGTTGTTATAGGCCTCGGTAAGATGTTTGATTAAGTAAAACCATGACTAAGTTATTCTTGCATTACAATTGTAAGGTAACTAATGAATTAATTATTTAAACGGATTGAAATTGTAATTAATTGACACGATACTTAAACAGTGCATGTTTAATCATCTAAGGTAACTGAGGGTTAAATTAGCAACGGTATCTAATGATACATTAGCCTTGCATAACTTGTAAGATTATTGCGATTAAACTATTTCAAGGTAGAAATATATTGTTACCTTATGTAATCTTTTATATGCTTATGAAAATTGAATTAATTGTTTGAATTGGCATACAGATATGTACAAGAGATTATTTTGATTTCATAAGTATGTATATGCATTAACACATTTGCGTATTAAAATTTGTTTAATCGGCTGAATTGACATAGAGATATAGTTAAGAGATAAATGGATTTTGGTAGGTGAGTCTGTTCATAAGTTAGCAAATTACCGAGTTGCCATGAATTTATTTGTAACAACATGAACATGAGTTTAATAATTCTAAGTTAAAAAATATAATTAATCTAACACTGTTATAAAATCTTGATTAAAATCATCTTTTGAAATTGTGCATTGGAACTTTTATTTTGTTTTTAGTCTTAATTGTTAAAAAAAAACCCTCAACGCTTGGGAGCTTTTAGTTTTGTGCCCTTAACCTTTTTATTTTTTGATTAACACCCTCAACGTTATGATTTTTTTAAAAAATCAGCCCAGTTTTAACGGTCAACATGAGTTGATCATTAATCAAACTGTAGGTCAACATAATAGTCCATCTGGCATGCCACATAAGCGCACGACATCATAGACGACATCATCTATTAAACAAAATT
This sequence comes from Gossypium stocksii, assembly GCA_020496765.1. Taxonomy (NCBI): domain Eukaryota; kingdom Viridiplantae; phylum Streptophyta; class Magnoliopsida; order Malvales; family Malvaceae; genus Gossypium; species Gossypium stocksii. The sequence goes on along the minus strand of CM035632.1, from coordinate 16,744,889 downwards.
TTTTCTTTAATTTTCTCTCTTGCCAAACACCACTTTTTTTTCTTTAAAACACATGGTTGGCTCATTTCGTCTACAAGAATTTCCATTACCATGATTATAATCATGCCTTTGTGTAATTTTTGTAAATCCACACCACACTTTTAGCTTAAAATCATTGTTTTTTCCCTCCACTATCGACTGCAATCTCATTTTCTCTCTTGCCAAACACCATTTTTCTTCTTCAAAACTTATGGTTGGCTCATTTCATCTACAAGAATTTCCATTACCATGATTATAATCATGCTTTTGTGTAATTTTTGTAAACCCACACCACACTTTCAACTTAAAATTATTGTTTTTTTCCCTCCATTGTCAGCTGCCATTTTTTCTCTCTCATTTTCTTTCTTTCCAAACACCTTTTTTCTTCTTCAAAACACATTGTTGGCTCATTTCATCTACAAGAATTTCCATCACCATGATTATAATCATGCTTTTATGCAATTTTTGTAAACCCACACCACAGTTTCAGCTTAAAATCATTGTTTTTCCCCCTCTGTCAGCTGCTATTTTTTTCTCTCATTTTCTCTCTTGCCAAACACCATTTTTTTTCTTCAAAACACAACATCTGGTTCCTTCTTTAATTTTTGATTCAAGCAAAGCTAAACCCTATTCAACATTCACGTGAAAGCTTCTTTTTTTCTCTCTAATTCATTTACTATCATCAAAATCTATTTAGTTTCTATTACTCAGTTTTCAAAAACCAATAATTTAATGATCAAAATTTGTTTGTTTTGTTGGTTTATTTTGAGTTCTGATTAGTTTTTAAAAATTGGTTTTTAAAAATAAGGAAACCCACGAAAGAATTAGAGATGAGCACGGAGTCAATTGGTCAAAACCTGATTAAAAATCCATGGCTAGAATCAACAGTTAGAAAGGAAGAGAGAAAGAAGGAAGAAGAAAGAAAATTGAAACAAAATGAAAAGAAAAAGTTAAAAAGATGACATCATATGTGACGCCGTGCGCTTATGTGGCATGCCACATGGGCTACTATATTGACCTACAGTTTGATTAACGGTCAACTCACATTGACCGTTAAAAATGGGCTGATTTATTAAAAAATCAAAACATTGAGGGTGTCAATCAAAAAATAAAAAGGTCAAGTGCAAAAAACCAAAAGCCCCCAAACGTTGAGGGTTTTTTACAGTTATGTCTTATTTTTATTTATTTTAATTAGTTAAAATCCTAGTTTCTAATCACCTCCTCAAATCAAAATATTTTTCTTCACCAAAGTGTTTTTAAAATTGCATTCATAAATAATTCTTTTCATAATCCTTGTGGATACAATAACTCGACATTTACTTGTCACTCTATTACTTGTTGCGGTTGTATACTTGCACATTTTTGTCGTTCCAAGCATCACGACATAGCCATGAAGACATCACAAGGAGGAGCATATTGACTCTTATGTCGTGACATAGACCCTATTGTGTCACAACATTAACCTTAGAATGGAAAATAAATACAAAGTAGAGGCGTTTTGGTCTGTACAATCGAACTTAAAGCTTGGGAACGTCAGCTAACCTAGGTTTAAGGACGACTGCCACTTGAAGGTTATAAATAGTGTAACAACTTGGCTTTAGCTAAATCAAAACAGTGGTTTTGAAACTACAAATCCGAGATCATAAAATTATTTGAATATTATTTTTGGTGTTTACAGCGTGTGATTTTATATGTGTGAAAGTTTCGTGAAATAATTTTATTAATTGAGTGGTTAATTTGACAAAAGGACTAAATCGCATAAAATGCAAAAGTCACGTTCTAATTGTTTGAGTGCTTATTTTCTATGAATTATTAAATGTGATGTCTTTATGATGATATTAGACCATTTGAATATGGACTAGACAAATATGTACATAGTTGAGTGGATTATTAATGCTATTCATTAAGGTTAAAATTGTAATTGTGTTATTAAGTTAATATTAGTAAATATTAACATAAAATTCATTCATTTTCTATCTATCCTTCACCAAAAACAAGAAAGGAAAGATTCATTTTCATGTTTAAGGGTTCGGCATTTTGAAGTCTTGGTTGAGGTATGAATTTTGTTTGGTTTTTGATGATTTTTATGTTTTTGTGATTGTTGCATCTAGTACTAGCTAGCTCGTGCCTTAATTTTCAAATTTTTTTAATGATTTGATGAATTTTCATTGATAAATATTCAAGCTTTTTGTTGTTTGGTGATGAATTATGGATTTTAGATGATAGATTTTCAAGTTTTATTAAGTAATTTTTTGGTGAAATTGCTATTTAGGGATTAAATTGTGAAAAGTGCAAATTATGAGGTTGAAATATGAAATAAATTTGAAATATGGCCTGTTAGGGATTCACTTGAAATTCGGCTAAGGATAGGTGTGATGAAATTTTTTGTAATTTGTGTTTTTATGACTTAAGGACTAAAATGCAAAAATGTGAAACTTTAGGGCCTAATGTGTAAAAATGCCCATTGGTGTGTTTTGGATGAAATTAAATAAATGTGTGATCAAATTAGTTAAATTTGAATTTATATAGATCAAGAAAGAAAGAAATCAGATTTAGGTTAGGGGAAATTGAAAGTTGTCGAGTAGTCGATTTAATCTGTTCATCCTATATACGAGGTAAGTTCATATGCAAATAAATGTCTTTAAATTGAATTAAATATGCTTATTTGTCATTGAACTATATTGAACGTAGAATGCTCAAATACGAGCAAGAATCGACAGAGTTACGGCATCCGAAAGCCCCGTACGAACCTTTGGAATAGTATAGGATACAAATGTCATGACATTAGTATTATCGAAATGTGATTACATGTAAGACCATGTTTGGGACATTGGCATCATTTCATGTACGACCATAGCTGGGCTATTAGCATCGATATTTAATGACATGTAAGACCATATCTGGGATATGGCATTGTACGTGTTATATGTGATTTCTGAGTATCCTTAATGATTCCAAATGGTTCAACAGGCAAAGTTAAAACAAGAAAGATGGTATAAGTAAATTAAAGGATTCATCTACGTATAAGGTTCATTTGAATATTAAAAGGAAAGTAAGTAATGAATTAAATGTGGCTATGTGGATTACATGAGAAAGGTTGATAACTATGTATGTGTTTAGTTATAATTTGCATACTTGAATTGACATGTATTTGTTTCATTTGGTGGTTTTATTTGTACATGGCTCACTAAGCTTTTAAAGCTTACTTTGTGTGTTATTTTTCCTTGTTTTATAAAGAATCGAAGTGTTATTTTTCCTTGTTTTATAAAGAATCGAAGTTAACTCAGACTCAGGGATCGTCAGGAATCGTCATCACACTATCGATTGTTTATTCGGTACTTTTGAAACTTGCAAATATGGTATATAGCATGTATAGGCTAGTGTTATTTTATTATGTTTGAATTGGGGATTTAGCCATGTGAGATGGCTAGTAAATGATGGTGATGATGGAATTGTTTTGGTTTATGTTATGAGGTAAGATATGGTATTTGTGATGTATATATATTTGGCATTGTGCTTTGGCAAGTTTAGTATGGTATTGGTGATGGTCTGGCAATGATTTGTTGGTGAATTATCAATGGTATATTATGGTTGGATATGGGCATGATTTGGTATGTTTTGGTGTAGTAAATGTGAATTGAATTAGTTGATTAATTTGAGGTATGAATTGTGCATATATTGGACCTATTTTGGCTGTCTTTTGGGAATGAATTAGTGCCTTATTTTTTGTGCTTGTAGGTTATACCCTTATGGGTGGCAAATTGGCCTTGTAAGTGGCTTATTTTTGTCCACATGGGCAAAGACATGGGCGTGTGTCTTAGTTGTGTCCCTCGATGTTTCAAAGCCAATATGCTCCACACGACCTCACACATCAGTGTGTGACTAGCTGTGTGGCACAAGTTAGTATACCCTACAGGTTTGGCACTGTGACAGCCCTATTTTGACCCTAGTCGGGAAGTGGTTTCGGGACCACAAAACCAAATTATTAAATTTTAAAAATGCCTTATTATAAAATTTTGATGTATGAATTGTGCATGTGTGAAGTATTGTTGCTTTAATGTTAGAAATTCAATGTGAATTATTAAATAGGACTGAGATGAGAAAATTAAAAGAAAAGTGGGCCAAATCTTTAAGTGGCCAATTTGTGCATGTTATCAAAAAGTTGGGCTTGCATGTCAATTGTCCCTTTTATTTGTAAGTGGCCGGCCATGCAATTGATGCTATTGGTTGTATTATTATTTTATTTGTTAAATTTTAGTGAGTGGAATATGACTAGATTTTAGTGATTAAAATAAGGAAATTAAAACAAAAAGAAAGAAATTTTGGTGATGTTTTTGGTTGTTCTTGCCGTGAACTAAAGAAAAAGAAGTAGGAAAAGCTTAAGTCTTTCGGTCATGGCTTCCTTTTAATTTGAGGTATGTTTGAATGAATTTTTGCTAATTATGTATGCAATTGAGATGGTTGTTACATAGCCTACCTTACCCATGTTTTAAATTTTGAAATTCATGGTGTTATGTGTATTCGGTCATGAAGGAAGAAATTAGAGTTATGGATGTTTTGATGTTTTGCATTGGTAATGGTTGCAAGTTGGTTTGAGCTAGTAAAAAACTTGGTTTTTGAGGCTTATGGGAGTAATTACATTCGGCCATTGTGTTAAAGTGATGAGGGGAGGTGTTTGTATATTGAAATTTACTTGTTTCAATGGCCGAAAATGGTAATTGTCTAAGAGATTGTTTACTTACATGAATAAATAGTGGATGAGGAAATTTGGTTACGGTAATAGGTAATAGTATGATAATTATGTGCTTTACCTTGTGATCTTGTGATGTTGGCTTAGCTAAAGCATTGCCTAGTTGGCCATGACTAAATTTTAAGTTGATGTATGTGCTTTGAGTATTCGGCCATGAGAGAAATTTTGAGTGATAGCCGAATGTGGATGAGAAAAATGTTTAATGCCCTTAGTAAGACAATCGGCAATTGAAACTTTGGGATTTTTAGTTAATTTACTAAATTATGCATTTGTATGAGTATTTACCGATTTTTAAACTTGAAAACGAGTGGAGTTTATGTGATCTATGTATGTGTTATGTCTTATAATGTTAAGTCTTGGATGTTAAACTTAGTTACTTTTAGAATGGTTGAATGAGCTTACAAAATTGAACATAGATTAATTGGTAGACAATAAGGTTAAGCTGAGCTTACCTTGAACTATTGAAATCTTGTTTTGCAAAGCATATTCATATTTACAAATCACCTTGTGAATTCGGCTTTTGAGGTAATGTTACTTTGAGTATATGGTGAACGTGTATTACAGTAGGCAAATTGGTTTATATTGAGTTGAAAGCATGTTTTGTGATAAGTTAGATGAGGTATTTAAAACTTGGGGGCTATGACAAATGTGTTTTTGGCCTATATGAAATTTCTGATCTTGTGAGTGAATACACTTAGTAAAGGTATATTGAGATACTTGTGAATGAATGATATATATATAGAGAGGGAGGCTTTCGGTTATGCATAGATTAAGTAAATAATAACTATATGATTTTAGTAATGGATTTTGAACGGTAAACTTGTTTAATTTAGCTCAAGAGCTAAGAGAGCCACACTTGGACAAAGGAAAAGCAAATGTGGTGGAATAGTCGGTTCGTAGATAATTATCGACCAACGAGGTAAGTTCTTGAGTAATGAATTTTAGTTCATGACATGATGGAATCATAGTATGAATGTGTAATGTATTGATTGAGACTTAAATATATACTTGAATGATGTAGTGAGAATGGAAAACCCATGAAATTGTTGGATGTTGGATGTTACTCGAATTCAGTTATTACACGAAATGTTGCCCTTTTATTATGATTATTAAACCGAATGTTGCATTGATTGGGAAATATGCCGTGATTGAATTCAAGATATGGAAATGACATTCAACTGTGATATGTTCCATACGTATGTGTGAATGTTCATTTGGGGTTTAATCCGAGCTTAGCCTCGAAGGGCTTCCCAAGCCAGTATTATGTCCGAGCTTAGCCTCGAAGGGCTTCCCAAGCCAGTGTTATGTCCGAGCTTAGCCTCGAAGGGTTTCCCAAGCCAGTGTTAAGTCTGGACTTAGTCCGAAGGGCATCCGAGCCAGTGTTATGACCGGATTTAATTTCGAAGGGCTTTTGAGCCAGTGTTAAAATCCGAACTAGTTTCGAAGGGCATCCGTGCCAATGTTTCCTCCGGGTTGTGAAATTTCATAGGCATGGTGTGAGAAATTAGATAGTAATTATTATATTAATTCAACCAAAGTACCTACATGCTGTGTAAGTGCCATGTATGTATTTTATACTCGTTTTAGAATCTAATTTCTTTAGATTGTGGGTTTGGAATGTGATAAGGATGCTTTGATTTTTGTTTAAAAAGTCACGTGATTGTTTATGATCTGTTTCTGAGGTATGTGTTTTGTTAAATGAGCTCAATTACACGAATATGAGATGTATGTGTGGTTTTATCAGTTTAACATGAAAATTTAGATGAACCGATTCAGTCATAATTTTGAATCTAGATGAATGCATTGATGTTATCTTAGTAATATGAATGAGCATTATATGATGATTAAATGACATGTAAGGAAAGAGGAAGTACTTTAGTTATACTTCTAATTGGTCAAGGGAGCAAATAGATAAGTTTGTTTATCAATATGTTATCCTTTATAATGATTTTGTTACTTAAAAACTTACTAAGCACATAATTGCTTACTCTGTTGCTCTAAATTTTCTGTGTTATAGATCTCGTTCGTTGGCTACGGTCTCGGGAATCTTGCTTTCAAAGTCATCTCTACTATCAAAACCCTGTTCGGTATTTAATTAGCTAAACTTTTGTGAATGGCATGTATAGGATGCATTTCGTGGTTGTTAATTAAGAAACTTTTATTTTGATGTTGTAATTAAACATAGCCATGCGAAAATGGCTTCTCAAGATGCTTTATATCTACATGTGGTCTTTAAGATGATGATATGTATTTTGAGTTATATGAAATGATTGAATGAGAACGTGAAAATCTAAATGATGAAACTTCAGGGTTCGTTGTTATCATTCGATATGCTTATTTATATATATGAGTGAATTGGATGTTTATTCAAATGGTAGCTAGATGTGAATTTGCAACATCAACCTAAAGACACGAATAGATTCGATTTAAGCTTTTGAATTGCATGACTAGCTTTTATCCATGAAGCTAGGTGTTTTGCAATAGATGATGCACATATGGTTTTGATCTTATTCGTATAACTTAGTTATGAAATTTGATATACCCTAAATCTTTATCCATAAGCGTTTATATAGGCTTGTACATGTGATGACTTGTTAGCTTATATGAATATTGGGTAATGCCTCTTGACCTTCCGGCGACGTGTACGGGTTTTGGGGTGTTACAGGCACGGCCAAGCACATGGCCTAGACACGGGCATCTGAGGCCATTTCGAATATGCACACGGGCTAGACACATGGGTGTGTGACCAGCTGTGTGACCTAAGTCATTATACCCTCCAGTTTTCACACGGCCAGGCACACGGGCGTGCAGTCAGCCGTGTGGTACAAGTTAGTATGTATGCCCTATTTTCACATGGCCTTAGACATGGGTGTGTCTAAAGTTGTGTGAGTCACCTAGCCTATTCGCATGGGTGTGTGACCTTTGTATGTTAGAAAACTTTCTAAGTTTCTGAAATTTTTATATGTGATCAATTTAGTCCCGAACCTTCTCTAAAGCATGTTTAAGGTCTCATAAACCTTCTTGAGGGACAATGTGGCTATGAATGAATGTTAATTGATTATGAATGATTAATGTGTGCAAAATGTTTATTTAATGATGTGAATGGTTGGGTAATGCCTTTTAACCCTTGTCCGGCGACGGATACAGGTTAGGGGTGTTACATTTTATTTATAGTAGAGCTACGATTTAGTCAATTCTAGGATTAACGTAGCATGTGAGAGTCTAGCTATACATGCAATATATATAAACTGTGATAGTGTGATGATTCCTGACAATTAAAATGTGTTTTCATATAGTAAATGGATCACGATCAAGCTGTAGCTGACGATGTGGAAAGTAATGCACCCACTCCCGCTTAAGGGACGGGGCCAACTGATTCTAGGCCGATTACGAGTAGCCACGAGGGAGAGGCTAAGCAAGCCTTCTTCCAGATAATGAATGAGTGGTGAACGGAGTTTGTTCGAATGAATCTAGCTACTCAACAACCTCCAACCCCATCTAATCCTCCAGAAATCCCTATTATGCCTCAAGTTGTTGATCTGATACGTCTAAGTAAGCCTCCTGTTGATAAGATTCATAAGTATGGGGTTGAAGAGTTTCAGGCTACCATTGATGATGATGCTGGGAAACCGGAGTTCTAGCTTGACAATTCAATCAGAGTCTTCGATGAATTATCTTGTACTTCTAATGAATGCATCAAATGTGCTGTATCTTTGCTAAGAGACACTGCATATCAATGGTGGAATACATTAGTATCTGTGGTTCCAAAAGAACCGGTTACCTGGGAGTTCTTTTAGATTGAATTCAAAAAAATATATCAGTCAGAGGTTATTGATCAAACACGCAAAGAATTCCTCGAGTAGAAGTAAGGCCGTATGACTGTGACAGAATATGAACGAGAATTTGTAAGATTGAGTAGATATGCACGAGAATGTGTTTCAACTGAAGCGATAATGTGCAAGAGATTTGAAGATGGCTTGAATGAGGACATACGATTGCTAGTTGAAATTCTAAAGATCAAAGAGTTTGTTGTACTTGTTGATCGAGCTTGTAAAGCTGAAGAATTGAGTAAAGAGAAAAGAAAAGCTGATTCTGAAGCTAGAGATTTGAGAAAAAGATCAACGAGTAAATAATTTCATTATGCATCAAAGAAGCTTCGAGATACTTATAGCCATTCAAACGCAACTGTGGGTTGTTCTAGACGAGATCGGGAAAGGCAACCTGTGAGTTCTAAAGCTCAAGCTACTTCAATTGCTAGTGCTGGAAGTGCCAGACCAAACCGACCCAAGTACAAATATTGTGGTAAACGACATTCCAGTGATTGTAGATTGAATGATCGGGCTTGTTTTAAATGGGGATCATTAGATCATTTTATCCATGATTGTCCAGAGCTGGTAAAGCAAGATACAGTGCAGAATACGAGGCCGAGTACCACAGTAGTTAGAGGTAGACCACAAAAAATACAAGAAATGTGAGTGGTAGCCAGAGGAGAACTAAAGATTCTATTGTGAGATCCAAAGCCCGAACACCTGCAAGAGCTTATGCTATTTGCGCTCGTAAAGAAGCTTCGTCACAAAATGTTTTTATCGATACTTTCACTCTTTATGATATTAATGTGATTGCATTGATAGATCTAGGATCAACTCATTCATATATATGTATGAACTTAGTATCCAATAAGACTTTGCCTGTAGAGTCTACTAAATTTGTGATTAGAGTATCGAATCCTTTAGGCAAATGTGTTTTGGTTGATAAAGTGTGCAAGAATTTTCCATTAATGATTCGAGATTTCTATTTTCTAGCCGATCTGATGTTGTTGCCATTTGTTGAATTTGATATAATTCTGGGTATGGATTGGCTAACGTTGCTTGATGTGATAGTAAACTGTAATTGGAAGACGATTGATTTGAGATGCCAAAATAATGAAATTATCCAAATTGAGTCAGATGATTTGAATGGTTTACCGGTAGTGATTTCATTGATATCAGCTTAGAAATATGTGAGAAAGGGTTGTGAAGCTTATTTTGCTTGTGTTCTAGATACGAAAGTGACTGAAAAGAAGATTGAATCAGTGCTAGTTGTGTGTGAATATCCGGATGTGTTTCCTGAAGAGTTACCAGGATTACCACCAATCTGAGAAGTTGAATTTGGTATTGAGTTAATGCTGAGAACAACTCCTATATCGATAGCTCTGTATAGAATGGCACCGATAAAATTAAAAGAGTTGAAAGCTCAGATGCAAGAATTGATAGATAGAGGTTTCACTCGACCAAGTTTTTCTCCCTAGGGTGCACCGATTTTGTTTGTGAAAAAGAAAGACTGAACTATGAGAATGTGCATTGACTATCGGTAGCTCAGCAAAGTAACGATCAATAATTAATATCCTCTACTGTGTATCGATGATTTGTTTGATTAGTTGAAAGGGGCGATAGTGTTTTCAAAGATAGATTTGAGATCAGGTTATTATCAGTTACGAGTTAAATACTCCAATGTTTCAAAAACTGCCTTTTGAACAAGGTACAAACATTATGAATTTTTGGTTATGCCTTTCAGACTAACGAATTATAACACCCCTTACCCGATCCAATGCCGGGACAGCATACGAGGCGTTACCGGACGATAACATAACCTATTGTACATTATCGAGCCATAAACTTTGCTCTAATTTAAAACCTTTCGACTTCCACTTTAATGTGTAATATCCCGAATTAGGGCCTAATCAAAATAGTGGTTTCGTGACCACAAATCCGAGGTAGAAATAATTATTTTATAATTATTTTGATGTTTATGATATGATTTTATGATGGTGTGAAAATTTCGTGAAGAAATTCTAAGCGTAAAGTGCTTAATTTGAAATTAGGGACTAAATCGAATAAGTTGCAAAACTTGCATTCTAGAAGTTTCTAGTATGAAATTGCTTTGGAATATTAATTAGGAGGTCTTAAATAGCAATTTGACCAATTTTAAGTTCATGGACAAAATTTGGACATGGATGGAATTTTTGAAAGTTTAGTAAGGAGGGGCATTTTGGTCATTTGGATATTAACATGAAATAAAAAGGGAAAAATAACACAAAATTGGTCATCTTCTTCATTACCACGAAATTTCAAGGGTTCTCCATAGCTAGGGTTTGTTTCAAGCTTCCAAGCTTCATAATCAAGAAAGACGTGGAATCAACCTTGATCGAGGAAAAGAAAAGATTTTGGACTAAATCGTAAAATTGCTATATTTTGTACCGAGGTAAGTTCATGTGTAAATAATGTAACAGGATTGCTATTTTAAGTGATTTAATGCTATTTATACGATATGATACTTGTTATTATGAATATTATGCTTTGTGAAATATTATGTATTGGTATGAAAAGTATGTGATTAAATTGATAAGTATGAGATGCAAGCAACGTATTGGTTCCAATATTCCAAGGAGAACGACTGGGAAATGTGTGAATGAGGAAAATCCCGTTTGAACCTTGGGAATAGATTAGGATACAAGTGACATGTCACTAGGATGGTTGGGCATCCGAACTCGTTGAGTTGAGTCTGAGTTCACTTATGGATGCAAATGTTCGAACTCGTTGAGTTGAGTCTGAGTTCGTGAGATGTAACTAGGCATCCGAGCTCGTTGAGTTGAGTCCGAGTTCACTTATGGATGCGAACGCCCGAGCTCATTGAGTTGAGTCCGAGTTCGCTTATGGGCGGGTTGCATGATTGATTGATTACATATGTGGCACTTATGTGCAAATGATCCGTGTATCCGAGTTATATTCCGATGTGTTCAACGGGTAAAATTCTAGCGGAATGGAAGAATACTCAAGATGAAAATGATATTTTGGTAACTGTTGTGAAATGGACAATTTGGACAGGTATGTACTTAACCCTCGGGTTGAAACTTGATACAACAGAAATAAGGTGGTAAGATGATACACGATAGCTAGAAATGTGGTTTGTATCTTGGTGATATCATGCTATTGTTGTTGATATAATTGCTTTGTTATGTTACTTGTTATTTGCATGTGAACTTACTAAGCATTTATGCTTACTCCCTCCTTTACATTCATTGTAGTTTTTAGCGAGCCAACTTGGATATCGGGAAGGTCGAAGAAACGCTCACACTATCCGAGGAAGAATTGGTATATTGGTTTGTATGTTTTGATGTATGGCATGTATAGCAATATACTTGTTTTGTGTAAATAATCTTGTGATATGGTTGTGGTTTGGTTGAGAAAATGCTTGATAATGATTAGTCATTGGTATGGCTAGCCTAGATAATGTTGGATGCCTTGTGAGTTTAATATGTTATATAGTTCATGAGAATTCATAAAAAGATGAAACTTGCCATAAAACAGAACACTACAACAACAACGACGTGAGTTTGAAAAATCACCAAAAATAGTAGAAAATGAATTAGGTGAAGAATTAACTACGAAATTGAAGCTTATTGTGTCTAATTTCAAATGGAAAATGTGAAATAGGTAAAGAAGTTATATGTTATAAGATATTTGAGTTTTAGTAAAACAGGGCCAGAGTGATTTCTGGATCCCCTGTTCCAACTTTGAAAATTCACTATAAATTGTAAAAAAATAATTAGGAGATTTAATTTATATTCTCAGAATCCTTATTGAATATAATTTTAATATAAATAAATGGTATAGTTATATGAATTTTTTACAGGGAGAAAAGTGGTTTGAAGTAAGTAGAGGTCAGTGCAGTCAAGTCCTGAAACAGGGGTAACTTTAACTAATAAACTGTACTAATTGGCCTAACCAAAAATTTTAGAAAAAAACTAGTAGATAGATATGTGAGTTTAGATTCAGGAAAAATTTACGGATCTTGATTTCAAGTTTTGTAACTCGAGATATGATTTTTTTAGCGACCATGACGCAGAAAAACTGCTTATTCCGAAAATCAAAATAAATGATGTAAAGTTGTTTAAATGATAAATTATGTTCGGTAACACCTCAAGCTCGACTCCGGCGACGGTCTCGAGCGTAGGGGTGTTACATAATGTCCCTTATAGGGGCCTATGAGGCCCAAAACATACACTGATAATGATTCAGGACTAAACCGGGAACTTTTGAAATTATCGAGTCACTATTAAAAATTTTCACATTTTGGAGAGTCAAACGCCTATGTGGGCAGGCCGTATGGTCTCACATGCCCGTGTGGCTCCGGACACGCCCGTGTCCTCCACCATTGTAACTCTCTATTTATGACATCATTAAACATTTAAGGACACACGGCCAAGTCACACGCCCGTGTGCTAAGCTGTGTCCTCTACACGGCTGAGACACACGGCTGTGCCTCTGCCCGTGTGGCAAACACCTAGGCTATTTTCCAAGCCCTTTTTTGTGCTCTCAACTCTTCACACTAATTTTCATTTCATAGATGCAATTCATAGTATATTTAAACAACAAAAACATCCAAAATCAAGACATACACCCTTCATGCACATGCTACACTTGTCATACATAAACTCCACATACTCATCAACTCAATTCATGCAATTGCCATTTCCATGCAATGCATCACCATATGATTATATATAACTAACATTCGCCAATTCTCAATGGCCTTATACAAAGTGAATATCACATCATTATAAGCCAACATTTTTTGCCAAATTATCTATGACTTAAAAATAAAATACCAAGTTGCTATACATGCCACAATTTCAAAAATACTAAAATCATCTATACCAAAATAATGCCATGGTAGTGTGATGCTGCTTCCGATGATCTCCAACCCTGAGCTAACCTCAAAAAACTAAGAGAAAAAGAAAAGGAGGGTGTAAGCTTTATAGCTTAGTAAGTTGGCATATAATAATAAGCAATTCAATTAACAAGATATTTCACATGATTTCAACTTTTGCTCATGTTTAGCTTATGCTGTCTTCCTAAGTCACCATCACTAAATTAATTATATCTGCAGAAAACGAACTCAAATTTTAGATCCACTAATTTTCCTTGAAACTATACTCACATACCTTCTTACCATAGAATTTCCAGAATTTTTGGTTTAGCCAATTAGTACAGTTTATTCATTAAAGATTCCCCAGTTTCACAGATCGATAGCTCTAACTCCTCCTTACTAAAAATCAAATTTATCATTATATAGAGTTTGGATATCCTTCCTATTTGTTTCTCTTGAAAGTATACTCATCAAGGATTCTATGAATATAAATTACACACCATAAAAATTTTTATACAATTTTTAGTGATTTTCCCAAGTTGGAACAGGGGATTTCTGAAACCATTCAAACCCTGTCTCACCAAAATTTAAATATCTCATAATATAAAAATCATTTGCTCACACTGTTTCTTTTACGTGAAAATAGACTCAATGAGATTTAATTTCATAACTCATTCAGACTCTAATTCAATTTCCACCATTTTTGGTGATTTTTCAAAATCACATAACTGCTGTTGTTTCAAACAATTTTATTGAAAATTTTACTCTTCCATGTTTTCCTCATATTATTTTCATTTATGAACACATAACACCAATCATGCTCAATATTAGCCATTCCAATGGATAATCATCATCAATATTTCCAAGTATTCATGTTAGCATTTACATCATATCAACCTTACCACAAGTTCAATCACATGTCAAGCACTTTGCTCATATGTATACACCTGCACTTACACACCACATCACCACACAAGTCCCCTTTTAGTAGGCTTTCCCCATTGATCCCTTCGAAATAACATCCAATACTCGGTGATTTTAGCACATAGCTCCACCAACCCGTGATCCGGCTCTCATGCACACATGGTGAACTCTCAATATTACCCATGTGACCTAGCCATCAAATCCTGTAGCTCTCGTGTCTACATGGTGTCCAACACTCAAAACCACACATACGACCTAGCTACTTAGTCCCGTAGCTCTCGTGTCCTCATGGTGTCCAACACTTAGAACCACACATGTGACCTAGCTACATATAACATAGCTCTCGTGTTTACATGATGTACCCTTAGTACCATGCATGTGACCTAGCTATCTTTAATCCGTAGCTCTCGTGTACACATGGTATACACCTAGTATTACACATGTGACCTAGCTACATATGAAATTATCACCTCGTAGCTCTCTATTACATATGGTATACACACAGTATTACACATGTGACCTAGCTACCACATAGTATCTCGTAGCTCTCTTGTACACATGGTGTCCTACCCTCGAAACCACACATGTGACCTAGCTATACATTATTTGTATCTTTCATTTTCTGAAGGTTCAATCGGGAACTCCACTTTCCATAAATTTCTAACTCATAAGTGTCACCAACAATGCTTCATACTATGCATTTAAAATGTTATGACACAAATGAAAACAATGAATTATTTACATACAAACTTACCATTTCACATAATCACCATAGTCATAGGCCTATTTTAGATCAATTCAACAACATAATATACTAAACATGTAATTCAACATAATCAATTTAATACCCCAATTTATGTTTCAAACATACATTACAACATTCTTGCATTATTATTATCACACCAACTTACCTCGGACGCAAAAGTGACTACTTTTCCCGATTTGGTCCACAACCTCGAACCAAGCCCAAATCTCGTTTCTTGTGATCTATAATATCATAATTAGCTCATTTATTAGTCACATTATTCAATGTGACCCAAAAATCACATTATGTTAAATTTATGTTTTTACCCCTAAACTTTCACATATTTACATTTTTGCCCCTAGACTCGTAAAATAATTTTATTCAATTTCCTTGTATATTAGACTTAGCCGAACCGTTTTATCTTCTACTATTAGACACCAAAATACATGCATATAGTTCATGGGTAAATTTTTAAACTCAAACCCTAGCTCAAAATATGGCTAGAAATAGGTAGATTAGGTGACGAGGATCTCAAAAATGCGAAGAACGTTAAAAACGGGGCAAGAACGGACTTACCAACAAGCTTGGAAGCTTGAAAAACCCTAGCCATGGTGTCTTCTTGTTACATTCAGCCATAGGTAGAAGATGGACACTAATTTGGCTTGATTTTCCCTTTTTAATTCTTTTAATTACTAAATGACCAAAATGCCCTTAAAGGCTTTTCTTTCAAATTAGTCCTATCCATGACCATTTTTGTCCAAACTAAAGTATAATGGTCTAATTTCCATTTAAGGACCCCCACTTTAAAACCATACTTCAATGAAGTACCTTTATGAACAAGAACACACATTTTTCACCTTTTACAATTTAGTCTTAAACACCAAATTGAGCACCAAATAGATAAAATTTCTTAACGGAAACTTCACAAAATCATTCTATCACATTATAAACTTTAAAACTTAATCGCAATAAATTTTTCTACTTCGGATTCATGGTTTTTGAAACCACTGTTTCGTTTAGGCCCTAATTCGGGCTATTACACTAATGCTAATGTAGTCTTTATGGATTTGATGAACCAAATTTTTAGACCGTATCTAGATCGATTTTTCGTTGTGTTTATTGATGACATATTGATTTATTCCTATAATGAATTAGAGCATGCCTACCATTTAAGAATCGTATTACAGATTCTGTGTGATAAGTAGTTATATGCAAAGTTCAGTAAATGTGAATTTTGGTTGCGAGAAGTTGGTTTTCTAGGGCATATTGTGTTAGCCGCTGGTATTCGAGTTGACCCGAGCAGGATTTCTGCAATTATGGATTGGAAGCTTCTGAGAAATGTATCTGAAGTCCATAGCTTTTTGGGACTAGCTGGCTACTATAGACGATTCGTAAAAGGCTTCTCAATGATTGCAACTCCAATGACGAGATTGCTTCAAAAAGATGTTAAGTTCGAGTGGTCAGATAAATGCCAGAAAAGTTTTGATTAGTTGAAAGCTTTATTGACTGAAGCTCTAGTGTTAGTTCAGCCAGAATCGGGTAAAGAATTTATGATCTATAATGATGCATCGTTGAATGGTCTGGGTTGCATTTTAATGTAGCAAGGCAAATTTATAACTTATGCCTCTAGACAGTTGAAGCCGCATGAAAAGAATTACCTAATGCATGATTTAGAGTTAGCCGCCATTGTGTTTGCGTTGAAGATTTGGCGCCATTACTTGTACGGTGATAAATGTCATGTTTATTCTTATCATAAAAGTTTGAAATATTTAATGACTCAGAAATATGTGAATTTGCGACAACGGAGATGGCTTGAATTGCTATAAGACTACGAGTTAGTGATCGACTATCATCTGGGAAAAGTAAATTTTTAGCTGATGCTTTAAACTGAAAATCTTTGTTTGCTCTATGTGTGATGAATACTCGATTGACTTTATCTGAAGATGGTTTGATTGTAGCTGAGTTGAGAGCGAGACTGTTGTTTTTACAGCAGATTTGTGAAGCTCGAAAAGTCGATAATGAATATTAGCAAAACGAGCTCAATGTGATTCGAACCCTGATTCAGAGTTTCAAGTTGATGCCGATGATTGTTTGAGATTCAAAGACCAAATATGTTACGATGTTACATTCTTGAGTTTGAAGGTATAAGGGAAAAGTATTTACTATTGATTGAATTTACGTATAATAACAGCTTTCAGTCAAATGGCACCTTACGAAGCTCTATACGGTTGTAAATGACGAACACCATTATATTGGACTAAGCTTAGCAAGAATAAGATTCATGGAGTTGATTTGAGTAAAGAGACTGAGCAAGAAGTGAAAGTAATTCATGATAGTCTGAAAGCAGAATTAGATTATTAGAAATCGTATGCAGACTTGAAACGGAAAGATATTGAATTTCAGATCAGTGATGTGTGCGATAAGTTTTAATATTTTTATGATCGTACCTAGAAACTAACTATTACCATGATAAAAGGCAAGCGCACCCATCGAATAGTAGTATAGTTAATTGCAAAATCGGAATGTCGAATCCAAGGAACTAAAAGTACTAGTAATAACTTTCTTTCTATTATCTAGCTTAGAAATAAAGGGGAGTTGTTTGTAAACTAAAAATTCTAACTAAACTAAAGATGCGGCAAAGAATAAATTGGAGAATTACTTTGGGAAAACTGATTGATAAAAGCAATACTTAAGGAAGAATCCACCTAGACTTCACTTGTTATTTAACTCTGAATTAGACGATTTTTTCATTCGACTTGATCCATAGAGATCCGTAAATTATGTTAATATCTCCGTCGAGACTAAAAACAACTAACCCTAGGTTGATTAATTGAAATCTCTTTCTAATTAAAACCCTTAGTTTTGCATTAACTCGATCTATGGATCCCCCTATTAGATTTGACTCTAATCCAGTAGATTTTCATCATCTTATGTCCAGGATTCCGATCAACTCCGTTTAATTGTGTTGGATCTACTCTTAAACAGGGGGTTTTGCTCCACTGAATAAGCATATTCGACTTGAATTAATATCCTGAAATATCAATTCAAGAATTAAAAACAAAATTAAGAACAAATATAATATTTATCATATAATTTAGATAACAATAACAAGATTCGTCTTAGGTTTCATCCCCTCAGGTATTTAGGGATTTAGTTCATAATAAAAAGAAGAAAACATCTCAAAATAAGGGAAACAACAAAACATAAAGAAAACCCAAAACTCCTAAAAGAATTAAAGGAAGATCTTCAGTCTTGATGTAGATCCTTGCTTTTGAGATGGATCAATCAGCTTTCCTTGAGTAATTCCCTGCCTTCTACTGTTTGTCCCCCTTAGGCCCTCTCCTAGGGTGTTTATATAGACTTCGAAACACCCTTCTTAGCCCCTAAGTAGCTTTTTCCGCGTGAAATTGAAACTCGTCATGACAGGGACATGCCCGTGTGGCATGTCCATCTGAATCGGGCCCAGGCCATGTTCAAGTCTGCTAATTTGGTACAGGCGTGTGGTTTACCCATGCGATGGACTCCAGGTCGTGTTGATTTCTCACTTCGACCCATTTTCCTTATTTTTGGCCCATTTCTCGTTCTTTTCACTCTTCTATTAATCTTGATCTGATGAAGTAATAAAATTGATCATACCTAGAAACTAACTATTATCACAATAAAAGGCAAGCGCACCTATTGAATAGTAGTATAGTTAGTGGTAAAACCGGAATATCGAAACCAAGGAACTAAAAGTACTAGTAATGGCTTTCTTCCTATTATCTAGCCTAAAAATAAAGAGAGGGTTTGTGTAAACTAATTAACTTTAATCTAAATTAAGGATGCGACAAAAAGTAAATTGGGGAATTGCTTTGGCAAAACTGAATGATAAAGACAATACCTAAGGAAGAATCTACCTTGACTTCACTTGTTACCTCACTCTAAACTAGACGATTTCTTCATTCAACTTGATCTGTAGAGATCCCTAAATTATGTTAATATCTCAGTCGAGAATAAGAACAACTAATCCCAGGTTGATTAATTGAAATCTCTTTCTAATTAAAACCCCTAGTCTTGCATTAACTGGATCTATGGATCCCCATATTAGATTTGACTCTAATTTGGCAGATTTTCGTCATCCTATGTCTAGGATTGCATCAACTCCGCTTAATAGTGTTGGATCTACTCTTAAACAAGGACTTTTTCTCCTCTGCCTAAGCACATTCAACTTAAATTAATATCTCGAAAATATCAATTCAAGAATTAAAAACAAAATTAAGAACAAATCAAACATTTATCATATAGTTTAGATAACAATAATAAGATTAATCTTAGGTTTCATCCCCCTCAGGTATTTAGGGGTTTAGTTCATGTTTATAAAAAAGAAATATCTCTGAATAAAGAAAATAATAAAACATAAGAAAACCCAAAACTCCTGAAAGGATTGAAGGGAGATCCTCTGTCTTGACGTAGATCCCGGCTTCTGAGATGGATCAATCGGCTTTGCTTCGAGTAATTCCCTACCTTTTACTCTCTGTCTTGGCGGGGACACTGTACACCCTTGTAGTTACCTCCTAGGGTTTTTATATAGAGTTTGGAATGTCTTTCTTAGCCCTTAAGTACCCTTTTCCGCGTAAAATTGAACTTTATTATGACAGGGACATGCCCGTGTGGCATGCCCATGTGAGTCAAGTTTAGGCCGTGCTCAAGCCTTTTAATGTGGCACGACCGTGTGGATTGCCTGTGTGCTGAACTTCAGGCCGTGTTGATTATTGATTTGGGCCTAATTTGCCCGGTTTTAGCCCGTTCCTTGTTCTTTTCTCTTTCTTATGCTCACCTAAGTATAAAACAAGAAATTAAAGGATTAGGAGCATCAAATTCCATAAATTCAATGATAATTCATCCATAAATATGCTAAATGTGGGATAGAAATATGTATAATTTATAGTTTATCAAATACCCCCACACTTAAGCCTTTGCTTGTCCTTAAGCAAAATATCAACTCACAATTAAAAATCCTTCTTTTCAACTTATAATCCTTATCAATAATGTTTTAAACTAATCCACAAGTAATCATACATTGAGAATTCAACAGAAAGAAAATTAAGGTCTCAAACAATCTAAGTTGAGAATTTTATCATAGAAACATAGGTTTCCTCCTCTCTTCTAGGTAATTACCTCTGACTCAAAATCAACAAAAGTTGACATCCTCACTACAGATTCACTCTATCCACTCGAAGTGTTTAGGGTTTAGAAATTAATCACTCATTAGTCAACATGAAAAGTTCTTACCATAAGCTTGCAAGAAAATCAAAACTTCACCACTATGTATTGACATGATACATCGATCAAAAGGACTTTAGAGGGCTATAACGCTTCTGATCGTGATATGATGAAGTAATAAAATTGATCGTACCTAGAAACTAACTATTAGCACAATAAAAGGCAAGCGCACCTATCGAATAGTAGTATAGTTAGTGGTAAGACCAGAATATCGAATCCAAGGAACTAAAAGTACTAGTAATAACTTTCTCCCTATTATGTAGCCTAAAAATAAAGAGTGGGTTTGTGTAAACTAATTAACTCTAATCTAAACTAAGGATGCAACAAAAAGTAAATTGGGGAATTGCTTTGGGAAAACTGAATGATAAAGGCAATACCTAAGGAAGAATCCACCTAGACTTCACTTGTTATCTAACTTTGAACTAGACGATTTCTTCAGTCGACTTGATCTGTACAGATCCCTAAATTATGTTAATATCTCCGTCGAGAATAAGAACAACTAATCCTAGGTTGATTAATTGAAATCGCTTCCTAATTAAAACCCCTAGTCTTGTATTAACTGGATCTATGGATCCCCATATTAGATTTGACTCTAATCTAGTTGATTTTCGTCGTCCTATGTCTAGGATTATGATCAACTCCACCTAATAGTGTTGGATCTCCTCTTAAACAGGGACTTTTGCTTATCTACCTAAGCATATTCGTCTTAAATTAATATCCCGAAAATATCAATTCAAGAATTAAAAACACAATTATCATATAGTTCAGATAACAATAACGAGATTCATCTTAGGTTTCATCCCCTTCAGGTTTTTGGGGGTTTAGTTCATGTTTATAAAAAGAAACATCTCAGAATAAAGAAAATAACAAAACATAAGAAAACCCAAAACTCTTGAAAGGATTGAAGGGCGATCCTCTGTCTTGATGTAGATCCTGGCTTCTGAGATGGATCAATCTGCTTTCCTTCAAGTAATTTCCTGCCTTTTACTCTTCGTCTTGGGGAGGACACTGTACACCATTGTAGTTGCCTCCTAGGGTCTTTATATAGAGTTTGGAATGTCTTTCTTAGCCTCTAAGTAGCCTTTTCCGTGTGAAATTGAACTTCATTATGACAGGGACACGCCCGGGTGGCACGCCCGTGTGAGTCGAGTTTAGGCCGTGCTCAAGCCTGTTAGCATGACACGACCGTGTGGATTGCCTATGTGCTAAACACCAGGCTGTGTTGTTTCCTTGCTTTGGCCCATTTTCTTCATTTTCGGCCCGTTTCTTGTTCTTTTCACTCCCCTATGCTCTCTAAAGTATAAAACATGAAATTAAAGGATTAGAAGCATCAAATTCCACAAATTCAATGATAATTCATCCATAAATGTGCTAAATGTGGGATAGAAATATGTAGAATTTACAGTTTATCAGTGGCTCTGGTTAGGGGTGTGGTCACAAGCTAAAAAAGAAGGTTAAAATCGAGATTGAACTGAAAAATCATCTAACTAGAAAAATATCTATCACTGAAACATATTCCTAGAATAAAGCCTTTTTCTTTTGGATAACATCATTTAAGAACAGATGCTCAAAATTACATGGAAATATGTGAAACATTGAATTACAACTGAAATATACACAATTTTTTTTAAGAACAAATTAAATTTTATAAACTTACAAGCTGAAAAGGAGAACATAGCTAGATAAGTATTCAACTCATATCTCAACAAAAAATAGGTATCAAAATAATTTAAGGGAGTTTAACAAAAAATGGGTTATAGGTTAATATTGAGGGTAAGTCAATGAATGGTTTGTTAGGCTCAATGGGGTTCACTAGGGGTTAATTATGATGGTAGGCTTTTATGGAATAAGTGGGTTAAAACCTAAGTGCCTTTATCATTTCAATATATCAAATCAATGATGTAGTCTCGACATGTATAATCAAAGCAAGTTCTAGAATAACAGATCAATATTGACTCACCCAAAGCAATAATAAAAGTGAGCACGAAAGGATGTATGCTCAAAAGGCTAAAAAATCTCACCAGAATTATGGCTTTTGATGTTAATCCTTCGAATTTCAAATTTCAAGATAACACTTAAAATTGGGGAAAACAACCTAGAAAATTTTAAATTCCCAAAAATTTCTACTTATCATGCTTGATTCTCTAATGTCTTAAAGTTTGAATAATCAAAGTGTAAATACCTATGTCTTAATCCTTAACATATCAAGATTCAGAGATTTGAGAACAATGCAAAAAGTTAGTGGCAAAATTTTCAGGGGTTTGAGGATAATGCAAAAAGTGAAAGTGAGTCCCCTCATACTTAATATGTACATTGCCCCCAATGTACAAAGATGAAGTTAGTGACAATAGAATCATAAAATTATAGTATAGGGGAAGAAGTAAAACTCCCTGAAAATTGGATGGTATCCTTGAGTTGGAAGTGTGGAAACTTGTAGGAAAGGGTATCGATCCACAATCTCTGTGCCAAAAGTGTATTATCGTGTTGGCTATGATTATGGTCGAGTAGGACCTAGCAGTCGTGGCAGGGCTTTCCCATTAGATATGGATTCGAGCTTTTAGGCTATTTGAAACTGCGATAGCATTAATAAGATTTTAGGGAATTTAGATTTGCACAATGTACTCGTTAGGAAATAGCCGATATGAAATGGTAAAAATAAATTAAGCTAAGTTCTTAAAATAATGAAAACGATAAAGCTTAACTAAAATAAAAGAAAGAATAAACATAAAAAGGAAAATAAAGAAAAAGATAAAAGGACTCGAGAGTCCTAATCCTTAGATGAATCGTGAGGTGGGGGCGATAGTGTGATATGAAGATGCTGACAAATCTAATATAAAGTAGCATCAATATGATCAAGGTGCTGAAAACACTGTTGCTCGAGTCGTGTGAAGTGCTCAGACGTGTCAGAGTCAGAAGCTACCGCATGAACTGGATGGCGAATGGGCGGTGGCTCCTCGTGGAATGGAGGGACATCATCAGGAATGTCCTCTAGGTCCTCCTACTCTGTAGAGTGGGTTAGACGATATTGAGGAGGATCAGTCCCGTGTCAGCGCTCGATCATCCTCATATGAAGCATGCTTTGGATGCCCTATGGGGACATCTGGCCGATAAGATTATAAAAGAATGTTTGGGCCACTGTGTTGAGGAGGCCAAAGTTTCGACCAGGCGAGTCACGTATAGGCCCATCGAGATCACACCCCTACGATGCCGTTCCGTCTGGTGCTGAATGGCATGGGCGATGAAGTAAGTGAGGTCAAGCACGTGCCCATGTGACATGCTTCAGAGGAAGTAGGCGTCGTGGGTGTTGACGACACCAGTGCTCTCTCATCTACTAGTCAGTGTATGTGCGAGTAGGGCATGAAGGTAACTCAGCGAAGGGGCGAGAGCTATCGCCTTGGAGCGACCGCCTTGGAGCGACTAGGGTCGTAGGTGGCCGAAATAAGGACCAGGGCTTTCCAGCACTTGGATGGAGAGAAGTGGATGTGACAGTGAAGCTCGAAGAGGTCTTCCTCCTCCATGAATTACTCAATATATAGGCTCAGTGCTGTACCAAACTCAGGTACACTAAGCTGATGGACTAGGCCTCCGAGGCAGAACTGGACCGTTCTGGGATCATCATATCTGGTCATGACCGTTTGGAGGTGGAAAGTGGAGCAGAGCTCTAAAGTAAGCTCGAGGTATGTAAGCTCGATGATCTGAAAGAATTGGTCCCATGAGGTCCATTGTTAAAAAGGCCCGAACTGCGTCTACCAATTGGACTCGCTCTAATGCGGCCCAATCAATACACCTCCCCACTCCAAGGGGCCTCGCTCTCAGAATTTGAAATAGTTCCTCTTGCAAACTTTACAGGAACTGAAGGAAAGGGTGTCTTATTTCAGTGGTGGCTCTAGATGAGGTACCACCGTGCCCCTTTCGCTTTTTGGAAGCGGGGACAATGACTTTCTTTCCTCGTGAGGACGACATTGTTCCTGAAAGCAAGTAAGAGTAATGGTTCAATGAAAATAGAGAAGATGAATATAAACTATGAATACTCATAAATTCCTAAACTAATTGACAGATTAAACTAATAAAGACTACTGAATACTCAATGCAAAAGATGGTTTCAAAATAAATTCAGTGTCCTAAGCATAGATTTTAATCAAGAAAATGGAGATAGCAATAACTATAGCAATATATACTAAGAAGTAATCACTTAAGATAGCTAAAAATGGTAGCCAAAGAATAGTTCAATATGGCAAGATAAGTATCCCTAAATCAATCATGCAAAATGTATGAGTATGATATAAGTAATAAACTAAATGAATCAATGGAAATAAAATAGAAGTAAAAAAATTAAAAATAAATATAATGAGTAAGAGAAAAGGGAGAAAGGGGAACTGAAAACGGTGATGTTAGGGCGGAGCACAGTCATGGAGGTGATACACGGGCGTGGCGGTGCTAGTCGAGTCAGCAGCGGTGCAAAGAGTGGCTGGTATGAGCGGCGGTGGGAGAGGGGTAGGGTTTTGAGTGAAGAAGATGATGAATAGTGAGGGGTTTATATAGAAATTAGGGCACACGAGCGTGGCACACGCCCGTGTGATTCGTATTCAGCCCGTGTGGTTCAAATTTTAAGGGTTTTGGTGTGCCTGAGTCGTGGCACACACCCATGTTCTTTGGGCGTGTTAAGGCACACGACCGTGTCACACGGCCGTGTCCTGTGATGTTCGCTTCTCTCACGCCTGTGTATAGGGTCACACGCTCATGTATGAATTAGCAGGTTTGACCACGGGGTTAGTGCATGGACATGTCTCCTGCCCGTGTCAATTTAACAGGTTTGACCACGCTCTAGGGACATGAGCGTGCCGCACGCTTGTGTCGATTTGCCAGGATTGGCCACAGCCACATCGCACGATTGTGGCTATTTGTCCCAGCCCATGTGTTGGGAAAATTTTATCCTGTTTGTACACGGTCGTATCGCACGGCCGTGTCTTTGCCCATGGTGTCCCCACGGCCTTAGGCACGCCTGTGGGCGTGGTACTGTGTCTTGAAAAACCTACATTTAGGAAGTTAGTTGATGAATTAGAGTTTGAGAGCTTAAATAAAAGAAATTTACTATGTTAGTGCTCGGGTTGCCTCCCGAGAAGCACTTGTTTATAGTCTAAGCTTGACTTCTTTCAAGCTTGCACACTCATGGTGGTTTGAGGAGTTTGAGCTCCTCTCTCCTACTATCAATCTCAATATTAAAATAAGGTTTGAGTCGAGTATAATTTACCTTGAAAGTGCCCAATGTCTTATGTGTTATCTCGACTGTACCACAAGGGAAAATTTTCATTATCGTGAAGGGAGGTGTATCACCTGTATGAAGTTTTGAATTTGAAATTCGAGGATCCTCCTCCTCTAATAAGACTTTATCCCCTACCTTAAATTGATTCATCTTTACCTTAAGGTTATCATGGTGCTGCTTTGTTTCGATGTGGCATATTTTTGGTTTCTCTTGGCAGTAGTTCAACCACTCGTCCAGTTCTTCAATCTGTAGCATTCATTTTTCATGGGTGGTTCCTTTGTTATCGTATGGAATTGAATGTGGCTCTGCTGCACTTTCATGAGGAGTACCCTGCAGAGAAGGTTAGACAGTGAGATAATTTTTAGGACAAGGGCTTGTAATAACATCTTTATCATTAACAGTCTTATTAGAATTACGAGCTTGCAAAGTAATTGTATCATCACCTATACGAAGTGTGAGTTCACCTGTCCCTACAATGATTATAGTTCTTACAATTGCTAAGAAGGGTCGCCTTAGAATTAATGGCACGTTGCTATCTTCATCTATGTCTAAAACAACGAAATCTACTGGGAATATAAATTTATCAATTTTGACTAGCACATCTTCAATTATACCCCTAGGAAATCTAATGGTTTTATCAGCCAATTGAATGCTCATTCTAGTTTGTTTGGTTTTCCCAAGACCTAGTTGTTTAAACAATTTATATGGCATTACATTAATACTTGCCCCTAAATCAGCCAAGGCATTTTTAACATCTAAGCTACCAAGTAGACAAGGAATTGTAAAACTCTCTGGATGTTTTAGTTTGTTAGGTAGCTTGTTTTGCAAAATGGCTGAGCAGACTGCATTTAGCTCTACATGCGATGATTCATCCAACCTTCGTTTGTTTGTCAGAAGCTCTTGTAAAAACTTCATGGCGTTTGGCATCTGTGAGAGAGCTTCAATAAATGGTAAGTTAATGTGTAATGTCTTTAAAAGTTTAAGGAATTTACCGAATTGCTCATTTGTGCGGTCTTTCCTTATCGCATTAGGATATGGGACACGAGGATTATATTCTTTGACAACTGGTTCTTTGTGATTTACCTCATCCTTACCTCTATTTACCATAGTCTCCTTACTCGGCTCTGATTTGGTTTTAGCTAACCTCCCTTCATCAATCGTGTCGATGGCGTGGAGTTGCTGCTTAGGGTTAGTCTCGATGTTGCTTGGTAAACCACCTTGGGGTCTTTCAGAGATTAGCTTAGCGAGACGGCCTATTTGAGTTTTGAGTCATTGAATGGATGCTTGTTCGTTTTTAAGTGCCATCTCAGTGTTCTAGAAATAGGTTTTTCACATGGAGATAAATTTCATGAGCACCTCCTCAAGTTTGGCTTTTTCTCTTGCTGGTAAGGTGGTTGCTGAAATCTCGGAGGAGGTGGTGGTCTTTGATTTCCTTGGTTGCCTTGTCCTCTCCATGAGAAATTGGGGTGGTTCCAACAACCTGCATTGTAAGTGTTACTATAAGGGTCATTTTGAGATCTAGAATTATTACCTAAATAGTTGACTTGCTTATTTTCCATGCCATATCCATAGGTGGGGTACTCAGAATTGCTAATGTTTCCTTGAATTGAGTCACACTGCATCACTGGATGTACCTGCGTAGAACCAATAAAATTATCAATCTTTTTATTAAGAAGTTCTACCTAATTAGAAAGCATGGTGACCGTATCAACATTAAAAACCCCAGTAGCTTTTTGTGGCTTTGTTCTTATGACTTGCCATTGATAGTTATTTAGTAACATCTCTTCTATAAACTCGTAAGCTGCTTTTGGTGTTTTGTTATTGATTGTTCCACCAGCGGCTGTATCGATCATCTGTCTTGTTGAGGGGTTCAAACCATTGTGAAAAGTTTGAACTTGTAACCATAGAGGCAACCTTTGGTGAGGGCACTGATCATGATGAGATGAAGTAATAAAATCGATCGTACCTGGAAACTAACTATTATCACGATAAAAAGGCAAGCGCACCTATCGAATAGTTGTATAGCTAGTGGCAAGACCGAAATATCGAATCCAAGGAACTAAAAGTACTAGTAATGACTTCCTTCATATTATCTAGCCTAAGAAATAAAAAGGGTTTGGTTGTAAACTATTCTAAACTAAACTAAAGAAATGACAAAGAGTAAATTGGGAGATTGCTTTTGGGAAAAACCGATTGATGAGGGCAATACCTAAGGAAGAATCCACCTAGACTTCACTTGTTATCTGACTCTGAACCAGATGATTTCTTCATTTGATTTGATCCATAGAGATCCCTAAATTATGTTAATACCTCTGTCAAGGATAAGAACAACTAATCCTAGGTTGATTAATTGAAATCTCTTCCTAATTAAAACCCCTAGTCTTGTATTAACTAGATAAATGGCTCCCCATATTAGATTTGACTCTAATCCGGCAGATTGTCATCCTATGTCTAGGATTGCAATCAACTCCGCTTAATTATGTTGGATCTACTCCTATGCATGGACTTTTGCTCCTCTACATAAGCACATTCAACTTAAATCAATATCCCGAAAATATCAATTTAAGAATTAAAAACACAATTAAGAACAAATCAAATATTTATCACACAGTTCAGATAACAATAACAAGATCTGTCTTAGGTTTCATCCCCCTTAGATATTTGGGGTTTTAGTTCATAAATATAAAAGAAACATCTCAGAATAAATAAAATAACAAAACATAAGAAAACCCAAAACTCCTGAAAGGATAGAAGGGGGATCCTCTATCTTGATGTAGATCCTGGCTTCTAAGATGGATCAATCGGCTTTCCTTCGAGTAATTCCCTACCTTTAACTCCCCGTCTTGGCGGGAATAATGTGTACCCTTGTAGTTGCCTCCTAGGGTCTTTATATAGAGTTTTAAATGGCTTTCTTAGCCCCTAAGTAGCCTTTTCCGAGTGAAATTGAACTTCATCACGACAGGGACACGCCTGTGTGCCAGGCCCGTGTGAATCGATGTGGAGGCCGTGCTCGAGCCAGTTAAAGTGGCACGGCCGTGTGACACGCCTGTGTGACGAACTTCCAGGCCGTGTTGATTATTGATTTGGGCTTAATTTACTCGTTTTTGGCCCGTTCCTTGCTCTTTTCTCTTCCTTATGCTCACCTAAGTATAAAACATGAAATTAAAGGATAATGAGCACCAAATTCCACAAATTCAATGATAATTCATCCAGAAATTAGGCTAAGCATGAGGTAAAATTATGTATAATTTACGGTTTATCAAATACCCCCACACTTAAGCCTTTGCTTATCCTCAAGCAAAATCTCAATTCACAATTAAAACTCATTCTTCTCAACTTATAATCCTTATCAATAATGTTTCAAACTAATCCACAAGTAATCATACAATGAAAATTCAACCAGAAGAAAATTAAAGTCTCAAACACTCTAAGTTGAGAATCTTAGCACAGAAACATAGGTTTTCTCCCTTCTCCTAAGTAGTTACCTTGAACTCAAAATCAACAAGAGTTGACTTACTCAGTAAAGATTCACTCTATCCACTCAAAGTGTTTAGGGTTCAAAAATTTGGCACTCATTAGTCAACCTGAAAAGTTATTACCATAAGCTTGCAGGAAAATCAAATCTCCACCACTATAGATTGATATGACACATCGATCAAAAGGTCTTTCAATGGTTGTAATGGGGCTTTGGTTAGAGGTGTTGTCACAAGCTGAAAAAGAGGATTAGAGTCGGGATTGAACTGAAAAATCATCTAGCTCGAAAACTCTCTATCACAAAACATATTCCTAGAATGAAGCCTTTTTGATGACATCGTTTTGGATTCGGAAGCTTATAATAGAAATATGCAAAAAAAATTAAATTACAACTGAAATATGAATTACAACTGAATTAAATGTATATACACTTTTTTTTAAAGAAAAAATCAAATAACAATAAATTGAATATTTAAAAACTTTACAAACTGAAAAAGAGAACAAAGCTAAACAATCATTCAACTCAAATCTTGACAAAAATAGGGATCTAAATAATTAAAGGGAATTAAACAAAAACTGGTTTATAGGTTAACATTAAGGGTAAGTCAAAGAATAGTTTATTAGGCTTAATGGGGTTCACTAGGGGTTAATTTATGGAGGTAGGCTTTTATGGAGTGAGTGGGTTAAACCTAGGTGCCTTTATCATTTCGGTATATCAAATCCATGATGTGGTCTCGACATGTATAATCAAAGCAAGTTATAGAATAACAAATCAGCACTGACTCACTCAAAGCAATAATTAAAAGTGAGCACAAAAGGATGTATGCTCAAAAGGCTCAAAAGTCTCACCAGAATTATGGCTTTTGATGTCAATCCTACGAATTTCAAATTTCAAGATAATACTTAAAATTGGGGAAAACGACCTGGAAAAATTGTAAATTCTCAAAAATTTCAACTTATCATGCTTAATTCCCTAATGTCTTAAAGTTTGAATAATCAAAGCATTAGTACCTATGTCTTAATTCTCAACATATCAATAAAAATCATAAATCAATTAGAATATTGGATATAAATTTGAGAGTGAAAGTGAGAATTCAAAATTTGAGAAAAATGCAACAAGTTAGTGGTAAAAATTTTCAGGGGTTTCAAAGATAATACAAAGAATGAAAGTGAGTTCCCCTCCACACTTAAGATGTACATTACCCTCAATGTACAAAGATACATTAGTAGCAATAGAAGCATAAAATCATAAGATAGGGAGAGAAGTGAAGCTCCCTGAATATTGGATAAATTCCTTGAGCTGGTTGTGAAGATTTGTAAGGAAGGATGTATATCCACAATTTCTGTGCCAAAGATTTGTGTTATGGTGGCTAGATTTTGTGGTCGAGCAGGACATGATAGTCGTGACAGGGTTTTCCCATTAGATATGGATTTGAGCTGTAAAGCTCCTTTGAAACTATGATAGCATAAATAACTGTTTAGGGATTTAGGTTAAGCATAATTTGCTTGTTAGGAAATAGCCGATATGAAATTAAAATTGAAATCTAAAATAAAATATTCAATAGACATAAAGATCAAAATAAAGATAAAGAAAAGTCTAAAGATCCTAAAGAAAAATAAAGTGTATGAGAAGGTAAAAATAAAGATCAAGAAAGCAAATAAAAAAGAAGATAAGAGGAATAGGAAGTTCTAATCCTCAGATGGTTCGCGAGGTGGGGATGGTGGCGCGAGATGAAGATGCTGACAAATCTGAGCTAAGGTTGCATCAATGTGATCGAGTCGCTAAAAACATTGTTGTTGGAATTGGGCAAACTGCTCAGAAGTGACATAGCCTGAAGCTGCCATATGAACTGGGCGGTGAGTTGGTGGTGGCTCAGTCGGTGCCTCCTCTTGTGATGGGATGTCATCAGTAATGTCCACTGGGTCCCCCTGCTTGGCAGATTGAGCTAACTAGTACTAAGGAGGGTTGCTCCCACGTCGGCGCTGAATCATCCTCATGTGAAGCATGCTCTGGATGCCCTGTGGGGACATCTGGCCAACGAGGGTGTAAGAGGATGTCTGGGCCATTGTGTTGAAAAGGCCATAGTAGCGGGCCAATCGAGTGATGTACGGGCCCATCGAGATTACACCCCTATAGTGTCATTTTGTCTGGTGCTGGATGGCATGGGTGATGAAATAAGCGAGGTAGATCACATGTGCGTGTGCCATGCTCTACAAAAAGTAGGCGTCGTGGGTGTTGACGACACTGGTGCTTTCACGTCTGCCCGTCAATGTATACGCGAGTAAGGCGTGAACGTACCTTAATGAAGGGGCGAGAGCTGTCGTTTTAGAGCAACTGGAGTCGTATGCAGGTTGGCCAGGGACTAAGGCATGCCAACAATTGACTGGAGAGAGATGTATGTGGCAGTGGAGCTCGAAAAGGTTCTCCTCCTCCATAAACTACTCGGTGTACAGGCCTAATGCTGTACCGAACTCCGGTACATTGAGTTGTCAAACAAGACCTCCTCAAAGAAATTGAATCGTCCCTGGATCGTCGTGTCGGGTCATGACTGTTTGGAGGTGGAACATTGAACAGAACTTTAGGGTGAGGTCGAGGTAAGTGGGTTCCACGATTTGGAAAAATTGGTCCCATGGGTTTGTCGTCAACAAGGCCCGAACCTTGTCTGCTAGTTGGACCTGCTCTAGTGCGGCCCAATCAATGCATCTCCCTACTCCGAGTGGTCTCGTCCGTAATATTTGGAATAGTTCCTCTTGGGAGTTCTGTGAGAATTGAAGGGATGTCGAATATTAGCGGTGGGTCTGGAAAAGGAACCACAGGGTCCCTTTCGCTTTTTGGAAGCGGGTACGGTAGCTTTCTTCCCTCTCGAAGATGACATGATTCTGAATGGCAGTTGGGGTGGCAAAACACGGTCATGGCGAGGGTTGCACGGGCGTGGTGGTGTTGGCTAGGTCAGCGGCGGTGCTAGGAGGGACTGGTAGGAACGGTGGTGGGTTAAAATTTTAGGGTTTAAGTGGAGAAGAAGATGAATAGTGGGATGTTTTTATAGAAATTGGGGCACAAGGGCATGTCACACACCGGTGTGAATCGAGCTTAACCTGTGTGGTTCGAAATTTAGGGATTTTGGGACACCTGATTCGTGGCACACGCCCGTGTTCCTAGGGCGTGTTGGGGCGCACGGCCGTGTCGTATGGCCGTGTCCTTCAATGTTTGCTTCCCCCATGGCCGTGTAGGGGTCACATGCCCGTGTATGAAATGGCAGGTTTGACCACGGCCTTGGGACACGGGCGTGTCGTACACCCATGTTGAATTAACAGGATTGGCCACGGTCGTAGGACACGGGCGTATCGCACACCTGTGTTGATTTGTCAGGATTGGCCACGGCCACAGCGTACAGCCTTGGCTAGTTGTCGTAGCCTGTGTGTTAGGGAAATCTTACCCTGCTCATACACGGCCATATCGCACGGTCGTGTCTTTGCTCATGGTGTCCACACAGCCTTAGGCACGCTCATGGGCATGGCCGTGTGGTTTGAAAAACCTGCATTCAAAGGGTTAGTTGATGTATTAGAGAGCTTTAATAAAAGAATTTACTATGTCAGTGCTCGGGTTACCTCCCGAGAAGCTCTTGTTTATAGTCTAAACTCGACTTTCCTCAAGCTTTCATGGTTGCGGTGGTTTGAAGAGTTGAAACTCTTCTATCCTGCTTTCAATTTTATTATCAACATAAGGTTTGAGTCGAGTATACCTTGAAAGTGCCGAGTGTCTTGTGTGTTATTTTGACTGTACCATAAGGAAAGATTTTCATTACCGTGAGGGGAGGTGTGTCACTTATATGAAGTTTTGCATTTGAAATTGAAGGATCTTCCTCCTCTAAGAGTACCTTATCCCCTACCTTAAATTGATTCATTTTTACCTTAGGGTTATCTTGGTGATGCCCTGGGTTGGTGTGGCACATTTTGGGCTTTTCTTGTTGATAGTTCAGCCACTCATCTAGTTCCTCAATTTGGAGCATTTTTTTTCATGTACGTTTCCCTTGGATGGACTCGTCTGTGGTTGGGTCGCCCTTATGCGAAGTGTATCCTGCGAAGAAGGTTGGATGGTGTGATCATTCTTATTACAAGGACTCAGAATAGTATTTTTATCATCAACAATCGTAATCGAGTTTCTGGCTTGCAAAGTAACTTGTCATCACCTACATGAAGTGTAAGCTCGCCTGTGCCTACATCAATTATGGTTCTAGCAGTTGCTAAAAAGGGTCGCCCTAGAATTAAGGGTACATTGCTATCCTCATCAATGTCTAAAACAACAAATTCGACTGGGAATATAAATTTATCAATTTTGACAAGCACATTTTCAATTATGCCCTTTGAAAATCTAATGGTTTTATCAGCCAATTGGATGCTCATCTTAGTTTGTTTAGGTTTCCCAGGGCCTAGTTGTTTATACAATTTATAAGGCATTACATTAAAACTAGCCTATAAATTAGCTAAAGCATTTTTAACGTCTAAACTACCAAGTAAACAAGGAATTGTAAAACTCCCTGGATCTTTTAGTTTATTGGGTAGCTTATTCTGTAAAATAGCTGAGCGCATTACATTCAATTCCACATGAGATGTCTCATCTAGCTTTCGTTTATTCATCAGTAGCTCTTTTAACAATTTAACGGCGTTTGGCATCTGCTAAAGAGCTTCAATAAACGGTAAGTCAATGTGTAATTTCTTTAAAAGTTTAAGGAATTTACTGAATTGTTCATCTGTGCGGTCTTTGCTTAGCGCATTTGGGTATGAGATACGAGGCTTATACTCTTTGACAATTGCTTCTTTGGAACTTACCTTGTAATGGCCTAAATTCAAAGTTATTGGAACAGTGGTTTCGTAACCACAAATCCGATTTAAAGAGAAATTTATTTTAATATTTTTTTTTACATGAATATTGTTGTGATAGGAAAATCGTATGAAAATATTGATAGAAAAATTTTACCGAATTAGTAGTTAGTTAATAAAAAGAAATTATTGAAGAAATTAGGTAAAGACAAGTTATCGGGAGCTTGATCTCGTAAAACCGAGTCAAAAATATTTTTATAAATATTTGTGGAATGTTAGTAATATTGTATTAAAATTTCGTTAGAAAATTTTAACGTTTGGGCAGTCAATTAAATGAAAAGGACTAAATTGGAAAAGGAGTAAAAGTTGTTAGGATGATTAAATAGCTTAAGTGTTTAATTAGAAAGGATTTAAAAAGAAAATAGACCCAAAATTTATTTGGGCTGGACGGCAAGGGCATAAAATCAGCAGAAAAGTGGATGAATTAAGGGCAAAATTGGAATATTGCATTATTAACTAAATAAAACTAGGACTAATATGGAAATATCTAGATTTCTTGAGATTTCTCTTCATTCTCATCAGAAAAACGCCATAGGAGGGGTTCTTTAAGCTGGTTTTTCATACTTTTTGCACCAAGTGAGTTAATCCTTGCCTTTTTCTTGCAATTTTTGTGTTTTTAAGACTTTTACAACTAGGTCCTACTATTAAATTCATTAGTTTTTGATTTTATGGATGAAATTGAAAGTCACCATGGTTGAGTTCTGTAAGTATATGAATATTTAGCATGGAATTTAAGCTTTAATCTTATTATATGATGATTTTATGGAATAAAATGTAAAGAAAGTGAATATTTAGGACCTATTTGTAAAAGAGTGTGAAATTGAAGTTTGCTTCTGAAATTCTTATTCCCAAAGGTTACAAGGTAGTTTAAAATGATGGAATAAAGTATTAATTGAGAAAAATCAGCTCAATTGAGAGGTTAATTGAGTAGGGACGAAACTATCACTTATTAAAAGCTTGGGGGAAAAATGGTAATAAACCTCTTGCACTAAAACAGTTTTGGACAGCAGCAGTAGTCCAACTTTGAAAAATCACCATAAATTGTAGAAATCGAATTAGAGGGTGAACAAAATATGGAATTAAAGCTTATTGAGTCTAGTTTCTCATAGAAGAAAGAGAGTAAACAATAGAATTGTAAATCTTGAGATATAATGCATTTTGTGAGACAAGGTCAGAATGATATCGGGTTCCCCTGTTTTGACTTTGGAAAATTACCAAAAATTGTATAAAAATAATTATGGAGTTAAATTTATATGTTTACAATCCTTAATGAATCTATTTTCAAGAGAAACAAGCGGGAACATCATCCGAGTTCCGTATGAGGAGATAATTAATTTTTAGTGAAGAAAGGTCGGAACTGTCATATAGCAGAACAGGGGTAACTTTAAAGAATAAACTGTACTAAATGGCTAAACCAAAAATTCTGAAAATTTTATGGTTAGAATATATGTGAGTCTAGTTTCAGGGAAAATTTACGGATCTTAATTTGGAGTCCCGTAGCTCAAGATGAAAATAATTTAGTGACTATGACGCAAGTAGACAGCCTTGGATGAACTATAAATGGTAGTGGAATTGTAGAAAATGGTACATATGAACATGAAATGTTAATTTGATGAATAAATTTATTTATTTAGATCCTGAAGACTCAAACACGAAGCTAGATCGAGGAAAGGAAAAAGTTTGGGATTAGTAGATTTTTGTATACAAACAAGTATCGAGGTAAGTTCGTGTAACTTGAATTATATTCTTAAATGCTTGAAATGTATGTCATGGATGTGAACATGAATTGAATGTCATTGTATGAAAATTTATGGAAAATTGATATATTTGATGAAAAGTGGAAGAAATCCCGGTTGAATGAAAGGAAAATTCGATGGATCTCTGAAAAGGAATTGACGGTAAAAATGGATCTAGCCCGGACGGGTGATCCTATCCTGATATAGCCCTCCCGAAGAATATGTGGAAAATGGATTTAGCCCGGACGGGTAATCCAAATTAGGGTCTGAATTTAGCCTGGACTGGTAATTCAGATCCAAGCTCATTAGAGTAATTGTCGTTGCAGGGGATTTAGCCTGGACTGGTAATCCCGACAATACTCTATGAGTTTATATTACAGGGGATTTAGCCTGGACTGGTAATCCCGCTGTAAGGATGAGGTTCGCGGGAGTGTGCTCTCTGAAATGAAAATATGCGCACATGAATATGAATTGACGGACCCGGATTTGTACACTAAAGTGTACCCCTGAAAATCCATCGAAATTCCGAGAAATTCAACGGGATAAATATGGGAAAATAATAATGGAATGGAAATTACGGTATTGATGAGCTCATCAATCTCAATATATATTATTGATACATTGAAATTATTGTACTAACTTGAATGTTGAGTTTGTGCATGTTAAGGTAACAATACATTGAATGGATGTATGTATGTTTATTGTATTGTATCGAAAATATTAGGTAAGTATAATTCTTGTTACATGAGCTTACTAAGCACAATGTGCTTACCCTGTTTTCTTTTTCCCTGTTTTGTAGTATCAAGAGCTCGGAGGTCGGATTCAGTCGGAGATACATCACACTATCAACCTCAATATTTTGGTATATCTATAACTTTATTTTAGAAATCAATGGCATGTATAAGTTAACAAAGTAAATGTTGATGTGAAATGAATGTAAAGCTAGCCATTGGTATGGCTAACAAACCTTAGTTTGGTGTTTAATGTGATTATCTTATGAATGTGCATGAATCTATTATAAAGATATGCTGAATTGGATTGGTTGATTTGGATTGGTATCGGTTTAAGTTTTGCAGGGAAGGCTACATATTTATGAAGGGGATATATTGAGTTTTTAAAAAAAAAAATACTATTGTTCGGTAAACTTCGGTAATGCCTCGTACCCTATTTCGGTGACGAATACGGGTAGGGGGTGTTACATACCTCATCCTTACCTTTACTTACCACAATCTCCTTACATAGCTCTGGGTTGGTTTTGGTTAACCCTTCCTCATCTATTGTATCCATGGCATTAAGTTGCTCCTTAGGGTTAGTCTCGGTGTTGCTTTGTAACCCACCTTGTGGTTTTTCAGAAATTAGCTTAGCGAGATGGCCTATTTGAGTTTCGAGTCCTTGAATGGACACTTGCTGATTCTTCAATGCCGTTTCGGTGTTCTAGAAACAGGTTTCTAACACGGTGATAACTTTTGTGAGCGTCTCTTCAAGGTTCGGCTTTTTCTCTTGTTGAAACGGTGGTTGTTGAAATCCCAGAGGAGGTGGTTGCCTTTGATTTCCTTGTCCTCCCCATGTGAAATTTGGGTGGTTCCTCCAACCTGCATTGTAAGTGTTACTATAAGAGTTATTTTGGGATCTAGAATTATTACCCATGTAGTTGACTTGCTCAGTTTCCATGCCATGTCCATAGAAGGAGTAATTGGGATTGTACATGTTTCCTTAAATTGAGTCACACTGCATCACTGGGTGAACCGCGTAGAACCAACAAAATTATCAATCTTTTTATTAAGGAGTTATACTAGATTAGAAAGCATGGTGACTGCATCAATATTAAAAACTCCAGTAGCTTTCTGTGGCTTTGTTCTCATGACTTGCCACTGATAGTAATTTAGTGACATCTCTTCTATAAACTCGTAAGCTGCTTTTGGTGTTTTATTGTTGATTGTTCCACCTGCTGCTGCATTGATCATTTGTCTCGTCGAAGGATTCAAACCGTTGTGAAAGGTTTGAACTTGTAACCCTAGAGGTAGCCCATGGTGAGGGCACCTTCTCAATAAGTCCTTATATCTCTCCTAAGCATCGTAAAGTGTTTCTAAATCCATCAACACAAAAGAAGAGATATCATTCCTTAATTTAGCCGTTTTAGCCAGCGGAAAATATTTGAGCAAGAATTTTTCTATCATTTGTTCCCATGTAGTGATAGACCCTCATGGTAAAGAATTTAACCACTGTTTAGCTTTATTCCTCAAGGAGAATGGGAATAACCGAAGACGAATGGCATCATCAGAAATGCCATTTATTTTAAATGTGTCACAGAATTCTATGAAATTGGCTAAATGAGCATTAGGATCCTCATCCTGCAAACCATCAAACTGAACAGTGTTAGGTTTCAGCTTAAAATTATTTGCAGCAATAGTGGCCTAACAATGCTAGATTCAATGCCTGCTAAATTAGGTAACCTCGAGTCACATGGGCGTGTGTCATGCCCGTGTGCCCAAAATCCTATAAAAACATCCCATTATTCACCTTCTCCTTCACCAAAAACCCTAAAAACCCCTCAACCCAAATCCCATATCAACCCTCTCTAGCACCGCTGCCGGCCTCAACCATGCCTCCACACCTGTGCAACTCACGCCACGACCGTGCTCCGCACCTATAACCATTCATTCAGTTCCCCTTTCTTACTCTTTCTCTTAGTTTCTAATGTCTTTTACCTATTTTTATGTTAATAATTTCATTTATTCCATTATTTACATTATTATTGATATGATATTCATTCATTTAGCATGATTAATCTAGAAACTTCATTATGCCACTTTTAATCATTCTTTGGCTGCCATTTTTACCTATCATATGCAATAGGCTTTAGGCATACATTGATTATAAAAATCCACAAAAACAAGCCATTGTTTTCTTGCTTGAAGTTTTATGCTTAGGATGAATCAAATGTGGTATTTAGATTAGTAAAATTGACCCTCGTTTAGTAAGTTCTAATTAGCATGAACTTGGTATTTTGTTTAAAAAACTTATGAATATTTTTAGGACTAATGCATGCCCTTTTCCGTTCTATTTTCTCTCTAGGAATCATGTCATCTTCGAGAGGGAAGAAAGCTGCCGTACCCACTTCCAAAAAGCGAAAGGGGCCCGGAGGCTCCACTACCAGACCCATTGCTGAAATCTGACACCCCTTTCTCCAATTCCCGCAGAACTCCCAAGAGGAACTGTTTCAAATACTACGGGCGAGACCACTTGGAGTGGGAAGATGCATTGATTGGGCAGCACTAGCGTAGGTCCAACGAGCAGACGAGGTTCGGGCCTTGTTGACGATAGACCCACGGGATCAGTTTTTCCAAATCGTGGAGCCCACTTACCTCGAACTCACCCTAGAGTTTTGCTCAATGTTCCACCTCCAAATAGTCATGACCCGACACGACGATCTAGGAATGACTCAGTTTTGCCTAGGAGGCCTGGTTCGACAACTCAGTGTACCAAAGTTCGATACAGCACTAGGCCTGTACAATGAGTAGTTTTTAGAGGAGGAGGACCTTTCCGAGCTCGATCGACGCATCCACTTCTCACCATCAAAGTGTTGGCAGGCCCTAGTCCCTGTCTCAGCTACATACGACCCTAGTCGTTCCAATGCGATAGCTCTCAGCTACATATTGACGGGCAAGCGAGAGAGCACCAGCGTCGTCAACACCCACAACGTCTACCTTTTATGGAGCATGGCGCATGCGCACGTGATTGACCTCGCCTATTTCATCATTCATGCCATCCAGCATGAAACCAAAAGACACCGTAGGGGCGTAATCTCGATGGGCCGATACATCACGCTATTGGCCCGCTACTTTAGCCTACTCAACATCGTGGCCCAAACATCCTCTTACACCTTGATTGGCCAGATGTCCCCACAGGGCATCCAAACTATGCTGCACATGAGGATGATTCAGCGCCGACGTGGGAGCAACCCTCCTCAGTACTAGTCAGTCTAATCTACCGAGTAGGAGGATCTTGAGGAAATTACTGATGATGTCCCATCACCAAAGGAGCCACCGACCGAGCCACCACACACTCGCCACCCAGTTCATGTGGCAGCTTTAGGCTATGTCACTTTTGAGCAGTTCGCCCAATTCCAGCAATAATGTTTTCAGCGATTTGATCACATTGATGCAACCTTAGCTCAGATTTGTCAGTATCTTCACCTCGAACCACCATCCCCACCGCGCGGACCATCTGAGGATTAGAACTCTCTATTCCTCTTATCTTTTTTTTTTTGCTTTCTTGATCTTTATTTTTACGTTCTCTTGAACTTTATGTCTATTTAGAATCCTTAGATTTTTCTTTATCTTTATTTCGATCTTTATGTTTATTGAATATTTTAGTTTAGATTTCAATTTTATTTTCATATCAGCTATTCCCTAACGAGAAAATTATGCTTAACTTAAATCCCTAAACACTTATTTATGCTATCGCAGTTTCAAAGGAGCTTTATAGCTCAATTTCATCTGTAATGGGAAAACCCTGCCACAACTGCCGGCTCTTACAATTCCAATATTCACCTCTACAAATTCATCCAAAATTCAAGGAGTTTAACTTATCTCCCTATCTTATGATCTTATGTCTTATGCTTCTATTACTACTAATGTATCTTTGTACATTGAGGACAATGTACATCTTAAGTGGGGGAGGGAACTCACTTTCATTCTTTGTATTATCTTTGAAACCCCTGAAAATTTTACCACTAACTTTTTGCATTCTTTTCAAATTTCGAATTCTCTGCATTAGTCTCAATCCCCTATTAAGATGAATTTTGATTGATTTATGATTTTTATTGATATGTTGAGAATTAAGAAATAGGTGCTTATGCTTTGATTATTCAAACTTTAAGACATTAAGGAATCAAGCATGATAAGTTGAAATTTTTGAAAATTTAATTTTTTTCTAGATTATTTTCCCTAATTTTAAGTGTTATCTTGAGATTTGAAATTCGCAGGATTGACATCAAAAGCCATAATTCTGGTGAGATTTTTGAGCCTTTTGAGCATACATCCTTTCATGCTCACTTTTATTGTTGCTTTGAGTGAGTCAATACAAATTTGTTAGTCTAGAACTTGCTTCGATTATACATGTCGGGACCACATCATTGATTTGATATACCGAAATGATAAAGGCAGCTAGGTTCTAACCCACTTACTCCATAAAAGCCTACCTCCATAAATTAACCCCTAGTGAACCCTATTGAGCCTAACAACCTATTCTTTGACTTACCCTCAATATTAACCTATAACCCATTTTTTTGTTGAATTACCTTCAATTATTTTGGTCCCTATTTTTGTCGAGATTTGAGTTGAACTATTATCTAGCTTTGTTCTCTTTTTCAGTTTGTAAAATTTGTAAATATTGAATCTAGTGTAGTTTTTGTTCTAAAAATAAATAAACAAATAAATATAGTTAATCCAGTTGTAATTCATATTTCAATTATAACTCAATATTTTTGCATATTTCAATTGTAAGCTTCCGAATTCAAAACAATGTTATCCGAAAGAAAGGTGTAGCTCTAGGAATATGTTTCAGTGATAGATATTTTTCTAACTAGATGATTTTTCAGTTTAATCTCAATTCTAACCCTTTTATTTTAGCTTGTGACAACACCCCTAACCAAAGCCCCATTACAACCATTGAAAAACCTTTTGATCGATGTGTCATATCAATCTATAGTGGTGGAGATTTGATTTCCCTACAACCTTTACTTTCATGTTTTATACTTAGGAGAGCATAAGAGAGTGAAAAGAACAAGAAACGGGCCGAAAATGGAGAAAATGGGCTAAAGCAAGGAAACAACAAGGCCTGGAGTTCAGCACACAGGCAACCCACACGGCCGTGCCACATTAACAGGCTTGAACACGGCCTAAAATCGACTCACACTGGCCTGCCACACGGGCGTGTCCCTGTCATAATGAAGTTCAATTTCACGCGAAAAAGGCTACTTAGGGGCTAAGAAAGACATTCCAAACTCTATATAAAGACCCTAGGAGGCAACTACAAGGGTGTACAGTGTCCCTGCCAAGACATAGAGTAAAAGGCAGGGAATTACTCGAAGGAAAGCCGATTGATCCATCTCAGAAGCCAGGATCTACATCAAGACAGAGGATCTCCCTTCAATCCTTTCAGGAGTTTTGGGTTTTCTTATGTTTTGTTATTTTATTTATTCTGAGATGTTTCTTTTTATAAACATGAACTAAATCCCTAAATACCTGAGGGGGATGAAACCTAAGATTAATCTTGTTATTGTTATCTGAACTTTATGATAAATATTCGATTTGTTCTTAATTGTGTTTTTAATTCTTGAATTGATATTTCTGAGATATTAATTTAAGTGGAATGTGCTTAGGCAGAGGAGCAAAAGTCCCTGTTTAAGAGTAGATCCAACACAATTAAGCGGAGTTGATCGCAACCTAGACATAGGACGTTGAAAATCTATCGGATTAAAGTCAAATATAATATAGGGATCCATAGATGGACTTAGGGTGTTAATTAGAAAGAGATTTCAATAAATCAACCTAGGATTAGTTGTTCTTATTCTCGACGGAGATATTAACATAATTTAGGGA
This sequence comes from Gossypium stocksii, assembly GCA_020496765.1. Classification (NCBI taxonomy): domain Eukaryota; kingdom Viridiplantae; phylum Streptophyta; class Magnoliopsida; order Malvales; family Malvaceae; genus Gossypium; species Gossypium stocksii. Next base: position 16,702,543 of record CM035632.1, on the reverse strand, counting down.
TCTCTATGGATCAAGTCGAATGAAGAAATCGTCTAGTTCAAAGTTAGATAACAAGTGAAGTCTAGGTGGATTCTACCTTAAGTATTATCTTGATCATTCAGATTTCCCAAATCCATTCCCCAATTTACTTTTTTTTGCATCCTTAGTTTAGATTAGAGTTAATTAGTTTACACAAACCCTCTCTTTATTTTTAGGCTAGATAATAGGAAGAAAGTCATTACTAGTACTGTTAGTTCCTTGGATTCGATATTCTAGTCTTGCCATTAACTATACGACATTTCGATAGGTGCGCTTGCCTTTTTTCATGATAATAGTTAGTTTCTAGGTAAGATCAATTTTATTACTTCATCAGATCACGATCAAGCTTAGACTCTAAATAAGCGTCCCTCGGGAGGCAACCCGAGCACTAACTTTGTTGATTTCTTTAAATTCAGTTCATAACATCTAAATAACTAACTAAATCTTTAAAACGCAGGTTTTCCAAAACCACACAGCTAGACACACGGGCGTGCTTGAGGCCGTGGGCACACCACGGATGGAAACACGGATATGCAACACGACAGTGTGAAAACATAGCCAAATTTGTCCCAAGACACAGGTTTCGACAAATCGCCACAGCCGTGCGATACGGCCGTGGGCGGACTTGTCAACATAACACGAGTGTGAGACACGCCCATGTCCTTTACTCGTAGGCGAACCTAATGGGCGTGTGAAAAACACACGAGCGTAGCCACGACCGTGCTACTTGGCCGTGGACAACACCACAAGATGCAATAAACCCCCATGGTCGTGGCCAACACCAGTGGTTGCTACTGAAAAAAATAGCACGGGCGTGCAACATGCCCGTACCCCTAAGCCGCACGGCCGTGTGACTTGCTCGTGCTCTATACCCATATACGCCTTTATTACACGATTAACACGGGCTGATTCTATACCACACGGGCATGGGACATGGCCGTGTGACCCAATCCCCATTTATTTTCTTTATTTTAGTTTTCTTTTTCTTTTCCCTTTTATTTTTATTTCCTCACATCGTTTGTTTCATATTTATGACTAAACAAAACTTCCATTAGTAATTTTTCAACTCTTCATTCATGGCCATTTCTTAATGAGTAACCATGCTAGTACCATTAATACACCCCACTAAAATATCATTAATGACTCCGTATTTTCAAAAGGTTCAAGGTGGTTGATGCCATGATAAATCCACTAAGGAACGACACTCTATGACTATCATGTCCTGCTCAACCATGACACTAAAAACCACGCCCATCTCCATTGTAATTTTGGAAACACCGGAGTATCCTCCCACATCGTCACCTCTGCCAAGGATTCATCCAAAATTCAGGAAGTTTCACTTCTCTCCCTATCTTAGGATTTTATGCTTATATTTTAAATAATTTTATCCTTGCACATTGAGGGCAATGTACATCTTAAGTGTGGGGGGGACTCACTTTCACTTTTTCAATTAATCTCAAATCCCTGAATTATGTCCTGTCTCTCATGTCACTTTCTCATATCACTATTAGAATGAATTCTGATTGATTTATGATCTTTATTGATATGTATCAGATTAAGATATAGGTATTTGTGCTTTGATTATTCAAACTTTAAGACGTTAGAGAATCAAGAATGATAAGTTGAAATTTTTGACAATTTAAAATTTTTCTAGGTTGTTTCCCCAAATCTAGGTATTATCTCAAAATTTGAAATTCATAGGATTGACATCAAAAGCCATAATTCTGGTGAGATTTTTAAGCCTTTTGAGTATACATCCTTTCATGCTCACTTTTATTGTTGCTTTTAGTGAGTCAATATTGATTTGTTATTCTAGAACTTGCTTCAATTATGCATGTCAAGACCACACCACTGATTTGATATGTCGAGATGATAAAGGCACTTAAGTTTAGCCCACTTACTCCATAAAAACCTACCCTCATAATTAACCATTAGTGAACCCCCTTGAGCCTAACAAACCATTTATTGATTTACCCTTAAGATTAACCCATAAACCTGTTTTTGATTCTTTGAGAATTTCCCTCACTCTAATTTGATCCTCATTTTTGTCGAAATTTAACTTGAACAATTATCTAGCTATATTCTCCCCCTTAATTAGTAAAGTTTAATTAAATCGATTTGTTCTTAAAAAAATTCAGTTGAAATTTGATGTTTCACATATTTCTATGTAATTGTGAGCTTCTGATCTTAAACGATCTTATTCAGGAGGAAAAACTTAATTCTAGGAATATGTTTCAGTAATTAAGATTTTTCTAGTTACATGATTTTTCAGTTCAATCTCGATTCTAACCTTTTTTTCATCTTGTGACCACACCCCTAAACAAAGCCCCGTTACAACCCTTTAAAGACCTTTTGATCGATATATCGTCTCAATCTATAGTGGTGGAGATTTGATTTTCATGCAAGCTTGTGGTAATGACTTTTCATGTTGACTGATGAGTGCTTAATTTCTGAACCCTAAACATTTCGAGTGGATAGAGTATCCTTGCCAAGACTCAAACTCTATATAAAGACCCTAGGAGGCAACTACAAGGGGGAACAGTATCCTCGCCAAGACTCAAAGTAGAAGACCAAGAATTACTCGAAGGAAAGCTGATTGATCCATCTCAAAAGCAAAGATCAACATCAAGACTGAAGATATCCCTTCAATTCTTCCAGAGGTTTTGGGTTTTCTCTCTTCTAAGATGCCCTCTTTAACAATTATGAACTAAACCCCCAAATACCTGAGTGGGATGAAACCTAAGATGAATCTTGTTATTGTTATCTGAACTATATGGTGAATATTCGATTTGTTCTTAATTGTGTTTTTAATTCTTAAATTGATATTTTCGGGATATTAATTTAAGTCGAATGTGCTTAGGCAAAGGAGTAAAAGTCCCTGTTTAAGAGTAGATCCAACAAAATTAAGCGGAGTTGATCGTAATCCTAGACATAGGATGACGAAAATCTGCTGGACTAGAGTCAAATATAATATGGGGATCCATAGATGGAGTTAATGCAAGACTAGGGGTTTTAATTAGAAAGAGATTTCAATTAACCAACCTAGGATTAGCTGTTCTTATTCTCGACGAACATATTAACATAATTTAAGGATCTCTATGGATCAAGTCGAATGAAGAAATCATCTAGTTCAGAGTTAGATAACAAGTGAAGTCTAGGTGGATTCTTCCTTTGGTATTGTCTTTATCATTCAGTTTTCCCTAAGCAATTCTCTAATTTAACTTTTTTCGCACCCTTAGTTTAGATTAGAGTTAATTATTTTACATAAACCCTCTCTTTATTTTTAGGCTAGAAATAGGAAGAAAGGCATTACTAGTACTTTTAGTTCCTTGGATTCGATATTCCGGTCTTGCCACTAACTATACTACTATTCGATAGGTGCGCTTGCCTTTTATCGTGATAATAGTTAGTTTCTAGGTACGATCAATTTTATTACTTCATCAGATCACGATCAAGATTTTGGCACTGTTTTCGGGGAACTAAGATATTAGGAACACTCGATTCCTATTACTTTAGCCATCTTTACTTTTATTGCAAATTACTTTTTATTTTTATTTTAGGTTTTTATTCACTAAGATTTTGTTTTTGTTTTTCCTGACAGGTATCTCTAGTTTATGACTAGAAGAAACCCGACAGGACTTCTATTATTTGATAGTGATTTTGAAGCCATAGTTCGCAGAAACCAAAAAAAGATAAGAAGAAGCCTACAGTACCCAGAACAGGGACAAGAAGAAGAACCCGAATCAACTAAAGAGATGGAGGCAAATCAAGATAATCAACAACCTCCTGTAGTAGCCACAAATTCTGTCGAGCAAAATCCTGTTCATCGTACTATGTATGATTATGCTAAACCTAATTTGGCTGGTACTGAAGCTAGTATTGTTAGGCCTACTATTGCTGCAAATAATTTTTAACTGAAACCTAACACTATTGAAATGATACAATAGTTTGTTTAGTTTGATGGCTTGCAGGATGAAGATCCTAACGCTCATTTTGCCAATTTTTTGGAATTCTGGGACACAATCAAAATAAATAGAATTTCTGATAATGCCATTTGTCTTTAGTTATTCCTATTTTCCTTGAGGAATATAGCTAAACAGTGATTAAACGCTCTACCCAGAGGGTCTATCACTACATAGGAACAAATGACCGAAAAATTTTTACTCAAATATTTTCCATCGGTAAAACGACAAAATTAAGGAACGATATCTCTTCTTTTGTGCAGATGGATTTAGAAACACTTTACGATGCTTGGGAGAGATACAAGGATTTATTAAGAAGGTGCCTGATAAACAGTAAATTATACATATTTTTACCCGATGCTTAGCCTAATTTCTGGATGAATTATCATTGAATTTGTGGAATTTGGTGCTCATAAAACTTTAATTTTATGTTTTATACTTAGGTGAGTATAAGGAAGAGAAAAGACCAAGGAAAAGGCCAAAAACGGGCAAATTAAGCCCAAATCAATAATCCACACGGCCTGGAAGTTGTCACATGGGCGTGTCACACGGCCATGCCACTTTAACAGGCTCGAGCACAGTCTCCACATCGATTCACATAGGCGTGGTACACGGGCATGTCCCTATCATGATGAAGTTCAATTTCACTCGGAAAAGGCTACTTAGGAGCTAAAAAAGACATTCTAAACTCTATATAAAGGCCCTAAGGGGCAACTACAAGGGTACATATTATTCCCGCCAAGACGGGGAGTTAAAGGCAGGGAATTACTCGAAGGAAAGTTGATTGACCCATCTCAGAAGCTAGGATCTACATCAAGACAGAGGATCTCCCTTCTATCCTTTCAAGAGTTTTGGGTTTTCTTATGTTTTGTTATTTTCTTTATTCTGAGATGTTTCTTTTTTACATTTATGAACTAAAACCCCAAATATCTAAGGGGGATGAAACCTAAGACAGATCTTGTTATTGTTATTTGAACTTGTGATAAATATTTGATTTGTTCTTAATTGTGTTTTTAATTCTTAAATTGATATTTCTGGGATATTGATTTAAGTCGAATGTGCTTATGTAGAGGAGCAAAAGTCCCTGCATAGTAGTAGATCCAACATAATTGAGCAAAGTTGATCGCAATCCTAGACATAGAAGGACGGAAATCTGTCGGATTAGAATCAAATCTAATATGGGGAGCCATAGATCGAGTTAATGCAAGACAATTGGTTTTAATTAGAAAGAGATTTCAATTAATCAACCTAGGATTAGTTGTTCTTATCCTCGACGGAGGTATTAACATAGTTTAGGGATCTTTACGGATCAAATCAAATGAAGAAATCATCTGGTTCAGAGTTATATAACAAGTGAAGTCTAGGTGGATTCTTCCTTAGGTATTGCCCTCATCAATCGGTTTTTCCCAAAAGCAATCTCCCAATTTACTCTTTGTCATTTCTTTAGGTTAGTTTAGAATAATTTACAACCAAACCCCTTTTATTTCTTAGGCTAGATAATAGGAAGGAAGTCATTACTAGTACTTTTAGTTCCTTAGATTCGATATTCTGGTCTTGCCACTAGCTATACTACTATTCGATAGGTGCACTTGCCTTTTTATCGTGATAATAGTTAGTTTTCAGGTACGATCGATTTTATTACTTCATCTCATAACCAGTCAATTTTTGGCGTCGTTGATGGGGAACTAAAATATTAGGAACACTCGATTCCTATTACTTTAGCCAGTTTTTTTATTTTTATTGCAATTTATTTCCTATTTTTATTTTAGGTTTTATTTACTAAAATTTTCTTTTTCTTTTTCCCTTCTAGGTGCCTCTAGTTTATGACTAGAAGAAACCTAGGAGGACCATTATTGTTTGACGACGAATTAGAAGCTACAATCCGTCAAACTCGCAGAGAGATAAGAAGAAGCTTGCAATATCCAGAACAAAGTCAAGAAGAAGAACCTGAACCTGCTGAAGAGATGGAGGTAAATCACGATAATCAGCTACCTCCTGTAGTAGCTACAAATCCTGTTGAGAAATTTGAGGATTTTGGCACGCCGGATTTATGCCACACGCCCGTGTTCCTAGGGCGTGTTGGGGCACACGGCCGTGTCCTTCGATGTTCACTTCTCCCACATCTGTGTAGGGGGCGCCCGTGTATAAAATGGCAGGTTTGACCATGGTCTTAGGGCACGGGCGTGTTGTACACCCTTGTTGAATTAATAAGTTTGGCCATGGCCACATCGCACAGTCGTGGCAAGCTTTCGAAGCCTGTGTGTTAGGGAGATCTTACCCTGCTCATTCACGGCCATATCGCACAGCCGTGTCTTTGCTCATGGTGTCCACATGGCCTTAGGTACGCCCGTGGGCATGGCCGTATGGCTTGAAAAACTTGCATTCAAAGGGTTAGTTGATGTATTAGAAAGCATAAATAAAAGAATTTACTATGTCAGTGCTCGAGTTGCCTCCCGAGAAAAGCTTTTTTATAGTCTAAGCTCAACTTTTCTTTAGCTTGTTCAGTCATGGTGGTTTGAAGAGTTGAAACTCTTCTATCTTGCTTTCAATTTCATCAACAACATAAGATTTGAATCGAGTACGATTTACCTTGAAAGTGCCGAGTGACTCATGTTTTATCTTGACTGTACCATAGGGGAAAATTTTCATTACCGTAAAGTAAGGTGTGTCACTTGTATGTTCTTTTGAATTCAAGATTCGAGGATCGTCTTCCCCTAAAATTACCTTATCCCCTACCTTGATTTGATTCGTTTTTACCTGAGGGTCGTCTTGGTGATGCTTTGGGTTGGTGTGGCATATTTTGGGCTTTTCTTGATAGTTTAGCCACTCATCTAATTCTTCAATCTGAAGCATTCATTTTTTATGTATGTCTCCCTCGGATGCACTTGTCAGTGGTTGGGTCACTTTTATATAGAGTGTATCCTGCACAGAAAGGTTGGGTGGTGAGATCAGTCTTTTTATAGGGAGTCATGACTATATTCTTATCACCAACAGTCTTAATCAAGTTTCGAGCTTGTAAAGTAACTTTGTCATCACCTACACGTAGTGTAAGCTCGCCTGTTCCTACATCAATTATGGTTCTAGCAGTTGCTAAAAAGGGTCGCCCTAGAATTAGGGGTACATTGCTATCCTCATCAATGTCTAAAACAACAAAGTCAACTGGGAATATAAATTTATCAATTTTGACAAGCACATCTTCAATTATTCCCTTTGGAAATCTAATGGTTTTATCAGCCAATTGGATGCTCATCTTAGTTTGTTTAGGTTTTCCAAGACCTAGTTATATAAACAATTTATAAGGCATTACATTAATACTAGCTCCTAAATCAGCTAAAGCATTTTTAACGTCTAAACTACCAAGTAAACAAGGAATTGTAAAACTCCTTAGATCTTTCAGTTTGTTGGGCAGCTTATTCTATAAAATAGCTGAGCAAACTGCATTCAATTCCACATGAGAGGTCTCATCTAGCTTTCATTTATTCGTTAGTAGCTCTTTTAAGAATTTCACGGCGTTTGGCATTTAGGACAGAGCTTCAACAAATGGTAAATTAATGTGTAATTTCTTTAAAAGTTTAAGGAATTTACCGAATTGTTCATCTGTGCGGTCTTTCCTTAGCACATTTGGCTATGAGATACGAAGCTTATATTCTTTAACAATTGCTTCTTTGGAACTTACCTCATCTTTACCTTTACTTACCACAGTCTCCTTACATGGCTCTGGGTTGGTTTTGGCTAACACTTCCTCATCTATTGTATCCACGGAATTAAGTTGTTCCTTAGGTTTGGTCTCAGTATTGCTTGGTAACCCACATTGTGGTCTTTCAGAAATTAGCTTAGCGAGCTGGCCTATTTGAGTTTCGAGTCCTTGGATGGAAGCTTGCTGGTTCTTCAGTGCTGTTTCAGTGTTATGGAAACGAGTTTCTGACACGGCGATAAATTTTGTGAGCATCTCTTCAAGGTTTGGCTTTTTCTCTTGTTGGAACGGTGATTGTTGAAATCCCAAATGAGGTGGTTGCTTTTGATTTGCTTGTCCTCCCCATGAGAAATTGGGATGATTTCTCCAACCTACATTGTAGGTATTACTATAAGGTTATTTTGATATCTAGAATTATTACCCATATAGTTGGCTTGCTCGTTTTCTATGCCGTATCCATAGGCGGGGCACTCAGCGTTGTTCATGGTCGTTTCGTACTGCATCACTGGGTGTACCTGCGTAGAACCAACAAAATTATCAATCTTTTTATTTAAAAGTTCTACCTGATTAGAAAGCATCGTGACTGCATCAATATTAAAAACTCCTGCAGCTTTCTGTGGTTTTGTTCTCATGACTTGCCACTGATAGTTATTTAGTGACATCTCTTCTATAAACTTGTAAGCTACTTCTGATGTTTTGTTGTTGATTGTTCCATTGGCGGCTATATCTATCATTTGCCTTGTTAAAGAATTCAAACTCTTGCGAAAGGTTTGAACTTGTAACCACAGAGGTAACCCATGGTGAGTGCCCCTTCTCAATAAGTCCTTGTATCTTTCCCATGCATCGTAAAGTGTCTCTAAATCCATCTGCACAAAAGAAGAGATATCATTCCGTAATTTAGCCATTTTAGTTGGCAAAAAATATTTAAGCAAAAATTTCTTTGTCATTTGTTCCTATGTAGTGATAGACCCTCGTGGTAGAGAGTTGAAGCATTGTTTGGCTTTGTTTCTCAAGGAGAATAGGAATAGCCTAAGGCGAATGGCATCATCAGAAATGCCATTTATTTTGAATGTGTCGAATAATTCCAAAAAGTTGGCTAGATGCGAGTTAGAATCCTCATCCTGCAAACCATCAAACTAAACAAATTGCTGTATCATCTGAATAGTGTTAGGTTTCAGTTCAAAATTATTTGCAGCAATAGTAGGCCTAAGAATGCTAGATTCAGTACCTGCTAAATTAGGTTTAGCATAAGCGTACATAGTACGCGGAGCAGGATTTTGCTCGACAGGATTTGCGGCTACTACAAGGGGTAGCTGATTATCTTGATTTGCTTCCATCTCTAGAATAAGTTTAGGTTCTTCTTCTTATCCTTGTTCTGGATACTATAGACTTCTTCTTATCCCTCAGCGATTTCTGTAAACTGTAGCTTCTAAATCATCGTCAAAAAGCAGTGGTCCTCCTGGGTTTCTTCTAGTCATAAACTAGAGATACCTGGAAGGAAAGAAAATTTTAGTGAATAAAAAATAAAAATAAAGGCTGGAAATAAATAAAAGTAGTAATGGCTAAAGTAATAGAAATTGAGTGTTCCTAATATCTTAGTTCCCCGGCAACGGCGCCAAAAACATGATCTCTCATGATTGTGATGAAGTAATAAAATCTGATCGTACCTGGAAACTAATTAATATCATGATAAAAAGGCAAGTGCACCTATCGAATAATCGTATAGTCAGTGGCAAGACCGGAATATCGAATCCAAGGAACTATGAGTACTAGTAATGACTTTCTTCCTATTATCTAGCCTAAAAATAAAAAGGGGTTTTGTTTCTAAATTAACTAATCTAAACTAAACTGAAAAGAAACGGCAATGAGTAAAGAGAGAGATTGCTTTTGGGAAAACTAATTGATTAAGGTAATACCTAAGGAAGAATCCACGTAGACTTCACTTGTTATCTAACTTTGAACCAGATGATTTCTTTATTTGATTTGATCCGTAGAGATCAAATAATTATGTTAATACCTCCGTCGAGGATAAGAACAACTAATCCTAGGTTGATTAACTGAAATCTCTTTCTAGTTAAAACCCCTAGTCTTGCATTAACTCGATCTATGGCTCCCCATATTAGATTTAACTCTATTCCGGTAGATTTTCGTCGTCCTATGTCTAGGATTGCGGTCAACTTAATTGTGTTGGATCTACTCTTATGTAAGGACTTTTGCTCCTCTACAAAAGCACATTCGACTTAAATTAATATCCTGAAAATATCAATTTAAGCGTTAAAAACACAATTAAGAACAAATCAAATATTTATCACATAGCTCAGATAACAATAACAAGATCTGTCTTAGGTTTCATCCCCCTTAGATATTTGGGGTTTTAGTTCATAACTATAAAAGAAAACATCTCAGAAGAAATAAAATAACAAAACATAAGAAAACCCAAAACTCTTGAAAGGATTGAAGGGAGATCCTCTGTCTTGATGTAGATCTTGGCTTCTGAGATAGATCAATCGGCTTCCCTTCGAGTAATTCCCTGCCTTTAACTTCCTGTCTTAACAGAAATAAAGCACACCCTTGTAGTTGCCTCCTAGGGTCTTTATATAGAGTTTTGGAATGCCTTTCTTAGCCCCTAAGTAGCCTTTTCTGAGTAAAATTAAACTTCCTCACGACAGGGACATGCCAGTGTGCCACGCCCATGTGGATCGACTACCAGGCCGTGCTCGAGCCTGTTAAAGTGGAACGGCCGTGTGACACGACTGTGTGGCAAACCTCCAGGCCGTGTTGATTATTGAACTGGGCCTAATTTGCCCCTTTTTTGCCCGTTCCTTGCTCTTTTCTCTTCCTTATGCTCGCCTAAGTATAAAACATGAAATAAAAGGATTAAGAGCACCAAATTCCACAAATTCAATGATAATTCATTCAGAAAATAGGCTAAGCATGAGATAAAAATATATATAATTTACGATTTATCAATAATCAAAGCAAGTTCTAAAATAACAGATCAATATTGACTCACTCAAAGTAATAATAAAAGTGAGCACGAAAGGATGGATGCTCAAAAGGCTCAAAAATCTCACCAGAATTATGGCTTTTGATGTCAATCCTACGAATTTCAAATCTCAAAATAACACTTAAAATTGGGGAAAACAACCTAGAAAAATTTAAATTCTCAAAAATTTCAACTTATCATGCTAGATTCTCTAATGTCTTACAGTTTGTATAATCAAAGCATAAATACTTATGTCTTAATCCTCAACATATCAATAAAAATCATAAATCAATCAGAATTCATTCTAATTGTTAAGGCCAAGATTCAGGGAATTGAGAACAATGTAAAAAATTAGTGGTAAAAATTTTTCAAAGGTTCGAGGATAACGCAAAAAATGAAAGTGAATTCCCCCCACACTTAAGATGTACATTGCCCTCAATGTACAAAGATAAAGTTAGTGAAAATAGAAGCATAAAATCATAAGAAAGAAGTGAAACTCCCTAAATATTAGATGAATTCCTTGAGTTGGAAGTGTGGAGATTTGTAAGAAAGGGTGTTGATCCATAATTTCTATGTCAAAAGAATATTATGATCGATGTCGTGGTTGCTAGAGCTGTGGTCATGTAAGAACCGGTAGTCGTGGCAGGGATTTCCCATTAGAGATGGATTTGAGCTGTAAAGCTCTTTTGAAACTGCGATGGCATTAATAAATTTTTAGGGAATTTAGATTAGCACCATGTACGCGTTAGGAAATAGCCAATATGAAATGGTAAAAATAAATTAAGTAAAAATAAATTAAGCTAAGTTCTTAAAGTACTGAAATTCAAATAATGAAAACGATAAAGTTTAAATAAAATAAAAGGAAGAATAAAAATAAAAAGGAAAATAAAGAAAAAAATAAGAGGACTCGAGAGTCCTAATCCTCAGATGGTTCGTGAGGTGGGGGCGGTGGTGAGAGATGGAGATGCTGACAAATCTAATATAAAGTAGCATCAATGTGATCAAGGCGTTGAAAACATTGTTGCTCGAATCGTATGAAGCCCTCAGACATGTCAGAATCTGAAGCTGCCGCATGAACTGGATGATGAATGGGTAGTGGCTCCTCGTGGGATGGAGGGACATCGTCAGGAATGTCCTCTAGGTCCTCCTGCTTGGTGAACTAAGATAAACGGTATTGAAGAGGATCGGTCCCGTGTTAGCGCTTGACCATCCTCATATGAAGCATGCTTTGGATGCCCTACGGGGATATCTGGCTAATGAGATTATAGGAGGATGTCTGGGCTGCTGTGTTGAGGAGGCCGAAGTGGTGGGCCAAGAGAGTCACATATGGGCCCATCAAGATCACACCCCTACAATGCCGCTCCGTCTAGTGCTGAATGGCATGGGCGATGAAGTAAGTAAGGTCGAGCATGTGTCCATGCGCCATGGTCCATAAGAAATATGTGTCGTGGGTGTTAATGACGTTGGTGCTTTCTCGTCTACCCATCAATGTGTGTGCGAGTAGAGCATGTAGGTACCTTAGCATTGGGGCGAGAGCTGTCGCGTTGGAGCGACTAGGGTCATAGGTAGCCGAAGCAGGGACCAGGGCCTGCCAACACTTAGAAGGTGAGAAGTGGATATGGCGGTGGAGCTCGGAAAGGTCTTCCTCTTCCAAAAACTGCTCAGTATATAGGCCCAATGCTATACCGAACTCAGGTACACTAAGCTGACGGACTAAGCCTCCGAGGAGAAATTGGACTATTCTGGGATCGTCATATCTGGTCATGACCGTCTGGAGGTGGAAAGTGGAACAGATCTCTAAAGTAAGCTCGAGGTATGTAGGCTCAATGATCTAAAAGAATTGGTCCCACAGGTCCGTTATTAACAAGGCCCGAACTGCGTCTGCCAATTGGACTCGCTCTAATGCGGCCCAATCAATACACCTTCCCACTCCGAGGGGTCTTGCTCTAAGAATTTGAAATAGTTCCTTTTGAGAGTTTTTCAGGAACTGAAGGAAAGGGTGTCTAATTTTCGTAGTGGCTCTGGAAGAGGAACCACCGGACCCCTTTCACTTTTTAGAGGGAGGGACGGTGGCTTTCTTTCCTCTTGATGACATTGTTCCTGAAAGTAAAATAGACAAATGAAAATAATGGACATGTACTTTGCATAGTCATAAGTTCCTAAGTTAAATGATAAATTGAATTAATCAAAACTACTAAGTACTTCATGCAAAAAGTGATTTCACTAAAATAAATTCGATGTCTAGTTATCCTAAGCATAGAACGAGACAATGGAAATGGTAGTAGCTATGGTTAACAATATATATATCAAGAATCATTTGCTTAAGATAGTTAAAAATGGCAGCCAAAGAATGGTTCACAATGGCATAATGAGTATTCGAGATTAATGAGAATCACATAAATAACTGAAAACAAAATCATGAACATATAAATAGTTAAAGGACATTTAAAATTTAAGAGAAAAGGTAGAAAGGGGAACTGAAAAGGTAGGATTTAGGGTGGAGCACGGTCATGGTGGTGCTATACGAGCGTGGCAAGGCTGGTTGGGTCAGCGGCGGCACTAAAAAGTGGCAGGTATGAGCGGTGGTGGGAGAGGGATTAGGGTTTTGAGTGGAGAATATGATGAATAGTGAGGGGTTTATATAGAAATTGGGGCACGAGGGTGTGTCACACACCCGTGTGAATCATTTTTAGCCCGTGTGCTTCAAATTTTAAGGGTTTTGGTGTGCCTAAGTCATTGCACACCCCGTGTTCTTTGGGCATGTTAGGGACACGTTCGTGCACCCCAATTTCTATATAAACCCCTTACTATTCATCATCTTCTCCACTCAAAACCCTAATCCCTCTCTCACGCCCGTGTATGGGATCACACGCCCATGTATGAATTAGAAGGTTTGACCACGGGGTTAGGGCACGGGCGTGTCTCTTGTCCATGTCAATTTAGCAGGTTCGACCATGCTCTAAGGACATGGGCATGTTGCACGCCTGTGTCAATTTGTCAGGATTGGCCACAGCCACATCGCATGGCCGTGGCTATTTGCCGTACCTGTGTGTTGGGAAAATTTTTTCCTGCTTGTACACGGCCGTATCGCACGGTCGTGTCTTTGCCCATGGTGTCCCCACGGCCTTAGGCACGCCCGTGGGCATGGCCATGTGCTTGAAAAAAACCTGCAGTCAGGAAGTTAGTTGATGAATTAGAGTTTAAATTAATGAAATTTACTATGTTAATGCTTGGGTTGCCTCCCGAGAAATGCTTGTTTATAGTCTAAGCTCGACTTCTTTCAAGCTTGCACGGTCACGGTGGTTTGAAAAGTTCGAACTCCTCTCTCCTGCTATCCGTCTCAATATTAAAATAAGGTTTGAGTCGTGTATAATTTACTTTGAAAGTGCCCAATGTCTTATATGTTATCTCGACTGTACCACAGGGGAAAATTTTCATTATCGTGTAGGGAGGTGTGTCACCTATATAAACTTTTGAATTCGAGATTCGAGGATCTTCCTCCTCTATGAATACCTTATCCCCTACCTTAAATTAATTCGTTTTTACCTTAGGGTCATCATGGTGATGCTTTTGTTTGATGTGGCATATTTTTGGTTTCTCTTGGTGGTAGTTCAGCCACTCGTCTAGTTCTTCAACCTGTAGCATTCATTTTTCATGAGTGGTTCCTTTGCTATCGTATGGAATTGAATATGGCTCTGTTGCACTGCTATGAGGAGTACCCTACAAAGAAGGTTGGACAGTAAGATTATTTTTAGGACAATGACTCATAATAACATCTTTATCATTAATAGTCTTACTAGAATTACGACCTTGCAAAGTAATTGTATCATCACCTATACAAAGTGTGAGTTCACTTGTCCCTACATCGATTATATTCTTACAGTTGCTAAGAAGGGTCGCCCTAGAATTAATGGCACATTGCTATCTTCATCTATGTCTAAAACAATGAAATCAACTGGGAATATAAATTTATCAATTTTGACTAGCACATCTTCAATTATACCCCTAGGGAATCTAATGGTTTTATCAGCCAATTGAATGCTCATCCTAGTTTGTTTGGGTTTCCCAAGACCTAATTGTTTAAACAATTTATATGGCATTACATTAATACTTGCCTCTAAATTAGCCAAGGCATTTTTAACATCTAAGCTACCAAGTAAACAAGGAATTGTAAAACTCCCTCGATCTGTTAGTTTGTTGGGTAGCTTATTCTGCAAAATGGCTGAGCATACTGCATTCAGTTCTACATGCGATGACTCATCCAACTTTCGTTTATTTGTCAGAAGCTCCCTTAAAAACTTAACGGCATTTGGCATCTATGAAAGAGCTTCAATAAATGGTAAGTTAATATGTAATTTCTTTAAGAGTGTAAGGAATTTACCGAATAGTTCATCTGTGTGATATTTCCTTGTTGCATTAGGATATGGGACACGAGGCTTATATTCTTTGACAATTGGTTCTTTTTGACTTACCTCATCCTTACCTCTACTTACCACAATATCCTTACTTGGCTCTGATTTGGTTTTAGCTAATCCTCCTTCATCAATCGTGTCGATGGCGTGGAGTTGCTCCTTAGGGTTAGTCTTGGTGTTGCTCAGTAAACCACCTTGTGGTCTTTTAGAAATTAGCTTAGCGAGCTGGCCTATTTGAGTTTTGAGTCCTTGAATGGATGCTTGCTAGTTTTTAAGTGTCGTCTCGGTGTTCTGGAAATGGGTTTCTAACACGGAGATAAATTTCGTGAGCATCTCCTCAAGGTTCGTCTTTTTCTCTTGCTGATAAGGTGGTTGCTGAAATCCCGAAGAAGGTGGTGGTTCTGATTTCCTTGGTTACCTTGTCCTCCCCATGAGAAATTAGGGTGGTTCCTCCAACCTGCATTGTATGTATTACTATAAGGGTTATTTTAAGATCTAGAATTATTGCCCATATAGTTGGCTTGCTCGTTTTCCATGCCATATCCATAGGTGGGGTACTCAGAATTGCTCATGTTTCCTTGAATTGAGTCACACTGCATCACTAGATGTACCTGCATAGAACCAACAAAATTATCAATCTTTTTATTAAGAAGTTCTACCTAATTAGAAAGCATGGTGACTACATCAATATTAAAAACTTCGGCAGCTTTTTGCGACTTTGTTCTCATGACTTGCCACTAATAGTTATTCAATGACATCTCCTCTATAAACTCATAAGCTACTTCTGGTGTTTTGTTGTTGATTGTTCCACCGGCGGCTGCATTGATCATTTGTCTCGTTGAGGGGTTCAAACCATTGTGAAAAGTTCAAACTTGTATCCATAGAGGTAACCCATGGTCAGGGCACCTTCTCAATAAATCCTTATATCTCTCCCAAGAATCGTAAAATCTTTCTTAATCAATCTGCACAAAAGAAGAGATATCATTCCTTAATTTTACCGTTTTAGCCGGCGAAAAATATTTGAGTAAAAATTTTTTGGTCATTTGTTCCCATGTAGTGATAGACCCTCATGGTAGAGAGTTTAACCACTGTTTAGCTTTGTTCCTCAACAAAAATGGGAATAACCGAAGATGAATGGCATCATCAAAAACGCCATTTATTTTAAATGTGTCGTGGAATTCCAAAAAATTGACTAAATGAGCGTTAGGATCTTCATCCTACAAACCATCAAACTGAACAAACTGTTGTATCATTTCAATAGTGTTAGGATTCAGTTCAAAATTATTTGCAGCAATAGTAGGCCTAACAATACTAGATTCAGTACCAGCCAAATTAGGTTTAGCATAATCATACATAGTAAGATAAACAGGATTTTGCTCGACAGGATTTGCAGCTACTACATGAGGTAGCTGATTATCTTGATTTGCCTCCATCACTTCAGTAGATTCGAGTTCTTCTTCTTGTCCTTATTCTGGGTACCGTAGGCTTCTTCTTATCTCTCTTTGATTTCTACGAACTGTGGCTTCTAAGTCATCGTCAAAAAGCAAAGGTCCTGACGGGTTTCTTCTAGTCATAAACTAGAGATACCTACTAGTGAAAAACAAAAAAGAAGAGAGAAAAATTGAGTAAATAAAACCTAATATAAAAATTAAAAATAAATAAAAGTAGTAATGGCTAAAGTAATAGAAATAGAGTGTTCCTAATTCCACGGCAACAGCGCCAAAAACTTGATCGTGATCTGATGAAGTAATAAAATTGATCGTACCTAGAAACTAACTATTATCACGATAAAAGGCAAGCGCACCTATCGAATAGTAGTATAGTTAGTGGAAAGCTCGGAAATATGGATCCCTATATTAGATTTGACTCTAATCCAGCAGATTTTTGTCGTCCTATGTCTAGGATTGCGATCAACTCCGCTTAATTGTGTTGGATCTACTC
The DNA here is from genome assembly GCA_020496765.1 of Gossypium stocksii. Classification (NCBI taxonomy): domain Eukaryota; kingdom Viridiplantae; phylum Streptophyta; class Magnoliopsida; order Malvales; family Malvaceae; genus Gossypium; species Gossypium stocksii. The sequence continues at coordinate 16,685,530 of CM035632.1, read as the reverse complement.
TTAAATAGGGACTTTTGCTCCTCTGCCTAAACACATTCGACTTAAATTAATATCCCAGAAATATCAATTCAAGAATGAAAAACACAATTAAGAACAAATCGAATATTTATCATATAGGTCATATAACAATAACAAGATTAATCTTAGGTTTCTTCCCCTCAGGTATTTAAGGGTTTAGTTCATGTTTATAAAAAGATACATATCAGAATAAAGAAAATAATAAAACATAAGAAACCCAAAACTCCTGAAAGGATTGAAGGGAGATCATCTGTCTTGATGTAGATCCTGGCTTCTAAGATGGATCAATCAGCTTTCCTTCGAGTAATTCCCTGCCTTTTACTCTCCGTCTCGGCGGGGACACTGTACACCCTTGTAGTTGCCTCTTAGGGTCTTTATATAGAGTTTGGAATGTCTTTCTTAGCCCCTAAGTAGCCTTTTTCGCATGAAATTGAACTTCATTATGACAGGGACACACCCATGTGGCACGCCCGTGTGAGTCAAGTTTAGGCCGTGTTCAAGCTTGTTAATGTGGCACGACCATCTGGGTTGCCCGTGTGATAAACTCTAGGCCATGTTGTTTCCTGCTTTGGCCTATTTTCTCTATCTTTGGCCCGTTTCTTGTTCTTTTAACTTCCTATGCTCTCCTAAGTATAAAACATGAAATTAAAAGATTAGAAGCATCAAATTCCACAAATTCAATGATAATCCATCCATAAATATGCTAAATGTGGGATAGAAATATGTATAATTTACAGTTTATCAAAGCTCGACTTACCTCGCTTGCACCTTTATAAGGGTTCGTGGAGCCTAAGCTCCTCCCTATCATTCTTAAAATCGTCACCATTATATAGTTCGAGTAGTGGCCGGTTTTTAGGCAATGGTGGCGCTAGGGAGGAGCGGTGGCTACTAGAGGAGGTTGGTGTCTAGGGTTTGATGGAAGAAGATGAGTTAATGGTGAGGGGGTTTATGTAAAAATAAGGTCACACCGGCGTGTCACACACCCGTGTTCTTTGGGCGTGTTGGTTCACACGGCCGTGTCGCACAGCCGTGTCCTGCGTTGTTCACTTCTCCCACACCCGTGTATGATGTCACATGCCCTTGTTTAATTAGCAGGTTCTACCACGGGTCTCAGGCACGGGCATGTCAAATGCTCGTGCTAATTTATCAGCTTTAAACATGGCTTGGGGACAAGGGCGTGTCGCACGTCCGTATTGATTTAGCATGTTTGCCCATGGCCACATCACACGGCCGTGGCAATTTATTGAAAGTCGTGTCTTGGGAAGGTTGTTGCCCTATTTTCACACAGCTGTGTTGCACGGCCGTGTCTCCAACAGTGGTATGCCCACAGCATAAGTAGCTTTTTTCGCGTGAAATTGAAACTCGTCACGATAGGACACGCCCGTGTGGCACGTCCGTGTGAATCGAGCCCAGGCCAAGTTCAAGTCTGCTAATTTGGCACGGGCATGTGGTTTACCCATGTGATGGACTCTAGGCCATGTTGATTTCTCACTCCAGCCCATTTTATTTCTCCTATGCTCACCTAAGTATAAAATATGAAATTAAAGGATTAGGAGCATCAAATTCCACAATTCAAGGGATAATTCATCCAAAATTATGTTAAGTATGGGGTAAAAAAAATATGTATAAATTACAGTTTATCAAATACCCCCACACTTAAGCCTTTGCTTGTCCTCAAGAAAAATCCTCAACTTACAATTAAAACTCGTTCTTCTCAACTTAAAAGTCTTATCAATAATGTTTCGAAATAATCCACAAGTAATCATACCTTGTGAGTTCAACTAGAAGAACATCAAAGTTTCAAACAATCTAAGTTGAGTATTTTAGCATGAAAACATAGGTACCTCCTGTCTTCTAAGTAATTACCTTGAATTCAAAATCAACAAAAGTTGACATCCTCACTAAAGATTCACTCCATTCACTTGAAGTGTTTAGAGTTCAGAAATTAAGCACTTATCAGTCAACATGAAAAGTTATTACCACAAGCTTGCATGAAAATCAAATCTCCACCACTATAAATTGAGATGACACATCGATCAAAAGGTCTTTAGAGGGTTGTAACGAGGCTTTGGTTAGGGGTGCTGTCACAAGCTGAAAAAAAAAGGTTAGAATCGAGATTGAACTGAAAAATCATCTAACTAGAAAAATCCCAATCACTGAAACATATTCCTAGAATTAAGCTTTTCCTCCTTAATAACATCGTTTAAGATCAGAAGCTCACAATTACATAGAAATATGTGAAACATCAAATTATATGGCCTGAGGACACGGGCGTGTCGCACACTTGTGTTGTTTTAGAAGGTTAGCCCACGACCACATGCACGGTCGTGGCAATTTGTGGAAAGCCGTGTCTTGGGAAGGTTATTACCCTATTTTCACATGGCCGTGTCTCACGGCTGTGTCTCCACCTGTGGTATGCCCACGGCATAATGTACGCCCGTGGGCCTGGCCGTGTGGGTCTGAAAGACCAACATTTCAAGGTTTAGTTAATGATTGAAATGTTAAAAACTGAAATTAAAGAGATTAATGATATCGGCGTGATATGAAGTAATAAAATTTATAAAGAACTTGATCAAACCTAAACTGACTAATATCACGACGTTTTTAAGGCAAGCGCACCTGTCGACAGTAGTATAGTCTAGTGATAAGATCGAGTATCGTACCCAAAGGAACCGAAAGCATATTACTTACTTTCTTTCTATTATTTAACCTAAAAATTAAGTGAGGGTTTATTTAAAACTAACTCTAAAACTAACTAAGAAAAGCAAGAAAAATAAATTGGGAAGAACTTTTAGGGAAAAAGCTAATTGATATGATTAATACTTAAGGGAGAATCCACCTAGACTTCACTTGTTATTATTTTCTTGAATTATACGAGTTATTTACTTGACTTGATCCGTAGAGATCCCTAATCTATGCTAAACCCTCCGTCGAGGTGAAGAGCAACTAGGCCTAAGTTGTTAATTAAAGTTCCTTTATTAATTAACTCCCTAGGTTGCATTAATTCGATCTATGGTTCCCCATATTATGTTTGACCCTAATCCGGCAGATTTATGTCACCCTATGTCTAGGGTTGCATGCAACTCCGCTTAATTATGGTAGATCTACTCTTATCACAGGGACTTTTGCTCCTCTGCTCTAAGCACATCCAATTCTTGAATCAATACCTAGGACTATTAAATCAAGGATTAAAAACACATAATTAAGAACAATTCAAGTAATTCTCATAATAATCAAGAATAAATAACAAGATCTGTCTTAGGTTTCATCCCCCTCAAGTATTTGAGGGGTTTAGTTCATAATAATAAAAGAAAACATCTCAGAAGTTATAAAATAACAAATCATAAAAGAAACCAAAAACCCCTGAAGGAATTTAGGAGAATCCTCTATGTTGATGCAGAACTTCGGCTTCTGAGATGAATCGATTAGCTTCTCCCTTCGAGTAATCCCTTGCTTCTACCTGTGGTGTGGCAGAAAGACGAGAGGAAAAGAATATAGAGGGTGTGTAAAAGATGGAAGAAGGCCCTCCTCTATGTTGCCTCATGGGGTCTTTATATAGAGAGGTTTTGGGGATTCTTTCTTAGCCCCTAAGCATCCCAATTCGAGTGAAATTCGTCTTTCCCGCGACTAGAACATGCCCGTGTGCCACTCCGTGTGGGTTCGATAGAGGCCGTGTGATTTAGCATGCCCGTGTCTAGTGGCCGTGCTTGTCGGGGCTTTGTCCGTGTGATCTTCGTGAGGCACGCCCGTGTGGCACGGTCGTGTGGCATCCCCTGGCCCATGTGATTCGTGCTTTTTGGTCCATTTTTCACCGTTTTGGGCCCATTTTCTGTTCTTTCATCTCCCCTATGCTCTCCTGAGTATAAGATATGCAAAAAAAAGATTAAGAGCACCAATTCTTACTAAATTGATAATAATTCATCCAAAATATAGGCTAAATATGAGGTAAAAATATGTATAAATTAGCGCTTATCAATTACCCCCACACTTAAACCTTTGTTTGTCCTCAAGCAAAATCTCAATCCCTAAAGGAAACCATTCTTCTTGATCTATAACCCTTATCAATAATGTTTCGAATTAATCCACAGGTAGTTATATAATGAAAATTCAATCTCAAGAACATTTAAAGACTCAATCACTCTAAGTTGAGAATTTTATCATTGAAAACATAAGTTTCTTCCTTCCTTCTAAGTAGTTATCTCTCCATCTTAATTAACAGGAGTTGACATCCTCACTAAAGGTTCACTCTATCCACTCGAAGTGTTTAGGGTTCAACATTTAAGCACTCCTTAGTCAACCTGAAAAGTTATTACCATAAGCTTGCAAGAAAATCAAATCTCCACCACTAAATTTTGATATGATACATTGATCAAAAGGTCTTTTAATGGTTGTAACGGGGCTTGGTTAGGGGTGTTGTCACAGGCTGCAAAAAGAAGGTTAGAATCGAGATTGAACTGAAAAATTATCTAGCTAGAAAAATCTCTATCACTGGAACATATTTCTCAGCTAATTATTGTGAAACTATCATTTCTGCCTTGGTAGCCTTAAAATAGAAATATGCAAAAACTTGTTCGACTATTACAAGTTACAATTGAATTTGACTGTATGTACTCATCCATTTATTTTTTTTAAGAACAATTCAAGTATTTACAATAAATTGAACAAAACTTTACAATTTGGAAAAGAGAATAAAGCTAGATGAAAAATTCAACTCAAATCTCGATAAAAAATAGGGATCAAAATAATTAAATGAAATTCAACAAAAATTGGGTTATTGGTTAATAATTAGAGGGTGAGTCAATAGAAAAGGTTGTTAGGCTCAACGGGGTTTACTAAGGGTTAGATTTATGGAGGTAGGCTTTTTGTGGAGTGAGTGGGTTAAATCCTATGTGCCTTTATCATTTCAGTATATCAAATCAATGATGTGGTCTTGACATGTATAATCAAAGCAAGTTCTAGAATCACGATTCAATATTGACTCACTCAAAGCAATAATAAAAGTGAGCACGAAGAAAATGTATGCTCAAAAAGGCTCAAAAATCTCACCAGAATTATGGCTTTTGATGTCAATCCTGCGAATTTCAAATCTCAAGATAGTGCTTAAAATTAGGGAAAATAACTTATGCAAAAATTGGGGATTCTCAAAATTTTCAACTTATCATGCTTAATTCCCTAATGTTTTAAAGTTTGAATAATCAAAGTACAAGCGCCTATATCTTAATTCTCAATATATCGATAGAAATCATAAATTAATCAGAATAAATTCCTAATAGGAGACTGAAGATATTGCTATTAGGAAAAGTTCAGGGGTTTCAAAGATAGTATAAAAAGTGAAAGTAAGTTACCCCCCACACTTAAGATGTACATTGCCCTCAATGTACAAGGAGAATATTAATAGCAATTAAAAGCAAAGCATCATAAGATAGGGAAGGGTATGAAACTCCCTGTTTTGGATGGATTAGTGGAAGAGCTGGTAGGTTTGGCACTGTGTTCCCTTTTTCATAGAGATTTGAGCTGTAGAGCTCCTTTGAAACTGCGAAGGGATTTATTAGTCGTGGGAGGTTAAGATGAAGAGGGATTATTTCGTTAGGAGATAACCGTTATGATAATAAAATAGAAAATTTACTAAAATTCAAAATAAAGAAAAAAATAAGAAAATTAAAAGCTGCAAAAGAAAAAGAAGAATTAACATTTAGAGGTTAAGATTAGTGTGTACTAGGTAGAAAAAGAAAGATAGAAGATAAAATAAAATAAAATAAAACAAAAATAAAAGTAAAAATAAAATAAAATAAAATAAAAATAAAAATAATAAAAGAGGATCTAATCCTCTGGTGGGTTTCGTGGTGGTGGGACGATGCCAAGGTGTTGACATATGTGCGATAAGGTGGCGTCGATGTAATCCAGGCGCTGCTCAAAGTGGTCCAGGCGCTCGGATATGTCAACACTGGATGCTGCCGTCTGCGGTGGTCGTCTAGGGCGTGGTGGCTCAGCTGGCGCGTCCTCTGCTGGTGGTGGCGGTGGGACATCATCAGGAATGTCCTCTAGATCCTTGCCTTATTGGACAATGCGGAAGTGGAAGTGGTCGCCACCGAGACGTCGCTCGACCATCCTCATCGAAAGCATGCTCTGGATGCCCTAGGAGGACATCTGGCCAAGTAAGGTGTAGGAGGAGGTCTGGGCTGTAGTGTTAAATAGGCCGAAGTAACGGCCTAGTCGAGTGATGTACGAGCCCATGGATACGACTTCCTTGCGGTGCCTCTTGGTCTGATGTTGCATGGCGAGTGCGATGAAATATGCAAGGTCAGTGGGGTGGCCATTTGCCATGCACCATAAGAAGTAGACGTCGTGTGTGTTGACGACGCCTGTGCTCTCTCGGCGACCTGTAATAGTATGAGCTAGGAGTGCGTGGATATACCTGAGAGAGGGAGGGAGAGCGGAGGCTTTGCTGACGCTGGGGTTGTATAGTTGTCTTCCTGGGGCAATCTCTTTCCAGCAATCAAGGGGTGGAATATGGATGCGCCTAAAAAGGGTGGGGAAACTCTCCTCAGCCACAAACTGCTCGGTGTAAAGGTCGAGTGCCACACCGAATTCTGGGACGCTGAGTTGTCGAACGAGCCCTCCCAACCGAAATTGGACTGTCCCAGGATCATCGAACCGTGTCATCACCGTCTGAAGGTGGAATGTGGCACAGAACTCGAGAGTGAGTTTAAGGTATGTGGGCTCCACGATCTGAAAGAACTGGTCCCATGGGTCAGTGGCGAGCAGGGCCCGGACATCATCTACCAGGCATACTTGTTCGAGGGCCCTCCAGTCGATGCATCAGCCCATCGTGATATTGCGCGCACACAGCAGCTGGTAGCGTTCTTCTTGGGAGTCTTGTGAAAAAGTAAGAAATGGGTGGCGCACCTCGGAAGTGGGCCTAGTCGAAGAACTCCCTGGCCCCTTTCGTTTCTTAGAGGCGGGGACGGCAGCTTTCCTGGCTCGGGAAGATGACATGGGATCTACAAAAAAACAGTAATTGATATTAAAATATAAGAAAAATAAGAAATGCAAATAATTAAAAATAAAGAGGCTGAGTAATAAAATAAAATAATTCCTAATATGAATGAGAATTAACCTTGGTAGTAGAATCTAATCATTTTTAAAATTTGCATAGGGATTCCTTTTATGAATGAATGTATATATACTAAACTAAGCAACAAATGGCATATTCATGTGTGTTTAAGTGGCATATTTACAATGTGTATTAGGTGGCAACTAACTATGGTGTTAAATGGCATAAAATTGGCAAATGGAATCTAAAATGGCAAGCAGAATTTTAGACTATTCTAGATTATTCTCTATTTCCTGATTCTCTAATAGCCTAAATCAATAATAACATTAATAAAAAATGCAGTAAAAATAAAATAAATGGGAAAAAGGGAGAAAATAGAACCAAATTTGGTGTCACACGGTCGTGGGTACTGTTACACGGGTGTGTGGATCGAGAAAATCTAGAATGGTAGCGTTTTAGTGGATTGTGGTGGTGTTTTTGGAGGTTTGGAGAGGTTTTGAGGGAAAAAGCTTAGGGTTTAGATGAAATGGGAAGGGAAAAATGGCCCTGTATATATACATTTTGGGTCACACGGGCATATCGCACGCCCGTGTGAGTCGTGTTGAGCCTGTGCTTTTCGAAAATTGGAGGTTTTTGGCGTGCCACGTTTGATGAGTACGCCCGTGTTTCCTTTGAGCACGGCCGTGGAGATTAGTCCTTCGTTAAACGCACAGGCATGGTAAGGTATACACGACCGTGAGGATCAGTCCTTCGTTAAACGCACGGGTGTGTAATATAGTATACGGGCGTGTTTGAATTGACAGTAGCTTCCACGGGCTTGTGGCACGGGCGTGTGGCTCTATGTTTGCCCGTGTGGGTTGCAGGGTTGCCACGGCCATATCGCACGGCCGTGTGTTTTTCTGTCTTACCCGTGTAGATGTCGAAGAGTCGCCACGGCCATTTCGCACGGTCGTGGGATTTTATCAGAAGCCCGTGTTTTGGGGAAACGGTACTCTGTTTGCACACGGTCTGCCCACACGACCGTGTCTCTGCTTTTCGGTATGCGCACGGCCTTAGGCACGCCCGTGTGCCTGGCCGTGTGGTCCATATTTTCTGCAGGAAAAGTGTTAGTTTATGCAATAAAATTATGAAAAATTAAAAAAAAAGAGATTACTATGTTAGTGCTCGGGTTGCCTCCCGAGAAGCGCTTATTTAGAGTCTAAGCTCGACTCTTCCTAGAGATGTCAAGAAGAAACGGGATGGAGCCTAAGCTCCTCCTTGTTTTCTTCAAAATTCTCAATTTTATAATGTTTTAGCCTATGGCCATTTACCTTGAAAGTACCATGGTTGGGGTGTGTTACCTCGACAGTGCCATATGGAAAGACTTTGAGAATGGTAAACGGACCTGACCACCTTGATTTGAGTTTTCCAGGGAATAGTTTCAATCTTGAGTTGTAAAGTAGAACGAGATCACCTGTTTCGAACTGCTTAGGTTGTTTTAGCCTTTTGTCGTGACGTCGCTTCACGGCTTCCTTATATAATCGTGAATTTTCGTACGCGTTGTAGCGCCATTCATCTAGCTCATTTAGCTGCAGAAGTCTCTTTTCACCTGCACTTTTAAGATCAAGGTTTAGAAATTTTATAGCCCAGAATGCTTTATGCTCGAGTTCAAATGGTAAATGACAATTTTTTCCATAAACGAGTTTATAAGGAGATGTTCCTATGGGTGTTTTAAACGCAGTTCTGTAAGCCCATAGTGCATCATCTAATTTTCTAGACCAGTCCTTCCTATTTGATTCTATGGTTTTTTCTAGGATGCGCTTCAGTTCTCTATTTGTCACTTCCACTTGGCCGCTAGTTTGTGGGTGGTAGGGGGTGGCTGTTCTATGGTGTACTCCATACCTTCTTAAAATTTTTTCAAATTGGGTATTGCAAAAATGTATGCCCCTATCACTTATGATTATCCTAGGTGTTCCAAATCGAGAAAAAATCTTCTTCAAAAATCGTACTACCATTCTAGCATAATTTGTAGGTAAGGCTTGAGCTTCTACCCATTTTGACATGTAATCTACCACTACTAGTATGTACTTATTTCCGAATGAATTAGGGAAGGGTCCCATGAAGTCTATACCCCATACATCAAATATTTGACATGAAAGTATATAGTTTTGAGGCATTTCATTAAGTTGGGAGATATTACCTGTTCGTTGGCATTCATCACAAGAAGTCACATACCTGTTGGCATCTCTGAAAAGTGTAGGCCAGTAAAAACCTGATTCGAGAACTTTATGGGTGGTTCTGGTTCCATTGTGGTGTCCTCCTGTGGGTCCTGAGTGGCAGTGTTCCAAAATTTGATATGCCTCTATGTCATCAACGCATTTCCGTATGACCTGATCTGCGCAAATTTGAAAAAGAAAAGGATCTTCCCAAAAGTAGTTTTTCACATTAGCAAAGAATCGCTTCTTTTGCTGATGAGTTAGCCCTTTTGGGGTTATATTGGCTGCTAAATAATTTGCAAAATCGGCAAACCAAGGAAGTGTCGTACCTGCTAAAGTTAGGAGTTGTTCTTCAGGGAATATATCGTTTATCTTTTCGAGGTACCTGGGTTGTGTATTTTCTAGTCTCGAAAGGTGATCTGCTGCTAAATTTTTGGCTCCTTTCTTTTCTTTAATTTCCAAGTCGAATTCCTGTAAAAGTAAAATCCATCTTATTAACCGAGGTTTTGCATCAGATTTGGCTAAGAGATAACGAAGAGCTGAATGGTCTGTAAAAACAATGACTTTTGACAAGATTAAATAAGATCTGAATTTATCAAAAGCAAAGATAACAGCTAGTAATTCTTTCTCCGTGGTGGTGTAGTTGGCTTGAGCAGCTGTCAATGTTCTGCTGGCATAGTAGATCGGTTGGAAGTGCTTGTCCCTTCGCTGTCCTAAAACTGTGCCTACGACAAAATCACTTGCATCGCACATTAGTTCAAAAGGCAGATTCCAATCAGGTGAAATCATAATTGGAGCGCTGACTAACTTGTCTTTAAGGGTGCTAAAGGACTCTAAACATTCTTGGTTGAAGTTAAAAGGTATGTCTTTTTCTAGCAATTTAGTTAAAGGCTTAGCTATTTTAGAAAAGTCCTTAATAAATCTACGATAAAAACCGGCATGTCCTAAAAAACTTCTTATAGCCTTAACTGAACTGGGAGGGGGTAGTTTCTCAATAGTTTCAACTTTAGCTTTGTCTACCTCTATTCCTCTATTAGAGATTTTATGTCCTAGTACAATACCTTCCTGAACCATGAAATGACATTTTTCCCAATTTAGCACTAGATTTGTTTCTTTACATCTTATCAAAACAAGTTTCAAATTATTTAGACAGTGTTGGAAAAAGTTACCGAAAACGGAGAAATCATCCATGAATACCTCCATGATATCTTCCACAAATTCGTTAAAAATAGCTAGCATGCATCGCTGAAAAGTAGCAGGAGCGTTACATAAACCAAAAGGCATTCTACGATATGCAAACATACCATATGGGCATGTGAACGTCGTTTTTTCTTGATCTTCTGGAGCTATCGGAATTTAGAAGTAACTGAAGAGGCCATCTAGGAAGCAATAATACATGTGACCGGCTAATCTTTCTAACATTTGATCGATAAAGGGCAAAGGAAAATGATCTTTTCGAGTGGCGTCATTCAGCTTTCGGTAATCTATGCATACTCTCCATCCTATGACTGTTCGTGTTGGCACGAGTTCTTCTTTGTCATTGGATACCACGGTTAGCCCACCTTTCTTAGGAACAACCTGCACGGGGCTTACCCAAGAACTATCAGAAATAGGATAAATGATACCTACATCAAGAAGTTTAATTACCTCAGCCTTTACGACTTCCTTCATGTTAGGATTTAATCGTCTCTGAGCTTGCAGTGCTGGTTTATATTCATCTTCCATTAAAATCTTGTGAGTACAGAAAGAGGGATTAATTCCCTTGATATCTGAAATTTTCCAGGCTATGGCTTGCCTATGTTTTCTTAATACCTGGAGCAGTTCTTCCTTTTCTCTAGAGCTTAAATTTGATGCAATAATGACTGGCAAAGTTGAGTTCTCTCCTAAAAAGGCATATTCTAAGTGTTCTGGCAGTTGTTTTAATTCTAATTTAGGGGGCTCCTCAATGGAAGGTTTCTGTCTTAGCTTATCATGCATCTTTAAATTGTCATAGCTTATGTGTCTAGTGATAGTTTCGCTAGAGTCTAATTCTTTTATTACTTTCTCCACTTCTAAGGAGGTTCCACCCTCTCCCTGAATAAGACACAATTCCAGAGTGTCGATGATAGAGATTTCTTGCAAATTATCTTGAACAAAGTAATCAACCATATCAACAAAATGACAAGAATCATCTTGTTCTTTGGAAAATTTCATGGCATCATAGATTTTAAAAATGACTTCCTCTTCACCAGCTCTAAGAACTAATATACCATCTCCTACATCAATGATAGCTCTAGCAGTGGCTAAAAATGGGCGTCCTAAAATTAAAGGTACGTCAATGTCCTCATCCATGTCAAGCACAACAAAATCTATAGGGAATGTAAATTTATCGACTTTTACTAGCACATCTTCAATAATTCCCCTAGGATACTTAACAGATCTATCAGCTAATTGGATGCTCATCCTAGTGGGTTTAGGTTCCCCTAGACCTAGTTGTTTGAACATTTTATAGGGCATGAGATTAATACTTGCACCTAAATCAGCCAATGCTTTATTAATAATTAAGCTACCAATTAAACAAGGGATAGTAAAACTCCCTGGGTCCTTTAGCTTTGTTGGCAGTTTGTTTTGGAGAATGGCTGAACATTCCTCGTTGAGTTCCACTGTGGCTAATTCTTCCAATTTTCTTTTGTTCGTCAGGAGTTCTTTTAGGAATTTCGCGTATTTCAGCATCTGTGAAATTGCTTCAACAAAGGGTAAGTTAATATGTAATTGTTTGAAAAGTTTAAGAAACTTACCGAATTGGGCGTCTGTTTGGTCCTTCTTTAACCTTGCTGGGTATGGGATGCTCGGTTTGTACTCCTTGAGTGTTGGAGTGGTGTCATCCTTAGATTCCTCTACTTTATCCTTTGGCAGTTCGTGGGCATGCTTCTTTTCTGGTTCTGCTAGCACTTTACCATCTCTTAGAGTGATTGCTTTCACATGTTCTCTGGGATTTGGTTCAGTGTTGCTTAGAAGCCCGCCATGAGGTCTTTCTGAGATTAATTTTGTAAGCTGACCGATTTGGTTCTCGAGTCCTTGGATAGAGGCCTGTTGATTCTTTAATGCTGTTTCAGTGTTTTGGAAACGAGTTTCTGAGGCGGCCATGAATTTAGTGAACATGTCCTCAAGGTTCGGCTTCTTTTCTTGTTGAGGTGGTGGCTGCTGGAATACCGGAGGCTGTTGTCTTTGATTTCCTTATCCTCCCCATGAAAAATTTGGGTGATGTCTCCAACCTGCATTATAAGTATTACTATAAGGATTATTTTGAGGTCGAGAATTATTACCCATATAATTGGCTTGTTCGGCTTCCATGTTGTGTAGATGGTCTGAATTAAACATATTTCCTAGGGCTGCATCACATTGCATCACTGATTGAGCCTGCGTGGAACCAACAAAATTATCAAATTTTTTATTTAAAAGTTCTACTTGGTTAGTGAGCATAGCAACAGCATCAATATTATAGACTCCTGCGGCTTTCGTCGGCTTTGTCCTCATGACTTGCCATTGATAGTTATTCAATGACATTTCCTCAATAAATTCGTAAGCTTCGTCAGGTGTTTTATTATTGATGGTTCCGCCTGCGGCTGCATCAATCATCTGCCTAGTTGATGGGTTTAACCTATTGTGGAAAGTTTGAACCTGTAGCCATAAAGGTAATCTGTGGTGAGGGCATCTTCTTAAAAGATCTTTGTACCTTTCCCAGGCATCATAAAGTGTTTCTAAATCCATCTGCACAAAAGAAGAAATATCGTTCCGTAATTTAGCAGTTTTAGCAGGGGAAAATATCTAAGCAAAAATTTTTCAGACATTTGGTCCCATGTAGTAATTGAGCCTCGTGGTAGAGAGTTTAACCACTGTTTTGTCTTATTTCTTAAGGAAAATGGAAATAGCCTTAGGCGAATGGCTTCATTAGTAACGCCATTGATTTTAAAAGTGTCGCATAGTTCCAAAAAATTGGCTAGATGTGAGTTGGGATCTTCATCCTGTAAACCGTCAAATTGCACAAGTTGCTGAATCATCTGAATAGTACTAGGTTTTAATTCAAAATTATTAGCAGCGATAGCAGGTCTAACAATACTAGTTTGAGTACCAATCACACTAGGTTTAGCATAATCATACATAGTACGCGGAGCTTCTTCTGGTTCAGCGGGTAGTGCTGGAGGTTGGTGAATATTTTGATTTGCGGCCATCTCTTCAGTAGGTTCTAGCTCTTGCTCAAGTTCCTGCTCTGGATAATGTAAACTTCGTCTAATTTCTCTACGATTTCTGCGGACTGTAGCTTCCAAATCTTCGTAAAAAAGTAGTGGTCCTGACGGGTTGCTTCTAGTCATAAACTAGAAAAACCTAAAAATAAAATAAAATAAAATAACTAAAAGAGAAAAAAATAACAACAAAAATAAAAATAAAAAAAATTAAATAAATAAATATGGCTAAAGTAATAGAAATCGAGCTTTCGAAATATTTCAGTTATCTCCCCGGCAACGGCGCAAAAACTTGATATCGGCGTGATATGAAGTGATAAAATTTATAAAGAACTTGATCAAACCTAAACTGACTAATATCACGACATTTTTAAGGCAAGCGCACCTGTCGACAGTAGTATAGTCTAGTGATAAGATCGAGTATCGTACCCAAGGGAACCGAAAGTACTATTACTCACTTTCTTTCTATTATTTAACCTAAAAATTAAGTGAGGGTTTATTTAAAACTAACTCTAAAACTAACTAAGAAAAGCAGGAAAAATAAATTGGGAAGAACTTTTAGGGAAAAAGCTAATTGATATGATTAATACTTAAGGGAGAATCCACCTAGACTTCACTTGTTATTATTTTCTTGAATTATACGAGTTATTTACTTGACTTGATCCGTAGAGATCCCTAATCTATGCTAAACCCTCCGTCGAGGTGAAGAGCAACTAGGCCTAAGTTGTTAATTAAAGTTCCTTTATTAATTAACTCCCTAGGTTGCATTAATTCGATCTATGGTTCCCCATATTAGGTTTGACCCTAATCCGGCAGATTTATGTCGCCCTATGTCTAGGGTTGCATACAACTCCGCTTCTTATCACAGGGACTTTTGCTCCTCTGCTCTAAGCACATCCAATTCTTGAATCAATACCTACGACTATTAAATCAAGGATTAAAAACACATAATTAAGAACAATTCAAGTAATTCTCATAATAATCAAGAATAAATAACAAGATCTGTCTTAGGTTTCATCCCCCTCAAGTATTTGAGGGGTTTAGTTCATAATAATAAAAGAAAACATCTCAGAAGTTATAAAATAACAAATCATAAAAGAAACCAAAAACCCCTGAAGGAATTTAGGAGAATCCTCTATGTTGATGCAGAACTTTGGCTTCTGAGATGAATCGATTGGCTTCTCCCTTCGAGTAATCCCTTGCTTCTACCTGTGGTGTGGCAGAAAGACGAGAGGAAAAGAATATAGAGGGTGTGTAAAAGATGGAAGAAGGCCCTCCTCTATGTTGCCTCATGGGGTCTTTATATAGAGAGGTTTTGGGGATTCTTTCTTAGCCCCTAAGCATCCCATTTCGAGTGAAATTTGTCTTTTTCGTGACTAGAACACGCCCGTGTGCCACGCACGTGTGGGTTTGATAGAGACCGTGTGATTTAGCACGCCCGTGTATAGTGGCCGTGCTTGTCGGGGCTTTGTCCGTGTGATCTTCGTGAGGCACGCCCGTGTGGCACGGCCGTGTGGCATCCCCTGGCCCGTGTGATTCGTGCTTTTTGGTCCATTTTTCACCGTTTTGGGCCCATTTTCTGTTCTTTCATCTCCCCTATGCTCTCCTGAGTATAAGATACGCAAAAGAAAGATTAAGAGCACCAATTCTTACTAAATTGATAATAATTCATCCAAAATATAGACTAAACATGAGGTAAAAATATGTATAAATTAGCGCTTATCAATTAACAACATTAGTGCCCGAGTTTTCTGTCGAGAAGCACTTATTTAGGGTCTAAGCTCGACTTTACCTTAATTTCACATTGTCACGGTGGTTCGAGGAGTTGGAACTCCTCTTTCCTGCTATCAATTTTATCATAATACGGTTTGAGTCGAGTATAATTTACTTTGAATGTGCCAAATGTCTTATGCGTTATCTTGACTGTACCATAGGGGAAGGTTTTCATTACCGTAAAGGGGGTGCGTCATCTGTATGAAGTTTTGAATTTGCAATTCAAGGGTCCTTTTTGTCTAATAATACCTTGTCTCCGATCTTAAATTACTTCGTTTATCTATAGGCTTATCGTGGAGATGCTTTTGTTCTTCTTCTCCTCTTAGTTTAACTTGTGTTAGCCATTTGTCTAGTTCCTCGATCTGTAGCATTCGTTCTTCATGGATTGCTCCCTTGTTGTCGCATGGGCTCGAACGTGGCTCAATTATACTTTTGTGAAGAGTAACTTGCAAAGGAGGTTGGACAATGAAATTACTTATAATATCATCCTTATCATTAAAAGTCCTAGTAGAATTGCGGGCTTGAAGAGTAATCGTGTCATTGCCTACACGAAGTGTGAGTTCACCTGTGCCCACATCAATGATAGTCCTAGCAGTTGCTAAAAAGGGGCATCCTAAAATTAAAGGCACATCGCTATCCTCATCCATGTCTAGAACAACAAAATCCACTGGGTATATGAATTTATCAATTTTAATAAGTACATCTTCAATTATACCTCTAGGAAATCTAATGGTTTTATCAGCCAACTGAATACTCATCCTAGTTTGTTTGGGTTTCCCAAGGCCTAGTTGTTTAAACATTTTATAAGGCATTACGTTTATGCTAGCCCCTAAATCAGCCAAGGCATTTTTAACGTCTAAGCTACCAATTAAACAAGGAATCGTAAAACTCTCTATATCTTTTAGTTTGTTGGGTAGCTTGTTTTGAAGAATGGCTGAGCAACCTGCATTTAGCTCTGCATGCAATGATTTATCCAATTTTCGTTTGTTTGCTAGAAGTTCCTTTAAGAATTTAACTGCATTTGAAATCTGCGAAAAAGCTTTAATAAATGGTAAGTTAATATGTAATTTTTTTAAGTGTTTAAGGAATTTACCGAATTGTTCATTTGTATGATCTTTCCTTGTCGCATTCGAGTATGGGACACAAGGTTTATACTCCTCACTCACCGGTTTTTGTGTGCCATGACTTACCTCAATTTTACCATCAATTACCACATTTTCTTGCCTCTCTTTAGATTTTCGTTCAGCTAACCCTTCTATGTCGTGCATAGTGATGTCATGGAGTTACTTCCTTGGGTTAGTTTCTATGTTACTTGGCAACCCACCTTGTGATCATTCAGAGATCAGCTTAGCAAGCTGACCTATTTGGGTTTTAAGGCCTTGAATTAATGCTTGCTGATTTTTAAGTGCTATCTCGGTATTCTGAAAATAAGTTTCTGATAATGAGATAAATTTTGTGAGCATCTTCTCAAGGTTTGGCTTTTTCACTTACTGGTAAGGTGGTTGTTAGAAGCCTAGAGGGTGTGGCGGTCTCTGATTTCCTTGACTACCCCACGAGAAATTGGGGTAGCTCCTCCAACCTGCATTATAAGTGTTACTATAAAGGTTATTTTGAGATCTAGAATTATTACCCATATAGTTGGCTTGTTCATTTTCAGTGGAAAGATCATGGGATGAATAATCTATGTTGTACATTCCTCCTCCATTTGAATCGCACCTTATCACTAGATGTACCTGCGTAGAGCCAACTAAACCGTCAATCTTTTTATTTAAGAGCTCTACCTGATTTGACAGCATTGTGAATGTGTCAACATTAATAACACCGGCAGCTTTTTGTGACTTTGTTCTCATGACATGCCACTGATAATTAATCAATGACATCTCCACTATAAACTTGTAACGCCCCCACGCCCGAGACCGTCGCCGGAGTCGAGCTTGAAGTGTTACTACACATAATTTACCATTTTAAACAACTTTACATTATCTATTTTGATTTTCGGAATAAGCAGTTTATCTACGTCATGGTCGCTAGAAAAATCATATCTCGAGTTACGAAACTCGAAATAAAGATCCGTAAATTTTCCCTAAATCTAGGCTCATGTATCTATTTGATAATTGTTTTCTAGAATTTTTTTCTAGGCCGATTAGTATAGTTTATTAGTTAAAGTTGCCCTGTTTCAGAACTTCAACTGCACTGACCTCTACTTATTACGAACCACTTTTCTCCCTGTACAAAATTCATATGACTATGCCATTTGTTTCCATTAAAACTATACTCAATAAGAATTAAGAACATATAAATTAATCCTCCTAATTGTTTTTGTACAATTTATGGTGAATTTCCAAATTTAGAACAGGGTATCCAGAAATCGCTCTGGCCTTGTTTTACTAAAACTCAGATATCTCATAAAATACAATACCTTTACCTTTTTTGTTTGTTCTATATGAAAATAGACACAATAAGCTTTAATTTCATATATTATTCACCATCAAACCATGTTTCTATTATTTTTAGTGATTTTTCAAACTCACGTCACTGCTGTTACAATGTTCTATTTTTAAGCTACTTTCACATTTTTCCTTAATTTCCGTGTGACAGTTATCACTCAAGCATACATACTATCATACTTGTATATCATTAGCCATTTCATTAGCTATTCACTATCAAGTATTTACATCCCATTCATTGAACATGTCATAAGACATCCATATCAAAAGAAGCCAAGTCCCTATACATGCCATACACGAAAAGAAACGTCTAACTATACCGATAGGATTCCTCGATAGTGTGATCAGATCTCCGATGTTTCCTTTGATCCCCGAGTGGCTTGGCAAGAACTATAAGAAGAAAGAAATAAAGAGGGTAAGCACTAGGCTTAGTAAGTTTACAAGCAAATAAATTACAACATTCATCATATGGGATAAGTATGCAAACTATCAATTAGCATTATAAGCTTTCTTTACATCTCATTTTCTGCCTTCTTCTTCTTCACTTACCTTCTTTCTTACCTGACCTTTCATTATTCATGATTACAATCAACCTTTCCTTTGCTGATAATTCACTGTACATTTACTTGAATAATGGCCCGTTGAACCACTCTGAATACTAAGGATACTAGGGTCGTTCCTATCTAACAATATCCTGCCAATGCCATGTCTTTGACATGGACTTACATGAATTATTCCTGTCTCCAATGCCATATATCTAATATGGACTTACATGGCTCTATCCTGTCTCCAAAGCCGTATATCTAGTACGGACTTACATGGCTCATTTCTGTCCTGTCCTGTCCTGTCGACCCTTAATGTCATGACATTTCGTATCCTAACATTCCTAAGGTTCAATCGGGACTTTCTACTGTTTTTCTCTGTCATATCACCTTATATTCAACTTGATTATTTTCATAAAATGAATATATAAATGCTGGAAAATGACAATAGTAATGTAAAATAATAGAATATTGCATTTATTTACCGTAAACTTACCCCGATATCAAATGTGACTAAACCTTACAATTTAGTCCTTTACTTTTTCTTTTCCCCGATCTACTCCCGAATTTCGCTCTTCTTGATCTATAATAGCAAATTTAACTTATTTAATATCAACATTTATCAAAACATCCCTTTACTCAAACTTTGGCAAAATTACATTTTTGCCCTAAACTTTTACATATTTACACTTTTGCCCCAAGACTCGGAAATCAAAACTTATCACAAATTCTTGTATTTTAAGACATGCTGATCATTTATTTACCAACATCATCTTCAAATTCCTACTATAACATACACTTATGTACAATAGGTATTTTTACCAATTAAGCCCTTTTACTCGTTTTTACCTAAAACTGAGTAGCTCAAGTTGTCTAGCATAATTTAAAACCTCATATTCTATCACAAAACATCAAAATACACAAATTTCACCTATGGGTATTTTTCCAAATATGAACCCTAACTTAAAATATTGCTAACATAAGCTTTATCGAGCTACCGGGACTACAAAAACGTAAAGAACATTAAAAACGGGGCTTGGAATCACTTACTATGGAGCTTGGAAGCTTGAAACAAACCCTAGCTATGGAGAACCCTGGAAATTTCGTGGTAATGAAGAAGATGATCAATTTTGTGTTATTTTTCCCTTTTTATTTCATGTTAATATCCAAATGACCAAAATGCCCCTCCTTACTAAACTTTCAAAAATTCCATCCATGTCCAAATTTTGTCCATGAACTTAAAATTGGAAAAATTACTATTTAAGACCTCCTAATTAATATTTCAAAACAGTTTCATACTAGAAACTTCTAGAATGCAAGTTTTGCAACTTATTCGATTTAGTCCCTAATTTTAAATTAAGCACTTTACGCATAGAATTTCTTCAAGAAATTTTCACACCATCATGCAATCATAATATAGACCTCAAAATAATTATAAAATAATTATTTTTATCTCGGATTTGTGGTTACAAAATCACTATTCTGATTAGGCCCTATTTTGGGATGTTACATTTCTCCCCCTTTAGGGATTTTCATCCCCGAAAATCTTACATGTGAAGAGGTTTGGGTACTATTTTCTCATGGCCTCTTCAGGTTCCCATGTAGCCTCATCCACCCCATGTCTATTCCACAAGACTTTTACAAGAGCAATACTTTTATTCCTTAATTGTTTTATCTCACGAGCTAGAATTTTTACTGGTGCTTCATCATAAGTCATATCTGGCTGAATCTCAACCTCTGTCGGAGAAATCACATGTGACGGATCTGATCAATAATGTCGTAACATTGACACATGGAACACGTCATGAATCTTTTCTAACTCAGTCGGCAAAGCTAATCGATATGCTAATTGTCCAACTCTCTCAATCACTTCAAACGGTCCAATAAAACGAGGACTTAACTTGCCTTTCCTGCCAAATTTGAGAACTTTCTTCCACAGGGATACTTTCAAGAATACCTTGTTGCCAACCTGATATTCGATCTCTTTTCTTTTTAAATCTGCATATGACTTCTGCCTGTCTGAAGCTGCTTTCAAACAATCTCTGATAACTTTCACTTTTTCTTCTGTTTCTTTAACTAGATCAACCCTGTAAATCTAATTTTCTTTAAGCTCTATCCAATATAAAGGTGTACAACATTTATGTCCATACAAAGCTTCGTAAGGTGCCATCTTCAAACTCGACTGGTAACTATTATTATAAGCAAACTCTACCAATGGTAAATATTTTTCCCAATTGCCTTGAAATTCCAATATACAACATCTAAGTATATCTTCAAGTATCTGGATAACTCTCTCTGACTGACCGTCGGTTTGGGGATGAAAAGCCATACTAAAACTCAACTTGGTGCCCAAAGCTTCTTGTAGCTTCTTCCAAAACCGTGAAGTAAATCTCGGATCTCTATTTGAAATGATCGATAATGGCACTCCATGTAGTCTAACTATCTCTGAAATGTATAACTCGGCCAACTTGTCAAGTGAATAATCCATACGGACTGGGATAAAATAAGCTGACTTAGTTAGCTTATCAATCACAACCCCTACTGCATCTTTCTTTTTCGGCGTTAACAGCAATCCGGTCACAAAATCCATAGTAACTCTGTCCCATTTCCACTCCGGAACTAGCACAGGCTGCAATAATCCCAAGGGTACCTAGTGTTTGGCCTTTACCTGTTGACAAATCAAGCATCTGGAAGCAAACTCTGAAATATCTCTTTTCATTCCTACCCACCAGTACAATTTCTTTAAATCATTATACATCTTTGTACTACCCGGATGAATAGACAAAGAACTGCTATGTGCTTCCTGTAAGATCTTCCGAATAAGCTCATCATTCTTTGGTACACATATTCTGTCTCTAAACATCAAACAACCATTAGAACCAATCCGGAAATCTGATTCTATGCCTGACTCACATTGAACTCTTTTAGCTTGTAAATCGCTATCATCTTTCTAAGCTTCACAAATTTCTTCAAGAAATACTGGTTTAGTTCTCAATTCAGCTAGAATAGAACCATCATCCGACATGGCCAAATTGGTATTCAAAGCTCGCAATGTAAATAAAAGTTTTTTGCTTAAAGCATCAGCAACTACATTTGCCTTACCTGGGTGATAATCAATCACTAGCTCATAATCTTTAATCAACTCTAGCCATCTTCTTTGCCTCAGGTTCAAATCTTTTTGAGTCATCAAGTATTTCAAACTTTTATGATCAGTGAATATCCAGCACTGTTCACCATACAAATAATGTCTCCAAATCTTCAATGCAAATACAATAGCAGCTAACTCCAAATCATGCGTCGGATAATTTTTCTCATGTGGTTTCAATTGTCTAGAGGCATAAGCAATCACCTTTCCTTCCTGCATGAGTACGCAACCGAGCCTATTCAAAGACGCATCACTATAAATCAAAAATTCTTTACCCGGTTCTGGCTGTACTAAGATGGGAGCTTCAGTCAACAATGCCTTTAACTTGTCAAAACTCTGCTGGCACTTCTCAGTCCATTCGAACTTGACATCCTTCCGCAACAATCTCGTCAATGGGGTAGCTATCATAGAGAATCCCTCCACAAATCGTCTATAATAACCAGCTAAACCAAGAAAGCTTCTGACCTTTGAAACGTTCCTAGGAGGCTTCCAATCGACAATGGCTGAAATTTTGCTTGGATCAACTCTAATACCTTCACCTAAAACAATATGTCCAAGGAATCCAACTTCTCGAAGCCAAAACTCACTTCTACTGAACTTAGCATACAACTGATTATCTCTCAGAATCTGTAAAACTGTTCTCAAATGCTCTTTATGTTCAGTCTCATCAGGAGAATAAATCAAAATATCATCAATGAACACAACTACAAACTTGTCCAAATACGGTCTAAATATTCGGTTCATTAAGTCCAAAAAAACTGCAGGAGCATTAGTTAAGCCAAACGGCATCGCAAGAAACTCATAATGACTGTACCTAGTTCGGAATGCAGTCTTCGGA
This sequence comes from Gossypium stocksii, assembly GCA_020496765.1. Classification (NCBI taxonomy): domain Eukaryota; kingdom Viridiplantae; phylum Streptophyta; class Magnoliopsida; order Malvales; family Malvaceae; genus Gossypium; species Gossypium stocksii. Next base: position 16,663,295 of record CM035632.1, on the reverse strand, counting down.
ACATCTGACTCCTTAACTCGCATCTGATAGTATCTGGATCTCAAATCTATCTTGGAAAACACGGTGGCTCCCTTTAATTGATCAAACAAATCATCAATTCTGGGCAGTAGATATTTATTCTTGATAGTTACCTTGTTAAGTTACCGATAATCTATGCACAATCTCATTGAACCATCTTTCTTTTTCACAAATAACACTGGTACACCCCATGGCGAACTACTGGGTCTTAAAAAACCTTTATCAGTTAATTATTGCAGCTGAGCTTTCAATTCTTTCAATTCCGACGGGGCCATTTTATAAGGAGTAATAGAAATAGGTGTGGTACCTGGAATTAGCTCAATACCAAACTCAACTTCTCTAATAGGAGGCAAACCTGGTAATTCTTTCGGAAATACATCTGGATACTCGCACACTACAGGCACTGATTCAATTTTCAATTCTGAATCTTTAGTATTCAATACAAAAGCAAGATAAGCCTCATACCCCTTTCTCAAATATTTCTGAGCTGTCATAATAGAAATCATAGCAAATGAACCATCTAACTCATCTGAATTAACTCAAAGAATCTCATCATTTTCACATTTTAACTCAATAAATTTCCTTCCACAATTCACTGTCACATCATGTGCCGTCAACCAATCCATACCCAGAATAACATCAAACTCATCAAACGGCAATAACATGAGATCCGCCGAAAAACAGTGACCTTTAATCATTAAGGGGCAATTTCTACATACTTTATCTATCAATACACACTTGCCTAGTGGATTCGATACTTTTATCACAAATTCTATGGATTCTATAGGCATACTCATTTTAGACATCAATTTCACACAAACATAGGAATGGGTCGAACCCGGATCAATTAAAGCAACGACATTAATGTCATGTAAAGAAAATGTACCCGTAATCACAGCAAGGGAGGATGCCTCTTCGCGAGCACGAATAGCATAAGTCCTTGCAGGGGCTCTAGTATTTGGTTGCACCGTCGAATCTCTAGAGGTGCCTCTGTTACTTGCTCCTACTCCCAGTTGTCTCGGTGATCTGCCTCTGGTAGGAGTATTTTCGGATCTAGCACTCTGTATTACTTCTCGGTTAGCCACCTCCGGACACTCTCTCACAAAATGATCTGGAGCACTACACTTATAACAAACATTTTCGCCTGCTCGACAAGGACCATAATGAAGTCTACCACATCGTGGACATCCCGATCTACCCGATCTAACATTACCCACACTTGCGGTCGAAGTGGTCTAAGCTTTCGGATCTTTAAATCTGCTACCTCTATTTTGACTAGATTGCCCTGCCGAAAAGCTAGATCTGGTAGAAAACTCTTTGGGCCTCTTGGATGTAGCCTAAAATGATCTGCTCATCTGTCTTTTCTTCATATCTCGCGTCTCTGTTTCAGTTTTATCTTTTCTTTTTAACAACTCCTCCGCTTTACAGGCTCTGTCAACTAAAATGACGAACTCTTTTATTTCCAGAACACCCACTGATAGTTGGATATCATCATTTAACCCATCCTCAAACCTTTTACACATAATAGCCTCCGTGGACACACATTCTCGAGCATATTTACTGAGTCTAACAAATTCACGCTCATAATCAGTCACTATCATATTACCTTGTTTCAGCTCTAAGAACTCTTTTCTCTTCTGATCAATAAACCTCTGGCTGATGTACTTTTTAGGGAATTCCTCTTGAAAGAAATCCCAAGTGACCCTCTCTTTCGGTACAACTGATACTAGTGTCTTCCACCAGTGATAGGCCGAATCTTTGAGAAGTGATACTACACATTTCATACATTCCTCAGGTGTACAAGATAATTCATCGAAGACTCTGATTGTATTTTCTAACCAAAATTCTACTCTTTCTGCATCATCGTCTTTTGTTGCTCGGAACAATTATAAAATAATTATAAAATAATTATTTCTATCTTGGATTTGTGGTTACGAAACCACTATTCCGATTAGGCCCTATTTTGGGATGTTACAAAACTCATAAGCCTCCTCAGGTGTTTTGTTATTTATGGTTCCACCGGCAGCTGCATCAATCATCTATCTTGTTGAGGGATTCAAACCGTTCTGGAAAGTTTGAACCTATCGCCACAAAGGTAACCCATGATGAGGGCACCTTCTCAATAAATCCTTGTATCTCTCCCAAGCATCGTAGAGTGTCTCTAAATCCATCTACACAAAAGAAGAGATATCATTCCTCAACTTTACCGTTTTAGCAGGCGGAAAGTATTTAAGTAAAAACTTTTCGGTCATTTGCTCCCAAGTAGTGATTGACCCTCTGGGTAGAGAATTTAACCACTGTTTTGCCTTATTTCTCAATGAAAAGAGAAATAACCGAAGGCAAATGGCGTCATCAAAAAGGCCATTGATTTTAAATGTGTCCTAGAATTCCAAAAAGTTAGCTAAACGTGTGTTAGGATCCTCATCCTGCAAACCATCAATCTAAACAAACTATTGAATCATTTGAATAGTGTTAGGTTTCAGTTCAAAATTATTTGCAGCAATAGCAGGCCTAACAATACTAGATTCAGTACCAGCTAAATTAGGTTTAGCATAATCGTACATAGTACAAGGAGCAGGATTTTGATCCACAGGATCTGCGGCTACCACAGGAGGTATCTGATTATTTTGGTTTGCTTCCATCTCTTCAGTAGTGTTGGTTATGTCCTCTTGCTCTTCTTCTGTGTACCGTAATCTTCGACTTATTTCTCTTCGATTTCTGTGAACTGTAGCTTCTAAATTGATATCAAACAAGAGTGGTCCTGACGGGTTTCTTCTAGTCATAAACTAGAGACACCTGTCAGAGAAGAACAAAAAGAAAATTTTAGTAAATAAAACCTAAAATAAAAATAAATTGCAATAAAAGTAAAGATAGCTAAAGTAATAGAAATCGAGTGTTCCTAATATTTTAGTTCCCCGGCAACGGTGCCAAAAACTTGATGTGCGTGATAAGTTCTAATATTTTTACGATTGTACCTAGAAATTAACTATTATCATGATAAAAGGCAAGCAAACCTATCGAATAGTAGTATAGTTAGTGGCAAGACCAGAATGTCGAATCCTTTTATAGTCTTTGCTCTATTCCCATTACACGACAATGAGCAAAGAGGGGCAGCTGTAGAGCCCATATTTTGCTCGGGCTACTAAAGGCCCAAAAACAGAATAAAAAAAATTAAAATTAAAATGTCCATGTCCATTGCAAGCCCAAATATTAATAGCCCGATTAGACCAAATTACAGTTTATTGACCATAATACCTAAACCCGATTAACCCAAGCCCAAACTACTGCCCAATACCCCACTAACCCAGCTAAACCGTGCAGCCTAGTTTTAGACCCAATCTGAAGCCCAATAGCAGAGCCAACCCTAATGGCCCAAGGTGTTTCCAGCAACTAGAAACCCTAGCAAGGGACTCGCACCGCAAGCACCAGCACACACCCTCGTATCGCGCCACAATCGGCGCGTGAATCGTGCCTTTCTACCACCTGAATCCTCACCAGATTTGTGCCATTAACCTGCAAAATGAAAGAAAGAAACAACAAATATGGCAAAAGGAATTTGTTGATTTGTTTCTATTTTTGTAATCGGTTATAAAAACCGAATCCAAACGATGTAATGGGGGTACGAGATACTACGCATATTATACACAGATACAAATAAAAATACAAACATTTCAAGCAGAGGTGATTTTAGTTGTTATTCTGCGCTTTATTTTTCATTTCATTCAAACAAAACAGAGGAACACCGAAAGGAAACCTCAGTTATTTGTTTTTTTTATTTTTTGCTCAAAATACTATTTTAAAATAAAAAAGGGGAGATTACTTGCGTTTTTACCGAAAAGAGGGAATTTTTGGGTTACTGACCGCCGTGTGCGGCCGCACGTGCAGTGGCGCGTGACACCAGAGCTAGGCCGGTCACTGGCCGGAGCTCAGAAGGCCTTTAGAGGTTTTGAAGGAGTTTTTTTTTAAAAACAAATGTGAAAATGAATTTTATGGTTAAAATTTGATTTTTATAATGTTCCTAAAACGACGCCGTTTTGGCTTAATTCAATAAGCACAAAATGACGTCGTTTAGGGGCTAAGGATCCGCGTGTTGACCCGGTTACCTGAGGAGGATCTGCGTTTTTTCGGTAAAAGGGAAATTTATACCTTTAGTCCTTCCGCATTTTCTATCTTTAAAATTAAGTTTATTTCATTTTTTAATTTTGCCCAATAATTCTATTTTGATTTCAATTTGGTCCCTAAGCCCTTTTAAGGCATATTTGGAACGGCGCTGTTTTGAGGACTAGGGCGAATTTTCCCAGTGAGTCCTCCACCCTTAGAGCGCGTTCCAATTAGGTCCTAAATGTGGTTTTATTTCTTTTCACTTTTGCCCCAGAGTTTTACCAAATTTCTAATTTAATCCTTTTTTTATTTATTTTATTCTGACTTTTTTTTGTTCGTTTAAATTATTATTCATTAGTTTTAATATTTTGTATATATTATTTATCTTTATTCTAAACCCTTTTTATATATATAAAATTATTTATCATATATTATTTTCATATTATTATTTATTATGTATCAAGTGAGATATTAAAATTTGTATATTATTATTAAATATTATATATTTTTGTATAATATTATATATTATTTCATATTTTGTATATTATATAATATTCTAAAATACTTTATTGTGAAAATAAAATTTGGTTCCTTATTATTATATTATTGTCTTTATAAATATATGTATTAAATTATTATATTATAAATTGTGATTTTTTTTATAAACATATTAATTAATTATATATATTAGCTATTTTTTTTTTCCTCATTTATTAGGAATGTATTATTTAAATATCCAATTCTTTTAAAATACCTCATTTATTTTAATTGACATTTAGATTATAAAAGTTTCATAGCATTTCTTAACTTATTTTATAAATTATGTTGATTTATTTTCGTATGTTTTTTGTATTTACTTATTATTGTTTTAGTTTATTAATTTATCATGTAAATTATTCGTCATTTTCATATTATTTATTATTTTCAATATTATATTTGCATGAGATATTAATGTATGGTGTAATCTATATTGTTTAGAATTAATATTTTATAATAGACTAATGTTATGTCTTACTTGCATCATTATTTTGTAAAAAACATATTTCATCTAACCCAAAAGTATTTTTAAAGATGAGGCAATGTTTTTGTGTTTAGAAATAGGAGAAATAGTACCCCAACGTGCTGGGTTGCGATTTCCCGTTTGTCTAAATACCTAAAATATCCTTTTAAATAATTTTTTTAATTACACGATGATTTTAGTTACGAGAATTTAAAAACATCGTGTCCTAACGCGCTGAATGAGATGTTTGCATTCATTCAGAACAAAAGAATCTCGAGTTTTAACTCAAATTATTCATGTTTTAAAAAGGGTCATAATTTTAAATCTTTTCAAAGTTTCGACAATAGGACAGAAAACTAATAAATTGGTACCAATTTTTGGCATTACGAGGGTGCTAATCCTTCCTCGTACGTAACCGACTCCCGAACTTGTTTTCTAAAAATCGTAGATCAAAATGTTTTATAAGGTGATCCAATCACACCTAAAAAGATTGGTGGTGACTCCCATTTTCATTTTTTTTTAAAGTCGATCCCATTTTTCAAAACCTTTAAAAATAGTTTCGACATTACCCAAAAATTATTTAAAACCATAAAATTAAATTTTCTAAAATATTTTTATTTTTTGAAATATCATTTACCTATTTTTAAATGAAATTAACCTAACTAAATTAAAAAAATCACTAATAAACCCGATTAACTCCTAATTTTCACTCAGAACCCGATAAACTTACTCAAAACTACTAGACATATTTTTAGGGCCTTACAGGGTAGATAATTCCCACATCTAACGATTTGATAACTTACTTTTGAACTACCTCCTTCATGATAGGATTGAGTCTCTTTTTTTCATCAATTCTAGCTCCCTCACCCTCCTTTTAGATAATTTTATGCATACAAAAAGAAGGGTTTATTCCTCGAATATTAGTTATGGTCTAGCAGATTGCTTTTTTAAATTTCTTTAAGACTTCGATCAACTGCTCCTCTTGGTGTTCTATTAGTTCTACTGAAACAATCACAGGCAAAGTAAAACTATTATCCAAATAAACATATTTCAAATGGGAACGAAGTACCTTAAGTTCGAGTTTTGGCAGTTCCTCGATTGACAACTTGTGTTGTTCAAATTCTCGAACATCTAACTCTAATGGTTCAAACCGTGTTGGTTGAACATAGTTCCTCGGATTGACTTCCATCAAAGCCATATTTTCATTATCTTCTTCATCTTCAAATGGCTCAGACCCTAAGGAGTTCTTATTAGTAATAGTGCCCTAGGCCTATGGTATGGACATTTTATTTTGATTTAGTGAATTTATTATTATAATTTGCCTGTTTAATATATAACAATATACTTGAATAATTTTATTCTAAATGTCCCTAATTAGTCATTGTTGTAGGAACAATAATGAATTAAGATTAGTATGGATTATGATAGATATTCATGTGATGAATATGTGTTTGAGAAACAAATCATATTTATATGTATTTGCTCAGAATGAATATTGGACCAGCCCATTTTAAGACTAATGCATAGATCAAAGTCATAAAGTGAATCTCTAAATAGTTGTGTAACTGCCTGGTTTTAGCTAAATCGGAATAGTAGTTTCGGAACCACAAATCTGAGGTTGTAAAATTATTTTAATATTTTTTTCGGTGTTTACAGCATGGTAATTGATATGTGTGAAAATTTCGTGATTTAATTTTACCGATTGGTTGTCTAATTTGATAAAAGGAATTAATCGCTGAAATGGAAAAGTGGCATACTAATTATTTAAGTGCTAAATTGTTTTGGTTTCTTAATTTTAAAGTCCTCAAAATGAAATTTTGGCCATTGATTAATGGGATGGAGGGTTATGGGTTTAAAGTGAATGATTTTATATTGTATAAATGATGGATAAAATTGTAAAGTGTATATTAATATGTAATAAATAAAATAAAACATAAAATGCATGCAAAAACTCATCTTGTTGGCTGAATATTGAAGAGAAAAAGAACCCATTTTTGAGGTTTTAAGTTCGGCACCTAGGGACTTGATTTAAGTAAGTTTTGAGCTCAGTTTTTTTTCTAATTTTTGCGTTTTTGAGATCGTTGCTTTGTTGCTTTGAATACTAGTTAGCCCATGCTTGAATTTTTGAATTTGTTGATGTATTCATGATTTTCCATTAATGATAGCTTGATTTTTTTTTGTTCGACGATGAAAAATAAATATTTGTTGATAGATTATTATGTTTAATTAAGTGATTTTTTTATAAAAATGCTTATTTAGGGTTAAATTGCGAAATTTGCAAATTGAGGGGTCAAAATGTGAAATAAATGGAATTAATGGGCTGCTAGGGACCTAAGAAGAATTTGGCCTAACATGGGTTTGATGAAATTTTGTGTTTTAAATTAAGGACTAAATTGTGAAAATGCGAAATGTTAGGGGCTAAAGTGCAAAATGCCAATTATGTGTTTTTGGATGAAATTGAATGAATTTGTGATTAAATAAGTTAAATTTGAATTAATTTAGATCAAGAAAAGAAGAAATTGGATTTGGATCGGGGGAAGTCGAAAGTTGTCAAATAGTCGTTCTAGTCCGTTCGTCTCCGTACGAGGTAAGTTCATAAATAAATAAATGTGTCTAAATTCAAGTGAATACATTTTATAATATTGAATTGTATTGTATATATATAAATACATACATTGCCAAATTGATATAAGCATGGAATTACTTGTGCCGAGCTTGAATCGATTGAATTACGACGCCCGAAAGCCCCGTACGAACCATAGGAATAGTATAGGATATGTATGTCATGACATTAGGACTTCTGATGTGTGATTCGTGTAAGACCATGTCTGAGACATTGGCATCAAAGTGAAAAAATGAGTAAGACCATGTTTAGGGCATCATAAATGATTCATGTAAGACCCTATCTAGTACAGTGGCATCGATATGTGATTGCATGTAAGACTATATCTGGGATATGGCATTGTACGAGCTTATTATAATTTCCGTGTATCCTTAACAATTCTGAATGGTTCAACGAGAAAAGACATGGCAAGACCAAATGTGAGTTCGAATTAAATGATTCAGGTATGTGTTAAGTTTGTATGAAATTTGAAAGAAATAGTAAGTCTTGATGCTTATGTAGTAACATGAACTATAAGAGAAAAGTGAATATATATATATATATATGTTCGAGATTGGTTGAGTTCGGTCTAATTGAATTGAATTATATATATATTGAGATGTTTTAATTGCTTATGGCTTACTAAGCTTATCAAGCTTACTTTTTGTGTTTATTCGTTGTTTTATAGATTTTGAAAGCTAGCTTTGAGCTCGGGGGTCGTCAAGGATCATCGTCACACTATCGACATCATTCGGCACTTTTGAAGTTTGGAACTATGAACATATGGCATGTATAGGCTAGTTTTAATATGTTTGGTTTTGAATTTGTGTATATATAGCCATACGAAAATGGCTTGATTAAGATGTTAATGCTTGTGTGTATTCGGTCATGACATAAGTTTAATTTTGGAAGTATATCTTATGGTATATATGCTGGTGGTGTTTGGATTTATAATTCGGCTTAGTAATGAGGTAAAAGATGAATGCATTTTTTATTTATAGTATATGTAATATAGGTTAAGTGATGGTTATGTCATTATTAGTGTTTGGCTATTTAGGTACGATTAATGAATGTAAATATTATTTATTTTTTTCATGGAATTAATCGAATAAAATTAAACACTAAAAACATTTCAGAAATCAATCAGGGACTAAACTAGTCAAAACATAAAATTTTGGGTCAAAACTGTAAAATATAAAGAAAAGGGAAAACTGTAAAATCTAAAAAAAGGCGAAAGGTGTAATATTTGAAAAACAAGGGAAACACTGTGAAATATAAAAAATTGGGGCAAAACTGTAAAATCTTAAAAATAAGGGAAAAATTATAAAATCTAAAAAATAGGGGTAAAATTGTAAAATTTGAAAAATAGTGGACACACAACCGTGTGACTGAATCATGTAAAAACCCCGGACTGTGTGGAGGGGGTACATGACTATGTAGAAATTGAAAAAATCGATGTGCAGGGGAGACACGGCCATATAGTAGGCAGTGTGAAGGGTTCTAGGTCGTGTGAGAATATAAGAAACCCAAGGTTTCAGGGAACATGGTCGTGTGGTCCACATGTGTGGCCCACACACCCGTGTGGCCCTATTTTGATGCATGGTTTACCCTAATTCAATTGTAAAAAAACACACACTTGTCTCTGGGATCTTGAGTGACGTCCCTCTCATTCAGATCTGGTCCAGGGTACCTAAACTGGGTCATTTAAATGATATTTACTCAAGAATTAATAACAAATTTCAAGATTTAAATAAGATTATCAAGAGTTTTGGAAAAATTTACAATGTATCATAATCAAATTGAAAGTTTAGCGAGATCCGACACTATTTCAGAATTTACAAGTTCTTACAAATCGAAACGAAAGTACTTACCTAACTTTTGATGATAATACTGGATGTATTGTTGGAAATTACAAAACAGATAAAGAAAACGAGTTAATGGAATTCAATTTTGAGTCGAGATAGCAAAATAATCCTCAAAAAGAGATATAAAGTTTGATAAAAGAAAAAGGGGAAATAAGAGAAAAAGAAGAATACAAAGAGAAGAAAGAAAATACCCTATTCAGGGTTGGAAATAAATTAAACTCCATGTCTAATTAGGAAAGTTTTGAGTAAATACTTAGAATTTGGAAAAATATCTTGGAGGCTGCATGGCAATTTGGGATTCTACCTATACTTGTTGAGTTTCTACTCTAATTAATATATATTCTATTGTGGTTTTCATCCTTAGCTACTGAAAATAAAATGAAAAGAAATGAGAGAGAAATGGATAAATCCTAGTACCTTTAAAGAGTGCACTAACAACTTAACCCTCAACCCTTACTTGGTCAATCTTTACAATTAACCCCTTATATTTTGGGGTTTGATATATATTATAAGCAAGAATTCATATGAGTGTGTGGGATAGTTATTTAAAAATATTATATTATAAATCCTTAAAAATTATATTATAAAAATAATTTGTGAATTTTGTAAAATTATAACAAAAAAATCCAAAAAAAATTCTAAAGTTATGGTCACAAAGTTTATTGTCGAAACCATTTTTTAAGGGGTGTTTGAAAAACGAGGATCGACTTTTGAAAAATGAAAATGGTAGTCGCCACCAACCTTTTTAGGTGTGATTGGATCACCTTATAAAACGTTTTGGTCTACGAAAATAGAGAAAACGGGTTCAGGAGTCGGTTATGTACGAGGAAGGATTAGCACCCTCGCAATGCCCAAAATTGGTGCCAAATTGATTAGTTTTCTGTCTTAATGTCAAAAATTTAAATAGGATCCCTTTTTAAAACCGGAATAATTTAAGTTGAAAATCGAGATTCCTTAGCTCTGAAAGAATACAAACATCGCATCCAGCATGATAGGACACGATATTCTTAAACCGGAATGATAGGACATCGCATTTAGACAAATGGGAAATCGCAACCCAGCATGTTAGGGCACTATTTCCCAAATTCCTAAATACGAAAAACATTTCCTCATTTTTTTAAAATTCTTTTGGGTTAAATGAAATATAAGTTTTTAAAACAATGATGCATTTAACATATTACAAGATATCCATACTAAATAATATAAACTACATGATACATAATTTAACAATTCACATAAACATAACATAATAACATAAAAAAACAAATAATTTATGAGATAAGATTGATGTACTAAAACAATAAGTAAATATAGAAAATGATATAAAATTAACTCAACACAATTTTGAAAATATACCAAATAAGTCAAGAAATAAATATAAAACTTTTATAATAAAATAAATGAAGTAAAAAAAAGATATTAAAATAATATAAATAATAAATAACAAATTTTTAAAATGATTAATATATATAACTAATATATTATTAAAAATTTACAACATTTGATATAATAATTTAACACATATATTTATAAAAATAATAACAAAACAATATTTAAACAAAAATTTATATAATAAATTATTTTAAAATATCATACAATATATAAAATATAAAATAATACATAATATTTAACGATAACCAATTTAAAATAATATATAATAACATACAAGTTTTAAAATGATACTGATAATACCTAAAATAATATATGAAAATAATAATAAAAACCAATTTTTGTATATATAAAAAAGTTTAGAATAAGATAAATAATATATACGAAACATAATAAAAAAATATTATTATAAATAATAAAATAATTTAACATAAATAATATATATATATATATATAAATAAATAAAAACAGTTTTGTATAAAAACATTTTAAAATATATAATATATTAAAATAAATAAATAAATAAAAGAAAACTAATGAAACTAAAAATAAATAAGAAAGAGGATTAAAATTAAAATTAAACGAAACTCTAGGGAAAATAATTAAAAAAAAGATTCGGGACCTAATTGAATCGCGGATTAAAAAACAGGGACTTACTGGGTAAATACCCTAATCCCAAAACTGCGTCGTTTCAACATCCATGCTTAAAAGGCACAAGAACCAAATTGAAATTAACACAAAATAATTGGGCAAAATTAAAAGATAAAATAAACCTAATTTAGAGAATTGAAAATGCGAAAGGACTAAAGGGATAAATATCCCATTAGTAAGAAAAAACATGCGGATCCTTAAGGCACGGGTCAGGTCAATCAGGTCAAGAGCAAAACGGCGCCGTTTTGGTGCTTATTGACTTAAGCCAAAACGGCGTCGTTTTATACCGCTATATAAATAAATTTTTCACAAAAAATTTCATTTTGAACCTGTTTTAAAAAAATTTTGAGAGAATTCTCTCAATCCCCCTTCCCTTGGCCTGAAATTCGGCCAGGGCTCCGGCGGTCGGCCACCGCACGCGCCACCACACGCACCATCGCACGCGGCGGTCGGAGGGTCTAAAATCTTCCGTTTTCCAGGCATATCAAAAGTAACCCCTTTCCCTCTTTATTTTAGTTGTATTTTCGTAGATAAAAAACGATTTGTATTTTCGAGACTAAAAATAAAAAAGGAATGCGAAAAGAAAATAGCCCCAGAATCACCTTTCAAAAATCTATAGCTTTTTATTACTTGAATTTGTTTCTGTGATATGTATGTGTATATTGTTGTGTGTGTGTGTATCGTGTCCTCTTTTACAGATTACAAAAGGTTTTTATAGCCACTGTTTCTAAACATATTTGGTATGATCCTTTTATTTGCTTTCCTTCCACGTTTGCTACTGCTTTCTTTCTCTTTTTATAGGTAAAGGATGAGATTTTTGGCGGTGATCTGCGCGTTGATGGTAGCATGACGTCCGGCGAGGAGTGCGCGATGCACGCGCGTGATGCCCGGAGGGGAAGGCGCGGGGCGCGGAGAGCCGATTCAGGAGTTGAGGCGCTGGCAATGCTGCTACTAGGGTTTCCTTGGTTGGGACAAAATGTTGGGCCATATGGGCTGCTTTGAGATTGGGCTTGAATTAGCGGTTTAGTCTGTTTAGGTATTGGGTTAAGGGTGTACAGGGTATTTGGTTTTAAGTTAATAGGGTATTGGGCTGTAAAAATTTGGCATTTTGGGTTGTAAAATGACTCTTTTAAAAAACATTTTGGTTTTATTTATTTTCTGTTTTTGTAGCCCGGGCAAAAATGGGCTACTACATTTATCACAAAAAAATTTACATGTTATAAAGTGTTATAATATATTTATTTATAAAAAAATATGACCAAGCAGTATGGATATAATGTATTTATGCATCCAAGTTATATATTATAAAAATAATATGCTTATTAAAAAAATGTTATAATTCTATTTTATCATAACTTATTCATAAAAAATAAATTTCCAAAGTAATGATAAAAAATTATATTATTTATAAGAAATCTTACGAAAGTTATTGAAACATTTATAGAACATTATTTATAAATATTATATATATTATAAATTTTATATTATTTTTTTTTACTTATTTTACGTATTATAAAAAGGGATATAAACTAGCATTAGTGTTTCTCCAAATTAAGTGTAACACCCCAAACCCAGCCTAGACGTTAAGGCCAAGTCTGATGTGTCCCATTGAAGTGTTTTTCAAAAACCGTGTTTTCATTGAAAGCCCTTCTTAAATGTTTAAAAACTCTTACCGTTAAACTTGTATAAAACCTTAGTTTGTGTTTATTTTTTTTCCAAAACGGGATTTATTGAAATGATCATCCCTTTTCAAACATCATTGAAAACTTTGTAAAAGTTTTATGAAAGCTTATGAACCCTTGTAGTTTGCAAAAACATGTTATTTTAAAAATAGATAAAATATCGAAAAATCAGATTTGTAACCTTTATAAAACATGTTATCTTGAAAACGGTTTAAGTATCAAATAAATTTGACCTTTTTCGTTAAGACTTAAAGTGAATGGAAGCTGGGCACCAGGTAGGATTCCAGAAAAGAGGAGGTGAGTCGAATAGACTGCTTAAGTACCAAGCTCTTCTTGGATCCACTCCTAGACATGCACACTACCATTGCCACACTTTAACTATTTGAAATATTTATCTACAAGATCATTTAAAAATTGCGGAAGCTTTACTTGGTTATCGTGTTATTTTGAAAACAAGTAACTTTTATAAAAACTGCGTCTTAAAATCATTTATTTTCAACTCAATTTAAATAATATCCTACGTAAGCTAAAACCAATTTAAATAAGTAAAGAATAAAAATCCAAAATAAAAATAATTAAATAGGCCCTTTTTACAACCCAAAACCAGAAATAAATAATTAAATCTAAATTCAAATAGGTAACTTAATTAGGAATCCAACAGCCCAGTCCATGTGGCCACTCTGAATCCCTCCCAGCTCCAAGTCCACCAATCTAAGGCTCACCTGCAAGGATGGAAGGAAAAAGGGTGAGTTTGGAAAACTCAGTGTGCAACAAGCCACTTACAGAGCCCAAATCAATATCAGCATACTAGGCCTAAGCCCCCAAATCAGTCTCAACATATAACTGGGCCGAAGCCCTTTTCAAATATCGGTTGCTGGGCCTTAGCCCTTTTTCATAAATCAATTCACTGGGCCGAAGCCTTTTCTGTAAACAGTATGGCCCAAAGGCCCATTTTAACAACACATATAATATCAGTGTATGTGTGCAAAGCCCATTTCAATATCACATGTAATGTCAATGTATGTATGCAAAGCCCAGTTGGGGAGACTACTCAACCCACCATCCGCTACTCTCCACCCGTACCAACCAAGCTCTCCATGTGGGGAATAACTCAACCCACCCAACCAAACTCTCCACTGGCAGCATAGCTGCTTTATCATATAACTGGAGGCCAAGCCTCTTTTAATAACTGGGGCAAAAGCCCTTTTCGGTAAACTGGGGCAAAGCCCTTTATCACTTCCTCCACCATATAATAACCCAACCCATGCATTTAATGAGTAAAACATGGCATATCGTATACATGTCATAGCATATCATGTGCATATCATGTGCATATCATGTCATAGCATGTAAAATAACAATATCATAATCATCATATTCAGAATGAAACCTTAGGGGTATAATAGACATTTTTCACCTAGGGCAAGACATTTTCATGTTTTAAGGGTAATTACGTAATTTTAACACTTATTAGGGTTTTCCATGCTTATTCATCAATTCCAAATGTTTAAACAGCAATTTTAGCTTATTTTAGTATAACTGAGTTATGGGCCAAAAACCCCTAATGGGCCCTATGTAGCTAGTTCAGTCGTCTAAGCCCACTTAGTCCAAATCCTACAATTAACTACTAATTTAACCAGTTTTAAGCCTATAGTCTATTAAGAAATGTCTATTGCCCATTTTTACCTATATGGGCCCGTAAGCCCATTGGGTCCAATTTTAGCCCATCGAGGCCCAACTTACCATCGTGCACAAAATCGTGCCCTTACCTGTTCTATCGATCCAATCACCGATCTTATCGTATGTATCACGGCTCAAACCATTCACAAAACCACAAGTTCGAAATGCCGAAGTTTAGGCATTTTGGCTTTTCAGCAAATATTAATCTAAGCTACTATGAGGTTCATTACACACCTGTTTGCAACGAACGATGACTATATCCGATCCAAGTCAATCCTACATTCGATTACTAAAACATTAGACCACGAATCAATGATAACTAAATTTAACATACTCTTACCATATTCGGGCATCCATGAACAAGGCCCTAAATCCTTACCTTTGCTGAAGTTGATATCCAAATCTGGATCCGAATGCTCCACTGATCCAAGCCCTTAGTCAGCAGCCTTTAACCCTTACAAGCACAGAGTAAAATAATTGGTAACAGCACCTTAAAGCCTTAGGCGCTATTTCGACAGCCTCCCTAAACACATAGGGATTCCAACTTTTCCAAATCCCAAAAATAAGAATAGATCACAGTCAAGTCATTCATATCACCAACTTATATCCACGGTCAAACTAGCCCAATCATCACACAAGTTATTCATTTACCCACGAGGGGCAAAACAGTCATTTAACACCCTAGGGGCAAAACGGTAATTTTACCCCATAGGGGTGTCTCAGTAATTCTACCCTACAGGGGTATTTCAGTAAATTTACAAATTAGGGGTAAAATAGTAATTTTACAAATTAGGGGTAAAACGGTAATTTTACAAATCATGGGTAAAATGGTAATTTTACAAATTAGGGGTAAAATAGTAATTCTACAAATTAAGGGTAAAACAGTAATTTTACAAATCATGGGTAAAATGGTAATTTTACAAATTAGGGGTAAAATGGTAATTTTACAAATTAAGGGTAAAATAGTAATTCTATAAATTAGGGGTAAAACGGTAATTTTACAAATCAAGGGTATGTCTGTCATTTTACAAATCGAGGGTACTTCTGTAATTGTACAAATCAAGGGTAATTCGATAATTTTATAAATCGGGATATTTCTTGTAATTTTGCAAATCGAGGGTAATTCGGTAATTTTGTAAACCAAGGTATTTCAGTAATTTTGTAAACCAAGGGTATTTTAGTAACTTTGTAAACCAAGGGTATTTTAGTAACTTTGTAAACTAAAACATTTCTAAACAGAGATAACAATGCGAATGGGCCTAGGGCCCATTCTAGGCCCAAATGGGCCCACACGCTCGTGTGGCCCTTTTAGCCTAGATCTAGCCACAGATATGAGATTCACCTAATCTAGCCTAATATTTACTATACAATCAAACAACTTATCCAATTGGGCCCGCAGGCCCATTGGGCCCACATGGCCTCTTCGGCCCAGCGCAGCCCGAAGTAGCTGTCCTACCGCTAGAGCAGTGAGAAATACACACCTGATAGGAGACTGAAGTTAATCCGCGCTCCAAACACTCTTAGCCGATGCCCAACCCAAACGGGCACGCCATAAAGCGAAAGGGATCAGCCAAGAAGGCTGTGCCTATTCTCCTCCTGGTTTGCTCTATTTAAAGCTAGCTCCTCACCTGCTCTCATGTTAGCTTTCCGATGTGGGATTCTCCATCAATCCCCCCAAAATTAAAGCGTTAGCAAAATAATCAACCTTTGCGTGCAACGGGATTCGAACCAAAGTCCTCTCAGTAACCCTGTCAAGCCATCACCACTCGGACATAAGCTCCTTTGTGTCATAAGTCCAACACATTTAACTTTAAAGCTCACCTGCTTGCTTCCAGATTTATTTAAAAGAAAAACCAAAATAAATTGCAAGAGCCAAGACTTGAACCTTGGACCCTTTGCTTCCTTGTCCCCTAAGCGGCGCTACTTTGCCACTACACCACATTCCTTTTTGTGTCTTATTCCACACATAATTCCTTACAACTCCTCTTTTCCAAGTCCTCTATTCCTTAAGTCCAAAAATCCAAGAATTCTCCGGGTTTTTAACCAACACTTGGGCCTTCCATAGGCCCAATAACACACTCCAAACACGAATTACACATCCAAATATCAAAATTTCAACATTACACCAAATATCACAAAAATCCCGGAATCCCAGAAATTAGCCCAAGACTTTTCCCCACACTATGAATCCTTCGCAGTTCACTAAAATACCACATTAACCCATTAATAATAACCTTCCATAACAGAATTCAACACATCAATAATTTTATTTCGAACTATCTCACACTGCACCCAGGCCCAATACTTCTAGGCCCAAATTCAGGGTGTTATATTAAGTTTATATAAGTTTCTCATAATTAATATATAAATTACTTGGAATGTGAACTTCAAATACTATAAGGTTGATGCTAATTATGCAAATACAAAAATTTTTCTTGCACCATATCATGGGTTATGATACCATTTGAGAGAATGATGCTAGACATAAGCACCATAAACAACTTGCGAACTCTTTAAATTAAGACATTCAAGACAACAGAATATGGTTGAGAAGACATTTGCTGTTCAAAAAATATATTTCTCATATTAACTTCACCTTAGTATAACATAAGAAAGCAAGTTTGGATCGTACTAGCATGTTGCATATTTCATAAATTCGATCATACGTGGAGTTAAGATGATTCATACTTCGAAGACTATATAGAAGAAGGAGATCTTAGTAATCATAATAATGCAAATTCAAATTTAGATGATGATGAATTCAGTCAAGGACCAACATATGACAATAAGGAGAATATGTGAAGTATTAAAGAGGGAATAACTCAATAAATATGCACTAGAAAAATTAGATAAAATTGCATATGAAGTTTATTTTTCTTGTTATTTTTATTAGGAATTGTATTAAAATACACTATTTTAGACTAACATAGTACATATGATGATTTGATTTTAATTTTTGTTTCTTATTTAGAAATTATTTTTATCATACTAATACTTTTATAGTAATGAATATTTTTACAAATACAAAGTATGTAACTATATAATTATAATTTGTACTAGCAAACATGACAAAATAGGAATTACGACATAATTACACTTTTTCAATCAAACACATCTAGAGAATTACAATTTTTTATAATTACAAAAAAATATAATTACACTGTTATTTAATTATTCTATATTATTCAAACAAACCCTCAAGCATATCTCTGCATTTCTTTTCAACTAAAAATACACTCATTCAACAATATAAAAATTCCAGAGGTTTCTTTTCTATTTTTAGTTTTATTTACTTGCTTTCATTCTTCATTTGATTACTACATTTCCTGTGTTAGTGGCAAAAGGATGGATTTTGAATCCAAAAGACAAGTATAAAGATTGGGTTGGTAAATAAATGTTCCAAATCAATCGAGCTCGGTATATTCTTCAAGTTTTTATTGGGTTTTTTGACTGATTCATATTCTTACAAATATTTTAATTATAATTTTATTAAAATAATTCTAGATATATATTATTTTTGTAGTTTTCAAATACTTAAAAAATCAAATTCAATTTTTTTGGTAAAATATTACTATAAGAGAAACTTCTAATGGAAGAAGCAATAAAAGTTCTGAATTTCAAATTTTTTCATTCATGTCTCATATCTTTTTCAAAATTGTAGGGGTAAGAAGAGGTGTTAAGTTAAAATAGGAAAACATGCACAATATATTGAGAGAGATCTTTGATAAAAAAAGGAAACTTAATAATTTAATTTTGTCACGCTCCAAAATATAGGGCATAATTGAAATGATTAATTTAGATTTGAATTAGGTTTGATGGTTAAATAGTTAGCACCCTCATTAAAGGTCCTACGTTCGAGTTACCCTCCTCCTATTTCTTTTTCTTTTATTTTCAATAACTTAAGATAAAAGCCACACTAAAATATATACTCTCTAAAATAAAAAATAAAGTAAGAAATAAGTCTTAGGCTTAATGTTTAAAACAATAGTATCTTCCTTTTTGAACTTGAGTTTGAGACATACACTCCCTTCCATTCCCTTTTAATTTTGCCCAAATTTGGGATAATTGCCCTTGCTGCCTCTAGGGTTACAAACCCTAGCGAATTAGTCATTCCTTTTCCCATTTTAATTAGTATTACTTCTTTACAAAATTTTAGTAAAACTCCTCTACATCCTATATTTATTTTCTTTCTCTTTTCTCTTCCTCTCTTTTTCTCTCATAATTGCATCATACTTTCATTCTAATTCTTGATAAATATTTTTCTACTTGAATCAAATCAACCTACATTCAATCATTCTTTTCTACAGGTTTCATAATTGCCATCAATAGCATCCCTATCTTTGCCAAAAAGTGATAAGTATATCTCATTTTGAAGTTTAGATCCCGAATTTTTTTTAGAATTTCTATCCAACGCTAATCTTGCAATTGGTTAAACAACCTTCTACGATTCTTGCCAATTTCTTCAATAATCTTGACAAATCTTGTAATCAACCATTAACTCGTGAATAAATGTCATTTGCAAGACCATATTTAGGTAAATCAAATAAGATTTGATTATGAGGAACGTCGATCGGACCCTATATATAAGGTGTGTGTAATTTACCAAGTAAAATGGGGCAAACCATGTGTAGGTTTAGGGCTACATGGTCCCTCACACGGACGTGTGAACCACAGGGTGGACCACACAACCACCACATGACCATGTGCCAGTATTATGTTAAGGTACTTCATTTTACACTCGGCCAATAACCTTCCACAGGGCCTGCCTCACAATCATGCCTCCCCTGTAAGGTAATTTTTGCGTTGACCACACGACCATATGACCCTTGTTTTATAATTTTGCCCAGAATTTTGTGGATTATTTAGTTTAGTCCTTGTATAATACTCGAACAATTTTTAGAGTTTTATTTCACTCAATTGAGTCTATGATAATATGAATAAATTTGGAATCCATGATTTGAGTGACTAAATTACTACTGTATATGCATTATATGTGAATGTTACATGTCTGCCGTCACCATATTTCTAGTAAACTGTTAATGTTACTCTGAACATTATATTTCCAATGGCATGAACAACATGCCTACTATTACTGTTAAACCAAACACATGTTATGTAACAGCCCGTTTTCAGTGAAATTGGAACAGTGGTTTCAGGACCACAAATCCGAGTCAAAAAGAAAATTTATTTTAATATTGTTGCATGGTCTACATCATGATAGGACAGATGTATGAAAATTTTGATAAGAAAATTTTAAAGGACTAAATTGCATAAAATGTAAAAGTTGAATTCTAGTAGCTATAAATATCAAATAGCATTGGAATTCAAAAATTGAGGTCCTTATATGGTAATTAGACCATTAAGAGAAGTTAGTGGATTTTTTGGTGATTCATCCATGGAAATTTTGAAAAAGAAAAGGACTAAATTGGAAAGGGGAAAATAAAAGATGATATTTTGATTAAATAGAAAATATTATCATTTTATATCATCTTCCCCAAATTTTTCTATGGAAACCCTAGGTAAGAGAGAGGAATTCAAGCAAGCTTAATTAGGTAAGTAATCATGTCCTATTTTTAGAAATTTTTACATTTCTAAGATCGAAATAACTTAGCCTATCTATTTTGGGGATCAATTTGCAAAGTTATCAAAATATAAAATTTTTTCCATGAATGAATATGTTGAAATTTTGAAATTTATGGTAGAAAATGAAAGGTTGTTGATAGATAAACAACCTTTGTTAAAGGAATTTTGATGAAAACATGATTTATGGACTAAATTGTAAAGTTGTAAAATTCATGGAAAAATTTAGGTTTTTTGTGAAATTTATGGATTATTATTGTTATATATTAAAATTGACTAGGCTTGGAATAAGGGATAAATTGTATGAATTTCACTTTCCGAGTCTAAGGACAAAATCGTCATTAATTAAAGGTATAGGGGCAAAATGGTACTTTTGAGTAAGATGTGAATTTGGTTGATTTAAATGTGGAATGAAATAAATTGATGATTAAATTCATTTATATAGATTCGAAAAGACCAAATACAGAATTAGATTAAGGAAAATAAAAAGTATCGCATTAGTAAATCCTTGTATACGAACGCTTATCGAGGTAAGTTCATGTAACTTAATTATGTAATTACATGTTTGAATTGATTTGAGTGATTTATATATGAATGTTTTATTGGCTATGTGTATGAAATTTGCTCGCATATTTAGAAAATACTCGATAAAAGTTAAATCCCATTTAAAAGAATGAAACTCGATTGGATACAAGGTTCTGTTTCCCAAAATGGTAATGTTCCTGCATATGTTGCAGACATACTATAGCTTGAAAGAGCATCCTGATATAAGCCCTCTCAAGCTTCCCGTTATAGTGTTCTTGCGAGCTTCTTGTTTATAGCTCTTCGGAGCATCTTGATCGGTTGTGATCCTATATATGTTACAGACATAAACGCAACTCTTTGTGAGTGTTCTGCTATGCGATCAGTTGTGATCTTGCATATGTTGCAGACACAATCGCAGCTCTTTGTAAGCGTCCTGGTATGTGATCAGTTGTGATCCTGCATGTGTTGCAGACACAAACGTAGCTCTATATGAGCATCCTGTTAGTGCTCCCTTGAACTTCCCGTTATAAGCTACCTGGTGCTTTTTGATTAAGTGCTCTTCGGAGCTTCCCAATATAGGCTCTTTGTGAGCTTCCCGTTATTAAGCCCGGATAAGCTTCCCATTACATGGCTCAATGAGCTTCCCGTTATAGTGCTTTAGAGAGAGCTTTCTGATTTAGTACTTTAATGTGTACTCCCGTATATGAATTGACGAATTTAGTAACACCCTAAACTTGGCCCAGACGTTACGGCCAAGTCTGGTGTGTCACATCAACGATGGATTGATCATATTCTTTCGTTACTACGATTAAGGTGATTTTCAAAACTGTTATTTAGAAGTTTGGAAAGAAAACCAGGTTTAATTTGTGAACATCCTATCCGCTACCAGGTTAAAATTTATTTAGTCTCAAGATCTTGTTTGTCTTTACGTTATCCATTTGACACGTGTTTTATATTTTGAAAATGTTGTTTACTTTTATGAAAACCCACGCAGCCTAAGTCTATCCATTTTAAGCAAGTTATAAATAATGAAGTAAAAACCCAAATAAAATAATACTTAGAAGCGGCCTTATTACAAAACAGAAACCGAAAAGAGAAAATTTTAACTAAAATACTAAAAGAAAAATAATTTAAGAAAAATTAATAGAACGCAGTCCACATGGCCACTCCGAATACCTCCAGCTCCAAATCCACTAGCTTAGGGCTCACTTGCGTAGATGAAAGGGAAGGGGTGAGTTTGGAAAACTCAGTGTGTAAAGTAAACCCAGCCAGAGCCCAAATTAGTTCAAGCTCACTGGGCCTAAGCCCTATCTAGTTTCAGTATTAACTACGCCTTAGTCCTATTCAGTACACAGTATTAACTGGGCCTTAGCCCGATTCAGTATTCAGTACAGCCCTTAGGCCCATTACAGTAACAGAATAGATATTATGCATGTATGCAAAGCCCAGCCTAAATCCAGCCCTACACACCACCCGTACCAGCCCTACACACCATGTGAGGAATAACTCAACCTACCCAGCCTTACACACCACAGTCGCAGCTGAGCTGCTTAATCAGAAAACGTGGCCAAGCCACTAACAGTAAAACGAGGCAAAGCACCTATCAGTAAACGTGGTATTTCCACTTAGCACTTCCTCCATCTTAAACCCAATCCCATGCAACAGTATAACATGTCATGGCATACAGTAAACAGATAAAGTATAGCATGTATTTCAGTCAATTTAACCCTGGGGTATAATGGTTATTTTGCACCTAGGGGTAAAATAGTAATTTTTCACCCTTAAGGGGTATTTCAGTAATTATGGCAGTTTTTAGGGTTTCATGCTTATTACAGTTGTTAACAGTCCAATTTTCATCTAAGTAGCTTATCTAGCCCATTTTTAGCAGCTTAGAGTTATTGGGCCCTAAAACCCCTAATGGGCCCTACGGTGTCCATTAACTATTTTAGCCCACAAAGCCCAAATTTTAAGTTCGATTTAACAGTTTTATCATACAGATTACTAATACCCACTTACTGCTTCTTTTCATCCATATGGGCCCGTAAGCCCACTGGGCCCAAATTTAGCCACTCGAGGCCCAAATTTACCAAGGCGCACGAAATTGCGCACACATCAACCTTACCGTTTACAATTACAGATTTTACCGTTCTAATCGACTCACGAGTGCTTGCACACTTGCAAGCCCATGAAATGCCAGAATTTTGGCATTTTGGCCTTTGCTGATCTAGTCTACTAGTAGGTGTTCGTTTACCCACCTGATT
This sequence comes from Gossypium stocksii, assembly GCA_020496765.1. Classification (NCBI taxonomy): domain Eukaryota; kingdom Viridiplantae; phylum Streptophyta; class Magnoliopsida; order Malvales; family Malvaceae; genus Gossypium; species Gossypium stocksii. Next base: position 16,639,941 of record CM035632.1, on the reverse strand, counting down.
TACAATAGACGTTGACGAGATCTCCCACGCGATTATCCTACAATCGTTCACTATGAAATTTAGATTACGAATCAATGATAACCAACGTAACAGTCACTTACCATATTCGGCCATAATAAGGCATTATTACCCACTTACCTTTGTCGATTTTAACTACGAGATCTAGATTTAGACCGCCTTTAAACCGTTAATCTTACTAGCCTCCAAATAGATCCACCTTACGAAACCATAGAACCTTATTAGAACCAAGGTCTATCATCCATGCCCTTAGAAAAAGTCTAGGCTGATTAACCCCAAAAGGGTTAAGGGTTTCAGCTTTCCTTAATCCGAAAGAAAGAATAGAATAGGAAGGAACTACTTACCCAAAAAGTTGTTCGATCTATTGAACAGTACATCAGTTGTTCTCCCCTAATCCAAATCTCAATCTCTAAAGGATCTAAAACAAAAACCCGAAGCTACAGAAGAGATTTAATGTTTCGACTAAAGGGTGGATACTTTGAAGAAGATGACAAGATTCGACTTTTGTACAAAGAAGAAGAAGAAGTATATGAATGGGTAAAAGAGATGTAAGCTTTAGCTTTTTGCAAGGAGAAAAGACCCTATATTCGGCTATAATGGAAAGAAAATCAAAAGGTAAAAGTTTAAGAATAGGAGTAGAAGATTAAGCTTGGCGAAGAGAAGATGAGCAAAAAGAATCAAAGTCGATTCAAAAAAATAAGAGTATATATGGATAGCCCCAACCAAAGTTGGCTAATAGGCTAAGAACATCCCAACTTAAATCCCGTTCTTATCACCTTGTTTTTAGCCAATAGCACAGTTTGAATTTCATTCAAACTTCTTGCACCCATTAGCAGCACTCAATCCACCGCTTGACTGACTAAAATTACTGCTAGGAAGAGTTTTGGTCCAATTGAATTACTCTCCCCACGCGTGTAGCAAAAAGGCAGTCCATTGCACGCACAGTAGCTCAAAACTGAGACCTCTAGGCACCCACACCTGCTGCTTCCCACTGCACCAAAGCTTCTCTCATATTATAACTCACTCACAATTAATTTTAAGGCTTATCTGCTGCAGCTGCAATTTACTTAAAAGAAATAAAACTAAAACATCGCTACTACCCAGATTCGAACCCCTACCCTTCAGCTACATTACCCGTACCTTAACACCACGCCATTTGCTTGATTGTGTCATCTTTCCTTCCCAGGTAATTATAAGGCCATCTTTTGACAACCCAGGTTGTTCTAAAAAACAACCAACATTTGCGTGCGTTGGGAATTGAACACCAGCTTCCCTTCCTGCTGCCTGACACATCTAACCACTGGGCTAGACACTTCCTTTGTGCCCAATTATAACCCAACTTATTTATAAGGCCTAATGCTAGGATCTCCCTAAGGAAGCAAAAATTAAAATTTTTGCTAGAGCCCTAGATCGAGCCCAGGACTTTTCCCACACTACCAATCCTTCCTAATTCACTTAAATATTAAACTAAACATGTAAATTTTTTTATTATTTAAAACATTTAAATTTTTCAAGCCATCTTCTACCCGAACCCAAACTCAAGGCCCAATACTTCTAGGCCCAAAATTCAAGGTGTTATAGATTTTGTACACATTATGTTTACCACCCTCGTATCTATCGAGTTCTCAAATAAATGAACAGGTGAAATTCTGACATGAAGACAAGTGAAAGTCAAAATGAACTCAATATCTGAAAAATACATGAAATGCATGGAACTTGGTATTTGATGAGCTCATCTCGTTATTTATATTTGCATGAAATGAATAACTAACATATTTGATGAGATTGTGTGCTTAGGCTATGGCCAAATTGTTTGGATTGCATGTGTATGTTTGCTTATTGTAAAAATACATGGTAAGTTAATTTCTTGTTATACGGACTTACTAAGCACTAAGTGCTTACTCTGTTTTATAGTGATACGAAAGCTCATTTGATTGCACATTTAGCGAAGATCACTCACACTATCCATCGGCACTTTTCGGTACAAATATGATACTAATTATAGATATAATGGCATGTATAGGTTTTGGTTAGCCAATGTTGGCATACAAATATTTTGGTTGTAAATAGCCATTTGAATGGCTTATGATGGATGTGTTTTGATAAAAATGCTTAATTTAGCATGTATGAGACTTGGGTTTTGTATGATTTAAATGTCTTGAAATGGTTGGTGATTATGTTTAAGGGTTTATGTAGGTGAAAGATGAAATTGGGTGAGGAATAAGGCTGGGAAATAGCCTTATTCTGTCCACACGAGCAGAGACATGGGCGTGTGTCTCAGCCATGTGTGACACACGGTCTAGCCTATGAGCATGTGTTTGGCTGTGTGTCCCCTGCATCTTAAAACTTCAAAGCAGATAACTTGAAATTGATCACACGACCTGACACACGAGTGTGTAACTTGACAGTGTGACCCCTGCACCTAATTAAGTTACAAGTCAAAAAGTTACACGGGTTAGGGACACGGGCATGTGCCCTACCTCATATGCCAAAAGGCCTGAGACATGGGCATGTCACTTGGCCGTGTGAGCCACATGGCCTAACCACATGGGAATGTGACCCCTGAACCTAGGAAATTTTTTATATTTCGCGAAAAATTCTCTGAGTTCCCGATTTAGTCTCGACTTGTTTCTAATATATGTTTTGGGCCTCAAGGGTCCATAGAAGGGACGATATGGCTGAATTATAATAGATTTTCGATACGATTGTGAAATAACATAAAATATCTTAATATAATCTGTAAACTCTGGTAATGCTCCTAAACATTATTCCGACGATGAATATGGGTTAGGGGTGTTACATGTTAAGCATGTCTACTGCTACTGTTGAATTGAATACATGTTAAGCATGTCTACTGTTTTACATTATACTGTTACAAGTATGTCATACTACGTTGCATGGGGGGCAATATGAAAGGAGGAAGTATTGGTAGTTTAATAATCTGCAACACTGGTGGTTCATCCACAAATTATTGGCAGCTTTTTTCTACAAATATGTTGTGCATCCACAATAAGTGGCAGTTCATCTACATATTACTAGCAGTTCATCCGTAAATTACTAGCAGCTTTTACTTGCAAATATGTTGTGCATCTACAACAAGTGGTAGTTTATCTGCAAATGTTTTTAACTAAAAATACTGGTGGTGAATCCAATTTTTTTACTAATAGTAGTTTATCTGCATATTACTGGTGATTTATCCACAACGTGGTGTGTACGGATGGATAACTTATAGGGAACTCTTACTGTGGTGTGTAGTGGAGTTGGGTAAGATCTTTTCTGTTAAACTGAAACTGCATTGCATTCATAAGCATTTGCATATAGAACTGTAAATACTGAGATACTATATTGATGATTTGATCTGAAATATTGATATTCTGAATTGCTATTCTAATTGTGATTATTCCATGGATTGTTATTATGTATGAATTGTCTACTATTTGCACTGATTTTCTTGTGATTGAACTTACAATGAGCTTCTTAAGCTCACTCCCCTTATTTTTCATCTTTATAGATAACCCTCTAGGTTAGGACGTAGACTCCGCATACGGAGGGCTCAACTTGGATTTTTTCATAAAAGTATCAGGGCCTAAGGTTTCTAAAACTTGGATTGTGGATTTTGAATGAGACTGCATGCGTGGAATAGAAAAGGGATGTTTTCGACAAAACCGTGGCATATGTTTTTAAAAAATTGATTTTCTGTAGGAAATTAAATCTGAGACTCTTTAAAATTTAGATGAACTATAATTGTTAGATTGTAAACACTCAAGAAATAGCTAATGCTTTTTAGCACCTAGGCGTAAAACAGTAATTTTCCACCCTTCAGGGGTATTTCAGTAAATTTTCCAGACTTTAGGGTTTCATGCTCATTACAGTCTACTAATAGACCTATCATTGTCCGAGTAACTTATTTAGCCCATTTCATTATTACAGAGTCGTTGGGCCCTAAAACCCCTAATGGGCTCGACAGAGTCCACTAGCAATTACGGCCCACTAAGTCCAAATTTTACACCCGTTTTAGTAGATTTAACAATTAGACCACCAGAATATACTTACCACTCATTTTCAGCCATATGGCCCCATAAGCCCATTGGGCCCAAATTCAGCCCTTCGAGGCTCAAAACCATCCAAATGCACGAAAACGTGCCCACAACAGTCTTACCATTCACAATTACCAACTTTACTGTTTCAACCAACCTACGAGCACTCGCACTATTGCAAGCCCTCGAAATGTTGGAATTTCAGTATTTCGGCTTTTCGGCTTTTGTCGATCTAGTCTACTAGAGGGTGTCGATTACACACCTATTTACGATATACTCAGAAGTCCCTTACATGAATATCCTACAATTGTTTAAATTACACTGTTAACTAAAAATCCAATTGACTAATCACTATCAACTCAATGTACTAATTCGGCCATAATAGAGCATCACTAGCCTCTTACCTTTGTTGATTCTAACCACTAGATCTAGATCTAGATCGCCTTGATAATGTTGACCTCTCTAGCCTCCACGAGATCCACCTTACGAAAACCATAGAACTACATTAGTAACCCAAAACCTACCATCCAAACCCATAGAGAGAGTTTAGACCGATTAGCCCAAAAGGGTTAGGGGTTTCGGCTTTTCCCTTAACCAAAAGTAAAAGGAGATCAAAATTCTTACCCAGTGATTCACTCGATCCTCTAGCCACCACCAAAGTAGTTTTCCACCAATATTGAACCCGATCTCTGACAGATCTAGTCTAAAACCCGAAGGTGAAAAAGATGCCTATAGTATTTGGCCAAAGGGTAGTTGATTGCAAATGGATGAGAGGGTTCGGTTATCAGGGAGTGCCAAAGAATGTTATGAAGAGAACTAGAGAAGAGAAGAATAGATGGTTCGGCTAAAAGAGAAGAAAAAGAAAGGAAGGGTTCGGCCAAGAAGAAATCGGCACAAGGACTAAACTTTTCTGGATTTCGGCTTTTATGGTAATCGGCTAGGTGAGGTTCCAAGTGAGTCTTGACAGGCTATGAAGTGAAGAAGAAAGAGGAGAAAGAAGAGATGAATTTGGCTTTGAGAAGAAAAAGAGGAAGAAAGGGTTAGGCTCTTTGGACAAATCGGCACAAGGGGTTTGTATATGTGTTTTCAGTTTTTTGAACAAAGGGAGGAGAAGATAAAAGAAGAAAAGACCCTGGGGACTTACCTATTCAGCACTTACCTACCAAAAATGCCGAATCTAAAAACCCAAAAGAACCCCAAGAAGTATTCGGCTAGCACCCTATACTCCACTTGCCGATTATACCCACACCAAAAGACAAAAGCCAAAAATGCTCCCCAAGAGACCCATATTTGACCATCACTTGCTTCCCATTCAAAATTTCTAAATTTTCTCCCCTTATCCCTCCTTGATTCAATCTCATGAGCCATTCAAACACCCTCCTTCAGAGTTTCACCTGGAATCCACCACTTACCTTGCACAAGTAATAAAATAAAAGAAACTACTTGCTAATACATGGATTCGAACCTTAGCTCCGTTACCATCCCTGACATGCCACTCCCTTCGCTTTAAGTGGCGCCATCTTGCCACTTTAACATAGGCTTACTTGTATCTTACTTTCCCAGTTTTTGTTTAAAAGCCCATTTAGTCAGTACCCCTTCTCCTTTAAGTCTAAAACTCAAAAATTCTATCAGGCTTCAACTTAAACCTAAGCCTTCTAAAGGTCTACTAAACACTCTCAAAGCATAATTTAGCACATCCAGACAAACAAAAATTAAATTCAAGCAAAATCTAAAAATCCCGAAAATTGGGGCGTTACAATGAATAACATCATCATATGCATATACCGTTGACCAATATTGATCAATTTCATATGGCCTTATACAAATGATCATTCATCAAAATAAGCCAACATTTTGGCTATAACACCCCAAACCTGACCCAGCTGTTATGGTCGAATCTGGCGACATCACATTGAAGGGTGAATCGTAAAATTCAATGTTGTTGGAAAACCTCAAAATCATTTGGTCATTCTGCAGTTAAACAGTATCTTCAGAACGGGTTTTTATTTTCAAAACAAACATCATTTGATGAGTTCTTAGTTTTAAAACAATTGCTAGTGAAAACTTAACACCACTTTCGACTTCTTTAAGTATATTAAAACTTGATTAAAAACTTTATGTTGTTAATGAAAATCTCAGTCTTTAAAATCGTTATTAAACTTTCATGATTCAAATACAGTAGAAACTTTTCTTAAAAATCATTTGTGTACTTACGTTCAATTTGTAAAACATTATTTTTTTTCCTTTTTAAAACCCGAGTCCTAAAAACTAGAAGGTAAGCAATCGAAACATAATAAAACCCTGAAATTAAAGGAAAAACTAGAGAAAGGCCTTATTACAACAAAAACCCAAATAGAAGAAAATATAATTAAAGTAAAGTAATTTAAAGTACTAAAATTAGCTGTCCATAGTGTGGCCACCTTCAAGTCCTCCGATATGTCGGGCCGTCTCTCACTAAGTATTACCTGAAAAATTAAAAAGAGGGGTGAGTTTACGAAAATTTAGTGTGTACTACCCCGTCAATCAAATAACACGTATCACATCAATATGGGCCTAAGCCCATTACAGTAACGGTGGCAATTGGGCCTTAGCTTGTACCAGCCTCGGTTGGCCTTAGCCCATATCAATATCAGAATCAAAATAAGCAATGCATAAATATCCCAACCAACCCTACACTCCGTATCCCGTCTAACCCTACACTCCTGTGGGGATTAAATCGACCCACCTATACCTACGCACCCAATGTAGCACCGGTTGCGGCACTAACCAATATCGCAGCAGAGCTACCAATCACATAATTGACTTTAAGCCATCAGTGGATCCACGGTCATCTAGTACGACCCTTAACAAATCAATTACCTCCTCCAATTAATGAACCCATCCCCATGCAGTATAATGTCACATATGAATGCAAACATAATATCAGTTGGCATACAAAATCAGTCACATATCACATAGGGGTATTTTAGTCATTTTGCCCTTCAGGGGGCATAATGGTCATTTCTCAATTTAGGGTCTGGGTATACTCACTGACCCATCCGTAGGTCTACAATCATCTCACGCGACTCGTGCAACCTTTTGCAATCCAAACGTACAATTGGGTCCAAAGCCCATTACGTAGCCCAAGTATGGCCCACATGCTCATATCGCCAGCTAAGCCAAATTTGACCATAGCCATGTGAATGACACAGCCAGGTCCAATATTTCCACAAGTCCAATGACATATACCCGTGTGGGGCCCACAAGCCCATTGGGCCCACACGACCCATTTCAGCCCAAAACGGCCTAAGCTCATGAGATCTCTCATGGTGGCCTCTACCATCATGTCGATTCTTCCACACGTGCGCTCGTATACCCGTGTGGCAACCATTGCCGTACTTTTGACTTTTCAGCTCTTTCGCCTATCTACAATTTAGAGCGCTGTGAGTACACACCTTTTTGCGAAACCGCAGTAATATCCACGAGCTCCGAACCTATATTCAGTCAAGAGGTATAGTTAGTCTTTCTATCATTAAAGATCTTAAAACACTTATTCCCAAATCATTAACCGATGCCTACTGATATGCTCATGATAAGTTTTAAATTTTTATGGTCGTACCTAGACACTAACTATTATCACGAATAAGGCAAGCGGACCTATCGGATAGTAGTATAGCTTATGGCAAGACCAGAATGTCGAACCCAAAGGAACCAAAAGTACTAGTAATAACTTTCTCTCTATTATCTAGCCTAGAAAATAAAAGGGAGTTGGTTCAAATTAAAAGTTAACTAAACTAAAGACGCGACAAAGAATAAATTGATGAAATACTTTGAGAAAACTAATCGACTAAGGCAATACCCAATGAAGAATTCACCTAGAGTTCACTTATTATTTAACTCTGAACTAGACGATTTATTCATTCGACTTGATTCGTAGACATCCCTAAATTATGTTAATATCTATCTCGAGACTAAGAACAACTAACCCTAGGTTGATTAATTGAAATTTCTTTCTAATTAAAACCCCTAGTGCTCCATTAACTCAATCTATGAATCCCTCTATTGGATTTGACTCTAATTCGGCAAATTTTCGTCGTCCTATGTCTAGGATTACGATCAACCCTGCTTAATTGCATTGGATCTACTCTTAAACATGGGACTTTAACTCCACTAAATAAGCACATTCAACTTGAATCAATATCCTAAAATATTAACTCAAGAATTAAAAACACAATTAAGAACAAATCGAATATTTATCATATAGTTTAGATAACAATAATAAGATCCGTCTTAGGTTTCATCCCCCTTAGGTGTTTAGGGGATTTAGTTTATAATAATAAGGGAAAACATCTCAAAATAAGGAAAGCAACAAAACATAAAGAAAATCCAAAACTCCTAAAAGAAATTTAGGAAGATCTTCAATCTTGATGTAGATCTTTGCTTCCGAGATGGATTGATCGGCTTTTCTTGAGTAATTCTATGCCTTTTACTCTCTGTGAACCCTTTAGCCCTCTCCTAGGGTGTTTATATAGACTCTAGGATACCTTTTTTAGCCCCTAAGTGGCCTTTTCTGCGTGAAATTAGAACACGTCAGGATAGGACACGCCCATGTGACTCAGGCTCAGGTCGTGTTTAGGTCTGCTAAATAGACATGGGTGTGTGGTGTACCCGTCTAAGGAACTCCAGGCCATGTTGATTTCTCACTCTGGCCCATTTTCTCTGTTTTTGGCCCGTTTCTCGTTCTTTTCACTTTTCGATGCTCACCTAAGTATAAAAGGATTAGGAGCATCAAATTCCACAATTCTAATGATAAATTATCCACAAATGTGCTAAGCATGGGGTTAAAAAACACACGCCCAAAAGAGAAATGAAAATCGACCAACATTAGAAACACAAGTCCATTTACCTCAGATAATCGATCAAAAGATAAGTAGATCTCTACCACAATTGTATCCCTTGAAAGCCTTTTCACTCCTTGCGAGTTCTAGAATCCACAAAGCCCACTTAAGAGAAAGAGTTGATGATAAGTAGAGAAAAGTTACTTGGTTTTAGTCAGTGGAAGAGAAGGTGTCTTGAAAACCATTTAGAGAAAACAAGAAGGGCGACAAGTAACATACCGAATATTCGAGAATTCTTGCAAAACCGGAGACAAAACCCAAGGGAAGATCAATGCTATATTCTGCGAAACCAAAACTAGAATCGACACTAGAGAGAAAAGAAAATAGGGAGAAAGAAAGTAGAAGTCGACTAGAGTAACACAAATGGCAAAGTGAGATATTCGGCCTAGTCAAGAATTAAGAAAAGGCTCAAGGTTGACCCAGAGAGAGCAGGGGTATTCAGCTCAAGAAAGAAGAAGAGAAAGGGGGATGTAATTGGCCAAAGGTGTTTAAAGAATCCAAATGCAAAAGGAAAAATGCCCTAATGGTCACAAAGCAATTTGGCTACCCCAAGGTTGAGTATGATCAAATCTTAATCAAAGAAAAACAAAAATTAGCGAGGAGAAACAAGCTTGAAAAGACAAAAAAAAAGAAAAACGAACAACCCTAAATGACCCTAAAAGCACGACTCCCAAAAGAAATGCAAAAAACCAAACTAGAAAGGAAAGAAGGAATCGACACTACCCCTACACCATACAAAGCCAAAATTCCAAGTGCAAGGAATCCTATTTCGGCACTACTTCCCCTCTCACTCAAAATCCCTTATTTTCCTCCCCTTATCCGTCCTAAAATCTCTCTTCCAACTTTCCAAGACTGTATCAAACTCTCCTCATCAGTGTTCGATTTGAACTCTACTACTTACTCAGTAGAGGAGTAAAATAAATTCTCCTTGTGCAGAGATAGTGACTCAAACCCAGTCCCCTTTAAACAGAGAACACGTCACCTACCACTGAGCCACAGGCTCTTTTTGTGTCAACTTTTACCCATCAAAATTTAAAAGGCTTACTAGCTGGAGTCAAGGTTCCCTTAAGTGCTAAAAATAAAAAATTTCCAACAGCCAAGGCTTGCACCCAAGACTTCACAGTGATCCCCAAACACTCCAAAATCACTGACCCAGCAGTGCTAACATGCATTTTATGTCACAACACGCAAACATTAAAAACTTAGGTTTTTGGGGTGTTACATTAGCCAAATCAATATGACACATAACAAAAATACCAAGTCCCTATACATGCCATACTCAAAATGTTAAATCTAGTTATACCCAAATACTTCAAGTGATAATGTGAATCAAGCTCCGACGTCCTACGATCCCTGAGCTAGCTTGGTGACACTATAAGAAAAATGGAAAAGAAAGGAGATGAAGCATAAAGCTTAGTAAGTTTGCTAGTAAGTAATTTAACAACACTAATCATGCAATATCATACACATAACATAAATATAACTTGATACAATGTCATCAAGTAACATGAATACATCTTAGATCATGTCCCTTACATAATGTACCATAAAGCTCATGTTTTTGATTCTTTTATTCACTTCTTAACAAGACCTCATCAATGCATAACTCAAGAATTATAAGCTTCGCGTAAATACTTGTACCCTTTCAACATGTTCATAACTTGTCATTTCACTGACATACTCTTGCATTACCCGTTGAACCACTTAGAATACTAAGGATACTTGGGAAATTTCGTACACATGGTAGGATGCCAATGCCATATCATAGATATGTTCTTACATGGGATCACAAATCGATGCCGATGCCATATCCCAGATATGGTCTTATACGGGATCCTATATTGATGCCATGTCCCAGACATGGTCTTACATGAAATCTCAAAATGATGCCAATGCCAGGTCCCAGACATGGTCTTACATGGGATCACATATTGATGCCAATGCCATGTCCCAGACATGGTCTTACATGGGATCACACATAACCCTAATGTCATGGCATTTGTATCTTATCTATTCCAAAGGTTCAACCAAGATTTCGAGACATTAAAACCTCATCACATCGTCATCGAGTCATTGTAGACTAAAACTCATAGAACAATTATATATGTAACACCCTAATTTTTAGGGTTATTGAATTTCTGCTTGGAATTATTTTTACTTATCTTGATATGCTGAAGTAGTGTATTGAGTGTGTTTAGTGGACCTTTAAGAGGCTTAGGTTTAAGTCTAAAGCCTGTCAGAATTTTAAATATTAGCCTCATGTGAGAATGGACTTTGGCAAAGTGGGCTTTTAAATAAATGTTGGGGTTTTATAGCACAAGTAAGCCTATGGTAAAGTGGTAAGGTAGTGCCACTTAAAACACATGGAGATGGGCGTGAAAGCTTGTGAAGAGGCTAAGGTTCGAATCTCCTTGTTGGCAAAATTCTTTAATTTCGCTACATGTGCATAGTATGTGATGGACTCCCAAGTTAAACTCTGAAGGGAGGTGTTTGACTGCTCATGGGATTGGATTAAGGAGTGATAAGGGGGAGATTATCAAGGAGAAAATTGAGAAGTTGAGTGAGGAGCAAGAGTTGGTCAAATAGGGGACTTTGTAGTTGCAATTCGGCTAGGGACCTTAGGTGATAGCATTTTCAACATTGTGTGAAAGGAGTGTGCCGATTTCTTTTGGGCATTCTTTCGGGATTTTAGGGTCTTTTGAGTTCATCATTTTGGTAGGAAGGAGCCAACTTCTGCCTTAAGTTTTAGGATTTCCATTTGTGTTTGAGTGTGGAATAGGTAATGCATTCCTTCTTCTTTCTTTTCTCTCCTCTTTTCTGTCTCGAAAAGTTGAAAGTCCCTAAACTCTCCATCTCCTCTTGGCCAATTACGCAAGGGTTGAACCTATCTTCTTCTTCTTCTCCTTCTTCTTTTCTCCATTGTTCAATTGACTCACTTAGAACCCTTCTTGGCCGATTGCTTCATGATAAGCGATAAATTATACATTTTTTACCCCATGCTTAACCCAATTTTTGGATGAATTACCACTTGATTTGTGTAAATTGATGCTCTTAAACCCTTAATTTCATGTTTTATACTCAGGTGAGCATAAGGAAGAGAAAAGAGCAAGGAATGGGCCAAAAACGGGAAAATTAGGCCCAGTTCAGTAATCAACACGGCCTGAAGATTCGACCCACGACCATGCCACACGGCCATGCCATTTTAACAGGCTCGAGCATGGCCTGGGCCTCGATCCACACGGGCGTGTCCCTGTCATGAGGAAGTTCAATTTCACTTAGAAAAGGCTACTTAGGGGCTAAGAAAGTCATTCCAAAACTCTGTATAAAGAAACTAGGAGGCAACTACGAAGCTGTGCTTTTCTCCCACCAAGGACATGCTTTATTCCCACCAAGACGGGGAGTTAAAGGAGGGAATTACTCGAAGGGAAGCCGATTAATCCATCTCAGAAGCCAGGATCTACATCAGGACAGAGGATCTCCCTTCAATCTTTTCAAGAGTTTTGGTTTTCTTATGTTTTGTTATTTTATTTCTTCTAAGTTGTTTTCTTTTGTAATTATGAACTAAATCCCTAAATACCTAAGGGGATGAAACCTAAGACAGATCTTGTTATTGTTATCTGAGCTGTGTGATAAATATTTGATTTGTTCTTAATTGTGTTTTTAACTCTTAAAATGATATTTCTGGGATATTGATTTAAGTTGAATGTGCCTATGTGGAGGAGCAAAAGTCCCTGCATAGGAGTAGATCTAACACAATTAAGCGGAGTTGATCGCAATCCTAGACATAGGATGACGAAAATCTTCCGGATTAGAGTCAAATCTAATATAGAGAGCCATAGATCGAGTTAATGCAAGACTAGGGGTTTTAACTAGAAAGAGATTTCAGTTAATCAACTTAGGATTAGATGTTCTTATCCTCAACAGAGGTATTAACAAAATTTAGGGATCTCTACGGATCAAATCAAACGAAGAAATCATCTGATTCAGAGTTAGATAACAAGTGAAGTCTAGCTGGATTCTTCCTTAGGTATTGCCTTAATCAATCAGTTTTCCCAATAGCAATCTCCCCCTTTACTCTTTGTTGTTTCTTTAGTTAGTTTAGTTTAGTTTACAACCAAATTCTCTTTATTTATAGGCTAGATAATAGAAAGAAAGTCATTACTAGTACTCATAGTTCCTTGGATTCGATATTCCGGTCTTGCCACTAACTATACTATTGTTTGATAGGTGAACTTGCCTTTTATCGTGATATTAGTTAGTTTCCAGGTACGATCAGATTTTATTACTTCATCACAATCATGAAATCAAGTTTTTGGCGCCGTTGCCAGGGAACTAAGATATTAGTAACACTCGATTTCTATTACTTTAGCCATTACTATTTTTATTTATCTATTTTAATTTTCTTTGCCTTTTCTCTTCCAGGTATCTCTAGTTTATGACTAGAAGAAATGGGAGGACCACTGCTTTTTGACGATGATTTAGAAGCGACAATTTGTCGAACTCACCGAGAGATAAAAAGAAGCTTGTAATATCCAGAACAAGGACAAGAAGAAGAACCAGAACCTACCAAAGAGATGGAAGCAAATCAAGATAATCAGCTACCTCCTGTAGTAGCCGCAAATCCTGTTGAGCAAAATCCTGCTCCGCGTACTATGTATGATTATGCTAGACCTAATTTAGCAGGCACTGAATCTAGCATTGTTAGGCCTACTATTTCTGCAAATAATTTTGAACTGAAACCTAACACTATTCAAATAATACAGCAAATTTTTCAGTTTGATGGTTTGCAGGATGAGGATCCTAACTCGCATCTAGCTAACTTTTTGGAATTATGCGATACATTCAAAATAAATGGCGTTTCTGATAATGCCATTTGTCTTAGGCTATTTTCGTTCTCTTTGAGAAATAAAGCTAAATAGTGGTTAAATTCTTTACCACGAGGGTCTATCACTACATGGGAACAAATGACCGAAAAATTTTTACTTAAGTATTTTCCCCCAACTAAAACAGCTAAATTACGGAATGATATCTCTTCTTTTGTGCAGATGGATTTAGAGACACTTTACGACGCATGAGAGAGATACAAAGATCTCTTAAGAAGGTTCCCTGACCATGGGTTACCTCTGTGGTTACAAGTTCAAACTTTTTACAATTGTTTGAATCCTTCAACAAGGCAGATGATCGATGCAGCTGTCGGTGGAACAATCAATAACAAAACACCAGAAGCAGCCTATGAATTTATAGAAGAGATGTCACTGAATAACTATCAGTGGCAAGTCATACGAACAAAGCCACAAAAAGTTGCAGGAGTTTTTAATATTGATGCCATAACCATGCTTTCTAACCAGGTAGAACTTTTAAATAAAAAGATTGATAATTTTGTTGGTTCTATGCAGGCACACCCAGTAATGCAATGCGAGACAATTCAAGGGAACAGTTAGAATCTAAACTACTCCAACTATGGATATGGCACTGAAAACGAGCAAGCCAACTATATGGGTAACAATTCTAGATCTTAAAATAACCGTTATAGCAAAAATTACAATGCAGGTTGGAGAAATCACCCTAACTTCTCATGGGAAGGACAAAGCAACCAAGGAAATCAGAGACCACCACCTCCTCTGGGATTCCAACAGCCACCATTCCAACAAGAGAAAAAGCTGAACCTTGAAGAAATGCTCAGAAAATTTATTGCCATGTCAGAAACCCATTTTCAAAACACCGAAACGGCACTAAAGAATCAACAAGCATCCGTTCAAGGATTCAAAACTCAAATAGGCCAGCTCACTAAGCTAATTTCTAAAAGACTGCAAGGTGGGTTACCGAGCAACACTGAGACTAACCCTAAGGAGCAACTTAATGCCGTGGATACAATAGATGAGGAAGGGTTACCCAAAACCAACCCAGAGCCATGCAAGGAGACTGTGGTAAGTAAAGCTAAGGATGAGGTAAGTTCCAAAGAAGTAACTATCAAAGAGTATAAACCTCGTATCCCATACCCAAATGCGTTAAAAAGAGACTGCAAAGATGAGCAATTCGGTAAGTTTCTTAAAATCTTAAAGAAATTACATATCAACTTTCCGTTTATTGAAGCTCTTTCGCAGATGCCAAATGCTGTTAAGTTTTTAAGAGAGCTTTTGACAAACAAGCGAAAGCTAGATGAGAAATCTCATGTGGAGCTAAATGCAGTATGCTCAGCCATTTTACAGAATAAGCTACCTAACAAACTAAAAGATCCAGGGAGTTTTACTATTCCTCGTTTACTTGGTAGTTTAGACACCAAAAATGCTCTAGCTGATTTAGGGGCTAGTATAAATGTCATGCCATTTAAATTGTTTAAACAACTAGGTCTTGGAAAACCTAACCAAACTAAGATGAGTATCCAATTGGCTGATAAGACCATTAGATTTCCAAAGGGAATAATTGAAGATGTGCTTGTAAAAATTGATAAATTTATATTCCTAGTTGACTTTATTGTTTTAGACATTGATGAGGATAGCAATGTACCCTTAATTCTAGGGCGACCTTTTTAGCAACTACTAGAACAATAATTGATGTAGGAACAGGTGAGCTTACACTACGTGTAGGTGATGACAAAGTCACTTTACAAGCTCAATACTCAATTAAGGCTATTATTGATAATAAGAATATAGCCATGAGTCCTTGTAAAAACACGGATCTGACCACCCAACCTTTTGTGTAGGATACACTCCACATAAAGGCAACCCAACCACAGACAAGTCCATCCAAGGGAGACGTACATGAAAAGTGAATGCTTCAGATTGAGGAACTAGATGAGTGGCAGAACTATCACGAAAAGCCCAAAATATGCCACACCAACCCAGAGCATCACCAAGACAACCCTCAGGTAACAACTAATCAAATCAAGGTAGGGGATAAGGTAATCTTAGGGGAAGACAATCCTCAAATCTTGAATTCAAAAGAACATACAAGTGATACACCTTACTTTACGGTAATAAAAATCTTCCCCTATGGAACAGTCGAGATACAACATGAGTCACTCGGCACTTTCAAGGTAAATGACATTCGACTCAAATTTTACATTGATAATAAAATTGAAAGCAGGATAGAAGAGTATCAACTCTTCAAGCCACCGTGAACGTACAAGCTCTAGCAGAGTTGACCTTAAATTATAAATAAGTGCTTCTCGGGAGGCAACCCAAGTATTGACTTAGTAAATTATTCTATTTAGGCTATCTAATACATCAACTAACCCTTTTGAATACAGGTTTTTCGAGCCACATGGCCATGCACACGGGCGTGCCTAAGGCCGTGGGCACACCATGGCAAAACACGGGCTGAGACAAAGAGCCACGACCGTGCGATGTGGCTGTGGCTAAGCCTGACAAAATGACACGGGCATGCTGCACGCTCGTGTCTCAAAACCATGGCCAAACCTGTTACCCCCAACACGGGCGCGCGACACGCCCGTGCCTCAAGACCGTGGTTGAACCTGCCATTTCAAACACGGGCATGTAACCTCTGACACGGTCGTGGGAGAAGCGAACATCGACAGAAACGGCCGTGTGACACGGCCGTGTACCCCAACACACCCTAGGAACACGGGAGTGTGACACGAATTTGGCGCACCAAAATCACCAATTTTCAAACCACACAGGCCAGCCCGGAGCCACACGGGCGTGTGCTATGCCCGTCTGACCCAAAACCTTATAAAAATAGCCCACTATTCACCTTAGTCCTCACCTAAACCCTAAAAACCTCTCAACCCAACTCCATACCACCATGTCTAGCGCTACCGCCGACTTTAACAGCACCACCACGCCCGTGCAAACCTCGCCACGACCGTGCTCTGCCCCATAACCACCCCCTAATCGCCCAGTTCATGCGGCACTTCATATGCTGACATATCCGACTGCATCACACAATTTGAGCAGCAGTGCTTTTAATGCTTCGATCATATCGATGCCACTCTTCAGCAGATACGCCAGCATCTACACATCGCACCACCACCCCCACCTCGCAAACCATCTGAGGACTAGGACTTCCGAGTTCTCTTTTCTTCTCATTTATTTTCATTTCTATTTTCCATTTTTCTTTTATCTTATCTTTTTTATTATTTGAATTTTATTATTGTCAGAACATAGTTTATTTTATTTCAATTAGTTCATACTAGTTATTCCCTAACAAACACATTCTGTTAATCCAAATTCCCCAAAACTAATAAATGCTTTCGCAGTTTCAAATGAGCTCTACAACTCAAATCCAAAATCTAATGGGAACCTCAGCCACCTAATACCAACAAACATACCCTTATGGCATAGCAGATGTGCACAAAGAACCGCTACCACCACTAAAGTATTCACCTCCACCCTTCCTTTGTCCCAGACACTCTATAACCACCTCCACCTCATAGAATTCATCCAAATTAGGGAGTTTCACTTCTCTCCCTATCTTATGATATTATGCTTCTATTGCTACTAATGTATCTTTGTACATTAAGGGCAGTGTACATCTTAAGTGTGTAGGGGGGAACTTACTTTCAGTCATTGCATTCTCTTTGAACCTCTAAAAATTTTTACAACTAACATTTTGCATTGTTCTCAAAATTTTGAATTCTCACTTTCACTCTCTGCATTAGTCTCAATCTCATATTAGGAATTAATTCTGATTGACTTATGATTTTTATTGATATGTTGAGAATTAAGACATAGATATTTATGCTTTCATTATTCAAACTTTAAGACATTAGGGAATCAAGCATGATAAGTTGAAATTTTTGAGAATTTAAATTTTTTCTAGGTTATTTTCCCTAATTTTAAGTGTTACCTTGAGATTTGAAATTCGCAGGATTGACATCAAAAAGCCATAATTCTGGTGAGATTTTTGAGCCTTTTGAGCATACATCCTTTCGTGCTCAATTTTATTGTTGCTTTGAGTGAGTCAATACTGATTTGTTACTCTAGAACTTGCTTCGATTATACATGTCGAGACCACATCATTGATTTGATATACCGAAATGATAAAGGCACTTAGGTTTAACCCACTTACTGCATAAAAGCCTACCTCCATAAATTAACCCCTAGTGAACCCCATTGAGCCTAACAACCCATTCTTTGACTTACCTCTAATATTAACCTATAACCCATTTTTTGTTGAATTCCATTCAATTATTTTGATCCCTATTTTTGTCAAGATTTGAGTTGAATTATTGTCTAGCTTTGTTCTCTTTTTCAATTCGTAAAGTTGTAAATATTCAATATAAATATTTAATTTATTGTTAAAAAAATGTATATACAGTTAATTCAGTTGTAGTTCATATTTTAGTTATAGTTTAATATTTTTTGCATATTTCTAGTATAAGCTATCGAATCTAGAACGATGTCATCATAAGGCTTAGCTCGAAGAATATGTTCTAGTGATAGAGATTTTTATAGCTAGATGGTTTTTCAATTCAATCTCGATTCTAACCCTCTTTTTTAGCTTGTGACAACACTCCTAACCAAAGCCCCACTACAACCATTGAAAGACATTTTGATCGATGTGTCATATAGTGGTGGAGATTTGATTTTCTTGCAAGCCTATGGTAATAACTTTTTAGGTTGACTAAAGAGTGCTTAATTTTTGAACCCTAAACACTTTGAGTGGATAGAGTGAATCTTCAGTGAGGATGTCAACTCTTGTTGATTTCAATTGAAAGGTAATTACTTAGGAGAAGGGAGAAAACCTATGTTTCTGTGATAAAATTCTTAACTTAAAGTGTTTGAAACTTTAATATTCTTCTGGTTGAGTTTTCATTGTATGATTACTTATGTATTAGTTTGAAACATTATTGATAAGGATTATAAGTTGAGAAGAATGATTCTTAACTGTGAGTTGAGATCTTTCTTGAGGACAAGAAAAGGCTTAAGTGTGGGGGCATTTGATAAGCGATAAACTATACATATTTTTACCCCATGCTTAGCCCAATTTTTGGATGAATTACCCCTTGATTTGTGTAAATTGATGCTCTTAAACCCTTAATTTCATGTTTTATACTCAAGTGAGCATAAGGAAGAGAAATGAGCAAGGAACGGGCCAAAAACAGGCAAATTAGGCCCAGTTCAGTAATCAACACGGCCTGGAGATTCGACACACGGTCGTGCCACACGACCGTCGACTGTGCCACTTTAACAGGCTCGAGCACGGCCTGGGCCTCGATCTACACGGGCGTGGCCCTATCGTGAGGAAGTTCATTTTCACTCGGAAAAAGCTACTTAGAGGCTAAGAAAGGCATTCCAAAACTCTATATAAAGACCCCAGGAGGCAACTACGAAGGTGTGCTTTTCTCCCACCAAAGAGGTGCTTTTCTCCCACCAAGGAGGTGCTTTATTCCCACCAAGACGAGGAGTTAAAGGAGGGAATTGCTCGAAGGGAAGTCGATTGATACATCTCAGAAGCAAGGATCTACATTAAGACAGAGGATCTCCCTTTAATCCTTTCAGGAGTTTTGCGTTTTCTTATGTTTTGTTGTTTTATTTCTTCTGAGATGTTTTCTTTTGTAATTATTAACTAAATCCCTAAATACCTAAGGGGATGAAACCTAAGATAGATCTTGTTATTGTTATCTAAGCTATGTGATAAATATTTGATTTGTTCATAATTTTGTTTTTAACTCTTAAATTGATATTTCTGGGATATTGATTTAAGTCGAATGAGCCTATGTAGAGGAGTAAAAGTCCTTGCATAAGAGTAGATCCAACACAATTAAGCAGAGTTGATCACAATCCCAGACATAGGACGACGAAAATCTACCGGATTAGAGTCAAATCTAATATGGGGAGCCATAGAGAGAGAGTTAATGCAAGATTAGGGGTTTTAACTAGAAAGAGATTTTAGTTAATCAACCTAGGATTAGTTGTTCTTATCCTCGATGAAGGTATTACCATAATTTAGGGATCTCTACAGATCAAATCAAATGAAGAAATCATCTGGTTCAGAGTTAGATAACAAGTGAAGTCTAGGTGGATTCTTCCTTATGTATTGCCTTAATCAATCAGTTTTCCCAATAGCAATCTCCCCCTTTACTCTTTGTCATTTCTTTAGTTAGTTTAGTTTAGTTTACAACCATATCCTCTTTATTTTTAGGCTAGATAATAGAAAGAAAGTCATTACTAGTACTCATAGTTCCTTGGATTCGATATTCTGGTCTTGCCACTAACTATACTACTATTTGATAGGTGCACTTACCTTTTTATCGTGATATTAGTTAGTTTCAAGGTACGATCAGATTTTATTACTTCATCACAATCACGAGATCACTTCAAAAGCTGAAAACTTGAAACTTTAAATCTTTTCTTGCCAATTTCTTCTTTGGCCGAACCCTCCTCATCAATCTTCTAAAAAGCCAAAACCTTCAAGCCTCCCATCTCTCTGTCGCCATCTCCTACGCTTTCATACCTTCTTCTTCTATTTCTCCAAAGATCACCTTAGTCCATTAAACTCAACCTTAAACTGATTATCTCCTTCTTCAATCGACTACTCTTTTTCTGTGGCCTTCATAGCTGAATCTTAGATCTCTCATTCTCTTGCATTTTGAATAGGTCTACAATAGATCTGGGGTTAGGCTAGTGATTGGTGGTTCTCTCTTCTGTCAAGGCAAGCAAACGAACTTTTGGGTAAGTGATCTCCTTCCTTATTCTTTTCTTTCAAGTGGTTGATAAAAAGCCGAAACCCCCTAACCTTTTACACTTATCAGCCTTCATTTTTGGAAACCGATTCAAAGTTTTCTCTTTTTGTCTACTTGCGGTTCATAGCCGATCTTAAAGGTTGATCTCGTGAAGGGTGTTAGTGGATAAGTGATCGCAAGGCGATCTACATGTAGTGGTTGGAGCTAGATTTCGGCAAAGGTAAGTGATGGTGATATTTTAGTGGTTGCCGAATAAGTAAGGTAAGGTGATGTTAATTGATTGAATTGGATCATGGTTTGACGTATGGTTAAACGGTTGTAGGTTAATCGTTCACAGGATCTAACATAGTTCGCAAACAGGTGCGTAACGACACCTTTCAGTAGATTAGATCGGCAAAAACTGAAAAGCTGAAATGTCGAAATGCCGACATTTCGAGGACTTACGAGCGTGCAAACGCTCGTGGGTCAGTATGAAACCATGAATCTGGAAAATTTGACTGTAACGGCTATAGTGCGCGTTTTCGTGCACTTGGGTTGTTCTGGGCCACGATGGGCTGAAATTAGGCCCAATAGGCTTACGGTCTGGGTAAAATTATGCGGTAAGTGATTTCTGGTAAATTGGATATTAAATCTGAGATAATATGCGTAAAATTAGACTGAGCGGGCCACAATAGCACGTGGCTCCCTCGGGCCCATTAGGGGGTTTTTGGGCCCGATGGTACTATGTGAATGTATGGACTATTTGAGTCAGTGAAAGCGACGTTAGACCTGTTAGAAGGTCGTATTAAGCATGAAACTTAGAGATGTAGCTAAATGACCAAAATACCCCTGAAGGGTGGAAATTACCATTTTACCCTTAGATGCTAAATGACAGTTTTACCTCTAGAAATAGTTGACTGATTTGCATATTATTGTATCTGATATTCTATATGCCATGTCATGTAGTACTCTAGTTTGCATGGGGTTCGGTTATGGATATGGAGGAAGTGCTATAAAGTGGCATTGCCACGTAATCTCTTTAGAGGCTCCGCCTCGTATTTCTGTTCTGGTGGCTCTGCCACGATTTCTGTACTGGTGGCTCTACCACGATTTCTGTGGTGTGTAGGGCTGGGTGGGTTGAATTATTCCCCACATGGTGTGTAGGGTTGGTATGGGTGGTGTGTTGGGCTAGACTGGGCTTGGGCTTTGCATATGTACATTCTTATATATATTTTTCTGTTCTATATCTGAAATGGGTCCAAGCCCACTTTGTTTTTGAAAAGGGCCAAGGCCCAATTTGATCTGTATCTGAATAGGGCTTTGGCCTGGATTGAGCTATTGACTGATCTCTGATTTTAGTTGGGTTAGTTACATATTAAGTTTTCACAAACTCACCCTATTATTCCATCCATGCAGGTAACCCCCAACCATAGAGGACTTGGAGCTGCGAGGGATTCAGGGTGGCCACGTGATACATGCTTCCGGTTTTTAATGGTTTCTTAAATTTAATTTATTTATAGTTCATTTTCAAATTTTGGATTTAAGTTGTAATAAGGCCGCTCGGATATTTTGTTTTGGGTTTTCTTTATTATTTGTTTTACAACGGTAGGCTAGTCTATGCTGGTTTTTCCAAACTTTAGCAAACGTTTTCAAAACATGCATTACTTAAAGATTGGATAACTCATCATTTATAACACATCAATGAGATCTTCTAAAAAGTGAATTTTACTTGGTAATAGATACGGTTTTTTAAAATTGATAATGTTTCTAAATTACAAGCTATTAAACATGGTTTTACTATGAACAACATAACATTTTGTTAAAAGAAGATCATAGATAAATCAATCGTTCATGTGACACACCAGATCTGGCCTTAACGTCTGGGCTGAGTTTGGGGTGTTACAATATATATCATGAAATAATAAAGCATTTGATACATAATGAAGTAATGTTGCATTATTTACCCGCAAACTTACCTCGGTAACAAAATATGACTAATTATTCAATTTAGTCTACAACTTTGTTCTTTCCTCATTTTAGGTTCGGACTCTGTTCTTCCAGATCTATAATAGAAAATTTCACTTATTTAATCATCACATTGTTCAAATCAGTTCATAAATCATAATTTGGAAAAATTATAATTTTACCCCTAAACTTTTACATATTTACAAATTAGTCGCTAGGCTCATAAAATGAAATGTGTCCATTTTCATTGTTACCCAAGCCTAGCAAAACCTAACACATGCTCATAACAACCCACATTTTCCTTAAAATCAAACTTTTACTACTCATTTTACAACTTTTACAAAAAGGTCCTTTTTAGGTGTTTTCATGAAAAATCACTTAGTAAAAGATGTTTATCACACATCAGACTTTCATATTCCTTCATTAAACATCAAAATACATGTATGTCACACATGGGTAAATTTTTTAACATCTCAAAATATGGTTATAAATTGGTAAATCGGGTTATGAGGGTTTTAAAAATGTAAAGAGCATTAAAAATAGGGCTAAGATGTACTTACTATGAAGCTTGAAAAGTGACAAAACCTTGGCTATGGAGGGCTTAGAAATTTTGGTACACACATGAAGAAGATGAGCAAATTTTGGCTTCTTTTTCCCTTTTTATTAATTTATTAACTAAATGACCAAATTGCCCTTAAGGACCTTCCTTGAGATTTTTCCCTTCCATGCCCATTTTTGTCCATTATGACATAAAATGGTCTATTTACTAAATAAGGACATATAATATACACATGCATTTCAATTAAGTACCCCAAAGCTTCTAGAATATCATATTTTACAACTTTTGCAATTTAGTCCTAAAAGTTAAATTAGACCCTTATTTACAAAATTTCTTCATGAAACTTTCACACAATAATGAAATCAAGTCATGGACTTCAAAATAATTATAAAACAAATATTTCTACTTCAAATTTGTGGTCTCAAAACTACTATTTTGACTTGACCCTAATTTGGGATGTTACATAAGGAAATTGGGTACTTATTTAAAATGTGGGTTGATTGAACATAGGGTTAAGGATTTTCCTCATCAAGCCAAACAAATGCAAGCTCCAGCCTAAAACCAAAGAACGGGCCAGTTACTTCTAAGGGTCGAGATCAAAACAGAGCCACAAATACTATAGCTGTTGGATCGTCGGCACGCCACGTGAGGTAGCAGAATAACAATTCTGGTGATTATCAACCATGGATCCATGTATAAGGAATGAGTTAGGTTGAAATAAGGTTGAATGTATACCTTCTGAAACTAAAGAATGGTAAATAATATTGTTGGTTGGATTCTTTTGGACGATGTCAATCCTAACTGCAACAAAGTGTCTTGGCCTCTACGTAGTCTACACAATCAGGCACAAACAGAAAACTCTTTTGAATCTTTCAAAGAGTATCCAAACCTTTCAGCTACTAGAGCTAGTTTGATTTTTCTTACTCACTCTTACACCTCTGGGATTGTATTCCTTTATTAATGTCATGTATATTAAAAAAATAATTCCCTTTTTTTCTTTCAGAGAAAATCATAGAAGATATTAAAATTATATTCTTTCCAAAGGAATACTAACTTCCATAAATATTAACTATGGGAAAGTAGTTTTGAATCATGTCCACCAAGAAATACTATTCGCCAGGTAATACTATTCGCCATGCTATACTTATACGCTAAGGATAAGAATCTACCATTGTCGTATGTAGGAGGGTAGACACCCATTATTTTGCGTGAAGTCTGTTTGCTTTAACCATAGGGTGTGACACTATAGGTTCTTGTAATGTTGGTACTAATACTAGAACATTTCTAATGTTACAAGCAATGAGTGGCATCTACCAATGCATCATTGCTACCCAAGTTCCAAGAAGTCGTGATCTGGCATAAAATTTTTGTGATGAAATTCTCATGTACCATATCATTTTATCCTTTATATCTAGATTGGAGGCAAGTCGTGGTATAGTCACACTTGTGAAGTTCAATCTCATATTTCTTGATATTCTGAGTAAAATATGTTAAACAAATAAGTGTGATATTCTCATATCAACTAATTTAAGCATGGTCATGCATTTCTAATCTTACTTCTTCAAGTGGCCCAAGATATTACTATTATTATGTAGGAGGGATAAATCCTATCTTGATAAATCATACTCGACTGTTGGCTTGTCAGTACCCCCCATGGCACAGTAAAAAATTACTCCGACAATCATCAACCATTGATCCATGTAAGAGAAATGAATCGGGTTGAAATAGGGTTGAAAATATACATTCTTTACTGAAAACATTGAAAGGATGTTGTTGATTTGATGTCGATTCCAAGCCACAATGAAAACACCTCGGCCTCTACGTAGTCCACCCCGTAAAAAATGAACAACCACTTTCCCTTGAACTTTTCAGAGAGAATTAAAAATGGTTGCTAGAAGTTTTCAATTATTAAGTTGGTAACCTTAACACACTAAGGGAAACTAAGATTATTCCTTTATTAATAGAAAAGGCAAATGGAAAGTTAGAAAAAGGAATTATATTCTATCCAAAATAATATTAATTTCCATACCTTTTATATTTTGATCGAAATTAATTAATATAACGATTTATATTAATAAATTCGGTAAAATATATACAATTAATATTTTATATGAATCAAATTCATATATTAATTTTATCTATATTCTCTATTTGCATACAACAAGTTTGTACATATAATGTGTTTAATATTCAACTATCAAATTAAATTAATTCAACAATTAATTTAATTCATGTGACAACTAAATACAATACCAAATGTATTTGTATTCTATTCGTTTTAACTATAGGGTGTGACCCTGCAGGCTCTTATAACGTTGGTAGTAATACTAGAACATTTCTAACATTACAAGCAATGAGTGCATCTAGCAATGCACCATTGTCATCCGAGTTAGAAGAAGTCATGTATTATATCCTCTTATTCTTAATATCTAGATTGGCCACAAGTCATGGAATAGTCACACTTTTATAGTCCAATCTCATATTTCTTGATTTTCTGAGTAGATTACAATAAACAAAGTTTGATATCTGTCACGTGTGAATATGATATGTGAATTGTGCAAGTATACACGTCGAATCAAGTAACAAAGTGATAAGTCAAATCATCTCCACATGGACCGTATTAGGTATAGAAATGGTTAAGTTATTATAATGATTAATGTTATGGCAAAGCCGAGTTAAGTACACAATGATAACTTAAAATAATAAGGATGAGTGTAAAATATACACTGAATAATATTGGAAAAGCTAAGGCAATGTAAGAGAAAAAATGCAATGGCAATTATGAGAATAATTACGTGAATAAAATGCGAGCGAATAAATAAATAACTAAGAATATTGTGACAAATATGTTGCAGCAACAGATTGAAGGCCTACAATGTTCATTTTGAAGGTTGGGACTACTAAGAATTTTCCCTTACTTTCAGTAATGCCTTAGCATAATCGTACTTAATCTACTTTTCAAAAGAGACCTAAACTGACCTGCTTCTTTCCAGAGCAAGGTTTCAAGTTACCTGGCCTGTGTCTATAAGGATTATCATGGTACCCTACATTGTTTTGTCTTCATTCTATACAAATGTTGCTCTATGTCTAGAGTCTACTACAAGTATCCATTGAATACTCACTTGTATTAGTCAATTTCAATCCACCTAATCCAACCTTTTTAGAATTTGATTCAGTTTATGGGCATGCTACACATTCATCTATGTCTAGATAATATATGCATACATTTAGAAAATAAAAACAATTGAATGAAAAAGTAGATTAAATAAAATATATGATTCAACCATTAAAGAGAATAGAAGTTTTCATCATGTAATCCCAACCCTATGAGATTTAGCTCATGGGAGAACAATTTAAGAAATAAATGAAGATCTTAGGAAGACAACTATTGCCAAATCAATCCGCAATCCAACAACATAGTTTCCTGTGATGGCTAAGAGGGACTACTTTCGGTTTCCTCTTTCCGACTCTACTCAGCCGCTACCCTCTATTGTTTCCTTCGACTCTCTACTCTTAGGGCTTCCTTCTTTGGCTTTTTGTAAACATTTCGTACTAGGGCAACTCCAATAGCCCACGATATCATCTCCTCTTTTTTATGAAGATTTTTCTGGTACAAGTAGAGTTGGGCTGAGACTGGTATGCGCTGAATGTTGACTCGGTCATCTTTCTGAAATATCACGGCATACATGGTGGCAAACTGTCTAAGCTTTTGCCTTGGCAAACCTTCACTAATTTATTTCTTTCTCCCCAGCATGCACCTGCCAAACTACCAAACACAACCTTTCCACATGCAATTAAAAGTATCTAACATGTAAACACAGTCTATAATACCCTAAACTCAGCCTAGACGCTATGACCGAATCTAGCAATGTCACATGATAATACCGTGAAAACCAGGTTGTTACGGTAAAATCATTTCCACGTTATTATCTTTCTTAACTACTATTAGTTCTAAAAGAGAATGTTTT